>JAVUPR010000383.1:8545833-9804166 GCA_036785695.1 Gentiana straminea | reverse complement strand
GTGAGGACGACGTTGGTAGCACCATACGACGACACCACTGGTGGCGTTTCCACAGCAGGTCATCTTCCCCGACCACATAATCGGAAAAATGGCCGGAAAATGCATAAAACGGAAATAAACCACCTTAAAATCACTTATCTAACTGGATTTCAACTACTCATTGCATTGAATCAATAATGGACATACCTTATTGGCTAAAAACCCTGTTCTTCTTCTTCTTCTTCTTCTTCTTCTTCTTCTTCTTCTCCTTTTCTCTCCTTCTCTCCTTCTCCTCTCATTCCGTTCCCTTTCCCGATTTGCCTGAATTTTTTTGTTGTAAAACCTAATATAAACTAAATAGTTATGAGGGAGGGAAATAATTTCTAATAAAGGGGTGGGAGGGAAAAGGTTTAATAATTGTGTATAAGTAGTTGTTTTAATTTAATAAAATTAGTTGTTTTGGAGTTTAATAAGTGTAGGGATTAAAGTGTAGTTATTTCATTTTTTTTTTATTTTATGCTGTGTATTGAGTAATAATGTGGTGTTTAAAAATAAAAAAAAACTCATTTAATGGGTGTCGAAAGTAAATTGAGGTGTGCCGATAGAAACCCCTTTATTAAAGGAGGAGAGAATAAAAAAGTACAAAACATTAATTATAGTTAAGGATTTTTTTTAGTCTTTTAGTGTTAAAGTTAAAACATTAACCCACCACCTAAGACTAGCTTGGAATTTAGATACTGTTTAAAAATGTTTTTTCCCTTTTAATTTAGATCTCTGTTTAAAAATGTTTTTTCCTTTTATCAACTTTTTAAGCCCTTTTACGATATTTATCTACTTTATTCAATTCTTTTGAGTTTGTAATTTGTGGATTTCCACTCTCTATTTATCAATAAAATGATCGTTTCCTAAAAAAAATAACATTAACCCACCTACTTAATCTTTGTGCTTTTATCAACTCTGTCAGTTATTTTTTTTGAAGCATAGGAAGTAATTTAGTCATTCCTCTATAGAATTTACGATATTTATCTACGGTTATTAAGAATATGATTTAATACTATGATTTTAAAGAAAAAGAAAACCTTTGGCAGAAAAGCCCAAAACCTAGGTTGTTGAGTTTGAGTTTCTGCTTATCCTTTGCCTTAGAATGGAGGTAGTAACTCAGAGCTCCATAGCTAACCCGAGGATGGCTAGCTTATCCAACTCAACTGCCATTCCCTTACAATCACGACCGAAATTTCAGCAAAAGCCCACTACCTTTCTCTTCTTCCCTCATCACTGTACTATTCTCTTATCCATTTCTTCGTCATGCTTTTCTGGCAGACGGTTTGGATTTTCTCCCGGTTGCTCTCCTCCTTTACTTTCAGGTAAGTAACTGAATCCTGCATGTAGGTTTCTGTTTTTTTTTTTGATATTTTAATTGATTATAGTTCGTTTTTCAACCTGAAGTTTTGCTTCGACTGAGTAGATTGATTTATCCCATTGTTTGCGCCCACCAAACTGCTGTTCTTAGCATTTGGTTGGTTGCTGAGCTTGTTGTATTTTCATAGTCTCACAATTCGAGTAGCTAGAAACCTGGTTCAGTTTTTCTAAAAGATCATCGTCATCTATAACCTATCTAAAGCAGTGTATTGATACAGGAACACGTATCAAATTAATTCAAATATACATTATGCATGCGATGGATTGCATATTGTGGTTTTTAAGTGTCATATATTGTAATATACTTCGCTAGATGAAATTGTATAAATTAGTTCAGAGGATGTCATGGTGCTTATCACCAATCAAGATATTAGTAATGAATTAAATGATACCATTAAACCATTGATCTCTAATTGGGCGATTTTCATTGATTATGTATAATCGAAGGAGAATCTATTGGATCCTCTTATGAAAGGTCTACTTAGTGATCAGATGTCAAGATTGACAACCGGAATGAGATTGAAGCCTATAAGATAGGATCTTTGTAATGGTAACCTAACCATATTGAATGAATATCCCAAGACCACGTTTCAAAAAGGACAACTAAGTTACAATTTACCTTATCATTCTATGTATTAAAGTGCTATTTGCCAGGGTTTAAGGTTAAGTGATTTTTTATTTTATTTATTTTAATGATTCCTATATTTTGGATAGTCGAAGTGAGTATGACATAATACTCTTGATAGATGATCACCTGTGAAGTAGGGCCGCTTCTATTAGAATTTTGAAGCTGAATAATTCAAGACATAGTTCACTGATTAGCCGAGTAAATCCGATAGGACTTCACTAAAGCAGGTTCAAAGCCAAAAGCGACATCTTCTGATGCAATAATTTCCGTTTGAATTCTCTTCAGGGTTTGCATTTACATTGCATCAATGTCATTTTTTGTGGGGATTGTTGGAAAACATAGGTCGTTGATGGTCATAAAACCTTAGTTAGTTGCCTTAAGTTTTTGCGTAGTTGCTTGTTAGTGCCCTTTAGTGCTAAGTAGTGGCCAAAAGTGTGTGTTAGTGGCCATTGGTAGGTTGGCTTTCCATTCCTGTAAATACCTCATTTCTAAAGTTATTTCGATACAAGAATTTCACCAAGTATTCTTGTACTACATTTTCATCTCTGTAGTGAGTTAGTTTGCATTTTGTCAAAGAGAAAGTCGGGACACCGGAAGATTTTGCCGTCTGTTTGATGATTGAACTGCCACTACATCGAACATGTAAAACCATCGCATCATAGGAGACAATTATCACCGTGGGAACTATACCAGAGCAAATTGTCTTAAGGACTCACCTCGGTTTGTTCATTTTAATTCACATCAATTTTGTGCTATAGTAATTGCAATGTCTGAAAGATTACATGAATAAAAATGTTGCTATTTTATTTTGTGTATATATTTTAGCACATACTCAATCACCGTATATGATCCTTTTCTTTATGTTTGTTAGAGTAAAAAATGTTCTTTCTTTGATGTGTTCTTGTTTGTATATCACTCGTCCTGATCTTTGTGATATTTGAATCTTATCCAAGGTGCCAAAGGTTTGTTTGCTGCGCCTGAGGTGGGAGTTAGTACTGAAACAAATGAATGGGGACTTCAAGGCACGTATTCCAAGTCTACTACTTGTTACTAGTGTAACATCTTCTCTTAATATTGTACCATGCTTATATTGTGGTTTAGCGTGTAATTCCACCCCCCCACCCAACCAACCCCCTCTATCAAAACCTGTAACAATAGTAGCATTCTTAAACAAAAAGCTGCCGGAATCATCTTATCACATTTGTAGTTTATGCCAGAAACTTCATTCATCAGTTACTCAAGTCACACTACCCTCAAGCTGTTTCAACAAACATGCGTTTTGGATTCTTGTGCATGTCGTGCTAATATGTTCTAAGATGTGTAACACTTTTTCTTATGAGATTAGGTACAGTTAAGCATTTATTCAGCCGACAGGGTCCAATCTGGAATTCCCAGAACCATATAGTATTCATTTTTTAGATATCAATTACTCTCTGTTTTGATTTTCTTACTGCAGAAAATGAATCTAATGGTCACTGTGTTATCTGCATGTCCCGCTTGTGATGCATATGAATCCTTTTCTAAGATCCGTGTGGGGAAATTTGTCGTGCATTTTGTTTTCCTTAACAGTTTTTGCTATCGGTGTACAGATTTCTATACTTTGAGAAAGGAAGTGGAAACGGTATCAGAGCGTGTAGAAGAAATCAGGGCTGCAGCTGGTCTAAGGCAACTAGAAGAGGATATTAAAAAGCTGGAGGCTGCTGCTACAGATAGCTCCCTTTGGGATGATCATGCTAAAGCTCAAGGAACGCTTCAGTCTTTGACTGATCTGAAAGATAAACTAAAGCTTCTTAACGACTTTAAAGCTCAGGTTTGGACCTTTATCTTGTAGAATCGTTGAATAACATCTATCTTGATTCTTTGCTTCCCTTTTACTGGGGACTAAGCTATGATCTTTTTAAGATCGGCCCCACCCCTTTCTAATTCAAAGCCAGGCCATATTCCTCCTATCTTATTCAGGAGTGAACATATTAGTAAAAGGCTTGTCATTTGGGTTTCTGTCGCTTGAAGAATGAAAACAAAAAAGGCTCAACTTGCTTCCCCATTCTTTTTCGTGTTCTGGAAAAGATTCTTGCATTTATTATAAAAAGATCAGTTCCTCTCATTGGCCCATCATCTTGCTTTTGAAACTGATCACTAGACCTCAAGTATTCTAGTTCCATACACAAACATGGGTGACATAGTTGTTAAAACAACGCCTAGGTGTAGCCTAGGCAGGGTTCGCCGACTTGATCCAGGGAAAGGCGAGCAAAATGTGGGGCAATCGCCTAGGCGCTCGCCTTTAGGCATAAACGGTCGACTAGGCGGTGAAAAGGCGTCGCCTTGTGCTGTTTTCAGGGATAGATGCGTCATTTCTCCAATAAAACCAGAAAACAATACTTAATCAATATACATATACTTCATGACATTGAAAGCAAATTAAATTTTAAAAACAGTTGATTCCTGACAAGCTTATGTCAGAATGAGCATAAATCAAAGTTTTTTCTATTATAGGATGAAAGAAAAATGTGGAGATAGATTAAGATAAGGCTAAGCTAGTAGAATAATTGAAATTTTATTTATGCCATCGAAGTTTTGTAATCCTTATGCTTCTTAGGTGTAATCCGTAGCATCTCTTGTCCTGTAGCTTCTCCTGTTTCATGCAAAGCTTCTCAAAATTGCATTTAACTGCTATCAATCAGTGTTTATTGTATGCTCAAAATGTTCTATAATAAGTCTGCCTTTTTTTTTTGTTTTCTAGAGACCTTTCAAAAGTAAATGTGGAGTAAATTCTGCCATTCAAGCAGTGAATGAGTAGCTTCTGTTGTGCTACAGTTCAAAGCATATTGTACCTAACATTTATTTGTTCTGGGAATGTTAGTCATGGAATACGCTTTCTCTAGAATGGCATGGCTTGTATTATGTCACGGTTTCGTGATATGTAATAGTAATTTGGGTAGATAGCTACTTACCAAAAGATAAGGCTAGAGTGCTGGCTCCTTGAGTGTAGTTATGTGCAACACTGAAGGTTCAGTAGGTGCTTTATTTGATTTTGTGCTGAACTAAAGGGAAAGTATTACTTATGAATGGTATTCAATGGGGAATTGTCAACTGAGCTGGATGTTTTTGCGGGTTGCCCATACAATCAATCACGTTAAACCGTGATGTAAATATGCATGCTGTTGACCAGCTATTATGATGTCCTTATAACAGACTGACTTCATCACCCCTGAGTTCCATATTGTTATATGGGACTTTATATCATACATTACGGAGTGTTGCCACTTAACGTGAAGTAATTTAATCAATATATGCTGAAATTAGAAAAAAATAAGGCGCGCAATGTTGAATGTTAAGAATTCAAGTTGCAGTAATCTTATCCAGGTTGAGGATGCTGAAACAATTGTCAACCTTACCGAGGAGATGGACTCAGTTGATAAATCCCTTCTTGAAGAGGCTGCCGGCATTATTAAGGTTTTGAACAAGGCATTGGATCGTTTTGAGTTGACTCAGCTTCTATCCAGCCCTTATGATAAAGAAGGTGCTGTTATCAATATTTCAGCCGGTGCTGGTGGTACTGATGCACAGGTAATACGTAACTGCAGTAAACTTCTTCTAGCTTGCTGTTTTTATTTTTTTATTTTTTTATTCTTCTTGATGTTCTACTTTTACTTTGTTTTAATGCTGGCAATGTTCTGTTGACAAGAGTATATAAGTCTGTCAGTGAAAGCTAATTTCATCAGTTTGTTTTAAGTCTAGAATACTTACCCAAACCACCTGGCAAACTAATTTTTTAGGAAAAAAGCATACGGCATCTAGAACGGCTAATATCTTCTTTATTTCTCCGCAGATTTTCGAGTTTGACCACTCCTTGGACCTTATTTACCTTGTTGTTTAAGGTAGGTCCAGCATGGTTGTGAAGTGCTATCCTTTTGATATTTTGTTATTGTTAAAGTTAAACATGATATATGAATAAAAGTGTTTGTGAAAAATCTGAGTTTTCCTCTTCTCATTATTATTTCTTTATATAGATTACATAAGCCCAACTAAATAGACACCAACTACTAAGATAAATACACAAGAGTCCTATCTCTATACTACACTTTATTAAGCAAGCAGACCATAATCCCATCGGGTTTGACACACACATGCACCTTACTGACTTTAATACATAATTTCCGTTAATTCAGCTATGTTAATTTTAGAGCGTCTTTAAAGGCACCACACTTTTTCTACTATTGATACCACAGCAGTGTGTAAGATGAACACCTACCTTATGCACCACATGTTAATATTAGCTTTATATTCACCTACTAATTACACCACATCTAAAAAATCAAACTTTACTACATCCAGATTATTTTTACTTTAACCAAGTTTTTAAATTGCAAAACAGTCCATCTCTTATCATTTTGTCCAATTTTTCTTCCCTCCCATATCCCTACAACCTGTCATCTCAGCCTTTCCACCATTAACACCACCAAGCACCATCCCCTCCACCGTTAACACCACCACCAAGCACCACCAATTTCACCATTTGTTTACCAAAAAAACTTATCGTATGATGCTGCTTTTCATCGACGCTCTCCACCAACAAGTCAATTGTGACTTTTCTAGGGCCGTCAGTGGATTTTTTTTCGATTTCTTCTCACCGCCACTTCTTGCCGGATTCTATGGCTTCGCTGCTCCCCGTGGCTAACTTTTATTTTTTTAACAACAATTTGTGTTTATTAAAGTAGCAAGATGCTACTGAAAAGCAAGGATTACAAGCCGTCCAAAGGAAAGCAAAACGAAATTCCAAACAAACTGCTAAAACTCATCCCAACATTACAAAAAGCTATCAAAACGTCCAAACAAAAAGCAGCACCAGCACCAGCACCAGCACCTTTCAAATTTAAAAAAAAAAAAAAAAAAAGCAACAGCAGCGAAATAAGGAGCCAAATCTATAGTAAACCCGTGGCTACCTTGGTGAGAGGAAGTTGGTGAAGGGAAGGCTGCTCGGTGATGGAATTGGCTGAAGAAGAATGGGGATTTACGGGATCCGGTGGCGGCGCTAGTTAGAAGGTTGGGGTTTTTCTGAATGATTTGTGGGAGTGGAATATTTTAAAAGTTGCAGGACTTTATTGTAGATATTTGTTAGGAGTGGAAGATATTGACGTATGTGGTGCTAGGTAGGAATAGAAATAGGTATAAAAGTTGCAGGACTTAACTGTGGTGAAATGGGTATATGTATAAATTTGTGTGGTGTCTTAGGTAGAAAAATAGATGAAGGTGTGGTGCCCCTTAATTTGGGTGCCCAAGTAAAAAAAAGGTGTGGTGCCTCTCAAGGCTCCCTAATTTTATTATATGATGTTACTTCTCACTTAGCTGCTATACTGCATTGTCTCAAGCATGAACCCTGGTTAAGATATGTTGAAGTGTTTAATATTGGATCCGCATGTGGCAAAATCTTGGATATATGTTCACAATGCCATAGCGTATAATGATCTCTAACTGTTGAAAACCATATTAACAAGCTATAGAAATCTTAGAAGGATTGCAGCTTTTTTAGCATATTGTGTCATATAAGGCACATGTTTACCCAATCTAAAAATTTGTAACTTAGTTTAGACAAACTTACAAAATGCCTTCTATAAACTTGGATCAATCTTGTACTTCGTCTAATGTTCCAGCTTATAGTGAACTGACTGAAAAAGAAAAGAAAAGGGAAACCTGAAGTCCCGAGACTGCAGAGAATTATTAACTTGTCTTCCCTTTATGTATAAGCATGTAGACTGTAGTGGTAAATTTGAGTCTTCTGTGCCTTGAATGTGGGGGATTTTACTGCTTGCATAATGCATAGGTATATCATATATTACCGCATTTTATGCTTTGCTCTGAACATTATTCTCCCTTCACCCACACCTTACCCCCCCACCCCCATAATCTCATTTCTTGAATGGTTTTTTTGTTTTTAATTCTCTACGATCCACAAGAGCTACTTTTGTGTTTCATGATCTGCTAGTACTTTGTTGAGTATTACTACCTCCCCCCAGTATTATAAGTCTTTTTGGAGGTTTTCGCATAAATAAAAAAGTAGGTAAATGTCATGAAAATTAGACCAAAATACCCTTTGACTACCATTATTGCAACAATTGTAAAGTAATGTGAAGTGGTTGGATGAATAATAAATTAGGGGTAATATGAGAAAAAATGTGATCAATGCTCTCTGTTTGTAATTTATATTGAATTATATAATGGGACCAAAAAAGAGGTAAAAAGACCTGTACTATTCAAAATATAGGTAGTGCATTTCTGTTTTTCAACATGTTGCTGGCTGTGCAAATGTTATTGTACATCTCTTACTATATAGTGGTTTATGCAACATGTTTTGATGAATGGCAGTGTAGGATTGGGCTGATATGCTTCTGAGGATGTATGTAAGATGGGCAGAGAAACAAAAGTTCAAAACAAAAGTTGTAGAGAAATCAATGGGAGAGGAAGCCGGAATCAAATCAGCTTCAATCGAAGTTGAAGGACGATATGCCTATGGTTATTTGTCTGGGGAAAAGGGTACCCACCGCATTGTTCGACAATCACCTTTTAATTCTAAAGGACTTCGTCAGGTATAGTTGAGTTGAGTAGTAGACTTTGTTGTTGTTTACTTCTTTTTCCTCCTGGCTTGGTGCAAGGTATAAGTATCTCCCTTGTTTAATTTGCTGGAAATTATGATTGCTCTTTTCTGTTTACTTTGAGCAGTAAAGGTTCTTTTATTGAACATAACCTTGAATATGCACCTCTAAGAGAAATGGGATAAAGACAAATTTAGTCCTTTTGCTTTACGAATTTTGCAATTTTACCCTTAGTGTCTCTATTTTGCTCCTCATCGTTTTTTTTTTACCTTCAGTCCGTCTTACCATGTGTCAAATTTTTACTGGTTGGAAAACTAGGCAGCCTGTCATATCTTCAAGGGTGTTTATTGGACACATGACACATTGGACTGAAAAGGAAAAAAAAACCATAGATGAGGGTTAAAATAGCAAAATCCGAATAAAATAGCAGAATTCGTGAAACAAAAGTGTCAAATACAACCTTTTAATCGTAATAGCAACTGTATTAGACTATTTACATCCCATCAGTCTGAAACATGATTTTTGCTCGTGGACCGAATGGACTAATGATCTGTTTGTTATTTGATTTTAACATAGACAAGCTTTTCGGGTGTTGAGGTAATGCCTCTTATCCCTGAAGACTCTTTGAATGTGGAAATACCTGAAGAAGACTTGGAAATCACTTTCTCACGAGCTGGTGGGAAAGGAGGCCAAAATGTTAATAAGGTTGAAACTGCAGTTCGCATTACTCATATTCCTACTGGAGTTACTCTCCGTTGTACAGGTTTGCCTCTGCTTCAGTTCCACCTTAACCTTTTTTGTTTGGCAGTTGCATTTATCCTCAATTCGCAAACACAATACTATTTTTTGCAGAAGAGAGATCCCAACTAGCTAACAAGATAAAGGCGTTAAGTCGATTGAAAGCCAAGTTGTTGGTGATAGCTGAAGAGCAAAGGGCAACTGAGATCAAGCAAATCAGAGGGGATATAGTGAAAGCGGAATGGGGTCAACAAATACGAAATTATGTGTTTCATCCTTACAAATTAGTGAAAGATGTCCGGACTGGCTTTGAGACCTCGGACATTGCCTCAGTTATGGATGGTGAATTGGATCCCTTCATTAAAGCTTACCTCAAATACAAGTACAGTTCTAGTATGTCCACTAATCATCAAGAACAGTAATCTTTTTTTTTGTTTGTTGCGTAAACCTGGAAAACTCTATTAGCATATAGATATGTTGACGATTTTGTACTATAATGAATATTCAGGCAGTGAATTTATTTGAGGTACAACATTTTTGTACTATAAATTACTTGAGGATATTATAGTCTTGTGTATGATTGTTTTACAATATGAAAAAAAAAATTTATGTTCGAAATCGGCTAGTTAAATTAAGGCTCAATAATTCTTCATTCAATGGGAGATGAATAGCAGCGATGGGTGAGAGGTGCGCCTAACCTTCCAACCTGTTCATCTTTCACTGTGATTTGACCTTGATGAAAGACGTTTTCTGCAACTTTCCCTACTTTAATTTATAGGCGGTTTCCAGCCAAAATGGCACTCAAATCACATCTTCAACATACAAAAATAACACTCAAATCCACCTGCACTTGGTTAGCATCATATTTACTGTCTAAGGCATCAAAATAACATAATCTTGATACGGTTGAACAACCCTTTACCTTACAAATTGCATAAATCTTGAAAGCAAAAGCCCAATGTTAGGATTTTTATAGTTTTCATTAGACATATTTTAGTTTTAATGATGAGTGCTAGACTAGCTGTTATAGAGCAAAGGTAAAAATATATCTAGATTGAATGTATAGGTTTACTAGAGTTTGATCTTTTTATAGGTTTGATCAAACAAGCATTGTAAAGAGGTCAGCTGACTTGTTCAACAGACCTATCTAGGTCAGTAGAGTGTCTAAGACAGTAGAGTCTAGGAACCTGCTGTTGGTTGAAGGCTGAGGGTTCAAACTCAGTAATGAAGACTAAGGGATGAAACTTAGTATTTAAAGTCAAGGATATGGGATCAGAATTTAGGGAAGTCTGTGATGACCTAAACTGATCACATATACCTTGTGTATAAGGTCTAAGTTCCATAAAAGTAAAGTGATGATTGGAACTTGGTTATAATTAAAATGGTCATACCAGCTGTTACAGATGAAAGCAAAAATATGTTTGTCTTTGGTTAGATGATCATGTAAATGTTTTCATTAGAGTCTGACATTGTATATGTTTAAATTAGACAAGCATTGTAATAGTCATCTGATAGGTTTCAGTACACTAGGACCAATCAAAACTTCAGTAGACTAAATTCAGTAGAAGTCTGAAGACCAGAGCTGAAGATTAGAAGACCGAGGGATGAAACTCAGATCAGAAGACTGAGGGTTCAGGTTTGAAGCCATTCAGCTGAGTAGAACAAATTCAGACTTTAAGATATTCAGCTGAGCAGTTTACACGTGAAGACTAATCAATTGAGATGTTAGCCGACTTAGTTTGTTAGTTTGTTGTAACCGTTTTAGAGATAACCGTTAAGGGTATCATATATAAATGCCTCTCAACATATCCTTTGTAACTTAACTTGATCCTTTTACCGATTAATGAGAATTTCACATTTTATTTTGTCTTGTTTTTCAATTTCATCAATTTCAACATGGTATTAGAGCGATTCTTGCTCAGTTTGTGCTAACTCTGGTGTTTAGCAGAAGAAACTTGGGAGTTTTCTTCGAAATTTATGTTGTTTTCATAGAAACTTGGAGTTTTCTTTTTTTTTTCTCTTTAATCTGGAGTTAGAATCCAGTTCTTGATCAGTTCATGATAGTTTTCTTAGTTTTTCTTGCAATCATGCATGATTAGAGACAATTGTTGTTGCTTTTCAAAAGAAGAAGAAGATACAATTGTTGTTAGTCATGGCAGCGAAAAAGCGAGAATTGAGTCCCTTCAGTCCATTTTATCTCATCCTAGTGAAAATCCTTCATTGGCTTTAATTGATCCATTGATTAATGGTAACAATTATCATCCATGGAAGATGTCCATGGAAATGGCGTTAATCACAAAGAACAAGTATGGGTTCGTTAATGGTATAATCAAGAAATCAGAGGTGAATTCAACTGACTTCCAAGCTTGGAGGCAATGTGATGTGATGGTGAGGATCTGGATGTTGAATTTAGTTGAAAACACCATTTCTCAAAGTTTACGATATTTCATAAGTGACTAGGCAGTGTGGAAGAATCTTGCTGATTGTTTTTAAGTGTTGATGCTTTCAAGCTTTCTGACCTTCTCAAAGAAATGAATTCATTGATACACAAAGCTATTTCTGTGAATCAGTACTTTACAAACCTGATGATTCTTTGGGAAAAAGTCAAGACCATAAAGCCAACTCCTTCATGTACTTGTGAACCCTAATGACAATGTGATGCCATGAAAAATCTGTTGGATCACATGGAAACAGAACATGTGATGAAATTTCTGAAAGGTCTAAGGAGGAATTTGAGCCAATGTTGTCTCTAGCAATGCTCATGGTGCCTTTTCCAGAGTTTCAAGATGCCTTTGCAATGTCTATCAAATTTGAAAAACAGAAAACTTATGCTTCTAACAAGGCAAGGAATCAAGATTCTACAATCTTGATGGCCCAACATTGGAGAAGGCAGAAATGATGGAGCTGATCAACTTGGGGCTAGATCCGGTCAATTCAGCAGAGTAAAGCAATCAAGTTTCCTACAAATTTTTCCAAGACTAAGAACAATAAAAAGATTCAGTGCAATTTTGTGTTAGGAAATCAATGCTGGAACACAACGAAATTTAAATTTTTTGACTTTCTTTTACCATGATCGCCTTCGTTTAAACAATAAATAAATAAGAAAGGTAGATAAAGATACATACCATATAGATCTAAAATAGATCGACGCTTTATCTACGGTTGATGGTCGAAGCACCGAGCCGTCCAAGTGTCCGGCCTCTAGCGGTAATCCACACGAACCTCCTCTTGAATCCTTGCTAGGATTGCTATTGGAAAACCTTGGTTGCTAGACCAACTTTTTCTTCCTCTCAAACTCTCGAGAAAAGCTCCCAATTATTTTCTACTAAAATAATTTTCTTTCTTTCACTAAAAATATTGCAAGAATATTGTGATACAAAAGAGCTTGACACCCATTCCCTTTTATAAGAAAGTGGCGCCCCAATAACTCCAAGATTTTCCTTGGAGAAGACTCTTGAGTGGAGTAGGGAGAAAGAAAACTTTTTCCTAAATACAAACAAGGAATTATGAAAAGTATTTTCCTTAATTGATTTATCCCTTAAATTAATATATTTCTTCCATTAATTAAATTGCACAATATGTGTATCACATACACAACAAAAGTGGCTCCTCATACTTGCCATAAATAATTTGTCACCACAATATTAATATATATTGTATTATTATTTATTCATAATAAATAAAACATCACAATATTAATTTATCACCATAACACTTTATAGTTAGGATAAATCACTCCTCATTTGGGTTATCACTATAACCATATTTTAATTCCGGATAGAAGTCCATATATATGTGTATGGCCAGATAGGTTTCCGAATATGTTGGCCGTAAGCATATAGTGCATTTACCAAAATACCATTTACACCAAATGATCATGAATAGCGTCGAGCAACACGTTCATGACCCTTGATTATCGGAAAGAGTCAACGGCTATGACTATAACCTTTCATATGAAACGGTTATCGTGTAAACAGAATCCTATCGTTGTTATAATATACATATAGTCGTATATCGAGTGTCTGTTGGATCGAAGTAGCGCCCGAAAGACAATTTATGTAATTGTTTTTAGAATTAATAAATGACAGATTTATTATCATCTTATTGTTTGCTTCGTGCTTATAAGTAATACACTGCTGAAAACCACAAGTCGTATCATATGTAGCCATATAACTTAGTGTGTGTCACACATGAGGATTAAGTTTATGGTGATACATTTGAAATGTTAGTCCGTGGTGAAGTTAATCAAAGTATGAGGTCTATTGATTAAACCACCATTAATGCGCCCAGAACACTTTATGGTGTGACCGTCCTATCCGGACCATCGACATTGGTTGTCTAAGTAGGGTATTTATAAATGATGAGAGTCATATAGGACTGGACCGTTTTAATCTGCGTTTCTCATATAATTCCGTGATTGAGAAATTTGATTAAATCACAAGATGATCATATATGGATTAACCTTAATCCTGAAGTGATTACAGACTCCTACTGGTTTCAAGATAGGGTTTGATGTGTTCGTTAAGGATCGCTAAGAGGCGCGGTCCGAATCACTTTCACGTTGGCACTATTCTGGAATGAGTGAGAAGTGTGTCTCGCAGATATGGAATCCATTCATTCCTGCGGGAAGCACAAAGACAATCCCCTTATTTGTTGATCCTAGAAACTGATCGATCCGCGGAGTTCGTATTGGTTATGAACTAATTGATCACTAGTGGGTTAATGGTAAATAAGGATAAGATGTATTGAAGAAAGTTTAATGGACACTTATCGACTCGACTCGACGTTTTGAGAATATGTTATATCTATAATCGATAGAGTTCAGTTTCAGATTTATGGTGGCGTAATTCCAGAATTAATAAGTTGAGTAGAAATATTCTGTTCAATGAATATTTTATTCAATTTACTGTAGCTACTGGTTATAGGTCCATGGTCCCCGGGTTGGCTCCTAACACGCGAGTGTTTTCTCGTTTTATGGAACCTCGAGAATAAATTAAATAATTGGTCTATTTAATGAATATGCAATATTATTTTATTTGGTAAATAATATGTAAAATAGAAAATACATTTTCTATTAAAATGATATTAAAAGTGGCGCCCCATGTGATAAATAATTAGGAAAAGAAAATTTTCTAGATTATGTCACATGTGTAATTAATTAATTATCTATTTGTTGGATAATTAATGGAAAAATAATAGATTGATTTTTTGGGAATTATCTCTTATTTTATGACAAATATCTTTTCTTATGGAAATAGGTAATTGTGGTGTGAAAATGATAACTCTCTATTACTAGTTATTTTCCTATATAAATAGAGTTCTTCTCAACACAGTAATCACCAATATTGGCGCCACACTTAAAATAAAGAAGAGAAAAATTAGTTTCTCGTTCTAGTCATTAAGAGAAGAAAAACCTAGGGTTTTTCTTGGAGCATATTCGAGGAGGTTTCACGGCGAGGATCGACATCCACCAGTCGTCGCTAGAAGATACAATCCGGAAGACTGCGGATTCTCCTTTGGTCGATTGCTTCTCTCTCTCCGTTTGGGTAAATCTACTAACCTTCTTGTAGTTATTAATTATTTATGCGAATCGAATTGTGGTAAAATCGCATGCGATTTTATTCGTAGTTTCCGCTGTGCATGATCGAGTGTCTCGATCGGTGCTGTGAATCAGATCTGACGATCCAATTAGGGATCGGATCCGGATTCGGGTTTCTGTATATCCAGCAGTGTCATACATTAACGACCGTATCTTATAATCTGATATCCTACACTCTCGAAGTAATACATTACTTCCGCTTTGCAAAGACTTTTGAGAATACGACATTTCTTATAAGAAGGCTCTTCGGATATTTACTCCTACCATTGGGATACATGATTTTCGGACGAGCGACATGAATCCTATGCATGCTTCAGTATACCCAATCACTACCGCATGATCGTGTTAGGAAATCTACGCGGGAACGCAGCGGAATTCAAAAATTTGATTTCCTTTTAACCAGGATCGACTTCGTTTAAGCAATAAACAAACGAGTTAGTAGACGGTGGTTACCTTGGTTGATCAAAAAGATCGACGCTTTGACCGTCTAAGGAGAGTAGTTCTGCATAGAGCCGCCCAAGTGTTCGGCCTCTACCGCTAGTCCACACGAACGACCCGCCGGAATCCCATCATGGATTGCTATTGGAAAACTCCGGTTGCTTCAGACCGGCCTTTTTCCCCTCTCTCAAACTCTATATAGGATGCTCCCTATTTTACACAAGAACTATTAGTTCTTGGAATTGTGTTGTACAAAAGAGCTTGACACCCACCTCTTATTTATAGTGTAGGGGGCGCCCCATCTAGGTGTGGAGGAGAAGAAAACCTTTTCCCAATAAAATAAGAAAAATATAATTGATTGATTTATCTCATTTATTATAATATCTTATATTAAATAAATCTAGGATTTTGTCAATATCTCATATTGAATATTCCCAAGATTATGTCAATATCTAATATTAACTATCTTTATTTTATTACCATAAATCAATTTACACATGTGTATATATCACATATATATTACATAAATAAATCTATATAAATACACATAGTGGTGCGCATGCAAATCTCTAATTTGCATTTGTGCCCACACGTTGCATGTGCATTATTTTATATATATACTAGATGGGAAGGCCGCACAACGCGCGGCTCGTACACACTCGTTGGATATGAAATGGGGGATACATAAAAAATAAAATTTAAAAAAAAAAAAAAAAAACTTTTTTCTGGGCTGGGCCGCCCAATGAACAGTAAAAAAAAAAAAAAAAACACGTGGAGTGCTTCTTTGACATTTCCCAAATGTTTAAATCGGAATCGGATACATCTTAAGCACAACACACATAATAAGATTAAGAATAAATTAAAGCTAATGTGTAGATTAAAAATACAATTGAGTCCTCTAAAATGGAACAATTTAACTCAAACCCTTCAAAAAAAAAAAAAAAAAAAAAAAAACACTTTTTTTTAAGGGGGCCGCCGCCCAATGAACAGTAAAAAAAAAAAAAAAAAAAAATTTTTCTGGGCTGGGCCGCCCGATGAACAGTAAAAAAAAAAAAATACACGTGGACAGTTTGGTTGGAGTTTCCCAACCAAACATTATAAATAGGTATATATATATATATATATATATTAACATCTAATATTAATATTTGGTAATACTATTAATTAAATTGCACAATCCAAGTGTATCTTATACACATTAAATGTGGCGCCCCTTTGACCAACAAATTGGTTTCCGGAATATTCTTTAATTAATATAATACTATTAATATCTTGTATTTAATTTATTCATAATAAATAAATACCACCATATTAATTTACCACTATAACCTTTATAGTCTCGAGATAAACTTTCCTTATTTGGTTATCATCTATAACCACATTTTAATCCGGCTAGATGTTCTTATGTGTGTGACCCGATAGACTTCCGAATATGTTGGCCGTAGACACAAAGTGTAAATTACGAAAATGCCCTTTATGCCTAACGATCACGGGATAGCGTCTAGCAAAACACCGTGACCCCAAATCATCGGAAGAGTCAAATGCAATGACTACTACCTTTCATGTGAAACAGTTACCGTTACAATCCTATCGCTGTAATAATATCCATACGGTCGTTAGTCGAGTGTCAAAACATCAACGACCGTATCTTATAATCTGGATATCATGCTATCTCGAAGTAACTCATTTACTCCCACTTTGCAAAGATTCACGAGAGTAAGACATTCCTTATAAGAAGACCATTTCGGATATTCGATCCCGATCATAGGATACGCGATTCCCGGACGACCAATCATGTATACTCCGCATGCTTCAATATCATACCCAATCACTACCGCATGATCGCCCCGTGGCTAGGGGAAACCTCAATAGTGTCAAAGCATGACAATCCACACCGTGATTCCATGAAGACTCCGGTCTTAAGGATAATTACACAACCGCCACATAGTGTGACACTTATCCGTGTAAGTGGGTCGATCTAACGTACGCATTCTCCAATACACGTCCACGTACGGTCAAGTGTCACTACACTTCGATAGACGAGATCTATCCCCGCCCTTAAAGACGAGAAGACATCTAATACGTGCTAGCTTTGTTCATACTATCAATGCCCGTTTTAATAGTACATCGGCTTTAGAGACATTTAAGTATCAAACTTGTTAAAGTGATTAGAGATCTCATCAACCATAATCGCCTATCATGGTTTCTCTATCACAGTTTAATACAAAGGACGTTATCATATAACAATTCACAATTGGTTCTTTAAAAAGAACATATATACGACAACAGAAAAGCCATTTAATATATATGTATAAGCATAAAGAAATAGTAGAAATGATCCGACCCGGTCGGATCCGGTCCAACCCGATTGGGTTTAGGACACTATTCAAAAATCTCCCACTTGGCCTAAAACCAATCACTCGCACACACAAGACCAAGTTGAAACACAAGAATCTCATGCAATACTCGCAACTAGCCCTAGCCATAAACGGATCGCTATCCGTGGGGACTCAGACTATCTTCATATCACGTTCCAAATGACCAAGTCAAAGGAACCGCCTCAACACACACACACACGAATCTCTGACGAGACCCTGGTCCTTGCTTCAAGCAATAAATCCACTTACTATATCAGCTATACAGAAAAGGTGGAAGAACCGTATAAGGTTCATGAATGAACCTTCTAGATCCATGTACTGCTCCCGCTGCGCCTCTAAGGCACTACTGTGTTTTGGCCCGATTGTAGAATTTATAGTGACCCATGGTTAAGAACATTTCTAGCTCACTGTATCACTTAATCAAAGTGATTGCAAAGCTCCCTCCCACTCGCCTTCATAAGACTCAGGATTTACGTATGTATATCTACGTTTATTTAATTCCAAGTTTCAATAAACTAGGAAACTTTCCTTAACTTGTTTAAGGATATTCTCGACATTCACCAGATTTACTTTCATACTTGCTCATGACTATTCATGGACTATGAACATCCGGCATTACCTTTATGATGGTTCCTATCGCCGTAGCGAAGGAAACCTTCCATAAGCATCATCATCTTTCACCTCATCTTTAGGACCAACGTCCTAACACAGATAGATCTTGCGATCTATGCTAAACTTCTTTTAGCATCACATCTATATAGGTAAACAATAATCTAACAACAGTTAAATCTATCACTATAGATTCTCATTTCTAAATAAGAACTGCTAATCCAAGTGCTTTCGTAAAGATCTTGAATTACCAAACATTAATTGACTGTGACATGGGGAGATGATTCCTGAGAGAGATATCCAATACCTTACTCAAAAATCGTAACACACTCCCACTATCCAACTTGCACATTGGCATATTCTTCTTTTGACTAAATCAAACTCCTTTGATTATCAAACAAAGAAACCGTCTAGAGAAACTTGTTTGAGTCCATAAATGGATCTCATGAGCTTACATATCATGTTAACGTCTATGAACATCGAGCTATATGCCCAACGCTTCAACACTATCATATAGCCATGATACGAAGTTATAACAAGCATAGTCTGAATAGAATTGGGCTCAGCCTTATAGGGACATTCCTTCTAGGTAAGACAGACTAGGTTCATAACCTGGTTGTCACTGATGGAATCTAATTCAGATATTATGGCTCCTGGCCATATCTCTCAATCTTGACTTTCAAACATTGTTTTATAAGTCATGAGATATTCATTCTTCAAGATGAACATACCGGTAGCCTTTTCAGGCTTGAGGTTATCCACAGACTTACAGAAATTTTGTGTGCACTGAGCAGTTTTCTACACCTCATCGCTATGTGGCGTCTGCTCACGTTCCTATGGTTGAATATATCTTTGTGGTTCTCAAACTCTTTTGAGATCTGATTCACTCCCACTGTTTCTCTTGGAAGAAACACTTCCTTTAGAGGACAGCATGTTTGGAGACAAACATTTTGCTCCGCGGATAGGTAAATAATATCTAACGTACTTGCTTAGATATTCCACAAAGTTGCATATGTCGTACTAGGCTCCAAGCCTTTCTGACTTTGCCTATGACAACTTCAAATCATCGGTTAAGATAGATTCGACATTATCCTCTTCCATGTCTCATATGGAATTTATTCAACCTTTATTTTGGAACTCGGTTAAGTATAAGGGCACTATCCCGAAACGGGTAAGGGATACTTCGCATGGCATGCGTCACACCTTTATCATATAAAGTGTTGTTTCCATTTTGGGAACACAATCTAATTGCGTATTCCAAAGATGGTATCCTTCAAGGGGGAATCTTATTCCTTTCAGACGACTTCTGAAACACCCTTCAGGTATTAATTACTTCAATCCAATTGAAGATTAATTCCTAAGTAGCTCATCAACCTCATATTCATACTAGCTCAACCTTTCGGCTTTCCGAATTATGTGCACTTCATTGAGTACACTTGACTATTTCTAAAAATAGTTGTAGAGATTAACAAACAATCATTTGTGGCATTAATTGTCATAAGCAAACAAACATCGGTATGTTTAGGCTTTTAGACAATTTTTCTAGAATTTATAACCTTTTCATAAAAGGGTATTTAAGTCATCTTTAGGTAAGATACGCATCGCCCACATGATTCATAATCATATGGTTCAGACATCATCTAAATGACATTTGATTATACATTTCTCTTCCAGAGAGTCGACATCTAGAACAACTACAAATATCAAGGATAACAACCATACAAATATTTAGTTGAGGTTTCATCACACATATCAACTATATAGTGACATCAATCTAGTATGTTAGATTCAGTGACCTTTCAACTTTATCGGAATAACATTTATTCTTTACAATTGAATATGTCTACTAAATCCTAACAAATAACTGAAAGTATGTTCTTCATAAGAACCGGAACATAATAACATTTATTTAGTTCCCTTATCACAGTTTACTAGATCCAGAATATGGTAAGTGTCACAACGTTTGCTTCACCTTCCATATCTGGATTTAACCTTTCTAATTTAATCACACTCGTAAGATATCATATATCTAAGAGTTGACTTGAACTTAGATAGATTTATCTCAACAGACTTGCTTAGAATAGAGACTTTGATAAGCTCTCAATTTAAGCACATGCCATAACTTTTCTTTCAATCCTTTAAGCACTTGAAAAATGTTTCTTATTGTAGTCTTCATAAGACTTAAGAAAGATCACAAGAGCTATGTCTTCAATTTCCTTTCATACAGAAAATCTAAAGTTCATTAAATAGTTTATTCAACCTTTTGAATCATATAAAAAACATTGACCATTTAATTAACCTTTAAGCAATGATTAAAGAAATAAGTCGATACTTAAATCTTACAATTTTGAAAACAACCTTTCCAAAATTAGATGTGGTCATTCTTATCCAATGTTTGAATTAATTATCATCGTATGACTGAATGATCATCTTGGATCGTATCCAATATATGATTAATTCGTTGAAACTTATTTCAAATGATTTAATCATATCATGAGCTTCCGCTTTCATTAATAATTAAAGTCTCGGAGCACTGCATCAATTATGTAATCTCCTTGTCTCTAACTACTATAACGGGATGGCTCATGTCATTGCTTATTTTAAAAGGATTAAAATTACTTAACCATATTTGAGAACGTTTCTCAAAATTAACAGTCATAATTTGGTTTTACTAATCGAGAATAAAACATAAATATAAAGTTTGCTAAAACTACAACATAAAAATGAAAATAAAAGAGTGTTGTTGTTTATACACGCAAAATCAAAAATGGTCATTTGGTTTATGATTTTGCTCCCACTAGTCAACTACTCCTAATTGACTTTCAAGAATATTTCAAAATTCTTTAGTGGCGAGATCCAATCTAGTTACCTTGATTCCCGGCGGTGGTCGATCAACCAAGATAATTTCGAAAGGTAGGTAACTCTTTACCATTCACATCTCTATGTGATTCTTAGTGGTTGACTAATCAACTCTTTGGCGATACACATCACTATGTGTTAGTCAACCCCTTGTCTCTAAAGTCAGACGGCCCTGACGGTGGCAAATCACCGAAAGACTCTAGTCAAGTCACAACCCAATATTCACGAGATCTCACACGATCATATCTCAATAACGACGATATACCCGAGGTAGGTCAACTCCCGGCGGTGGTCGATCAGTTGGATCCGAACACAGGCTCTTCACCGTCGTTATAATATTGGGAGACAATATTTCGACTTGATTTTTGTTGTGGAAGTATTTTTATAAATTAATTCACTTAATTAATTTTAATTTCGGTCTCATCAATTATATCTATCTCTATAGATATATATCCTACACATTTATCTAGATCGTGCTTAGTCATGCATCTATCGTATCATATAAAATAAATACAAGCACAAAATAAATAAATGCGTAAAGTAACCGGTATGATCATGGACTTTTCCTAGGTGCGGTTTCGAATACAAACTGACGAAACCGCGGGTCACAATCTAAGGGTAGCTGCAACCGCCAATATGATCTTTAATGCGCCATCTCCAATGGGATCTTTATTCTTCTTTCTTTGGTCCCATCTTCTGCTCCATTCTTGTTACATTTAATTCTATCTAATAAAATAAATACACCCGCCGCACACGGGGGAGCTAACGGGAATGGAATAAATACAGAAAATAAACTAGGTCACGTTCTTTATAACGGCCTAGGACAATTTTTAAACCAACAGAAAAATTAAATCATTCACATCTATCCTATCGGTCGAGTCCATGATCAATCGGAGTCCATATAATCATATTATATCTACTATATTTAATCCATACCATAAAATCTTATGAAAAAGATAAAATTAAAATTTAACTACTTGCGTCTTAATTAATCAATTAACATTTAATCTATTAAATAATTTTATCTAATCAATTAACTAATTAACATTTAATTAATTAAATGATTTTAATCGAAATAAAATTAACGATTAATTTTAAACGATTTTAATTTTAATTTCAATTATTATAACTATTCTAAAATTAAATCAAAATTAAAATTAAGTCTCTTTTGTTTCTTTCTTTTTGATTCCTAATCAAAAGGATGCCTTTGGTTTCCTAAACCAAATTTGGCTTAGCCTGACCACTTTCTAAAATCAAAATTTTGGAAGTGGCGCAAAGCTGAAACTTTTACAAATCAAATATTTGAAAATGGCTGAAACATTCCAAATCAAATATTTAGAAAAGCCAAATAATTTTGATTTAGGCTTAACACTTTCCAAAATCAAAATTTTGGAAGTGGCGCAAGCTTTGCCTTTTTTCCTAAATCAAATATTTGGAAAGGCTGCAAGCTATTCCAAACAAAGTTTGAAAATGCCATTATTATTTTAATGCCATGTGGCATCCCAATGACCCACACTATTTGAACCATTGGTTAGCCACATGACACAACTAAACAAAGAGCTCAATCACAACTATGAACCATATTGAAACACAAAATACACAAAACAAAAATTTGGAGATCCGCCAACATTGACTGGTCAACCGACCGCCGGCAGCAGGTTGCCCTGCTGCCGCCGCCGCCGACCAGCCGCCGCCGGTGGTGGTGCCGCCGCCATTCGGCCGAGCACCACCCGATCTCGTTTTTTTTTCTTTTTTCTTTTCATGTATCACTTTTACGAATCTAAAATCTTTCATCTTTTAATTACGTGATTTAAACGATAAAATTAACTACGCGATATAACATACTTATTGCTTAAGCTCGAACCTGTCTCTGATACCACTGTTAGGAAATCTACGCGGGAACGCAGCGGAATTCAAAAATTTGATTTCTTTTAACCAGGATCGACTTCGTTTAAGCAATAAACAAACGAGTTAGTAGACGGTGGTTACCTTGATTGATCTAAAAGATCGACGCTTTGACCGCCTAAGGAGAGTAGTTCTGCATAGAGCCGCCCAAGTGTTCGGCCTCTGCCGCTAGTCCACACGAACAACCCGCCGGAATTCCATCATGGATTGCTATTGGAAAACTCCGGTTGCTAGACCGGTCTTTTTCCCCTCTCTCCAACTCTCTATAGGATGCTCTCTATTTTACACAAGAACTATTAGTTCTTGGAATTGTGTTGTACAAAAGAGCTTGACACCCACCTCTTATTTATAGTGTAGGGGGCGCCCCATCTAGGTGTGGAGGAGAAGAAAACATTTTCCCAATAAAATAAGGAAAATATAATTGATTGATTTATCTCATTTATTATAATATCTTATATTAAATAAATCTAGGATTTTGTCAATATCTCATATTGAATATTCCCAAGATATTGTCAATATCTAATATTAACTATCTTTATTTTATTACCATAAATCAATTACACATGTGTATACATCACATATATATTACACAAATAAATCTATATAAATACACATAGTGGTGCGCATGCAAATCTCTAATTTGCATTTGTGCCCACACGTTGCATGTGCATTATTTCATATATATATATATATATATATATATATATATATATATATATATATATATATATATATATATATATATATATATATATATATATATATATATATCTAATATTAATATTTATAATATTATAAATTAAATTGCACAATCCAAGTGTATCTTATACACGTTAAATGTGGCGCCCCTTTGACCAACAAATTGGCTTCCGGAATATTCTTTAATTAATATAATACTATTAATATCTTGTATTTAATTTATTCATAATAAATAAATACCACCATATTAATTTACCACTATAACCTTTATAGTCTCGAGATAAACTTTCCTTATTTGGTTATCATCTATAACCACATTTTAATCCGGCTAGATTTTCTTATGTGTGTGACCCGATAGGCTTCCGAATATGTTGACCGTAGACACAAAGTGCAAATTACGAAAATGCCCTTTATGCCTAACGATCACGGGATAGCGTCTTGCAACACACCGTGACCCCCAATCATCGGAAGAGTCAAATGCAATGACTACTACCTTTCATGTGAAACAGTTACCGTGTAAATTACAATCCTATCGCTGTAATAATATCCATACGGTCGTTAGTCGAGTGTCAAAACATCAACGACCGTATCTTATAATCTGGATATCATGCTCTCTCGAAGTAACTCATTTACTCCCACTTTGCAAAGATTCACGAGAGTAAGACATTCCTTATAATAAGGCCATTTCGGATATTCGATCCCAATCATAGGATACGCGATTCCCGGACGACCAATCATGTATACTCCGCATGCTTCAATATCATACCCAATCACTACCGCATGATCGCCCCGTGGCTAGGGGAAACCTCAATAGTGTCAAAGCATGACAATCCACACCGTGATGCCATGAAGACTCCGGTCTTAAGGATAATTACACAACCGCCACATAGTGTGACACTTATCCGTGTAAGTGGGTCAGTCTAACGTACGCATTTTCCAATACACGTCCACGTACAGTCCAAGTGTCACTACACTTCGATAGACGAGATCTATCCCCGCCCTTAAAGACGAGAAGACATCTAATACGTGCTAGCTTTGTTCATACTATCAATGCCCCGTTTAATAGTACATCGGCTAGAGACATTTAAGTATCAAACTTGTTAAAGTGATTAGAGATCTCATCAACCATAATCGCCTATCATGGTTTCTCTATCACAGTTTAATACTAAGGACGTTATCATATAACAATTCACAATTGGTTCTTTAAAAAGAACATATATACGACAACAGAAAAGCCATTTAATATATATGTATAAACATAAATAAATAGTAGAAATGATCCGACCCGGTCGGATCCGGTCCAACCCGATTGGGTTTAGGACACTATTTCAACAGATCGCCCCGTGGCTAAGGGAAACCTCAATAGTGTCAAATTATGACAATCCACACCGTGATGCCTTGAAGATCCCGGTCTTAGGATAATTACACAACCGCCACATAGTGCGACACTTAATAAAGTAAGCGGGTCAGTCTAACGTACGCATTCTCCAATACACGTCCACATACAGTCCAAGTGTCCCTACACTTTGATAGACGGATCTATCCCCATGTTCATAATACAAGACATCTAATACGTGTTAGTCTAATCAAACTATATATGTCCTATTTAATAGCAAATACGACTAGAGACATTTAAGTATCAAACCATTTAACATGAATCGAGATCTCATCAACCATAATCACTATTATGATTTCTCTATCACATTTTGATACTTGGGACGTTATCTTATACAAAATATCATGATTGGATCATTAAACGAACAAATATATAATAACTGAAAAGCAATTTATTATATGTACAAACATAAAGATGTAGTAGAAATGACCCGACCTGGTCGGATCCGGTTCAACCTGAATAGGTTTAGGGCACTACATCAACAGTCTCCCACTTGACCTAAAGCCAATCACTCGTGCACACAAGACCTAGTTGAAACACAAGAATCGCATGCAATACTCGCTACCAACCCTAAGCGTGAACGGATCACTATCCGCGGGGACTCAGACTATTTTTATATCATGCTCCAAATGATCAAGTCAAAAAGACCCGCCTCAACACACACATGAATCTCTTATGAGACCCCGGTCCTTGCTCAATCAATGAATCCACTACTATATCAGCTATATAGTAAATGTGAATCATGGTTCAAGAATGAACCTCTTAGATCAACGTACTGCTCCCGCTATGCCTCTAAGGCAATACTGTGTTTTGACCCAATTGTAGAATTTACAGTGATCTCTCACTGAGAACATTTCTAGCTCACTTTATCACTTAGTTAAAGTGAGCACAAACCCAGATTGTAGCTCCCACTATCTTCATAAGACTCTTAGTATATATCTGTGTATCTACGTTTATCCAATTCCAAGTTTCAAGAAACTATTCCCTAACACTTCTTAAGGATATTCTCGACATTCACCAGAATCACTTTCATACTTGCTCATGACTCTTCATGGATTATGAACATCAGGTTACTCACAACACTTATGTCGGATCCTATTGCAGTAGCGTAAGGAAACCTTCCATAAGTATTATCTTTCACCTTTTCTTTATGACACACATCCTGTCATAGATAAATCCCAAGAATACCGGCCAACAGTATCTCTTGTTGTGACCTATGCCACACTCTTTTAGCACCTCATCTATACGGGTGAACTGTGATAATTAACCAGTATCCGAATCTATCACTAATTCACTATAGATTCTTATTTCTAAAATAAGAACTGCAAATTCCAAGAGCTTTCGAAAAAACTCTTGAACTACCAAATATTAATTGAATGTAGCAAGGGGTGACAACTCCTAGAAGGACATGCAACACCATACTCAAAAAGCATAACACTCCCACTAACCGGCTTGCACATCAGGCATGTCTTTACTTTTGATCAAATCAAACTCCTTTGATTCTCAAAGTAAAGAACTGATACAGAGAAACTTGTTTGAGTACATAAATGGATCTCGCAAGCTCACATATCATGTTATTGTCTATGAATGTCAAGCCATTGGCCCAACGTTCTCTACACTATCATATAGCCATGATACATGGCTACAACAAGCACAATCTGAATAGACTTAAGCATAGCAGGGAAAAAAAAAGGCAATTACAAGGTTCACACCCCATAGCCTTCAACATGATATTGCATTTTTTTCTTTTCTTCAAGAGTCATAGAAGAAATGATAGAGAGGAAGAAATATTTTGAGGGAATAACATACCCTAAAAAAGAAATAAGAATTTATAGATTGTGATAGAGCAAATCAAGTGAATGAAATTATAACTGTCGATGAAAGGGGGGGTGAATTGGGAGAGACTATTGATTTTGATTACTAGAAAAATAAACGAGAATAGGTGTAGAATGCTTGAAAGCCGGAGAAAAAAGTTCAGAATAGAAGGGAAAGAGAGAAAAAGAAATAGTTTGGGGGACTATCACTATTTAAGTGATTGGATCGCCTGTTTTTTTTTTAAATAAAAGAAACTGAATCACCTATTGCTGGGGAATAAGGGGTCACAAAAAAGAGTAGATAAATTAGGACCAGAAAATAAATTAAAAAACATCATATCATGGATGACCTAGGATTTGACTTCAACAAAATAGATCCAAAAACGACGGTTTGAAAAGATGATCATTCCAGTATGTTGCTTCACATGCGGCAAGGTGATCGGGAACAAGTGTACTTGGATCTTTTGCATGCCGATGACTTTGAAGGATATGCCGAAAAAATCAACGTAAAAAAATATTGAAGAGGAGGGTGAGGGTGAGGGTGAAATTTGCAGAAGGGTTATGGGGTTGTGGAAGATCATAATGATAATTTATTTTGATAACTAAAGCAAAATAAAAAATATATAACCCAAAATCTGTACCATTTTCTATTCAATAATTCATTTATGGATCAAAACTATGCTCAAGGATCAAATCTTTGTTTATTATTTTTGTCTGGAACCATTATCCAAAATGTAAAAATCCTCCATCCGCTGCAAATCTTCTCTGCAAATCTTCCATGGATTTCCATCCGCTGCAAATCTTCTCTGCAAATGTTCTAGCCGAGGCTCTTTAACCGTTTCATCGAATTAAGGAAACAGGAGAGAGTCGATTCAACAACAGGAATCCGTTTCACCGAATTAAGGAAACATGAGAGAGCATAATCGAGAGAAAAAAAATGGGCGATTCTGCGTTTTTTTCTGCAAATCTTCTGCGTTTTTTTTCTGCAAATCTTCTCTTCGTTTTTTTTTTCGATCGATTCTGCGTTTTTTTTTCGTTCAAGTCGATTCTGCGTTTTTTTTTTCTCGATCGTTTTGCTTTTCGATTGTTGTTTTGAGTAATTGATTGAGGAATGTGTATAGCATGATCATGTATACAGCAGGATCGATTGTTGTTTTGAGTAATTGATTGAGTAATGGACGCCGGATTCATAACTGCCATTACACCTGCAAATGAAGCTGTTTTAGTTACCACACCAAACATTACAACACTTCGCGATACACATAGAGTAACAGGGCTACTAGAATGCGATTGGATTCGCGATGCTTTGTAGTTCTTGGCGACGTAGTAACACCACAGTTACACAGTTACACAATTACTACCTCTTTCTTATGGTTCATACAAATGCAGCAAGTGTAACTGTGTAGTGCAGAAAAGTTACTACATGTCCTGTAATGTGCTAGACATGATGTTCTGAAAGTTACTACATGTTCTGAAAAGTTACTACATTGGGGATTGTTAAACCTGTAATGGATTGTTAGGTTTTGCTGCATTTCGGTTTTGATCAATTGTTGTTGTATGAATCCTACTGTCTTTATTTTTGTTCTTTAAGAATTGTTGTTGAAGAATTATCAATTGTTTGTTTTTGAGGAATTATCAATGCATTTTTTGTAATGTTACTACATTTTTGTAATGTTACTACATTTTTGTATGAATATGCACGATCTTAAGGTACACAAATCCCCTATTTGGGGTTCCCTTTCCAAGTAGGGTATAGAAAGAGTAACGTTTTGGCATTTTTTCTATGAATGTGCACGATCTTAAGGTACACAAATCCCCTATTGGGGTTCCCCTCCCTTTCAGAGTAGGGTATAGAAAACAATGGAAACACCCTCAAACATAGTAACACATAATGTAGGAACTCGTAGTAACACCAACACGTAGTAACACCAAAGACGACTTTAATGTGAAAAGAAAAAAAAAATATTATCATTAGGGGTATTTTTGTACATCTCTTTTTTTTTTGTCCTTCTCAACCAAATATTATTTTTTTTGTCCTATTCTTCATTTAAGATGTAAAGTTGTCCTTTAGGACCACCACCCGTAAAAAATATATATATATATGAAAGAACTGAGAGGTGGGGGTTCCTTTAGATTAATGTAACGAATCTCCACCCGAACGAATACGTAACGAACTCCCACCCGAACAAATTTTTTGAAAAATTGCTCAGGATCTAAACGACGTTAGTCGGAGAGCTCTGATACCATAATAGAGAAATATAAAAAGATTGTATTGCATGGATTGATTAAAGTGATAGAACATTACAATATATATAGACTTATTAATGATAGAGATCTATTCAAATAGAACTCTATCTAAATCAAATAATCTATCATAACAACTCTATCATAATTTAAATTCAAACAACTCACCTAAATACTTAATCTTGTCATTATCTCTAACATGCCTCCGCAATCCTATGGTAATGTAATGAACATGGAGATTGTCTCGTAATGAATGAATCTTGTTTCCCATGGTAATGTAATGAACATGGAGGTTGTCACGTAAGGAATGAATGTGGTTTTCTTCAAATGGTGCCCGCAACAAACTTATTCGGTATCAATCGACAACAACTGCTTCACCTCAACCTTATGTTGCATTTTTTTTCTTTTCTTCAAATGTCATAGAAGAAATGATAGAGAGGAAGAAATATTGGAGGGAATAGCAATACACTAAAAAAGAAATATAAGAAAGAAGAATTTATAGATTGAGATAGAGCAAAAAAAGTGAGTGAAATTATAACTGCCGATTAAAGGGGGAGTGAATTGGAAGAGACCATTGATTTTGATTACTAGAAAAAAAGAGAATGGGTGTAGAATGCTTGAAAGCCGTAGAAAAGAATTCATAATAGAAGGGAAGGAGAGAAAAGAAATAGTTTGAGGGACTATCACTATTTAAGTGATTGGATAGTCTATTTTTTTTATTTTTTTTATTTTTTATTTTATAATAAAAGAAACTGAATCACGTATTGCTGGGAATAAGAGGTCACCAAACAGAGTAAATAAATTAGGACCAGAAAATAAATTAAAAAAACATCATGCCATGGATGACCTAGGATTTGACTTCAACAAAATAGATCCAAAAACGAAGGTTTGAAAAGATGATCATTTCAGTACGTTGCATCACATGAAAAAAATATTATGGTCCTGAATTTTTGTGTTATTTATTTTTTTTGTTTTAAAAGTTAAAATGTGTGGTTATAAAGTGTTGTGTGGATATGATTTATGTGAATATTTTTTCTGTGCGTCTAAATCACTATCCAAATGTGAAATGCAAAGTGTGGTTTTGGTATGGTTTGCATTTTGAAAGGTCGATAGACTTTTTCAAACAAAAAACAAAAACAAAAACAAAAACAAAAACAAAAACAAAAAAGGAGGTCGATATTTGTCAAGGGAAAAGTGTACAAATATCCTTTGACATGAATTATTTTTGAGATAAAAATTATGATGTGAAATCATTATATATTTTTTTCATCAAACATGGTTTGAACCCTAGTCACATGTCAAGTTATATTATAGTGCTCACCATTATGGCAGTATATTATTTGGTAAAATCATTATATATTTGTTGATATGAATTTAATTATACCTTTTTCACATTCATTCATTCAACCTCCTTTTCATCTTTACGCTCATTCTAGACACCGGTCATATGTGGAAGAGAAAAAACAAGTCGAACTAAATATCAAATGTTTTATTTTGTATTTGTTTATTATATCAATGAGTTCGAATTTATTTGTTTAATAATCAAACTAAATATTATGTTTGAGTGTACTTGGATCTTTTGCATGCTGATGTCTTTGAAGGAGATGCCAAAAAAATCAACGTAAAAAAAAACATTGAAGAGGAGGGTGAGGGTTAGGGGAAATTTGCTAAAGGGTTATGGGGTTGTGGAAGATTATAACGATAAGAGAGTAATTTATTTTGATAACTAAAGCAAAATAATAAAAATATATAAATATGAAAGAACTGAGGGGTGAGAGTTCGTTTAGATTAATGCAACGAACCCCCACCCGAACGAATATGTAAATAACCTCCACGCGAATGAATTTCTTGAAAAATTGCCCAGGATCTAAACAACGTTAGTCGAATAGAGCTCTTCTACCATAATAAAGAAATATTAAAGAGATTGTACTGTATTGATTGATTAAAGTGATATAACATTACAATATTTATAGACTTATTAATGATAGAGATCTATTCAAATAGAACTCTATCTAAATCAAATAATTTATTCTAAAAACTCTCATAATTTAAATTTGAACAACTTATATAAATACTTAATCTTGTAATTATTTCTAACATGTATCATACTATTTCAGTATCAATGGAGATTTAACACGTTATGTTGAGCCATCTTTAGACAGGGTGATTCCATATCCCCTTATCCCTCTCTTTTAAACAAAGATGTTAATGACAAAGATGATAATGACAAAGATATCTCTGGCATTAGAATTTTTAAATCTTGGCCTGTTGTCTCTCACTTGTTTTTTATTTTACAGATCGATGATTCTAGCTATGTTTTATTCCTGGGCTATTTCAAATGTATTGCTAACCATTTAGGAATTTTTCACCAATAATGGGCAAGTGTCGGGTTAGCAGATTAATCATGTAAAATAATAGAGCTAGATTCTTCAGCAAGAATACCTCATCACAAGTGAAGACGAAAATCCGTATTGCACTATAAGGAATTAAATCCCAACATTATATACTAAATATGTGAAACCTGTTAGGATCAAGTGTATACCGTTGTACTAAAACCAATTGGTGCTAATAAAGCGCAACTTTTATTTCCTTTAACATGCCCTCGCCGTGTGAGTCTCTATCAAGCGCCGTGCCATCTAGGCACACAAAGACAAGACCAAACTAGCCAACAAGACAAAGAGCGCCCAACACTTACACAATATAACCGAGGGAGCCAGGGTTTGATCCCATGACCTCCCGCTCGATACCATGTTAGGATCAAGCGCTTACCGTTGTACTAAAACCAATTGATGCTAGTAAAGCGCGCAACTTTTATTTCCTTTAACAAAACCTACCTACAACATCTATGGCAAAGTATTTATGGAATGAATAAGAAAGACAAGTGAAGATTCATCTCATTAGCTAGAAGAAGTCTGTGTGGTGATCTAAGGACGAGGGAAGATTAGGCATGGAGATAATACGCTTTAATCCACCTAGCAAATAATATTCCTAATTAATAGACAAATATAAAAGGGATTGTATTGCATTGATTGATAAAACTGATAGAATATTACAATATTTATAGCCTAAATAATGATAGGTAGAAATTTATCTAAACAAAATAATATATCATAACATAATTCAAATTTAAACATAATTAATAAAACAAATCAATATTTATAGCCTGTTTTAGCCTAAATAATGATAGGTAGAAGTTTATCTAAACCAAATAATATATCCTAACATAATTTAAATTCAAACATAATTATCTAAACAAATCAATCTTGTCATTATCTCTAACACCTATGAAGAATCCTAACAAACACAAACCTCCTAGGTTTCAAAACATCTGAAAACTAGATACTTCCCAAAATCATCGTTTTTGGGTGCTAAGTGGCAAACAGGGTGCTCTTTTTGCTTGGAATTGTCTACTAAATTCTAAGTCTATACGGGGAAAATGTGTTCGTTTTCAAAGAAATTAATATCTGGGAAAATGCTTGGATTCCTAAAGTTCCAATCATGAGAGTTGTATCCACGAAGCTAAAATGTTAGGATCAAGAGCTTAGCCTAAAAAAAGAGCTTATCATTCTACTAAAATCAATTGATGTTAGTAAATGTGCTACTATATCTCCTTATACATTTAAGAGTGTGGGAAATCTCTCCCAACACCCCCTCAAGTGTGGGCAATTTCTCCCAACACTTGCACAATATAATTGGGGTTTAACACGCCCCCTCAAGTGTGGCAATCTCTCCCAACACTTGTACAATATAAATTATGAAAATAATGTTCACACCAGGGTTCGATCTCCCCCTCAAGTGTGGGCATTCTCTCCCAACACTTGCACAATATAATTAGGTTCAACATGCCCCTCAAGTGTGGGCAATCTCTCCCAACATTAGCACAATATAAATTGTGAAAATAATGTTCACACCGGGTGTCAGCAAAGTGACTTAAACTGTAAGAACTAATATGGTAATCAACTAAGTGATGGTCAGCTGAGAAGTGTATCCAAGTCTGTGAAAGTCAGCTTGGAAGTCTGCTGAGTTCTTCTGATGTCGGCAGCCTGCTGAGGGCCTGGATGCAGCTGAGTTCTACATCTGGGAAATGATCAGCTGAGTGGGGTCAGCAGAGGGACCCAACATCTGGGCATTTATGGCAATCCGACAAAGATCCTTTGACGGTTAGAGTTTAAGGAATTGTGCCTATAAATACCAACTGTAATGATCATTGAAAAGTGTGTAATCCGTCTGAAATTCAGTGCATAGTAAAATATCTTTTTTCTGTCCGTGGAGTAGTCGGCACAAAGCCGGAAACCACGTTAAATCTTGTGTTCTTCTTATTTCTGTTATTTTCTGTTGATTATTAATGTTAGATTGCATTTGTCATTTATCTATCTTGCATCTGGATTCTCTATCCTGTTATAACAAATTGGTATCACAACGTAGGTTTCTGGGAATCATCTGTACGAACAAATTTTATCTTCACCAAGACCTTCACCGGTGCTAGGCTTCGGTGATAAAAGTTCTATTCTTTGGCAAGAAAGATGTCTGCAGTTAATGTAAAATCGATAAATTTATAGGAAGAAACAATTTTAGTCTGTGGCAAATCACGATGCGGGCTTTGTTAAAACAACAAATGGTTATGGACTCCTTTATCTGTAAAGGAGATGCCAGTTCAGCAGATTATGCCAGTCTGGAAGAGAAAGCACATTCAACCATCATGTTGTGCTTATCTGATGATGTTATCACTGAAGTTGCTGGGGAAGACACATCTGCCAAGTTGTGGGAAAAGCTTGAAAGCCTGTACATAATTAAGTCAGTAACCAACAAGTTGTTGCTGAAGCAGAGGCTGTTCAGCCTGAGGATGCATGAAGGAGGTCAGCTGAGGGAACATCTTGATTATTTGAACACAATATTAATTGATCTCAGGAATATTGATGTTAAAATTGAAGATGAAGATGCATCCATAATCCTGTTGGTGTCATTACCTGCATCATAAGAAAACTTTGTGCAGTCCTTCATAGTTGGGACGGATACAGTGGCTTTAGAGGATGTAAGGGTAACCTTGAATGCCAGGGAGCTGAGACACAAGGCAGCAGGCACAAACTGTCAGGCTGCTAGACTAGTAGTCAGTAGCAGCAGTGGAAAAGGGCATGGACAGAAGAAGAAATCCAAGAAGTGTAGTTCCAAAGGTCCTAAGTCCATAGATGTCTCTAATTAATGTAAAGAGCGGGGGATTGGAAGTCCAATTGTCCAAAGACTAAAAGGCAGCAGGAGAGCAATTCTGGCACATCAGCTGTGTGGGCTGCTGAGCATTCTGATGAGGATCTGGTTCTAGTGGATGGAGATTCAGCACATCATTCTGATGTTTGGATCTTAGATTCTGGAGCATCCTATCATATTTGTCCACACATTGAGTGGTTTTCTACTTATGAGCAGAGAGATGGTGGTCATATTTCTATGGCAAACAACAAGGTCCACAAGATAGTGGGAATTGGCTTAGTTCACCTGAGGACAGAGGATGATAAATTATGCATATTGAAAGATGTAAAACATGTTCCACAGATGACCAAGAATTTGGTATCTCTTAGTCTACTGGACAACAAGGGGTTCAATTTCAAAGGAAAATGTGGAAAACTGAATGTCTACAAAGATCCAGCTGTGGTCCTCAAATGTATGAAGAAGAGAACCTTGTATATATTACAAGGCTCTACTGCTGTGGCATCCTCAGCAGTTCATCAGTCACAACAAACTCAGTAGGTCATATAGGTTAAAGAGGAATGCAAATCCTTTCTTCAGCAGGTTTTCTTGAGGGATATAAGGTCAAGACACCGGACTTTTATGAGCATTGTGTGTTTGGGAAGCTACATAGAAGCAAGTTCTTAGCAGGAAAACACAGTACAAAGACATCACTTGATTATATCCATTCTGATTGCTGGGATCCATCAAAGGTGGAATCATTGGGTGGTCACATATATTTTGTGTCATTCATAGATGACTTTTCAAGAATGACTTGGGTGATAATGATGAAACAAAAAGTGAGGCATTCAATAGTTTCAAGCCCTGTAAGGCTCTAGCGGAAAATCAGACAGGCAAGAAAATCAAAAGGCTTAGAACAAATAATGGTATGGAATTCTGCTGGTCAGAGTTTGATACATTCTGTAAGGATGAGGGTATTTCCAGGCATCATACAGTCAGGAATACACCTCAGCAGAATGGTGTAGCTGAGAGGATGAATCTAACTCTTCAGGAGAGGTCAAAATGTATGCTCTCTAATGTTGGTTTATCAATGAGATTTTGGGCAGAGGCTGCAACCACAACATGCTACTTAATCAACAGGAGTCCTCTCACATGGATTAATCTCAAGACACCATTTGAGATGTGGTCAAGCAAACCTGTTGACTACTCAGTTTTAAGGGTTTTGGAAACACAGGTTACTATCATGCGAGTGAAGGGAAATTGAACCAAAGGCTAAGAAGGGAGTGTTTGTAGGGTATGGAGATAGGGTGAAAGGTTATAGAATTTGGTCATCAGCAAATAAAAGGGTCATACTCAGCAGAGATGTGGTCTTTGATGAAAATTCTTTGATTAACTCATCCGTGGAGAGGTCTCTTGAATCTGAAACCAGTGCTGAATTTAAGAGGGTTGTGGAACAGGTGGAGCTTCAAGTGCAGTCAGCTAAGATGCAACACTCAGCTGATTCAAGTCAACACTCATTTGATCTGGTTGTTGAACCGGAGTCTGATCCAAGCCAGTCAGCTGAACAAGGGTCGGCTGAGCATCAACCAAGGAACATTGGTCAGCAGAGTATAACTGTCAACAGGGCTAGAAGATCAAATGTTAGGGTACCTCCCAAGAGGTATGGTTTGATGATATGGTTGGATATGCACTTTAAGTTGTAGAAGAAGTGGATGGTTTTGAACCTTCTACTTATAGGGAAGCAGTGACATGTCCTGAAGCATCTCAATGGCTTGCAGCCATGGGAGATGAAATAGAGTCATTATTGAAGAATCAGGCTTGGGATTTAGTTAAACATCCAGCTGATAGGAGAGTTGTTACTTGCAAATGGATCTTCTAAAAGAAGGAAGGAATGATTGAGATAGAAGGGGTCAAGTATAAGTCACGTTTGGTTGCAAGAGGGTTCAGTCAGAAAGAAGGGGTAGACTTTGATGAGATATTCTCACTAGTGGTCAGACAAACTTCAATCAGAGTGTTGCTAGCAATGGTGGCACAACAAGATCTTGAACTTGAGCAGTTAGATGTGAAGACAGATTTTCTACATGGTGAGGTAGATAAAGAGATATACATGACTCACCCAGAGGGGTTTCAAGTTCCTGGGAAGGAAGATTTTGTGTTCAAGTTAAAGAGGTCCTTGTATGGACTGAAGAAGGCTCCTAAACAGTGGTATAAAAGGTTTGACAGTTATATGATCCAACTGGGTTATAACAGGTGTCCATATAACTGTTGTGTGTACCACAGTCAGCTGAAAGATGGATCATATATCTATCTTGTTCTGTATGTGGATGATATGTTGATAGCTGCTGAAAAGAAGTCTGATGTTCAAAATCTGAAGAACCTTCTCAGTATTGAGTTTGAAATGAAAATTTTGGGTACGGCCAAAAAGATTTTGGGGATGGAGATCTAGAGAGATATGAGTCGTAATAAGCTATTCTTGTCTCAACAGGGCTATACAAAAGATATTGACCAGATTTGGCATAAGCCAACAGATACTCCTATGGCATCTAATATTCATTTGTCTGTTTATGCTTAACAATCAGCAGAGGAGAAAGAGTATATGTCGAAAGTTCCCTATGCTAGTTCAGTTGGCAGTTTGATGTATGCCATGGTGTGCACTAGGCCTGATCTGGCTCAGGAAGTCAGTGTTGTCAGCAGGTTTATGACTCAACCTAGAAAGGAACACATGAAAGCTGTGAAAAGAATGTTCAGGTATCTTAGGGGTACAACTGATGTTGGTCTCAGTTATGGAGGTGATACTCAAGGTCTTATCACAGGGTACTGTGATGCTGATTATGCAGGAGATGTAGACAGTAGGAAATCAATGATTGGTTATGTAACGCCTCGATTTTCGTCATGTTATGTATAAGTGGTTTTTTCGGTATTTTTAAATATGTTATGAGATTTTAAGATATATTATAAATGTCATTTATGTTAATAGTTTATTTTAGCATTATATATCTATAAAAATAAAAAAAATAAAAAGAGTATAATAATACACAAAGTAATTTCAGCAAGTTATTATTTTCTATCCAATGACTTAATCTCAAACTTGTTAAATTAAATAGTGTATGAATATTAAAAATATTAAGTTATTTGTACCTTAAGAGTCGGTCGAAATTTTCAGCCATAGCCGTGCTACTTATCGCTGAATGAAGATGCCAAATATCTTTTCTACACCTACTCCACCCACGTAATCACGTTTCATGGGATGAACATATTTGATTCCTTTATGCATTTTATTATGTGCATGTAGTTAAAAAATATTATTAATCATATGTCGAATTTTTTTTAACCATATGAAATTATATTTTTTTTAAAAGCTATATGAAATGTTAAAAGTATATTTATAGCATTGCATATTAATTTGCATTAGATTTTTTTTATGACAGTTGGTTTTAAATTTGTAAACTAATCAAAAGATTATTATTTTTATTATAATTATTTTAGATGTTATGAAATATTTATTATTATGCTACATATAAAATAATAAAAACACATACCAATTTGGTGGTAAATTATGTGGTAAACATATATTGTTCTATATGTCTTTCTGAAATAAAAATATAATGACAAAACTGTAAACTTAACATTTATCAACTACAAATTACAAATGTTAGCAAACACTCCAAACAATTTCAGCACTTAAACAATTCAGTTACTTAACATATTCAGACTTAAGACTTCAGATTTCAGCTTTCAGATTTCAGACTTCAGATTTAACAAACGGGCCCTTAATCTCAAACTTGTTAAATTAAATAGTGTATGAATATGTAAATTAAATGTAAAGTTATTTGTACCTTGTAACCGTCGGTTTGCATATTGTTAGGTTGTAATGTAGTCTTTACTTTACATTAGGATTCATTATTAGGGACGCGGCTCCTCTGCGGTAAAAGGGGTACAGCACCGCGTGCTGTGACGCAAAACGGCATCGTTTTGCGTATAAACTACGCCGTTTGGTTCCGATCCAAAAATATATATATATATCAACGCGGCGCCGTTTTTGTCCGAAACGACGTCGTTTCAGGCTCACATCAGCAACACAGCAGACGCGGACACGGCAGGAGATCCCAACTCCATTATTAGAGTATTAACTAGAGGATGATAAACATCAATAGTGCACAATATATATGTATGTTTATACCACGAATATATGCCTACTATGGCTGTAAATGAGCAGGGCTACTCGTGAGCTACTCGTATTCGACTCGCAAGAGAAATCGACTCGAGTCGGTTTTTTTTAGTTTGAGCTCGAGTCGAGCTACTCGAATAAATAACCGAGCCGAGCTCGAGTTTTAAAATATATTAATCGAGTAGCTCGCGAGCTAAATCGAGCTTGATTAAATAATTATTTATTTAATTAAATTTATTATAAAATATTATTTTTCATAATTAAAAAAATATTATTCGAGTCGAGTATTAGACTAGTTGAGCTCGATCTTGCCATATTTCATTAAAGATTAAATGAATTCTAGAAAAATAATCGACCTTACGAGCCGAGTCGAGCTATATCGAGTACTTAGTTAGTCGAATTCGATCTTGTTTTTTTAAAGCTCGATCGAGCTCGAGCCGAGTTTCGAGCCCGAACTTTTTTAGTCGAGTCGAGCTCGAGTCTTAGAGAGTATCGACTCGACTCGACACGATTACACCCATTGCCTACTATCTTAATTTATCTGTTATTCTGTTAATATCATTCGAAATTTGTACGGTCAATTTATTTTTGTTCATCCTTGTTGCTATACCTTCTGTATATGCCGTAGTATTATGTATATATTTCATCTTCATGTTAATTTTTATTAGATCTAAATAAATAAATATATCATCAGTTGGAATATCAATCGAATTCTATATATATATATATATATATATATATATATATATATATATATATATATATATATATATATATATATATTTTTTTGCCATGTTAGTGATAAGGGACTTTCTAGGATATTTTTTCTTTCTAAATGGGTGTTACAAGATCTTATATTTTATTTAATCTACTCTGGAATAACTGAAAACAAAATTGAATGGAAAGTAAATTAAAATGACGATGATCCCTTCATAATATTAGTTTGTATGAAATGTTTAATGTAAATTGCAAATACTTTTGATATGACCATAAAGCAATAAGTGCATAGAAATTGTCTTTTTTCCGAAAAAGGAAAAAAAGAAAGGACTGCTGGGTTTTGCTCCTTGAATCAGTATACCACACGGTAAAGTTCTCTATTCTTTGTCATTCCATTCAAAGAAATAATATTTCAAAATAGACTAAAATATACTCCCTCCGTCCTATTTTATTTGTCCATGTTTCCTTTTTGGTTTGTCCCAAAATAAGTGTCCATTTTGTGTATTAATTGTTAAATTTCTTTAAATACCCTTCTCTCTTTACAATATTTACAATAAAAAATGTGTAGCATTAAATGCTCCAACAACAATTAAAAGGGCATAAGTGTAACAATATTGGATCATTTAATGTGATTCAAAGCATTAACTACACTTTTCTTAATCTGTGTGAAAAGTCAAACAGGACAAATAAAATGGGACGGAGGGAGTAGCTGATTCCCTGGCGATCTGAGTCGACCCCTTGTCGCCGATTTGCCTTTTGCCTTTTCCCGTCATATCCAAAGATCCGATGGAATCTATGAATGTGGATTCGAGCACAGAAGAAGGAGATCTGTTAAAACGGAGTGTGAAAAGACCCAAAGAAGGGGATAACCATCCGCCGCCGTCAGTTTGGCAGCAATCAAGTGAGTGGATGTTGTAAAGGGCAGATACGCTGACACATCGATATACTTAGGAGATGAAGAGGACAACGATTTCTCTGAGTTCAAAGATGTTATCCACAATTTTATGGGACCGGAAACGGATCAAGATGCAATTACCATCCCCCTGGATGAATGCTTTGATCTATGGAGGCCATGGCGTAAAGCACTCATCATCAAACTTTTGGGTAAGTCGATTACATACAATTTCCTGTGTAAAAGACTCCATGAACTGTGGAAACACCAGGGCCGAATTGAGGTCACGGACTTAGAACATGGATACTATGTGGAATTTGTGTAGAGATGAATTTGGAAAAGCGTATGAAATCCTCAGTGGTGATTAATGGACGTCGGTATAAAGTGGAGTATGAGGGTCTCCAACAGATCTGCTACGGATGTGGAAGGTTTGGACATAGTAAATAAGAATGCCCAGACAACATACCAAATAATATACCAGAAGAAAATTCCAGCACAACAGCTCCAGTCCAAAAAACTAGAGACACAACAAGGTCCTACCCCAGAAAATCCGTATGGACCCTGGATGATCGCAGTTAGAAGAATGACATGGACCCCTAATAAGAATAAAGTACGGCAACATCAAACTCATGGCACTTTGGACAGAGTTAATGAAGAGATAGTTGAGACAGCTATGGCTAGTTGATCGAGATTTGATATTCTGAATGATGAGGAAGTTGAGATGGTGGATACTGTCCCAGATGAGGTCCAAAACTTGAGGGAAAAATTCCAATCTGTTGAATCCCAAGGGGGTAGACTGATTGCGTGTAAGTCGCTTAACACACACGAAATACTAGCAAGAGTACTAGGTCAGTCGTAGTATATCAAGAGCGAGTCAAAGTCGATCCCACAGAGACTATTATTTAATAATGTTAAATACAACCACAATTCATAGGTCAACCGGATAGGGTGGTCGTTGACCAACATAAAGGAACAGTAAATAAAAGAGATGCAAATAAACTCATGGTCAATCATATATTGAAAATGCATTAACCAAACTATTCATAAATAATCTCTCCTTAATCCTTATCTGATCCATATTTGTAATTAAGCTACGGGTGCAATTCCTAACCCTATGTACTCCGACCATGGTAGTAGATTATCTATACGCCAACTACCCTCCTTAATTGGTCCGTAATAGCCCATACGTATAAAGAACTAGAATTGCCAGTATTGATCGCGAACCCATACCCGCTAACCCGCCTAGGCAGCTATCGACACTGATTAGCACGTTCCTAGGGTCCATCAAGACTATGTCCAAACTAACATTTCACTATCAGTACTTCATGCTAATTTACAAAGACATGCAATTAGGTGATCAGGCTAAAAACATGTAAATTAAATCTGTCGATCAACGTAGCTGAGGCCGAACCACAGAATTAGGATTTACTAGGTATTCAGATCTAGCGATATAGACCGTCGCGGATCTGAAGAGCGCAACCCATAATTCTGTGTTTCATAGTACGAATCGAATAACAAAGATAAAGGTCCGTTTAATTAATTCTTAGTTGATTAGATGCAAGCATGAACAATATCAAATCTAAGATAAGAAATAATACATTGGAATAGATCTTACCCATAACGAGGAACATATCTACTCTTCTATTCTCTCTCCCTCAGGCGATTCAAGACGATCCATGAAGATCATAAACCAAGCACAATTAAATAAATAAAGACACATGACTTATTTTCAAGAAAGAAAAGAAGAATTTATAACCAGAAAACTACATTGTATCTAATTTATGAATAGATCTATGAATGAATGAGAGAATGGAAGATGAATGAATGATAGAATTGATGATTACAATTTCGCAGCTCTGAATGACCTTATATAGATGTATAAACCAACTTAGGGGTAAACCCAATACTTGGAGGACAATAAAACGCGTTTCTGGAAGATTCTGGGGCTCGGTAAACCGCGGGTAACTCCCGGTAAACCGAGGCTTTTTCTGTCTGCCGACTTAACTTGGAATACCCTAGGCCCAGCTTTGTTATTTGGACCATAACTTGGGCTACGCAACTCTGATTTGGGTGATTCAAAGTGTGTTATAATCCTTGTTTCAAGCCTTACAACTTTCATGCAGAAGTCCAAGCCCAATTCGTCTTGTAAAGCTTTGGAAACTGTTTTGCAAGATCACCAATCAGATTCTTGGGTCCAATATCCGCTCGAAACACTTCATCCTTCAGATCCGTTCTCTATCGATTGACTCTCACATTCTGACCAAATGATGCTCCGAACACTCGTCCATCTGTCAATAAAATCATAGCACACATAGTAGCTTCTATTCTAGCAAATAAAACATAAAATACACGGTTAATACGCATAATACCAATTTAGTCACCCCGGACGTGGCTTAATCACATTTATCTAATTAACTCATGATTTCATACATATTATCCCCATTGAGAACACAAATCCGGGGTAATTGATGGTAAATAATGATACCAATTTGACCGTCATCACATACCAAGCTCAAAGAAGCTCAAAAACAACCTAATCAGCAACAATCAAGCAAGAAGAGAAACGCTTCAGAGGGAATCAAAAGTGGGGGAAAGTCTGGTAGCAAAACATCAAACTTCTGGATGGTACTAGTCAGGTGCAAACTGATCCTGGGAGGAGTATGATGCAAACTTTCCTAGGGTTCCAATCTCACCGGCAGTGTACCGGGTCAATTGTAGTCTAGTACGGTGGTCAATGTTGTACGTACCCCACAGGGATGTGAGGTCAAACACCAATTAGTTATTATTATCTTGATCTGAATCATAATTTTGATTAAGAAAGTACTAATTAACTAAAAAGGATTGTTCAAATTATAAAATAATCTAGCCAAGATGATTGATAGTTCAAGTTATCTCCCCTAGATTATTTAGAAATGATTAACCTACCGTCTTTCAATGGTGCTCTATTGTGTGAATGGTGCATTCCTAAACAAGTGATTTCCCCTTATACGAGTGAATGAAACCACACTTTGTCTCCTCCTTGGTCTAAGTACCTTAAACCTAATGAATTGACAAGATAAACACTTGAATGCAAAATTCCCCGGATAAGGAACCGAATTCCACTAGGGTCGATTCTACCTTCCGTTCTTCCTACCTTCTTCTCACAACTAATGTCTCCATTTGGTATCTACTAGTTGTGTAGGTGCATATATAAGTTAATTACTCAAACATACACAATAGCAAACAATACGAGCAAGAAGACATTCAACACAATAATACTAGAAACATAAACATCTCAATTCCAAGCAATGTAAAGGGATTAACTACCATTACTACATCATCTTAGCTAGTAGAAGAGCTAGCCACTCATAATTATAACTACTAACAAGTTAAAGCTAGTATTCATAACAATAAGAACAATTAGATCAAAGTAAGGATTGAGAATGTACCAAAATCGAGTGATGAACTCGAAAATGGAGGTTGATGGGAGTCAACTTTACGTAACTCCGGTGCATTGTCTACCCCCGTTTACCACACTTTTAGCATGTTTTTGGGTGGTTTAGACCATTTTCAGGGTGATATCATGAGTTTATAGCACGGGGAGTAAATCCGTCACTTTGATGGCTTATTACCCCTTTTTGTTGATATTAACCCTATTCCCGAGCACTTTTACCCTCCGGAATTGTTTGGATGTTTTGGTCGTTCATGATGTTGTAGGGTATTAGTGTCTTGAGGACCCGGAAGGTGATAATTCAGGGTGAAAAGCATGATCGAGGCGATATAAGTGATCAAAAAGGGAGAAGAGTTGAAGTTTTGGAGCAAATGGGGTTCAAACGCGCGTTTGAACCCCCAAACGGGCGTTTCAGAAGCTACCATCTTGATCAGAGTTCACCTGCCCTAAACACGCGTTTTAAACTGCCCTAAACGCACGTTCCAAGTCCTCCAAACACGCGTTTCAACCTCCCTAAACGAGCGTTCCAGTTGAAGAACAAACAAGAGCCTACCCAGAAATGAAGCGAAACGCGCGTTTGCCCCATGCGAAATGCGCGTTTGAAGAAGTGAAACGCCGGGTCACACCACTCAAACGTGCGTTTGACGACCATATTTTGCAGATTTTCCCCCACCTATAAATACCCCCCTTGAACCATTTCTTGAAGAATAATCATTCTCTTAGCAAAACCCTACCCCTCTTTAGCTTGAATTTTGTAATAGCTTAGAATACATTCTCTTAGCTTAAATCAGTAGATGCACATCCCTACAAATCTCATTGATTGCGACACAACTCTCATTTTGAAAACCATTGAAAAACGCAATCTTGACGAAATCATGTTCAATCAATTTCAAAGCATTCAAGACTCTACCAAGAATTCTCAATTCAGAAATCCATGGAGCAATACAACATTGATGAAGGAATCACCACAAGTCTAGACGATTTCTATCAGAAAATTTCGAACTCCACCCAATCAATTCAAATTGAAAAGAAAATCAAGAAGATTCGCGGACTGGAGAATTTGATTGATACAAAGGTCATTTCTCTGTGCCCAGAAAGTATCAAAGATTTCTACAAAAATGCTGTAATCACCGATGATGAAAAGAGCTTCAGAACAACGGTTCAAGACAAGAGTATTACTGTTAATGAACATCTTCTTTCCCTAGTCTTTGGTATAGACATAATTGGAGGATCTTCATCTCTCACATTTGAAAATGAAGAAAAAGGCAAACTTTGGAAAGTCACTGCACTCAACAAAAATGAGAAGAATTTCATTGGTTCTATTTGTCAACAGAAACAGGAATTCGCATTCTTAACAATTCTTCTGACCAGAAACGTCATTGGTCACACGTGGAATCTCTACACTCTTTCGACAGAAAAGATGAAGCTGATCTATGCTATATGGTTTGAAGAGAAACTGGATTGGAATAAGCTTGTTCTCAAGCAGTTGATCAAGCAAATCTCAGACGAAAAAGAGAAAGCCAAAGGAAGGAAGGCTACTGGAGAAAAGTTTTTATTGAAAAAGGGATTATCAGTTGCCAGGAAAAGAAGAAACTGAATGGTGTACTCTGACTTAGTCAATTAAAGTCGGATGTCAAATATACGAGGTACTCAGTTTTGAAGAAGAGTAGAAAAACTGAGTTAAGGCCTTGCTGAATTTGAATTGACAATACGACAAAAGGTCGTACATATGAACGTTGGCTAAACAACAAATGTAACGGCTACAAGAGCTAGTGGCCGTTACATCGCCCCTATAAATACTCAAGAGAATCAAAAGAAAAAAAGGGAGAAGGATCTGAAAAGGAGCTTTACAAGCATATATCTAAAAATCCAGATCCAGAAAATCAGATTGCATATCTAGAAAAGGGGAAGCCAACAGAATAGCCTTGAGGATTATAAAGAAAGATCCAATAACCCATTAAGGGGGAAAGAAGGCATCTTGGAGCTACAAAGCCAGATCCAGAAGAAGCAAACAGCTCACTGAATTAATCTCTTGATTAATTCTAAACCTAACCTTTGTGAAAAAGGGTTGGCTGTGCATAGTTTAAGGAGAGCAACTCCACCTTTCCTCATACGGTTGCAACTCGGTTGCCACAGCTGTTGGTGCAGTTTGCGGACGGTGTTTGTGTTAGTGGTGAGCTGGTGAAGGAGCCATTCCACCTCCGAAATATCAGTGTGCAGAGTGAAGGGAGAAATCTTACCTTTCATCATTATGTGTAGACAGTGAAACTAGGGTGTCGTGAATGACTGTCATTGTGCTAGGATTTTGTAACAGTTATCTCAATATTCTAGTGATACCTCCTACACCACAGGAGAAGGGGAGACGTACGGGATTACACCACCCGGAACTTCCATAAACAAATCTTGTGTTGATTTACTTTATGCATTTATGTTTGTTTTATTTGTTGCATGATCATCTCATCATTTCACTCAGCAAACACCAGACACTGAGTCAGCACAGAACTGATACATAGAAGGTTAAGATTTTTATTGACACGCCTGTTGCACAAAAGGCTTGTTTTTATCCGCTACCAGTTAACCAGACTAAATATAAGTCAGTATTGACTTGTACTCAGTTGAGTTAGCTGAACTCCGCTCAAGTTAAGGGACAGGAACAAAACTGAGCTGAGCATTAGTTTCAGTTTGGTAAAAACTCAGTTCCTAGGGCACTTTTAGTTTTGGGAAAGTTTTTGGTGACAAGTTTATTCACCCCCCCCCCCTCTAAACTTGTGTTAGCCTTTCCAAGGGACCAACATAATCATTCTCTTAGCAAAACCCTACCCCTCTTTAGCTCGAATTTTGTAATAGCTTAGAATACATTCTCTTAGCTTAAATCAGTATAATCTTAGCTTAATCTTTCCATTTTCTAGCTCAAATTTCTACTCCAAACACTAAGACACCATCTTTTAATTAGTTCTCTTTTTTGTACTTTTGGATCTCAAACTCGAATTTCTTCAAATTAATGGTATATTTCTTTTCTCTTTCACTTATTATGTCTTTAATTTACTGTTTCATTTATGTTTTAACTAGTGTAATGAGTAGCTAATCCCTTTTCATAGTCTAATCATGTGAAATTTAGTGAATTCAACCTTTGGGTGATAAAATTGGGAGTGGGTAGTGCTTTTTACTGTTCAATCTTGCTTGTTTCACGTCTTAGAACTTGCTATAACATCGCTAGATTGGATTGTACACCCAATTTAGTAATCACACACATCAACCTTACATATGTATTTTGCGGGAAGATGTGGGATAAGGGGTTCTAAGATCGCGGCGTAGACTCGGCTTAGTTGTTAAGCCCGAGCTCAATGTGAGGTTACTCGTTTTAACGTTTAAGTGGCTCTAGTGCATAACATGTTTGGTTAGTGAATCTTCTTTAGGGAAGGGTAGTTAACATGGCATAAGGTGTTAGGAGAGAGTTGTTCAGACCTTAGCACCGGAATTAAGAGTACGTACCCGTGAAATTGAATGAGAGAGTTCGTTTGTTATAATGCACACTCCCGGTTTTGTCTACCCTTAGGGTTGAAACTAGCTACTTTGATCATGGTTCGGCTATGTCCCTTAGTATAACGTTAAAAAAACCGAGTAGTTGATCTTCTTTCTTCCTTTTCTATCTTTAGACTCGTTAGTAAAAATCACTTTAGTGTCATTGTAGTAAGCAAACACTTTAAAAAGATTGATCACCTAGACTAAGTAACACGTTCGCTTTGGTACTCACAAACACTTTTCCCTTGGGTTCGACCTCGTACTCCTGTAGCTATTCTAGCAATCGACCCGGTACACTGCCGGTTAGAGAGTTAGTTTGCCCACGGTTTCGAGTCTTTATAAATTGTTTTTGATGGAGGGTGAATTTTAGCTCAATCAGAGGTTTCATCCAACCTTCAAAGTTTCAGTGAAGATAGAATGCAAAATGGTTGTTTTCTACATCCACCGAAAGCTTCAAACATCAAAATGATAATTTTACAATTTATTACAATGGATTTAAGTGCTAAATGAGGGAATTTTGGCTAGGGGAGCCTTGTAGGTGGAGGTGCCTGCAAGAGATGAAGAAGATCGGTTTTTTACTCTCTGATGATCTCCCGTATTCTCTTTCCAAAAATAGCTTAAAATCACATTATTCTGCTTCTTTTTATAATTCGGCACGTGCCGTAATGACCTCGATGCACGCCGATCGGTGATAGAGTGGTTGAGAAATGACACCACAATTAATGCACCTACAATTATATGAATTGATGTCTCGGTGTGCACCATTGATGTCTCGGTGTGCGCCATTGATGTCTCGGCTCACGCCGGGGGTGTCTCGGCTTGAGCCGTGATACACTCTGCAAATCAGCAACTCTCCGGCGTCTCAGTAAAATGAGCATAACTTGAGTTGTAGACCTCCAATTGATGTGATTAAAAATGCGTTTGAAATATCGTTTCTTGATCTACAACTCTCATGAAGAATTCATCTCCATAAAATGCCTCTAAGGTGGGTCAAATGTCGCTTGAAGATAGGTTACTGTAGAAGCACTACTGACAGTTGATCCGTGTGAACTCGATAGCTTCTGGCATACTCTTCTAGCCCTCAAAAGATGTGTGTAGGATCAACACGCGTCGTCCATCAGGGTCTTGGTCAACATATAATCCTACATTACAACACCAAAATACCAAGCGTAAACCCGACACGACGTTCCGGTTACTATAACCGGTTCAAAACCTATCAAAATATGATATTTTAATAATAATTACTAGCTACACATTGGGATGAAACTAAGCAAATAATGACTTGAATTGATACGAAAACATCAATAAATGCATGAGAAATGGGGATAAAACATCATAAAAAGTATCATCTAGTTGACTTACATCAGAGTAAGAACCCTATCCCTACACCTACAATTCCAAACCAGCAACAAAAACGTACTTCCAACCCCAGGACTAAAACATCTACTAGAACAGCCTTGTCTGATATGTCCAATGATCCTAATAAACCGCCTGACCCTACAGCGCCACTTGGACAAATCAAAGTAGTATTCAAAGCCAACCTAGCTGAGTCCAACAAACCAGATGACCAACATATCAAAACCCACCCTCCAAATGCCTCAACAGGGGCCAGAGGCCTAGAATAGACTTTTGAATTTACAGGACTCAATCCTTTATATAATGATAAGGTGGGAATTACCACCCCTCAACCTTCAAATTAATTTCGTTAATGGTGAAAGTTATAGTTTGGAACTGTAGGGGTGCTTCCTCCCAAGCATGTCTACGAAACCTAGTTTATTTTATACATCAACAGAAACCTGATGTCTTATTTCTGATGGAACCAAGAAGTTCAAGTAAACGGGCTATAGACATTCTTCACAGAACCCTTTTCACAAATTTGCTTGCCGTTGAAGCACGGGGATATGCTAGTGGCCTGTGGTGCTTTTGGGATGCAGACCAGACCTCCCTCAAGTATATTACTTGTACAAATCAGAGTCTGACCCTGGCTATGATTTCAGGCCTAAATATTGATTGGATTATGACCTTGCTATATGCCTCACCCATTCCCTCTGCAGGAAGTGAGTTATGGGATTATCTGACTAGACTGAAGCAGAAGATCTCCTTACCATGGTGCCTGATTGGAGATTTCAATCAGGTCATTTATCAAAGAGATAAACAGGGTGGAAGGCCAGTTGGGGGTCTTAATATGATCAAAATGTGGATGGGGACTCAACAATGTGACTTACTAGAAGTCCCCTTCCAAGGACATAGATTTACTTATGCTGGTGGTACTTATGATAATAAAAAACTGTATCAGAGGCTGGATCAGTGCTTTGGTGCAACCTAGATTGGCAAGAAAAGTTCAATCATGCCATAGTGACGCATCTTCCCAAAGCCCACTCTGACCACAACTCCATTTGTCTTGACACAGATCTCTAGATACCCAAGAGAAGGACCCCAGATTCCTTTTATTTTCAGAGAGCTTGGCCAGAACACAGATTGTTTGATGATTTTGTCTATGATACATGGCACCAAGAAGGAGATCTTTATGACAGTGTGAAACTTTTCACTGCCCACGCAAAAGACTGGAACCGGAACGTGTTTGGAAACATCTTCACAAGGAAAAGAAACTGTTTATGCAGATTAGAAGGCATTGAGAGAAGCTTGGAAAAGGCCCCTTCCCTCTTTCTCTCTCAATTGCATACTACTGTTAATGCTGAACTTGATGAGGCACTAAGACAAGAGGAAATATACTGGCACCTGAGATCCCAGCTCTAATGGTTGACAGAGGAGAACATAATACGCATTTCTACCACATGACAACCATTAGACATCAGCAAAAAAGAAGAGTTGTCTGCTTGAAGGATGAGCAAGGAGAATGGTTCTATGATATGAATAGGATCGAGAAAACTATAAACTCTTTCTATCAATGATTGTTCACTAATGAAGAGGTTGTTGCTTGGCCTGAAGATGAAATTGAGCTCCCTAGTCTTTCATCCCTGATAGCCAATTCCTGTGCAGTCAACTATCAGAAATAGAGGTGGAGGATGCTGTCTTTCAGATGGGTAACTACAAGGCCCCAGGTTCTGATGGTCTACCAGCAATCTTCTACAAAAAATGCTAGCCCACTATAAGCTCTACTATTGTTAATTTTGTTTCCAAAGTTTTTCAAGAAGGTACTTTTGATAGTAGACTCAACTATACACTTATACCTCTAATCCCCAAGATAAACCCTCCTGAATATGCTTCTCAGTTCAGGTCGATTGGCTTGACCAATGTGTGTATCAAAATAATCTTAAAGGTGATAGCCAATAGACTGCAATCGGTTATTGAAAACCTGGTATGCCAAACCCAGTCAGCCTTTATTCTTGGGAGAGGTAGCACTGGTAATGTACTAATTGCCCAAAAAGTGCTACATTATTTTAGAAACAAAAAAGGCCGGAGGTGTGAGATGATGATCAAAATTGACCTAGAAAAAGCGTATGAGAGAGTCAATTGGGATTTTCCTGAGCAGGTTCTTCTCAGAATTGGTATACCCTAGATTATTATCAGATTGATCATGCATTCCCTTAGAAGTTCACAAATGTCAATGTTGTGGAATGGTAATACTTTGCCTACCATTTACCCAACTAGGGGACTCAGACAAGGAGACCCTCTGGCCCCATATTTATTTGACCTTTGCATGGAAGTTCTTAGCCAATACATTGAGAAATCAGTGAAAGAAGGAGACTGGAAACCCATTCAGATTGGAAGAAATTGTCCTCCTCTGACTCATATGTTTTTTGCTGATGACCTCATTCTCTTTGGTGGCCACTGTAGAGCAAGCAACTATTATGAAAGATGTCTTTGACTTATTTTGTGGATATTCTGGGGAGAAGATCAGTCTACAAAAATCATGATTTCATTTGTCCAAGAACTCCTCATACCAATTGAAGATGATCATTGGCCAGAGTCTTAATATGCAGCATGTGGAGGATTTTGGGCAGTACCTTGGGGTGCCTTTGGCTCATACCAGAATGACAGTCAGCAGGTACAATTTTATTATTGATAAGATGAAAAGGAAATTGGCTAGCTAGAAATCTAAGTGCATATCTAGAGCTAGAAAGATGGTCCTCATCCAATCCTCTCTAGCCATACATCTCTATTATATCATGCAAACCACAAGGCTTCCTAATGGCTGTTTACAAGTGATGGAGAAAATTTGTAGAGCTTTGTTCTGGGGAGAAGACCAAGGACTGAAAAGGATGCATTATATATCCTGGGATCAAATATGTCAATCAAAGGAGCAAGGAGGACTAGGATTAAAGAGACTTCACGAAATGAATATTTCCTTACTAGGCAAACTGGTGTGGCAACTTTTAACTGATGATAAAGCCCTTTGGGTTCAAGTGCTGGGTTTGAAATACGGAAATCCTTTTGAAAAGCCAAAGCCAACTGCTTCTGCAACCTGGAAAGGTATATGTTGGGCTGCTGCAGCTTTGCAGGACCATTTCACTGTTAGAGATGATACCATAATCTGGAAAGGATCTAATGAGAATAAATATGCTGTGGCTGATGCATATTCTGCCATTACTAGTTCTCAGATCACTGCCTCTGAGTCTGACCTTCCTTGGCTAAACATCTGGAAACTAAAAGGTCCAAGAAGACTCGACTTCCTACTGTGGCAGCTTGCTTATGAATCCTTACCAACTCTTGATCTGCTCCACAGAAGGCACTTTAGTAGCACTAATATTTGCAGCATCTGCAATCAAGCAGCCGAATCCCACCTTCATGCCCTAAGGGACTGTAGGTTTGCTAGACAATTTTGGAAAAACATTGTTCCCAGAGATTGTTGGCAGGAGTTTTTCGATCAGCAAAATGTGAAGAACTGGATTGCCCAGAACATCCATAGCAATATTGACCCTCCTTACTGGGCTTATATATGTATAGAGATGTGATCTACACTTTGGCATCGAAGAAATAAGATTCATCATAATCCATAGATGGATCATCCATCCATTATTGTATTGATATCACAGATGGTGCAGCGTGTGAAAAATCTTAAATTAGCTTGGCGCTTATAATTTTGCCTATTGTTTGATTTTTTTGCTGTTTCTTTTGCCCAAGTTTTCTGCTTTATAAGAATACTTATGTGGTTTTTTTTCCACTTATTATTAATAAAATAAGGGATCGTTTTTCAAAACAAAAAAAGTTATATGTGCATATGATAAAGTAAATATACCCTTTATTTATAGAATTGGTCGACCGTTTCTTTTGTGAACAATTAATTTGGAAGGAAATATTGATGTCCTATTAACTTAAGCTAACAATTTAATACACAAGTCATCAGTTTCCTACTTCAGTAACTGTCGGTGAATTAATAGATAGTAAATAAATAGATAAATACTAGCTATATATGTTTTGAAAACTAGAATGTGTTTCTAATCAGTCAGCAGATAACTCAATAGGCTAAAAATGCTTCACTTGGATACATTATCGGTTCTAAGTATTTGCTGGGACAAAAGTTGTACTATGCAAGTTACAATTTTGGAAACCTTTAATAATACATCATACCACTATGAAGAACTACTCAGCAGAGAAGGGCTTCTTTTTGTTATGTAAGGAACTGTTGGTGGTTAATAACACGACGATTAAACCGGGAGCACATATTTTATGATGTGAGTTCAATTTTATTTTCTATAATAGCCAAAGTATGTTTTTTTATTAAAGTATTTTAATTTAATATATTATTGATATAAATATATAATGTCTATCCTGCTAAAAATGATTAATGATTTCTCTCGCTTTAATGATAATAACTCGATTAAAACAAATCTTGGGCAAATGACATTGCATGTCTCACCTCGGTGATATGGTACCGTACTTCCCGCCTCGCGCGGCATGGTATATTGTACTTGTACCTTTCCCGCTTCGTCGGCATGGCTAGTTCCCGCTTCGGCGGCATGGTTCTCGTTCTCGTACTCGCTCGATGGGCCCGCTGAGGATTTCGTAGTCGGGTTAGCTGTGCATTGGGCCTGTGACCACGGTTGTGAGGTCCGAGGCAAGTGGACCTCCGGAAGCCCTAGGAGATTGGGTGTCGGAAGGACGGACTTCACTAAAAAAATTACTTGTTGTGGATATAAGGTGGTGAAACGGGAGTCATAAGGCAGATGCAATCGTATCAGCTGTATCAATGTCTAGTAAGAGAACTTGATGAATTGACGGATCTCACTTGAACATGCTCGTCTTTAACTTGATATATAATTTTAAACAAGTATTTTATTGCATAAATAATGGAACTAGTTTTCTAGAAAATATATATATTATTACTAGAAATATTTTTAAGTAACACACTCACACAAGGCTCATACCAGCGTTTTTGCTGACGACTCGTATTCTTGTCTCTGGTCTTTTTGTTTTTCTTTTATAAATTAACCCAAGTGATTGCTCGGGAAAGATGAATGGAGAATGAGCTAAGACAATGACCAAGATTCTATATTGTTTTGCGCATGTTATGTTAGTGACAACTGTAATATTTCATTTGTTGTAATCTTATAATTGAGATACTTAATTAATATTTGTAAATTGAATTGTAGATTATTTTGAAATTTCTAATCTTGTTATTGAAGTCGCGGAGAGAGAGCTTCGCAGCCCCTTCTAGAATGACCCAGTGGACCTAGGGGTCGGGAGTAGGGTATTATAGGTTATGTTTTCACGTTGAGGAATTCGGTTGTCAGCTGGAAAGCAACTCTTCAAGCAACAGTGGCTTTATCAACTACTGAGGCAAAATATATGGCTCTTACCGAAGCAACTAATGAGGGTATCTGGTTAAATGGACTAGTCAATGATTTGGGGCTACTTCAGGATCAAGCAGAGATTTATTGTGACAGTTTGAGTGCAATTTGTCTAGCTAAGGATCAAGTTCATCACGAGAGAACCAAGCACATTGATGTGAGATATCATTTTCCGAGGAATGAGAAAAGGGTTCAAGTAAAGAAGACCGGCACCAAGGATAACCCTGCTGATATTTTTACTAAGACAGTTCAGCAGAGCAAGTTTCAGTTGTGTCTAGACTTGTTGAATATTCAAATCTTATAATCTAGAAATCTGGAAACTCAGCCGAGGGCAGGTCAGTTGAGTGGATTCTATGGAGTAATCTGGTACAGTACATCTGGCATTGACAAATGCATCTGGGAGTAATCTGGTACAGTACATCTTTTCTGTCCGTGGAGTAATCGGCATAACTCCGGAAACCACGTTAAATCTTTGTTCTTCTTGTTTCTGTTATTTTCTGTTGATTATTACTGTTAGATTGAATGTGTCATTTATCTATCTTGCATCTGGATTCCCTCTCCTGTCATAACACCAGGGTTCGATCTCATGACTACTGACTCCGATACCATGTTAGGATCAATAGTTTAGCATTCTACTAAAACTAATTGGTGTTAGTAAATGTGCTACTATACTATATCTCCTACCTTGAACCTGGTAAGTGAAAGACAACACTGAAGCTAATGTACAAAGACAGACATGTGCAAGACCCTTTCTAAGCCTTAACCAATTTTCGAAATAGCATACAGGAATTTAGGGATATTCGGAGATTAATATTTACCCAAAGCTTAATATATTTTTTTCTAGCTAGCTAGAAGTTCATGACGAATGGCATCCCAAACCGCTACGGCATTCCTTAAAGAATTTCCTCCGTTGACCATATCTGTAAAATTTGTGCTCAATCTAAGGAGAATTAATCTGAAACCTCTTACATTCGAATGTCAGTGTCACAGAGCAGTCGAGGTATGGAAGTTAGCTTCGATTCATGGATAGATGTTACAAACCCCGATCGTTAATCTTGTAGACCGGTGGAAAAATATTAGTCACCTTATTAGTGCCAACGAGGAAAAGATAGGATTATATTAATCCCTGTTAACTGACAAGAATTTCCAAGTTTTAATCTTCCAAACACAAATAATGACGGTCGACATGTGCATGGATCTTGTTCCTTCGCTCCCAAAGAAAAAAGATGATACATACATGCATGCCTGAATGTCACTAAAATCCAAGGATAGCTATGAATTTCTTTAATTAAGAGCGAGAATGTTGAAGATTACAAAATTAAGACGACATCAAATGGAAAAGAACCGGCCATCTTATACTAGGACAAAATGCAGCAAATTAAACAGAACAAAGGACCACTAGGAATTAATAATCTAAAAACACTTTCATATTGTGATGTGTCTTTATTCATAAACACGCAATTCATACCTCAATACACTTCATTCATACTAACCTTAGTAACTAGTTGTCCATGCAGAACACAAAAATATATGGACAATGACATTTGAATTCCCATATATTCGTAGAGTTGACCTTGATCCTGGTAGGCAATAAGTGTGACTAGTATTATTCATCTGGCTCTTTCATGGTTTCGGATTGCAGAACAATCTCCATCTCTGAATCCGCCTCCAGTTCCTGTTCTGGCTCTCTTGAAGGTATGCAAAATGCAGGTATAAATGGCGCCTCTTGTCCGCGTATAATTGATTGTGGTAATGGTGGGCATTCACAACCATCTGTACAATCATGCTCAGTTGTTAAGCATTCACGTCTTTCACCATTACAATACTCTTCGTCATTCGTTTGTAGGGACGTCCTTTTACGTTTCCCTCCTCCATGAACTTTCGAGTTGGTTTGCACCGATCCGTAGGTCTTCTGTCCAACTGTAAAATCAAAAGAAATTTGTGAAATTAGTTGTCACAAATTTTAGAAGCTAGCAATTAATTCAGTAGTAAAGATTTCTTGAAAATAAGAACGATAAAGACATACAATAAATGAGAAGGAGAAACATAACAACAAAGTAGGAGGTCTTTCCCATCTTTGCTTCTTTTTCTCTCTTGGGATTGAGCATAATGGTTCCCGTCTAGACTTGCTTCATCTCAAAATGTGATTTTCTATCCTAATAAATAGAGTTTCTTAAGAGAAAGGTTAAAAACATGGAAGAATGGTCCATAAAATTTGCAATAAAAACACCCATTTTCTAATAATTTTATTTACCTATACTAATATATAAAAATATATATTAACGAAAATGAAAATTCAAAACCAAAACCCTAGAGAAAAAAATAAAAATATAAAATTTCACTTGGGGGGTGGGGTGTTTGGTGATTTGAGGAATTGTCTTTGTTTTACAACAAAAAAAAAAAAAAAAAAAAGGAATATATTTGTATGATTAATTTTCAAGAATTTTTATATAATATGTTTTTATTTATTTTTAAACTGTATATTGAAGAAAATGTAATCATAAAAAGTTCCTTTAAGAGACTTTAATTACATTACATTCCCTATAAAGACTACTTCCTGATACAGTAAAAAGGTTAATGCCAGTTAAGGTGACTAAGTCATGAATAACAAGATGATGACACACCATTCGAATTAATTATGGTAGTATTTTTTGACCTGCCGGCCTACCTCCATCATAAAATATAAGTCATCTACTTCTTTAAATTTGTTTCAAAATATAAGTCATTTTACATTACCAATGTATGCAATATTTATTACTATTTTCTTTCATTTTACCTCTAATTTATTATAATCTAACAAATTTCTACCACTTTTCTTAGGTAATCTGTAAATTCACAGGTACCCACTATGAAAGGAATCTTAGAATCTACTCTGACTCTACCAATCTAAATTTCTAAAACTTGGAGTTGGTGGTGAAGAGATTTAGTTGTTTGAATTTCAACAAATCTTCATACGTAGAATCTGCTTCTGAAGTTAGACATATGAACTAGTTTATTTTAGGGCTGAGTTTGAGTTGGGTTGGGTTGGGTTGAATTTTGTTGAGTTTTTTTTAGGGCTGAACAGAAAATCCGATGAACCCACCCAAAACTCAAACCGAACCAACCCGAAAACCCAAACCAATTGAAACTCAAATTTTTTGGGTTGGGTTTTGACCTGAACCAAAAACATTTTAGGTTGGTTTGGTTTTTTTTTTTTTTTTTTTCGGGTTGACCCAACCTAACCCGATATATATATATAGATAGATAGATAGATAGATAGATAGATAGATGCCGTCTAAAGTAAAATAGTGTTATCATATTGCTTCCATGTATATATATATATATATATATATATATTTTACTATTGGTCTTTAATTATCTTCATATGTTATTGGTTTGTTATATATTGTTGGATTCTTAATTGTCAAATTTTAACGTTTTCTTTCCTAAAAAAATGTTTTCTTTAACGATTATTGTTATGAATATATAGTATGAAACTCGAATTTGGATATATACATGTGTGTGGATTTTATAGCATAAAAGTTTTATTATAGATGCATATTTTACGGATGAAAACCCGAAACCCAACCCAAACCAACCCGAAATCAACCGAACCAACCTATTGGGTTTTATAGCCATTTGATTTGGTTTGTGTTAGTTTTTTCTTGAACCAACCTGACTTATACTATGTAAAACCCAACACAAGTCGATCCAAGCTCAACCCAAGCTCAACCCTAGGGTTTTTTACATAGTATAAGTCGGGTTGGTTCTCATCCACCAAACATGCATCTATATTCAAACTTTCATGCTATAAAATACACACATATTATATCTAAATTCGAGTTCAATACCATATGTTCATACCAATAATCGTTATAATAAACACATTTATACAAATACAAATAATCGTTAAAAAACAAATTTTTAGGAAATAAAAAGTTTATATATATATATATATATATATATATAATATATATATATATATATATTATCGGGTCGGGTTGGGTCAACCTGAATGAAATTTTTTAAAAACCAAACCAACCCAAAACATTTTCGGTTCGGGTCAAAAACCAACCCAAAGATTTTGGGTTTCAATTGGATTGGGTTTTTTTTGGGTTGGGTTTGTTAATGGACATTTTAGTTATTTAACCTTAAAATTTAGGAACTTCAACAATTTTCTTAATCTGTGTAAAAGTACTCAAAATGACCTATATTTTAGGAGGGAGGTAGTATTAGTATTTTACCCGCCGGCAGATGAGGTTAGAGATAGAGGTAGTGCGACACTACTTGCACATGTTTTTGGCAATATACTATGTCCTTGTGTAGACTAGCAAAATGTGTGAGTTTATACATCATTTTTCCGGTGTAAGTGAATATGAGTCTTTTTTTGTCTTTGTTTAATTATTTTAAATGGGATAAACATAACCATAACTTTGAAAAGTAAATAAATGGAGTCTTTATTCGCACCACACTAAACCTACCACTGCACCACTCTATACCCTACACCACACCTAAAACATCGATTTTACCTTTGTACCACACTAAATTTCTTAGGTTTTTTTCTTTATTTACACCCGTACTTTCTACCTTTACACCACAATTGTATATTATTTCCACACCATTTTTATATTACAAATTGGTCCTTTATTCTACACTTTTCTGAATTCAGATCGGGGGAGGGGGAGTTTCAGAATTCGGATCGGGGGAGGGAGAGCAAGGAGGCTTTGTTGGTTTGGGAGGAGGGGCGGACCGGGTGGTATTGGTGGCGGTTCGGGTTGGGGTTGGATTTCCGGTGGTGGGTGTTCGAAAAGGACCTATATCCGAGCCGAAAATCCGCCGGCGCCGTTCATCTATTTTTTTCTTTTTATCATTAGAAAAGTCGTTCATCTGCTTCTGTGTTTGTAATTTGAGAATTCTGATTTGAAGGGGTACAATGGCTTCAAAGAGGATTCAGAAGAAAGAAAAAAACGCTGGTGCTGTGGGGGGGGGGGGGTGGAAGGGCGGCGAAGAGGGCTTTTTTTTGGGTGGGGATATAAAAGGTTTTGAATTTAATGGTTGAAGGGAAGGAAGAGAGGATGGTTTAAGGTGTAGGGTGGTGGAGATGGGTGGTGGGATGGTGGAAATGGGTGGTGGTGGGTGGAGAAGAAGAGATGGATGAAGATGGATTGGGTGGAGAAGAAGATTTGGCAGATTTTCTTTGTGGGTGGAGGGTTTGTAAATTTTATAAGTTTGAGGGGAGATATGACATATAAATATCTTGTGGTAGTAATACAAGATTGACAAAAGTGTTTTTTTTTTAAACTTTAAAATGAAGGTGTGGTGTATTTTGATAGATTGTGGTGTAAAGAGTAAATGCGTGTTTTTTTTATTGTAGTGTGGTGCAACGGTAGGTTTAGTGTGGTGTGAATAAAGCCCCCCCTAAATAAAACATAACGGATTTTCCCAGATAGTCCCCAGCCCATTTCTTCTGTACCCAGTTTTCCGGCGCCGGCAGCCGAAAGGCGTCGGTGCCGGCTCCTTTTTTCGTTTCTCTTCTTCTCTTTTATTTATGTTGTTCTGTTCTACGTTTTTCGTCCCTTTTCCTCCTCTTTTTCATTGATCGGATGTCTTTTCAAACTGTACTGGTCGGTCGGTACTTCTCGCCGGAAAATGGGTTTTCCCTCTATTATTGTGTAGATCAACGGAGCTTGTTTAGGGAAGCTTTTTCCGGCGGTGTTTCCTTTCTTAATGGTCGATTGCTGGATGGAGATGGAGCTTTTATAAAGATTTGGTTTCCGGGATCGGCTTCAGGAGGTGGCCGGCTCTGCATGTCGTGGCCGGCTTCAGATCTGTCCATTTCTCACCTTCTTTTTCAGCTAGGGGATTGGTTTTTCAAGTGCCGGTATTAAAAAGATTTTCTTTGGCCTTCACCAAGTGCAGTATGAGGGATGATCTCTCGCGGTTCGTGATTACAGATGGGGATTTGAGGCGTCTTGTGTGTTTATTATGTTTGTTTGTGTTTTGGATCTGGTCGGTGATTGTCGGCTTTTCCGGATTTTCTTTTAGGTTTTTCCCTATTTCATCAGCAGATCTCTTTATGGACTTCATCTCTTGCACCCAATAACCTTTCCAGCCCGAATCCACTTCATCCTCGCTCCCTAAAAATGGTACTACCTAAAAAAGCACACAAAACAGTACCGATTCCTAAGGATAAACATGAAGATGCAGAATTATGACCAACGCGCACTAGGAAATCGACATACAATTCATAAAATATTCAAACTATCTCTCGTCAATTGAGGGGACAAATAGTGTATAAAATATAGTACTAAACATAGTGTTATCAAGCCCAACCATCAGCTCCATCATTGTTTTCATCAAAACCATACTCTTCTTCCTGCCAATCACCTTCTCGAGGTGAGAACAATAATAATGGGTAAGTATAATGTACTCATTAAAGGTAAAAGACCCGGATTCAACAACAATACATACAGATATAACAAATATAATTCTATAATTACTACCAAGTAGGTTGTAACAGAAGAGCTCACTCACCCTGTACTTTCTTGGTTAGTATAACATCGCTCAAGTAAGTTTGCTACACCACGATCAAAAGACACTACGTATGGAAAACACTGCACCACAACACATTCAGCACCTCATATGGCACGAACTTGTCCGTGAGGAAGATTACGAGAGTTCGTTTGGCATCAGACCAAGTTGAGGTGTAATAGTTCCATGCTACGAAGAGCAAACATGCCTCACCAATAATTATAATGTTTCAGCTTTTAGAGGCATCAAATATGTTTATTACGAAGTTAACCTAAACACCTGGTTCATTCACATAAAAGGCTTCCTAAGGACAACTAGTCCTAGACCATTACCTAGCACGTTGTAAAAGGACTATTAACTACTAAGTCAACATCCCGCAAGGCCTAAACAGTCGCCTTCCGGTGCTCACACCTTCTCCCCGTAGAGGGTCTTGATAGTGGTGTTGAGCCGAGGCTACTAGAGGTCGATGTTAGATATTGCCAAGTTCCAATTAATGCCCCAAAGGAATGCATGCCAAACAACATCAGGTTGTACACAAGAAAATATAAAAATAGGGTGAATATGGGTTTGGGGTTCGCTAACATCCTTTGGAGCGCGCTAAACCCTGTCCAGGATAACCTGTATCATTCTAATTTACTTTGGCACACGCTAGAGTCTAACAAAAACATCTTGTTAAACTCTGATGCCCTTTAGCGCCCGCTAAGCCTCCTAAGCGTGCGCTAAACCTGAATAGTGCATTATGTTCCATGCCTGACAACTTTGGCGCGTACTAATGCCTCTTGGCACACGCTAACCGTAGCAAAACCATTCTACAAATTCTTAGTTTGCTATAGCATGCGCTAAACGATAAGGAATTTGAAGAAACAACCTATAACGTTGCCGAATTCAGGCCTTTCTCAAATCAATCGATTCCCAACCTTTTAGCAACTGAAACTTGCAACAAATCACATTACAAGGCAATATAGCAACACCAAAACCGATTAAGAACACCCCCTTACCTTTAATTTGGCAAGAAAGCAATCCAAACACGATTCAACATAGGTTGTTTCGATTCCTGGACTTGTACTCACAATCTACGAACCAGAGCATAATTCTATGACTACTAAAGCAATCTACGCTATTAAAACTCAGAATTCTAACCAAAACGATTGAAATTCCAAAAGCCCTAAAAGATGAAAACTTACAGATAAAGAAATTGCTGGTATCAAAACACTGCGGGCGACGAGACGATCAACTTCTTCTACTGTGGTCTATTGAAACAAGCAACGGATTAGCTTCGAGGTGGAAGATTCTTCTACCTCACTTCTTTTTTTTTTCCTATCAAAGCCGAACTCCCCCCTCCTTTCTCTTAGAAACTTGCGTGTAGAATAATGAAGGGTGGGGGTTTATCTTATTTCTTTTAATACTTTAATTAATTCCTTTAGTTAATTACTTAGGATATAATAATAGGTAATAAGTAATTAAAACCATTAATATTTACCCTTCTTTAGAAACCTGGTGTGTTACGGTAGCAATCCTCATCTAACAATTTTCTCCTTGGATACTGATTTGAATTTTTCTTCCAATCCATGAGGTATGGGTCAAACTTTGGTGAAAGAAGTAAGCATTGTAGTCTCCTCGAGTTTTAGGAGTCGAAAGGTTTAATCAACGATGGGAGCTAAGGCTCTAGTTATTTGAGAACGCTTGGTAAAAACTAAGATAACAGAATTAATGGCCAGACTTCTTGGGCCAAATCTAGATAATTAATGGCCATGGATTCTACTTCAAAGTTCTTCTTCTATGGTGAGTTCATTGAGGAGTAAATCATTGGGATAAATCTGGACCACCTAGTTTCATTTCAAATTCAAACTATGTGGTCCACAATAATCCACGTGTATCTACGGTTCCAATGGAGTGACTAGGAAAGAATAATCCGTATTCTAGATGATACCCAAGCTTTTGGAAAACATTGCAGAAGTTATCCATTTTGCAAGTAAATCAGGATAAATATACATGTAGACACATGTTGGATATATCCTATTTTAATGGGTTGAAATGGTCAACTTTAGCGCGAATTTCAGATATGTTCCGGTGTGATTCACCAGGAGCTTATTACGTCTAAAAGTTCTACTCACAGAGTAGATAATATTTGGCTTTGGAATCACTCGATCCGGATATCGCGTGGATGAGAAATTAATGTCTAAAGTTGGTTGAAAATGTGTAGGAGATGTGATTTGAATGGAGGACCTTAACTCAATCTCCCATATAGGTAACTTGAAGCTTGAGACCTCAAGTAATAAGTGCTAGTGTATGCTCTTATAAATGTGCCCCAAGGGGCAATGCACTTTTATGCAGGAGGGAGGACCTAAATAATTCCACACGCGCGCCGCCGCCGCCCGTCCGGCTCTGCTCGGTTCGGGTGTTACTATTAATTTTTTGGACAAAATTTCTTTTAAAATTAACCAGAAATTAATTATCTAATTGTGAGGCGGTTGGAAAGTTCCAGAATAGTGTGGATACGTGTAATTAAGTCGGCCAAGGCTTAATTAACATGTGCTAATATTTTTTCGGCCGAGATTTATTTTCTTGAGGGAAAAGTCGAGCAAGTCGTGTCATAATTGAGTCATTCGACCAATCAGAATTAAGACGGAGCGTCATTCGACCAATCATAATTAACCATTGTGATTAATCAAGCATTAGTTCTAGTTATTGGATCGAAGAGAAGTCGGAGCACTCTGTAAGTTTGCCGGAACTTAGATTGTTGAAGTGACTCTCAATCCAAGACGTAAGTCATTGTATCTTGGGAGGCAGTTGCTACTACCGTGGGCACCATACCGGAGCAATCTGTCTTAAGGAAAGAGTACTATACTCGCCTCGGTTTGTCATTTATTTCTGCATCGTACTCCTTTAGTTTCAAGTCAGATCTGCACTGTGATAGTTTAATCATCTAGATCTACATTGTAATTGCTTTATTTTATTTTATCTATACCGTAGTTGCTTCAATTTGTTAGATCTACATAATAAAATAATTTTATTTTCGAGTTTTATTTTTCCTGCATTTAATTATCAGTAATTAAATCCGTGAATTACGGATCTGTTTCGTAAATCACTCCACACACGACACCTATCACCAACAACACCTAGTGGCCTGTTTTAGTTGTAAATTGAAAAAAGGTTTTCTAACACTTTTCGCCTTCGTCTTGGCTTCTTAAGACAGTTGTATCAGGCCTTTATGATTTTTTGTAATGCTATTTCATTTCTTCCATCAAAAAATATTTATTTTAGGGGTATATTGTTCTAATTTCCCAAAGAAAAATGATGGAACATGCCTGAATATTACTAAAATGCAAGGATATCTATGAATTTGATTGAGAGAATGTTGTATACTACAAAAGATGGGCATCAAATAGAAAAGAATCGACCATCTTATACTAGGACAAAACGTAACAAAACAAAACTAGGACCACAAGGATTAATCATTTATATTTAGATGTGTCTTAATTTACAAGGGCGCAAGTTTACTTCAATACCCTTCAAACCTTTGTAACTAGTTGGTCTTGCGCACTAGAAAATAAATTAAACATAACAACACATAAAAATATTCAGAATTGATCGATAGATTTCTCGAAACAAATGAAAGATGAAACATAAATCATCTGTAAACACTAGTTGTGTAAGATTTAATTGGTAAATATTAGTTAGTAAATATCACTAGTTGTGTTATCAAATATGTCTTACATGTTCTTTAGGTACAAGTATAAACTATATAAACAATTGAATCAATCCTACGATGATATATTACCATTTTATTTAGGTACAAGTATAAACTATATAAACAAAAAATTTAAGGCTCATTAATTAATTTGACCTGATTAGTTTGAAGGCTCTACACAAACATAATTCTCGTGTAAGATAACTTTATAAATACATATTCACTTGCACATATGAAAAACAATGTATAAGTATAAACTTAAATGTTTTTCTAGTCTACACAATGACAAAAGACAATGACATAAGACAATGCTAGCAAATTGTATAAGAAGCGTCGCACTACCACCATATGCCGGCGGGTAAAAAATTAACACCATAATTAATTCAAATTGTGTGTGATCATCTTATTATTCATGGCTTAGTCACCTAATCTAGAATAACCATTTTATGGTAAATCACAAATTAGCCTTTATAAGAATGTAATGTAATCAAAAGTACGTCTCTTCAAGTTTTCAGGGATGAAAGAAACTTTTTACGACCACACATTTTCTTCAGTACATAATTTATCAAAAAAAAACATATTATATAAAAAAAAATCTTGAAAAAAAAGTGGCAAAATATTCCAATTTTTTTCAAAGCTACACCAAATCCTTCTCCCCTGTGTAATTTTTTATTTTTATTTTCTGGGGTTTTGGTTTAGAATTTTTCATATATTCATTAAATGGTGTTATTGTATATAAGTAATGATGAATAAAATCATTGGAAAATGAGTGATTTATTGCCTTGAAAAATTGAGTAAATAGTTTGACGAATTCAACAATGTTTTAAGGGTTTACAGACGATTCTTCCATGTTTTGCAATTTTCGCTTATGAAACATTACTTATTTGGATGGAGACATATTTGAGATGGGCAAGAGCTCCTACTTTTCATTTCTTGTCATGTAAGATTTAATTAGTAAATATTCAGTAGTCATATTTGATAACGACGAGAAAATATTCAGAATTCATTTCTCGTCGTTTCACCTCAATTAAAATTTAATTATTTAAATATTCAGTAGTCATGTAAGATTTAATTAGTAAATATCACTAGTTGTGTTATCAACGGTGTTGGAAAATTTAGTAGTGTACCGGTTTGTTAATTTTCTGAAAATGAATAACATAAATTTGCAGAAACAGATTGCAAGGAATATAAACACATAACATGAAAGGAGTTTATTCACATATGCAAATACTGCAACACATTTATACGTAAATATAGAAAACAAATGTAAATGCGAAAACTTATAGTGACTGAGGTAAGTTTAGAACTTTATCCTTAAGACATAATTGAACCGATTATGTGTACACAGGTATGGCAATACGTCTCCCAAGATACAACAGTCTACCTTTTCAGATTCTGCACTTGAATGAGAAAATTAAGCAATGAAATGATCAAAGCCTTTGTTTATCTCTAAATGAATGCAAGTGTTTGAGTGTTTTTTTGGCAGAATGACTGTATGCGAAAAAAATGTTGTCTTATTTTCATTCAGGATGTTGTTTATTTATAGGCAGAGAAGAAGGCTGTTGGAAGAGAAATAACCTTTCAGAAATTCAGTTTTGGAGGCAAATAGACAGACGCAATGTTCTGTTGTTTAGCAGAACAATTGCTATTATAGAACAGACAGATGCAATGCCCAAACAGTTGCCTCAGTTCAGTTCGTTCTGAACTTCGAATTGTTGCTTCGGGTTCGTTTTAGTTTGATTCAGAAATTCAAATGTTGAGCTGGCCCAAAAAAATTAATACATAGGCCTGGCCAAGCCAAGCACAAGCCACAATCTCGAGCCGAGCCGGTCGGCTGGACGGCGGCGCTGTTGAAATAGTGTCCTAAACCCATCGGATTGGATCGGATCCGAACGGGTCGGATCATTTCTACTATTTCTTTGTGTTTATACACACAATAAATGGCTTTTTTTATTATTGTATATTTGTTCTTTTAACAGACCAATTATCATATTTTATATATAATAACGTCCTTAGTATTAAACTGTGACAAAGAAACCATGATAGTGATTATGGTTAATGAGATCTCGAAACACTTTAATAAGTTTGATACTAAAATGTCTCGAATCATATGAACCATTAAATAGGACATTAATAGTACGGTTAGACTAGCACGTACGTATTGGATGTCTTTTATATTATGAAGATAGGGATAGATCTCATCTATCGAAGTGTAGGGACACTTGGACTGTATGTGGACGTGTATTACAGAATGCGTACGTTAGACTAACTCACTTACTTTACTATGTGTCGCACTATGTGGTGGTTGTGTAATTATCCTGAGACCGAAGTCTTCATTACATCACGGTGTGGATTGTCATACTTTGACACTATTGAGGTTTCCCCTAGCCATCGAGCGATCATGAGGTAGTGATTGAGTGTGATACTGAAGAATGCGTAGGAATCACAAAGCTCGTCCGGAAATCACGTATCCTAATAGTAGGAGTAAATATCCGCAAGGGCCTTCTTATAAGGAATGTCTTATTCTCGAAAGTCTTTGCAAAGCGGAAGTAGTGTGTTAATTCGAGAGAGTAGGATATTCAGATTATAAGATACGGTCGTTAATGTATCGACACTCGAGATACGACCATATGGCTCTTGTAACAGCGACAAGATTCTATTTGCTCGGTAACCGTTTCACATAATAGGTAGTAGTCATTGCATTTGACTCTTCCGATTATTAATGGTCAAGGCGTGTTGCTACACGTTATCCATGATCGTTAGGTATGAAGGGCATTTTAGTAAATGTACTTTGTGCCTACGACCAACATATTTGGAAGCCTATCAGTTCACACACATAAGGACATCTAGCCGGATTAAAATACGATTATACTGACAACCAAATAAGGAAACTTTTTATCTCGATTATAAAGTGTTATAATGATAAATTAATATAGTACTATTTATTTATTAGAAATAAATATAATACAAGATATTATTATATTGATTAATTAAATATGTATATGTTATATATATGGGTCGAAATTTGTTGAGTATATGATACACATTGATTATGCAAATTAATTAATCATAATATGATATTATTATGTATTAATATTTTTTTGTCCAATATGTATTAATATTTGAATATATATATATATATATATATATATATGTATATATATATATATATATATATATATATATATATATATGTATACATATATATATATATATATATATGTATACATATATATATATGTATACATATATATATATATATATATATATATATATATATATATATATATATATATATATATATATATATATATATATATATATACATATGTATATATATATGTGTGTGTGTGTGTGTGTGTTTTTTATGCACATGTGTAAAATGTATATGGTAATATAATAAAGATATATTCAATATTGGATATTGACGATGTCTTGGATTTATTTAATATAAGATATTGAATATTAAATAAGACGAATCAAGAAAAGATATATTCCATATTTTATTAGAAAAATGTAATTTTTCTCCTCAATCCGTTAGGAAGCTTTTCCCATTGGCAATGGGACTACTAGGGGCGCCATTCACCTCTATATAAGAGGTGGGTGTTTGGCTCTTTTCGTATCACACAATTCCAAGAGTACAATAATTCTTGAGAAAAATAAGGAGCTTCGTAGAGAGAGTTTGAGAGAGAGAAAAGGTTGGTCTATCAACCGAGTTTTTCTAGTAGCAATCCAAGGTAGGACTCCGGCGGGTTGTTCGTGTAGACTAGCGGTAGAGGCCGAACGCTTGGGCGGTCCGTGCACCACTACTCCTTTGTAGACGACAAAGCTTCGATCTTTTTAATCATCCAAGGTAACTTTCTCGTTTACTTCTTTTATGCTTGTTTCTTAAACAAAGTCGATCTTGGTAAAAGAAAATCAAAATTTTAAATTTCGCTACGTTCCCGCATTGATTTCCTAACAGTGGTATCGGTGCGGTCTTCGAGCTTAAGCAATAAGCATTAGAAATTTGCGTAGTAGTTTTCGTCGTTTTAATCACATAATAAAAGATGCATTATATTGGTTCAGAAACAATTAGATTGAACGAAACAAAAAAATGGAGATCGGCGTCGACCCACCACTGGCCGGCTAGTCGCCGGCGGCGGCGGCGGGGCAACCTGCTGCCGGCGTCGGTTGATTGGTCAAGGTGGTGGATCTCCAAAAAAAAAAATTTGTGTATTTATGACTCAATATGGTTCATAGTATTGATTGATAATATCTCTTTTGTTTTTTTGATGCCATGTGGCTAACCATTTGTTCAAATAGTTTGAACTATTGGGATGTCAAATGACATGAAAGTACTCTCACTCAATTTGTTGAGTAAAAGGGTTTGACCTATGGTCCACAAATGTGGACCTAAGGTTAACCTAGACCATTATCAAATATTTAATAAATGCCAGCTTTTTGGTTTAGGAGTAAACCAATGGCATCCCTTTTGGTTTAGGAGTAAACAAAAGAGAACTCTTTTATTTTGATTTTATTTTAGAGTAGTTCTAATTAATAAAATTAAAGTTTAAATTGATTATAAAATCATTTTTTTTAATTTCAATTAATAATTATTTAATTGATTAAAAGTTAATTAATTAATTGGATGAAAAGACGCAAGTTGGTAATTTTGTAATTTTATCTTTTCATAAGATGATATTGTATGTGGACGCCAATTGATCATGGATTCGACCAATAGGATATATGTGAATGATAATTTTTCGTTGGTTTAGACATTTGTCCTAGGCCGTTACGAAGAATGAGCCTAGTTTATTTTCTGCATTATCCCATTTCCGTTAGCTCCCCCCCCCCGGTGTGTGGCGGGTGTATAAATTTTATTAGATAAATTTTATGTAACGAGATGGAGCAGAAGATGAAGGCCAAAGAAAAAAGACAGAGAAAAAACGGTTAAACCCTAACCGTGAGGGCCCCATCACCCCCGATCCCACATGAATGCGAGGAGAGGTTAATCAGGTAACCTAGTAGCTCCAACATGGGTTTCCTGGTCAACCACTGCACTGAAGGGTGTTATCAATCGGAAATCAACCTCGTTACGGGAATCGAGCCGCTGACCTCCAGCTTATAGTCCAGGCGGTCACTACAACACCCATGCCTTCACCACTAGGCCATATCCAGAGGATAAGAAAAAAAAGAAGACATAGAGATCCTATTGGAGGTTGCAGCTACCCTTAGATTTGTGACCCACGATTTTGTCAGTTTGTATTCGAAACCGCACTTAGTAAAATTCCATAATCATACCGGTTACCTTACGCATTTATTTATTTTGTGAATGTATTTATTTTATACGATACGATAGATGCATGACTAGGAACGATCTAGATGAATGTGTAGGGTGTATGTCTATAGAGATAGGTATGTTTGATGAGATCATAATTAATTAAAATTAATTAGGTGAATTAATTTAAAATTACTCCCACAACAAAAATTAAGTCGGAATTTTGTCTCCCAAAATTATAATGATGGTGAAGAGCCCTTGTTCGGATCCAACTGATCGGCCCTCATCGAGAGTTGACCTACCTCGGTATATCGTTATCATTGAGATATAATCGTATGAGATCTCGCGAATATTGGGTTATGACTTAACTAAAATATTTCGGTGATTAGCCCTCGTCAGGAGCGTCTTATTTTAGAGACAAGGGGTTGGCTATCATATAGAGAAGCGAAGTGTCAAAGAGTTGACTAGTCAACCACCAAGAGTCACATAGAGATGTTATTGGTAAAGGGTTACCTACCCTTGAGTTATTCCGGTTGATCGGCCCTCGTCGAGAATCGGGGTAACTAGATGGGATCTTGGCCACTAAAGAATTTGGAAAAATTCTTGAAAGTCAATAGGGAACAGTTGACTAGTGGAAGCAAAATCATAAACCAAAAGACCATTTTTTTTATTTTGCATGTATACACAACAACACTCTTTTATCTTTATTTTAATGTTGTAGTGAATGTTTTTATCCCCCATTATTAAAACCAAAATTAAACGACTGTTACCTCTTGAGAAACGGTCTCAAGTATGGCTAAGTAATTTTAATCCATTTAAAATAAGCACGGACATGAGCAACTATGTTGTAGTCAAAGACAATGAGACTACATATTTGATGGAGTGCTCTAAGACTTTAGTTATTAATCAAAACGGAAGCTCATGATATGATTAAATCAATCAAGATGAGTTTCAATGAATTAATCATATATTGGATATGACGATATCCAATGGGTCATTCTGTCATACGATGAAAATTAATTCAAACATTAAATGTGTTGAATAAAAATGACCACAACGAATTTGGAAAGGTTGTTTTCAAGATTTCAAGATTTAAGTGTCGACTTAATTATTTCATCATTGCTTAAAAGTTAATTAAATAGTTCATGTTTTGAATATGATTCAAAAGGATAAATAAACTATCTAATAAGCCTTGGATTGTCTTTACGAAAGAAAATTAAAGATATAGCTCCAGTGATTTTCCTTAAGTCTAATGAAGACTAAAAATATTTACAAGTGCTTAAGGGATTAAAAGGAAAGTTAGGGCATGTGCTTAAATAAGAGAACTTATCGAAGTCTCTATTCTAAGCAAGTAAGTTGAGATAAATCTATCTAAGGACAAATCAACTCTTAGATATATGATACCTTACGAGTGTGATTATATCAGAAAGGTTAAATACAAAATAAACTAAGATATGGAAAGTAAAGCAAATGTTACAACATTTCTCATATGGTATTCTAAATCTGGTAAACAGATAAAGGAACTAAATAAATGTTATTGTGTTCCGGTTCTTATGAAGAACATATTTTTAGTTATATGTTAGGATTTAATGGACAAATTCAATTATAAGAGATAAACGTTATTCCGATAAAGTTGAATAGTCAACAAATCTAAATACTAGATTATTGTCACCATATAGTCGATATAAGTGGTGAAATCTCAACCAAATATTTGTATAGCAGTTATCCTTAATATTTTGTGGTTGTTCTAGGCATAGTCTCTGTGGAAGAGAAACTTGCATTCAAACGTCATTCTGATGATGTCTGAACCATGTGATTATGAATCATATGGGTAATACGTATCTTATAAAAAATGACTAAATTACCCTTTTATGAAAATGTTATAAAGTCTAGGAAATTGACTAAATCCTAAACATGTTGATGTTTGTTGGCTTATGACAAAAATGCCATAAATAATTGGTTATTACTCTCTATTACTGTTTTTAGAAATGGTCGCATGTACTTAGTGAAGTACGAAATTTGGAAAGTCTGAAAACTTCAAACTGTTACGGATATGATATTAATGAACAACTGAAGAATTAGTCTTAAATTTGATTGAAGAAATTAATCCTTGAAGGGTTTTTTCAGAAGTAGTATGAAAAGGGTATCAGATTCTCCCTTGAAGGATACCATTTTGGGATACGCAATCAGATTGTGTTTCTAAAATGGAAACATCACATTATATGATAAAGGTGCCGTGCAAGCCATTCAAAGTATCCCTTACCCGCTTAGGGATAATGCCGTTATTCAATTAATATACTTAACCAAGTTCCAAGGAATAAGATTGAATGAGTTCCATATCAGATATGGAAGGCGATGACATCAAATCCATCCTAACCGATGATTTAGAGTTGTTGTAGGCAAAGTCAGAAAGGATTGGAGCCTAATATGACATATGCAACTTTGTGGAATATCTTAGCAAGTACACTAGATATTATTTACTTACCATGAAGAAAAAGTGTTTTCTCCAAACATGTTGTCTTTTAGAGGAAGTGTTGTCTCCAACCATTGGAACGTGAGCAGGCGCCACATAGTGATAAGGTATTAAACACTGCTCAGTGAACACAAGTATTCTATGAGTCTACAGATAACCACATGCATGAAAGGGCTATTGGTGTGTTCATCTTGAAGAATGAAGATCTCAAGACTTATATGTATAAATACTTGAAAGGCAAGATTAAGAGATATGTCTTGGAGCCATAATGTCTGAAGTAGAATACATGCGTGACAACCGGGTTATGAACCAAGTATGTCTTACCTGAATGGAATTTGTTTAAAAGGTGTAAGAGGTCTTTAGGAATGGCTGACATGGATAGTAATATAATTACTAGTTAAGGCTAAGTTGATGGGTGAAGGCTGCGGGTGTAAACCTTGTAATTACCTTCTTGTTGCCAGCTGTGCTTAAGTCTGTTCAGATTGTGCTTGTTGTAGCCACGTATCCTGGCAATATGATAGTGTAAGAGAACGTTGGGCCACTGCCTTGATGTTCATAGACAATAACATGATATGTGAGCTTGCGAGACCCATTTATGGACTCAAAAAAGTTTCTCGATATGAGTTCTTTACGTTGAGAATCAAAGAAGTTTGACCTAAAGTAAAGATGTGCCTAATGTGCAAAAGGGTTAGTGGGAGTGCTATGTTTTTTAGTAAGGCGTTGCATATCCTTCTCGGGAATTGTCACCCCATGTTACAGTCAATTAATGTTTTCTAGTTCAAGGCCTTTACTAAAGTCCTTGGAAGTAGCGGTTCTTATTTTAGAAATAAGAGTCTATAGTGTTAGAATTAGATACTACTTAATTATCATAATTCACCCTTATAGATGGGATGCTACAAGAGTTTAGCATAGATCACAACAGAAAATAGTGCCAGCCAGCTTTCTTGGGATCTGTCTATGATAGGACGTCAGTCCTTAAGACAAGGTGAAAGATGATACTTATGGAGGGTTCCCTTTGCTACTTTAATAGGATTCATATCATAAGAGTTGTACCAAAATTTCATACTGCATGAAGAGTCATGAGTAAGTATGAAAGTGATTCTGGTAATGTCGAGAACATCCTTAAAAGTGTTAAGGATGCGTTCTTAGTTTTTTGAAACTTGGAATCAAATAAACGTAGATATACAGATGTATACCCTGGATCTTATAAAGATATTGGGAGCTACAGTCTAGGTTTGCAGTCACTTTGATTAAGTGATACAGTGAGCTGGAATTGTTCTTAGCTAGAGATCACTGTAGATTCTACAGATGGGCCAAAACACAGTATTGCATGCCTTGGAGGCGCAGCGGGAGCAGTACATGGATCTAAGAGGTTCATTCTTGAACCTTGTATGGTTCTTCCACCATTACTGTATAGCTGATAAAGAGTTGATTCTTTGCTTGAAGCAAGGACTAGGGTCTCGTCAGAGATTCGTGTGTGTGTTGAGGCGTTTCCTTTTGACATGACAATTTGGAGCATGATATGAAGATAGTATAAGTCCCCATGGATAGTGATCCGTTCACGCTTAGGGTTGGTTGCGAGTATTGCATGAGATTCTTGTGATTCAACTTGGTCTTATGTATACGAGTGATTGGCTTTAGGCCAAGTGGGAGATTGTTAAAATAGTGTCCTAAACCCAATCGGGTTGGACCGGATCCAATCGGGTCAGGTCATTTCTACTATTTCTTTGTGTTTATACATATAATAAATGGCTTTTCTGTTATTATATATGTTCTTTTAACGGACCAATTATGATATTGTATATATGATAACGTCCTTAGTATTAAACTGTGGTAGACAAACCATGATAGTGATTATGGTTGATGAGATCTCGAATCATTTTAATAAGTTTGATACTTAAATGTCTCTAGTCGTATGTACTATTAAACATGTCATTAACAGTATGGTTAGACTAGCACGTATTGGATGTCTTCTATCCTAAGAAGATAGGGACATATCTCGTCTATCGAAGTGTAGGGACATTTGGACTGTGTGTGGACGTGTATTATAGATGCGTACTTTAGAGTGACCCACTTACTTTGACAAGTGTCGCACTATGTAGCGGTTGTGTAATTATCCTGAGACCGGAGTCTTCATGACATCACTGTGTGGATTGTCATACTTTGACACTATTGAGGTTTCCCCTAGCCTTGGGGCGATCATGCGGTAGTGATTGAGTGTGATACTGAAGAATGCGTAGGATTCATGTTGCTCGTCCGGAAATCGCGTATCCTAATAGTAGGAGTAAATCCGAAAGGGCCTACTTATAAGGAATGTCTTATTCTCCAAAGTCGTTGCAAAGCAGAAGTAATGTGTAACTTCAAGAGAGTAGGATATCCAGATTATAAGATACGGTCGTTAATGTATCGACACTAGAGATACGGCCGTATGGATATTGTAACAGCGATATGATTCTATTTACATGATAATCGTTTCACATGAAAGATAGTAGTCATTGCATTTGACTCTTCCGATGATTGGAGGTCATGGCGTGTTGCTAGATGCTATCCATGATTGTTAGACATGAAGGGTAATGCACTTTGTGCCTACGGCCAACATATTCGAAAGCTTATCGGCTTACACACATGAGGACATCTAGCCGGATTAAAATACGGTTATTGTGATAACCAAATAAGGAAACTTTTTATCTCGACTATAAAGTGTTATAGTGATAAATTAATATAGTAGTATTTATTTATTATGAATAAATAGAATACAAGATAATAATTATGTTGATTAATTAAATATGTAGATATTGTATATATGGGTCAAAATTTGTTGTGTATATGATACACATGGATTGGGTAAATTAATTAATCATAGTATTATTATATATATATATATATATATATATATATATATATATATATATATATATATATATTTATGCAAATGTGTAAAAGATATATGGTAATATAATAAGTATATATTCAATATTGGATATTGACGATATCAGGGATTTGTTTAATATAATATATTGAATATTAAATGAGATGAATTAAGAAAAGATATTTTCCTTATTTTATTAGAAAAAATGTTTTCTTTCTCCTCGATCCGTTAGGAAGCTTTTTCCCATTGGGAATGAGACTACTAGGGGGCACCACTCACCTCTATATAAGAGGTGGGTTCTTGTCTCTTTTCGTATCACACAATTCGAAGAGTTCAATAATTCTTGAGAAAAATAAAGAGCTTCCTAGAGAGAGTTTGATAGAGAAAAAATTTCGGTCTAGCAACCGAGTTTTTTTAGTAGCAATCCAAGGTAAGACTCCGGTGGGTTGTTTGTGTGGACTAGCGGTAGAGGCCAAACGCTTGGGCGGCTCCGTACACCAATACTCATTCATAGACGACAATGCTTTGATCTTTTAGATCATCCAAGGTAACTTTCTCGTTTACTTCTTTTATGCTTGTTGCTTAAACGCAGTCAATCTTGGTAAAAGGAAATAAAAATTTTAACTTCCGCTGTGTTCCTGCGTTGATTTCCTAACAGGCGCACGCGCGTGTGGGGTTCTGAACCAACTAGTATCTACTTCTTTCATCATTCACAAAATTCTTTTGCCCTTTGGGGCTTGCCTCTCTATATAACTCTACATCTTGAATGTTAAGTTCATTTGAATCCAAATGCTTTACATTATTAACAACCCACATATTTCACTCTATCTTTAGGCATTCATTTCTCATTCACCCGATACCGGAATCGAGTGATTCAAAAGCCTAACATCAATTAATATCATAGTAGTTTCCAAAACTGTTTTTAACTCCCGTGAATTCATTCCGTTACTCATTCAAACCGGGCCTGAAGTGGACTGCTCTCCACTTACACTTAGGCCCATTTCGGAGCTAAAACAATATAAAGTTCTAACGGTCTCTCACATGAATGAAAATTAATGCATATGATATGCAGACTTTGTAGAGATACCAAATGGAGCTCTATTGCACCGGGCAAAGTGGTTTGCATCCTTGAACCTTTCTGAGTAGAATACCATCGGACATACTCGGCTAAGTAGTGAATTAGGTCTTGAACTGCTCCGGGTTTGGAGCATGCCTAGACAATGATACCTACAGAATAGACCCCCTGGTCTTTTTGATGTTCTGATGGTTGTGTCCATTTCGGCCCTGGAACACCTTGGTTTCAGAAAGTGTGTTAGAGAATTCAGCCCATAAATTCTCACAAAAGCGGCCCAACTTCCACTTACATGGGTGACCTCCTATAAAGAGTACTCTGCAATACCCACTTGGCTTAACCAAGATATAAGAATCATTAAAAGCTTTATGCTTAACCTAAACCATTCAGTAGACAACACTTTTGTTTTGACAGAATGGGTAAGTGCTAACTGCCCCTCATAACTTTCTTGTCCCGTTTGAACCATGATATTGTGATCTCCAGTCACTATGGTTGGATTGCCATTATAAGGTAACATACGTAATAGGCTTCTATTCCATTCCGTTTGTCAAAACATTGACATTCGATCTCTAGTTAAACCTTTTTCATAAGCGGATCCGCAAGATTCTCGTTCAACTTTATACAATTGAGGAAATCAAACCATTAGAGATAAATTGTTTAATGGTATTATGTCTATGATGGATGAATCGTAACTTACCATATTCCATAATATTGTATGCTTGTTCTATCCCTTACCGACATATTGCATGCTAATAACAGTGATAGATTTTGAGCCACACACAATATCTTTCCAAGGAATCTTGAATTAACTCAAATTCACTTCCATATCTTGCTTTCGTTACTTGATTTTTCTTAGGTAAATTTTCTTTACTAATCACCCTCACATTTCCAAGAATATGATGATGTTTTAGTCCAGAAGACATTCTTCCCCCAAAATCTTTGGGTAAAATCAAGTTAATCATCATTTCGCAAAATAGTTTGATTAAGGTAAGTGTAGTGCAACAATTTAATGAATGTTGTTGTTACTAGAACAAAATTCATTAAACCTTGCATCACACTTTTCCACCTTGATCACCAGGAATTGATTAACTTATTCATTATGTCGATTCAAACGCATAAACAAATTTATCTTTACATCTTGAAATGTACATCACAAAAACCGAAAGAAAATCAATAAGTAATATGAATATAACCAATTTAGAAATCACGGACATTTTAAACAAATAATATGAATAGTTCTATAATCTACAGCAGTAAAGAAACAACTCTTATTCTTTCACTTTCCATAAAGGAGCGAGTAATCATAGGGTATTTTGAACGACAACACAATGTAGGCAATTTATTTCAAATTTTCAGAAAGTTGTGACTTTTTTTATATCGTTTAATACAGAACACTTTCCAACCAAAATTCAGATCGTTCTTACAAGTAAACTATAAGCACATATTTGCGGAATCATATTAACACAAAAATCTTGTTGTTAACATAATTTTTCAAAATCGTATACAAGGCAGACACGTTGCAATATTACAAAAAAAAACATTCTGGGTTTTTTCCCATTTCATGTTGTAGATTTTTTAATAGTCATTTCACATCTCCAGAATCAATACCAACACAATTTGGAAGATGTTTCGGATCGCACATATCAAGTTAAATAAATTTACTGAAAGGTTCGCACATAAACATGTTGTTGTATCACATTAACACATGAATTTCCGTTCAACGTAAATTTTCTGCTTCAAATTTTTCCTAAAAGTATTTCCTGATTCCACTTCAAAAAACAACAAACCAGTACATATTTGAACACGTTTCAGAATGCAAATTTACTGTAAAATATGTTCAACAAACAAATTATACATAAGCAAGTTGCATAAACATGTTCATAATTTTAAAAGGAACGAATTATGTCTTAAGATCGTTGGAAATTTTAGTAGTGTACTGCTTGTTTGCTAATTTTCTGAAAATGCAAAACATAAATTTGTAGAAACAGATTGCAATCAAGATCAACTCATAACATGAAAGAACTTTATTCACATATGCGAATCTACAACACATTGATATGAAAATGTAGAAAGCAAATGTAAATGCGAAAACTTATAGTGACTGAGGCGAGTTTAAAACTCTGTCCTTAAGACATATTTGCCCCAACTATGTGCATACGTATATTGCAATATGTCTCCCAAGATACAATAGTCTACCTTTCCGGATTCTGCACTTGAATGAGGAAAGCAACGAACTGATAAAAGCCGTTGTTTATCTTTGACTGAATGCAAGTGTTTGAGTGTTCATTTTCATTCAGGATGTTGTTTATTTATAGGCAGAGAAGAAGGCTGTTGGAAGAGAAATAACCTTTCAGAAATTCAGTTTTTGAGGGAAATAGACAGATGCTTTTGGAGGGAAATAGATAGATGCAATGTTTTGTTGCTTCAGGTTCGCTTTAGTTTGATTCAACAGTTCAGTTCGATCTATTGCTTTAGGTTCGTTTTAGTTTGATTCAGAAATCCAAAACCTTCCAGAAATTTGGTTTTGGAGGGATATAGACAGATGCTTTTGGGGGGAAATATATATGCAATGTTTTGTTGCTTGAGGTTTGCTTTAGTTTGATTCAACAGATCGTTCGATATGTATCTTTAGGGGTGAGAATGATCACACCCCGACACCTCGCCCCTCCGTTTTCCTTAGCATCCAAACCTAGAAAAAGCATTAAAACGAAACCACCCCAAAACAACCCAGAAAAAGCATTCAGCAAAATCAAACCTTCAAACTAACCTAGGCAGCGATTGGGGCATTTATCTATTAAGGGATCTCTCGAAAAAAGGGGTGCATGCATACGAAGGCACAGAGGAAATAACCTTAGGGCATATGGAAGCATGCAATGGATACTCTATCCATCAAAGTCAAGAGCCCTAAACCCTAAACCACAAATACGGCTCTACAGCATTATACTTTTCTAGCAAAGGGGAAAAGCGAAACTGAAGCAAAATCAAAGCAACAAAACTGTAAGAGCATTCGAAATCATACATAATTAAGGGAAATGGGGATGAGGAGTGTGGATTTTGTCAGAAATTGCTTGCTTGCCGGAATCTGCTTGCTATCGCCGGAAAATCTTGCTTGCCAAATAATTTTCAAAAGAAGAGAAAGTGTGAAAGTGATGGGGGAGCCCTCTATTTATAGGCAGAGAATGGAGGGAAACGGCGCTTGGGTTTTCAAATTTCAAACGCCATCATTGCTAAAAACGGCTACCGAGTTCTCCTGGCCAATCAAAAGAGGTGACGGTTCACATCACTCGTCGTGTCAGTTTACGTAACTGGTGCGACGTTTCACGTACCCATACGTCCGTTACAGCTCTAACCGCTCTGGTCACGCCAGCGGCCTCTACCCTACACGCCCAATGGCCTCTTCCCAGCAGGGCTTACTGCCATCCAAGCCCGATAAAGCGTTATCGGCGGTTAAGCACGACAGAACGTTGTCTGCGATTAAGCCTGTTCGCAAAAAGGTATGGTAATTCGCTACGCGATACTAACACTGTTAGTAGTTTGTAACCCCAACTCTGATTCAAGCCCGATAAAGCGTTATCGGCATATAAGCCTATCCGCTACGATGCGCAGCACATAACTGGTAATTCGCTACGCGATACTAACACTGGTTCAAGCCCGATAGAGCGTTGTCGGCGATATAACCCGACAGAGCGTTGCCGGCGATTAAGCCTGTTCGCTACAATGTACAACATTACTCAGTAATTTGCAACGCAATGTCAACACTGATCTAAGCCCGATAAACACTATCGGCACACCTCTATCACGAGCGACAATATAGGGGTGCGGCTCTCAACGGCTTCTTCAAGCTCTACTCTCCGCCTCGGTGGACACGCCAGGCACAGAGTAGTGGGCCATTGATATACCCGAACCGGATTGGGGCCTTGTTCATCTAGATTGGGCCTATTTATACGGTCCAATGACAGATCTTGGGCCTCCATCCTCTTTGTCCGCCGTTCGTAAGCCGGGTCCTCTTTGTCCGCCGTTCGTCATTCTCTTGCTTGTAGAAGTATGTCAAAAGTGAGGTGTGTAAGAATTTCTTGATCAAGAGCTTCCTCGCTCTTGGCCATAAAGTAATGAAGTTCTTACCTTCTAAAAATCTATGGCTCTGCAACTCTTTCCACCATATACGCGCTTCACCTTTTAGCTTGGAAGGTGCCATCTTGCATTTCAAAGCATCTAACAGTTTCAATACTTCAAAATTATCCTCGAACGTGTCGATCCAATCCAAGAAATCCACCATAAGAGAAGAACCATCAAAAGTCGGTAATTTTATTTCAAGTGTGAAAGTGTAAGAGCCTGAAAATGTGAACCCTTCGTGAACTTATTGACTGAATAAACTATTGTGCTCCAAATCATACTCTCTCCTCCGAACATAATCTTCCTTGTTTCCCCTTGTGTGTTTCCCGCTGATCTCACCATTGCGAGTATGAGGAAAAACTCGTTCTGCATGTCGGCAATCAATATCAGCCTCAAGTTTTTGATCAAATTGTGATAAAGTATTCCAAAGGATCTTCGAATCCCGAACTACGTTGCGAATTCAGCTTGTTCCATCAACGCCGGCCATCGATCACAAAGGGAAAAACCATAAGCTTTCGCTCTGATACCAAATGGTGCAAACTTTTAAGGAAGATGAAGAACAAACGGTAGCAAACGCAGCTAGAGTTTCAGATTCAATTAATTTGTCCTAAAAGTCCCCTACAAAAGTCTCAGCTTCGAGTTTAAATTCCAAAACCCTTAAAACTAGAAAATGACAAAACTGCCCCTTCTTACACAACAGAAAATAGGCATTAAATGAAATATAATAACGACTATGCTACATCAGAGCGAAGCGTTTTAGAATTAAAAAGGTTTCATCAGCGATGGGAGATAAGGCTCTATTTATTATGTAATATTATTATTTCCTAAAAAAAAATGTAATATTATTATTAAATTATTATTAGGATTAGGATTAGAATACTCTTCTACCTTTTATAGGATCAGGATTAGAATAGTGTGTTCTACCGTATACAAAATAATAATATTATATAATAATAGTGTGGCCTGCCGTATATACAAAATATGTAAAATAATATAAATGGGGGAAACACCGAGGGTAGGAAACAATTTTTGGGGGAAACACCTCATCGCACTTTTATTATGAGTATAGATATAGATATAGATATAGATATATATTTATATAGGCGGACACACATGTATTGAAACACGGACCCCGTTAAAACTAATAAAACTCTACATATTATCTATAGAAAAATATTTTGAACTCTGTTAAAAATAATAAAATTCTACATTTTACCTATAAAAAAATATTTCGAACTCCACTGAAAAACATTTCTGGATCCGCCACTGATACACACACTTCATAGAGACACTACTAATGCAAAGGAAACAGTCGAACGTTGCTATTTAATGTAAATGAGCTAATAGTAAGAATGATCCCTCATTTTTACCGATAACCTGTGACTTAACCCTTTTCTTTCGATTTCGTTTGACCAGTCACCCATATTTCATTTTCTTGCAAGAATGGTCCCTCATCTTTACGAAAAAGCTCTAAAATAGCCCTCTTTTTTTTTGTTTTGGTTTGACCAGTCATCCATCTTTCTTTTTTTTTTTTTTTTGCAAGAATGGTCATCTATCTTTACCGAAAAGCAGTGACTTAAATGGACCAAAGTTGCAAAAAAAAAAAAAAAAAAAAAAAAAACTATCTTTCACACCGAAAAGAGTGATTTTCGTTAAATGGACCAAAGTTGCAAAAAAAAAAAAAAAAAAAAAAAAAAACTGAAAGATGAGGACCATTTTGATATTAGTTCTAAAGTAAATTGATGAGCATTTACTTTGAAGACTATACGTTGAAGAAGTCCAAGCAATTCTTGTATGCTCTATTTTTGTTCATAGAGTGTCATATACCAAGAGAATACAAAACATCAAAAATTCGCCGCATCTCGTTGTTTGAAGTGTCACTACACCGACAGAAAAATTGTTGTATCTTGAAAGACGTTTACGCTATTTCGTGGATACAATGTTGGAGCAATTGGCATTAATGATAGAGTGTTATCGCTCACTTCGTTTTGCAAGTACATTTTAAATTTTTATTGTAATTAGGACCGTAAAATATTTTCCATTAAATTATAATTGTAGTACAATAGTGTTTATATAGGATCACATAACTTGTCCTACAAGTACTAGATAATTACAAATGATTTAAACATAAATTCAAATGATTATTCGGTATTAATCATATACTCAACACGTCCCCGCAATCCCGTGGGTAGTGGCTGGACACGGAGATTGGACTTGAGAAGGTCGAACCGCGGACGAGCAAGCGGTTTGGTGAGATGGTCGGCAAGTTGATCTTTTGAACTGAGGAAAGAGATAGACAACCGCGTGGAGGCAACCAATTCATGAACGTGGTGGAAATCAATTTCAATATGTTTAGTGCGCGCGTGAAAAACCGGGTTGTGAGCAAGATACGTGGCCTCAATATTATCGCACTTTAAGGTGGGGCACGAGGGAAGAGTAATGCGCATCTCGGAAAATAAGCTGCAAAGCCACTGAACCTCAACGGCAGTGTTGGAGAGTGTCTTATATTCCGCTTACATACTGCTTTGGAACCCCGTGACATGCTGTTTGGAACGCCAGCTGATAAGATTATTGCCTAGAAAAATACAGTAGGCACCAATAGAGTGACGGTTGTCGGGGTCCGCAGCCCAGTCAGAATCAGAGTATGCCTGAAGCGGTAAAGGGGAATGTCGTGAGAGGAAAAGGCCATCCGAGATGGTGTTCTTGAGATAGTGCAAGATACGCTTAATAGCTAGCCAATGATCATCAGTCGGGGAATGCATATACTTGCTTTCTTTGTGGGCAGCAAAGGCAATGTCCGGGCGCGTGAAACTGAGGTATTGAAGGCCACAACCACCGTACGATAGAGAGATGGGTCGGCAAAGGGGGAATCAGAGCCAGCAGAAATGCGAGTCGAAGCAGACATAGGTGTAGGGCAGGGCTTGGCTTTATCCATGCCAGCGCGCTGAAGAAGCTGAAGAATATATTTCCGTTGAGTAAGATATAGGCCGTCAGGCGTAGGAAGTGCCTCAATCCCCAAGAAATAAGATAAAGTGCCAAGGTCCTTAACCAGAAACTATGAGCCAAGATACGTAATAACTTGCGTAATAAGAGAGGAAAAGGTACCTATAATAATAACATCATCAACATAGATAAGCAGATAAACGCGATGACCACCACAGGAATAAATAAAGAGTGAGGTGTCATCCTTGGATGCAATGAACCTGAACTTTGTTAGAACCTCTGTGAGACGAGAAAACCAAGCGCGAGGTGCCTGACGAAGCCCATAAAGACTATGCTTCAAGCGACACACATAATCGGGATAATCAGGATGAACGAAGCCCTGTGGCTGTTGCATGTAGACAGGTTTGTTCATTTGACCATGAAGGAACGCATTTTGAATGTCAACCTGGCTAAGGGACCAACCTTGTGAGACAGCAAGTGCAAGAAGTAACCGAATAGTAACCGGTTTAACCACCGGGCTAAATGTGTCAGTGAAATCTACATCCTCGGTTTGATGAAACCCTTTGGCAACTAACCAGGATTTATGGCGTTCAAAACTCCCATCCGCGTGATGTTTAGTGTGCTACACCCATTACCTACAATATTCATATGAGCCTGAAAAGGCACAAGATCCCAAGTGTTGGTACGTAAAAGAGCATTGATCTCCTCTCTCATAGCATTATGACAAATGGCATGTTTGGAGGCTTCGGTATAAGAGGTAGGATCCGAGGTAGAGGCGGAGGTGAGAAGAGCCCGAGAGATGGGATAACGTATGTAATCAGTCATCTAGGTAGGTTTTAGAGAGTTTGTTTTGGTGCGGTGACCATGGGATGGGGTGGGCAGGTGTAGGAGGGGATGGGGAGGCCGATGGGGGTGAGGTGCGTACAAGAGCAGGAGAGTCGGGGTGGGAAGGGCCGAAGGAGTTGGTTGGTGGGTGGGGGGTGGGGATAAGGACATCGGTAATGGAACCATAATATTCTGATGTGTGATAGTGGGGGATGAAGGAGTATGGGGGAAGGACGTTTCGTCAAAGATCATGTGGTGAGCGATGTAAACACGACCAGTGGATAAGTCAAGACACTTATATCCATGATGGGATGGGCTGTAACCTAGGAAAATACACGTCTTAAAGCGGAAGTCGGTTTTGTGGTGGTTATAGGGACGGAGATGTGGCCGGCATGCACAACCGAAGACACGGAGGAATGAGTAATCCGGGGAACGACCAAAAACCATTTCATAGGGACTTTTATTGTTCAGGATGGGAAGGCGGTTAATGATGTAAGTGGCAGTGAGGAAAGCGCCTTCCCAATAAGGTAAAGGAAGATGGGATTGTGCGAGAAGGGCGAGGCCGACCTCAACTATTTGACGGTGACGCCTTTAGATGGCGCCGACTTGTTCGTGAGTGTGGGGACATGATAAGCAATGAATTATGCCAAGGGATGTAAGGAAGTGGGTCAGGTTTCCATATTCACCACCTTAGTCGGTTTGGAGGGCCTTTAATGTAGTATTAAATTGGCATCAATCATGCTTAGAAAATTATGAAAGATAGATTCAACATCAGATTTGCGTTTAAGGGGGAAGAGCCATAAAATTTTGTAAAATCGTCAACAAAACTAACATAATAACGAGAGCCATAAATAGAGGTTTCAGTACATGAACCCCAAACATCAGAATAAATTAAAAACAAAGGCGTAAAATAAGTAAATTCAGAAACAGATAACGGTTGACGATGACTCTTAGCTAATTGACACGGTGCACAAACAGTAGTGGGTGCTTTATTCGAAATAGAAATAGATAAATGGCCTAAAACTTGACGAAGCACGGGAAAATAGTAGTGTCCAAGACGTTGATGCCAGGTGGTTGATGGACTGGTGTTGACGGCAAGAGCTTGAGCTGGAGATTGGGAGGGGGACGTGGAAAATCCATAAAGTCCATCTTTGACATGTCCCCTATGATGGACACGGCCAGAGTAGTCCTTCACAAGAAAATAATTTTTGTGAAATTCATAGTAAACGGAATTATCATTGGTAAATTGACGGATAGATAATAAATTTGTTTAAAGAGGAGAAAACAAGAATATTATGTAAAATATAAGTATGCGAAGGAGAAGAAAAAGGTGCAAAACCGGAATGGGAAATAGTTAAACCTATGCCGTCACCAACATGACATTTATCAGGACCATCATAAGGCTCGTATGAGAGATTCTGATTGTTGAAAATCATTTGTGAAGTGATGAGAGGTTCCAGTATCGGCAATCCACTCAGGATTGGGGGGATAATATGGTTGGGCCGGATAAGGTTGGGCATGGTAGGTCTGAGGTGGACGAGGCTGGGGAGGGGGTCGGGGGTATGGGGAGGGCTGTTGGGGGTGGGGGGGTGGGGAGTACCTGTAATAGCATTCCTTTGCAGAATGTCCCACACGAGAACAAATTTGACATTGGGGAGCCTGTTCACCGGAGTAATTTGGACGAGGAGAGCCCCGGCCACGGCCTCCACGCCTCCGGCCTCTGTTATTGTTTGAGCCACGTCCACGATATGACTAATTTGGGCAGGGAATTATTGATTGTGTTTAAGATTGGAAGCAGTTGGGGTGGACGGTGGAGGAGAGTCGGAGATGTGGTCGGAGGGACAGGTCGGTGCTGCAATTGACGGGATTCGGCGGTCAGAAGTTGGGAATAGACTTCGTCAAGGGTGAGGGACGAACGGGCACTGAGCATCGTCATGAGGGAGTCATAATCAGGTCCAAGGCCGGCGAGTAGATATGCGATAAAGTTGTCATCTTGAAGGGGATGGCCGGCGAGTGCAAGCGTTGGCGATACGTTTGATCTTGAAGTAATAATCAGACGCAGAGAGCTCTTGATAGCGGGTAGAAGCAAGCTCGGTACGAAGTTGGACGAGTTTAGCCCGATTCGCCGATGCAAAAGACCTTTGCGGAGATTGCCAGATATCAACGGATGTCGTTGTTGTATAAACTTGCATTAAAACGTCGTCGGAAAGCGATGAGGTGATCGTACTTAGAATAAGGTTGTCCTGCTTGCTCCAATCATCATATGCAGGATTTGTGCTGACGGTGCCGGAGGCGTCAGTTAGGGTTTTGGCCGGAGGAGTGATTGTGCCATCTATGTATCCATACACGCCTTGTCCTTTTAAAGTATGGGAGGATTTGTGCTCTCCACAGCTGATAATTTTGCCGGGTTAATTTTGTTATATGAATTGAAAAGAAGGGGGTGAAGGTTGGGTACTTGGAAGAAGAAGAAGAGGAGTCCGCCGCCGTTGTTGAGTCTGTCAAGCTGGACATGATGAGGAATTGAGGAAGACGATGAACAGAAAATTAGGGTTGGGAAATTTGACGTGCTATGAGAGAAGAGTGACCTAGCTCAGATACCATAATTAGGACCGTAAAATATTTTCCATTAAATTATAATTGTAGTACAATAGTGTTTATATAGGATCACATAACTTGTCGTCTTGTCCTACTAGTACTAGATAATTACAAATGATTTAAACATAAATTCAAATGATTATTCGGTATTAATCATATCCTCAACAATTTTGATTGGCGTTTTTTTATTTAATGCTTTTTTTTATAACACTAATAAAATGCTGCTTATACAATTTTATATAGCAATAATTTGCTAACAAAAACTACTTACTCCCTTTTTAAGACAATAAAAATACTGATTTTCCAATAACTTTATTTACCTTTACTAATACACAAAATACCTTTCAATGAAAAGTACTATATATCAGAAATTCAAAACCAAAATCCCAGAAAATAAAATAAAACATAAAATTACATTTTGGGAGGGGGGAGGGGGGGGGGGGGGGGGGGAGAGGGAGGAGCAGGAATTGGTGTTGTTTTAAAAAAAAACATTGGAATATTTTGACTCATTTATTTCAAGATTTTTTTATATAAAATGTGTTTTTTCTAATTTAAGAAAATGTGTTGAAGGCCAAGGCCCATACCCTGGTGGTCTCCACTAGGGGTTTACCCGGGCTCCTGTGGTTGGAGACCCGGGTTCGATCCCCCTCCCATAGTTTAGGTATTTCGTTTCTGAAAGAAAAAAAAAAAAAGAAAGAAAGAAAGAAAATGTGTTGAAGAAAATTAAAAAGTGAAATTATCTTTCATCCTTTAAATCTTTGAAGAGACGTTTGATTACATTACATTCCTATAAAGACTTATTTGTGATTAACTATAAAAAGGTTATGCCAGATAATTAAGCAGGATAACAAGATGATCACACACAATTTGAATTAACTATGGCAGAAATTTTTGACCTGCCAACCGATTGACCAGCAACACAGTTGGTATTAATTTTTTACTCGCCGGCAAATGGTTGTAGTGATGGTGGTAGTGCGAGACTTCTTATACATTTTGCTGGCAATATAGTATGTCTTTGTGTCTACTACCAAAACATGTAAGTTTATTTAGACCGCCGTCCTCGCTTGGTCTAAATGTACCGTTCCGTTTCGGATACCGAGTATTTATCCGTCAAGAACGTCCGGCATGTATATATTAACTTTTAATAAATCAAAATTAATATATACATAAGCCTCGTAACAATCAATCAGAGTAAAAATGGAATAAATTAAATCTAAAAGCTTACTCGAAAAAGAAAGTCAAACGACAAAGGATCACCAAATCCCAAAATCTACGTCTAAGAAAACTGAAATGACAAAACAACGAAATAAATGTTGTTCGACTCATTACATCCCAAATGAAACAGAAAAGATACTAAGTCTATGTCTCAAAACAGAATGACTAAAAGTGCATAAGATAAATGTCCAAGTCATCGTAACTTTAGAGCTCAAGCGTCAACTCTATCAACTCCATTGTCATAACCAAAATCATCATCATCCTGTCAACCACCTTCTCGGGGTGGGAACAAAAGAGAGAAGAGGGGTAAGTACTTACGTACTTAGTAAAGGGTAGAAGAAACGGTTACACAATATATTTATATAAGACACACCAAGATAAAGTCTACAAACACTACCATATAGGTTGTAATTGAGATCACACGCTCCCTCTACTAGACCACATAGTACATCCTTGCACAAGTAAGTTTGTTACATCAATATCAAAGGACACTGTGCATGGTGAGAATGCACGGAGACATATTAAGCACCTCTCAAGGGGGCATGGACTTAGGTGTCCATGTGGAAAGTTACACATTGTCCCTTGACACATAACTACAAGAAAATATACTTTTTGCGGCTCGGTATTGACAGCGCACAATTAAAACGCTCGGTATTGACAGCGCACAATTAAAACGCGCTGCAAATGAACCTATTTACGGCTTGCTAAACTTCTTACGCCGTGGATTTTTTTTTTTATATTTTTAAACGAGCTTTTATTACATAAGAAGGGGAAAAATTACAAAGTGCAGCAATAAAGAAGAGATTACAATTCAATCAAAATTCAAAACTAGTCTAAGGTTTCTAGCTCGAGCTTCCACATTATTCTTCATAACATTGATTGGTGGATGGCTATCTTCAACTCCATGGTAGAGTTTATTCCGCCAAATCCAAACGCAAGAGGCCATTTCCCTAAATTGGTAGGCCCACTCCTTATTCCGTCCTTGAATATCGATGTTTCTCTGGATCCAGTCAACCTCCGTAGTGTACGAAAAGAATTCATCCCAAAGATGTCTTGGAAGGGTGTTCTTCCAAAGTTTCTTCGGCAAGAATGCGCTATTAATAATCCTTTTAGCAGCTTGCCCAAGCGCGCCATCAATATATAACATATCGGAAGCATGAAGATTATGTTTCCAGTTCCTCCCCAGCTTATTTTTAATTTCCCGCTATTCCCAAATTTTCCCGGCCTCCCACGATTCCAAAATAAACCCTCGTCCAGGTTATCCACTCCACTACAGGCAAATAGGACAAGCAAATCGTTAATTCTCTTACGAATTTTCTTCAATTTTAGAAGCTGGATCTTTTTCGATCTCGCTAAATCCACGCTCCTAAATCTTGTGTAGTACCCTGAAATTTTAGATGGAGGAGCTACTTTGACGCTATCTGGCTCTGTTTTTTTTTTTTTTAAAAGGGCTTTGTTTTGCATATATTACTGGAGTAATCAATGGATGTCATGGCGATTCCGACCCGATTTACCTGTAAGTTCGATTTTAATTAACTTAAGTAATAGGTATTTGTAGGATTCTTAGTTAGATATTGCTATAATTGGCATTTTCTAATCAATTTTCTTCTACCGGACATGACAGCAGTTTTATTGTTTGGATCTTTATTTCATGATATATGTATGGCAGACTGATGTGTAATATGGAATTTAATGAAATTTGAAAGGAATACACCCTATTTCTGTTGGTTGTGGTTATTGGGTTCTTTGATTTTTGTTCCTACAACTTATTTTTGCTTGAAAATCGCTCATTCTGCTTGTTTGTTGCACGGTTTACATGTCACTTTAAAACACATATTCTTTTGGCTTTATAATACGAGCATTATTCTTCTTATTTTATTGTTGTTGTCATTTTGTTATTATTCTTGCGTTCATATGTCACAGCTGATTTGTTCTCACGATATTGATGCACTTTTCTGTAGGTGTTTGCTTAAGAGAAGTTGACGATCTGAGTAATTGTTGTTCACACGTTACATGAATCTGTATCAAAGACATTGTTTTTACTACATGTGAAGCTTGAATGGTCTGCTGAGATGTCTTTATCTTCTTGGTCTACATTTTGTCCGTGTGATTGCCTCTGTTTACAATGTTTGCTGAGCCATTGTGCTAGAAGATTTTGTTTGTTTATGTTTAGTGCTTTAGTAGAGCTAGCTTGGTAGTTACTTCTTAGTGTTTTGCCTTCTAGTGCTGAGATACTCTCTATAGTTGTATTTTTTTTAAATTTATTTTAGCTATCTTGCACCATGTTAGATATGCCTAATACTATATTTTTGGTGTTAAAAAGAAACATGAATATGTATAAATGGCCTTGGTGCAGATTTATTGGAGGCTGTAGTTCAATTTTTTTTATATACTTTGGTTATGCTACATTGTTAGACTATAAGACCAAGTTTAAAATTTAGTTGTTGAATGCCTCATATTGGTCCTTCCTTCATTGTATATATGTACAGTAATCATTTTTCTTGTAATCACGTCTAGTCTTTCCAAAGTATATATGTATTTGCCGTTCTTGTAATATTTTGATACGGACTGCCTTGCAATCCTATTATTTGTAGATCCATGAGTTATGATTATGTCATCCAAATTCTTCTGGTAAAGAGTTCGGTCTTTTAATATCTTTTTAGATTGTTATTTTTCCCCTGATATCATTTGTCAATCCTAAAGCTTTCAGTAACTTTGTCTACTGGTTGAGATAATACGTATTGTGAATTCCACTTGTTGTATCTTTGATTAATGTGTGTTTCATTTACTAGTCAAAGGAAAGTGCTCAAACTTCTAAAGCGGTTGCTGCAAGGGTACACATTGAAAACATAAAAAAAAAAATGAAATTCTCCTTTGGTTCAAAGCTCCCATATCCTCTCACTCAAGGCCTACAAAATGCTATTAAAAGGATTTCATCTATGCTTTATGCCAAGGATATCCATTTCTTAATGGAACTGTGAAGGTCAGTCATTTTCTGCGCATTTTCCTGCTTTTCTTAGGTAGTGTTATATTTGATTCACCATACATTTTCTAACTAACATTTTTATAACCGCGTTTCCCTTTCTGCCGAGTTGCATATTTTGTGGTTGGACTATTGCATTTGTCGTTTTTCAATGGATCTTCTATGCTTTTCAATGAGGTGAGCCACATGTCTCTCTTCTATAAAATTCTGTAATTGAAGCCCGGTGCACAGAAACGTCTTGCATAAATCCACCCAAATCAATTCTCTATAGAATATCTACTATAAGAAGATTATGAATGATGATTTCACATGAAGCCACGTTGGTGTTAATAAAAATTTGTACGCACGCACAACCCTCCACGTCAACTGTCAGCTGAAACATAAGTTTAAACGACACGTGTCATGGACTCATGGCCCAAATCTGTCCGAGACGAAAAAATATTTTGTACTCGATGTATGTGATGAGAGGATTTTTCACGATCCAAAAACCAAACAATATTTATAATCCACGAAACTCATATACCGTGAAACCACTCTCTAACCGGCCAAACACCGGGTCGATCGTAGTAGAATGGCAAAGAGTACGGGGTCGATCCCACGAGGAAATTGGGTCGAATACGAAACCTGTGTTAAAATCGGTGAACAAAGAGCACACCAACGGGACAAACGATCGAAGCCCATACTAAACTACGGCACGAAAAAGGGATTTAAAGCATGAACTAACAACAATAAGCAATCCCATTGACAAAAGATCGAAACAATCAAAGCAAAATCGAGAGAAAGCAAATCGACAAAGGAAACTCACCAAATCGACATCGAAATACATTAGATCTGAAAGTCCATGTCCCAAATCGACAAAAGATCCAGTCTTTAATCCCTACCGTGACCCACGACGCGAAATCCACAAGCAATCGATCGAATACCGCGTTCGACGCTAACTACAAAAATCTAATCTAAAAGCATGGGCTCAAGCCTTGATCCGACTATTTAGATGTCAACCTGCATAATAGCCGCCGGAGTGGCTGGGTTGAGCACCTAAGCCGGCCTCGAGCTCAGTCCAGCCAAAAAGTGAGAGGAGTTGTGTTAAAATTCGACTATAGAAGCTCTTTTATAGAGCAGCAAAAATGAGTTTGAGCTGGTGGGCCAACCAACTCGGCTCGTTTGACCCGTCTTCGCAAATCATTAAAATCTCCCTGTGTGTAGCTCCGAATTGAACGATTCAAGATGCGTTGGAAAGCTATTGGAATTATCTACAACTTTCATGAAGACCAAAAAGCCAGAAAATGCTTCCAAGATGGGTCAAAATGCAGATCAAAGGACCGGGCTGGTGAAAACTGAACCTGCTGTCAATCTGCTGAAACTACCTCTATCCGTACGGCCAGGGTACTTGTCCGTACGGATAAAAGGCCTTCCGTACGGATATTTCATTATTTTCCAGTCGTCCGTACGGACAAAATGTGTCGTCCGTACGGACAACTCTCTGGTTTTGCCTCCAGGTTGCTCCATTTCGACGATGCTCTGCCGCAAGAAACACTTCATAACTTCTTCGTCCGAGCTCCGATTGAGGTGATTCAAAAACCATTAGAAAGATATTTGAATTATCTACAACTTCCATCAAGAAGTCAGGTCCTGAAAATGCCTCCATCATAGGTTAAATTGCCGATGAACAGAACAGAGGGGTTGAGATTTTTACACTTTTTCTCTTTTCTCCCCTTTTCTCCTTCCCCTGATCATTCTCACCACAAAATATCACCTTCCGGGTCTCCGGATCACCTAAACCCTGAAATATTATGCATAGAACATACCAAACGACATCCCGGGGGTAAAAGTGTCCGGAATATTGCAAAATTATCGATAAAAGAGGGGTTTTCCGACCATTTGTCGTTTTCACTCCCCGTGCATTATTCTCACGATAAAGCTCTACAAAGGCCTAAAATACCCAAAAACATGCTAATTGAGTGATAAACAATAGTAAAAAGCACACCGAAATGGTGTAAAGTTGACTCCCATCAGTATGCTTTAATTTTCATATAAGAGAGTGGCCAGCACGGATCATTGTACAAGGTAGAAATGTCCTAAAAATGCCTGGTGTTGTACTTATTAATTTCTTGTACAACCTTGTTGTTTTTGCATGTATTAATGAATCAACAACAGAAAAATGTTGTAGTAATGCAAATTTCCTCCTCGTATGATTAGCACCAAAAATACAAATTTCTATGGTATTTTATCTAAATGGTACTACTGCGACATTTTGTGCTACCATGCTCTCTTCAGATGCGGAGAAATTGGCTCATTTCACAGCAGTCAAGCAAAATGAGGCAGAGGAACAGGTCTTTGTATTAAACCATTCCACTTATGTACATCTACTTAATTGAATAGGAATTCTTTCCATTATACAATTAAAACATGCATCTAGTACTTGCACAATTTGTCCATTGTGTGCTTGCCTTTAATCTTGAAGTACGTGGAGTCCATGCTACTACAACCATGTTGTGTTTTGAGTATGTTTGCTAATGAGTTTCTTCGACTTTTTCCACTAGTCGAAGTGGGAGAAAATAAATGAAATGTTGAGCTGCTTGCAAGATATCATCCTGGAATTTTACAAGGTAAGGGATTCGTTATGTCTTCAAGTCTCATACCCATTTTATGCTAGAGATTCACGCACAACAAATAGGACTTCATTAGTAAGAAAGTGCATGAGGCTGTAAACGTCAACTTCATGGTGGTAGCATGAATATGAATATGGTGATGAATAGATGATTTTGATCGGGAGATTTTGTATTATTTGCCTTGTTCATTTTCTTGTCTTCGAGGAAAGTGTCCATAAATATGTGTTTTGCTTGACTTTATCTTCTCTGGTGTGCACCTTGTTTCTCATGCTATTTGGTATTGATTCTTGTGATTTTATTAGAAGTCTGCAGCATTTTAGTAGTTGATATCACCTTCGTATATAAAATGAGTTGTCAAACTTGTTAGCAACAATACCAGACTTCTTTAGAGCACTTTTTTGTCGTTGATTTATCTTAGAAATTGCAATTGAAACTTATCATCTCTATTATGCAGGTTGACAAATTAAAGGTTTTCTTTGAATCTTTAACTAACTCTGCCTCAAAAGCTGAAAAGAGAATTTCATATAACAGGTTTGATAAGTCATTGCTCTGTTTATTTCATTCATGCTTGATTTATGTACTGTTGATAACATAGTCAAAAAGATTCTCTTGACTTTGTGAAGGATGTTGCTTTTGTAGCATGATGCTTCTTTCTTGCAGAAAATGACTAAAAAACAGAAGGTAAAAGGCTTGGATACAGAGTATATTTTGGAGAGGACTGCGGTTTGGTGTATATTTTAAGCTTTCAAAAATTTGCTTTGTATCTGAGTTGATTGAAACAGTGGATGAAATGCATCTTTTACTGTATTTCCATAGTTCCTTATGTAGTGTGTTGGATTTAATAGAAACTTGACTTGTTGAGGCAAATATATTTTTAATATAATGTCTTGCTTCATTTTCCAATATGTTGGATTTTGTACTTCTATATTTGTTGAATTATTTGGCTTGAAGTTGAATAGTGTATTATATCTGCGTACTGGTTTATGTATTTTGTAAATGGTTTTGGTTCTATACAGGTGTGAGAATTGCTTCATTGATTGGGCAAATTGTTTTTTTTAAAAGAAAAACATATACAAGTGTGAGAATTGCTTCATTGATTGGGTAAATTGTTTTTTTTAAAAGAAAAACATATCCGCGGCGTGTCTATGTAAGTCGCTATTAATAATTTGGTAGCGCGCTCATCACACTGCTTTTAATATATTTATCGCTTTAGCGGCACGCATCGTAAGCTTCTAATAATAGCATCCACAGCGTGCAAGGGAATTTTGGCGGCGTGCAAATGCCAGCCACTTTTAATATATTTAGCATTTTGGCGGCACGCATTGTAAGATGCTAATAATAGTATCAGCAGCACGCAATAGTATGCCGTGGTTACCTTATTCTTCTAGCGGCTTTGAATTATGCAGCATGCAATGTGTGTCGCCAATAGCTATTTTGCACGCCGCAAAAAGCCTTTTCTGTTGTAGTCCGTCAAGAACGCCCGGCATGCATATATTAACTTTTAATAAATCAAAATTAATATATACATAAGCCTCGTAACAATTAATCAGAGTAAAAGCGGAATAAATTAAATCTAAAAGCTTACTCGGAAAAGAAAGTCAAACGACAATTAAAAGGATCACCAAGTCCCAAAATCTACGTCTAAGAAAACTGAAATGACAAAACAACGAAATAAATGTTGTTCGACTCATTACATCCCAAATGAAACCGAAAAGGTACTAAGTCTATGTCTCAAAACAGAATGACTAAAAGTGCATAAGATAAATGTCCAAGTCATCGTAACTTTAGAGCTCAAGCGTCAACTCTATCAACTCCATCGTCATAACCAAAATCATCATCATCCTGTCAACCACCTTCTCGGGGTGGGAACAAAAGAGAGAAGAGGGGTAAGTACTTACGTACTTAGTAAGGGGTAGAGCAAACGGTTACACAATATATTTATATGAGACACACCAAGATAAAGTCTACAGACACTACCATATAGGTTGTAATTGAGATCACACTCTCCATCTACTAGATCACATAGTACATCCTTGCACAAGTAAGTTTGTTACATCAATATCAAAGGACACTGTGCATGGTGAGAATGCACCGAGACATATTAAGCACCTTTCAAGGGGGCATGGACTTAGGTCTCTATGTGGGAAGTTACACATTGTCCCTTGACACATAAATCAAAAGGGTTGCAAGATTCCCATGCTTCGATTTAGAAATGTGCCTTACTAATGATATTGACGTTTTAGCTTTTAGACAACCACATATATATTTACGAGTTAAGTTCTAACCACCTGGTTCATTAACATAAAAGGCTTCTTAGGGACTTCTAGTCCTAGACAACTAATTATACTACCTAGCACATTGTAAAAGGATCAATGACTACTAAGTCAATGTCCCACAAGGCCTAAACAACGTCTTCTGGTACTCCCACCTTCTCCCCGCAGAGGGTCTCAATTGTGGTGCGATTTGATACCAAGGCTACCAGAGTCGAAGTTAGACATTGTCAATTAACATATAATGTTCCAAAAGAACATACAAACCACACTGTATCGTGAAGTACACGTAAAACCACAAAATTAATGTAATACACTTTTACTATAACCATTAAATGTGTATAGTACTTTGTTGTGCGTACACCTTTTAGTATATAAATTAAATGAAATTAATTACCGTACGTAATATCAATTAAAAAAAGGTCTTGTCAACTCGGGTTAGCCCTTTTAGACCAAGCGAGGACGGCGGTATAAGCAGTTGACCGGACATTTATGACTCATTTAGCGCTACCAGGCCCGGGGTCTGAGGGCGTTACACTAAAAGGGCTAAACCGAGTTGACAAGACCTTTATGTCTCACACTTATATGGGGGTGAGCATTCTATTACTTTACCAATGTGGGACTTTACATTCTCCCCCCCCCCCCCCCCCCCCCCCTAAGGGGGACTAGCGTCCTCGCCAGGACGGCCAAGACTGTTCTCGGATCGTCCCTACCAGGGGTAACTAGAGGCCATCCTTACACCGTCTTCTTGTACGGTGCAGCGCATAGTTCCATCTGATAGTCGGCTTTGAATACCATTATGTAACGCCCCCAGACCCCGGGTCTGCTAGCGCTAAATGAGTCATAAATGGTCCGGTCAACTGCTTAGACCGTCGTTCTCGCTTTGTCTAAAAGGGCTAACCCGAGTTGACAAGACTTTTATGTCTCACATTTATATGGGGTTAGCATTCTACTATTTTTCCTATGTGGGACATTACACATCATGCTTAATAACTATGTTTCAAGTATTTTAGATCTAAATCTGATGATATATCAGATATGCATGTTTAGATCTATCTACTCGTTTGTTTTGAAAAGCGAAAATGCATGTCTCATCTGTGTACCTTGATAAACATGACTGATTAAGTTTTACATCTAAATCATGTTTCACTCTAAGTAAATCTGAAATTTGAACCATTGTCTCTATTAAAACAAGTTCTGTGGAATATATCTATCACCATATCTAAAAATCTGTGAACTATGTTTGGTCAAACTGAATCTATCATGCCTTAATCCTTTTTTTATCTTAAATCTGGTACTAAATTGGTGTTGTAATGATCTTGTTAAAATATGTTCTTAAGCGATGTATGTCTGCATTTTTTCCGTATCTCTGTAAATGTGTATGTATGCTTAAAAATCTTTATCCGAAACTTCTTGGAAAATATGGTGGTTTATATATATATATATATATATATATATATATATATATATATATATATATATATATATATATATATGTCGAAAATCAGGACCAAAAGATTTGGAAGTCCTAAGCCTCTTACTACGACGAGGTTCCTCAAGTTCTTGTGGATAGTGCTCTTTTTCAGACTTATATGTCCGCTTACTCATGCTTGCTTCTTCTTTCTCTTTCTCCTTACAGGGAAAGATATTCTCAAAAAACACAGCATTCCAATACTAGATGATGACATTTTCATGTACATCAGGGACGTTCGATTTATGTACCAAAAACCGATAGTCACTACAATTAAGAGCATATCCAATGATTATACAATCAATGGTTTTAAGTCCTATCTTCACTTGCTTTGGTTTTGGTATTTCAACCTTAGCCAGACATCCGCACACTTTCATGATTTTGTAGTTAGGCTTGTGACCCTTCCATAATTCATACGGGGATTTATCATTCTTCTTAGATGAGATTTTATTAAGAATGAAATTCACTGAGAGGATAGCTTCCCCCACAAGTTTTGAGGTAAACACGAACTAATCAACATAGCATTCATCATATCTTTTAGAGTATGGTTTTTGCGCTCAGCAATACCGTTTGATCGAAGTTTGTATGGTGTTGTCGTTTGATGAATGATGACAACGCCTCAGCAAAATTCATTAAACGGTGCATCATATTCACCACATGCTAAATATAAATCTATTCGAAAGATGATGAATCTAGATTTAATTCCCAACGTAAAATTTGATCCTAATCACAAATGCCAAATATGTGTAAGGTAAGTTAGCTAAAGTGCCGTTTCAACGGTTGAATGAAACACAAAACCTCTAGATTAAATTCACACTGATATGAGTGACCTAAAATTTGTGCGTATTAGATGTGGTAAAAAGTATTTCATTACTTTTATTGATGATTGTATCAGATATTGTTATGTTTATCTGCTGAGAAGCAAAAATGAAGCTCTCGAAGCTTTTAAGGATTATAAGAATGAAGTTGAGAATCAACTTAGAAAACGGATAAAGAATTCCCATAGTGATCGTGGTCCTAATCTACAATGCAACAAACAAGAAGACTCAAGCAAGTAAACGGAAGTAGAAGTAATCTTATTAGCCTTATTAGGCACAATAGTTTTGGGTACAACAGTAATTACATTCATCTTGAACATACCATCTACCAACTACCCCCTCCCGGCATACATATCAAATTTGGATAAAACAACTTTATCCCTACCAAAGACCATCTTGAATCCGTTATTCACCAGAAGAGAGACCAGAAACAAGGTTCTTGCGCATGTCTGGAACATGTGTGAGTTCTTTGCCAGAAGTCATCTTCAATATGACCTTCCCCACACCTTCATGTTAGGAAATCTACGCGGGAACGCAGGGAATTTAAAATTTTATTTCCTTTTACCAGGATCGACTTCGTTTAAGCAATAAACAAATAAGCTAGTAGACGGTGGTTACCTTGGTTGATCTATAAGATCGACGCTTTGACCGTCTAAGGAGAGTAGTTCTGCATAGAGCAGCCCAAGTGTTCGGCCTCTACCGCTAGTCCACACGAACAGCCCGCCGGAATCCCATCATGGATTGCTATTGGAAAACTCCAGTTGCTAGACCGGCCCTTTTCCCCTCTCTCTCCAACTCTCTATAGGATGCTTTCTATTTTTCACAAGAACTATTAGCTCTTGGAATTATGATGTACAAAAGAGCTTGACACCCACCTCTTATTTATAGTGAGAGGGGCGTCCCAACTAGAGTGGAGGAGAAGAAAACATTTTCCCAATAAAATAAGGAAAATATAATTGATTGATTTATCTCATTTATTATAATATCTTATATTAAATAAATCTAGGATATTGTCAATATCTTATATTGAATATTCCCAAGATATTGTCAATATCTAATATTGACTATCTTTATTTTATTACCATAAATCAATTTACACATGTATATATATTACATTTATATTACACATATAAATCTATACAAATATATACTTTGGAAACATGTGTGCACATGCACATCATATGTGCAACACGCATGTATGTATATAATTATAAATATTTAATATCTAATATTAATATATGGTAATACCATTAATTAAATTGCACAATCCAAGTGTATCTTATACACTCCAAAATTGCGCCACCTTTAGCCAATAAATTGGCATCCGGAATATTCTTCAATTAATATAATATTATTAATATCTTGTATTTAATTTATTCACAATAAATAAATACCACCATATTAATTTACCACTATAACCTTTATAGTCGTGAGATAAATTTTCCTTATTTGGTTATCATCTATAACCACATTTTAATCCGGCTAGATGTTCTTATGTGTGTGACCCGATAGGCTTCCGAATATGTTGGCCGTAGACACAAAGTGCAAATTACGAAAATTCCCTTCATGCCTAACGATCACGGGATAGCGTCTAGCAACACACCGTGACCCCCAATCATCGGAAGAGTCAAATGCAATGACTACTACCCTTCATGTGAAACAGTTACCGTGTAACTTAAAATCCTATCGCTGTAATAATATCCATACGGTCGTTAGTCGAGTGTCAAAACATCAACGACCGTATCTTATAATCTGGATATCATGCTCTCTCGAAGTAACTCATTTACTCCCACTTTGCAAAGATTCACGAGAGTAAGACATTCCTTATAATAAGGCCATTTCGGATATTCGATCACAATCAAAGGATACGCGATTCCCGGACGACCAATCATGTATACTCCGCATGCTTCAATATCATACCCAATCACTACCGCATGATCGCCCCGTGGCTAGAGGAAACCTCAATAGTGTCAAAGCATGACAATCCACACCGTGATGCCATGAAGACCCGGTCTTAAGGATAATTACACAACCGTCACATAGTGTGACACTTATCCGTGTAAGTGGGTCAGTCTAACGTACGCATTCTCTAATACACGTCCACGTACAGTCCAAGTGTCTCTACACTTCGATAGACGAGATCTATCCCTGCCCTAAAGACAAAAGACATCTAATACGTGCTAGCCTGTTTATACTATCAATGCTCTGTTTAATAGTACATCAGCCTAGAGACATTTAAGTATCAAACTTATTAAAGTGATTAGAGATCTCATCAACCATAATCGCCTATCATTGTTTCTATATCACAGTTTAATACTAAGGACGTTATCATATAACAATTCATAATTGGTTCTTTAGAAGAACAGATATATGACAACATAAAAGCCATTTAATATATGTATAAACACAAAGAAATAGTAGAAATGATCCGACCCGGTCGGATCCGGTCCAACCCGATTGGGTTTAGGACACTATTCCAACACTTCAGCCTTTGCAGAAGCGGAGTTTCCCATAAAGAGTTGTTCGCCCTCAACAGACTTGTACTCAGAAAACATCTCTTTCATTGCACAAAAATGGTGATATGCCTCAGTGTCAATCCACCATTCACGGGTATTCCCAACTCTGTTGCATTCAGAAACCTTAACCAATAGGTTCATCTCCTGCACGCCCTCAGCCACCACTTCAGCAAGATATGAATTGGCATACTCTTCTTCAGTGATCTACATTCACTCTGGCAATGACCTGGATTTCCACAGTTAAAACAACTTCCAATGAACTGTTGCTTGACCTTTTTCTTGTTTCTTGGACCATCATTAGGCTGCTTACGCTTCTTGCCTTTATTGCTCACTTCAACCAAGTTCGCCTTGGAATGCCTCATCAGATAGCTTCTTTTTTATCTCTTATTCTGCTCTTCAATTCATAGACGCGTTGCCAGCTCTTCCATGGTCATCTCTTTCTGCTTGTGCATCAAGTAGTTCTTGAAATCCTTCCAAGAGTGAGGAAGTTTCCCAATCACAGCAGCAACCTGGAATTGTTCACATATCATCATATTTTCTTCCAGGATCTCAGAGACGATCACCTGTAGCTTCTTAAATTGGCTGACCAAAGTCTTGGAGTCTACCATCTATGTAGTCCATAATTTGACCATATCAAATTTCTTTGAGCCAGCATCCTCGATTTTATACTTTTTCTCCAAAGCCTGCCACAAGGATTTAGCAGACTTCTGTGAGCAGTACACCCCTTATATGGAGTTCTCCAAGAAATTGAGGATGTAGTTCTTGCATAGAAAGTGAGAGTGCTTCCATGCATCGAAAGTCGTGACAGACGCATGGTCCCCTTCTTTTATGATAGGGTGATCCTCTGTCAGCATCCAAGCCAAGGCAAGAGTGGTCAGATGGACATCATCTTCTGTTGCCACCTCTTGTAGCTCAAGCCACCAAACTTTTTAGGTTTCTCTCCTAGAGGCCCGAGTTGTTCTGAATGGGTGCAGTAGTAGGCACAACAGAGGTACTCCCTTGCACACCTGTTTCCATTTCTGTTTACACAGAAGATCGACAAATTAAGTTCAGTTCGTCCTCAAACTAATGTAGATATCAAAGGAGTAGAAGTAGAGTCTTCAGCTTGGTTTCAACCAAACCGAAATATAGAATTAAATAAACTAAAAATAATTCAACCAGATATGTAATGTAATAAGTTTAAAACGATTCTATAACACGCGAAAATTTTGTCTTGAGCTTGTTGGGAACATGTATCGTGTGTGGAGTGATTTACGGAACAGATCCGTAATTAACGGAAGTAATTACGGAAAAATAAAATCTAAAATAAAGAACACAAAAATAAAATAATTTATTAAATAAATATAACAAAATAACTATTACAGTATAGATCTGACTCAAAACGATAAGAGAATAAAAGTACAATGCATAAAATAAAGGACTAGAGATCAAACCGAGGCGAGTAAGTTACTCTTTCCTTCAGACAAATTGCTCTGGTATGGTGTCAACGGTAGTAGCAATTGTCTCCTAAGATACAACAACTTCACGTCTCGAAATTAGAGGCACTTCCAAAATCCGAGTTTCGGGGAACTTACAGAGTGCTCCGACTTCTCTTTGACTTAAGAACTAGAACTATATGAGACACTCTTTTTAGTGGAAGACACAAGAGAAAATTCGATGCTCTAACCTTCATCCATGAGGTTCTTTATACAGTGTAGAGGAGGAACCAATGCTCGAATCTGATTGGCCGTATGACACAAGTAGGCCGAGTTTTACCTCAAGAAAAGTCATCATGGCGTGTTGACAGACCTCACCCCCGCTTCTTGTTGGTCCGATGACGTGTCGTCTGAATTCTGATTGGTCGGATGACTCAATCATGACGCGGCTTGATCGACTTTTCCTACAAGAAAAGCTAATTCATGTTATGAAATAAGACACTTTGTAAGTACACCAAAAACCACACCCACTAAATACATTCATAAAATGTAAGTTATGAATTCATAAGGTCATTCATTTATCACCACTTTTGATCCTAGTAATTATATAATGAGTTACAAACTTGGTTAATACTCTAATGTTGTAATATAATTCTCCATACTTATTTGAAGCAAGGGTGAAGTGGAGTTCTTAGTAGAAAATTCACTCTATTTTGTCTATTTCTTTTGTTATTGTGAAATTGGTTTCATTCCAATTATTTTATAACACGTTATCAGCATGGAATTCTAATCAATTGAGTACTCCACATTGGTAAATTGTTTATCCAAGAAACTAATTTGGCAGTATAGCATCTACAACTTTGCCTCAATTTTTTTCAGGGAAGTATTCTTGTATGATTTTAAGCTTTGGGAAGAATTTATATTTCGATTTAATTAATGATTATGTATGTGTATTACTCTTGTCCCTATGTTGTGCCTCTGAAAAAAAAAAACGGATAAAGATTAAAAATTAAACACATCATGTCTGCAATTTTATGTCTTTGTCCCAAAAAAAATTTGAAAGTAGACATCTGATGAATTAAGGAATGTGATGAATATGTTATGATGTTGTTTGAACTACTAATAGTAGTTTAATAGAGTTTCACTTTCTTCCGGAATATGGAATAAGGTGTTGGTTAAGATGTCTAGATTTGTTGACATATAGATTAATAAAGAGCCAAATAGCCCAAAGTTTTATCAGGAAAAGGTTGTAAAAAACCACTTTTAATCTAATTTGAGTAAAAAAGACAAGAAAAAAAGACGGTGGTTGTAAATGACAAAAATTAATAAATACTCAATAATACCCTTTATTATTATTTTCCTAAATTTTTTCCTGAATTATTAATTGCTATTCAATGTTGTTCGTTAATTGCTATTCAATGTTGTTCAAACTTTTCCTTTTTTTAAACTTGTTTATCCTATATTAAATATGAATTAATGCTGCCACATTAATTGCTTGAAATTAATGGTAAATCTTCTCCAAAAATCAATATACATACACGAAAATAGTCTATTTTGTATATAAAAATAAAAACTCTTTTTAAATTACTACTTGTTACTATATCAATCTTTACTACTTGTTAATAAATTAAATTTTTTTGGTGTAAATACATGTATTAGACCGACTAGTACTAATCTACTCTAATGCATGTTACTACATGTTTTTTGTTGTAACTACATTCTTTGTATGTGTGTTACTACACATTTTTTTCTGATTAGATTAGTACTTGTCACGTAGTAACATCAACATCCTGTAGTAACACCTAACACATGCCCTATTCATTATGTAGTAACATCACTATGCACACTCCATACAAAGAATGTATTTACGCATAATGTAGTATCACAGTGAAAAGTCCACATATGAAGTAACATCTATTTCACCTCAGACGTAATAACACCATGATGCAAACACCCTCAAACATAGTAACACATAATGTACACCCTAAACCCAAAACCATGAACCCTGAAATTAAACCTTAAACCCTAAACCCTAACCCTGGACCTTAAACCCTAAACCCCAAACCCGAAACCTAAACCCCAACCCCTTTGTTTAGGGTTTAGGGTTTAGGGTTTAGGGTTTAGGGTTCAAGTTTAAGGTTTAGGGTTCAAGTTTGAGGTTCAGGTTTAGGGCTTAGGGTTCAGGTTTAGGGTTTAAGGTTTATGGTTCAGGGTTTTTAAGGTTTAGGGTTTAGAGTTCAGGGTTTAAGGTGTACATTATGTGTTACTACGTTTGAGAGTGTTTGCATCGTGGTGTTACTACATCTACGGATGTTCACGAAACCACCGTGAAATATGTGTTACTTCATTTGTGGACTTTCACTGTGATACTACATTATGGACTACTACATCTTATAAAGTGTGCATAGTGGTGTTACTACATGATGAAAAAGGCTTGTGTTACGACATGTGTTTTTCTACATGATGATAATGTTACAACGTGTTACGCAGTGTAACTGCATTGTATGATTTTGATGTTACAACGTGTTACTCAGTGTAACGGCGTTGTGTGAATTGGGTGTATAGTGAAATTGATTGTGTGTGTTGTTGCTAGCTACACCGAAAATATTACTACTAGGCAATCTAATACAAGTGGTTACACCCCAAAACAATATTAATATCATAACAAGTACTAATGATTGATATGGTAACAAGTAGTAAGTTAATATACACGTGTGTGAGTGCATGAGTTACTACATGTTGTTGAGCACAAACTTATATTGGGTTGAAATTTTACGTAGAAAAATATGTATTTAACATAAAAAAAAATATTTAGTACAGATCAACCAAATATATGTAGTTACACTCAAGAAAAATATAGCAATACTTGTAAAACATGTTGTAACACTGAAAATATATGTAGTAACAACAAAAATGGTTGGTGCTCATACAACTTGATAGAATATGGTTGGTGATAAAATATCTTAATTTGGTTGGTGATAATGACCAAGTATTACCAACTTGATAGTACAGCTTTGGTATAACCTATTAGATATTTTTTCATAAATAAATAGCTTGATTATCGTTTGCATACAAGTTGACGCACAAATTAATGTTATCGCAACGAAACGGATAAGCATTTTCGGATTTCAGATACATGAATTTTCAGATTCATGCATCTATGAATGGATGCAACTCAAAAAATCCAAGGATTGCATGCTTTTGTCCGAACTGATATGACCCTACCATTTCGTGCAAGGAGTACCTCCATTCTTTATGGGGTACTTACAGCCTATAAAAAGGGCACAGTATCTGTGTTTGTTTAAATCTATGTTATTCTTGTTTCTGTGTTTGTTTACTTGGTAATTGTTTATCTTTACACATAATCACCATCACTTCTTGATCGATCCATCATAACAAACTAGTATCGGGGCGTCTAGGTTCATCAAGAAATCTATTTATCTATTTTAAGCAAGGTAGATTGGCCTCAAGTTCATAATTGACGCAAGGATTTGGGATCTACGCAAGCTTTTCTGGTGAGAAATATGTCTTCTTTAAATGTCAAGATTGACAAGTTTACAAGAAGAAACACTTTTAGTCTATGGAAGATCAAGATGCGTGCTTTGTTGAAACAACAGGGATTATGGGGGCCCTTGTCTAAATCAACAGAAGGAAGTGCTGCTGAGAAAGCCAACTCGGAGGAGAAAGCACATTGAACAATTATGTTGTGCTTTTCAGATGATATTATCACAGAGGTTACTGAAGAGGACACAACAGAGAAGCTGTGGTCTAAGCTTGAGAGTCTGTACATGACAAAGCCTCTAACCAACAAGTTGTTATCGAAACAACGTCTGTTCAGCCTAAGGATGCATGAGTGCCCTCAGCTGAGGGATCATCTTGATCAGCTGAACACAATATTGCTAGACCTAAGGAATATTGATGTGAAGATTGAAGATGAAGATGCGGCATTGATCCTACTTGTGTCATTGCCTGCATCATATGAGAACTTTGTGCAGTCTTTTGTTGTTGGGAAGGACTCGGTGTCATTGGAGGATCTGAGATCATCTCTCCTTGGTCTAGAGCTACACTATAAGGCATCGGGTTCTAGGACGGATAGTCAGTCTGCTGCATCGGTGGCCAGTGGAATCAGCAGGGGGCCAGGAAACTCTGGAAAGAAGATATCCAAGAAGAGTTCCAAGGGGCCAAAAGCTAAGGATGTATGTTACTACTGCAAGGAGCAGGGACATTGGAAAAATGAATGTCCAAAGAGAAAGAGGCAGCAGGGTACTGTTGCTTTGGACGAACAAGAAACCAACTCTGAAGAATATCTAGCCTTATCATTTTCAGAGTCAGTAGGGCAGAGAGATGTGTGGATTCTAGACACTGAGTCATAATATCATGTGTGTCCAAACAGGGAGTGGTTTTCAACTTATCAGCAGGTGGATGGGGGCCATATTTTTATGGCTAACAGCAAGGTCTGCAAAATAGTTGGATTGGATCTGTTCAGCTAAACATGATGGTAAATTCTGCACACTGAATGAGGTTAGGCATGTTCCATAGATGACCAAGAATTTGATATCACTTAGTCTATTAGACAGCAAAGGGTTCAAGTTCAGGGGTGAAGGTCGAGTGGTGAATGTCTATAAGGGTTCAACTGTGATTCTTAAGGGTATCAGACAGGGGACATTGTACATTTTACAAGGGTCTACTGTATCAGGTTTCGCTATGTGGCATCATCAGAAGGTCACCAGTCACAGCTGACCAAGCTGTGGCATATGAGATTGGGTCATATGGGTGAAAGAGGGATCCAAATTCTACCTAAGTCTGGTGTACTTGAGGGACATAAGGTCAAGGAGTTGGAATTTTGTGAGCACTGTGTGTTTGGGAAGCTACATAGGAGCAAGTTCCCAAAAGCAATTCACATCACAAAAGGGACACTTGATTATGTCCATTATGATTGTTGGGGACCTTCAAGGGTGGAGTCGCTGGGTGATCACAGGTATTTTGTGTCTTTTATAGATGATTATTCAAGGATGGTTTGGGTAATTATGATGAAGCACAAGAGTGAAGCATTCAAGCACTTCAAGCAGTGGAAGGCTTTGGTTAAGAATCAGACAGAGAATAAGATCAAGAGACTTAGAACTGATAATGGACAGGAATTTTGTTGGTATGAGTTTGATGAATTTTTCAAGAATGAAGGCATTGCTAGGCACCATACTATCAGAGACACTCCACAGCAGAATGGTGTTGCAGAAAGAATGAATCAAACTCTTCTGAGAGGGCAAGGTGCATGCTCTCTAATTCTGGTCTATCATGAAGATTTTGGGCAGAGGCTGTTAACACAGCATGCTACTTAATCAGTTGGGGGCCTCACACTGGGATCAAGCTCAAAACACCACTTCAGGTTTGGTCAGGAAAGTCGGCAGACTACTCTAGTCTAAGGGTTTTTGGAAGCATAGTCTACTATCATGTCAGTGAAGGTAAACTGGAACCTAGGGCCAAGAAAGGAGTGTTTGTTGGATGTGGAGATGGAGTAAAAGGGTATAGAATCTGGTCATCAGCTGAATATGGGGTTATACTCAGGAGAAGTGTAGTCTTTGATGAAAATTCTATGTTTAACTCATCTGTGAGGACCAATCTGAATTTGAAATTGGATATGAAACTGAGAAGGTTGACAAACAGGTGGAGCTTCAAGTAGAGTCTGCTGACTGAAAGACTCAGCAGGGGATAATCAACAATAAGCAGTTCTAGAGCTGGATCCAAACAAGTCTGCTGAACAAGGATCAGCAGATACTCAAACAGTTGATGTTGGTCAGCAGATTATAGCTCTCAACAGAGCTAGAAGGACCAATATTAGACCCCTAAGAAGGTATGTGTTTGAAGAGGATATGGTTGGATATGCACTACAGGTAGCTGAAGAAGTGGATGGTTTTGAACCAAACACTTACAGGGAAGTTGTGACATGTCCTAAGGCATCTCAATGGCTTGCTTCAGGGAGAATAAATGGAGTCACTTCAGAAGAATGTGACTTAGGATCTAGTCAAACAACCACATGATAGAAGGTGGTCATCTGCAAATGGATCTTCAAGAAAAAAGAATGAATGTCATCTGCTGAGGACATCAGATATAAGGCACATTTGATTGCCAGAGGGTTCGGTCAGAAAGAGAGGGTAGACTATAAAGAGATATTTTATCCAGTGGTTAGACACACTTCCATCAAGGTGCTGTTAGCAATAGTGGCACATCAGAATCTTGAACTTGAACTTGAACTTGAGAAATTGGATGTGAATATAGTCTTTCTACATGAAGATGTAGATAAAGAAATTTATATGACTCAGCCAGAGGGTTTCTAAGTTCCTGGAAAGGAAGGATATGTTTGCAAGTTGAAGAAGTCCTTGTATGGACTTAAGCAGGCCCCAAGACAATGGTATAAGAAGTTTGACAGTTATATGATTCAGCAGGGTTATAGCAAGAGTCCATATGATTGTTGTGTTTATCACAACAAGTTGAAGGATGGTTCAATCATCTATCTGGTTTTGTATGTGGATGATATGTTTGATAGCTGTTGTGAACAAGTCTGATATTCAGGATCTGAAGAATCTGCTTAAGGCTGAATTTGAGATGATGGATTTGGGGAATGAAAAGAAAATTCCGGGGATGGAAATGTATAGAGATAGGAAACAGGGGAAGTTGTTTTTGTCTCAGCAGGGGTATATTGAAAAGGTATTATCCAAGTTTGGCATGTCAGCAGTCAAACCTATAGATACTCCTATAGCAACAAATGTACATCTATCTGTTGTGTTTGCTCCACAGTCAGCTGAAGAGGAAGAATAAATGTCAAAGGTTCCATATGCTAGTGTAGTGGGCAGTTTAATGTATGACATGGTCTATACTAGGCCTGATTTGGTTCAGGCAGTCAGTGTTGTCAGTAGGTTTATGGCTCAACCTGGAAAAGAACACTGAAAGACGGTGAAAAGGATATTTAGGTACCTTAGGGGTACATCTGATATTGGACTTATTTATGGAGGTGATACTCAATGTTTTGTCACAGGGTACTGTGATTCTGATTATGTTGCTGATGTGGACAGTAGGAGATCTATGATTGGGTATGTGTTTACTTTGGGTGGTTCTGTGGTGAGTTGGAAGGCAACTTTACAGGGTACAGTGACAATGTCTACTAATGAAGCAGAATACATGGCACTGGCAGAAGCAGCAAAGGAAGCAATCTGGTTAAAAGGGCTAGTCAATGATCTGATTCTGCATCAAGATCAAGCCAGGGTGTATTGTGACAGTCTTAGTGCAATATGTTTGGCCAAAGATCAGGTTCATCATGAGAAAACCAAGCACATTGATGTTAGGTACCATTTTCTAAGGAATGAGATGAGGGTCAAAGTGGAGAAGATCGGCACTGATGTTAATCCTGCTGATATGTTCACTAAACTAGTTCCAAGAGGCAAGTTTCAGTTGTGTCTGGACTTGCTGAATATCCAAAGCTGTTAATCTGAATCTGGGAATACTCAGCTAAAGGTGGGGTCTGCTGAGGTATTCAAATCGGAAGACAAAGAAGAAATAGGGCACTTGGTTGTGCATCTGGTCAGTTTGCATGAAGTTGAAGTCAAGTTGGAGGTTTGTAATGGTGACTTAAACTATGCTACTAAGTTTGGTCAGCAGAGTATGATACTCTACTGAATCTATGTGGAAACTGTGATATGGTCAGCAGTGCATGAAGTATTTGTTGAATCTGGTGTTCAGCTGGGACATCAGCAAGGTTGATCAACCTGTTGAGTTATGGGTTGTTGATTTGGTTCTCGGTGATACTTGGGGAACACGTCTGCATGGTTTTCCGGTTTGGATAAGGTTACTTCGGGGGTATTTCAGTCATTATCTGGTTTGGCTGTTAGTCGGTTAGGGTTGGATTACCAAGGCTATAAATACCGTCTGTATTAATTGTAACTCGTAACTTTCTCGTGATAATAAAATATCCTCGTTTGTCCGTGGAGTAGTCGGCACATTGCCGGAAACAATGTTAAATTTGTGTTCTTCTTATTTCTGTGTTTGTTTACTTGTTAATTGTTTATCTTTACTCACAATTGTCATCACTTATTGATCGAACCGTCATACAAAATACTCACAATTGTCATCACTTATTGATCGAACCGTCATACAAAATGAATATTGTCTCAAAGATCCCATGAGTGGATACGTTGGAAATTTAAGATTGATATTTCCCGGTAATAAAACTCCTAGAGAGTTATGAAAATAAAGTATAAAGTATTTAACATGTGCTCAATACTCAAACTTCATAGATATTATTGGTCATTAAGTACCATATTTGATGATATATATAAATTTTTTTTTTTTTTATTTTTATTTTTTTTTTGTTGATACTAATACTCGTTGCAGTATAATTATTATTTTGTTGGAAATTTTTAGACAGATTCAATTACACTCAAATGGCGAATAATTGTGGCAGTACATGGTATTCGACTGATATTTCAAAGGACACAAGAAAAATTATATATATCATACTTTTGCAGATGGTCTTCAAATAAAAAGCGATACACAATTGTTCATATCAAGTAATCTGTCCAGTTGATTTATTCACAGAAGCATAGCTTTCTACTATATTCGAAAAGAAGAATTCTACTTGCCGATTCGAAGATCTCGAATATTTTTTTAATAGGGGTGTAATACAAGCACAAACGAATATGTACTCTTTTTCTTTCACCAGAATTTATTACCACAGGGTTTTCCTAGTAAAGTTTTAACGAAACATATTCTTTGTGTAATGGACATCTAAGGAGGAGTGTTATGAAATAAGACATTTTTATGGATGCCCATTTTATTATAGTACACCAAAAGCCACACCCACTAAATACATTCATAAAATGTAAGTTATGAATTCATAAGGTCATTCATTTATCACCACTTTTGATCCTAGTAATTATAGTATGAGTTACAAACTTGGTTAATAATCTAATGTTGTAATATAAATACCTCTTCTCCATACTAACTTGAAGCAAGGGTGAAGTGGAGTTCTTAATAGAAAAGTTACTGTGACATTGGTTTCATGTCAATTATTTTATAACAATTCCGATTTAAAATTTATTTTTTGGTTAATTTCATAAAGAAATTTTGTCAAATAAATTAATAGTGACTTCCGATCCAATCATATCCGAGCCAAACCGCGGCGCGCGTGTGGAATTATCTAAGTCATCGCTCCTACACAAAAGTGTTTTGCCCCTTGGGATACATCCATAAAAGACACTCAAGTTATTACTACTTGATTTCTCGGCCAACACTCAAGTTTCCATTGTGGGATAACGGGATGAGGTAATCTCTCGACTCCCATCTGCTACATATTTTCAACCAACTTTAAACATTAATTTTTCATTCAGCCGATATCCAAATCGAGTAATTCAAAAGCCAAATATCATCTACTCCGTGAGTAGTATTGATGGATACAAAAAGCTCCCGGTGAATCTCACCGGAGCGCATCCGAAATTTGCGTTAAAGTTGACTGTTTCAATACATGTTTCAAGCTTTCATTTCATAGGTTTATCTTATACCTCCAACAATTTTAATATCTTAAAATTCAGTATTTTATAACCTGTACATACATGATTGAGAGGTGGTATTTAAACACGCTTGTGAGTTACAAATGGCTGTCACAAAGGTTATGTATCGGAAAATTTCAGCATCTTAAACTTACTTGCGGCCGAATGAAGGAAACAAAACAATGTGATGTACTCCCTCCGTCCCGTAATATAGGGTATTTTGGTTTTTTAGTGGTGTTCCAAAATATAAGTCGTTCTCATAAAACAATACAGTATTAAATGTATTGTTTTGATTTTCACATTAAACAATGTAATATTATTAGCTAGTCCCAGAAAACAATACAATATTTTACATTCAAATATTAAAAACTAACTCATGTATTAGGTTTTCTTAAAATATGTAAAATATCCAAAAGGCCTTATATTATGGGACGATGCGAGTACAAAACAACGTGTACAAAACAACGTGTCTCGTGTTTCGCATGATAATTCCAAACATTTTCTAGCCCAATAAATCCCCATCATCAAGCATATATATGACAGATCAAATTAACTAATTAAATTATTAAATTACATTTGGTATATTGGGGGTATTTATAATGACACTTGCCTAAACCCTAAGGTTAAGTCGGCTTATGTTATTGTCACCTTTACCCTAAATGGGCCTTGACCCTTGCCCAAGCTATCGGCTTGTTAATGGGCTTAGTAAGACACTATGTCGATATATCGACCTGTGGTTATCGACTCTAAGGGCTCAACTATCTACATTGCTGGGCGGGTGCGGATCGAACGTCCTACACCTGCTCGGTAGTCGATAGTCGATCATCGTAGCCTCGTAGGCGTTTATGAGATGGCCTTGGCCTCGAGCACGGGCATCGACATGAATACAACGACGTTATTTATAGTGTGATGACCAACCGATAGATGACACGTGGAGGGAGTGAAACCCCGTATCGTCATAAGCCCCCCAGGACTTGCGAGAGGCGGCTTCCGTTGTCCGAGATCGAGTCTCGTCACTTGAATTGTCATCGAGTTAGGTTTGTTCTTTGGGCGGGAGAAAGCCCGCCTTTTCATAACCCTAACTTTCGCCTAGCATCCACGTGGAGCGGTTTCTAGCCCACGAAACGCTTCGAATCCCGCAAAAGACGCGTCATTGCCTTGATAACCGCGATTTTCGACAGATCAAATTAACTAATTAAATTATTAAATTACATTTGGTATAGAATTGTAGGCACAAAATGACACTTCAATATAATAAATTCCAATAAATAGATCACGGTTCAGATCAATAGGAAAAATTAAACCACTACACACAGGAGAACGTGGGATTTAGATTTCTTAAATGGTGAAACCCTAACCACGATGGTCCATACTCTCCCTGTATCACAGGATGAGTGAAGATCTAATGGCTCAGAGTTAAATCCTATATAGATATTAATCCTAGATATGAAGATCAGAGTTAAATCCTAGATATTAATCAGCTAATATAATGGCTCAGACTGAAAGAAGTCATCCATTCACGGGATTTGAACATCTACACTCCAGCCAGGGAAGGCTCCAGAAATTTGGGAATACGGGTCTGAAATTTATCATATTCTATAATTACTAAACTTAGTCTTATATGGGTCACTCTCGACACGGATCAATATAAAAAAAAATGGGTCTAACTCACATATATACGTGTACCTATATTTTTTTCCTATTGTAATATTTTTTAGCGGGTTGGTTGAACCATTTCCTTTAAGGTGGAGGCATCAGTGACTCCAGTTTCAGGTCCAACTGTCCATTTAAGACACCCAAACTTAGTCTTATATATTATAGCTCAATGTGGGTCAACACGGATCAATATAAAAAAAAAAATGGGTCTAACTCACATATATACGTGTACCTACATTTTTTTCCTATTGTAATATTTTTTAGCGGGTTGGTTGAACCATTTCCTTTAAGGTGGAGGCATCAGTGACTCCAGTTTCAGGTCCAACTGTCCATTTAAGACACCCAACCCTTTTACCACTATATAGACCATGTCCTGAGGACTGGGATTTCGATTTCTTAATTTCATCGTAGCATGTCAACTCATGGATATTTGTATTCTAACATGGTAAGAACTAGTAATGATCAAGTTAAAAAACAAAACAAAAAAGATTCTCACACATTACTAGTGTGGCATAAATCCACTCATGGATATTTGTATTCTAACATGGTAAGAACTAGTAATGATCAAGTTAAAAAACAAAACAAAAAAGATTCTCACACATTACTAGTGTGGCATAAATCCACACAATCAGTTAATAGATAAGTCATGGTAATACAATAAAGCAAGTTACCAGAAAGCAAATTTCAAGTAATGGCACATATATTACCGGATGATACCATAGCAGAAACTCACACATGCAGAACACAGCACAAAATAACCGTGTAATTCGTCTTAAGATCATTAGCAAACTATTGTTGTAACGCCCCGCTCCCGGATACCGAGCCTTTATCCGGAAGAGAAACGTTTGGCGCGTATAGCATTAAATAAATCTAATATTATACGCTAGCCTCTACGTCGTCGTATCAAAATAAAGCAAATGGAAACTAAAAAGACTCGGGTAAAAACATAAATGCTACTATGAATAGAAATTAACCATACTAAATATGGATAGTTAAATTACAACGACGAAAAACCCAAAGACTTATACAATACGAGGTCTTAAAAGTACCAACCAAACTTACAAAGATCTTAGAATTAGAAGTACAACAAGTCTAAGAAAAAAATACAACTAGTATAGTACATCATTTACAATGAAATAAACTAAAAGTTTCGTCAAGGCATCAACGTCCTCAAAAGTCTTCATACGCTTGGTCAACCTGTTTCGTCTTCTCACCCCACAATGCATACAAAATAAAATGCAAAGGAGGTAAGTACAAAGTACTTAGTAAAAGTGAGAAGCTAATAAATAACTAAGTTCTACAACAACAAGGTTCTCATTATTATTTTCATGTTATCTTTGTAAAACCGACTCAAACTATGGTTCACTCCATGTCCATCAACATGTCATGACTATATGTTTCTAGCTTAACCTATCTCTGTTACAACCGCACTCAAGGGCACTACGCCTGATGAAAATCCACCAGGAGATATCGATTGCAACCCATTGGTGGATCACACCAATGGCCCCGGAAGCCTAGTCTGGTAGACTCCGATGGTGCACACGTACGGCGAAGTTCCTCCACTGCCATTTGGCCGTTTATAGGCCAGCAGCATTCTTCACTTTATCAGCACGCCCGCACATACCATATGGTCTGGTGCCTATCCAAGAGTGGCATGTTGTTTAGTCTTGTACTAATCAGGTATGTATTTTATTAGTTGTTAACTAGCCACCTAAGTGTTTTCAAGTAAGCTCCCTCACACCCACTGCTTTCTTTCCTAGACCACTAGACACGGACAAGGCCTAGAAAATACACAGACATTGATGAATGTTAATTCATCAAAGCACAAGCCTTTCATGCTCTTCCAACGGTCCCGAACTTTAACTCCCTTGAAGAGTACATTCAGTGCCTGAACTAAACGCATCAGAAACTCAATCAAGGCTTGTTCATCTTCATTTAGTGTTATTAGATCAAGAATTAACATTTAAACTCATCTCGTGGCTTAAAACAAGCTAAACAACACATAGCATCCAACATTTTAACTACAACATAAAACATGATTCCTTGCTACAACTAACACACAACATAAACATTGTAAAACCATGACTATTCGTTAGGAAGATCCTCCTACCTTAAATTCCAGCAAAAACGATCCAAAACCTTCAAGATACTGCTGATCATCTAAGCCTTCAACTCGAAACCTAATTGATCAACAGGGTAACCGTAAAAACCATGTCTTTCTTGAAAATCCCGAAATGAAAAAGTGCTTGAAACAGAATATTATCTGGATTAAATGTTGTTAACCTATTTTTAGAATGATCTACGCTCCAAGATGATTGTTTTGACTACTCATTGCTGAAAAACAGAGCTAAGGATTAAAAGATATGAATTTTTGAAGAATCGAACCTGCCGAAATAAAAAAACTAGGGCTAAACTGAAGACTTACGAAGTTGTGAACAATTGGTGTGGAAACGTTCGTCTTGGTGAGACGATGATTTCCGTCTTCTACGGTCTGCCTAAATTCCTGACGGATTAGTCGCATGATTGAAGATTCTCTTCCTCCGCTTCCAAACAATTTTGCGTCTGTTCTGCGTCTGTTCTCTCTTTTTCTTTTCTTCAGAATTACCGTGGATTATGAGGGAAATATTAGAAATATTTTCCTTTTATAGCCACTAGTTAAATTCATTAATTAATTAACTAAATCTTTTTATTTCTTATAATTAATTTCCAAGCCCTTTAATTAAATTTTTTTTAATTAAATAAAATAGGCTAAATAATAACTAGGTCATAGACAATATACGATGTTACATTCCTCCCCCCTTAAAAGGATTTTCGTCCTCGAAACTCGAAGGTAACTGGGGTGTACTTGAACTCTGGACTTTGCAAAGCGTTTCGTCTTCTAACTCTTACAGTCTTCTTCCGTGACTTTCTTTATCCACTACTCCAAAGTGCACTTGTTTCTTCGGCATACATGAAGATCTCTTCAATTACCACGAGGTCCACGCTTGCTTTCACATCAACATTGGTTAAGCATTAGTTCATCACTGGCACAAGAGGGACGTCTTTAGATACACTTCATCTTCAGCTTCAGATTCTAACCGTCTTCTTCTTGCACCTGCCTAACTCTTCTGCTTGTCTTGAACCATCTTGAGGTTGCGATGATCCACTTCAATCTTCTCATTAGCTTGACGTATCTTCTAGGCGTAGTAGCACCGATCGAGACACTCGATCTTAGCTCATCGGAAGCTTATGTGATTTACGATATGAGACATATGTTTATTAGGTAATTCATGACAACAAGTGAAGGGGATTTGTTGAGCTTAAAGATCTCAAGTGAGGTATTACATCAGAGATAAGTTACCAGAAAAGGTATAATTACAAAAGGGCATGAAAAGGGTCTGAACATCAAACATGGCATGCTGGAGGATAGCATCTTGGTTCTTGTTTATAACTGCAAAAGAAACAACAATGTTAACTTTACAAACATTCTACCATGAGACATATCCTAGGGAAAGATCGCTTCGGAAACCTTCTAAGACATAACACCCGTAACTTGCTACACTCTTAGCCCAAACCTCAGTCAAAGAGGTGAGGATCCCTTTTAGGTGGTTGTGTACGATATTTACTCTGGATATGACATTATCAATTTGTACAGCCCAAACAAAAATGAATTTGAGCACGTTCCGAAGAGAAAAGATTTATATACTGGAGTTTCCTATGTGACAAAAAATATTAGAATTTTTTATGAGAGGGAATCGGTCAAAAACAATTATTTTTGCTGATTACACAAGCTGTCAGAATTTTCTGATTAATAAACACTGATTTGAATTGCAGATTATTATGAAACAAAAAGGAATTTGAACTTGATTCCAAAAGAAAAGTTGTAGATGAAATTTTTGTCTGCAACATATCAAAAATTCAGGTCATTTGAAGATATTTAACCTGTTTAAAACAGAAGAAGAAGTGAAGGTGCTGCTGCAGATTTTCTAGACAGAGTGTCCGGCAATAACATGGATTTTCTGAACAATCCATAAAGATTATTGAATCAATGTAAAAAGATAAATTGTAGATAAGACAGTAATCTACTTTGATGAAAAAATTTCAGAATTTTCAGAGCAAGGGAACAATAGGTTTATGTTAAAGGAAAAAATGGGAACAAAAAGCATTCACCAGTGTGAATAAAGCCAACCATGAGGACGATTAAAATTATGTGCTAAAGAAAGAAACATTTAACACAGATAATTGAAACGAGTAAGAAGTACTTGGAAAGGATAAATTTTACATATGGAGTTCGTGTGGAACTGATCGAAACTTTCTAGGTGTCCAATCTACCAGCAGTGTACCGAGTCAAATTGTAGTTCTAGTCTGGTGAGTCAGTAGTCGTATCCTCAGGGTAATGAAAATATAATTCAAAGTGTGGTTAAACACCAATTAGCTGTTATTATCTCAATCTAAGTCGCAATCTTTACCATATAGAGTTATCTTGCTACTTTATTAATACGATAAATAAATAAATACTAATATAATATATAATTAGATGTATAGATATATAATTAGTATATATATATAGATATATATAGATACCAATATAATAAATATACTACCATATAATAAATACTAATATAGATATATATATATATATATATATATATATATATATATATATATATATATATATATATATATATATATATATATATATAGATATAATAAGAACTAACCAAGACAATATTATTGAACCATGATCTCTTTTAGTTTAATGGATGTGATCGATCTTCCCCTTTTAAGGTGTAATTGATTTTGTGAAACGGTATACTCCTCGCCTAACAATTTCCCCTCATACGAGTGTACGAATTTTTCTATGCCTCATCCTTGATAAAACCTCGATTAAACCTAAGGATTCGACATGATAATCTCTCGAGTATAAATAATCTGTCCCCGGATAAGAAAGAGGGTTCCGTTTGTCGACGGCCAATTTTACCTTCCGGTTTTCTATCATTTTCTCATATCCTAACGTCTCGGTCGGTTCATGATTAGATTATGTCTCTCGTCCATACCGGTTAATTACGTCAATACGGGCTGTCAATTAGTCCAAGTAGAAAAAGATTCATCATATTCAATTTTAATCAAATTTTAACATAGTCATCATCCATTTCCCTAAAAGATCAAAATAGTTCAATTACATGTCTTGGCTAGTCATATAATTAGCCTATAGTCATTATTAATACTAATATATAGATACTTATATAAATAACAAACATAATAACATTAGAATATTACCGAATACAATTGTTGAGTTGGGGCCTTATCATCTGAACGTAACAACAGCTTTGAAATCAACAATCTTTGATAATTACTCTAAGTAGTACAATGATACTATAACTACTTTTTTATGGCGAATGCCTACCGAAATAACATTTACGAGAGGTTAGATAAGATAATATATATATATATATATATATATATATATATATATATATATATATATATATATATATATATATATAAGGGGCCACAAGGACAAAAAAATTAATAAATGGGTCGAAAGGACAAAAGTAACATTTTCATGATTATAAAGGACAAAAATCACAATTGTTACTTTAAAATTGTTACTTCACGTGTTAATATTACTTTGTGTTTCACAATTGTTAATTCATACTTACTCTATTCCACATTTGTTACTTCATACTTGTTACTTCATAATTGTTACTTTTGTCCTTATTAAATTACAGTTTCCTTCTATCCCGATTTTTTGATAATTTTGTCCTTCTGGACAAAAATCTATATATATATATATATATATATATATATATATATATATATATATATATTGGTACGAATTTTCCCTTAGCAAATGAGGGCTATTTATAGGCCGAGTTTTCCGATCCGGCGTGCGCCGGATTAACGGAATTTGAGTGCTTCTGTCAGACGCATGTGGAGTAATCATGATTTTAATCATCACATAATCCGGCGTGAACCGGCTTCTTCCGGTCTGCGCCGGTTTTGACAAATATCAGCCACATGATCAGATTTTTATATTTTTCGATTCCGATTCTTCTACTTTGTATCACATAATACCTGCATAATTCAAAAACAACAAAACCACAGGTAAATCTGATAACAAAAGTTATAAATTATAATACGACATTTATTTGTAACTATTAGATTTTTATAAGTTATATTAATACTTTTTAAGATATTTAGATAAAATTATTGATAATACGTTATAAAATGTTATAAATTTTAGTTATAAAAATGACATATATCAACTACTCCCCACTTAGCTTTTGATCGTCCTCGAGCAAAATAAACGATAATTTATAAAATTACAATGAAAATAATGTAATTGTTTAGATTAGGTTATTAATTTAGTAAAGTACTCTGTCAATATTATAATCATATTATTTTTGTCTTTCTAAAAAAAATAAAAAGTGTGTATAGCTTATAAAATTAGTTATCAAACATTATTTAGATGAAATTTTCCATGCTTTACTTAATAAATATAAAAAAATTTAGAAATACTTCCAATCGCCACTAATGAATATCCGGAATCAAAGACTAGGTCAAGTAGTTGGCAAAGTGGCTTGTAACGTTCAGGCTCAGGTTGTTGGCTAATTGAAAGGATAAAAAAAAAGAAAATCAAAAGAGAAAGAAGCAATGTACTTACACCTTCAACTCTCGATCAAAAATATCTCGATCGATAACATCCTGATACTTGTTTTTTTTTTTAAGGATATAATTTGATAGAAATGACCTCCAAATAATAATGTACCAATCTCAACTGGTGCCATTTTAATGTATCGACACTTAGTGCCGATGTCGTCACCGCTATCCATAAGTACATACTAAACTTGCGGGATGCCAAGGGAATGTAGACCAAATTAGGCTAAGGGTCGGTTATAACGAGGTTAATAATGAATGGCTAATTTCGAGTGGGGTCTGGCCACTCTACAAGGCTGAGATGGGGACAAAAATGGAAATTATGTTCGGGTAGGCCATTTGGCTATTGTTAAGTCAAAGTTATGCCAAAAATCGTCATCCCTAATCCGATTCCAGACTCATAATTTGTCTTGAAAGAAAGTTTTTCTAAAACATTAATTATAAAAATAAGTATACTTGTCTAATTCAATGAAAAAATTATTTGATAAAAAATTTTAGTTATACATACTTAGAATCGTATTAAGATAGACATATATAATATAATTATAATATATCGAGTTTACTTTACTTAATTAGAAACTTATTCTTTCCAAAAAATATTACCTTTATTGTAATAATTATATATTATCATGTTTATTTCCTAAAGGATAATTAAACTAAGTGTTTAAGTGTTTGATATAATAACTTCATTTTATTTACTAACCTAACTCTACTCCCCACTTACGAACTGTCATTGGCCCAATGATAAGTGAGTCTAAAAAGTTGGGTAGAAAATAAAAGGAATTATTAATTAAGGTGATAACGAGTTCGTCTATGAATTGATCGTTTATAAAAGAAAATGATACAGAAAATCATAACATTTTTAGAAAAACAAATATTAATTTACACAAGATATGAAAACATAATTAAACAAAGTTACTACTAGAAGCAAACTTTAAAACTAAAACAACTAAAAGAAACTTAACAACTCAAAAGTTAAAACATCTTATTCCAACCAACTAAACCCAGCAACGCTATCTCCTGACACCGTACACAAGTTAAACCACTGCCTCTATTCTTCTGATGTAGACGAACCACCTGGTACGTCTACTGGGAGTAACCCTAGATGAGGTTGACGAAAAGGAAAAACCTCATCCGATCCGGATTCCGGAACTCCAGCAAAATGTACACAGATCCTAGAGATCAACCACGCATAAGGCATCGGTTGACGAAATTTCCGTCTACCGAGCGCAAAGTTGATGGCCGTCTTGTGGATTAAGACTCCCCAGTCAATAATGGCTCCAACCGTCATAGCATAAAGAAGCAACATCTCATCATTAGAAACCTCTGAAAAGTCCATAGTTGGAAAAACTCGTGAATTTATAAAATGCTTCCAGGTTCGAAGATGAGGAAGCAAAGCTGAGGTGGACACAACACGATCATGGTTGTAATGTGGAAAGAGAATCTGAAAAGCTTCGGCACACTTATTAATAACACCATTAACAATGTCCAAATGCCATTGTGATTCGTAATGACTATTCGGGGTAGTCTGGACAAGGGGTATATGAAAAACTTGATTTATGATAAAGGGAGTAAATGGTACGATACAACCACGAATACGTACAAAATGAGTAGACTCCACAGAAATAGATTCTGACAACGCTGCATAAAATTCTCGGACCAGAGTAACATTTACCCTGCCCCTTGGTGTACGAACGAAACAGTCCTACCCACCACCTTCTATACGCAGGAATCCCCACTCGTTCATTTTTCGAAAGTTAAGACAATTTTCAAGCAAAATAGGGGACTAACTAAAGTTGGATAAATAACGGTCTTGAGCTGTTTGGTTCGGATATTCATTAGGATTGGGATTAAAAAATCAGGGTTGATAATCCGGAATTTCAACATTTGGGTAAAACGGGGGAGAATAACTGTTAACTGACGGAGAAGAATGATTGGACATTTTGTACCGTATTTTACTAGACAATAGAGGAGAGAAGTGAAGGTGTACAATTTTAGTAGTTGGTTTGGTGCTATTTATAGAAAAAAATCGAACAGAAGAGGAAAAGATCTTTGTTGGCCCATAAATAGACATTCCGGCGCAAACCGGGATGTTCCGGCTCACGCCGGAAAATATTTATGGCCTGCAGAATTGATGACCTTATGTTCTAGGCCGGTGATGGTCCGGCGTAAACCGGACAGTACCCGGCGTACGCCGGATTCACTGTTGACAAACAGAGTCTACTTTGTAGGTAAAGGGCCAAAACATTTTCAAACTCATACATATATATATGACATCACATATATATATAAAATTTTATAAAATTTTCATCAAACAAATTACTATGAACGGGGAAAAATATATTAAAAAAAGTGCACTAATCACCGAGTGCAGCATCAAAATAAAACAAAATAAACGTCAAAGTAAAGTGATAGTACCGAATTATCAAAGAAAGGCAAATAGTTGTAACAATACAAATGTTTCCAAAATGATAAAAGTTTAATTAGCTTATTCAAAATCTTCAAAAGACATGTCATGAGGTGGTTGTGGCATGGACTGAGTCGGTACTGCTTCAAAACCAGGAGCTGAAGTTGTGGTATGAAATGGAACTTGTGAGCGTATGGTGGACATAGTAACCGAACCCTCTAAACCAAGTGAGCCAAAACATGTAGTAATAGCTGAGACCGATGCGAATCCGCCCAATCCAGAAACAACAGGTGTAACACCTGTAAACATACCACCATGTCATACTAGCTTGGCCTGAAGATGCCTGAGTATAAGAGTGAAAGGTAGGAGGTGGTGGGATAGGCGGGATCCAAGCAGGCAAGGTATAGGGGCTTTCCGGGCACTGAGGTAGATCATCAGAGATTTGCTCATATGCGGGGTCTAGATTTCTCAAGAAAGCCCGCTGGCCCCGAGCTCCAACTCTAAGATCCTCTGCCCATTGCCTAACTCGTTCAAAACCTAACACCATATTAGCCTGACCTTGAAGAATTGCATTGAGAATGGCATCAGACTGGTCATCCCTACCCTGATTGTGTACAGGCTGTCTAGAGGAGGAACCGAATAAAGGTGGAACTCGAGTACGAGGGGTGGCTGGTGCTGCTGACGATTAGGGTTGTTATAGTCAAGCCTACCAGCAGGACGTGCAGCGAGTCTAGGGCCTATTATTGGGCATCATGAGAGATGATTCTGTCAGCGGGTAGGGGCCAGGACTTTCGCCATCTGGCACAAGGCAGAAATAAGATTTGGAAAGGGCATGTTTCCTTGTGGAGTGCGGCCATGAGCAAAATCCCAAGCCCTTGTATAGATCAACTTTCCTAGATTGACTGGAACGTCATTAACTATAGCCCAAGCAGTAACTACATCATCTCTGCCATAAGCACTAACATGCGTAGATGGACTAACATTATGGCCCAGAAACTGCTTAATGGCTCGAACCTCCTTAATACAACCTCCGTACTGAAACCTATTCTCAACCCAAGTTGCAACTGGATCAAAGGCTTGCTGAGCTTCATAAGCTTTTTGTTGTAGAATACCAGGCTGACTCAAGTTCCAAACAGAATAATAATCTTCTTCCTCAGGAACATCAGGTATGGCATAAAAGGCATTAATGACTGCCGGGGTGAAAGGAATGGTAACAGTTCTAAGAGGAACATAAATCAAAGGGCCATCATCTAGAGATTCATAAGCAGAGATAACGGAATAGAACTCAGACACCATCGTGGCATTAACCGGGTTAGTACGCTCGTGAGCAATTACCATCCACCCTCTACTCTCAAAAATTGCCTTCAATTCAGGTCCTAAGGTAGTAAAATCTATGCTACGCTCTAGTAACACTACACATTTCGCAAAATATCTATCATAAGCGGCTACGGCAGCAGGGCTAGCAGTTCTTCTAAAGGATATAGCCTCTTCTTCGGGTGTCAGGGGCCGAGGCTCATGCACAGGTACTAAAACAGGTGTGTCGGATTTCCTTTTCTTATTACCTTTTCTACGAGTAGATGATGATTCGGCCATCTACGAATGTGGTATCATCATTTTAAAAAAGAACAACAACAAATTAACATTGATAATGATTAAAACAAAATGATTAAAATGATAAATATATATAATGGATGATTACCTTAATATGTGAGGGATGTAGAAAAATAGCGAGGTGGTCGGAAAAGATATCAAATTCGCCGGAGTTGTTGTTGAAGGCTAACTTATGTCAAAAACCAAAAAAAAAAATTTAGTTTAATGTATATAATTATGGTGTTTTGGTAGAAAAGGTTTTGAAATAAAAAAATTAGAAGAGAAAAGAGGTAAAAATTATGGTGGGAAATAGTGGGGGAAAAGAGGAGATGGACGGCGGCTGTAAAAAAAAATGGGGGAAGAGGAAGAGAAAAGAAGAAGAAAACCGGTAGAGTTATGTTTAGTTAATTCCGGCGTAGACCGGATAAATCCGGTCTGCGCCGGATTATTAAAATGCGTTTTTTTTTATAATAATAATCCTATGTTATATCATATATATAAAATTGTTTATAAATGATATAAAAGTAGGTTTATCATTCAATTTTATAAAATATCACTTATTTTATAAAATTCTTTTAAAACAGCTCATATAAAAATTTTAAAAACTTTTATGAAAAAATTGTAAAATTCTTATATTTTTGAAAAACTTGAAAACTAAACTTTCGATAATTATGTCGAATCGAAGCTTCTTATCCTTAAATCCTCAAGAGTTCTTTCATATCGTTCTCTCAACCTTTCTCCAAGAAATGATGCATTTGAATTTTCTCTTTGATCTCCATCGGGATTTTCGGATAACCACCTAATCGTTCCCTTTTTAATGACATTCAAACATTCATCCTGGAATTGGTTGTGTTTTCTGAACATCTTACATTGTGTTCACTCTTTCCACAGATTCTACACCTCATTAGGAACTTTGCCCTTCTTTTTATTGCACTTCTTGATTGTCCATTGCATACTGCTTTCGCTCTAGCTTCGTTCAACAACTTCTTATTTGTTTTAAAAACTATATATTCTATCTTAAACGCGACATCTTTATCAAGACCTGATTTTATAAGTAACAGAAAAACTCCCATTCTATCTAGAAAAGGCATCCAGTTCTTTAATGTCTATCCGGTAAAAGACTAAGCTAATAAAAATGCATTTAAAAAGTAAGTAAGAAAGATTGTACCCGCAATCGGCTGAGTTTGTAGTTGATAGCCAAACTTTTTTTTTTAAAATCTGTTGGAGGGTCGCTAAGATACATAACCTCTCTTGTTAGAGGTATTCCTTCTTCTTCCACAAATAATTTCACTCTGTGGCCATTGGCTATAAAAGTCGTGTTCCCATCAGTTAATTCCACAGCTCCCGACTTGTAGATCTTTGTTACGTCATATGGACCTGTCCATCTTGATTTAAGCTTACCTGGAAACCACTTCAAACGTGAATTATATAAGAGTACTCGATCACCTAATGGAACTCACGACGATAAATTCTCTTATCATGGAAAGATTTCGTGCGTTCCTTGTAAATTCAAGCATTTTCATAAGCATCGAGGCGAAACTCATCCAGTTCTGTTAACTGAAGTAATCTATGATCACCAACAGCCTTAGGATCAAAATTTAGAAATTTAACAGCCCAAAAGGCTCGGTGTTCTAATTCAACAGGGAGATGACAAGATTTACCAAAAACTAATTTATAAGGAGAACAACAAATCGGTGTTTTAAAGGTCATTCGTACGCCCATAATGCATCATCTAGTCTTTCTGCCCAGTTTTTACGGTTTGAATCAATGGTTTTTTCCACGATCCTTTTTATTTCTCTATTAGATACTTCTACCCGTCCACTTGTTTGAGGATGATATGGTGTACCAAGTTTATGTTTTACACCATATTTCTCAATTATTTTTGTAAATGGACGGTTGCAAAAATGTGATCCTCGGTCACTAATGATAGCCCTCGGAGTGCCAAATCTCGTGAATATATTCTTTTTAAGGAATTTTAGCACTACTCTGGAATCATTAGTGGGAAGAGCTTCAGCCTCTACCCATTTGGATACATAATCGACCATCACTAAGATGAATTTCTTACCAAATGATGGAGGAAAAGGCCTATAAAATCAATGCCCCAGACATCAAACAATTCACACTCCAATATAGGTTGGAGAGGCATCTCGTGCTTTTTAGAAACGTTTCCCCATTTTTGGCATGACTCACAAAACCGTGCATAGTGGTGTGCATCTTATACAGTGTAGGCCAGTAAAAACCATATTGCAAAACTTTGTAAGCGGTTTTCCACCCTCCATGGTGGCCTCCAGCCTCACGATCATGGCAAAAGGATAAGATACTTGAAATCTCATTATCGGGCACGCACTTCCTAATTATGCCATCCGAACACTTTCGAAAAAGATCCATTTTTTCCTAATAGTAAAATCTTAAATCATAAAAGAACTTCTTTTTCTGTTGCCATGTCCAATGAGATGGAATATATTCACAGGTAAAGTAATTAACAATATTACCGAACCATGGTGTGCTACTACATGGTCTGCTACTACATTCTCACTACCTTTTTTATCTTTAATTTCAATGTCAAACTCTTGAAGTAACAGAATCCATCTAAGAAGACGAGGTTTCGCATCCTTTTTACTTAATAAGTATTTTAATGCCGAATGATCGGTATAAACAATGACTTTAGAACCAATGAGATAAGATCGAAATTTGTCCAAAGCAAAGATTACAACGAGTAGTTCTTTTTCTGTTGTTGCATAGTGAAGCTGGGCTGCGTTTAAGGTGTGGGAAGAATAGTAGATTGCCTTAAGTACTTTGTTATGGCGTTGACCTAGAACAGCCCCAACCGCCAGATCACTTGCATCACACATAAGTTCAAAGGGTAAATCCCAATCTGGTGCTACTAGCACTGGTGCAGTTATCAACCGTGCCTTTAAAGTCTCAAATGCTTCCATACATTTGTCATCAAACTTGAATGGCACTTCTTTCTCAAACAAATGACTGAGAGGTTTTGCTATGCGTGAAAAATCTGCAATAAACCGCCTATAAAAACCAACATGTCCAAGAAATCCTCTCAGAGTTTTCAGATTTACTGGTGAGGGCAACTTTTTAATTACTTCGACTTTGGCTTTGTCTACCTCAACACCTTCTTCAGAAATTCTATGACCTAGAACAATACCATCTGACAACATTAAATGACACTTTTCCCAGTTTAAAACTAAGTTTGTGTCTTCACAGCGTTTTAGTACACGTTCTAAGTGTGAGAGACATTCTCCGAAAGAGTCTCCAAAAACGCTGAAATCATCCATAAAGATTTCTAAAAACATTTCTACCATGTCTGAAAATATTGCCATCATGCATCGTTGAAAGGTAGCTGGTGCATTGCATAATCCAAACGGCATTCTTTTATAAGCAAAAGTTCCATACGGACAAGTGAATGTCGTTTTCTCTCTGTCTCCTGCTGCAATAAATATCTGCAAATATCCTGAATAGCCATCCAAGAAACAATAGAATTTATGTCCACTTAACCGTTCCAACATATGTACTATGAACGGGAGCGGATGGTGGTCTTTCTTAGTGTGCTCATTCAGTTTGCGAAAATCAATACACATTCGATATCCTGTGACTTCCCTTGTTGGAATCCATTCATGCTTATCATTTTCCTTTATCGTGAATCCGCCCTTCTTTGGTACTACTTGGGTGGGACTTACCCATTCACTGTCTAATATGGGAAAGATTATCACCATCTCCAGTAGTTTAATAACCTCTTTCTTGACCACTTTTTGCATATTCGGGTTGAGGCGGCGTTGTGGCTGGATACATGGTTTGGCTCCTTCATTCAAGATGATCTTGTGTACACAAATCTCAGGACTTATTCCTTGAATATCTGCCACTGTCCATCCAAACGCTTTCTTATGTTGTCTTAACATTCTCAACAATTGATCTTCCTGTGACTTGGTTAATGATGATGAAATAATAACAGGAAGCAAATTATCAGCTTCAAGAAAGGCATATTTGAGATTTGAAGGGAGAGGTTTTAATTCCAGATTCCTTGGTGGCTCTTCCACCGAAGGTTTCAATACTGGGCCATCCAGTTCTAAGTCCAAATAACGATGCCATGGTCGTTTCTCAAAAGAACTTCCTGCGTCGAGGTGAAAAATGACTTCTTCCATCTCCTGGTCATCTCCTTCATAAATAGATAAGGCTAAACATTCTTCGAGCTTATCTTCAAAAATTTGCAATTCAGCATGATTCATATAAATAGAAGATATAATATCTATGAATGAACATGATTCCTGTGATTTGTATGGATGTTTCATAGCCTTAAAGATATTAAAAGTGACCTCATCTTCATTGACTCTTAAAATTAATTCACCTATTTGGACATCGATAAGGGTTCTTCCTGTAGCTAGAAATGGTCGACCTAGAATGAGAGGTGCTGAAAATCCTTCTTCCATTTCCATGACTACAAAGTCGAATGGGAATTAAAACTTATCTATCTTAACCAATACATCTTCGATGACTCCTTTAGGGCGTTTAATAGATCTATCTGCCATCTGGAGAGTCATCTCGGTGTTTTTAAGCTTTCCTATTCCGAGTTTCCTATAATCCTCATAAGACATAAGATTAATGCTGGCTCCGAGATCACAGAGCACTTTCTTAAACAGGAAACCCCCAATCTCACATGGGATGGTAAAACTACCGGGGTCTTTTAGTTTAGGCGGAAGCTTGTGTTGTAATACTGTGGAGCATTCTACATTAAGGCAAATGTTCTCATATTCTTCTAAACGTTTTTTGTTCGAGAGGATATCCTTAAGAAACTTTCCATATGTGGGAATATTGATTAGTGCTTCAATGACAGGGATATTGACATTAAGGTGACGAAATGTGTCAAGGAAACGTGCATACTTTTTATCCGTTTTCAACTTTTTAATTTGATCTCTGGGTGGGTAAGGTAAAGACTCAACGTCAATAATTTTAGGGTTTGAAGGCATGCCTTCCTTACATTTTTCCTTAGATGGTGATGCTTCCTTAAATGTTTGAGCATTTGGTGGTCGCCATGTGTCATGATCCTGCACTACTTTCTTTGAAATTTGTCCTGAGTTCCTATTTACTTGTTCTATTGGTTGAGTGTTGTTACTCCCCACTTGAATTGTACTATCAGTAGCCTCGTCCTTTCTGACATGTTCATTGAATAAGGTCCGTAGATCGCTAGCCCTTGGAATTTTCAATATTCTCGGGACTTTGATCCATTCCTCTTCTTCGCTTTCTGCTTCAACATGTTTATCACGACTTAAGAAATCATCAATGATTTCTTCTTCTTCCTTACTGAACTTTGGTTCGTCCTTGTGTTCCAAGTCCTTTTCGAATTTATCATCCAAATCATCTTCTACTTCATTGTTTCCAGAGTTTTCTACTCCGTTACTTCCACATACCCTTCTACTTCGGGTAATAACAGCATTTACCTCTCTCGGGTTTCTTTCGGTATTACTAGGTAATCCTCCCGGAGGTCTACTATTCTTTCGTTCTCCTTCCCTACTCAAGTGATCTTCCATATTTCGTACAGATGCTTCTATAGTTCTCATCCTCGTGTCATGTCCACTCATGGATGTTTTTAAAGTACTCATATCCTTAGTGACTGTACCTATAGAAGTCATCATGGTTTCCATATTCTGAGCTTGAGTAGACATCACACCCATCATATTTTCCATTAATTTTTCCCACTTATCAACTCCTTCTACGGGCTGAGTTGAGTTTTGAGTAACTGGTATACTTTGAGTGGTGTGTTGTGGGTATGATCTGGGTGGTGATTGGTGGTTTTGGTTCGAGGTATTTCCCTGGTAACCTTGGTTTTGAACATTAGCATTGTACGAGCTTTTGTACTGAGTTGGATAGGGTGGTTGTCCTTGCTTACTTGGGTTTTCAGACCAACGAAAGGTAGGATGGTCTCTTCTAATGGCATTGAATGAGTTTGAGTAAGCGTTATTCAAATTCCTATGCTGTTGCAGAAAACTCACTTCTTCCCTCGAATATCCTTCGGATTCTTCCATTCCATTGTCATCATTTCTATACCATCATTCGAATATTCATTTGATAACTTTCCTTCCGAGCTAGGATTCTTGCTTCCTTGCAAGCCATCAAACTTTCTACTATGATTTTCTAAGTGTGCTAAAACTTCCGCGTTTGATGTAGATTCACCTACAAATGCTACTTTCCTCGTGCTAGAACCGGTTTCCCACATTCGGTTATTCTTAGAAATTTTCTCAATAGCATCGTAAACCACTTGTGCTTCACTCATCATTAAAGAACCCCCACATGCATGATCAACATCAGCACGTGAGTCCTTTCTTAATTTACGACAGAAAAGTTGAATTTGCATGTCAAGAGAGTACCCATGATCGGGACAGGCTCTTAATAGTTTTTTAAATCTTTCCCACGCATTTCCAAGTGTTTCCTCGGATCCTTGTCTAAAATTAGCAATTTCGACCTTCAACTCCAAATTCCTACCCGGAGTGAAATATTGTTTTAAAAACTCAGTTTGAATATCCTGCCAGCTTGTCAATGAATGATGTGGGAGTGACATAAACCAGTCTCGTGCCCTTCCTTTTAGGGAAAAAGGAAACATTGACATTCTTGTCAATTCACGATGAGCACCTTGGCTTTTGGCTGTGTTACACAGTTCTTCAAAAAGATATAGGTGATGATGTGGATCTTCGTCATCCTCACCTAGAAATTGGGCTCTTGTGTCAATTAAGCCAAAAAGATGGGATTTTATTTCAAAGTTGTTTGCTCCATCGTTGGGTAAACGAATTGGATTGTTGGTCTCGTTCCTTCTCACGGTTTGGTCACAAATAGGTCTTGGGTTTGGTGGGTTATTATTACGGTTATTTTGGTTTCGGTTCTGGTTATTCTGATTATTGGGATTCTGGTTATTGGGAATTTGTGGTGGGGGAAGATTTTGTAATGGTGGATTAGGATTATTGAGGTTTTGTCCATGTCCTGGGGCATGATCTAGCCATTGTTCAGGTGGTGTTTCATCACTGGTTTCGGCCATTCTTGTTTCTCGATTTGACAATTCTTGTGGAGATCCGTCAAGATGTCCTTGGCTGGTGCGACCAAGTTTACTCTCTACTCTTAACTGCCTTTCGTAAATATTTATATCAGGCTTATAAGGAGTGAGTGGGACCTTACCGCTTCGGGTCATCAACAATTGAATCGAAAATAACACGAAAAAAATAAATAAATAAACGTTGACTTATCCACGAAAATTTTGAACTAATACAGGTAGTAACCATAGACACAATGAATTAACGTCGTTTCCCCGGCAACAGCGCCAGAAACTTGATCGAAACTTTCTAGGTGTCCAATCTGACCAGCAGTGTACCGGGTCAAATTGTAGTTCTAGTCTGGTGAGTCAGTAGTCGTATCCTCAGGGAAATAAAAATATAATTCAAAGTGTGGTTAAACACCAATTAGCTGTTATTATCTCAATCTAAGTCGCAATCTTTACCACATAGAGTTATCTTGCTACTTTATTAATACGATAAATAAATAAATACTAATATAATATATAATTAGATGTATAGATATATAATTAGTATATATAGATATATAGATACCAATATAATAAATACTAATATAGATATTTATATATATATAGATATAATAAGAACTAACCAAGACAATATTATTGAACCATGATCTCTTTTAGTTTAATGGAAGTGATCGATCTTCCCCTTTTAAGGTGTAATTGATTATGTGAAACGGTATACTCCTCAGCTAACAATTTCCCCTCATACGAGTGTACGAATTTTTTCTATGCCTCCTCCTTGATAAAACCTCGATTAAACCTAAGGATTCGACATGATAATCTCTCGAGTATAAATAATCTGTCCCCGGATAAGAAAGAGTGTTCCGTTTGTCAGACGGCCAATTTTACCTTCCAGTTTTTCTACCATTTTCTCATATCCTAACGTCTCTGGTCAGTTCATGATTAGATTATGTCTCTGTCCATACTGGTTCATTACGTCAATACGGGCTGTCAATTAGTCCAAGTAGAAAAAGATTCATCATATTCAATTTTAATCAAATTTTAACATAGTCATCATCCATTTCCCTAAAAGATCAAAATAGTTCAATTACATGTCTTGGCTAGTCATATAATTAGCCTATAGTCATTATTAATACTAATATATAGATACTTATATAAATAACAAACATAATAACATTAGAATATTACCGAATACAATTGTTGAGTTGGGGCCTTATCATCTGAACGTAACAACAGCTTTGAAATCAACAATCTTTGATAATTACTCTAAGTAGTACAATGATACTATAACTACTTTTTTATGGCAGAATGCCTACTGAAATAATATTTACAGAGGTTAGATAAGATAATATATTCTTATATGGGATAGTACGATCTCAAAGTTTTTTTGCCTAAATAATACTACCCAATCGATGGATCGCTAATTCATCGCCAATTTCATCGCAAATGATCGCCAATTCATCGCTATGGATCGCCAATTCATCGCCAAGGATCGCAAATGATCGCGAATACATCGCCAATTCATCGCCAAATTGATCGCAAATGATCGCCGATTTGTATTATTTAAGCAACAAACTTTCGATGTACTATATAAACTTATCCCCCTATATATATATATAGATAGAGATATATATATATATTGGTACGAATTTTTCCCTTAGCAAATGAGGGCTATTTATAGGCTGAGTTTTCTGATCCGGCGTGCGCCGGGACTAATCCGGTCTGCGCCGGATTAACGGAATTTGAGTGCTTCTGTCAGACGCATGTGGAGTAATCATGATTTTAATCACATAATCCGGCGTGAACCGGCTTCTTCCGGTCTGCGCCGGTTTTGACAAATATCAGCCACATGATCAGATTTTTATATTTTTCGATTCCGATTCTTCTACTTTGTATCACATAATACCTGCATAATTCAAAAACAACAAAACCATAGGTAAATCTGATAACAAAAGTTATAAATTATATTACGACATTTATTTGTAACTATTAGATTTTTATAAGTTATATTAATACTTTTTAAGATATTTAGATAAAATTATTGATAATACGTTATAAAATGTTATAAATTTTAGTTATAAAAATGACATATATCAGGAACCCATCTCGAGCAAAGCAAGGCCAAGATTTTTGGTAAACATAAACCAAGCGATAGCGAAAAGAGAAAGCGGAGGATTTGTTGAGTCGAGTCTTTAAACAAAAAGTTGTATGTACTAAAACATCTTGTAGGGAATGCATTGAAGGTAATCACTAGGATGCACAAGTGTGTTGCCCAAAATAGCTAAACATGATATAGTTGGAAGGATATGCAATTGTCAGTTCAAATAGTTCGAAGGATGAGAAACTTATTTTCCTTAAATCAAGCATTTGACACGATGAAAACATCTTAAAGAAATTAAGGCACATCAAAGAATACACACACTTGGAAAACAAAAATTCGTAATAAGGGAACTTTTACCGAGTTTCAGAAGTTTCAAATGGAGGATTTAACTAGAGCATGGGTTACAATTAGTATGGATGGGGAAACAATTTAAATCGGGATAACCAAGTAGGAAACTAGATGATTATAAAAGAGAACCTTATTAATAAAGACATAAGATTGGAAAATCACCACGCAATCGTTTCTTGCCATCGAGGAGCACTATAACGGCAACACCTCATCTCTACCTACCAAACTTCTTATCATGGGTAACAACTAGCTTAAGAATCAGATAAATCAAAGTATTCCCATCTCCTATAACCTACCACACCATAACTTACAGGGTGGAAGAAAGACATATATCCTTCCTTGACCAGAGGACTTAAATGGTTTTGAGAAATTCGGGTGCATACATAAGCCATGAAGTAATTGATTTGCACAAAACAAACTGGACTGATTTTGAACATGAGGTAAAGAGAAAATATGTGAGTATATAAGTTTTACATATGATGCTCAAAAATCAATAAATTTGGGGAGCCATAGGTCGGTCAAAATAATTCTTTTCATCTACTGCTATAAGCTGTCAAAAAATTTTAGAACTTTATAAAATGTCGTGTGTTGCAGATTGTGCTCAGACCAAAACGAATTTGCACTTGGTTCCAAAACAAAAATTATAGTGCAGGATGTTTTCTACAACATATCAAAAATCCAAGTCATTTGGAGGTGTTTAGATTATTCAAAACAGAATGATAAGTTAGAGTACCGCTGCAGAATTTTCTGAACAGAGTACCCCTCCTTGTTAAACAATTTGTGAACAATCTATATTGAAAAATAAATTGATGTAAGGAGGGAAATTGTAGATAAGACAACTTTCTAAGTAGCTGAAAATTTACAGAATTCTTGGAACAAAAAAAATGATATAACATGACATGTAGAAACGTGAACAAAATCGTTTACTCGTTTTGCATAACACCAAGTTACAAGGAAGTGATTTGAACCAAATGTAGCATTACGGAAGCATTAAAACCTAAAAAAAAAAAGAACATTAGCGAAAGATTCAAAGATTCCAAAAGAGGAAAGAGGGATTCTACTAAGGATTCTCGAAAGGAACAAAACTTGAGAGGATCGCATAAGAGACGTGAGCTTAAAACTCAACCTAACTTTCGCCTAAGAAGACTATTCATTTGCTCCTGTGCATTTTAACCACGGTCTAAGGATTCCAAATCCTATGAGGGTTTGCCACCAAGATCAAGAGATATCAGAAAGGTTCTAAAAGGTCTAAAGAAATCCTATCTTAGAGGGAAGAAGCCTAGGAAAAAAATGACGCTTCTCTCTGATACCAACTGTAACGCCCCGCTCCCGGATACCGAGCCCTTATCCGGAAGAGAAACGTCCGGCGCGTATAGCATTAAGTAAATCTAATATTATACGCCAGCCTCTATGTCGTCGTATCAAAATAAAGCAAACGGAAGCTAAAAAGACTCGGGTAAAAACATAAATGCTACTATGAATAGAAATTAACCATACTAAAGATGGATAGTTAAATTACAACGACGAAAAACCCAAAGACTTATACAATACGAGGTCTTAAAAGTACCAACCAAACTTACAAAGATCTTAGAATTAGAAGTACAACAAGTCTAAGAAAAAGAATACAACTATTCTAGTACAAACTTTACAAGGAAATAAACTAAAAGCTTCGTCAAGGCATCAATGTCCTCAAAAGTCGTCATCTACGCTTGGTCAACCTGTCGTCTTCTCACCCCACAATACATACAAAAAAAATGCAACAAAATACTTTGTAAAAGTGAGAAGCTAATGAATAACTAAGTTCTACAACAACAAGGTTCTCATTATTATTTTCAGGTTATCTTTATAAAACCGACTCAATCTAGGGTTCACTCCATGTCCATCAGCATGTCATGACTATACGTTTCTAACTTAACATATCTCTGTTACAACCGCACTCAAAGGCACTACGCCTGATGAAAATCCACCAGGAGATATCGATTGCAACCCATTGGTGGATCACATCAATGGCCCCGGAAGCCTAGTCTGGTAGACTCCGATGGTGCACGCGTACGGAGAAGTTCCTCCACTGCCATTTAGTCGTTTATAGGCCAGCAGCGTTGTTTGCTTTATCTGCACGCCCGCACATGCGATATGGTCTGGTGCCTATCCAAGAGTGGCATGTTGTTTAGTCTGGTATGTATTTTATTAGTTGTTAACTAGCCACCTAAGTGTTTTCAAGTAAGTTCCCTCACACCCACTGCTCTCTTTCCCAGACCACTGGACACGGACAAGGCCTATAAAATACACAGACATTGATGAATGCTAATTCATCAAAGCACAAGCCTTTCATGCTCTTCCAACGGTCCCGAACTTCAACTCCCTTGAAGAGTACATTCGGTGTCAGAACTAAACGCATCAAAAACTCAATCAAGGCTTGTTCATCTTCATTTAGTGTTATTAGATCAAGAATTAACATTTAAACTCATCACGTGGCTTAAAACAAGCTAAAAATCACATAGCATCCAACACTTTAACTACAACATGAAACATGATTCCTTGCTACAACTAACACTCAACCTAAACATTGTAAAACCATAATTATTCTTTAGGAAGAACCTCTTACCTTAAATTCCAGCAAAGGTGATCCAAAACCTTCAAGATACTGCTGATCATCTAAGCCTTCAACTCGAAACCTAATTGATCAACAGGTAACCCGAAAAACCATATCTTTCTTGAAAATCCCGAAATGGAAAAGTACTTGAAACAGAAGATTACCTAGATTAAATGCTGTGAACCTATTTTTAGAATGATCTACGCTCCAAGATGATCGTTTTGACTACTCATGGATGAAAAACAGAGCTACGGATTAAAAGATGTGAATTTTTGAATAATCGAACCTGCCGAAAACCAAAAACTATGGCAAAACTGAAACTTACGGAATTATGAATAGTTGGTGTGGAAACGTCATCTTGATGAGATGATGATTTCCGTCTTCTACGGTCTGCCTAAATTCTTGACGGATTAGCCGTGACGAGGGTCGGACTAGCCCTCGCCACGTGTCATCTTTATATTGGCTAACCATTAATTGAAGACAGAGAATTAATAGCTAATAAAGGTCAGTACCCCTAGAGTTTAACTGAGAAAGCGGACCTGAACCCCAAATGGGAGGTCAGCTCGGCCCTTACTAACTTACCATCGCAGGTCGGCTAGGTAAGAGTGGAGGTCGGGTAATACAGTACAGGTCGAGATGGCCCGGGGGGCTCGACGCAAGTCAGCCAGAGCCTTCCTTTTTCGTATTTGGCACACATTCTTAATAATACCAGATAAACACAGAAAGAATCCGATGATATAATGACATTGATCTTGTCATTTAAATATATCCATAATTATCCCTAAATTATAGGGATTTACATGTATTAATCCTTAAAGAAATAATAATAATAATAATAATAATAATAATAATAATAATAATAATAATAATAATAATAATAATAATAATAATAATAATAATAATAATAATAATAATTCCTTGCAAGACAAGGAAAGGGCCCTATATAAACCACTCCTAAGGAACTACGGATAGTTGATTCCTGAATGATTAACAGGATACATAGGCAACATGGGAAAAATACCCAAACTCAGTCTAAAAATCACCCAAAAATCATCCATCGTTCATATTACCCTAGATTAAATGGCCCGGATTTATTCATAAATGAGATCCAGCATCGTCAATTGGCGCTAGAAGGAGGGTCTTCTATCGGTAATTGGTCATGGTTGTTTGTGATCAAGTTTATGGCAAAAACATGCCAGAAATGCAGTCAGATCGACGGCTTAATTCCGGAGTTTCAACCGTTGGAACAAGAATTCCACCGTTCATATTGAAGAAGAAGGAGGGACGAACAATATCTCTAAATTTCGTGTTGTTCGAAGTCCGTTTAGATGCCCGATCGTCGCCGGAAAGTTACTGTTGTAACACCAAAACGCAGCAGCCTCAAAAACGCAGTCATATCGACGGATTATTTCCGGAGTTTCAACCGTTGGAACTAGAATTCCACCGTTCATATTAAATAAGAAGGAGGTTCGAACTAACCCTTAAAATTTTGTGGCGATCGGAGTCCGTTTAGATACCCGATCGTCGCTGGAAAGTTGCTGATGTATCACCAAAAACGCAGCAGACACAGCTGTCAGATCGAGGGCTTATTTCCAAAGATTGATCCTTCAGAATAAGAATTCCACCGTTCAGATTAAAGAAGAAGAGGGGAATAACAATACCTTCAAATCTGGTGCCGATCGGAGTCCGTTTCAACACCCGATCGTAACCCAAAAATTTCTGCTGTATCATAAAAAATAAAGCAGTTACAGCTGTTAGATCGAGGGCTTATTTCCGGAGATTGAACCGTTGGAATAATAATTCCACCGTTCAGATTACAGAAGGATGGGGGCGAAGGAGCCCTCAAAATATTTTGCCGATCGGAGTCCGTTTCAATGCCCGATCATCACCGAAAAAGTTCTGATGTATCATAAAAAAAATGAAGTAGATACATCTGTCAGATCGAGAGCCTATTTCCCGAGATTGTACCGTTGGAATTATAATTCCACCGTTTAGATTGAAGAATAAGAAGGGACGAACAATCCCTTCAAATTTCATGCCGATCGAAGTCCGTTTAGATGCCTGATCGTCCCCGAGAAGATACGAAAGACAAACTCTCTAAGTCTGCAGGACAGACAATTTAACATGAGCTCTGCAGGTCGGGCTCATGGACGAGCTCTCAGGCTCCAAAATCCGAGCTGAGCTCTCAAGCACTTCAGTATGAGCTCTCTAATTACAAACTCTCTATCAGCGAGCTCTCTCATTACGAGCTCTCCAGGTACAAGCCCTCATTAACATTTATTTTCGTTTCTACAACTTAAATGAGCTATTTTATAGTTGGAGTGCCCTTGAGCGTATCTTTTATAAGACCGAGCTCAGCTCGGCATCATATTTGAAGCTCTCTTGAGTGAATCTTTTATAAGACCGGGCTTGGATCGGCATCATATTTCGAGCTCTCTTGAGCGAATCTTTTATAAGACCGAGCTCGGCTCGGCATCATATTTGGAGCTCTCTTGAGAGAATCTTTTACAAGACCGAGCTTGGCTCGGCATCATATTTGGAGCTCTCCTCGAGCAAATCTTCTATAAGACCGAGCTCGGCTCGGCATTATATTTGGAGCTCTCCTCGAGCAAATCTTCTATAAGACCGAGCTCGGCTCGGCATCATATTTGGAGCTTTCCTCGAGCAAATCTTTTATAAGACCGAGCTCCGCTCGGCATCATATTTGGAGCTCCCCTCGAGCGAATCCTTCATATACGAGCTCTTCAGCTCTTCAAGTACGAGCTCTTCATCTTTCCAGATATGAGCTCTTCAGCTATCCAGATACGAGCTCGCAAGCTCTCCAAGTACGAGCTCTCCATAATGGCAGGATCATTCCACGAAGTTGGCATGCCAACAACCTCTACAAATTACGCATCTAGGACAGGTTCCAAACTTTTTTAAATTGCTTTGTTTTTTCAGTTTCAATTTTGCTACTCGGTGTTATCACACTCATTTATTTCAATAGCAAATCTCTTTTGCATTATACGTGATGTTTTGATCAAGTTTGCAAAGGACAAACGAATAAAATTCGCAGGACGAACTAACTGAGCTTCGCAAGTCTGACTCAGAACAAACTTCCCAAGTCTGCAGGTCAGGGCAAATTTTAACTGAGTACTGCAGGTCAGACTCAAAAAGTTTGCAAAGGACAAACTTCCCAAATCTGCAGGTCAGGCTAAATTTCGAACTGAGTACTGCAGGTCAGACTCAGAAAGTTTGCAAAGGACAAACTTCCCAAGTCTGCAGGTCAGGCTAAATTTAAAACTGAGTACTACAGGTCAGACTCAGAAAGTTTGTAAAGGGAAAACTTCCCAAATCTGCAGGTCGGGCTAAATTTTAACTGAGTACTGCAGGTCAGACTCAGAAAGTTTGAATACCACAAACTTCCCGAGTCTGTAGGTCATGCCAAAATTTCAACTGAGTACTACAGGTCAGACTCAAAAAGTTTGAATACTATAAACTTTCCGAGTCTGCAGGTCAGGCCAAAATTTTAACTGAGTACTGCAGGTCAGACTCGGAAAGTTTGAATGCCACAAAACTTCCCGAGTCTGCAGGTCAGGCAAAAATTTTAACTGAGTACTGCAGGTTAGACTCAGAAAGTTTGAATGCCACAAACTTCCCGAGTCTGCAAGTCAGGCCAAAATTTTAACTGAGTACTGCACGTCAGACTCAGAAAGTTTGAATACCACAATGTTCCCGAGTCTGCAGGTCAGGCTAAAATTTAAAAATCAAAAACCAAGTATGCCATCCACTACACTAAGTAATGTATGCCATACGGGGGGGATGCACGGGGTACCAGATAAGTACTTAAGCCCAAAATAAATTTCAAAATAGAAATGAAAACAAAAGTACAGTGGACAGAGCACCACAAACATCCAGAAAAGATACAAGTTTTTCAGAAATTCCATAAAATAAAACGTGTCTTGGTGACACAAGAAAAGGCAATCAATTCTGGGCTCCAGGATTTTGCTCTGTTGAGGAAGGAGCCGGCTCAGTACTCTGAGGGACAGGTCGGCGTTTAGCATACTTTGCCCCGATGTCTTCTCCTTCCTTAAACTCTCTCAGGCGGTCATCATAGATCTGACCTGCACCCGCCTTGTACATGGTTCGATAATGAGGAAGCTCAAAAAGAACCAGCTCGGCACGTTGCTCTTTGGCCTCATCAACCCCAACAGTATAGCCATGCTACATAACTGGGCCTAGTAAGGCCTTCAAAGCCTCAGAAAAGTGTCCAGAGGACTTATACTCATGAATGGATTGAGCATTCCGAGCAAGAATAAAGGCTTCCAATGCATCCCTCTCGGCCCGGAAGCTAAGGCTTGCCCCAGTTCAGAGTTCTCATCAGTATATTTGTCAAATGCAGCTTGAAGCCCGGCGGTACACCGAGTCTTGGTCTGCTGGAGCTCAGCATCACGAGCTCCGAGCTGCTCTTTCAGGTCGGACTCAAAATCTTAGGCTCCGCTAGCCGAACCCGAAAAGTTTGTTTAAGTCTGGTGGACAGACTTCAACTTTCAGAACTCCGTAGGTCGGACTCAACAAAGTTTGCAGGTCAAACTCATCGAATTGAGCTCCGCAGATAGGGCTCACCAAGTTTGCAGGACAAACTCGTCCAGTCAGCAGGACGGACAAAAGTATGAGCTCTCTAACTCAGCCTTCGTAAAGTTTGTAGAACAAACTTACTTAGTTCGTAGCCGAACTCAAACCGAGCTCCGCATGTCGGACTCGTCATAAAATTAGTCCGCAGGATGGACTCGAGCAATAACCCGCATGACGGATCCAAATTTCAGAGCTTTGCAGGCCAGGCTCATTAAGTTTGTAGGACAAAGCAAGTTCGCGGATATACTCACACTGAGCTCCGCAGGTCGGACTCCTCAGAAAGCAAGTCCGCACGTCGAGACAGAAATTCAGAGCACTGGATGTCAGGCTCAATACGTTTGCAAAGCTGAGCTCCACAGGTCGGACTAACTCTCAAAAACCGTTCCACCTCAAAAGACATAGGCACGAATGACAGCGTCATAACAATAACTCTGCCACCTGGCAGAGTAGGTCATTGTAAAATTCTACAAGTCTAGATGACAGTATCCGAACAACACCTCTAACAGATCTGACCTCACAACAAGTAGTTCAGTCAGATCTGGGGGGCTTATGACGAGGGTCGGACTAGCCCTCGTCATGTGTCATCTTTATATTGGCTAACCATTAATTGAAGACAGAGAATTAATAGCTAATAAAGGCCAGTAGCACTAGAGTTTAACTGAGAAAGCGGACTTGAACCCCAAGTGGGAGGTCAGCTCGGCCCTTCTTAACTTACCATCGCAGGTCGGCTAGGTAAGAGTGGAGGTCGGGTAATACAGTACAGGTCGAGATGGCCCGGGGGGCTCGACGCAGGTCGGCCAGAGCCTTCCTTATTCGTATTTGGCACACATGCATAATAATACCAGATAAACACGGAAAGAATCCGATGATATAATGACATTGATCTTGTCATTTAAATATATCCATAATTATCCCTAAATTATAGGGATTTACATGTATTAATCCTTAGGGAAATAATAATAATAATAATGTAATTCCTTGCAGGATAAGGAAATGGATGAAACATCCCCTATATAAACAATCACTAAGGAACTACGGAGACTTGATTCCTGAATGATTAACAGGATACGTAGGCAACTTGGGAAAATACCCAAGCTCAGTCTAAAAATCATCCAAAAACCATCTCTCGTTCATATTAGCCTAGATTAAACGATCCGGATTTATTCATAGACGAGATCCAGCATCGTCAAACATAACATACAAGAATTGCTTGGACATCTCTTTTAATATATCACAATCACAGTATCTAACTTAAGCGTCGTAACCCTCGATTAATACATCAAAACATTTTAATTATATGAAAAATATAAATTATTCCCAACAGTTTTGACAGGTTCAACAATGTATTAGGTGTTTTGGACCATTCTTCCTTGTTTTTAATTAACCTATCTCCTACGAAACTCTATTTATTAGGACGGAAAAAATCACATTTGAGATGGGGCAATTGACTAAATGGGAACCATGAAGATGCTCCATCCCAAGAAAGAGAAAGAAAAAGAAGCGAAGATGGGGAGGAAGAGCTCATATTTTGTTACGGTGTTTCTCCTTCTCATTTCTTGTAGTAAGTGTTTACTATTTGTTCTTATTTTCACGAATTTTTTTTACAATTGAATTATTTAATTGCTAGCTAGCTACTAAAATTAGTGACAGAAGTACTAATACTAATTACACAAATGTCTATTGATTTTACAATACATACTGTTGGACAAAAGACCTACGGATTGGTGCAAACCAACTTGAAAAGCCACGGAGGGAAACTTAGCATGTCCCGAAAAATGCTAGACGACGAAGATTATTGTTACCAGATAAAAATTCGATGTTTGACAACTGAGCTTGATTGTCAAAGAAATAAAAGCAATACCGTCTTTTATTAATTCATTTTCCGTTATTAGCCCTAACTATCTATCACATTATGTTCATTGCATAACATGAGGTTCCAAGGGTATCTATCTTAGCTCAAGTTTGTTACATCATGAATAACAAGGGCACTACGCCTAGTAATAGGATGTACTAGGACAATCGCGGGTACAACCTACTTAGAGACTCGCTCTAAGTAGCCCCGGGAATAACGAGTCCCGATAGTGTGATGACCGGCGAGTGCACCGTACGCTTTATCCGGCCAATCGATTGACCGGCGTGGGTACGCCTACTTTGTCCGGTCGGAGGACACATCGCGATATTGTACTATGCCTTACCAAGCATTGCATGATGTTTAAGATTTTAATCTAGCACATACGTTTGATTAGATGTTTAACTAGCCACCTAAGTGTTTTCGGGTAAGCTCCCTCACACTTCCTACCCTCGTACTTAGACCTCTGACACGGACAAGCCCTAGCAATATACACGTACATCGATAAACCCTAGCTTATCGAAGCACAAGGCAAATCCGAAGCTTCCAAAGTGGTCCCACACTTCATCTTTTAGGGAATCCATGTGGTGCCGGAACTAAACGCACCAGAAGCTAGTTCAGAGCTTTGTCACGTAAGGTTATGCATTAGAACAGTACAATAAAGCCTGAACTCAAGCTGACATGACAAAAAAAACAATGAAAAACTAGAACCACCAGGCCCAAACGCTCGTCCACTCCTATGCAGACGCCCGTCTGAACATGGACGCTCGTCCATAGAGGCTGAACGCCCGTCCAAAAACCAAATGCCCGTCCACCTTCAAACCATCACATCCTGTATCACAATTTCACCCTGAACGCTCGTCCAAGGGAACTGGACGCTCGTCCACTTTGCAAGAGGAACCCGGACGCCCGTCCAATCCCTGGAAGCCCGTCCACCTGGGAATTTCCCAGAATTTCCTGCAACCTGTTTGCTGCGTTTTCCAACCATATGCATCCCAAAGTTCGACCAAAACAACTTAAAAACAGCAGAAAAACATACACATTGCCCTACAACGTTATGAGAACTAAATCATACGATAGAAGACCACGTTACCTCGATTCTTGCGAGCTACTACGATCCAAGCAACCACAACTTTGAAAAAGATAAACCTTTAACCTCGAACCTAAAACGATCAACACCAAATTGATCACTACGATGCGTAGATAACGCAAAAACGCAGGCTTAACGATGCTAAACAGGAAAACGAACCCTAACAAGAACGGTGATGAGAACTTACGTTAACGGTTCTAAGGATGGTTGATATCCAAACGATCCTCTTGTCGTGGTGATTCTTTTTCCCTTGAGATGTCTGTCCAAAAGATCAACGGATTAAGCCTGGGGATTGAAAGTTCTTCCTCTCTTTTTTTTTTCTAAACTTGCGCCCTTCTTCAAAAGATGCGGCCTCCTCTCTCTTTTTTTTTCAAAAAGTGATTAGGTTAATTTAGGATTTATTTCCTTTTAATAAATCCCAATTTTTTCTAAATACCATAAAATTCCTTAATTATCCCTTTTCTTTTATAAAACCTTTAAAAAAATAAAAGAACATAATATTCCGGTTTATCAAAAGACCGAAATGCCCTTTTATCGAAAATCGGGATATTACATTCCTCCCCCCTTAAGAGGAGTTTCGCCCTCGAAACTAGAACGTACCTGGCAGATGAGAAAACTCTGGGAACTCGTCTGTCATGTCCACTTCTACTTCCCAAGTGGCTTCCGTCGGTGCATGGTTGCTCCATTGCACTAACACTAACGGAATCATTCGCCTCTTGATCATCCTTTCCTTTCTATCCAGAATCTTGATCGGCTTTTCCACGTATGATAGGTTGTCTTGTAACACTTCCGGATCAATCTCATATTCCACATCCACTTTTGATAAACACTTTTTAAGCATTGATACGTGGAAGACATTGTGGACTCTAGACATCGATTCTGGCAACCGTAGTCTATAAGCCAACTTCCCAACTCTTTCGATGATATCAAAAGGTCCTACGTATCTTGGACTTAGCTTTCCTTTCTGACCAAACCTCTTGACACCCTTCATTGGAGACGCTCGAAGGTAAACTCTGTCCCCAACTTCGAACTCTAGCGGTCTCCTTCTAACATCGGCCCAACTCTTTTGGCGATCTTGTGCAGCTTCCAGATTCTTCCGTATCAACTCGATCTTCTCCTTGACTTGCTGAACCATCTCCGGCCCGGTGATGTGTTTCTCTCCCACTTCATCCCAATAAAGTGGAGTCCTACACTTCCTACCATACAAGGCCTCAAAAGGTGGCATTCCCAAACTTGCGTGGTAACTGTTATTGTAAGCAAACTCCGCCAAGTTGAGGTAATCTATCCATGAACCTCCGGCATCCAAAACACAAGCTCTAAGCATATCCTCAAGAGTCTGAATCGTTCTCTCGGACTGCCCATCCGTCTGAGGATGAAACGCTGTACTCAAATCAGTCTTCGTTCCAAAAGCTTTCTGCAGACCTTTCCAAAAGCGACTGATGAATCTACTATCCATGTCGGATACAATAGATAAAGGCACCCCATGAAGCTTCACTATATTGTCGATGTACATAGTAGCGAACTTCTTTATAGGCATGTCTACCTTACACGGCAAGAAATGGGCTGATTTGGTAAGTCTATCCACAATCACCCAAATCATGTCATGACCGCCCTTCGTCTTAGGCAAACCGGTGATGAAATCCATCGTGATATTCTCCCATTTCCATTCCGGTAACTCCAAAGGTTTCAAAAAACCTCCCGGCCTTTTATGTTCTCGCTTTCACCCTCGACATGTATCGCATCTCGCCACGAACTCGCGATCCCTAACTTCATACCAGGCCACCGCATCTTTCCTTGAGATCTCTATACATCTTAGTGGCTCCGGGGTGAACCGCAAAAGCAATCTTGTGAGCCTCATCCATAACCTTCTCTCTTAGACCATCCACATCTGGTACACACAAACGGTCTCCATACCAAAGATAACCACTCTTGTCCAACTGATAACCCACTGTAGGTTTTTCTCGGGCCACACGCTTCAAATTAACCATCACCGGGTCCTTATCTTGTTTAAACCGTATCTCATCTAGCGGATCCGACCTCGCCATCAATGGCGCCATAAACCGGTCTTCATCCTTCGCTCAACCACTTCAATCCGCATTCTATCCAACTGATCCACAACTTCTTGTAAGGTGGTGATAGCATTAACCGCTCTCCGGCTAAGTGCATCGCCTACGACATTCGCCTTACCCGGGTGGTATTGAATGTCCAAGTCGTAGTCTTTCACAAACTCTAACCATCTTCTTTGTCTCATGTTCGATTCTCCCGAGTAAAGAAGAACTTAAGGCTCTTATGATCCGTGAAGATCCTTGTCTTGACACCATACAAATAGTGTCTCCAAAGCTTCGAGCAAACACCACCGCCGCCAACTCCAAGTCGTGTGTAGGGTAATTCTTCTCATGCACCTTTAGTCGCCTAGATGCATAAGCAATCACCTTTCCCGACCGCATCAAAACACAACCCAAACCTTGACCCAATGCATCCGTATAAACATCATAATTATCAAAAACCTCCGGTAACGCCAACACAGGAGCTGTGGTCAACTTTTCTTTCAAAGTCTGAAAGGCTTCCTCACATTCATCAGTCCACTCATACTTGACGTTCTTCCGAGTAAGTCTCGTAAGAGGTGTAGCTATCTTCAAGAAATCCTTTACAAACTTCCGGTAATACCCCGCGGACCCAAGAAACTTCTTATCTCTCATTATCGATGTCGGTCTAGGCCACTTAGAGACAAACTTTCTTCTATCTTTGCCGGATCCACTTTAATACCTTCTCCGTAAACTATATGTCCAAGAAAACCGACTTGATCCAACCAAAACTCGCACTTGGAAAACTTGGCATACAAACTTGTTCTCTTTTAAGGTTTGTAGTACTACCCTTAGATGTTCTTCATGCTCCTTCTCGTCTTTAGAGTATACCAAAATATCGTCTATGAAGACTATCACAAACTTGTCGAGATAAGGCATGAAAACTCTTTGCATTAGGTCCATGAACTTTGATGGAGCATTAGTGAGTCCAAACGGCATGACCAAAAACTCATAATGTCCATACCTCGTCCGAAGGTCGTCTTAGGTATATCTCGACACCTTGATTTTCAACGATGGTAACCGGACCTAAGATCAATCTTAGAGAACACCTTCTTACCTTGCAACCGGCGAACGGATCGTCAATCCTTGGTAAAGGATACTTATTCTTGATTGTCGCTTTATTCAACTCTCTCGTAATCGATGCACAAGCGCATACTCCCATCTTTCTTCTTTACAAACAAAACCGGTGCTCCCCACGGTGATGTACTTGGCCGGATGATGTTTTTCTCTAACATATCCTTAAGCCGAATCTTCAACTCTTTCAACTCACTCGGTGCCATCCCGTATGGCGCTTTAGCCACCGGTGAAGCTCCCGCGATCAACTCGATCTCAAACTCTATGGCCCTATCGTGCATGTGTCCCGGCAAATCTTCCGGGAAAACTTCAGGAAAGTCCTTAACTACACGAGTCTCTCCTAACTCGGGTTTGAGCTTTTCCTTATCTAGCGCGTACACCACAAAACCTTAGCAACCCTGCCTTAAGGATTTTAAAGCTTTAACTGCTGAGATGATCGGATGCTGTTTCTTGCTAGGCTTGTATACGATACCCCGAAACGTCCTAGCGATTTTCCCGGAACTTTAAAGATTACTCTCTTGCCTTTGCAATCCAAATAGACATGGTTCTTAGACAACCGGTCCATACCTAGGATAACATCAAAGTCCGAGAAATCCAACACCGTCGGGGCATGCCGGCACTTGTAAGTCCCAACTCTAATGTCGACCGAGGGTGTGACTTGAGCACATCCGGTGACTCGGCCCAAAGGGGTGGATATACTCAAGGGTCTCTCCAACTCCTTAAGCGGTAGGTTTAACTTCTTGACTATGTTTGAAGAAACAAAAGTTCCCGAAGCTCCGGTATCAAACAGTAGCCGAAACTCGCTAGATTATCTATGATTATGGTACCTAAAAGTGAATCAATTTACGTATAAATATGTAATATCATATGCGCGCTATATCATATTAAATATTTATAAGAAACACAAACACTGAAAAAGTACTTGTCACCACAAGGTCATCTAGCTCCTCTGGTTCTGCATCTGCTGCAAAGATACGAACCGGTCTGCTACCCGTAGGACGACTACCCCGCCGGTTACTTCGCCCTCCCCGCCCGATTGCCCCGTGATAGCTTCTTAGGACACGCCCTCGAGTAGTGTCCCGCTTCCCCGCAAGGGAAACAATTCAAGCTACCACCATGCAATCTCCTGTATGTGCCTTGTTACATTTAGCACAAACCGGTGGCGTCCCACTTGTCGAACTCTTCATTGCTAAACTCCCTGTCTTCTTTACATTCTGTTGTGGCGCCCCTCTACTACCTCCTTGAAAATTTGAGAATGGCCTCTTGTCCCCAACTACAACTGTCGGCCTGTTGGCAAACCTTTCCGCTGTCAATGCTCTATCCATGACGCTTGCCATACTCGTCGGTCTATCTCCAAGCATACCTTTTGCCACATCATGTGACAACCCTTCCATAAACTTGTCTATCTTCTTTTCTTCACTCTTCATAATCTCGGGGTAGAACCTGCCCAGCTCGTGAAACTTCTGCGAGTACTGTGTCACCGTAGTATTTCTTCCCCGTTTTAAACTCGAAACTCGTTGGCCTTTGCATTTTGTGCCGTTCTAGGGAAGTATTCCCGATAGAACAAATTCTTGAATACCGCCCAATCCGTGATTCTAGGATTAGCTTGCTCATAAGACTCCATCCAACTCTCTCGCATTACCCGCCAACAAGGATACGCCAACCGAGCCCATTCGGATTCTCGGGGCCCTCATGTTTCGCATGCCTTTTCAAAACGACGAAGCCACAAGTCCGCTGCCGCCGGCTCAACATTACCGAAAAATCTGGTACCCCGTGCTTCTTCACCTTCTCATACCCGCCCGTTGGTCTATCGTAACCCCCAAACCGCCGGTGCCGAAACCGCCGCCGTACCGGTGGGGCATTCGATAACTCGTCGCGGGCCGGGTGTAGCCAGGTGCTACGAAAGAACTCGATCTAGGTGGTGGTGGAGGTCGAACTCGTCGGGCCGAGGAGTGAAACTCAACGGTGTAGACAAAACATGGATACCGTGGATAACCGAAGAACCGACCGGCCGGTGGGTTAGAAAGTCCCAACCCGGTCCAAGTGGTGGTCCTTGGGGCCGATGTAAACCGGTACGCGGGTGCTAAACCTTGAAGGACCCGCTTGTTCCACTCGACCTCTAACGAATTACTTGGTCCTTGATTTCCACCATGACTCGGGGTTGTTCACTTGAGTGACCGGAGGAACCCGAGTAGCCGGTCCACTCCTCCTCCTTCTCGGAACCACAACCTCGCAAAATCCGTCTCTCGCGTTACTTGTCCGGGTATTATCTCGCCTCGGCGTTATACGAACTAGCTCCTCCTCTAGTAAGCACCATCCCGTAGCCAAGAAAGAGAGGGGTTACTAAAGCTCTAACCTTATCTTAAAGAAAAATCAAGTCCTACACAGCAAGGAAAACCTTTCTCTCTGATACCAACTGTAACGCCCCGTTTCCGGACACCGAGTCCTTATCCGGAAAGAGCGCTCGACACATATATTATCAAATAAAAACTCAATAATACATGCAAGCCTTACGTCATCCATCAAAAATCAAACGACGCGGAAGATAAAACAACTCAACAACTCGGGAAACCAAACGATCGAAACATACGGTAATCAATGTTGTGAAGAAAAACTAAATCCAATAAAAGATCTAAACATCCAGAATTCAATCCAAAAGATCTCAAAGGTAACTAAACCAAAAGAAAGAACAACATTGTTCAAAGCTTTGGAAACAACTCGTTTATGAAAAGAAAACATCTAAACGATCTAAGCCTTCAAACTCCAACTCAAACGTCCTCGTCATCAAAGAACTCATCGCCGGTAACCACCGTTCATCTTCTTTGGGGAAAGGGAAAGACAAAGATAACGTAACGGGGTAAGTACAAAAGTACTCAGTAATGTGTAGAAGATCGTATAACTATGCCCTCATAAAGAAATAAAAGCAATACCATCTTTTATTAATTCATTTTCCGTTATTAGCCCTAACTATCTATCACATTATGTTCATTGCATAACATGAGGTTCCAAGGGTATCTATCTTAGCTCAAGTTTGTTACATCATGAATAACAAGGGCACTACGCCTAGTAATAGGATGTACTAGGACAATCGGGTGCAACCTACTTAGAGACTCGCTCTAAGTAGCCCCGGGAATATCCGAGTCCCGATAGTGTGATGACCGGCGAGTGCACCGTACGCTTTATCCGGCCAATCGATTGACCGGCGTGGGTACGATCCTACTTTGTCCGGTCGAGGATACATCGCGATATTGTACTATGCCTTACCAAGCATTGCATGATGTTTAAGATTTTAATCTAGCACATACGTTTGATTAGATGTTTAACTAGCCACCTAAGTGTTTTCGGTAAGCTCCCTCACACTTCCTACCCTCGTACTTAGACCTCTGACACGGACAAGCCTTAGCAATTACACGTACATCGATAAACCCTAGCTTATCGAAGCACAAGGCAAATCCGAAGCTTCCAAAGTGGTCCCACACTTCATCTTTTAGGGAATCCATGTGGTGCCGGAACTAAACGCACCGGAAGCTAGTTCGCAGCTTTGTCACGTAAGGTTATGCATTAGAACAAGACAATAAAGCCCGAACTCAAGCCGACATGACAAAAAAAACAATGAAAAACTAGAACCACCAGCCCAAACGCTCGTCCACTCCTATGCGTACGCCCGTCCGAACATGGACGCTCGTCCATGCAGACCGAACGCCCGTCCAAAAACCAAACGCCCGTCCACCTTCAAACCATCACATCCTCGTATCACAATTTCACCCCGAACGCTCGTCCAAGGGAACCGGACGCTCGTCCACTTTGCGGAGGAACCCGGACGCCCGTCCGAATCCCCGGACGCCCGTCCACCCGGGAATTTCCCGTAATTTCGCAACCCGTTTGCTGCGTTTTCCAACCATATGCATCCCAAAGTTCGACCAAAACAACTTAAAAACAAAGCGAAAAAAACATACACATTGCCCTACAACGTTATGAGAACTAAATCATACGATAGAAGACCACGTTACCTCGATTCTTGCGAGCTACTACGATCCAAGCAACCACAACTTTGAAAAAGATAAACCTTTAACCTCGAACCTAAAACGATCAACACCAAATTGATCACTACGATGCGATAACGCAAAAACGCAGGCTTAACGATGCTAAACAGAAAACGAACCCTAACAAGAACGGTGATGAGAACTTACGTTAACGGTTCTAAGGATGGTTGATATCCAAACGATCCTCTTGTCGCGGTGATTCTTTTTCCTTGAGATGTCCGTCCAAAAGATCAACGGATTAAGCCTGGGGATTGAAAATTCTTCCTCTCTTTTTTTTTTCTAAACTTGCGCCCTTCTTCAAAAGATGCGGCCTCCTCTCTCTTTTTTTTCAAAAAGTGATTAGGTTAATTTAGGATTTATTTCCTTTTAATAAATCCCAATTTTTCCTAAATACCATAAAATTCCTTAATTATCCCTTTTCTTTTATAAAACCTTTAAAAAAATAAAAGAACATAATATTCCGATTTATCAAAAGACCGAAATGCCCTTTTATCGAAAATCGGGATATTACATTGTCCGGATTATTGCGAATGCCCAACATTACCACTATCAATGATACCCGGAAGAGTGGCACCTTTTATACATGCATTTTGCATAAATTCAATAGAGCCAGAACAGGAACCGGAGGCGGAGGCGGATTCAGAGCTAGAGATTGAGCCTCAATCCGATACCATGGAAGACTCAGAGTAATACTAGTCACACTTATGGCTGCAATTGGCTCAAGGTCCACTCTACGGATGAGAATTCAACTCCATATATGTTTAATTTCTTTTCTAGTGCACGAAAAACTAGTTACTAAGGTTTGAGATCACCTGTCCAATATTGGTGTTTAATTTCGGTGTCCAAGTAAAACTAGTTACTTTAACACCGAAATTAAACACCAATATGGACAATCGATCTCAACCCAAGGTTTGAAGGGTATTGAGGTAAACTTGTGCCTCTGTAATAAAGACACATCTAAATATGAGTGTGTTTCTAGATTAATCCTTGTTTTCCTCTGTTTTGTCCTAGTTTTATAAGATGGCCCGTTCTTTTCAGCGCGTCTTTGTATTCTTCATTATTCTCTTCAAAAAAATCATAGCTATCCTTTGATTTTAGTGATATTCAGGCACATATCATCAATTTTTATTTTTTTTGGGGAAATTGGAACAACATGCCCCTAAAATAAAGATTTTTTTGTCGGGGGAAAGGAAATATCATTATTAGAAATCGAAATGGTTTTATATAACGGTCTTAAGAAGCCAAGACGAAAACGAACAGGGCCAGAAAACTGTTTCTTTATGTTTACAACTAAAACGAGCGAGGGGTGTTCACGGTTTGGTTCGGTAAGGTTAATGGCCCGTAACCGAATCGAACCGAAATATATGGTTCGGTTCAATTAACGGAAAACTGAAATAAAGTTTAACAATTCTATTTGGTCATAAACAATTCGGTTTTTTATTCGTTTTTTTCATTCGGTTATAAACGGTTCGGTTATAAGCAATTTCTATAATAATAAAAAAAATGGTTATAAAACCTAATTATAAACGGTTGGGTTACGGTTTTTTTGTTTGGTATGGTTTCGGTTCGGTTTTTAATTCGGTTCTGTTAATTGTTTGCTTTTAATTCGGTTTGGTTACGGATAATTTGCACGTGAACCGTTACCGAACCGAAATTTACGGTTTGTCTATATTATAAACCGAAACCAAATCGGAACCGAGTATTAACCGAACCGAACCGAACCGAAACGTATGACCTCAGATCGGTTCGGTTTTCAAAGAAACCGGATCCTGGCTACCCATATTTTTTACATAATGAAAAGATAACTCCTTATCGATATTATTTTATCTTAGTTTTACAAAGTGTTCTCGAATAATTAGAGCCTTATCTCCCATCGCTGATGAAACCTTTTCAATTCTAAAACGCTTCGCTCATTCCTAAAAAATCGTCATCATATAATTAATTAGCTGAATCAATCATACGATAATAGATTACCATGTTAGTTAGGTATAAATATAGAATGTATAAATGAAAATGTGACCCGTTTAGTTTTAAGCCTCTACACAAACATAATTCTCGTTTAAAAATAATTAGATATCCCTAAAAGAAAAAATTAGATAAACACGGGATAAGACTCGTATTCACTTACGCATAGGAAAATAATGTACTACCGCCGTCCCATAAAAAGGGTTTATTTCTTATTTTTCACGCAGATTAAGAAAATATTTAATATATTGTATTTTAAGTATTAATAGACATAAATACACATATCTCATAATAAATCCTTGTTTTGAAATATGAAATGAGCATATAACAATTAAATTTTATAATTAGGGTGTGTTCGGAAAAAATAAATTAAATAATGTATTGGCTTTTTGATAAACAACTTTTTTTTTTCCTTTCAAAAAATTAACATTTTTTATGGGACATGACAGTATAAACTTACTTGTATCTAGTCTACACAAAGACATGCTTCATTGCCAGCAAAATGTATAAGAAGTGTCGCACTACCGCCGTCACTACAACCAATTGCCGGCGAGTAAAAAATTAATACCAACTTTTTGTTGATTATCAATCGGCTGGCAGGCCGGTAATGTATGTCATGGTTAATTCAAATTGTGCACGGTCATCTTGTTATTCATGACTTGGTCACCTTATCTGTCTTCTTTTTTCTTTTCTTTTTTTTCTTTTTTTTTTTTCTTTTACCGGTAAACAAAGGTCTAAATACTACGGGAGGGGATTCGAACCCTGGTTTCAAATACGGGAGTCCGGGTAAACCCTAGTAGTGACCACTAAGGTATGTACATTGGTACGTCACCTTATCTGTCATAATCTTTTTATTGTAAATCATAAATTAGTCTTTCTTGAAATGTAATGTAATCAAAAGACTCTTCAAAGGTTTAAAATAATAAACATACTTTTCATCATTACATTTTCTTAAATGCTTTTTCCATTAAAAAAACATAATATATAAACAATCTTGAAAATAAAAAGTCAAAAAATTCCTTTTTTTTTTTTTTTTAAACAACACCAATTCCTCTTCCCTCTATGTAATTTTATATTTGTATATTTATCTTATGAGGTTTTGGTTTTAAACTTTTTTTTTTTTTTATCTTTTGAAGAAGTAGAAGAAATTGGTTTTATATTTCTGATATATTTTCCTTTTCATTAATAGGTACACAACTGGTAGTTGTATTTTTTTGCCAAAATGACATTATACATAGAATATTTCAGGCAAATAGAACAAAGGAAATTCAATTTGGCACAATCTATATAACTTTTGGACAAATTTACTCTTATTCACTATAGCTTATATTTTTTTAAGATAATCTTGAAAAGTTAATTGTTGAGATTCACCCTCACTCAAAAATTTAATGTCAAAATTAACTAGTGAATTTTGATAGTAAATCCATAGTTCATCAATCCATAATAGATGACTCAAATAGATAATCTGTTTGATCATCTATGACATTCACTAAACGCTCAATCTTGAAAAATCCATTGTGGAGATTCGATGTCACCCGATAATTATTCACTATCTAACTAGTGATTTTGATAGTAAATCACACATATAATAAAGTTGAATTTCACCTTCATTTTCTTTCAGTGTCACCCGAAAAATCAGTGTCTAAGTTGAAAAAACAAAGGGGCGGAAGCAGGGAAATGCAGGAAGAACTGAAGGAAAACATAAAGAGGTAAGGTTCCTTTTTCTTATTCATTCGAGTAGCCTGATGTCTCTGATTTATACAAGTTGTTCTAAGAGTCTGATTTATCACAGACTTTATTTGAATCAATTCCTAAAGGATATACTTTATTTAAATCGACTAAACCTAGTTTTTGAATGGATAAACTGAATAATCTAATAATCTGAAATACAAAACATATTTGAGATAGATCACTCCTTTGTTCAAAAGATTATGACTCTAGGTAGACTTATCACTTCACACAACCTGCTGCATTTGAATTTTCGACCTTATCTCTCCATTTTCCACCCTTATCTCTCTATTGGGTCGATCTGTTTGATTTTGAGTTTGAGTTGTGTCTGAATTTTCATTGTCTGAACTTGAGTCTTGTATTGCGATTTCTTGACTCTTAATACCCTCCCTCAAACTGTGCCTGGGGCGAAGGCACAGTTTGTCGATGAATTGATGAAGGAGGAATTTGGTGGCTGGTTTTGTGAACAGATCGGCCACTTGTTTCCCTTGAGCCACTTTCTCTCGCACAAAGTGATAATCCAGCTCAATATGTTTAGTCCGAGCGTGAAACACTGGATTAATGGTGAGGTATAATGCACTTAGATTGTCACAGTACACAGTAGGTGTTATAGAATGCCCAAGTTGTAGGTCTTGAGTGAGAAACTGTAGCCAGGTTAATTTTGCTGCTGTATTTGCTAATGCCCGATACTCTGCTTCAGTGCTTGATCTGGAGATTGTGGGCTGCTTCTTGGCACACCAGGAGATGAGATTCTGGCCTAGGAATGTGCAAAAACCGGTTGTAGACCTCCTAGTGATAGGGCAACCCGCCCAATCTGCGTCTGAGTATGTTGTAAGAGCCAATGTATCAACTGCTGTGAATTCCAGTCCTAGGGCCAGTGTGGCTTTAACATATCTGAGAATTTTGTGAGCCAATTTTTGATGAACATGAGTAGGAGCCTGGAGAAATTGAGATGCATAGGTAACACTGTAGGCAATGTCAGGTCTTGTGAAGGTGAGGTATTGGAGTGCACCAATGAGTTGTCTGTAGTAGGTAGGGTCTTCTAGGGGAATGGACTCTGCATAAGGTTGAGGCTAGAGTTCCAAGGGTGTAGCCATAGGCTTGCAATCCACCATTTTTGCCCTTTCTAGAATGGAGAGGGCATAGTGTGTCTGGGATAGATGCATAGTAGGACCTGCACAAGATATTTCCACTCCAAGAAAATGATGTAAAGTGCCCAGATCTTTCATAGCAAATTCATTGTGTAAAAGTGAAATAAATGAAAAAACTAGCTGAGTGTTGGATCCTGTCAATAACATATCATCTACATATAGCAATAGGAACAGAGATCCAGAATGTGAGTGAAACACAAATAGTGAGGGATCAGCAAGGCTACAATAAAAACCATAAGTAATAAGGAATGAGCTGAACCTGTCAAACCAGGCCCTGGGGGCCTGTTTGAGGCCATAGAGGGCCTTTCTTAACTTGCATACATGTGTAGGGAACTGTGTATCTGCCATGCCATGTGGCTGAGACATGTATATTTCTTCATGGACAAGTCCATGTAAGAAGGCATTCTTGACATCTAACTGTCTAATAACCCATCCTTGACTTAGTGCTGCTGCTAGGACAAGTCTGATGGTGCCAGGTTTAATGACTGGACTGAATGTTTCAGTGTAGTCTACCACATCTACTTGGTTATACCCCTTGGCCACAAGCCTAGCTTTAAGTCTTTCAAGGGTTCCATCAGGATGAAGTTTTGCCTTGAATACCCATTTGGAGCCAATGATGTGCATTCTAGGGGTTCTAGGGACTAAGTCCCAGGTATGGTTTTGGTGGATAGCCTGTAACTCTTCCATCATTGCAGTCTTCTAACCAGGGTGTTTAAGGGCCTCAGTGACTGTTCGGGTTCCCTAGGGATAGTATGGAAGGTAGACACAATTAAAGCATATTTTGGGTTGGGCTTGAGAATTCCATGTTGAGCCCTGGTGGTCATGGGATGAGTGCCTAAAAAATTTGGATCAGGAATAGAAGGATCAGTGGCTGGGGATGTAGTAGAGGGGAGACTTGGGCCAGAAGAGGCAGTTTGTGATGCTGTGGAGGCTGGAGTAGGTTGGTTGGGGGATGTAGGGTCCAAATCAGAGTCAGAGAGTGGCTCATGATGGAGGTCCTGGCTGTGTGTGGAAGTAGGTGTGGAGGGTTTAGATGGTGGTGTTGGAGTGGTGGGAGGTTCTGGTGTGGCATGGTCTGGGTTGGTGGTAAAGGTATATACTTCACTTTGTTGTGGAGGAAGGGGGATGTCTAGAGGAGTAGTAGAGGTTGGGTTGTCTGGTAGGGCCACGTGTGGATGGAAGTTTGGTGTGTGACCAGATGTAGACTGAATCCAGTCTTCAAAGGTACTGAGGGGATTAGAGGAAGCATGTCTTGGAGTAGGTGTGTCCTGAGTTTTGTAAGCGAATAGAGTTTCATCAAAAACAACATGTCTGGAGATGATTATCTTCCTAGTTGTTGGATGGTAGCACTTGTATCCCTTATATTGCATGCTATATCCTATGAAGACACATGGTACTGTTTTAGGATCAAATTTGTTCTGTCTTATGTCCCAAGTGTAGGGATAGCATCTAGTTCCAAACACCCTAAGAGATGAATACACAGGATCTTTGTGATAGAGTTTGTGGTATGGTGATTCAGAGTTTAAGGCAGCACATGGTGTCTTGTTCATAATATACACAGTTGTGGCAAATGCTTCAGTCCATAAAAATAGAGGTAGGTTACTGTGAAATAGCATGGTCATGCCTAGTTCTCTTATGGTCCTGTGTCTTCTTTCTACAACCCCTGTTTGCTGTGGTGTGTGGGGGCAAGATAAGTGGTGCAAAATACCATTAGCCTGGAAGTGATTACTCATTTTGTTGTTAACAAACTCCCCCCTACAGTCTGAATGAAATACTTTAATGTGTTTTTCAAATTGTCTATGTACATAATTTTCAAAGTTGATATATGCTTGAAAGAAATCAGATTTGTGTACCAAGGGAACAAACCAAGTAAATTTTGAGAAATCATCCACAAAACTTGCATAATAATTAAAACAACCAAGGGATCTAATGGGAGCTGGTCCCCAAAGATCACAGTGTATTATTTCAAAATGAGCAGTGCTAATGTTTTCAGAATCAAAAAAAAGGCAACTACTAAGTTTCCCTAATTGACAGCTCTCACAAATGTGATCTGTCTTTATTTGTCCAATAACATCTATTAAACCTCTTGCTTTCAGAGCCTGAATAGTCCCCATCTGAGTGTGACCTAGTCTTTGGTGCCATAATTCACTTGAGCCTGACCTGAACCTGTTTGAGTAGTGTAATTCAGGAGTATTTTCAAGGACATACAGGTCACCCTTTCTTGTCCCTGTTGTCAGTGTCTGGCCTGTTACTAGGGCTGTAAATGAACGTCAGTATTCGATTCGATTCGCTGTATTCGGCTCGAAAAAAGCTCGATTCGAGTTCGATTCGAACCTTCGAACGTCGAGCCGAACGTTAGGTATTTGATATTCGTCTATCGAGCCGAACAAGATCGAACACGTTCGGCTCGAACTTTTTATATTTAAAAAAAAACTATATATATATAATATATATATATTATATATATTATAATATATAATATAATATATTATATATATTCGAACGGTTCGAGCCGAACATGTTCGAACGGTTCGAGCATGTTCGAGCCGAGCCGGACCGAACATGTTTCCTAATATTCCGCTCGAACCCGAGCCGAACCTTGCTAAACTAAGGTTCGATCAGTTCGAGCCGAGCCGAACCTTAGGTTCGAACCTTTCGAGCCGAACTCGAACCCTGCACATGTTCGGTAGGGTTCGGCTCGTTTACAGCCCTACCTGTTACTTGTTCCTTAACAAAAACATTTTCATTAGTGAATTCACATACCACAGGTTGATCTGTTGTAAGTTGACTAACTGATAATAGACTTTTTGTGAGTTGTGGACCAAGTAAGACATCTTTTAGTGGCAGAGTTGTGTGTTTCTGTTTAAGTTGAGACTGTCCTATTGCAGTAATGGGTAATGTGGTACCATTTCCTATTAGAACTGAATTTGTGCCAAAAGATTTATGCAAGTTATGCAGCATACCTGGTTTACCTGTCATATGGTGAGAGGCTCATGTGTCTACTGTCCACTCAGTGTCTGCAATTGATGTGTCCAAGGTGAGGGCAGCCAGTGCTTGTGGTAGATCATTTCCCTGTTGATCTTTCTTTGGTACCCACCAGCAAATTTTTGCTATATGACCTATGACTCCACAGTATTGACACCTCTCATTTTGGTACTTCTCTCTTTCTTCAATAGTCATCCTCCTTTCTCCTGGTGGAGGGGGTCTCCTTTGTGTATTAGTACCTGAATAATTACCTGTTCCAGAATGATTACCTGTATACTGTTGTGCCTGGAAGCCTCTGCCAGATGATTCAAACCTGTTAGGTTGTGTTGCAGGTGGCCTGTAGTTGGACTGAGATTTAGATTGATTTTGACCATAGAAAGCCATCTGCTGAGAGGTTTGTTGATATGGTGGAGGTGAGGAGGAGGAGGAGAACCAACTTCTCCTTTGATCCAAATTCTGTAAATGAGAAACCAACTCTGTGTAGGTAGGTCTGGGGGGTTTGAGCATGGTTGTAGTGAAGGTTTCATAGCTTGGTCCAAGACTGGTTAGGAGTGCATAAACCTTCTCAGAGTCACTTACTGGTTTGCCTATGGCTGCAAGACTGTCACATATTCATTTGAAATTCCTTATATGCTCTGCAATGGTTTTGTTCTCATCCTTCTTTAAATAAGTTAGCTGCTGCTTGAGGGTAAACTCTCGTTCTTGTGAATCTTGTGCATATGCATCTTTGAGTGTTGTCCATACAGCAAGTGATGTGTCTAGCCCTATCACTATGCCAAGTGATTCCTCAGAGAGTGATCCAATGAGCCATCCTCTGAGTAACCTGTCAGATTTCTTCCACTTTTGGTACTCTGGATTTTCTGCAATTGTTTCTGAATTTTCTGGTCCTGTGGTCTTGATGGATTTTTCTGGTGCTGGATATTCATTTGTGAGATGTCCTACAAGGTCCTGACTTTTTGCAAGGGCTAGGGCTTGTTCTCTCCATAGTGGATAGTTGCTTTGAGTCAATTTCAGTGTGATGAAATTGCTGACATTCAGTGAGAGAGTTGTCATTGTGTTTGTGATTTGTGCTTGTGATCTGTGAATTGCTAGATTTGTCTGTGATTTGTTTGTTTGTAAGTTTATACTGTGTTTGATGAATCAGCCTTTTTCTGTCTTTCTGTGTTTTGAATATTGTGTGGTCTATATGACTGTTTTGATGAATTTGTGTTTGACTTGTTTGTGGATTTTTATCTGTTTGTGTGTGATTAGGCGGATTTGGTCTCTGATACCATGAAAAAACAAAGTGGCGGAAGCAGGGAAATGCAGGAAGAACTGAAGGAAAACATAAAGAGGTAAGGTTCCTTTTTCTTATTCATTCGAGTAGCCTGATGTCTCTGATTTATACAAGTTGTTCTAAGAGTCTGATTAATCACAGACTTTATTTGAATCAATTCCTAAAGGATAGACTTTATTTGAATCGACTAAACCTAGTTTTTGAATGGATAAACTGAATAATCTAATAATCTGAAATACAAAACATATTTGAGATAGATCACTCCTTTGTTCAAAAGATTATGACTCTAGGTAGACTTATCACTTCACACAACCTGCTGCATTTGAATTTTCGACCTTATCTCTCCATTTTCCACCCTTATCTCTTCATTGGGTCGATCTGTTTGATTTTGAGTTTGAGTTGTGTCTGAATTTTCATTGTCTGAACTTGAGTCTTGTATTGCGATTTCTTGACTCTTAATATAAGTTCCTTGACCTTTCTTGGATAATTAATGATGGTGGATTCCTTGACCTTTCTTTCTTTTTCAGTAACGCTGTTCATTTCAAATCTAGTAAACATTAATCTAGTAAACATTAACAATGAATTTCCCCAATGCTACTATTTCTTTCTGGGAGGTTATTGTGTGGTGTCTTCATACGGTGTGGAGACACCGTGTAGCACACCACACATCACACACCTTCATTCTGTATTTAAACTGTGTGATTCTGATCGTTTAACCCGTCACTTCACCTCTAATTCCCTCACCACACAATAACTTCCCTTTCTTTTAAACTCATGCTATTGAATATCACAAATCCCCACGCCAATAGTGCTATGCATTCACCCGCCCCCACGCCAATAATATAATGCATTCACAGGGAATCATTGTTTAATTTAGAACTAGTGGGATGATCGTGCTTTGCACGATGAGGCCCTCGGGTTTTGTTGTTTTTTACGTGTTTGAATGGCGAAGTTGTTTTTTTATGTGTTGCGTTGTGGGGGTAGGGGAAGATGTGGTTGTAATATATCAAAATACGTCCGTTATGCCTTTTTTTAATGAAAGTAGTTGTGCCTAGAAACAAAGATACTGATTATTACTACTTAAACATCATAATATCCAATTGAAGTTGACCTGATTGTCTAATAATCATCCGGCTTATCGAGAATGCCTAATAATCACTTTACTATCTTCTCGTTACTCGAATCCAAGTCTCGTCGTATGATCCGATGAGACTTTGGCCTTGTTATATGTTTGCACATCCCGAATACCATAACATGTCGATTCTTCCACGTCGATAAACTATTTCACATAATGCTACTACTATTAATAAGGTAAATTTGTAAATAGAGGTCCAAATCATTCATATCCATCAAAAACCATCTGCCCTCTACTTAAATTTGTAAATTATGCATTGTATAGATTTTGGGGTAATTCTGCTGATTGTCACGTATGCAAACAAACAAAACAATTTTGTCTTTTACTACACATGGCAATCATCCGACAGTCCATTCTAATAGGGGTCCGTGCATCAGAATTTTCCTAGATTTTGATGCATTTCACTCTATAAAGATTTTGTAAAATCGAGACAAACGATGTTTGATTTCATAAATTAAAGAATCTGTCAACCTCACATCACATACATAAGTGACATAGCTAAAAGGACAACAAAACATTTGCTTGTCTTTGTAGGCAATGACAAATCTAAGAAAGAAGCCAAAAATATTACGCAGTTATCTTTAAACGCCGACGTACCCGCTTTTAGTTAAATTATGCCGCAGCTAACTTGGCCCGAATCCAAGTTCGCTTATAATAATAATAACAATACATGCACTAGCCGCTTTTTTTTTTTTTTTTTTTTTTATTTTAATCATCCATTAAATAATCCCGCCAACCCGAAATGTAAGTCGTTTTAACTTTTTGGTTTCCTCCCATAATATAAGAATACCAATGGAGCATATTATTAATACTTACTTTTTTCTCATATTACCCCTAACTAATTATAAATCCAATCATTAGACTTGTTTTTTAAAATTTATAACGTTCAACCAACTTTCTTAAACTGTGTGAAACTTCTAAAATGACTTATAATTTGGGGCAGAGGGAGTACTTAATAAAGCATAAAACATACGCGTTAAGCGCCTCGGTTTTTCTCTTGATTTCACTGACCAGAGAACTGGTTCAGCATGTTTTGGCAAAGAGTCCCGCCGCCGGGTTAATTCTCGAAGCCACCGTTCGCTTTGTTGCATTCGGTAATGACCCGCAAAGCAAAGAGGTGATGCCATCATAACCAAAGTCATCAAACACAAAAGTGAGCTTACGGTTCATTCGAAAATTAACTTACGATCCCTCTCACTTGATGGAAGCGCCGTCTCTCGCCGCCATCCGATGCTCCACAATGCAATTCAATAAATCCCTTGTTGATTGTGCCCGGGCCTCCCCATCCTTGTATCGAAGTTCAATGGGATCCACCATTTGGTTACCATTATTCAAGCGAGGGAAAAAGAAATGTCAAAAAATGGGATGTACAAGCACAATTAAACAAAGCGCCTAATAAATAAGTATAATAAAACTCTCACCTTTCGAGGTCTTCTAACTTTTGGTCAGTACACATGTTCGGACTCATCATCTCCATCTTCATAGAGCCACTCCTCTCGTCTCGTTGTAAACTACTTGAGATTCCATCTTTTTCGGCATCCGAGGCAAAGCTTCGGTATGTATTCGTAAGCCGTACACAAAGATGTTTGTGTTCAACGTTAGAACTGGAAGGTTACACGCTTTTGAATTTTTTTTGAAGACCAAAACAAGAATTGTGCCCTCTCCCCACCCCCCCCCCCCCCCCTTTTACCCCCAAAGCAAATAATAGTTGCCTGTGAAAGGGGAGGGAGGAGGTGGGAAACAAAGTAGTCCGACGAGTATCAACACTAACTATGTAAGACTTAAAAATCAATCTTAGCAATTTTAAAACAAGCCATCGGACAAGAAGAAGAAGAATAGAGAAAACGAGTGCCATAAAATCAAAGTAGTCAAGTGAATATTAAGAAATGCTCTGTCGCATGATTTACTATTGTGTGCTAGCTATATATTGGGAGGAAAAAAGAGAGGAAACAACGGTGTCCACATACCGGCAGAACTAAGCGCACAATAAACGAATAAAAGCAATGACAATAATCAATATCAACCATATAATAAAACGATTAAAACTCTAAATTAAGATGTAGTAATGTAGTACACTAAACCAATTTTGAGCTAAAAAAACAACATATGATCTGCTTAGATTTTGAAAGCACACCTTGTTGCGGGTTTCATATACATAAGACTCAAGTGAGTTTTTCCTATCTTTAGTTTGTTCCATCTTTAAGTCATGTTGGGCCAACTGCACTTCTTCTTGTTGAGCTTGAGACAACTCTAATGGTAACATTGCACCGTATACAATCTCGCTCACCGGCAAATCTCGTCTCCCGCTGTTTTACCCTTCTTTGTTTCTTCATCCCGCGTAAGAAAATTGAAATACTAAGTGTTGTAAAACACAAAAACGAAATAGGGATCTCAATTAATGATCCCTCACAAACACTTGATTCCTTTAAATAAATATTACAAAGAAAAGTGCCCAAGACATAAAAACATAAAAAGACTACGCTTATTAGTCGCCAAATGATAAAGAACACAAAAGGTTGCACTGCCCTAAGAGCCCTAAGACGAGCGTTTGATTTCTGTTTATTAGTCGCCAAATAATAATGAACACAAAAGATTAAATATTGAAGTTAGCCGTTACCTTTTGAAAATAAATTTCATGGTGGCCAAAGAATATTGAAACAAAGAAACAAAATTCACAAACAACAAATTCCATGAACATTGTAACTGACCCCAACATCATCAGAGCCATTTGCCCGATAAGAATCTTGACTGCATCCATCCATCCTCTCATGTAAAGCATTAGCATTATCAGTTTCATGTGCAAGATCTTCTATCAAATGAAGGACAGACAAAGATCCATGAGAAACTACAATAGCACAGTCAGAATACGGTCCGCTTCAGAATTACGCTCAATTTGACAACCCGAAATACAGAGCAAGCAACAGTGACCAAATACAAAAGTACATCTCAATATAAAGAAGCATCTTGTCTATACGAGTCAAGAAATAAGACAGAGAAAATGTAGCCACAACCATATGAGTATATCGAACTTTATATAAAAATTTGACATTTGAAGCAGAAAGAAAAAAAAAGACAACAGATTGAACACAAAATGGTGATACAGCAGTTAACCCTTTGACATGAAAACATTCTTTTGTCAGATCCATCTTTTGCGGTTTCTTGAGCTATGACCGCCTTGAAACCACCTATCCCAATCGTTCTTCATGGGCCCTTTCGTCTTACACGAATACATTACTACCAAATTCAAAACAAACCGCGTTTTCGAATTTCAAGTACCCTTTTTTACATTGCAAAAATCGAAAAGAATTGCTTACATTGTCATTATTGCATCTGGAGATGACTCCACACTTGCTAAAACTCTGCATTCACATGAATAACAAGATTAGCAATTAAGATTACATTACATTCATATATACACACAGAAACACACACACAGGAAAATGGTAGAGGCAATTCATATGAATCATCTATAGCTGTTTTAACAATGGAAACTACTCATTGATCAACAGTTTAAGATGACATTGTGTATTCACTATGACTGAATCGACGTGTCACGTGCTTCAGGGATTACTGATGTATTTAAAGACATCACGGTAATTTTGACGTGGCACGAATCGACTGGATGAAAGTCAATTCTAGTGCTGGTTGATTCCAAAGGTCGATAATCTCTTCGTGAGAAAGTTGTTTGAAAATCAACCAGCAGAAAAAGTCACAATCAAACCGAAGAAAGTCGATTCTCAGATCTAGAATCGATTATCACCAAGTCGATTGTGAGAAAGCCGATTCTAAGTAAATTTTTGTATGTAACAAATGAGCTCATTTGGGGAAGCAAATTTTGCTTAATTTTTGGAAGGAAAAAAAATTGCATCGTTTCAAGTATACATACTCTCTGCAAACAATTGAAGATTCACCAAGGGTTTCAAGTTGATCTAGCTCCTCCTGAATCAAAAATCATACAAAGAATCAAGATCCAAACTTACGTAAATTTAATAATATGATAACAAATAAAGCACAAAAATCGATCATTGTAAATTGTCGATTAAAACACACCCTAATTTAACACTTAAGCAAAGAAAAAAACCTAAATTAGGGACAAGACACTTACAAAAAAAGCAAGTACGACCACCGAAATTTCAACATATGCGAGAGATAAACAAAATGTCATGCTACCGAGAGAATAGCGCTTGCGAATCTCGTGAATTGAAGCCTCGAATCGGCATCGGATATTTCATCAAGACAAAGACCTTTTCATGCTCCACCTTCAATAGAGGCGGTAAACACAAAATAAAGGCGATTCCAAAGCATATCAGCTAATAAAAGATAGAAAATACGATATTAAAAGGAAACGAGTGCATGTTTATTGTGAATCAACTGAATCTAGCCCTCGTAATCCACGGTGAAACATGATCGAAATCGAACATAATCAACACTTAAGATGAAAGCTTTACCTCCTTCAAACCTTCCATGAACATTTTGAGGAACGTGGTGACTCGAATCGAATATATCGCAGTATCTTTTCTATCCATATCAGGATTTAGACACAAGGATGAAGGGAGAAACCAAGAAGTGAAAATTTGCAAAAGATTTCCAGAAAATCGGGAATAATGACTGGGAATTAAAGCAATAGAGGTTTCTATGGAAGGGTTCGATCTTCAGAGAATAGAGAACAGAGAATAGCGAAGGAGAGAAAGAGGATGCAACCCTTTCAGTGGATTGCAAATGATAAATTAAGAAGAAGAGAAAGCGGTTTCTATGGAGAGAATATAGGTTTCTCTGGCAGCCGGGTTTTGCAAATGGAGAACAAGAGCGATGAGAGGCCAGGGAGGACGGTGGTGGATGAAAACTGACAGATCTCTAAACGACGTCGTTTCACTTGCACACAAAAAAAAAAAAAAAAAAAAAAAAAAAGCGCCGCAAGACGACAAGATAGTCAACATGAATCATCCGTAAATAATAGGATGCATACTAAATTGAAGATAAAGGTTTGGGGGTTAAATGTTAGAGAAATGCAACGGGTACAATGATTGTGTCACAAAACTTGATATAGCTAGACCACATATTTTTATCATTGATTATAAACTGGTATATATTGATTGTGATGTACATCAATGATACAAAAGTTTGATGTGTCATTTCTTGTAACACAACAGTTGTGGTTGTATAATCACCGTAATGGCTATGGTTGGGGATGAATTTGCATGGGATCAAAGTTCCCAGAACCTGCTTTCAAAAAAAATCTCCATGAATCTACATTAAAACCAACTCTAATAACCATCCTTAGATTCAATGTTACGTGTCCCCCATCTCCTTCTCAGAGCCGTTCATGACACTTAATGGACTTTGGGCAAAATTTGAAACCCCCACCCACCCCCCCCCCCTTTTATAAAATTATAATTTCTAAACATAAGTAACATAAATCGAATCAGGTCTATAAAATATTAAGCCTAGTATCTAACAACTTATTATAAATATGAAAACAACAAAATTATTGATCGGTGGGGGAAAATAACAATAGTTGGGAAAAAAAACATCACTAACTGTCTTAAAACAACGAAATCGTAACCAACAACATGAAAAGATTTCGAAACATCGATCGACAACATCACTACAGTCGGACAAAAGACATACGGATCGGTGCAAACCAACTCGAAAGACCACTGAGGGGAAACTTAGCATGTCTATAAAAACATTAGACGAATATTTTAGTCACGGGATAAAAATTCCATTTATAACAACTAAGACTGTCCACCTGGACCACCTAATTGCAAATGCCCACCGACAATTATGGCCAAGAGAATGAGAATTCAACTGGCATTGCCGTTATATTTTTGTGCTATGATATGCTTAATTTCTTTTCTAGTCCACAGACAACTACTACCTCCGTTCCTAATTATATGTCACATTTAAAGAAAAAGTAATTGATCAGATTCATTCAAAAAATGACTAACCTTCAATTAAAAAGTGATCATGTTCATTCAAAAAATAAAAGTTATCTTTCTCTATAATTAGGAACGGAGGGAGTAGTTACTAAGGTTTTATCGGGTATTAAGGTAAAATTGTACCTCTATAAGTAAAGACACATGTGGATGTGAGTGTGTTTCGAGATTATTCCTAGGGCTCACGGTATGGACAGGGCGATTTTTGGTAAATACAGGGCAAATGTGTCGCTAAAAAATACAAATTATGTCGCTAAAAATATACATTTGCCCTGTATTTACCAAAAATCATCATGTTCATATCAGCTGTCATTCCTAGTGGTCCTAGTTTTGTTTTGTTGTGATGTGACGCCTCCAGACCCCGGGTCTGGTTGCTTTAGATAAGTCATAAATGATCCGGTCAACTGCTTAGATAGCCGTCCTCGTTTGGTCCAAAAGAATTAACCTGAGTTGACAAGACTTTTATGTCTCACACTTATATGAGGTAAGCAAGACTTTATTTTACCGATGAGATATTTTACATGCGATTTATCCCGGTATAAGATCGTCTTTTCTTTCCCATTTACTGTCGTCTTTTGTAATCTTCAACATTCTCTCAATTAAATTCATAGCTATATATCCTCGGATTTTAGTGACATTCATGCACATGTTAACATTTTTATTTGGGAAATTGGAACATTATGCCCCTAAAATAACGAATTCTTTATGGGAGAAAGGAAATAATATCATTACTAACACATGGAACGGTCTTAAAAAGCTAATACGAAAACAAAGAGGGCCAGAAAACCTCTTCTTTAAGTTTACAACTAAAACAGGCCATAATGAGGCTATATTCCCGTATTTTTAGCCCGATAATTACATAGTGAAAAGATAACTCATACCAGTGTTTTCCCAAAAATCCAGATATCATTTAGAACTGGTTAATATGAGCTGTTAAACAATTTTACTAAAAGATCCAAAATAAAAAAAAAAAAAGCAAAAAAATTGTGCATTCCAGATTCCCCAAATAAAGTAAATAGAGTTTCTCGTTCATTGGCTCTAAGGTGACATTTTAATAGTTTTCAACGAATCTTTAAGATGTCATAAATACTCAACTCAATAGAACATGAATGTTGTCATACTATATTCACAAATACATCAGCAACTACAAAATCCATAAAGAACATGTTTGAAACTACTGAAACTAACAGGCATACATAACTTATTCAAAGGAAAAACCTACTAAAAATAGACTAGGGAAACATAATAAAATAAAATAAAAACTCCTTGCTAGGGGTGTACACGGATACGGATATTCCGAGAACCAAACCGAACCGGAGTAATTCAGTTCGGTTCGGTTCGGTTCGGTTAATAAGTGTTACAGTTCGGTTTTCGGTTATCAAAATGGAAAAACAGAAATTTTCGGTTCGGTTACGGTTAGTGCTGTAACTTATCCGAAAAACCGAACCAAAAACCGAACCGAAACCGAACTGAACGCTAACCGAAAACCAAACCGTTTATATCCGAACCGAAACTAAATACAAAAAGCAAACCGTTTATAACCATATAGTGAAACTGTTGTAATTGTATAATTTGGATGAAATTTGGTTATTTCGGTTAATCAACCGGTTATTTCAGTTCGGTTCAATTCGGTTATTTCTGATTATTTACCTATGATTTTATTTCGATTTTCGGTTAACCAAGGTTCGGATATTCAATTAACCGAAAATTTCGGTTCGGTTTCGGTTACGGCCATTAACCGATCCGAATTGAACCGTGTACACCCCTACTCCTTACTTCATCCCAAGCCTACACACTCAGCTCACCATCATACTCTTCCTTAACCTAATTATCTTCTTGTTCTAAAAGAAAGGAGAAAGCTCATGCATAAGCTTAATAAGGTGTAGAATATCATAAAGAGAATTCATGTTTGTCGAAATTTCGGGAGACATGACATGAACCTACTTCACACGGCTTACAAAACAAGTTAAATGCATAAACATGAATCATAGAGAAACTACTTTAAATACATACTAGAAACGATGCATAAAAACACGTTTTATTAACTACTTTAGTTCATCTTGCACGTGCTTGTTCAATTTATTTATTAACCTCCTTAGCATGTTCATGTTCTTGTTCTATCTATCATGTTAATGTTGCATGTTATTGTTCAACAAAAAATACCATAAAGTAAATAGTACACCGCAAGCTACCACGTAGTATGAGGGCATGGTGCAACACGCGTAATACGACTAGCACAACATCCCACGTGACATATAAGATCACGATATTGAGTACAATACATTGAGCTCCAACAAGGGTAATCCATCTAGTCATACGTACGACGTGATACGAAAATCATGGTATTTGGTGAAATACGACGCGGATAAGTAACTGTGCCTTACTACGAAGATCCGACAAACACTTAAAGCATGTAAGATCACATTAAGAACATAAAGACATGTTTAGGTCATATTCTAACCTATGTGATCATACAAAGGTCCATAGCAACATTATACCAACCAACCTATCTCCACGACTTGTAAACAATATACATAAAAACAATTTGCACAAATTACCAGAAAACATACGGTACTTAAAAATACTACGTATATGCATAGACCTGTTAAAAAAATCATATTGTGGTGATGGACCCTTGCTCATTTACTATACTGTGATTGACCTAGTCCTCTTGCTAGTACAAGCGAGTTATCTGCGATAAAGGTTTTTGACGCCGTTTCCGGGGATACGAGTGTCAATTCTTGGATATAATTGCTTAAAGCGTGGTTAGGATTTAAGTTTTTTATTATTTTATTTTTTAGAGTCGAGTCGTTTGTGCAGGGGCCTGTATCGTTGTTTGCCACCATAAAGCATAATTTTGCTAGGCCGTGGCTAGCCAGGGATTCTGTGTTTCTGGGTGCTTCGCTTTGTTTGTGTGATATTCTCTATTCATTTAAGTTAGTAGGTCCGCTGAATTTGGGTACACGCCTAGCTGCAATGGAAGTTTCTAACCGTGTTTTTGTTTTCTTTTCTCTTATGTTGCAGAATTTTGCAGGAGCAACACCCAATCTTTAGTGGTTAGATTTCTTGCATAATCTGAACTTTCACCATGCAACCTGAGGATAAATTTTTGTTTGATGCCAAGCCACTTTCGGTAAATCTTGGAACATCGAGGAAAAAGTCGAAGCTGGAACAAAATAAGGAAAAGAGAATGAAGGAAGTTGTTGATGCTTCAATGGGAGCTAGAGAAGCCATCCTATAAGACTACCCGAGGTGGAGACAATGTAAGCCTCCGATCTCTATTATTGAAATTTCGTCCGATTTTGAGTCGGAGTATAACCTGGCATTTGAATCTTTACCTCTTGTTTGGTTTCGGGTTAGGTTGGGGTTGAATAAATTCATGAGAGAGAAAGTGAAATTAAATATAGTAAAATAATGATTATAAAATTGAAATCTTATATTGAAATTTGTGTAGATGAAGAAATGATCGGTGAGAATTTTTTTGATGAAATAAAATAAAGTGAAATAATGATTATAAAGTTGAAATCTTGTATTGAAATTTATGTAGATAAAGAAATTATTGGTGAGAGAAATTTTAATAAATTATTATGTTGATAAAGTAATAGTTAAATAGTGTAGTGGGTGGTGAATAAAATGAATTGATTAATATTATTTTATTTGTTAATGGTGAAATAATTAGCGAAAGAAATTATAAAATAATGGTAAATAAGATAGTGGAGTGAATAAAATATTGAGTTGAACCAAATGAATCCAACCCCACCCAAAACCAAACAGGGTTGAGAAGCTGTCAACCCCCGAGAAGGTTAAAAAGCTTGGTGATCCCGGTAGTTTCCGGTTAGCTGTATTGATTAATGATGAATCCCTAGGACTAGCTTATGTGATTAGGGTTCAAGCATTAATGTAATTCCTTTATCGCTCGGCCATAACGCGGGTGTTAAAGTCTGCTAGGAATATTTCAGTTTTGATGATGGTATGGCCAGCTGTTATAGAAGCCTAGATTGAGTCTAGAAATCACTGATTGTATATGCTTACTATATGTCTGATTTTGAATAGGTTTATCAGACTAAGAGCTGTAATAATAGCCTGATAAGTCAGCTCAGTGAAGTATCAACCAGATCATGTATCATCAAATTAGAAGGCAGAGTGATCAAACTCAGTGAAGAAGACTTATGAGCATGTTTATAATCAAGTCTGTGATGACCTTGAATAAACCTAAGTATTATCATAAATATGATGAAATATAATTCTTAAATATGGTGTACTCTGATCTCACCTAAATCAAGGATCATAGAAAAGAAAATCCAATATGCGGACTAAAACATAGCTGAGTCAAGTAAATAGTCGACTGAGTAAGTCAAGTCAGCTGGCTTGATGAAAATCTAGTCCACTGATGATGAATATCTTAAAATCACATGGAGAATCAAGGAACGACATTCCAATTAATTTAGAGGAAATCAAGGACGAAAATCATAGAGAAACGTTGGACAAATCAAATCAGAGACAGAGATCACGAAATTTATAGGAATCAAATCAGGAAGAATCAAAGACATTGAATTCGTGAAATCAATACCAGGGGATGAAAAAATCGAATTGAGAATTCAATACCAACGTATTCATTGTCTTGATTCTTTAATCACTAAAAATATGTTTGTGGTGTATCTGCAACATCATAATCTATGTCAAAGTCTTATTCCAATAGAAAAGTCAATAGAGCCTAAGCCATCTGAATTAAAGAATATCGGAAACGGCTTAAATGCACAAACGGCACAACAAGAACATCAAGCAAATGTTATTAATGCAATCACATACCTCATGGAAGAATATAAATATATGAAAGCTGAAGTTGAGAGTGTAAAGGTTAATTGCAACAGAGTTCTATGGCCAGATTTGACAATTTTGCTAAAGACCTTAATGTCAAGGTCACTAATATTGAAGTATCCCTGGGCATGCAACTCAAGAACAGCTAACAATGGCATCCACTCAAGAAGCATTAAATGCTATTCTTATCAAACATCTTTTAGGAGATGATGCCAATAAGTGGGAAAGAAAAAGAAAAGCAGCAGAAAAGAATAAAGATGAAAGAGATACAAAAGGTGCAACTCAAGTGGAAGGAAGTAGAAAAGCAGCAGTTGAGGGGGAATCCCATAAAGAACTGAATGACAAGGAGCTGTGAGAAAAAAATTAGCAAATTAGTTGCTGACAAGGTTACCCTAACTCTTGAACTTATTTAAGATTTTAATCTGCTAAATATTCCCAAGAACTGCATAAGAGAGGAAGCTATGAGTTCTTTCTTGTAAGGCAAGAAATCCACCTTGTTTTACCAAGAGAAATCGAAGAAAGCAAGAGAAGAAAATAATGCTGATAAAGAAGTTGTTGATGATGTTAAAAGATCTGCTCAAAGGAAGTTTATATGAAAGATTACAACAGATGATTCAATGAGATCAAATCTTCAAGAGTTTGAAGATTACTTCATGAAGAAATTCTTCGGAAACTTGAGCAAATTAATCTCGTGGGGTATGTGGAAGGTGTTATTGATTACATTGTTGTTGTAGATCAAAAGATGGTTGAACCAGCTAATGCATATGATGAGATGAACAAGATGTTAGTTGAACAACGACAACTTCAGAAGACGGCACCAGGAGAATCCTTAAAGTTTTATCTTCTGATTGTTGTAATTTTTATTTGAACAATTTTGTAATCATCTGTAATCAAAGTTTCAATGAATAATATTAAGAAATTTTTCAGTTTTGTGTTTAGCTTTTTGCTATGTTTTTTGAGGGTGTTGGCATCATCAAAAAGGGAAACTATTATAGCATGTTTGTTATGCGGGAATGGAATGGAATGGAATAAAGTAATAGGAATGGAATAGAATAAATTAATTTCATTACTACGTTTGAGATGTGAAAGAATGGAATAAAAGGTAGGATATGGTGGAAGTGGTGGTGTGGGGTGGGTAGCCCTACCCCACACCCTACTGCACCATACCTCTCTACCCATCCTACCTTACCTATCACCCCACCCTACCTACCCTACCCACCACCCACCTCTTACCCTACCCTACCCTACCCACCTTACCCACCCATCCTACCTACTCCACCATCACCCTATCCTACCCTACGCATCCTACCTACCTTACCCCACCACCTACTCTACTCCATCATCACCCATACCCTACCCTACACACCCTACCCTACCCACCCCTACTCTACCTATCCTACCCACCACCATATAGGATGTAGGAGCTCAGATCTAAATGAATTAGATCTATACGCACATGGATGGATCACGATTTATATATTACAATACATAAATAAAGGATTTAACAACTACAAGGAGGTTAAGAAAATCATACCAATAGAAAGAAGAGAAGCCAAGATCTTAGGAAGAGAAGCCTTGATCTTCCAATGTGTTCTCCAAACGGTGATTGGTGGACACCCTTCTCGATATGAGAACCTCCTTGATATGCAACACCAAGAAAAACTTGTAGTTTTTCTTCTTCAAAAACCCAAGACAAGAAAACTAATTTTTTTTCTCCCCTTTTTGGTGTGTGGGGCGAAAAAATACAAGTGTCTTTTACACTTGGAATAACTCTCCTTTTATAGGAGAGTAAATCATTGGTCTCCAAGTTTTAATTAATTAAATAAATAATTAATTAATTAAAATAAAAAGATATTTTCCTTAATGAATAATTGTGACATGTCATTGACCAATAGGAAACTAAATAACATGTCATCCAACCAATCACATAACAAGAATATCTTTTATTTTTCCATAACACAAGAAAATTAATTCTTGTGCTAAAAAGACCATAAATGGCGCTACCCCTAGGGTTTAAAAACCCACATAAAATGTCTTTTATGTGTATTATATTATTTAGCCCAACTAAATAATATTCATGCATATCAATTAATTGACCCAGCCAATTAATTATTTCTGAGGCCCAAATAAATAAGAATATTAGCCCGAATTATAGAAGTCACATTGGGGACCATGAACCTATAACCGGTAGCTCCAATAATTAAATATATTATTCATCGAACAGAATAAATATATATAATTATTAATTCCGGGATTACGCCACCATAAACCCGAAACTGAACTACCAATTACAAATATATACTTATACTCAACCTATAGAGTGAATAAGCGTCCATTGATATAATCACTACATACGAATTAACCCTCCATAGACTATCCACTCTGTGTGGGATGTCTCCGTAAACCCGACACATAATATCTTATCCTTATTTACCATTAACCCCCTGATGACCAATTAGTACACATATCTGACTAGTAGCTAATTAGTCAAATGTGAACTCCCGGGATCGATCACTTTCTTAGGGCTAACAAATAAGGGGACTGTCTCTCTACTTCCCGTAGGAAGGAATGGATTCCATGTCTGTGAAAATCAGAACTACTCACTCATCAGGGGATAGTGCCAACGAGAAGTGGCTTGGAACACATATTCAAGTGAACCGTAACTAACACATCAAACACTACCCCGAGACAAGCAGCACCCTGTGATCACCTCAGGATTAAGTAGGGATGGCAATGGGTCGGGTAGGGGACGGGTTTAGCTCTACCCGACCCATACCCACTCATAAATATTTTTACCCATACCCGACCCATACCCGAACGGGTATAAATAAAATCCCCCCATACCCACCCCCAACGGGTAACGGGTAGGGTACGGATACATGAACATGTATAAATAATTTTTTTAAGTACAAAATGAATTTGATTTTAAGTACAAGTTAAGACATTTTGCAAATGAATGTCCTATTAGGAACTAATGTTTTTAGTTTTTTTATCAGTTCTTTTCTACTAACAGTAACATTAGGTTTAGTTTTTTTCTAATTTCTACTAACCTCAAAGAAAAAGCAACGGGTAGGGTAGGGTACGGGTCGGGGAATGGGTCGGGGACGGGTAGGGTAGGGTTTTATGCTATACCTGATACCCGACCCGATACCCGAATGGGTATAGTAATTTTACCCATACCCGACCCATTACCCGATTGGGTAGTTGAAAATCATACCCGAACGGGTAGGGTAACGGGTAGGGCAGGGTCGGGTTGGGCGAGATTGCCATCCCTAGGATTAAGGTTGATCCATATATGATCATCTAATGATTTAATAAGATTCCTCGATTACGGAATTATATCGAGAAATTCAGATTAAATCGGTCCAGTCCTATATGAATGCCATCATATATAATGCCCCACGTAGGTACCTCTACCGACAAACCCGGATAAGACTATCACACCCTAAGGTGTTCTCGGGCGCATTATTGGTGTTTTAATCAAGAGACCCTAAACTCGATTAAGTTCACCACGGACTAACGCTTAAGTATATCACCACTAACTCAATCCTCACGTGCATGCCATACACCGAGTTAAACGGTTACATACCGATATACTTAGGGTTTGCAGCAGTGTATTACTTACAAGCACAAAGCAAGTAATAAGGTGAGATAAATTCCGTTATCAAAAACAATTACACAAATTGTCTTTCGGCACTACACCTAACACACCACACCCTACCCTACCTTACCCACCTCCTTACTTTACCCTACCTTACCCACCCCTACTCTACCCTACCTATCCTACCCCCATATACCTTACCACCGCCCATCATATCCTAGTCTACCCTATTTCACCCTATCCTACCTTACGCATTTTACCTACCTTACCCCACCACATACTCTACCCTACCCTACCCCTTACCCTACCCTACCTACCCTACTTCATCACCTACCCTAACCTACCCTACCACTCACCCACTCTTACCTCATCACCCGCGTGTTTTTCATTTTATTCCATCGCATTCCATCCATTTTTGGAAGGAATGAAATGGATTGGAATAAAATTTTATTACATTCCATTCCCTTATAATCATACACAAACATTGGAATGAAATTAAAAATCATTCCATTCCATTCCATCCTAACAAACGTACTATTAGAATTGGTTAAGTTTTGATGATGAAGCCTTGATGATGAGTTCCTGACCAGTTGTTATAGATGCAAAGCAAAAAGATGTCTAGAATTGAATGTATATATTTTATTAGAATATGATATTGTATAGGTTCAATCAAACAAGCATTATAATAGAAACCATATAGGTTTTAGTGGAGTCTAGGACATCTGTTGAATAACCAAGCACAGTGTTGAGTCGGTCTATCAGTTGAGGGTTCAGACTCAGCTGATCAATCAAAGAACTATAGAGATGAAGGCTGGGGGATCAAACTCGGTTATGAAGATTGAAGACCTAAGGCTGAGGTTTCAGACTCGGTGATGAAGACTGAGCCGAGGCTATAAAGTTAGACTTTAGGTAAGTCTGTGATGGTTTGGACTAGCTTTATAGACCTTGTATTTGAAGGTTTGAGATTCCAAATGACATGTGATGAAGAACCTCAAGCAAATAAAAACAGATGATCAAGATAAAGTCACCTGAGTGAAGAATATGACATAGTCAAGCTGAGCAATATGCAACTCAGCAGTGCATGACAATTGAAGTGCTGAGTTTTTTATGCTGAGGATATTGACCCACCTACAAAGAATATTCAAAGGATCATAAACTCTTAGCTGCAATCAATGAAAAAGTACAAGTAACATTTATATTGTATAGAGCTTTATTGGTGTAAGAATTCCATTGGTTGACAGCATGTCATTGTTACAAGGACTCTAGCACTGACAACATCGAGCAGACAACATAGGATGTAAGATTGTTTTCAGAAATATCCAAGCAACAACTATTCCAATTCAAATTTGAACGTTAGATTTCCACCTATATATAGGAGTTGAGAGTGGTGTTGTGAATGCAATGTATTTGAATTATATGAGAAATCAAAAGAAATAAATAAGGGGTAAAATGAAAAGCTATCTAGTTTACACTGCTGAGAACTGCAATCTGCTGAAGTACTTAATTACAAAATCCAGAATTCTTCAAGTGCTACAATCTATCAAGATCCATCTAGTATTTCAACCCTTGGAAAACCTAAGCATCTGAGAAAATCATACACATCAAGATCAAGCTCAACAAACAGAATCACTTTCTTGATTCAATCTCTACTTCGTTTTCAACAAAGGTTTCTAGACGATGAAGCATCTGATGGGTGTGAAGGACTGTTGAAACAGCTGAATTAGATAGATCGGAGAAGGAGCTGTGAGTGTGGTGGAGCTGTTGAAGAGGAAATCCTACCCTCAAATGAACAGTGGAACAGACTCAGTGAAGCAACAATCCCACCTGCCAAGGACTGGGTGTTCAAGATTGTGTAGCTGTGGACTTTCAGTGAAGGACAATTACTTGATTTGTTGTATCTTGTGACTGTACCTCAAGAACAATAGTGAATTCTTCCAACATCACAGGAGAATGAGAGAAGTAGAGGATTACACCACATCGAACTGCCATAAAAAAAATTATGTGTCTTTACTTTTCTGCAATTTACTTTCAGTATTTAATTTATATTTGTTTGCTTACCAATTACACAGCACTGCTCACTAAACTTAGCAAACAACACAACAGCTGCTGAGTATTGAACACCAAACATAAAACAAAAGAACAACATACTTAAAAGGCTTTAATTATTCCGCTGCATATAACACAACTGAGTTAATAAGTCTGCTGACTATCTTATCAGCTAAGTTATCTATCTTTTAAAAGAAAAAGGTTTTAAATTGTTACAAAAGACAATTTTAATCTCCCCCCCCCCCCCCCCCTAAACTTGACCAAATTTTTCTATGGACCAACACAATAAATTCACATTTTCACAACTCTTAATTAAAAGTTTAGAGTTTTACAATAACTAACTCAAGTTTCTTGTCTTTTGTACATCTACAATCATATGATTCAAAGCTCAAGAAGACAATTGAAGCATGCCAATGGTTGGATAACTCGCAAATGCAAGTGTTTTTAGTCATTATTAACAATACATCGTAGGTAGATCATACTCAAATTGTGAGTGTTTGCTTAGCCGATGAGGCATTACCCTGGGGGTAAAAGCTACGGCCTCAAGACCAAGAGGTCTCAGCCTCAAGCCTCTCTTTGAGGCAAAAAAAAAATTGTGTGCGTTTATAATTGTACTTTCGTTTCTGCAAATAATAATAATAATAATAATAATAAAATAAATAAATAAATAAAATTTGCAAGTGTTTAGATCACTTGGACTTGAAAATTACTTGAATTTCCACTTGAGAAAATCCTTGCTCGGTTGGTTCTACGGAGGCCTTCCGGTTGGTTCTACCGAGGCCTTCCAACTAAAGTTTAAGTCTCGCCGAAATATATGGGTTATAAGTGTCGACTTTATATGATAAAAATATCATTCTCATCAACAACAACGACGACGACGACAACAACAACAGATAAAGAAATAAATAAATCAAAGCTCATTAAGATTTTTTGTTTTTTTTTTTTTTATTCTTTTTTTATGAAAATTAATATATTTTTAAGAACATGCATACTACCCAAAAAAGAAATCACCGAATACTCTTTTTTTTTTTTTTTCTTTTTTCCCTTCTTATGAAAATTAATAAAGGTCATTTTCCCTCTGCCCTTCAATACATCGACCCCCCTCAAATACCAAAGAAAAAAGAAAGAAAACCAAATAAACCAAAAAAAAACCCAAAAAAATATTAAAAAAACAAAAAGAATTTACTTAGTTATGCATATAGTTAGCAACACCAAACATAAAACATACATCCGGTTGACATACATCAACACCAAACATAAAACATAAGAACAACATACTTAAAAGGTTTTAATTAGTGCTGCATATAACACAACTGAGTTAATAAGTCTGCTGACTATCTTATCAGCTAAGTTATCTATCTTTTAAAAGAAAATGGTTTTAAGTGACAATTTTAATCCCCCCCCCCCCCCCCCTAAACTTGACCAGCTTTTTCTGTGGACCAACACAATAAATTCACACATTCACAACTCTTAATTAAAAGTTTAGAGTTTTACAATAACTAACTCACGTTTCTTGTCTTTTGTACATCTACAATCATATGATTCAAAGCTCAAGAAGACAATTGAAGCATGCCAATGGTTGGATAACTCTCAAATGCAAGTGTTTTTAGTCATTATTAACAATACATCGTAGATAGATGAATAGATCATACTCAAATTGTGAGTGTTTGCTTAGCCGACGAGGCATGGTAGGGGTAAAAGCTACGGCCTCAAGACCAAGAGGTCTCAGCCTCAAGCCTCTCTTGAGGCAAAAAAAAAATTTGTGTGCGTTTATAATTGTATTTTCGTTTCTCCAAAAAATAAAATAAATAATAATAATAATAATAAAATTTACGAGTGTTTAGATCACTTGCATTTGAAAATTACTTGAACTTCTCACTTGAGAAAATCCTCGTTCGGTTGGTTCTACCGAGGCCTTCCAACTAAAGTTTAAGTCTCGCCGAAATATATGGTTATAAGTGTCCGAAATATATGGGTTATAAATGTCGACTTTATATGATAAAAATATCATTCTCATCAACAACAACGACAACGACGACGACAACAACAAATAAAGAAATAAATAAATCAAAGCTCATTAAGATTTTATTTTTTTGGGTAAGAACGCAGAGCTAGTATTACCCCTAAAAGAAACACCGAATACTCTTTTTTTATGAAAATTAATATATTTTTAAAACATGGTAAGCCAACAAATGTTTCATTAGATGACTAATAGTTCATCCTAACCTTTTGTTTTGTTTTTTTTTCCTTCTTATTATACTAATAATAAAAGGTCATTTTCCCTCTCCCCTTCAATACATCGATCCCCCTAAAATACAAAACAAACAAAAACCAAAAAAAAAAAAAAAATTTAAAAAACAAAAAGAATTTACTTAGTTATGCATATAGTTAGCTAGGCTTGAGTCTCTTTGCAGGAGGCATGGGGACATCTGTAATCAGCTGCAAACCCCAAACATCATCATCCCACACAATTTCCTCCGCCAAAAGATGGCGGAGCGTTGTTTCATAATCGCAACACAACGATTTCTGCCGGATTTCCTCTTCATTATAATTCCATATATGTATCCTATTGCCCCAATTGCTTGTTTTCTTCAGATTCTCAACCAACTTCCGAGGCAGCGCCACATGCATTTCTTTCGATTTCTCCTTCTCGGAGGCCGTTTTCTCCTCTGTTTTCTCTTCATCATTCTTATCCGCAGTTGTTGTTGAACACATGATACTCTTTTGCTTTACATGTAAATAAATAATTTCTATTGAACCACATGTAGGTTTAATTAAATTTTTTATTTATTGAACTCTATGTTCTGGGATTCAAAGCCTTAAAAAAAGGTTTTTATTATAGAAACAAATCTTGGAATGATTAGTACGTGCTTCTCAAATCATGATTAATTCAATTTCACCAAATAATGCTTAATATGGAGAGATCTAATAAAATCATGATTAATTTGAGTTTTTCTCATTTATTATTATCTATTTAAAGTGTATTAATAAGATTCTTCTCAAATCATGAATACTTTCAATTTCTCAAATAATGCTTAATATGGAGAGATCTAATAAAATCATGATTAATTTGAGTTTTTCTCATTTATTATTATCTATTTAAAGTGTATTAATAAGATTCTTCTCATGCAAATCATGAATAATTTCAATTTCTCAAATAATGCTTAATATGGAGAGATCTAAAAAAAATAATGATTAATTTGAGTTTTTTTTTTCCAAAAAAAATTTGAGTTTTTCTCATTTATTGTTATCTATATTAAAGAGTATTAATAATATTTTTACCATTACCTTTTTTTTTTTTTTTGAGGAATTACTTTTTTTTAAGGACTTCTGATTGCCGTATAACAGAAAATTTATAGTTATAGTTGTTCTGGGTTATTGGAGTTATTAATTAAAATTAAAATAAAGGATCCAAAAGCACATAAAATAGACTTAATTAGGTAATTAGGACGCTAAACTTTTCATTGGTTAGATGGACATAAATTAAATAGTTAGACAAAAATATTTTTTGTGAGAAAAAAAATGAGAAAAAAGGGAACAGGCACATAGGAGGTTTTTTTTTCCCCCCCCCCCCCCCCCCCCCCTCTTTTTGCAACAGGCGCTGAAAAGTTTTTTTTTGTAAAAGTAAAAGTGGGAAAAACCGTATCTCATTCCATTGATAATCCCTTTATATAGGGTCACGGTTACAATGTGAACACGATTACATTGATGGCAATAAATACCGATTGAACGTTACATAATAACCGAAAGATAATCGTCATTGGCTTTACGAGGGCACATAATAGTATTTTCCTTCAACACTCCCCTTGTGCCAAGTCAAAGGCGAAATGGTGCATGAATCGTTGCCTCGTTAAAAACCTTGCCAAGTAACAAAACCAGGGACAAAATAAAACTTGGTCAAAGGGAAAAAGAAAGCACAACGCACCTTTAATCTTTAAGGATAACATGTGTGTATTAGACTCCCCCGAGGTCTATATCTCCCCGATCCTTACACCGATCAAGGAAGCTTTGAAAGCCTTCGCATTCCTATATTTTTCACATGTTCCTCAAATATTGCTTTAGCAAGACTTGGTAAACAAATCGCCACATTCTCCTCGACCTTACTTGATTCACTTGAATCTTGAGGAGAGCTTGTTGTTGCCGGTTATAGAAAAACTTTGGTGATATGTGTTTTGTGTTGTCACCCTTGATATAACCAAGCTTCATCTCGTTCGATGCAAGCCGCATTATCTTCATAAATGCAAGTAGGCTCTTCGGTGGTGGAACTTAAACCACTCGGTCCCTCGAATACGTGTAATGATGGACCTTAACCATATACACTCACGAACCGCCTCATGTAGAGCAATAATCTCGAGTGGTTCGAGGAGGTAGCCACAAGATTTTGCTTGGTTGATCTCCAAGATATCGCCGTGTTCCCAATGGTAAATACATAACCGGTTTGGGAACGACCTTTATGTGGGTCGATAGATACCCGGCGTACGCAAACCCAACTAATACATTGTTTGGGGTTTCGTAGTAGGGGGTGGCGATTTCGCCGTTGACATTTTCTTTAGGGGTTGTATTTTCATTTACGGTCCCTCTTGTCTTTGTGTAGGAAAAAAATAGGCCCAAGTCAATGGTTCCTTTTAGGTATCGAAATATGTTTTTAATACCATTCCAATGACGCTCGCGTTGGCGCGGAGCCGAATCTAGCTAACAAGTTCACTGAGAATGCAATATCTGGTCGAGTACATTGAGCTAAATACAATAATGCGCCTATTGCACTTAAGTAGGGAATTTCAGCTCCCAATAGCTCTTCGTCATCTTCCTTTGGACGAAATGGATCTTTCTTTATGTCCAAACTTCGACCGATCATGGGAGTGCTAACAGGGTGCACTTTGTCCATATTAAATCGCCTGAGCATCTTTTGGACATATGCGACCGGTGGATAAGTATTCCACAAGCTCGGTGTTCTAGTTCAAGGCCTAGACAAAACCGAGTTTTCCCAAGATCTTTCATCTCAAATTCGGATTTCAAATAGCTCGCGGTTTCTCTTATTTCGTTAAGAGTACCTATTATGTTCATATCATCGACATATACTGCTACAATTGCAAATCCGGAACTTGTTTTCTTTATGAATACGCAGGGGGCATAGTTCATCATTCTTATATCCCTTCCCAATCAAGTAGTCACTTAGGCGGGTATACCACATCCGCCCGGATTGTTTTAATCCGTAAAGTGAGCGTTTCAATCGATTGCAAACGCACTCCGTGGTTTGAGTCACTTGACTTGGGCAATGAAAGACCATCGCACTTTCATGTATATCTCTCGAATCAAGATCCCCATGAGATATGCCGTAACCACATCCATGAGCCGCATTTCCAATCCTTCGGAAACAACTAAACTAACTAGGTAACGGAAAGTTATTACATCCATTACAGGAGAGTATGTCTCCTCATAGTCAATTCCAGTGGCGTTGTGAGAAACCTTGCGCCACAAGGCGAGCCTTGTACCTTAGGACTTCATTCTTCTCATTACGCTTTCGACAAATACCCATTTATGTCCTACAGTGCTTTACACTTGGTGGGGTTAGCACTACCGGACCAAATACATGTCTCTTTGTCGAGAATCTAGTTCTCTCTGGATTGCTTCTTTCCATTGAGGCCAATCTCGCTCTTTGTTGACATTCGCAACGAGCGTGGTTCGACATCATCGTGCTCTATGATTTCTTGAGCAACAAGATATGCAAATATATCATCAATGTGCATGGAAGATCTTTCCATCAACTCGTATGCACTCTCATAATCCATTGAGATTTCTTTGTTCTCTCGGAATCAATTCAAACATCGGAGCGTCCTCCAAGCATTGATTCATGGACATAATCGTAATCGAGATAATCTCATGAGAGGGATTCTCTACATTGATGATTAATGGGTCGGATTGTGCCTTACTCGCCCTCTTCTTCCTTGGGTGAGTATCGGTCGAACCAAGTGGTCTCCCCTCTTCCTTTGGGCAGCCACGGCCTCATCCACACCTCCACTAAGTGTGGTCGCAATGCCTTTAGCTACAGCATTGTGCCCCTTTTTGGGAACTTCTAACCTTGCAGGCACGTTTGCAGCTGGTATATGTGATCTTGTCACTTTAGCAATATCAGAGAACGCATCAGGCATCGAATCTGCTACGTTCTGAAGATTAAGTATTCTTTGCACTTCACTTTCACTTTGTGAGGTACGGGGATCAAAATGAGACTGAGTGGGGACAAACCACGACAATTCCTGTCGTTCCCTTAGAAAATCCTTTTTCTTATCTCCCCCTAACGACGGGAAGACAGCCTCATCAAAGTGACAATCCGCAAATCTTGCGGTAAATAGATCGCCCGTCAAAGGTTCCAAATAGCGGATAATAGTTGGGGATTCATATCCAACATAAATACCTAATCGTCTCCGATGACCCATTTTAGTGCGCCGTGTGGGCGCAATAGGCACATATGCCGCACAACCAAATATGCGTAAGTGTGAAATATCGTGCTCATATCCAAGAACCAACCGGTACGCGTAAAATGGTTGGCTAGCAAAGTGGGTCCGAAACGAATAAGTAAAGCCGCGTGCAATATTGCATAACCCCAAGCGAGATAGAGGCAAGTTGGTGCGCATAACCAATGCCCCGGCCACCATCTCGTAGCCTTTTGATGGTGGCTTCGCGAGACCATTCGTGTATGCACACGGGGTACAGGATGTTCTACATCAATCCCGATAGACATGCAATAATCATCAAATGCTTGTGATGTGAACTCTCCAGCGTTATCAAGCCTTATAGACTTGATAGGGTGATCGTGGTGGTGAGCCCTTAAGCGTATAATCCGTGCTAAGAGTTTTGCAAATGCAAGATTCCTTGTGGACAATAATGCGACATGTGACCGTGTCGAGGCATCCACCGAACCATAAAATACTTGAATGGCCCGCATTCGGATGGATAGGTCCACATATATCACCTTGTATTCTTTGTAAGAATGGAATGTTTTGTTTCATGTCTTTAGCATAGGAAGGTCTCGATCCCGTTTTTGCTAAAGAGCAGCTTTGCAAAATGATTGGTGTGCCTTGGAAATGGTCAATGAGGAAGAGGGATATAACTCATCCGGTGCTTCGTACGGCAATGGTCGCTTTGAAACAACACTACTTTGGACACTTTGCATTGTGTCGGATTTTTGTCCCATTTTGTTTTTTCCTCGAAAGAAGGGATGTCCGTGTGAGTTCTTTAAAATACGGATCATCATATCTCGACCAGGGTGTCCTAGGCGATCATGCCAAAGCTCGTATGAGTCGTTGTCCCAAATTTCATTGTTGGTGACAAGATAGGATTCAATAATCCGAATAGTAGTAATATATAATCCATTAGATTGACTCATAAGCTTTTCTAGTATGCGTTTCCTTCCACATTCATTTGTGGTAATATACAAATATTCGGCCCATTCTCACGTTGAGTTTCCAAATGATAACCGTTGGCACGAATATCTTTGAAACTTAACAAGGTTCGATTGGCTCTGTGTGCATATAGAGCGTTTGTGACTTTTATCGTTGTGCCGTTAGGCATCAAAAATGTGGCATTTCCTCGCCCTTGTATTACTTGTGATGATCCAATCATCGTAGTCACGATGAATTACATGGAATTAACTCGACAAATAATTGTCTATTCCTTAAGATAGTGTGTGTGGTTCCACTATCAGCTAAGCACTCTATTTCTCCTCGATTCATTCCTATATTTAAATTAGATGAGATTAAAAAGTCGAAGACATAACTCATATTCTTTAGAGTTTTTCGATGGAGATAGAATGATATGCTTTTCATCCCGATATATATGTTTATTGTATGGTAGATGTATTGCTTTACACCTTAATAGTGCTATTTTCGAACCATGTATATACTGGTAAATAAAATCGAATAAAATTCAATACTTCAGAATAAAATCCGAAATTTATTAATAGGCCAACGAAAATCAAAATAAAAGTTTCGTACATCAAAATCCAATTCAACAAACCATTATTCAAATGAACTTTAAGACCAAAATAGTCTAATTAAAAATAAGGCATTCCGCCTTCACAATGTTCTTGGAAAAATAAATAAATAAGCAAAGCAGATCAATCAAAGTCTGGAACATCCATTGACTGAGCAGGGTTCTTGTTGCTATTGAAGTCTGCAATTGTGAGGTTGACATCAATGTCATTGCCTCCATCTTCCGTATAGTGGGCCTCTTGTTCTCTAGATTCCCTATACCTCTTGTAATTGGTCGCTACTTTGTTACTTGCTCGGTGTATTATACCAATGCCCAAGAACTCCACACCTATAGCAAGGTTCGGGCCCAACTCTCTCCCTTTTTCTTGAGGGTTCTTAGGTGCCTTTTGCACCTTAGCCTTAGGACCACCATGGCCACTAGACCATCACCACCATTTCGCGCCATACATTGGGGACCTCCACGGCCCATACTACGGCCCCTAGGTCCCTTTCCACGTGGTGCATTGTTTCCACGTGGGTAAGGCTCAAGACGTCCAACTCCCTTTTCTTTGGGGTTCTTTCCACCTTTCATCTTGCCATAGTTAACCTCGGAATTTTCTTTGTCCCAAAGCGGGTCCGGCATTATTATTCATGAGAACTTGATCATGCCGCTCACCACTTGCAAGATGTTGATCAATTTGTGAAAGGTCGTAATATTTTTCTTGTCGTACTCCACCTTATACCGGTTCGCTAGTATAAGTGCTAAAGTAGGAAAAGTGGAAAGAGTCTTCTGATCATATCATCTTCTCGTGAGTTCCTTTCCACAAATTTGAGACGTGCTCTAAGACGCAACATGTCCTTGTTGAATTGGTCTACCCCTTTGTAGTCAAGCAAGCGGATTTCATTCCACCGAGCGTACATGCTTCCGGGAGTAAAGTGTCATGAATGTTCCCAAAACGTCCCTCTAGGGCATCCCACGCTTCTTGGGTGTTTTCAACCGAAGGTACTCCCGGCGTAAGCTGTAGTCAATATGTCGCCTCAAGAACATTAGGGCATTTGCTTTTACTTTAGCAGATGGGTCGTCCTTAGTGGTCGGTGGGTGTTTTGATAGTGAGAGTGTAGTCCTTTGCAACAAAGGCCATTTCCACATCCGAAACCCGCCGGTGGTACTCAATTCCTTCGAGTCCAAGATTTCAAATTCGGGTCGAGTTGTATCGCCCATCTACATAAACAAGAGTGAAGAGCATATTAATTATGTAGTCATAAGACATCCACAATAATTAATTTCCAAGAGTGTGAATTGGATCACGATGCCATGGTACATAGCGGTCACTCATTTTTTCGATGCTTTGTGAAGATACTTTATCACATTGATTGTTTTGTACTTAGTATATAACGCCTATGAAATTTCTTTATCATAGGATGACATATAATCTTATTTATAAGACAATCAACATATAATTATTATGCTCAATTTGAAATTTCGGGCAAACATAGCACATAACATTTTTCATGGCAACATGCATATACATATCAAATAATATATGTCATGATAATCATAATGTTTCAAGAGATGAATATTTGTTTCAAATAACGTATTCCATATGATCATATACAAACATAAAGGAACACAAAGTCATAGTATTGTTTCAGAGAACGCGTAACATGGAGGCATACGGTTCCATTCTACTTTCAATTCCAAAAACACAAACACCAGCAGCAGAAGCAAAACAAGCAATAAATACCAGCAAGAATATCCAAATAGATATAGACAATTAATAAGCTTTCATACTATAGCAGAGACAAATCTTTACACAGCCAAAAAACACAAAATAACCTGCTCCCACCACCCTGTTTTCTCTCTGAGTGTACAAATGATATTGGATGTTGACTTTTCTTTCTTTCTCTCTTTGAATTCTTCAAAGATTTTAATCCAAAATCATGCTGCTTTTAAATTGATTGTTGGGTTACATACTTGTTTACCTATTATCATTTTTCTAATCATGCAGCAGTGTTTCAATTAAAAGTTTATTGATTACGAAAAAAAAAAAGGCACAATCTTTGCTTTTGTACGAACAGAAAAATGAGTAATGATTGTAAAATAGCACTATTTTGAGAACATGGTAATCCGAAACAAAAGGAAAGATCGGGTAGAGCTTTTGTGCATACCGTTCACCTTGGAGAATTGATAGATCTGTTCACCAAAGGGATATCGCCGTTGATGGATAAAGCCGTTCGCGGCGGGCCGGGCGGCGGCGGCGCAAAGCAGGGGCGGGCGGCGGCGGCAATAGGGCGGGCGGCCGGTTACTGATGTGAACCCCCTCTTTTTGCAACAGGCGCTGAAAAGTTTTTTTTATTTTTTTTAATTTTTTATTTCTGGACCATGAAAAGTTGAGAAAAAATTGTAATTTTCTTTCTCTTATATACTCAATATATTTCAACCGGTTATATCATTTGATATAAAATTCTGAAAATCGTAATTTTTTCATCATAATTTATATTTTTTCGTCCTTTTTTTCGAATTAATTGTTGAAAATCGAAATTTACTTCGTCGGGATGCAATGACCACCGCGATTCATTGATAATCGCGATCAATTGACTCACTTGACTTTGCAAGGAGACATAAGAAAGCTTCCTCTCATCCCAACAATATTATCAAACAAGAACCCCAATGGCCCAACATCCCTCAAATCTCATGGCCCAAGTGTAGTTGCGAAAGAAATTCATTTACCAAAGCGTAAATTAACTAAAATATCTACTTCCAGCAAACCAATCGTATAATTTTTAAGAAAAAAATCGAGCATTATTATTTTTTTTTTTTTGAAACAAAAAATCGAGCATTCTTATAAAATTACATCTCCAAGCACAAAATGATACGAGCAATAAATCATACACCATATAATCAATCCTGCCGACTGCATGTGTATGGTGAATGAATATTCTTCTGTTTCTTCTTCTTCTGTTTTTTTTTTTTTTTTTTTTTTTTTTTGGTGAAAACGACATTCTTTAGTTAAACATTAGGGATGACAAGCATTTACAAAGAGTTCAAAAAATGAAACATAAATACAAATCACTGTTCTTCTATTCCCTGCGCTAAATTTTAATGTTTCGAGTTTTTCCACCATTTGACTGATGAAGATATGAGGCGGGGAGTTCTCTTCCCCAAACACTCGCTTGTTCCGCCAAATCCAAATGCCGTTGACAATCTCCCTCCAAATGTATTTGCACTTGGGAGTCTCCGTGAAAGTCCGGGCCGATTTGAGCGAGAACGTAATCCAGTCCTTTGTTGACTCAACAGCGAAGAAGTCTTCTCTACAAGCAGGTTCTAGAAATTTTTCCCATATCTCTCTGAGCCAGCAGCAATCCCGAAGGGCATGTAAAGATGTCTCCTCTTCTTGCCCACAAATGCCGCATATATTTGACTCCAGCACTTGATACCGGTATAATCGTACATTAACCGGAAGTGCATCATGACATAGCATCCAAAGAAAATGGTTGCCTCTAGAAGGACCCTTAAGGCTCCAGATCTCTTTCCAAATAGGGGTCGAGTTGTTCTGTATCGTTGATTGCAACTGATGGTGGTAGCCCGAGCTTACCGTGTACGGCCCCTTGGTAGTATCCTTCCAAGTAAGCACACCTGCAATCAATTCGGCTCCCGCATCTATAATTGCCGCCCCGCTTTTAATACTCCTCCACATTATTGAACTCCTTTGTTTTAATGGTTGGTGGATTTCCCCGTATTTGACTTTAAGGACTTCTACTCACAATGTCTTCTTGTCCTTCATGAATTGCCACGCAAGTTTTGCTAGAAAGGCCTAATTCATATCTGCCAAATTTTTGAATCCTAGTCCGCCCGCATCCTTTGGCATGCATAATTTATTCCACGCGATATAGTGTAGTGTTCTTTTTTCCACCGTATCTCCCCAATAAAAATCTCTGCAAATCTTCTCTAGTTGGGAAATGATGCCCACCGGTAGTTTGACCGTTTGCATGGTATAGAAAGGTTGTGAAGCTAAAGAAGTTTGCATTAAATTCGCTCTACCTGCACGTGATAAAGTATGGGATTTCCACGAACTGAGTTTCCTCTTCATTTTATCCACCAAATACGAGAACGTTGATATTTTCAGTCTGCCTTGAAGGAGAGGTATACCAAGATAAGTTCCCAGATCACGAGTATGCTGCATTTCAAGTGCTTGACTAATAAAGTCTCTCCGGATGAGAGTAACGTTCGCCGAAGTTTGAAACTGTGACTTCGCCACATTAATCTTCATGCTAGATACATTGCAAAAGTCCCCTAAAATAGCGTCCATGACCAATGCTTGAACCTCGCTCGCTTCCCCAAAAAGAAGTAAATCATCCGCAAAGAAAAGATGAGACAACGGCGGACCATTTTTAGATATCATGATCGGCTTCCATAACCCCTCAACTACTGCTGCTTTAATTTTTTGACTTAAGACCTCCATCACCAAGACAAAAAGATGTGGGGCGATTGGATCGCCTTGCCTTAAACCACGCTTCGGTTTGAAAAAAGGAAGACGTTCCCCGTTCCACAGAAGAGACATCGAAGCTGAGGTCATGCAGCGCATAATAAGATCGCAAATTTTCTGGCTAAATCCGGATGCTTTCAGAATCTTATTGAGGAAAACCCAATCCACATGATCATAGGCCTTTTCTAAGTCGACTTTAACCATCATCACCCCCCGCTTCCTTTTCAATTGACGCATGTAATGGACGATTTCCTGCGCAAGAATCTATTTTTAAGAGAAAATCTGCATTGGTTAACCTACCGTTAAATTCAAAACAGGTTTACGATCTCGCTCTGACCTAGCCGACAGTTTCCGGCCGGTCTTCCTTTTCTCCCTAAAAATCCAAATTCCGGCCACTGTCTACCTTCTTCAATGGAAGTGGACAGCGATTTTCAACAAGAAGATGCTTCAATCTGCTTTGAACATGATCCAGGACCACCACGTGATTGTGGGGTTCCGAACTCTATCTCGGGGACGGTGTGGGGAAGACGGAGTGGAGTAGAAGTCGTCCAATAATAGCGATTTGATACAATTTATTACACGGGCGAAGATGAAGATGAGTCTGACATTGCAGATTGGCTATCTACACCGGAACGTTTAAGGGGACCGGAAAAAGATGCGAAAGGGATTGAGATTCCATTAGAAAGATGTGAAGAGCTTTGGAGACCATGGAGACGAGCTCTAATCGTCAAACTTCTGGGAAGAAATGCTTCGTATAAGGTCCTCTATCAACGTCTCTCATCGATGTGGTGCAAGCAAGGAGGAATTCAGCTTATCGACCTTGATCTCGGCTATTTTGTTGTTCGGTTCACGAGCAAAGAAGACTATGAATGGGCACTGATGAATGGCCCATGGGTCGTGCAAGGACATTATCTAGCAGTGTCCAAGTGGAGACCGTTTTTCATTCCGGCAAATGAGAAAATTACTACAACTCTTATCTGGATTCACATACGCCAAATTCCCCATGAAATGTTTGAGAAAGAAATTCTAGAGGATTTTGCAAAAGAAATTGGCAAGCCGATCAAACTTGATCTTCACACGCAGGTGTCGTCTAGGGCACGATTTGCTAGAATTTGCATAGAAGTGGAGTTTGACCGAGTTTTGGAAATCCATGTAGTGATGAATGGCCATAAACTAAAAATCGAGTACGAAGGTTTGCAAATGATTTGTTTTGAGTGTGGTAAATTTGGCCATAGAGGTGAGAGTGCCCACTGAAGAAGAACAACGATTTGCAGCAAACTGCTGAGAGAACCACTCCAGCTGAAGTAGGGCCGACCCTAGAAAGACCGTTTGGGCCGTGGATGATTGCCCAGACCCGTAGAAGGAAACCGAATGGGACTAAAAATGGCAATGGAAATAGAGGAGTGCAACACCAGGGACCAGAAACTAGAGTTGAACCCAATACTTTCGGAAATGGACCTCAATTTATGGAGAGGATCGGCCTTCAGGGTCAAGATTTGATGTTCTAACAACAGAAAGGGATGATCAAGATCACAGTTTAGAAAGGGAGGATGCCAATGTGCTGGGTCGAAATGGTAATGTGGCTGAAGTTGAAGCAATGAAACAGAGAATGGATGCAGTCCCTTTATATGGTACAAACCCCCAGATTTTGACTGTGTCAAAATCCGATATGCTTCCTGCAAATCATCGTACCAAGGATGCATCGAAACAAACATCAGCAAACTAGAAAATTAACTCAAGACAGACGTTGGGTCCTTCCAACAACCTTGGTGACAAACGAAAAGAAGCCCCAATTACAAACAACATTACAACAGTCCAAGGTAAACACCACTCGATCTCTATCTTACAACGAGGTGGTGCATCTGTTGCATTACAGGATGTGTCGAATATGCCCACATTACCCCAGCGGCACCATTTTTCGGAGCCTAACAGTGTTATCAAGGGAAATGAACTCCGAACTCCGTTAATTGCTGAGAACTCGGAGTATATCAAGACAAACCCTCTGGATACTCGGAATGCGGAGCTAACCATGGACATAGACCTAGGAAATATGGACCATTGTAGCCCTGAAGGTGGACGTGATTCAGCTGTGGGGAGAAAGGATAATATTTTTGTACCTCAATGAAGCTTTTTGTTTGGAATTGCCGTGGAGCATCATCCGTAACTTTCGTCCGGCATCTTAAGGAATACGTAGGTAAGTACGATCCTGATCTTCTCTGTCTGTTGGAAACTAGAACTTCTAGTCGTAAGGCAAAGAGGATTTTGAAATTTAGCAATTTCTCAAACTTTGTGGCTGTAGAGGCGAGGGGTTTCTAGGAAGGATTATGGTGTTTCTGGAAAAAGACTAGTATGACTCTTAATTTACTTCCTTGCACGAATCACAGCCTGAATATTGCCGTAATGCAAAATATAATGTTTCGTGAATTTTATCGATGATTTACGCTCCCCCTACTCCAAGTGTTCGCAATGAATTCTAGAAGTACTTGGAGCAGATCAATTATGTTCTTCAGAAGCCTTGGTGTCTCATTGGGGATTTTAATCAGGTGATTAATCAAGAGGATAAATGGGGTGGCAGAGCCATTGGTGGAATTAATGTTGAAAGCCTTCGTGAATTTACTGAACAGTGTAACTTGATGGAGATTGCATATCAGGGACCACAGTTTACTTGGGAGGGACCAATATTTAAAGGCATGAGAATTTTGGAACGTTTAGATCAAGGTTGGTGCTCAAGCGATTGGATAGACCTTTTTCCGGAGGCTTCTATAGCACATCTTACCAGAATGCACTCCGATCACTGTCCTCTTCTACTTACACTGATCCCGCCTGCATGTAAAAAGAAGGTAGTCCGCCGAGCCTATTTCCAGCATGCCTGGCTACAACATTCTGAGTTTCACGGCTTTGTTACGGAAAATTGGCAAGTTCTGGATGGTGATATCTCAAAGGCGATCGATTATTTTATGAAAGCTGCTATGAAATGGAAAAAGGAGGTGTTTGGTAATATTTTCTATAAGAAGCAAAATGCTCTTAACCGCATAGAAGGTATTCAAAGAGCCCAGAGTAAACGACCATCAACCTTTCTAATGAACCTTGAAAAACAGTTGCTGGAAGATTATAACAATATTCTTGACCAAGAGGAATCATTTTGGCATCAGAGGTCCCAACTTCATGTTGGTGATTATATCACCAATGTGATTTAGTGTTATTGGACTTAGTTTGAGGTTTGGTAAGCTTGAAACAATCGATATGAGTTAGGAGATGCGGGGTGCATGCTTACAATTGATATTTACAAGCTTACGAGAGTGTTAGATCAAGTGTTGAACAAAATCCAAATTCTCGCCGCTTGTTGGACGGGCGTCCATTTCATATGGACGGGCGTTTGACTTCGACGGGCGTCTAGGTTCACCGGACGAGCGTCGAAGGGTGGATTTACATACGGGATGTAACCTCGGTTGGATGGACGAGCGTCTTAAGAATCGGACGGGCGTCCGCATTCTTCGACGGGCGTCCAAGATGTCAAACGGGCGTCCGAAGTGTGAATTTACATACGTGGATGTGACTGTTCGGATGGACGAGCGTTTGAAGAACCGGACGCCCGTCCGGTATGCTTCGACGGCGTCCGGGATTCTAAACGGGCGTCCGGATGCGGTCTGGAGCGCTTTGGTCGGTTTTGCCGGTATCCTTTCGGGTTTTGGACCGTAACGATTCGAAAGGTTGTGTATGTAATGTTATATTAGTATAACATCACGGACACATAAGGGAATACTTGGAATTTTTTTTAAACATAAGAATAGAATTTGAGAAGCAATTTTTCTGTTTTCTTTGAAATTCTTGAAGCCTCAAGTTTAAACACACATATCTACAAAACTTCTATAGCATTCTTTCATCTTATTGCCAAAGATTGGAAGAGAAGCAGATTTATCCCGTGATTATATTCGAGTTAATTCCCGGAGGCAATTCAAGGGAACGAATAATTTTCGCAGGAAAGATTTCCAAATCGACTCTGCGATCATATCAAGTTATCTTGCATTTCAAGTTTTGATACCATTGTTCTAATCATCCTATAAGCTCCCTAACAATCTGCGAAAATTATTGTGGTTTGAACAATGTCAAGTATCAAGGAGATGACTTCCAATTTCAGCAAATTGGAACAATTCAACGGTGATGATTTTCGAAGGTGGCAAAAGAAAATGCACTTTCTTTTGACTGCATTGAAGGTTGTGTACGTGTTGAGTACGCCATGCCCTCAGATTGATGATAACAGCACCATGGAGGAATCAAGGAGGAAAAGTAAGTGGAAAAATGATGATTATATATGCCGTGGTCACATCCTTAACGGTATGTCTAATAGTCTTTTTGATACTTACCTTGAAATTGAGACGTCTAAAGAGTTGTGGGATACTTTGGAGGCTAAGTATGTGAGTGAAGATGCATCAAGTAAGAAATTTCTTGTTGGTAATTTTATGAAGTATGTGATGGTAGATAATCGTCCGGTCATGGATCAATATCATGAATTATTGCGTTTGTTTGGTCAGTTCTCTATGCATAAAATGGCTATGGATGAGTCCATTTGTGTTTCAAGCATCATTGAAAAGTTGCCACCCTCTTGGAGGGATTTTAAAAATTCCTTGAAACATAAGACGGAAGAACTTTCTTTGATTGAACTTGGTTCTCATCTTAGGATAGAGGAAAGTTTGCGTTTGCAAGAAAGTTGTAAGAATGTTGTAGGTTGCGGTAAGAACATTGCGGTGGCTCAACTTCAATCAATATGGTTGAAGTTGGGGAAACTTCTAAGAAAAATGATAACAAAAGAAAGTCCGATTCTTCCAACAACAAAAACAAGGCAAAGTCTAACAAGAAGCCGAAAGGCACTTGTTGGTATTGCGGAAAGGAAGGCCATTTCAAGGCGGACTGTTTTTCACGAAAGCAAAACAGAGGCAAGGGTAAAGGCCCGGTGAATGGGTCAAAAGACCCGGCACCACCTAAACATCAAGGTACAATTGATAATAATTGTGGTTTTAATTCGAATTTGAATTATGTACCACTGATTTCCGAAGCATGTTATTTGCAGGATGATGATGTTAGTTGGTGGATAGACTCGGGAGCAACTAGACATGTGTGCAAGGATAAATCCTGGTTTTCAAAATATGAAAAAGTTGAAGATGGATCAATTGTACATATGGGGAACGAGTCTAAAGCTGCTGTTGTTGGAAAAGGAGTTGTAAATTTGCAATTTAGTTCTGGAAAGTTTGTAACTTTAAACAATGTTCTACATGTTCCTTTAATCCGGAAAAACTTGGTTTCCGGTAGTATTTTATGTAAAGAGGGCTACAAACAAGTATATGAGTCCTCTCGTTATGTATTAACTAAGCATGGTGTATTTGTAGGATTTGGTTATCTAAATGGTGGTATGTTTATGCTTAACATTATTCGTAATGATTTGAATGATAATGTTAATATGAATGTTATATTGTTAATGTTGATGAATCATACTTGTGGCATGCGAGATTAGGTCATGTGCATTTTAGAAGAATGTTGCAAATGTCTAAAAATGACTTAATTCCTGTTTGTAGTACAACTATGAATAAGTGTGATACTTGTAACTTAACTAAAATTGTAAGACAACCTTTCAAAGGTGTTGAAAGGTCGTCTACTATTTTGGAACTTATTCATAGTGATCTTTGTGATTTTGGTTCTACTCCATCTTTAGGAAACAAAAAGTATGTTGTCACATTTATTGATGATTGCACTCGTATTTGTTATGTTTACTTACTTTTTACAAAAGACGAGGCAATGGAAAAGTTTAAAGTGTTTAAAAACGAAGTGGAATTGCAACTTGAAACTAAAATAAAGAAACTTCGTACGGATAGAGGTGGAGAATACTTTGATCCACCATTTTTTGAATCTTGTGGGATTATACATGAAATAACTACACCTTATACACCACAACAAAATGGCATAGCTGAAAGAAAGAATCGAACTCTAAAAGAGATGGTGAATGCTATGCTTTCTTACTCAGGATTGAGTGAGGGTTTTTGGGGAGAAGCTATGTTAACAGCTTGTTATTTATTGAATAGGATTCCTAATAAAAAGAGTCCTATTACCCCATATGAGCTTTGGTATAAAAAGAAGCCAAACTTGCATTATTTGCGTGTTTGGGGATGTAGAGCAGTCGTAAGACTACCCAATCCCAAGATTAAAACCTTGGGGGAAAGAGGCATCGATTGCATTTTTATTGGATATGCGTTGCATTCCAAGGCATATAGGTTCTATGTTATAGAACCAAATGATTCGGTTGCGGTTCATTCCGTTATTGAATCAAGGGATGCTATCTTTGGTGAAAGTCGATTTTCTTCTATATCAAGGCCTAGGAATGTTGTTCCTATTGGAATTAGTGAAAGTTGTGGTGGTGTGGAATCACAAGATGAGCCTTTGGTGCTTCGAAAAAGCAAAAGGGCAAGAAAAGAAAAATCTTTTGGTCCCGATTTCCAAACTTATTTGGTGGAGGGTACAAGAGATGAAGTAGGATTTCAATATGCATATTGCTATCATATTGATGATGATCCTAGAACGTATAAAGAGGCTATGGAATCTCGGGATATTGCCTTTTGGAAGGAAGCCATTAACGATGAGATGGACTCCATTTTAGGCAATGATACGTGGATATTGACGGACCTTCCACGTGGATGTAAACCATTGGGTTGCAAATGGATCTTTAAAAGAAAAATGAAAATTGATGGATCTGTTGAAAGGTATAAAGCCCGGTTGGTGATACAAGGCTTTAGACAAAAGGAAGACATTGATTATTTTGATACTTATGCCCCGGTTGCGAGAATCTCCACTATTAGATTGTTGATTGCCTTGGCATCCATTAACAATCTTGTTATCCATCAAATGGATGTTAAAACAGCCTTCTTAAATGGGGATTTGGATGAGGAAATTTACATGAAACAACCGGAGGGTTTTGTGATACCCGGGAATGAGCATAAAGTGTGTAAGCTCGTTAAATCATTGTATGGACCGAAACAAGCTCCCAAACAATGGCATAATAAGTTTGATGAAGTTGTTTTGTCTAATGGTTTTAAGCTTAACCAAATGGACAAATGTTTGTATAGCAAATTTGATGAAACCGGACATGGTGTAATCATTTGTCTATATGTTGATGACATGTTGATCTTTGGTACAAACCAAGATCAAGTTGACCAATGTAAATCATTTTTGTCATCAAGTTTTTCGATGAAAGACATGGGGAGGCGGATGTTATCCTTGGTATAAAAATCATAAGGAATGACCAAGGGATTACTTTGACACAATCTCACTACATTGAGAAAATGTTAAAGAAGTTCAATTGTGAAAATTCTGTTCCGGCAAGAACTCCCATGGATCCTCATGAGAAATTTGAGTTGAATTCGGGTAAACCGGAGTCTCAACTTGAATATGCTCGAGTTATAGGATGTTTAATGTATGCAATGACTAGCACTCGTCCAGATATTGCATATGCGGTTGGAAAACTTAGCAGATATACTAGTAATCCAAGTAGTGTTCATTGGCATGCGGTGATGCGTGTGTTAAGGTATCTTAAGTTTACCAAAAATTTTGGTTTAACTTATGTTGGACATCCTTCGGTGATAGAAGGCTACTCGGATGCTAGTTGGATATCAAATGAGAATCATTCATCAACGAGTGGTTGGGTGTTTCGCTTGGAGGAGGTGCCATCTCATGGGCTTCCAAGAAGCAAACATGTAATGCAAACTCGACAATGGAATCGGAATTCATCGCCTTGGCTTCGGCCGGTTTAGAGGCATAATGGCTTAAACATTTGATTTACGAGATTCCATTGTGGCCAAAACCAATATCACCAATTTCTATCAATTGTGATAGTGAAAATACCTTGGCTAAGTGTTATAGTCAAGTGTACAATGGAAAGTCGCGACATATTGGAGTTAGGCATAGCTCGATTCGTGAGTTGATCACTCACGGGGTGATATCGCTTGCTTTTGTGAGATCTCAAAAGAATTTAGCCGATCATTTGACCAAGGCATTGGCTAAGGACTTGTTTGTCAAGTCGGTTGTCGGGATGGGTCTACAACCCATTGAAACTTTGCATTAGGATACCCAATTCCCCCTTAATATGACATTAGGGGCTGAATTCAATGAGGAAGGCTCGATGACTTAGTTTTGGCACATATATTTAGTCCCGAAGATTTGTGCTAGAACTGCATGTGAGGTTGATATATATCTTAATAAGTCTTATGAAAAAGTGTTGTTGCGGTACACGATTGATAAGACTCACCTATATGAGTTTGAAGTTTGGCCGCTTCAAGAAAGTTAGGGTTGGCTTTCTACATACTCATGAATTGATATGGACACGAGGCCTGGATAAAGAGTGTCAAGCAAGCTATAAAAGTTGTCTTTAGATTCATTTGTATATTATCTTTGAAGTATTCAATTTGTAAAAGGGTTCAATGCTTAGTCACACCCCAATACTCGAATATTTTGGAACGTGTAATATACTAGATGGTAATTCAATCTGCGTGATATTATCATTGAAAGATGAATTGTTGTGTGTTGAAGAGTTTTAACTAAGTCAAGGGTTACACTAAATGGGGGAGGATTGTTGGTGATTATATCACCAATGTGATTTAGTGTTATTGGACTTAGTTTGAGGTTTGGTAAGCTTGAAACAATCGATATGAGTTAGGAGATGCGGGGTGCATGCTTACAATTGATATTTACAAGCTTACGAGAGTGTTAGATCAAGTGTTGAATAAAATCCAAATTCTGCCGCTTGTTGGACGGGCGTCCATTTCATATGGACGGGCGTTTGACTTCAGACGGGCGTCTAGGTTCACTGGACGAGCGTCTGAAGGGTGGATTTACATACAGGATGTAACCTGGTTGGATGGACGAGCGTCTTAAGAATCTGGACGGGCGTCCAGCATTCTTCAGACGGGCGTCCAAGATGTCAAACGGGCGTCTGAAGTGTGAATTTACATACAGGATGTGACTGTTCGGATGGACGAGCGTTTGAAGATTCGGACGCCCGTCCGCATGCTTCGACGGGCGTCCGGGATTCTAAACGGGCGTCCGGTATGCGCTTCGGAGCGCTTTTGGTCGGTTTTGCTGGTATCCTTTCGGGTTTTGGACTGGTAACTGATTCTGAAAGGTTGTGTATGTAATGTTATATTAGTATAACATCACAGACACATAAGGGAATACTTGGAATTTTTTTTTAAACATAAGAATAGAATTTGAGAAGCAATTTTTCTGTTTTCTTTGAAATTCTTGAAGCCTCAAGTTTAAACACACATATCTACAAAACTTCTATAGCATTCTTTCATCTTATTGCCAAAGATTGGAAGAGAAGCAGATTTATCCCGTGATTATATTCGAGTTAATTCCCGGAGGCAATTCAAGGGAACGAATAATTTTCGCAGGAAAGATTTTCAAATCGACTCTGCGATCATATCAAGTTATCTTGCATTTCAAGTTTTGATACCATTGTTCTAATCATCCTATAAGCTCCCTAACACTTCAGTGGTTCGTGGATGGGGAAAGGAACACTCGGTACTATCACAAAATCGCACAGATGAGGAAACAGCGTTCTCGAGTTACTATGTTTAAAAGAATTGATGGTTCTTGGACTGAAGATGAAAATGAGATCAAGCAAATAATACATAAAAGTTCCAGGAATATATTGGTGATACAAAATACCTGCAAGAAACCATATTTTCACATTATTATAGCATAAAGGTAAAGATCAACATTAGCATTGTAAAATTTTGCAGAGCATATTAAGAAGGACTAATCCACAAAATTACAGCCAAGACATATCTCTTGTTAATCCGTTCAGTCGTAACAAATATAATATCCCAAAAAAGGTAAGCAATTGGTCCTAACAACTACAATGTACAATATCCCACAATAAGCAAGCAATCAGTCATGTTCATCATGAACAAAACATGGTGGAGGACCCTTTAAACTTTCTAAATACAATGGAAAAATATAGACAATGTAGGAGGAGGATTATGGTGAAGATTTTTTTTTTACTAACAACCATTTTATCCAATCACAAGTAATTCTCAACATCAAGAATAAGATAAAGCAAAAATCAAGGTGAAAGAAAGTTTCAATAAGTTTAGTTTAGAGCACCCATAATCACAACCAGGTCCATCCTTAGTCAATTTTGGTAACCAAATGTTCCTATTCTTGATTTTTTTTTTTAAAAAAAAAATCAAAGGTTAATTTGGTAGGGAAGGATTTATTGAACACCATCAACAATTTTCTTGAAGAATAATATCTTAAAAGGCTACTTCGGTATGCAATTTTTTTTGGGTTTGTAAGTAACAGAAAAGCCGTGAAAAGAAAATAGATGATTTGGAGGGATTTAATTTTGTCTCTTTGGAAAACTTTATCATGAAGGAAATGGAGGGAGAAGAGGGAAAACCAAAGGAGAAGACCCAATACAATTTTAACAAGTTTCTTTTTAAAATAGGTAGGAAACGGAAGGAAATCATTATTTTTTAGAAAAATAGGCTGCACTATCTATCATTCTCCTTTCGTTTATGTCTACTTCAATCCAAAAACGCTCAGTCAAGTTCACAATCTCTCATTCTCCTTTGCTCATTTTTTTCCTATTATTATTTTTGTTTTCTTTTCTACATGTTTCCTTCAATCCAAACAGGGTTTTAAAAAGAGATTACGACCAAAGGAGAGCCGATGAAAAACTTTGCCCTTTCTAAAGCTTCTGTACTATACTCCCTCCGTTTTTTTTATTAGTCATTTTTGCGTAGGCACACAGACACTACTAAGCAAGTGATTCATGTGTATGAAATAACTAGATTGACCTTCTTTAATATTTTGAACTAGTGAATGTGAGCCGTGTAAGGCACGGCAGACCCAACATAAATCGTTACCAACGATAATACCAAAGAATAGATGTCCAACGTGAAATAAATCGCGTAAGCTTAAACTGTAACAAATCCAAGACACAAGACAAATAAAGCAACAGAAACATATCACATTTTCTGCAAGATGTAGCTCTTTCTTAGAGACGTGAAGATTGTGAATCAATTCTCTTCCAGCTCTATTAGGTGTTTCCACATACAAAATAAACCACAATACGATGTATCAGAGAACAATGTCATAAAGTCGACCCCTTTAGCTTCGGCTTTACGTAATGAAACAGTATAGATAAACAATAAACGGACCATAACTACAAAGTCAAATATCACGGGATGCCTTAGCTTCCAGATCATTAATATGTTTGAAAATGTGTTTCACCCATTTTCTATACCGCATTTTTCTTTCTTATCATTAATGAATATCTCATTGATCTCGTGCTCATTCATTTGGTAGAAAAAAACACATGTTAAACGATCTGAAGAATATAAAAAGTGATTTGATATTCCAACGTCAATTTTAGTGTGACGCTCGAACAACAAATGGTCGCCGGTTCCACCGACGTTATGCTGTTCAAAATAATAAAAACATTTAATGTGGTGCCAAAAGTGATTTATAAGACGCCGAGAGTGATCGTGGTGCCGTGAGTGATTTCGTGGTGCCAATAGAAGCCACATAAATACATCATACATTCTTACACAACCAATAAGTTCAGTATAGCTAGTCAGACTAAATATGAAAAATAATTCTTTAAGTAAACTCAAAATAAATGAAGGCGAGTTATATTGGCACTACCATTTTACTATTGACACCATTTTTTTTGTTAATTTTCATTTAATTTTACACACCACCAAATAACTTTTTTGGCACCACGTTACGCGCGTCAGAGCTACCGATGATTTATAGGGTGCCGAGAGTAATCGTCGCGCCGTGACTATTTTTGTAGCGCGGATATTTGTTCGGTTACTTTTTTTTTGTTGTATTTTATAATTAAAGTTGACTCATCTTTCATCGTACACTACACAACACAACGTGAAATCCGTCGGTCTTTCCTTCTTTTTATTTTCCTTTTCAGCACAAATTTCTAATAACACACAGTTGATTTTATAAATAAAAAAATGACAAGCCGCAAATGTTTGATTAAAAAAAACCCGAGAGTAATCGTAGCGCCGTGACAATTTTCGTGATGTGGATATTTTTTCGGCCATTTTTTTGTTGTTGTATTTTATCGTTAAACTTGACCCATCTTCCATCGTACACTACACATCACAACTTCAAATCCGTTGGTTTTTTTTTTTTTTTTTTTTTTTTTTTTCCTTCTCTGCATAAACTAACGGCACATGGTTGATTAAAAAAACACATAGGTTTGAAAAAGGAAAAAAAAATGCAATGTGTCAAGCCAAGAGGGTGGCCACGTGGCCAATTGTGGGCACACCCTCTTGGCTCTTAATAGATATAAGATATATTTGCAATCATTAAATATATTACTCTCTCCGTCCCCTTTTATTTGTCCATGTTTCCTTTTGAGTTTGTCACAAAATAAGTGTCTATTTTGTGCATTAATTATCAAATTTTTTCAAATGTCTTTCACTCTTTACAATAAAAAGTGTGTAGCATTAAATGCTCCAACAACAACTTAAAGGGTATAAATGTAAATAATATTGAATAATTTAATGAAATTCAAACCATTAAATACGGTTTTCTTAATCTGTGTGAAAAGTCAAACGAAACAAACAAAATGGGATGACGGGAGTATATTGGAAATTAAATATACATTGATAATAGTGCTATTGGAGTTTTAAAATGACTTCTGATGTTTTTGATGTATTGAAAATGTATTTTTTATTATTTTAAAAAAATTTAGATTTTGTTTAATCTTTTAATTATTTGAAGGAATAAGTGGAAAAAATAATATTGGTAATCTAAAACGACCAATAAGCGAAAAAACAATTCAATGGAGGAGTACTAATTATATTAGGCGAGTTCCATTGGCACCGCTATTTTACTATTCAAACTTTTTTATATTACTTTTTATTTACTTTTTTCACATTATCAAATCACTTTTTTGGCACCACGTTACGCGCGTCAGTGTCACTGACGTTTTTTCGCTCAAAACGTCAGTGGGTCTGACGTTTTACATCAACGACACATTTATAATTGCAAAATCAGTGTCACTAACGTTTGGATTGAAAACCAACGTCAGTTTCAGTGACGCTCGTACCGCAAATGGACGTCGGTGCCACTGACGTTATGTTGTTCAAAATAATAAAAGGCGGCTTCTATCGGCACCACGAAAATACTATCGGCACTCTTTAATTTATTATTTTTCATTTACTTTTCCACACCACCTAATCACTCAAGGCACCACCTAAAAATAATCCATTTAAAAACTATACATTTTAGCCCCTCATGTTTTAAAAAATAAACACTTTAGTCCCCACTTTTTCTACAACTCTTCTTCGTTACTTCTTCTACAACCCTAAGAATACCGCCGGATTTGTGGCCGGAAAATTCGCCGGAAATTCACTTTGAACAACATCGCTTTTAACTCCTCATCTAAGTATCATGTTTTGTTTGTATTTCCGTTGTAAATTGGTAGAAATCGAAGGTTTTAATGGTGTAATTTATTTCGATTTAAATTGAGTAACCATCGAAGATTTGCATTTCAAATTATTTCATTGTAGTGTGTTTCGTTTTCGGTTGAAATATGGAAGATATAAGGTTGAAATCAGAGGTTTTTTTTGGGTATTTTCGATAAACCGGCCGTTTCCCGATCGGAGAAATGAGGAAGACGACCGGCTGCTTGAAACGTCGCTTACGGTGACGTGTCGGTGCATATACAACGTCAGATGAGATGGCGTGTTGGTCATAAAAGATCACTAGGGTAACCTAGTTGTTCATCAGTGTGGATGTCGTTAACATTGTCTTCTGACGTCGGTGCTGCTGACGTTCTGAGAAACGTCGTTTGATTTTAATAGAAACGCCAATGAAACTGACGTCATTGTCCATAACATCACCGACCATGACGCTGATTTGTTGAAGAAATGTCAAAGTTGTTGGCGTTCTGAAAACAGTGACATTTTAAGTTATAGATTCTAAACGTCAGCACAATTGACGTTTAACTTGCACACGAGCGTCAGCCGTACTGACGTTTTATAGGATCTGGCCGGAGAATCCAATAGGCGTCGGAAAACTCTAAAAATCTTCATTTTTTTTTTCTATAATTCATGGGGTTTCAAGCAATTAAGAATGATGTTAATGTGTTATCTTATTAAATGCTCAAGAATATCAATTTTTTGGGTGATGAGCTCGATGTAATGGAAAATGTTGTTGAAGAAGATGAAGATGGTTGAAGAGGATGAAGATTATTGAAGAAGATGAAGATGGTTGAAGAAGGTTGAAGAATTTTTTTTATGAGGATGATGAAGATGAAGATGATTTTTGATGATAAAGATGAAGATAAATTTTGGTGAAAATTAAGTTCGGGGATTATACTGTTTCATTTTAATTATCAAAGAATTAAGTTGTATTTTATAAAATTCATAGTATGAGAAGTATATTTTTCATTTTTTTTGGTAATGCTCGGAGTAAATAAATAATAAAAATATTCAAATTGGTTTTAAGAGTTACTAATAGGATGTCAGAAGTATTCGTGCAGTGCCAGAAGTGAAACCGTGGTGCCGATAAAAACCACCTAATAAAAATATTTAATATAGTGTCAAAAGTGATTTATAAGATGCCAAGAATATTCGTGGTGCAGATAGATACCGCCTTATATTATCAGTTCTTTCCCCTCCCCTAAAACAAACATCTGTCCCCGGTCACAAATCCAACGAAAACCCCGAGTTTAAGAGGGTTCGCTCTCGCTCCCCACCTCAGATTCCTCAAATCGTTCAAAGTGCAAGCTTTACCATAAAGCTTTGCTTGAAGTGGCATTCAGAGCAATATGGACGCAATAAGGAAGCAACTGGATGCGCTAATGGGCGCGAATCGGAACGGCGACGTTACAGAGGTTGATCGTCGTTACAACGACCGTGATGTCTGTCGGCTCTTCCTTTCCGGTCTTTGCCCTCACGAACTCTTCCAACTTACTGTACGTGCATCTTGCTTTTCGGACAAAACCTTTTGTTATCTGTTAAGTGTTTAATTTCAACATTTGTTTGTGGTATTTATTTTGTTGTTAATAATAAAGTACTCCTCTTTCATTGTCTTTATTTGTTTAAAGATGTCTTTTCAACTATTTCTTAATTTCCTGCAAAAGATAAAAGTAATTAGAGCTGATTATTACTAGGGAATATTAAATATCGGTGGTTTGTGCACATATTTAGTAAATTGTTTTTTTGACAAGGCCCAAACAGGAAGAAGAAGGGCAAGATGATACTTAAGCATCTGGCAATGAAGCAGTTTTTGTTAGAAAGTAAAATGTGTTTTAGTAGGATTGGTAGAAGAACAAATCAGAGGAACTAACTGTCAGAAAGTATGTGCAGAGGTGATACCTTGGCGATAAATAATCAATCTGCCTTCACGGATGCTGAGGTGTGCTTAAATCTAGGTCCTACTTCCTGATCAACCTAACAGTTAATAAAAGATGCAGCACAAAATAACACATAATGACAAGGACACATAAATGCTTAGAGCCTTAAACAACTTTGACCTAAGGACACATGTTGCCCTAACTTGCAAGGCGACCAAGCTGAAGCAACTGTCCTTTTGTAACTAGGTAATGGGATGAATGAAAAAGGAGATTAGGTAGAGCTGTTGGACAGGTTGAGGCACATGAGGACTATATAAGTGTTGTTATGGCTACTGGAAGGAGATTTTAGCATTGCTATGCATTAAGATGATCGGTTGTGGGGGGGGGGGGGGGGGGGCGAAGGTGTTGACTAGACGGGTGTGCACCACTTTTAAACCTGTTAATTGGTGTTGATATTTGTGATATTCCTTCTAGGGGTCAAAGAAACACTTTTTAATTAGAGGGAGGTGAGGCGAGAGTGGATGCTCTTAGCAGCAGAATGGAGTGACATGTTTCAACACACCAGGAGGAATATTCAGGCACCGTGTATCCGATCATGCCTTAGGATTACTAGCAATAAACTTAGATGTCAATGCTTGTACAGAGTTTTTATTTTTCATTTTTCGTCATTCAAATGAGTTGGTTTGAACATTCCCAATTTCATTATACTAATGTAATATTAGAAAGAAGAGGTGGAAGGTACTAATGATCTGGATAGGTTCTACAAGAAATTAAAGTTATTAAAGCCTGCCCCAAGGTATCCAATTTGAAAATGGTTTAGTAGTATTTCTGGTAGTATTGAGGAGGCAAGTTCTGAATTAGAGGGTATTCAGATAAAAGCTTGTACATGGTCCAAAGAATTAGGTTCTAGAAGCTTTTGAAAAGGAGGCCCCGTTGAAATATAGATATCTGGTAGTTGTAAGTAACTCTGTTTACCCAACATCTTATTCCAACAACACAAACAACAACACCACTTATGTTGCCATCCACCACCACATTTTCACACAACCACCACCACCTACACGAATCCACTTGAAATCTTGTGAAATAGCACCTCCACATGTGACGGAGACTTTATTTTCTGCTCCCTTCTTGATCCACCCCATTTTATATGGATGTGGGTGTTTTCTAATTTCCAGACCCAGGGCCTTAACTGCAGCTTTGAAATGAGGTTGTCACTCGCACCACTGTCCTCTATAAGATCACACACCCTCTTGTTAATAGTACATCGGGTCCTGACCAGTGTGTTGTGTTGAGTGTCACTGTGTTCGACCAGAATTATCCTCCACAATGCATATTAGCACAGTGCCTGCATCCCCTGTTACTACCTCAACCTCGTCCTCATCGCCATTACCTTCTGTAGTTTGAACAACCTCTTGTGCCTCAGTTACGTTCACCTGCTTCCTCTGTGGGCAAACATATGATCTATGCCCTTGTTCCCCACACCTGAAACATTTCACCTCAGTAGGCCTAGCATTCGGGTCTGGAGCCTTAGGTTCATTCACCTTAACAGCTCTCTGACGATTAACCCCTTCTTCCTCTTGCACTTTAGGATGTGAATCACTGAATTGCTTACAGAGGTTTGTGTGTTGTGCTATTGAACAGCCTCTTGGCCCTCTTCGAAGAATTGAACCTGGACCGCCTTTCTTGCAATTGTTGTTCAGCCGTACAAGCCATGTTAACGGCTTCGTTTAAACGCCAAATGGGAGTCATTTCCAGCCGTTCTTGTATCTCATCGCTCAACCCGCACAACGGGACCTGAATCTTTCTTCTTTTTTCGGTAGTGGTAGTCCTGGACCCAAGACGATAGAACTCATTTGTGTAGTCCCCAACACTTCTTCCGTTCTGCTTGCAGTTGTAAATGTCTAAGACTAATTTCTTAGCAAAATTGGTTGGCGGGAACTGTTGAGTGAGTAATAGCTTCATGTGAGGCCATGAATTGATCTTCTCCTTTCCCTTTAGCACCCTACTGTTTTGAAGCTGCCTCCACCACGCATGTGCGCTTCCCTTCAACTTGTAAGAAACGTGCTTACATCTGATGTGCTAGGGGGGTTCATGCCCTCAAAATAGTTTTCTACCGCATCTATCCATTCCAGAAAATTCTCGATGTGAAGATTTCCGTCAAAAGCGGGCATCTCCATCTTCAGTCTAAACCCTCCGTACTCATTGTAGAACATTCCTCTGGGCGGTGTGGGAGGATGGGCCTGCTCTCCTACTAAGTGCTGCCACTCAATGACGTCAGCATCGTCATCTCCCTCATCGTTCTTTGCCTCTGGTGTCTTTACGGCATCTTCTCTGAGTTCAGGCTGTTGCAATCTATTCCCACCGTTTCTTTGATGTACGTAGGGTCCTCCTTGAGTTTCCACCGGTGTCCGAGTGAGGTCTCGGCCAGCTCGTGGAATACTCAGCTTCACCTCTGCCAACTCTCGCTTCATGTCTTGAACTGCACTGTGCAGATCTTGTTTAAAACCTTCGATTTGCAACTCCAGATTCACCAATGCGTCCCATAGGCCCTTGGATCATCGTCTGAAATCCGGCTGCACCCACCATCGTTATCAGTCATCAAGAAACCCAAGGGAAATCCTTACTCTGATTACCAATATGACATAGGAGTCTTTTGAAGAGAGGAAAAGAGGTGCAAACGGCTCAAAGTTTACAAAGTCACAGCGAAAATATTCTATCTGCTAGAGAATTAGGGTTTAACCCTTAAATACCCATCCCTTTAGCAAAATGATACCTTCTACATAAATAAAAGACTACTCCAACATGAAACGGAATAATTAAATAAAATATAACAAACTAATTAATCCGATGGGCCTTGCATGAATGGTTAGGGGGTTCCATTTCAGTTCAGAGAATTTTCAGTTGATGCAGTTTTGATGTGCCTTCTTAGTAGCCTTCACATACTGCCTTTGCGTAAGCTGGAATTTCCATCAGTAATCACACTACATCTAAGTTGTAAACAAAAAAAAAAAAGCTTTTCCAAGTTTTAATTTTCATAAGTGTTGCATATGGGAGTAGAACTGACAGTTATTAAGTTTCAGCCTGATAATGCTACATTATGTGAATCCAGTGGCTTGTTAAGGTACTTATTTGCTTCTCTCTTCTCTGTATTGCAGAAAATGGATATGGGCCCTTGTCCAAAGGTGCATTCTTTGCAGCTGAGGAAAGAGTATCCTTCTTACAAGGTTTATGGGCTGATTTGTATTTACCTGGTTTTGTTTCTGTTTTTTATTGTTTGGCGCTTTTAGGTTGCTCAAACGAATCATTTATTTTATAGTCAATATAATTACAAGAATTTAAATTTAATGTTTTCAAATGTCTACTGCAACCATTATTTGTGCATGGAGGGTTCTCTTCCTTGCTGTTTCTGATTTGGCTTAAATTTGTACAATGGATAGTATGTACATAAATATGGTACTATTCAGTGGGTGACATGCTGGTTGTATGCATTGGTTTGTGTTTTTCTCCTTTTTTGTATTCTGTTTCCTCAACATCCTCTCAGATATGAGGAAGCTAAAGCTAAAGGTGTTGATAACTATGACCGAGATTTGGAGGATATGATAGATAGGCTTATTGTTGAATGTGATCGCAAAATTGCTAGAGCTCTCAAGAGGCTTGATGAAGAAGATGCTAAAGCTGCTATTGCTATCTCAGTATCCGAAGTTACTCAGGTAATGGCTGGTTTTCCCTTTATTTTAACGTTTTTGTCTCTGTCTTAATTACTTAAGCTTACTGTTTATGTGCAGTCACCGGAGATTCTAGAATTATCCAAGCAAATCAAGGAAAAGCAGAAAGAAGCCGATCTTTGTGGTATAGCTGATTTTGCATTTATAGTTTATTCTTCTGGAAGTTTTTCGAAGCAATCTCATTACCTCCTGATGCCTTAGATATCATTTAACATAGCACAACATATACAATTTTATGTTTTATGCATTGTTACCTAATTTGTACACCCTCTAAATTATGCTCATACAATTTTATTTTTTATACATGATTTGATTAGTTTCTTAATGATGTAGCTTCGATTTCCTCTCTTTTCCTCCAGGTTTGTGCTGATTGTTTATGGCTTTGAAATCATGTACCCTCTTGAATGATTCTTATTGTTTCAGGGAATCACGAGGTTCATAATTTATATTTATAATTAATATGTAGTTCATGTATGGATGGTGTTTAGAGCTGGAATCTTCGTTCTTGATTTATCAATGACATTTAGTTGATAAGGTCATGGTCGTTTTGATAGGGCGTGGAAGTTCTTTTTGTCTTGTCTATCAAGTTTTCAATTAATTAGTTGTAGGAGTTGCATTCATAGGAGTGATAAAATGAAAATTTAAACGTGTAGATGGATATAGGTCGTCTGGTTTGTCGGTGGATCTATTTGGAACAACTTATATAATCCTGTAAATGCGCATTCCTGATTCCCAGAGATGGTAGTCAATCGTATGTTGTCCACTCTTGGTTGATGCTTTTCCAGCATTTGTTTATTTTTATCTTGTGAATGATTTTATTTTGCAATTTGTTTATTTTTATCTCGTGAATGATTTTATTTTGCAATTTTTTGTTTGTTTGTACTTGTGTGAATTTGTAGAGGGAGGGATTTGTTAAGCTTTTGCCCCCATGGTTATCCTCATAAACGTTTTGAGGATGAATTTCTTATCTGATATTTGTATACATTGTATGGGGATGGATAGATATACTTTTATTGGTATGATTTAACACCTATTCTTGATTTTGGTTCTGTGTAAAATAGTCATTGTATGCGTTTTGTAGAAGAAATGAAGTTAAGAGTTGCTGGGTTGCTGGGTTGCATACTGTAATTTTCATTTATGCTTTGATTAAGTGTTGCATGTGTCTTAACTCATTCTTTGACATACTTTAGGAGAAACTTGACCAATGCATTTCCAGCTTTATATTTGTGTTGGCATATCCAGAGATGGATATATGTGAGGAATACAAGCAGTGTCTATAGAAAGTCTTCCATAGATGAGGAACACTGCTTACGGTCGTTGATATCTTTTGTAATAACAAATTCAATGCTGCTTCAGATTTTGAAGGCAAGACTGATATGAAGATTCGAGCTCTTGAAGTGTTGGAAGAGCTAAGAACTAGAAGAGCTGACATGCAGGTGCTTTACACTTTTTAATGCATAGACTAGGTGCTATACTGGATTATGAGCAATAGTTTTTACCTTTGCGTGGCGTGCAACTCCTTGTTTTTTGGCATCTATGATATATTATTGATTCACTTTTATTTGGTCCAGTCTATGCTTCTTTTGGATGCATTTAACAAAGATCGAGCTTTACTACCTCAGCCCCTGGCAAATCCTCCGCAATCGGCACCCTTACCTGCATCTCATCCCGATCCTCGTGTTCAGGAGATGATAAATGAAAAGCTGAAGAAAGCTGAGGATCTTGGTATGCCCATTTTTTTGATGATTTTTGTGCCTAGTTTTTTTTTGAATAAATCTAATCTATTTTGATATGGAATTTCAAAGTTACACAGACTGTTCAAAATAGGTGCTGATAGTGTAGGTGTCGTGATCCTTTTGCTAAGACTACTAATTTTTGCCTTTTATGTATAGGATGTTCGTCAGTCTCATAGTTTCACTGCCGAGTTAGTTTGTTGGTAGCACAGATTGCTATTGCTCTTCTCAGTATCTTCTCTCTTATAATTAGCTGCTGAGAATGCTGAATTCGTTTTGGATCCCAAATATACCACCTTCACTTAGATCTTGCCACTTCTGTATATCTTTCTGTGTTCATTTTCTCCTTCTTAACAATGTCTCTTCCTCTTTGCGTCCTTTTGCTTTGTAGTTTTTTTGTTTTTGTTTTTGTTATGGAAAGGATTGCTTTGTAGTTCTCATGGTAGAATTTGTGTAATCTTGTAATTTTTTCCGTTGACAGAAGTCCACATAAAAATTGTGTTTTTGCTCTGTAGTATTGAAGTAATTTTGGGGTTGTGGCATGTAAATGGCTTAGGCGTGCACACCAGGGCTCTTCCTGTAAAAGTTAAAGAGTTAATGATATTAGAAAAACCAAGAAACCTTTATTATTATTATATTATCAGTACTACTACTATTATTATTACTATCACTTCTACTTATTATAATATAATTTTTTTACATTTAATTTCTCACTTTTTTGGGGGGCATCTTTCCTCCCCCCTCCAACTTAACGTATGATGATTCGTTCTTCCTGTGTAAGTTAATTCTTTCATGGTTGGTAAAGAGAAGTTTTGAACTCTAACCAGGGGAGCAAGGAATGGTTGATGAAGCTCAAAAAGCATTGGAAGAGGCCGAGGCACTTAAGAAGGTTTTTACTGTTTCTCTCTCTTTCCTTCCTACCTTTTTTTGGCTCTTCTCTAAAATACAAGTGGGAAAAAAGACCGCCTTTCTGTTAAGCAGCTGAGCTTTGCTACTTAGATCCACATTTTTACTATTTTCAGTTACCTGGTCGGCCGGAGCCTGTTGCTGCTGATTCTTCCAAGTACACTGCTGCAGATGTTCGCATTGTAAGAGTTTGCTTTATTGTTTTCGAGTAACTTTACAATTGCTGGTTCTACCCTGAAATTTTCTTTACCGTTTGTTTTTAAACCATTGGTCTGTGTTGCCCCCACTTCCCCGACACACCAAAAAGGGAACAAAAACCAGGTCCACAGAGGAAAAAGTTGATGTGGTAACATAGTACGTTAGACATGAAAACCGTGGGGTCTGTTTGGACCCTGGACTTCTGCCCTTATCTTAAAATTTGTTCATTTGAAAACAATTCTTCTCATTTGGTGAAAGTACTTTTCTCTCCATCTTTTCTCCTCACAATACTCAACACCCAACAGCTTACACAAAACATGATGTAATCTTTATCTCTCTTGAAAAATCTCATATCCCAATGGACCACCCTTCATAGGATGCTGTGCGGCATGTCTGTGTAAGGTCTTGTCTGGCTTATTAGGCTTCCTCGGCAAGTTAAAGCAATCTGTCAATTTAGTCTGCTTCTGGATAAATGTTTCAAAGTATTATTGCTAGAAGGGTTCTTGATTCTGATGCCATACTTTTTTGTTACAGACTGATCAGAAGCTGCGTGTATGTGACATTTGCGGTGCCTTTCTAAGTGTGTATGACAGGTGAGTGTTGTTCTGCCTTTTTCTCAACCATCATTCACAGCTTTTGAGGCTTTGAAGAGTTAGTTTTTTAGAAATTGTAGCACTTCATTGTTTGACCTGGGAATTACACCTCCTTCTACCAGCAGGCTTTTTGGGCCCCGTTTTACGAGGATAAACTTTTGCAGCTAAAGAATGTGCGTTATTTTCTGTTTTGTGATTGTTGGTCATGCTATAATTGTCTAGAATATTCTGGTGTAGCTTTATCAATTCTTGTTTTCTTTGGTACATGCAGAGTTGTGTAAATAACAATTGTCTCTTTGTTATTCCTCTTTTTGGTTTCCCTTTATTTTCAGTGATCGTCGTCTAGCAGATCATTTTGGTGGAAAGCTTCATTTGGGCTACATGCAAATTCGGGATAAGTTGGCTGAGCTTCAGGTGAGACAAATTTTCTTTTCTCTCCTCTATTTTTCCTTCACTTATTGTTTAGAGCTATTCCTAGTTTCTGCCCCCTATCCCCTTACGACTTGATCACTTTGAAAGTGATTCTGATATGTCTTAACTTCAACAAAACTTCTGCAAACATTTCTCAGCGTCATATTTTGAGATGTTTCTATTGGATGTTTTAGATGGCTCTTGTCGTGAATGTTCTTAGTAGATGCCTTAAGTTGGGTACTTCCAAACTTGTGATTCAGGTGCTGGTATAATGTTTCACTTATAGAGATTCTCAGTTTACATGCCTCTGTGAGTTTCCTATCCTTGAAGAAAAGAGCACATGTTACATACAGTTGGTTTCCATCAATTAAAGTCGATCAATACTCTGCCTCCAATCCTTTTTTTATGACTTGTGATCTGACATTTGTGTTATTCTTTGTTGGAAGAAAAGTTAAGTTCAAACAACTAATTTATGACCTTTTCTGTTAGTAAAGGCGCTAATGTACCATTTGTGTTGGCAATTTGGTGGTAAAGTTAAGGAGGTGAAGTTTGGCTTTTGCTTGTCCTCTCACCTAAGAGGAAAGTATTTTTTTTTTGTTGGGGTGTGCGTGTGTAGTTTCTTGTTTTTGTTTTTGGGTGCTGAGAAGAGATTACTTTACCACAAAGCTGTGAGAAAGATGTTTGGTAATTATTATATCTAGAACTATTTTAACATGTACCAGTATGCTGCTGGTTCTGTGGTAGTGATAGGCTTCATTCCTCCCAACTTTTTTAATTTTTTTTTGCTTAAGGCCCCCGGTATCCTTGACCAATTGGCCTGACTAATCCGGAGTTCGGCCCGGGTCATGCCTGTAGAGTCTGACTCTTACTCAGGGGTAAGGCCTGGCCAACAACCCTTTCAACATGGCGCCTCAGAAGAGAATTGAACCGGTGACCTTCCTAGGCATTCGTGACTTACCATTACCACTTCATTCCTCCCATTTTAATTGGTTGGAGTTGAGACTATATAAAATCTAGTGGAATTTTGTTAATTCCTGATTGGATCTACAAGAAATTTTCAAAAGAAATCACTCAAGGAAAAATACTAAAAATTGCCCTTTTTCCTCCTAGTCAGAAGAAGGCTTGGTTTTTGTTTTACTGCTGCCCTATTGAAATCATATGCTTCTCGTCCTTCTTAATTTGGTGATTGAGACATATTATAAAAACAATAGGAGTTTTTCTAGCGTCTGCCTGGAACTATTTAGACCAAAAGGGGAATGAAAATGTTCAGTTACTACCGGGTGCTCAGCTCATTGATGAAAAAAAGTACCCATCTGTCTGCTCAATTTGGGTAGTAGTTATTTTCTCTTGCACTTTATCTCAAAATTTGGTGTTTTGAACTTGTTGTGGCTTTTCATCTTGCCATTTTCATGAATTTAGTGAACGTGAAAATCATGATCTGTGTTGTTGAGCGATTTGGGTTATAAGGATGTGGAGCATAAGAGAAATCACTTTGGTAGACAAAAGCATTCCAGATAATGTTTTTTGTTACTGGTTATTTCTTATCCAATTTATTTGTGGGTATGACCTTATGTGGTGGGCCTGGCTTTGTGGGAGCGTTATACTTCCACCTGTCACTCGGAAAATGATTTTACCACACTGTGCGACCACACACTTGTAGAGCATCGATCAATGAGCAGGACCAATGTTCATAAATTGGTTCACCATGATCTATAGCCTATCAGTGTAGTGGCACCGTGTAATAGTGACCATATCATATAACTAGAACATCTAGATGGGCTTGGTGTTTCATCGCACCGCTTTGGTGATGAATTTTCAGGAAGAAAGAAACAAGAAGAGAAAAGCATACGAAGAAGAGAGAAGGTGTGTACCTACCTCCTTTATTGTTTCCATCCTATCTAGAATCATTTTCCCTCAACAAACTTAAAGAGGACTAGAACATCTTTAACAATGCACAGATTAAGAGACAGAAGAAGCCGGGATCCTGACAGGGAATCAAGTAGAGATAGGGATCGAGGTGACAGTCGTGAAAGAGACCGTAGGAGCAGGGATCGAGGTTATGATAGTGCACGTGATAGAGAACGGTCACGTAGCTATGACTCGCGGAGCCGCCGGAGGTCACGCTCTAGGTCACGGGAACGTTCTAGAGATTATGATCGCCACAGGTTCTATATAATTCTCATACATAGCCTTAATTTCTCTTCTTATTTTTTGATACGTGTTAGAAATTTTATTTATTTTTTTGGGGGTTCCCTGTTGTAGGCGTTCAGACCGCTATTGAGAGAAGACACCCAAGGATGGTTCCTGGTTGATCGAGCAGTTGAATTGAAGCCAGCAGGTTTTCTAAAGTTGTTTTTTTTGTTCCCCGTGGTTTGTTTCTGGTCCTTTATGTTGAGTTAGTGAATTTCGGATTGTTAGTGTGGGGTGAAGTATTTAGTTATGAATTTTTAGACCCAGTTAGCTTTTTAAAAGGGTTGTGTTTTAAGTGTGATCGAATGAATATTTAAATTCTGGCCTTTAAAAAAAGAAAAAGAAAAAAAAAAAATGAATTGTTGAAGCAGTTTAGTAAATATTGTACTTCACTTTCATTAATCTTTTGGTTGTCCATTCAATTGTTTGCTACACTGTTTTGGTTTGTTCTTTCACATTGTAAGTGTGTGATTAGATTACTCGCGCTTAAGAGTTCACTTGAAACTTTTCATTAGTGATGATCCTGACTCGCTGTTTTATACTTTGGCCCGAATCACGAGTCTTGTATAGCGTGTTACGATCACCTTATATTGATAAGTAAGTCCAGAGTACAATTTTTAATAGAAAGGAAGAGAAAATTTTTGGTCATAAAAACAGAAACGCATGAATTGCGCAAAATGTTGCCACAGAAAAATTGTCTGAGAAAACACTTGGGCACCGACTGTGGGAATGTGGCTGTATTTTTATTTATAAATGTATATATTTTTTTTCGTTTTTCTCTAAGATGAAATAATTTTGGGTTATCCTTATAAGTTGTAGGCTGTACTTGTATAAGAGTCTGTTACGAATGAGTCTTTTCTTTTTTATATTCTGAGGGTGATTTTTAGGTAGTCGGTCCCTCCATATGTGGAGAGGGACGACGTGGCAGAATTGAGACCGCCTATTTGAATTTCTAAATTGAATTCAAATCGTGTGATTCGAATTACTTCATGTGGAGTTCAATCACTCCATGTGGAGTTAGGAGGAAAAAAATCACCCTCTGCATGTGATTTCAGGGTAATTCTGATGCGGGGAGTCCTCGTTGGATTCAGCCGTCGGATCTGTGCTACATTATATAAGACAAAAACTCTTTTTGTCTTATATACACGTGGCATAGATCCGACTGCTGAGTCCAATGAGACTCCCTGCATCAGAATCACCCGTGATTTCAAGTGCAGGGTTCTTTCAAAAAGGGAAACTTCTCCACTTTGTATTGCTGCTCTTTTATGGAACATTTGTTTCAAGCACAAAAAGGGAAACTTCTCCACTTTCTGCTGATACTCTTTTATGGGACATTTGTTTCAAGCACTTTTGTAATTGTTGCATCAACTTTTTAACACTATTGGACATTAACTTCTTCTAATTATTCTTCTTCTTCTTCTTCTTCTTTTTTTTTTTTTTTTTTTTTTTTTTTTTTCTGAAGAAATTTTCGGATGTAGGTAGTGTATCAGAATAGATCTTCTAGCTCTGTGTATAATTATCTAGCTGTTCTTCTTCTAGATCGTCACTAGAGCATATAATTATCTCACCATTCTTATGGCGCACTAATGTGGTAAAAGTATGAGTGGTCAGTATTTTCACGGAGTATAAGTCCATTATGGGGTATAGCACAAGCATAGATACGGACACGTCGCATGACATGGACACGACGGCACAACTAATTTCAAGATTAAAAGGATACGAAACGTCACTGACACATGTTAAAAATATACATAGTAAAAATTAAATTAGATCACGTATATAAAATTCAAAGAAATTTGTATAACTAGACTAAGGTATATAATACATAAACTCATAAATTAGATCACGTATATAAAATTCAAAGAAATTTGTATAACTAGACTAAGGTATATAATACATAAACTCATGAATATCTAAAATAAATATTCGAGATCTATGTGATTAAAAAAGAAAAAAATGAAATTTTGTTTAGCCAAGGTCATCCCCCACAGCTTGAAGCCGATTTATCACCAATTGAGAGTCGCTCTCCATGATTAGACTATTTTAATTTAGCTGGCATCGAGTGTATTAACAAACTACTAAGATCATTAAATGATATAACTAAGGATTGAAAATTGAAACTATAATTAACTCTAGAATACACGAAATCTTGAAGAAAGTTTTCATTTTATGAATTCTTCATTTCAAAAATTTCTTCTGTATGAATCGATATTATTCCATTCCAATTCCTTACCAATACCCCCCAAGGAAAATCTCGAATTGGATCCAAAATTGACGGGTTAGTGTGAGCTTATCCATGCGATTATGCACTCTTCGAATAGGAATCCATTTTCGTAAAGATCCAGACTTTCGTACTTTGGTGGGTCTCCGAGATCCTTTCGATGACCTAAAATTGCATCTTTCACAAACTCATATCATTCTGCGTAATTCTTTGATTCAGTCGCAAAATTAAAAGATTAGGACAAATTTGAACCCTGAACTATTGATTGCTGACTGCGAATTCATGACCGGTTTGAATCGCAAAATTGGATTTGATTTACCTAATGACAGAAGCCAATCTAAGTTGATACCTCGTGGTCTTGTTCTTTCAAGTCCCTCTATCCCCAAAAAACCTAATTTTCTCCCCGACCCTTTTGCTTATCCCCTTTTATTTTCTTACGGGTTGAAAATTCCTGATGCACCCGCCCTATTTTCAAAATATTACAATTTGTAAAAGATGATTATTTATCAACAATAAACAGATAAGCTTGTCAAATTATATTCAATTTTCAAAATCATGACTTGTAACATTTCTATGGAAAAACTGAAACAAAGAAGAAAAACAAAAAACAAAATTAAAAATGTGTTCAGGAGTGTTGGGGAGAGTCAGTACCTCATATGGCACGGACTATTCCGTGTGGACTGTTTCATATTGTGAAAAGGAAACGTGTCTTACCATTAACCATAACGTTTTAGCTTTTAGACACATCACATATGTTTTTAGCTTTTAGACACATTACATATGTTTGTTATGAAGTTAAACAAATAGTCTAGGTTTATTGAGGTATAGGCTTTCTAAGGACATCTAATCCTAGATATTCTAAATTAGCTACTGAACACATAACAAAAGGATCATTGACTAGTAAGACAATGTCCTGCAAGGTCTAGACAACCGCCTTCCGGTGCTCCACCTTCTCCTCGCAGAGGATTTTAGTTGTGGTGCAGAACCAAGGCTATAAGAAATCAGGTGCTAGACTTTGCCACATTCCAATTATTGTTCAATAGTACAAGCATAACACGTATAAGCATGTAACATAGCTTAAAACACACTTAAACATGATTCTGCACAAAATAAGGGTCACGCGCATGCCTGATAGGGCCGGGGCCCATGTTTGATGTCTCTGTAAGACCCTCGGTTCGCGTACAGGAAGACCAGCCGCACGCCTGATCGTGGCCGGGCGCACGCCTAAATTTCCAATAGACACCCTGCTCACTATTTGGCATGCCAGGCTCACACTTTGGTCGTTTTTCTGCACTTTTCCGCTTGTTCTTCCCTTTACGAATGCTGTAACAATTCCAACCAAACATTGGTACCTTTATGGTTCCAAAACTATCACAAAAGCTTGCAAAACAAATAGATAAAGTATCCCAAACACCAATTTACCAACAACACATAACGCAACCCGATTAGAATACCCCCTTACCTTGGTATTTAGCAGAAAGGATCCAAAAGGCAAATCAAAGCTTATGAACACTGAATTTTGCGAATTCTTCCAAACTTCTACGGATTCGAATCAAAGAATTGTTGGTACCAAAACAATCCATGCGACGAGATGATCAACTTCCTCTATTGAGGTCTGCACAATTGATCAACGGATTAATCAGAAATTGAAAGATTCTTCTTTGTTTCTTCCTTCTCCCAATTTTCTCCAAAGTGACTCAACTCCTTATTTTCCTGATAAACTGGTGTGTGAGGGAATTATGGCCCATGGGGATGGGTTTTTCTTTTTAATGGAATAAATCCTCATTAATAGATTAATCCCAATTAATTCCCTTAATTTCTAATTGGATGAATAAATATAAGTATATCTACATATTAATATACTTAATAAATAAAATCCCTATTTTTAAAACTCTTTTACCCTTGCTCTAAAAAATTAAGGGTACTTCCTTCCCCTTCAAAAAAGTTTCATCCTCGAAAATTGCCAACTCTTACACCATTTCCAACCTATGTGTCTAACATCTTTACTAACCAAATCTAAGCGTCAGATATCCTTTAGCAGTTTAACTTCCATGGCCCTTGACATCACGACCTTCCATTATCCACATCTAATGCTCTTGTGGATCCAAACTTAAGTGCTGCTTGTGTTTACCTAGAATCATCCCAAACTTAGTCCCATTAGCCCTTTCAGACCTAGCGAGGACGACGGTCTAAAAAGTTGACCGGATCCTTTATGGCTTACTTAGCGCTACTAGACCCGGGGTTTGGGTTCATTACAATTGGCATTCAGAGCCGACTACCAGACGGAACTATGCGCTGCACCATAAGAGATGGTGTAAGGTCACCGTAAAAAATGGTGTAAGGGCCTCCTCTAGTTACATCTGGTAGGGACGAGACTGGGACAAGTCCTGGAGAGGATGCTTGTTGCTTAAAGGAAGGGAGAATATAATATCACACATTGCTAAGGTGGGAGAAACATCACATCCTTATAAGTGTGAGACATGAATGTCTTTTCAACTCGGGTTAGCCCTTTTAAACCAAGTAAGGACAACGATCTAATCAGTTGATCGGATCATTTATAACTCAATTAGCGCTACCAGACACATTTTGGGGGCGTTACGCTAGGATTCACTCAAGTTAGATGATCAAATTAATTTTCAAGTGTAAATGATTAAACCACACTCACAATGTGAAGATGAACTAACCATTTTTTTTTCTCCAAAACTACATCGTTTTGCTGATAATGTTTAAAAACACATGCACTTGAAAGTCCAGTTGATTCTCACTTTGAGAGGATCCGTGCTCACTATAATGACGGTCTTTATAAAGATCGAAAGTTTGTTACAATTAGCTAGAAACTAATTGACATTAGTATGACCTGGAAGTCATACACGTGGCATTTTTTTTTGTTGAAATTGAACAACACGACAAAATATAATGTGGGATTCTTATTGATCAAAGATAAAATGAACAAGTTAAGTTTACAATGTTGCTGATCATGAAGTATTTATGGAGTATACTTCACTACAACAGTTATAACAGAATAAGTGGTTAGAAAAGAATATAATTAGCTGGATTCTAAGTTAGCTAAGTTCTTCAAGTCAGCTGAGCTGAGTATTAAGCGGGATGGGTTGAGCATATGAGTGTGTGCACATTCTCTTGCATCCAACACTCCATTATCCATGTACTGTAACACTCCCTCAAGATGAGAATGGTGAGTGGATCAACTTGCACATCCTGTTTGCTCCAACACTCTCTTATCCACTGGAATTGGGCTGGAAAATTTGGGAAATGCCTAACTTATCTGATATGTCTAAATAGTGCCGCCACCTATGATTCCTCGGAAACAACCTATCTAGCCACCAGGTTGGAATAGGCTCGCGGCCATAGCGTCCGCGATGTCATTCTAATTGAGGTCGCTATATTCAGGTCCCCGCCAAGAGCATTCAAACCTTTAAGGTCCCTAGAAGCCCAGGGGGCCGACCTGCGACCTTAACAAAAGGTCCATAAGAGACCGCACAAGCCCTAGGAGGGAGCAGCAGAAGAGCTAGCTGAGATGGGACAAAGAGTAGGCGACCTTGTGGATAGTGATCTTAGCAACCACATAGCCGCGCCGCCAAGATATTTAGTCTACTTGTCTTTAGGATATTTTGCCTACTTGTCTTTGTTTAAGCCCTAAGCTTCCATCCTCCGTATAAAATGAGGACTTATGTAACTAAAAAAAGGACATGCTATTTGAAAAAGAGAACTAAAGTCTATCAAAATATCCACTCTCTCAAGCATTCATACACACCTCCATATCGCCGCCGTGCACCACCAGCCATAATCACTATGAACACATCAAATAAGCCATATATCCGTTAAATACACCACCGCTTGAACACCATGATAATCTCTGCATTATCAGTTGGCTCCGTTACCGGGAACGGAGCAAGCGTTTCGGTCTTTCAGACGTGGAAATCGTCCAGGAAACCTTCACACGGAAGAGTGAAGGAGTGTCATCCTTATCGATCTTCTGAGTCCGGCAGGTTTCTCTCCTACGAAGGAAAGATCTCAGAGTTCATCTCACCAAAAAGAAACAAAATAAGGTAACTTTAACATAGCTTGCACAAAACTCACGAGTTAGCATTTGAGAAATCACCTCTCTCGTAGTGTTCTTCGTTCAAGTTCATGTTTTTAGTTAAGCCATCACAGTTTTGAGGAGCTGTGCGCTCGTGTTTGTGTTAAAAATCCTGGATATACCGAGCTTGCGTTTGAGAAATCACCTCTCTCGGTATCTTCAAGGTTCAGCCTCATCATTTTGCCAGAAAAAGTCCATATATCACCTTTGTTTTCTTGTCATATTGGAAAATTTTCTAAGGTTATTGCGTTTGAATCATCACCTTTTTCCCCTGAGATTCATATTTCCGGCCACCCTCACCTGAGCTGTCACTATCTAAAAGATCTCCCTCCAACATACTCGAAAAGACCATCCAAAAGATCTCTGATTATCTTCCCAAAAGTCAATAAGAAAGTACGAAGTAGTTGAGGGTGTCAGAAAAGAGCAGGTTGTCAGACAGTCGGTGGCGACCAGATTAATGATCTTATCTCTAAGCTAATCAGCTCACGTCATTTGCGATGGCAGGAAGTAAGGTTCACCTCTAATACCTCAAACCCCAACAAAAAGGGGGCGCATCCAATCAACACCACGCCGAGGGCAGAGGAGAAACACTTGATAATCCTACGGCAGATTGGGACAGGTCACAGAAAGAGATTCTAGCCACTGGCGACGCTAGAAATGTCTTGAACCAAAAATCAAAATCCAAAGAGGCTGCTTCGCTTGGAAAAGACCGCTATCGGGGCAACGAGACCGCAACGCAGTCAAGAGATAGTACCAGAAAGGGTACCCGGATTCCAAGAGGATCCTGAGGTCGCCAAAATGAGGAAGTATGCCAAGTACGCCGAGAGAATGTACTTAACCAATTCTCGGCTAGTGGCTCTGGGCCGGGAACCCTTGCCGGCCAGGGAAGCGATCCCACCTAGGAGCGAGCTCAACCCAAGAGCGCCAGATAGGGGTCGCCCAAATCAGCCTCAAAGAATAGAAGTTGAGGAAAGTGTTCATTCATCGAGCCGCAAAGGTCGCGAGATCAGGAGGTCGCCCAAACTTCATCTTATCCTAGTGGCGAAAATCAGAAAGAAAAGAGCGGAGAAAGAGGATCCGCTCTGAAAAGGCTGGGGGAAAAGGAAAGGGCTCCGGACCTAAGCCGTCTGAGTCTCCCAGAGAGAGGCGTAACCCCCAGGCAAGAGGGGAGGAACGAAAAAGACGCCCGCCTAATCATAAGGGAAATGCGGGCTCAACAAGAGGACTCACGGAATCACGCTGACTCAGACTGGAGGGCTGAGCGAGCGGCTGATCCGCCTCTGCCCAGGCAGAGAGCTAATCCCATCATGGCTGAGCAAATTGAAATAATGAGGAAGGAAATTGCAGAGATGAAAAAGTTGAGGCCCGCTGAAAAAGCCGTCCCAATCTCTGGGATTGATGTGCTTGCCAAGAGAATCACCGAAACATTGCCTACCAGCAAGGAAAAGGTTAACTATCCCAGTTACAAATACTATAATGGGAACACTTGTCCAAATGATTGGTTCATTGCATTCCAAGGTCGCATCACTTTAGCGACTCAAAACAGGTCAGCCTGGTGCATCGCTCTAGTCGGTAGCATGCAAGACAGGGCCGCCTCTTGGGTCCGCGGACTTCCTCGGGGTTCGGTTGAAAGTTGGGAGGATCTGTCTGAAAAGTTCGTGAAAGAGTTTGAATCAGCGAGCAGGCCGAAGAGGACCATTGAGGACCTTTATGAGGTCCGTATAGGAGAAAATGAGTCGGTAAAAGACTACTACGAGCGGTTTGTCAGGGTATACGATCAAACGAGGAACATTCATGATGACGCCATCATAACTTGCTTTCTTACGGGAATAGCCAAGTGTCCAATGAAGACGGAGTTTAACCTGCGACCACTTAAATCAGGCCTAAGGGAGATGCTGGAAAGGGCCAGAATGATCGGGGTGAGTGAAGCGCCGTCTCCCTCTGGAAAACCAAAATCTAGACCAGAGCAAAACTCATAGAAAGAGGATCGCGGGGACGATCGTAGGAAAGAGCGCGGCAGGGACGCGAACTAAGATCGCGAGACCAAGAAGCCATTTAAATTCAACGAGAGTGATTTCGTTCCGTTTAATACCAAGCCATCCTAGATACTCTTTGAAATCCGGGAACACTTTGAAAGACCGAGGCCTATGAAAGACGACCCAACACTCGTGATAAGTCGAAGTATTGTAAATATCATAAAGATCATGGTCACATTACCGATGAATGTTTCACTCTGAGAATGGAGATCGAAAGCTTGATCGAAGAGGGACCAGCGGCCAAATATAAACACGATGGAGAAACCGGCACCAATAAAGGGCGGCAACCTCGCGTTTATCAGAGGGAGGTTCAGGTCATTAACGGGAATCTTCCCGGCAACAATCAGCTGAAATCACAGATACATTCGATTAACACACACGGCTTCGAAAAGCAGATAGTTCTGGGAGAGTAGGAGAAAGGAATCATGTTCACTAAAAGTGAGCTCACAACTGTGGAAGGTGTCATGGAAGTACCGATTATTCTCAAGGTCGGAGTTAACGAGCAACATGGGGTCAATCGAGTCATAGTCGACACCGGAGCAGGCCGCGATGTCATCTATCTTGACTATCTCAAACATATCGGATTTGGAGAGGCCAAACTGAAGCCTTACCTCGGAGTGTTAGAGGGTTTCACCAATGACAGAGTAAGGGTCAAAGGCACGATCGACCTCAGCATCATTCTAGGTGACTACGAGCCGTGCCGAACTGAGGTAATAACTTTTCTGGTCATTGATCTTCCCTCTTATTATAATATGATGTTGGGAATCCCGGCTTGAAAAAGTTCCAAATGATGGTGTCCATTCCACACCAAAGAGTCAAGTTTCATGCGGGAGATGATATTGGGGTCGCCATGAGCCGACCAGGGTTTTTCCTCGAGTACATGACCAAGAACAGGGTCGACTCCAAAAAACCCAGAATCGAAGGGTTCAGTATGGGCACGAGCCAGGTTGCCATGATGAGAGAGGTCACGGATAAAACTGTGGAAGTCGAGACTTTACAGGTCTGGGATCAACCATATTTCACAGCCGATGACGGGCTGACCGAGGCCGTCATAAATGAAAAGTATCCTGATCAAAAAGTAAAGATCGGATCTCATTCGACAGAAAAAGAAAGAGAAGAGCTGATCGAGCTTTTGAAAGAAAATATGGTCGCCTTCTCCTGGGAGTTAACAAACATGAGGGGTGTGGAGCCTGAGGTCGCACTACACTATCTTAGCGTCGATCCCAACTTCAAACCGATCCAGCAGAAAACGCGTCAATTCTTTGAAGAAAAGGAGGTCGCTATAAAGGGGGAGGTCAAAAAACTTTTGGCAGCGGGCATAATCAAGGAGCTTCAGTATCCGACTTGGTTAGCTAACGTTGTCATGGTAAAAAAACATAACGGAAAGTGGCAAATGTGCGTCGACTTCACCGACCTGAATAAAGCCTGTCCAAAGGATCCTTATGCGCTGCCACGAATCGATAAAATGGTAGATGGGATCGCTGGTTTTGAAATGCTGAGTTTTCTGGATGCCTATTCAGGCTATCATCAAGTAAAAATGGCCGACTATGACAAAGAAATGACCGTCTTCAGGGCCGCGGGCGGACTCTACTATTATGAGATGATGCCGTTCGGAGTGAAGAACGCGGGCTCAACATATCAGAGGATGGTGAACAAGGTTTTCAGCTTGCAGATCGGCAAAAACATGGAAGCATATATTGATGATATGGTTGTGAAGTTAAGTCGCCAGGATCACCTGATGGACCTTCGCGAAATTTTTGCAAACGTAAAGAAACATTCGATGAAACTAAACCCTGCAAAATGCACTTTTGGGGTCCAGGCAGGGAAAATTTTGGGTTTCATGGTAGGTCAGAGGGGGATCGAAGCAAACCCCGAAAAGATAGAGGCTCTTATGAACATGAGCGAGCCGACAACAATCAAAGAGGTGCAGAGGCTAAACGGTAGGATAATCGCTCTGGGAAGGTTCATCTCCAAATCTGCTGAAAAAAGCCTACTCTTTTTCAAAATCCTCAAAGGGAATAAAACCTTTTTATGGACAGGGGAATGCTCAACGGCTTTCAAAGAGCTCAAGGCTTATCTATCAAGCCCACCTTTGCTGGTCAGCCCCACAATGTGAGACATTTTGTTTTTGTATCTAGCGGCCTCGGACTGGGCTGTTGCCGCTGCACTTGTCAAGGAGGACGGTACCTTTCAAAAACTCGTTTATTATGTCTCTAAGGCTCTCAATCCCGTTGAGACGTTATTTTAATATCGAAAAGTTGGCCTACTGCGTTGTCATAGCTGCCCGGAAATTAAGGGCTTACTTTTCATCACACACTGTTACTGTGCTATCCGACGCTCCATTACGCCAAGTCTTCCACAAGCCCGACTTATCTGGTCGTTTGCTGCAATGGGCCATTGAGCTCACTGAATTTGATATCCGATATGAACCTAGGAAAGCTATCAAAGCCCAGGCCTTGCCCGATTTCATAGCAGAAACAAGCTTCAATGGAGAAAAGCCAGAGGAACAATCCAGTTCAGATCCTATCGGAGACCCAACAGTGACCACAGTGGCCGTGCCCCAAAGGCCGAGCCACTGTTGGCAGATTTACGTCGATGGATCCGCAAGTCACAGCGGTTGCGGGGCTGGATCATTTTGTTAGAACCAGGTACCTCGGAAGAAATCGGAAAATATTTGAGATTTGATTTTACCGCGTCGAATAATCTAGCAGAGTATGAAGCCGTCATAGCAGGACTGGAGCTCGCCAAGGCCATGAAAGTTTAAAATGTGGAGGTATTCTGTGATTCACAGTTGGTAGTCAATCAAGTAACGGGGTCATATGGGATTCATTGCGAGACTCTACAAAAATATATTGATCTCGTCAAAAAGCTCGAGGGAGGCTTTAAATATTGCAAGTTCACCAACATCCCTCGAAAGGAAAATAAACGAGCGGACTACCTGTCAAAATTAACAAGCAGCGACGAAATAAGCAATCCAGCAGTTATGGTGGAACACCTGTCAGGGCCCGCCATCCACCGGGTCGAGATCATGGACTTCCAACCCGTTAATCCGTGTTGGATCGATGAGATAAATGCATATATTGAATTGGGGGCGCTCCCAGAGGATCCAAAGGAGGCCAAAACCCTAATCAGAAGAGCCGACATGTACACCATCTTAGACAATGTTTTATACAGAAAGTCATTCTCTAAGCCCTTGTCACGATGTGTGCGACCTGAAGGTTGAAGGAATACTTATGGAGCTGGACGAAGGGGTGTGTGGTGGCCATCCCGCTAGTCGCACCCTCGCCCAAAAAGTGTTGTTAGCTGGCTATTACTGGCCAAATCTCATAGATGATGCGATAAGTGTCAAAAATTTGTGGACATTCCCAGGTTGCCCTCAGTCGAACAAAGCATCGTCGTCGCAGCCTGGCCGTTCGATATGTGGGCTATCGACCTCATAGGGCCGCTCAAAAGGGGTCATTCTGGGTGTGAATATGTGGTCGTCGCCGTCGATTACTTTACCAAATGGATTGAGGCCAAAGCCTTGGTGAAAACCAAGACTAAAGATATAATCCATTTTTTGCTCAATCAAGTTTGGACCAGGTTTGGAGTCCCAAGGCTGATAGTGTCTGACCACGGGCCGCAATTCAGAGAAGAATTCGACGCATTTTGCAGGGAACATAACGTTAAGCATTGGCAATCGTCAGTGTGCTACCCACAAGGAAATGGTCAGGCCGAAAACGCCAATAAACAGGTGCTAATCGTGCTGAAAAAGAGTTTCGACGACAAAGCGGGAAAATGGCCGGATCATTTTCCAGAGGCCTTATGGGCCCTCAGAACATCGAGAAAGACAACTACTGGGGAAACTCCTTTTGCTTTGACCTACGGGTCAGAGGCTATGGCCCGGTGGAAATGGCCTTATCAAGTTTAAGGGTCGCAAATTTTAGCGAGACTGAGAATCCCCTGACCAGACAGCTCGATCTCGATCTATTGGAAGAAAAACGAATCAACTCATATGGCCGTTTGCTCAATTGCAAAAAAACGGCCAAACGACACCATGACAAGTGTATCCGCGATCATCACTTCAAGGTGGGAGATTATGTTTTGCGAAAAAGACAGGCCACTGGTCACGAGACCAAGAAAGGAAAGTTGTCCGAGAATTGGGAAGGCCCACTTCAGGTCGCAAGGATTGTCAAGAAAGGGACTTATGTCCTGAGGGATAACCAAGGTCGCGAATACAACAGGCCTTGGCACGCCGACAACCTGAAAAAATATTACATGTAAGCCTAACCTATTTACTTCATGCAAAAGAGCAAGTGTATTCCGGAAGCCACATCGAATGAAAAGGCTCGTTTTGACAACTATAAGTTGATTACGATAAAATGAGTCCAACCATTCTGTTTTCGGCAAGCCCACGGACTAAAACTCCTCGGGCTTAGCCTAAAACAAGGGGGCCACAACGTAAAATTTTCAAGCTTTGTTACGTAGACTTAGAATATTTCAACAAGGTCGCCATCAGTCTTGTTTAAAATAAGGGGGCCGCAGGTGGAATTTTCAATTTGCCATTTCAAACAACTCCACAGCGACCTCGGTTGAAACAAGGGGCCCGCGAATTGGAATTTCAGAATTTTGTTTCAACCAATCCCGTTAAGGCTTTGCTCAAAACAAGAGGGCCGCGTGTGGGAATTTTCAAATTCAAAAAAACAAACTGCAGCTCGGATATTATATCATTCTCGCGAGTGACAATCTCAACCTCGCCAAAATAAAGGGGGCCGCATACATACATGAACAAAAGATTGCAAATGAAAGGGACAAGTTCATAAATCAAAGGGCCAAAAGCGGCCACAAGTCAAGTTGGAACATGTCAAATAAATTACAAAACAGCAAGAAGGAAAATGTCGAAATTGTTCAGACAAAAAAGAAAAGTTAAGATTATTACAGAGCAATGTGATAGTTAATCATTGGTCGGGGGGAGTGTTAGTATGATCTCCAGTCAAGCTAAGAAATTCATCGCCGGCCTGATAATCAACGACAACAGGGGGCCCCTTGGTCAGAAGAGTCAAGTTTACGGCATTGACGGGCGGAGGATCCCAAACTGGCTCGCCATCCTTCATCTGCCCGGAAATAATATCGGCAATATGATCATCAGAGTAGGGAATGTCCGGATGAAGGGCTATGAGCTCAGGCCTTCGCTGGGACAAGACAACCCACTGTGCCATCTCCTCAAGGCTGACAATCTCTCTACCACGATTCATCTAGAGGCATATTACGAAGTGGTTAAAGCCCTGATCAAAGCTCGCCTCCTGAATGTCCAGAAAATCATCGGAAAGCTTATATTCAGCAATGGGCGCAGGACCAGCTTCCTCGGCAGCTTACTTAGCAGATGCAAGCTGATCCTTCAAAATGGCGATCTTCTCTTCAGCGCTCTTTAGCTCCTCCCGAGCGCTCTGCAACTCCTCAACAGACTTCTGGGTAGTCTCATTTAAGGTCGCCACCTTCTGCTTCAGCTGAACATCCAGCTCCTGACTCACCTTGATGGCTTCCCTAAGAAGGCCATTCTCGCGCAGAGTATTTGCATGCTTGGCCTCGAGTTCAGTCTTTGCTTTTTCAGAGGCGGCAAAGGCAGCAGTCGTTTTCTTAAGCTCGCCCTTGCGCTTACTTGCTGCCTCAATGGCCTTATGTATGCGAGTTCCAAGCTAAAACAGGTAAAAATGGGTAAGCTCGCAGAAAAAGTGAAGAGGAAATACAAGACAGAAGTAAACTTTACCATGGAGGACATGAGCCCAAATTGGCCGGCGAGGTCATTAAGCTCATCAACATCATCTTTGGCAGGTGAATCATCTTGAACCACCACGCGAGCAGTAATTCCTATGCCAATTTCCATTTGAACTCCTGGCGGTGAATCCCAGGAAAGACGGTTCAAGGGAATAACGTCAGCAATGGCTTCCCTAATCTGGCTTGCCTTGGTCATATCGAGAGGACCTTGTATAAACTCAGAGTCTAGCCAGAGAGCCTCTTTCCCTTTATATCTGCGAGGTAATGGTTCCTTGGGTGACGCCTGATGACAGACAAATTCACACTGATTATGATGACATTTTACCCCACTTCTGATACCATTTTAAGCATTTTGGTATAAATTCAAGTCATTAATTACTAAGTTTTATCTAAATAGGTAAGTAGTAATTATTATATAAAATATCGTGTTTTTACTAGGTTTTGTACCGGTTTAGTAACCCGAGTGTCGTGTCGGATTTACGCTTGGTATTTTGGTGTTTTATTGCAGAATTATAGATTGACCAAGATCCCAAGTGACGACACGTTTTGAGCCCAAAAACATATCTTTTGAGGGATAGAAGATTGTGCCATAAGCTTACGAGTTCAAACGGATCAATTGTCCTAAGTGCTTCTACCGTAACCTATCTTCAACGGACATTTGACCCAACTAAAAGGCATTTTCTGGGGAGGACTTCTTCATGAGAGTTTTAGATCTTCAAATAAGCTTTCCAACGCACTTTGAATCACGTCAATCAAAGGTCTAAAACTCAAGATGGGTATTTTACCGAACAACTGATATTTTGACAGTTCGGCACGAACCGGAATAAGCCGGCATGCGCCGAAATCTTCATCATTTCAAGCACATGGGAGTCTGACAAAAGAATCTGCACTGTAGCACCGGCACGCGCCGGGATAGGGCCGGCACGCGCCGGTATAGGGCCGGCACGCGCCGGTCCGTCACCTCTATAAATACTCAGCTCGATCCATTTGTTCAAAGTGTCCCAATATATATATATATATATATATATATATATTTTCCTCTACCTTTTTCTTTTTATTTCTTTTACTTTGGGCCAAATATATATATATATATATATATATATATACATATGTAGTTATCGTTGTAATATTTAATAATTATCGTTGTAATATATATTCCCTTTTGTATATATATATATATATATATATATATATATATATATATATATATATATATTTATATATACTTATATATATGCTATATATATATATATATATATATATATATATATATATATATATATATATATATATATATATATATATATATATCTATATATATATTTTCCTCTACCTTTTTATCTTTTTATTTCTTTTACTTTAGTGCCTATCATATATATACATATGTAGTTATCGTTGTAATATTTCGAATAATTATCGTTGTAATATCATTTCCTTTTGTAATATCTTCTCTTCATTTATTTCTTTGTCATAAATATAACTATATATCTATTTACATATATTTTATATAGTATGTATTTATATATATATATATATATATATATATATTTATATATATATAAACTATATATTAACTATATATCTATATTAGTACTATATTATTATGCACTTATTTACTGTTTTATTAGTGTAACGATTATTAATATGATAATGAATTCTCTTATCGTTTTTAGGATAATTTCCTTTAATTATTCCGTTGTCATCATAATCATGAGTAGCTAAATCTTTGTATAATCGAATTATGTGAAAACGGGTGAAACGCCCTAAGGGGGATTAAAAGGGAGTTGTGTAGCGCGTAATTTTATGTTTTAACGATTAATCCATGTCCTAAAACTTATTTTAAACGTCTTTGAATTAAATTGATCACCTAGTTCACTGTCACACATATCGAACCTACATATGTATTTTGCGGTGAGATGTGAGATAAGGGGTTTTGGGATCGTTACGTAGATTCGGCCTAGTTGTTAGGTCCGTTTCCAATACAGAGGTTTGTCATCGTTGTTCGAGCGACTCTAAGAGCGTAATCATGTTAGGTTAATCGGTTTTCTAAAGGGAAAATTAATTAACTTCACATAGGGTGTTGAGCGAGAGTTGATCAGACCTTAACACCAGAATTAGGAGTTGGCACCCGTGGATGTCGTTAAATTACTGTGGAAAGATAGGTTGGTTAATACACGCTCCCTGTCAAGTCTTCCCTTAGGGGTAAAATTAGCTCGTTGGATCATAATTCGGATATACCTTTTAATAACTAGAAGTACAACCATTAGTTAATCTTTACTTTTGCATTAGTGTAATATCTCTCCACCATAATCTTGACCTGAACTAAGTTCTACGTCGACTTTGGTACTCAAACGCTGTTCCCTGTGGATTCGACTTTGTTACCATTATACTACTGTTGACCCGATACTCTGTCGGTTAAAGTTAGCAGTTAGTTATTTTGCTATCAAGCTTTTTGGCGCCGTTGCCGGGGAATCCGACATTTGATATCTTGTAAGTTGACCGAAAGCTTGGGTTTAGGTCGTTTTTATTTTGTTTTCGTGTTGCTTCTTGTGAATGACTCGAAGTTCTAAAGAACCTCTCATAGAGCCAATCCAAGAAATCGAAGCTTACGCACGTCATAGAAACAGTCAGCGCCGAGGAGAAATCCTGGTCGCTAGTCCGAACCCTTTGTTTGAAGAAAAAGGGACATTAGAAAGATCACTTTCTAATTCCTCTACAGAAATGGACGATATAATAACTAGACGAAACGGTAAAGGTTCCATTGATGAACAAACTCTTAAGGGGCAAACCTCAACCACTACTGGTGGTAATGCAACAGTACCTTTGCAAACCCCACCGAGGACCCTTCGTCATGAACCATTAAGTGAGGATAACACAGTGTTGCGAACTGCACAGAGGCCAGGGATTGGACAGTACAGAGGAGGACAAGATGCTCAGAATACGCAGAACTTCAGACCCGAAGTAGACCAAGAGACGGTAATTCGAGTACTACAGATGCTAGAGAATCAAGGAAATCAACAGGGTTTTCAAAACCCGTATAACCCGAATGATCAACCTCCTCAGCAGCCATTTTATCAGCAACAGATGGCTCAGCAAGTACAGGGACCGAGGGTTTGTCGAGATTATGTCACTACCCCACAAGAAGTTATTGGGCATAACCCAATTAGAATGCCCCCAATTAATGCGAATAATATGGATATTAAGCAAAATATTCTGAACATGTTAGGGGAACACGCCTTGTTCCACGGGAAATCGACTGAGAACCCGAATAGCTTTTTGGATCACTTTCTTCATATTTGTGGAACAATGAAATATAACGGGGTAAGTAACGAGGTGGTAAAATTAATAGTTTTTCCGTTTGCATTAAGAGGAGCTGCTAAAGATTGGTATGACTCTTTACCAAATGATTCGTTACATACATGGGCTGATGTAACGAGGGTGTTTCTGAAAAAGTACTTTCCTCCGGCAAAGATTTTAGATCTGAAAGAAGAAATCTCTTCGTTTGATGGTCTCGAGGGAGAGACACTAAAAGAGACTTATGAGAGATTTAGGGGGCTGCTAAAAAGGTGCCCCCCACATGGTTTTTCTACGGTGGAGCAAGTCATTATATTGTTTAGGGCCTTAGAACCAATGGACCAAAACAAGCTGAATGCCGCAAGCGGCGGAGATGTTATGAATCTGCCTCCAGAACAAGCCATGAGACATATAGAGAATGCGACAGATGGAGAAGGACAATGGGGATCGAGTAGAAAGAAGAAGAAAGCCCCAATGGAAAGTGTACAGTCGCTGAAAGAGCAACTCGATCGAGAATCTACTACGCACGACAAGATGCAAGAAATGGTACTAAAGATGGACCGAATGGAGTTAGAAAGAAAGAAGGCAAAGCAATGCCAACTTTGTGGAGGTGGATATTCTGCCATAGAATGTGCATCATTAAAAAAATCCACTTATCCACAACAGTTGTCACCTACTCCAGTACAACAACAGTCTGGCAATCAGAATGACCAACATCGAATGAATGTCTATGCGATGGGGCAAATGGATATGAATCAGCAAGAGTTTGGCCAGCAACAGTGGAATCAGAACTTTGATAATCAGCAAGGGCCAAAAATGGATTATGGTATGGGTGATGGTTCACAACAATATGATGTGAATTATGTTGGACAAGGTTGGAACCAGGGGCAGAATCAGAATTGGAATCGGAACAATAATCGAAACCAAGATTTTAGGCAGAACCAAAGCTCATACAACCAACCTTGGAATCAGAATCCCCAGAATCAGAGTTCATACCAAAATCAAAATAGAGGCTACTATCAGAATAGTCAAAATCTGCAGTCTCAGTCACAAGGCCAACAACAGAATCAGAGTTCATATTGGAACCAAAATCAAGGCTGGAATCAGAATCAGGGTCAGCAAAACAATCAGAATCAGCAAGTGAGCCATCCATCTTTGAGAAGTAATAATTATGGCACCTATCAGCATCCGAACGCTCATCTGCACCAGAACAATCAAAGCAATCAGCAATCAAATAATTCTGGTGTTCAGAAGACAGCCACTGAGATACTCCTGGAGAGATTAGACAAGACTGTCTCTGAAATAAACAAGAATGCTGTTGAGCAAAAAGTGGCCACACATTCTGCTATTCGGAACTTGGAGACCCAAGTGGGTCAAATAACCGACACTCTGAAGACAAATCTAAGTGGTGGACTCCCAAGTAACACTGAAAGGAACCCAAAGGGTGTGAATGCTGTGTTCACACGAAGTGGTAAAGAGATCGGGCTGGGTAATAAGAAGAAAGAATTATGGGCCGAAGAAGCAGAAACTGAGAAAGCTGAGAAAGAGAAAGCAGTTGACTGTGAAGGAGCTATGTATGGTGAATTCGAGATCGAAGATCTGGAGACTGTCAATGTCGAGCAAAGAATGGAGGCAATGAGGAAAGAATTGGAAGCCACGAAAAAAGTTTTGGCTGAGGCAATTAAGAAAGCATTGGAAGGGGCAGCACCGAAGAAAGACTATGTGGTTTTGGACATCAAAGAAGAAGAAGCCTCGCCGCCTAAAGAAAGAGGTAAGAAAAACAGAATTCCTCCTCCTCCCCCTGATTTTGATGTTAATACTTTACCCTATCCTCCTAAGGGACCCAGAAAGGACATACTGACCCAAGGTCAGGCAAAATTTCTGAATCTCTTAAGAAAGGTAGAGGTGAATATTCCCCTATTAGAGGCAATTTCGAGCATTCCCCCATATTTTAATTTTTTGAAAGGAATGTTTTCGAGTAAAGAAAAGATGCAACAGATGGTACATTTAAGTGAGAAATGTTCTGCAATCTTTGAGAATAGGATACCCCCCAAGTTGCAGGATAGAGGTAGTTTTACCATCCCAATTACCATTGGAGAAACTGTGTTTAAAAATGTGCTATGTGATCTAGGGGCTTCTGTGAGCCTAATGCCTAGAGGAGTTTATGAGAAGTTGGGATTGGGAGCATTAGAGCCAACAAGAATGACCTTACAGATGGTAGATAGGTCTGTTAGAAAACCTCTAGGGGTAGCTGAAGATGTGTTGGTACAGGTAGACAAGTTTGTTTTTCCCGTTGACTTTGTAGTCTTAGATATGGATATGGATACTAAAACCCCACTTTTGTTAGGTCGGCCTTTTTTGAACACAGGAGAGACCTTGATAGACGTTAAGAGGGGAGAGATCATACTACGAGTCGGGAAGGAGAGTGTAGCCATAAATGTGTATAATGCAATGAAGCATCCTGATGATGAAAAGAGTGATTGTTTTTCTGTTGATGCTATATATCCTTGTATTTTGGAGCACACTAACCTGTAGGGGTACCAAGAACCAATGGAAGAATGCTTGATGAAGTCAAGCACCGCGGAAGATGACGATCCGCAAATGAGGGTTCAGGTATATCATTTGGAGGCAACTCCTTTTGTCGATACAGGCTGGAATAAGAAGCTAGAGCTCGGTTTGACTGGCAAGATGCCAAAGCCGTCAATCGAGGAACCACCTACTGATCTGGAGCTGAAGCCACTTCCTAAGCATTTAAAGTATGTGTTTTTAGAACCTGATGCATTACTTCCTCGTATTGTTTCGTCTGCACTAACCGTTTTGCAGGAAGCTAAGTTGATCCACGTCTTGAAGAAACACAAAAAGTCCTTCGGATGGAAGATGGTTGACATAAAAGGGATTAGTGCTGATATCTGCAAGCACAAGATCATCCTGGAAGAAGGTGCCAAGCCGGTTAGGCAATTTCAGAGACGGCTAAACCCACATATGCAAGAAGTGGTGAGGAAAGACGTGGTAAAGATGCTTGAGTTAGGGATAATCTACGCAATCTCCGACAGTGAATGGGTGAGCCCCACGCAAGTTGTGCCTAAGAAAGGAGGTATCACAGTTGAGCTTAATGAAAAAGGTGTGCTCATTCCTACTCGTTTAGTTACTGGTCACAGAGTTTGTATTGATTTCCGCATGCTGAATGATAAGACTGGGAAAGATCATTTTCCCCTCCCATTTATTGATCAAATGCTAGAGCGTCTGTGTGGTCATGCATTTTACTGCTTTTTGGATGGTTTTAGTGGCTATAATCAAATTCACATCGATATACATGACCAGGATATGACTACATTCATGTGTCCGTATGGCACCTTTGCATTCATAAGAATGCCGTTTGGGTTGTGTAATGCACCCGCGACATTCCAGCGATGCATGATGGCCATCTTTGCTGATATGATAGAGCGTTTCATGGAAGTTTTTATGGATGACTTTAGCATTTTTGGTGATACTTTTGATGAGTGTTTGTCGAACATTGATAAGGTGCTTGCACGTTGTGAGGAGACAAACTTGGTTTTAAATTGGGAAAAGTGTCATTTCATGTTAATTGAGGGAATTGTTTTAGGACATAAGGTGTCTGGAAAAGGAATAGAGGTCGATAGAGCAAAGATAGAGGCAATTTCTAAGCTTCCTATGCCTACGAATCTGAAGACTCTACGGTCATTCTTGGGTCATGCAGGTTTTTATCGTAGATTCATTCCGGGTTTTTCACAAATTGCTAGACCTCTTACTCTTCAATTGATGAAGGGTGCTCCTTGTGTTTTTGATGCTGCATGCCTAGATGCTTTTCGAACTCTTAAGAAACTTCTTACTTCGGCTCCTATCTTGGTAGCACCTGATTGGTCCAAAGAGTTCGAAGTGGTGTGTGATGCGAGTGATTATGCTGTAGAGCTGTCCTAGGTCAGAAGGTCGACAAGCTGTTTCGACCTATCTACTATGCGAGTCATACCTTGAACTCGGCTCAACAAAAATACGCCACAACTGAAAATGAACTTTTAGCTGTTGTTTTTACTTTCGACAAGTTCCGGTCATACTTGGTTGGATCGAAAGTCATAGTTCACACTGACCATGCTGCGTTGCGATATCTTTTTGCCAAGAAGGATGCAAAACCACGCTTGTTGAGGTGGATCTTGCTTCTTCAAGAGTTCGATGTAGAAATTAAGAATCGAAAGGGGTGTGAGAACGTAGTAGCTGACCACCTCAGTAGGATGGAACAGGAAGACAAGAAACACTCTATTAAAGTTGAAATTGACGATCACTTTCGGGATGAGCAGTTGTTCGTAGTGGATACGATGCTCCCGGTTAAGCGAGGAAATTTCCTGCAGAGAGGAAAGAAAGGGAACCCTTGGTATGCACCTTTTGTTAATTATCACGAATGTGGATTCGTAGATCCTGAGTTTGATGAGAACCAGAAGAAGAAGTTCTACAGTGAGGTAAACCGATATGTGTGGGAAGACCCCTTACTTTTTAGGCTATGTGCAGATGGAATCCTGAGGAGATGTGTTGATGACAGTGAGATAGTGAGTATTCTCTCATTCTGCCATGATAAAGAGTCCGGTGGCCACTTCTCGGGCGAGAGAACAGCATTGAAGGTGTTACAAAGTGGGTTCTACTGGCCCACTATTTTCAAGGATGCACATGCATATTTTAAGACATGTGATGCCTGTCAACGCTCTGGGAGGATTTCCAAGGGAAATGAGATGCCCCAGAAACCGATAATAGTGTGTGAAGTGTTTGATATATGGGGATTAGAATTCATGGGACCATATCCGTCTTCTTTCGGGAATAAATACATTCTTGTCGCATGTGATTACGTTTCAAAGTGGGTTGAGGCAACTGCTTCGCCTACTAACGATAAACATGTAGTCATACGATTTCTTAAGAAACATATTCTATCTCGGTTTGGAATACCTCGAGAAATAATCAGTGACAATGGAAGTCACTTTGCAAATAGAGATTTCAATAAGCTCTTAATGAAGTATGGGGTCACTCATAAGTTAGTCACTGCCTACCATCCCCAAACTAGTGGCCAAGTAGAGGTGTCCAATCGGGGAATCAAAAGAATCCTGGAAAAGACAATAAATTCCAACCTTAGGGATTGGTCAAAGAAGTTAGATGATGCGCTTTGGGCACACCGAACTGCGTTCAAGACACCCATAGGTATGTCACCCTACATGCTTGTTTTTGGCAAGGCTTGCCATCTCCCCGTAGAGGTACAACATAAGGCCTATTGGGCGATAAAGAATCTAAATATGGATGACGCATTAATCAGTGAAAGAAGGATGGCCCAGTTGAACAAGTTAGATGAGTTTCGCCTTCAAGCTTACGATTGTTCAGCAAAATATAAGGCAAAGACCAAGTTTCTTCACGATAAGTTGATCAAACCGCGTATTTTCAACGTAGGTGATGAGGTCCTTTTCTATAACACTCGCCTCCATTTGTTTCAAGGAAAACTTAAGTCGAGGTGGTCGGGACCATATACGGTATTGCGAGTTTTCGACTCAGGAGCCATCGAGGTAACGCATCCGAAGCACGAGACGTTCATCACGAACGGCCTTCGTCTAAAAAAGTATAATAAGTTACCATTCGATGAGGCTCTCAAAATTGTGCATTTGACTGATCCCGAGCCTTAATAAATCGTTTCAGAGTCTCTGTCGAGCAAACGACGTTAAACAAAAGCGCTACCGGGAGGCAGCCCGTTAATAATAATAATATTATGGATAAGACTAGTCTTAATGAAATGTAGAATCTGTGGAAAGAATGATCACAATGAAAGATGAGCACAAATCACAACCAAGTCTCAGGATGAATGTTTGAATGTCATTAAGATGGGAACGATTAGGTGGTTATCCGAAAATCCCGATGGAGAACAAAGAGAAAATTCAATTGCATCATTTCTTGGACTTAGGCTGTTAGAATGCTTTGAAAGAACCCTTGAGGATCTGGGGATAAAAGACTCGCAGTCACTACTTAGTCCACATTTCATTTTATGATCTATCTGTTTCATATTTCAAATAATGTGTGACATATTATGTATTAGTTTAACTACTATGTAACGTTGTGTGTTTTAAATCAATAAAAGTTAATGTGGTGTGTTTATCTACTTTTTGACCCACCCACCCACCCTTCTATCGTATCCTGGTCATTATTTGGACTTGTTTTGATACACCATTATTAGACCAACCACTTTTATTTACCCTCACTATGCATTGAGGGCAATGCAAGTTCGTAAGTGGGGGGTAGAGTCGTGGTTGGTCTAGCAATGGTATTAAGTGTTTATTTTGTTTCAGAAAATCCCTTAGTTTTTGATTTTTCGAGCATTAATGAGTTGATTAAAATAAACTGTATAAGGTATATATTTCATGGATTTGATGATGTAATGATCGATTTGGATGTATATAACCAATTTGAACCATAAGTACATTCTAACCTCAAATTTATTTGTGTAACATGAACTCCTTATGAACGTATAATCTCAATCTTTTGTTAACATGCAACTTTTGTATGATATCATGTAAGTATGCTTTTATAGCAACTAGAACTTAGGCTTGATATCCTTTCGAGGCGAAATAGAAAGATGTTTGGAATCGAAGTTAGGGATGACGGTCATGGCGTCTCTTTGACCCTACCATAGCCAAATAAGCCTAAACCCGAACATTTGACCTTCGTAGCCCCTCTCAGCCTTGATAGAATGGTCTGATCACCATTCGCTTTATAGCCGTTTTGTTACTTAGTCAGAAACCTACCCTTGAGCCTTAATTATGGTCACATTTCCTTCATTTTAACCCTACGAGTGGACTTAGTCTTTTGTTGGACCACATTTGCTAAAACAAGTGTGGGGTGGGGGAAATGATGTTTCTAGTTGGGTTGTTGTTTCTCGGTTTTGAGCTATAAGGAGAGGAGGATCTCGTTTGGGCCTGGTGCTCGGTTTTGGGCCAAAAAGGAAAGAAAATCTGTACTTATTTCTTCTTTCTCCTTAAAAAAAAACTTGGATGTATATAGAAATAAAGAGTTGGAGTCAAAGTGATGAGCTCAAAAGTTAATTTTTATGATGTTAGAGTTGGGATAGTTAGATAGGTACTAATGTGTTCGATCTCACCTCATGACGCTTGAAATATAGTCGAGTTTGGCAATGAGTTCGGGTGCGTTAGTATCCTATGGTTCCCAAAATGTTAAAAATAATCAAAAAGGAGTTTGAGTGGTTTGTATGGTAGAGATGAGGTTATACATGGGTTGATTAGGTTCACTCGTACTTCTTTTTCTCCAGTTCCCAAAATATCATTTTCGATTAACCGAAATTACCCTGGCCTAACATTATAACCCTTCAAGTCCTACCTGATCTAACTTCTTGACTTCAAATGTCTCGATTAGTGGAGATTGGTATCATTCTTAAGCCTATGGTTTGCAACTACAAGTTTTGCATGCATGATTTTATGATTATTTGCTTGATAATAATTTTGAAGAGGTTATTTACACACACTCTGTTATACATTTATATTGAGGTTAACGTGTGGTTATGATTCGATTGGTTGCATCATCTGGTTGTCCCTTACATCTTATTTTTTCATGAATTTGTCCCTCATTCATTTTGTTTTATCGCTTGTTTTGCTCGAGGATGACCAAAAGCTAAGTGGGGGGTTGTGATGACAGACAAATTCACACTGATTATGATGACATTTTACCCCACTTCGGATACCATTTTGAGCATTTTTGTATAAATTCAAGTCATTAATTACTAAGTTTTATCTAAATAGGTAAGTAGTAATTATTATATAAAATATCGTGTTTTTACTAGGTTTTGTACCGGTTTAGTAACCGGAGTGTCGTGTCGGATTTACGCTTGGTATTTTGGTGTTTTATTGCAGAATTATAGATTGACCAAGATCCCAAGTGACGACACGTTTTGAGCCCAAAAACATATCTTTTGAGGGATAGAAGATTGTGCCATAAGCTTACGAGTTCAAACGGATCAATTGTCCTAAGTGCTTCTACCGTAACCTATCTTCAACTGACATTTGACCCAACTTAAAGGTATTTTATGGGGAAGACTTCTTCATGAGAGTTTTATATCTTCAAATAAGCTTTCCAACGCACTTTGAATCACGTCAATCAAAGGTCTAAAACTCAAGATGGGTATTTTACCGAACAGCTGATATTTTGACAGTTCGGCACGAACCGGAATAAGCCGGCACGCGCCGAAATCTTCATCATTTCAAGCACATGGGAGTCTGACAAAGGAATCTGCACTGTAGCATCGGCACGCGCCGGGATAGAGCCGGCACGCGCCGGTCCGTCACCTCTATAAATACTCAGCTCGATCCATTTGTTCAAAGTGTCCCAATATATATATATATACATCTATATATATATTTTCCTCTACCTTTTTCTTTTTATTTCTTTTACTTTGGGCCTATATATATATATATATATATATATATATATATATATATATATATATATATACATATGTAGTTATCGTTGTAATATTTCGAATAATTATCGTTGTAATATCATTTCCCTTTTGTAATATCTTCTCTTATTTATTTCTTTGTCATATATATATATATATATATATATATATATATATAAATATATATCTATTTACATATACTTATATATATGCTTATGTGTATATATATATATATATATATATATATATATATATATATATATATATATATATATATATATATATATATATATATATATATATATATATATATGTATCTATATATATATATTAACTATATATTAACTATATATCTATATTAGTAATATATTATTATGCACTTATTTACTCGTTTTATTAGTGTAACGATTATTAATATGATAATGAATTCTCTTATCGTCTTTAGTATAATTTCCTTTAATTATTCCGTTGTCATCATAATCATGAGTAGCTAAATCTTTGTATAGTCGAATTATGTGAAAATGGGTGAAACGCCCTAAGGGGGATTAAAAGGGAGTTGTGTAGCGCGTAATTTTATGTTTTAACGATTAATCCACGTCCTAAAACTTATTTTAAATGTCTTTGAATTAAATTGATCACCTAGTTCACTGTCACACATATCGAACCTACAAATGTATTTTGCGGTGAGATGTGGGATAAGGGGTTTTGGGATCGTTGCGTAGATTCGGCCTAGTTGTTAGGTCCGTTTCCAATACAGAGGTTTGTCATCGTTGTTCGAGCGACTCTAAGAGCGTAATCATGTTAGGTTAATCGGTTTTCTAAAGGGAAAATTAATTAACTTCACATAGGGTGTTGAGCGAGAGTTGATCAGACCTTAACACCAGAATTAGGAGTTGGCACCCGTGGATGTCGTTAAATTACTGTGGAAAGGTAGGTTGGTTAATACACGCTCACTGTCAAGTCTTCCCTTAGGGGTAAAAGTAGCTCGTTGGATCATAATTCGGATATACCTTTTAATAACTAGAAGTACAACCATTAGTTAATCTTTACTTTTGCATTAGTGTAATATCTCTCCACCATAATCTTGACCTGAACTAAGTTCTACGTCGACTTTGGTACTCAAACGCTGTTCCCTGTGGATTCGACCTTGTTACCATTATACTACTGTTGACCCGATACTCTGTCGGTTAAAGTTAGCAGTTAGTTATTTTGCTATCAACGCCCTAGTCTCCTCGGAGACCCCCTTAGCTATCACAACAGGTCGCTCGACAGCCTTCTCAACAGGTCGCTTCTCAAAACGATCAGAACCCTTATTAGTTCCACCAGGACTTTTGGATTTCTCCGAGGCTCTGGGCCGTTTAGAATCTTGAGACTCTTTGGCAGGTACATCTTCGTGAGATCTCTTCTGAGCCCCGCCAGCTTGACTTGAGCCGCGCTTATGTGGGCCGGTGGCTGATTCTGTTGATTGGGGTCGTAGATTTCATCGATAATGGAGGCATCCACAGGACGTGGCACCCTCCCTGGAGCCTGTTTCAACAACTCTTGCCTAGCTTTGGCGGCGTCTTCGGCAAGTTTCTTCTTCAAAGCCCGACGTTCGTTGGCATCAACCATGACAACTACAAAAAAGAGTTTATCAGAACAGGGCAAAACAATAAAGTACGAAAAATAAAGAAAGCAAAAGCAGTGAGAAAAGTTACGGTGAGGTCGTCTATTGGGATCGCCAAAGCATACAGTACACTCCAAGGGTAAACATTTGCCCAGATGGCAATCTCCTATCCAATCTATATCACTTTCTTCGGTATCTATGGCAACTAAGGCTTGTACTTTGTGTGGACCAACGATCCCTGCTCTACACGCATGTCGCTCCCCCACACCAATAAGGTCGACCCAGGACACATTCCTCGCCGAGGGCTCAATCCCATCAGAATTTATAAGGGTCATGATTCCTTTGAAAAACCGGAGCTCAGTTTCAAGAAGTTCCTCGAACAAGAGAGTCGAAGACTGTCCTCTGCGTGCGGCAGCGTTAGGAAAAGGCCAACCAATCAACTTTAAGCACGCGATCTCCCTAGTAATGAATTTTATTAGGCAACCTGAAGAATAAGCGAAGAGTATTGGTCCTCTAAGATACCTGCCCCGGGATAGAGGTTCCATAGAAGAGATAGAATTGATTTAGAAGGGAGATGGTGGGCTCCCTCTTCATCGTCCGACACAGCACGATAAATGACATGATTTGGATCGCAGCTCCCACCGCGATATCACTTAGCAGCGCTTCCATACGTTGAAATATCTGCACCGAAAATGGATCGAAAGGAGGTCTGAACCCCGCAGAGAAGTGGTCAAAGTGAAGGACTAAAGAGTCGCCAGGGCGACGAGAGCCAATACGGTCCTCACAATCACCAGGTTTGAGCTTTTCTTCATCCTTTGAATAGTCGAACAAAGAGAATCTGTAGATGTTTGTGTCGATGTTGTATCGACGCCTAAGAAGCTTAGCGAGGTCAGAGCTACTTCGGAGCTGCTCCCACTCTTCTTCAAGAGCTTTTTCATACTCGTTTAAAAGAGCAAACTCCCTCAGTGCCTCTGGATTTTTGGGCTTGGGAGCTGATGTGATTCATGAAGAGCTTCAGAAGAAAGAAAAATCAGAAATTCATGGTGATGCAGAAGAGGCGCAATTATTTACGATATTGGCCTGAATAAACTGTTTAGTATTTATTTGAGTCATTAGTCATTTATTATCCCACATTGGTTAGATAGTCTTTTATTTTTATTTTTATTATTATTTTTATTTATTGTTATTTTGTCCCACATTGCTAAATTAGCAATTGGCATTGGAGTCTGTAGCCTATATAAAGGCATTTGGAGTCATTGTAAACACAGAGACATATATTTTGAGTGAAATTATCATTGAGTCTATTGACTTGTTTATCACTTGCGAGTGAGGATCTCTTCGTTGTAGAGTTCCACCCCTTGGAGAACTTATCAGCGCCTTGAGCAAGCGTTGTGGCGTTCTTGCCAATGTTCTTAGATTGGATTATCTAAGATCGTTGTTTCGAGCTCGTCATTGGTTTCCTTTAGAAGATCCTAGGGCAAATCTCATTCCGGAATCATATCATTTGGTATCAGAGCTTTCGGTTGACTAAAGGTAATCAAATATCACTGTTTTTAATTTTCTTGTTTAATTTTCGTTCTTATTCCAAAAAAAAAAAAATTTGTTAATTGTTTTCCTTTCATTTTGTCCCCTCCCCAGCCAAAATCTTCAAATCTTCATCCATCCTACCCGAAAAACTTGAAGATCTTCAAATCTTAAAACCTTCATCCCATGAACCCTAAATTTTTTCCAGACCCGTTTTTGTATCAGGCTGTTCCCTAACCAATCAACCTCCGAAAATACTGAAATTTTTGCTACATCTCAAAAACATCTCGATCTACAATTTTATTCTTTACACCCAATCCAAATTCAACGCGTATCTGGCCTAAAAGAACCGATTAATCCAAAACAATCTGTCCAAAAAAACTGCAGACGTAAATCATTGTTTGAATTGAATTTCTGTGGTCTAGATGATTCTGAATTACCTGAAAATTTGTGATATTATAGAAAATTATCGGATCTACAACTTTTATCTTTTGAGTTTTCCAAAATTCGTTATATATTGGTAAGAACCGGCACTTTAAGGCACTGCTATCTATCTGAATTTTTTTGACAGATTGCACCAGTTTCCGAAGAACGATTGTTTGAGCAATGTTTATAAGTCCAAAAAATCTGAAATTTTGACATCCTTTAGAAAACTCTTTGTTCTATAACTTTTGTATTTTGAGGTTTTCCATATTCGTTGTATTTTGGTCATTAAATACGTGGGTTTCACACCAAGGGTTTTAAAAGTTTTCACACCTGTGAATTTTGCTGTCAACCAATTCCTACTTTCTTGCTTTTATTTCTTGCACCTATTGTCTCTTCGCACACTTCCATACCTTTTTACCCAATTCCCAAACCTACCTCTGAGTTGTCTAGACTAGATCGTTGGTTTCGATTGTTACACTTTGCTCGATTCTCTGATTTGTTTGAAAAAGGGGTTACTTTACAACTTAAAGAGAGGGTGAATGCAAACACGAGATTCGTGAGGTCGAATCTTGCATAATGTCAGAAATAGATAGTACTATGCAAGATGTTGTTGAAAGAGATTTTTTCGTACACGTTGTTTAATTGGTGAAAGGCGATGTTCTATGATTATTGAGCCGAACTATTGTGCTAACTTAGTTAGTACGTATGTGATCAGTAAGTTATCGATCCCCACTATTCCTCATCCCCACCCTTATGAGTTGTAGAGGATTAGTGATAAGGGCATGATACGAGTTACCCAACAGGCATTGATTGCGTTCAAGTTTAGTATATATGAAGATGAGGTGTTATGTGATGTAGCTCCGATGCCCGAGAGCCACATTCTACTTGGGAAACCATGGAAAACTTCTAGAAAGGTGGCATATAATGACCCCATGGACAAATACACCGTATGCCATAAAGAGAAAAGGTTTAAACTTCTTCCGTTATCCCCCGAAGAGGCTCACAAAGATAAGGATCGGGTCGCTAAAACTTTTGAGGAGCATGTAATGGAAAACAAAGCTTGTTTGAAACTTGAAACCGAAAAAGAAAAAGAATTGGTGGAACAGAAAAATGAAGATATTGTTAACATTCGAGAGGAGGAGTTGAAAAACGATGAAGATACGAGTGTAGTGGAGATGAATATTGAGAATGATCCAACATTTGCAGAGATTGTGGAGAAGAAAATGGAGGAGGAAAATGAAGCTCCTATATTAATAAATACTGCTTCGAGTTCTTCCTTGTTGTCTTTGCAGGTACACTGCGATAATCCAATCGAGGAGAGCTCGTTGCCTACGGTGGTCCTTGATTGTGATCACATTAGTGGCAAACCGGAGCACACTTATTCTGATCCATTTTCTGAGCTTATTGACACTTATTCCGGGACTTGCTATCATTATTATTTTGTTCCGTCACAGGAAGTTATCCACAGATTTATTAAATCAATGTCCCACTATTATGATGATGCATTTTTGAAGCGTGACTACGCAACAAAGCATGCCACTGATGAGAATTTATTTATTCGACTCACATTTAATCCTGGTATTCGATTGGTGATCTTTTGTGTTTGTTCAAGTTTTGATGGTGATGGAGCTCGATTTTATGACGTCTTATTGATTCGAGGACGAATCCATTCCAACCGGGAGGGAATGATGTGATTCATGAAGGGCTTCAGAAGGAAGAAAAATCAGAAATTCATGGTGATGCAGAAGAGGCGCAATTATTTACGATATTGGCCTGAATAAACTGTTTAGTATTTATTTGAGTCATTAGTAATTTATTATCCCACATTGGTTAGATAGCCTTTTATTTTTATTATTATTTTTATTTATTGTTATTTTGTCCCACATTGCTAATTTAGCAATTGGCATTGGAGTCTGTAGCCTATATAAAAGCATTTGGAGTCATTGTAAAAACGGAGACATATTTTGAGTGAAATTATTATTGAGTCTATTGACTTGTTTATCACTTACGAGTGAGGATCTCTTCATTGTAGAGTTCCACCCCTTAGGGAACTTATCAGCGCCTTGAGCAAGCGTTGTGGTGTTCTTGCCAACGTTCTTAGATTGGATTATCTAAGATCGTTGTTTCGAGCTCGTCATTGGTTTCCTTTAGAAGATCCTAGGGCAAATCTCGTTCCGGAATCATATCAGGAGCCTTTGATTTCGTCGCCGCATCGCCTGCAGTTGTAGGCTTTGGTTCCCTTTTCTTCTTTGGTTTCTTGGGGACTTCCCAAGCGAGCTTGCAAGGTAAAGACAGATTTTCATCTTCACTTGAACCCATCAGCTCGTGGAAAACGGCGTCCTCAGCCAAGGTTATATCCTCCTCGCCCACATCGGCGTCACTAGTGCTAACTCCAGCGGCCTGTTCCTCAACCAAAGTTTCCTCATCGCCCTCAGTGACGCTTGTACTGGTTCCTTCGCCCTGACTCCAAGTGGCTTCTTTACGACTCTTCTTATGTCGCGGCGCCGGATTAGGAATTACACTGCTTAAATCAAAGGGTCATCTTGGAGCCGGAGAGCGGCCTCCCTCTTGGCCAACTCGTCGAGCAAGTCATCCCTAGCGGGCACTTCTGGGCTAGAAGGGTCATCCTTCCCTTCATCTTGTGTATAATCATATGCCTCTTGATCTTCATCTGAATTGCCCCCCAAAGTGTACTCATCGTCAGACATCCTGAAAAAACAAGAGTGAAGGACGGAGCTTTTAGTCACCTGGGATAATGAGGATTAAACCGAATGGGTGATCGCACCCATCTCGACACCTTCCCCTCCGTTCTTATAGGAGAAATGGAAAACACGATGGAAAAAAGAGAAAGGAATGACAAGGGTGTTAAAGCTAAATGCCCAGGTGAGTCTATCCAAAAACCTATCTTTGATAGCAAAAAACATTTTACCTCATCCTCTTTTGAAGAAAACCAAAACAAAGCAAGAACACCTACTCAAAAAATCCAAACTTTAACCCCACAAACACCCTAATCATGCCTACATTGCTAGGAAGCAAAACGAACTTGGAAAAAGGAGTTTAAGAAGGAGGATTTACCTGTTTTAGAGTTAGAAGTCGAGTCGGAAACTAGGAAAATAGGCCGGAAACCTCGAACTTGCAGCCGGACTCTTCAAATCTTCACCGGAATCCTCAAGTCTTCGCCGAAATCCTCAAGCTTGGTACCGGAATCCTCAAATCTTCATCGAGAAACTCTCACTCTCACAGAAACTCAAACAAGATTTGAAGAAAAAGGAAACTAGAAAATTGTGATATGCGAAAAATGTTGAGAGAGTTGGGGGTGGAACCTTATATAGGTAAGGGGAGATTGATCGTGCGGACGGAAATTGATTTATCTAACGGTCCAGATTAGCGTGGTCAATTAAAATTTCGAAATTTGAAAATCGTCATCATTAAGGGGAGGCAATCAATGCCCACGTAAGTACGCGGGCGGTTACCGAGGAAGCTGACGATATGCCACGATCTGACGTTTCAACTACTCCCATACACATGTCTGACTTCTCACCTCGCCAAGAACAAGTCGGACAAAACGACAAGGTCGCCAAAGACCAAAAACACTTGGTGGTCGTCTGCTTGATAGCGCGGTCCTAAGTCACAAGTCGGATGAAACGACAAGGTCGCCAAAGACCAAAAACACTTGGTGGTCGTCTGCTTGATAGCGCGGTCCTAAGTCACAAGTCGGACAAAACGACAAGGTCGCCAAAGACCGAAATACAAAAGAACATCAGTTGTGGGCAATCCATGAGCACACTTTACTCCATGCTTGACATTTCATGAAAATGCCTAAGACATGGAGTAGATGGCCATTGATATGTCTAAATAGTGCCGCCACCTATGAGTCCTCAGAAACAGCCTATCTAGCCACCAGGTTGGATTAGGCTCACGGCCATAGCGTCCGCGACGTCATTCTAATTGAGGTCGCTACATTCAGGTCCCCACGAAGAGCATTCAAACCTTTAAGGTCCCTAGAAGCTCAGGGGACCGACCTGCGACCTTAACAAAAGGTCCATAAGAGACCGCACAAGCCCTAGGAGGGAGCAACAGAAGAGCTAGCTGAGACGGGACAAAGATTAGGCGACTTTGTGGATAGCGATCTTAGCAACTATATAGCCGCGCCGCCAAGATATTTAGTCTACTTGTCTTTTGGATATTTTGCCTACTTGTCTTTGCTTAAGCCCTAAGCTTCCCTCCTCCTTATAAAAGAAGGAATTATGTAACTAAAAAAGGGACATGCTATTTGAAAAAGAAGACTAAACTCTATCAAAACATCCACTCTCTCAAGCATTCATACACACCTCCATATCGCCGCCGTGCACCACCGGCCATAATCAATACAAACACATCAAATAAGCCAGATATCCGTTAAATACACTGCCACTTGAACACCATGATAATCTCTGCATTATCATTATCCAGCAAACAACAAAATATAGGTGTATCCACGGATTTGGTTAGAATGTCAGGAAGTTGTTCTTTGGTATGGACATACAGAAGTTTGATCAAGCCTGATTTCACTTTGTCTGTGACAATCAATCTCAACGTGTTTTGTTCTTTCATGAAACATATGATTGTGAGCAAACTGGAATCTACAAATTTGCAAGTTGTATAAAAACCATTGACTTTCACAAGTGGCATCTGCCATTGCTCTATATTCTGCTTCATATGAGCTTCTGACAATAGTTGTATGTTTCTTTGCCTTCCAAGATATGAGGACATCTCCTAGGAATCGTGTATCCTGATATAGATCTCCTGGTTTCAGAGTAACCTACCTAAGAGTGAGCTTGTTCTCAACTGTGAAGAAAATCCCTTGACTAAAATTTGCTTCCACTTTTCTCAGAAGCCTGTGAGTTGCTTTCATATGATTCTCAGTCGGTGTGTCTAAAACCTGACAAAACTGATTAACTGCAAATGCTATATCCGGTCTAATGCAGGTAAGTAGACCAGCTTTTCCAACTAGTGATCTGTATGCAATATTGTCATCTAAAAAAGTTGAATCTCCATGCTGCAAAGTCTGATTGAATTCTGTTGGAGTCTTGACAGGTTTAGCACCTAAGAACTCATATTATTGTAAAAAAATACAAGGTATATATCCTTTGGGAAACGAAAATACCCTGAGGTAATCTGGCAGTCTCATGCCCAAAAAATATCTCAGCTTACCCAAATATTTAGTGGTGAACTGTTTATTTAAGTTGTCTTTGACTTGTTGTATGAGGTCCAGATTAGGACTTGCTGCAATGATATCGTCTACATAGGCCAATATGGCCATGAAAATTTTGCCTGATCCTTTGGTGAATAAACTGTGATCATGCTTAGATTGAGTAAACCCTTGACTCTCTAGAGACTCTATCAATTTACAATTCCATTGTCTGATGACTTGCTTTAATCCATATAATGATTTTATTAATCTGCAAACCTGATTTGGTTTGTCAGAGCTAAATCCTGGAGGAAGCTATATGTAGACTTCTTCATGTAAGTCTGCATGTAGAAAATTAGTGTTCACATCCATTTGGTGAAGGTGCCAGTTGTTGGCTACTACAGCTGCTAGAAATGTTCTGACTGTTTTGATCTTCACAACTGGAGAGAAGGTCTCCTGATAATCAATTCCATAAGTCTCAGTAGAGCTCTTCGCCACCAGTCTGGCCTTATACCTTTCTATTGATCCATCAGGGTTAATATTTGATCTTGCATACACACTTGCATCCAATAGGTTTCTTGCCGGGTGGTAAAATATCAATCTCTCATGTGTTTGTCTTCTGCAATTCCTCTATGTTTCCACTCATCATGTTTGATTGCTTGATTGTATGTTTTGGGCTCGGTGACTGCATCAATGGCACAAATAAATTTTGCATATTCAGCTAAAATTCTGTCGAGACTCATTACTTGATCTAGCTTATGAGGGGTTTGTAAAACATTGGCTCATCCTTGATATAATTTATGTGCTTTCCCGGCATTAGTTGAACTCATCAACTATACTACTGGTGCAGGTGTCTACTCAGCTACAATTGATCCTCTACTGGGCTCCTCAGCTGATCTTGCTCCGCTGCTGGATTCCTTAGTTGAACTGCTCAGCTGATCATCAAAGTTGTTGAAGACATGTAATGGTACTGGAATATCAATAATGTGCTGAGCTTTGCCTAGAACTTGCTTAAATAGAGGCAAGTTAGTCTTATGACATATAGTATTTCTGGCAACAATAATATCTTTGTTGGTGATATCTTGCAAAATGGCTCCCTTGGAGGTGTTTGAATTTCCAAGGTAAACACAAGTAATGCATCTAAAATCAAATTTATTGCTGCAGGGTACATGAAAAAACCAAACAACCAAAAACCTTAAACACCGAATAATCCGGTTTAGTGTCATACAACACCTCATAAGGAGTGCTTTTTCTTTCAACGATGGTGTAGGTGTAGCATTAATAAGTTAAACAACATGCAATGAACAATAACCCTAATACTCAATGAGTATATTACTTTGAAATCTCAAACCTCTTGCTACATTCAATAGATGCTGATGTTTTCTCTCAACAATTCCATTCTGTTCAGGTGTACTTACACAAGAGGTTTGATGAATAATGGGATGCTATTTATAAAAGGACTTCATATGAAATTCGGCCCCATTATCAAATCTAATTACTTTGGTGACTTTATTAAACTGATTTGAAACAAATCTAACAAAAGAATGAACTAGCTAAGAAGTTTCAGACTTCTGCCTCATAAGAAAAACCCAATTAAATCTAGAATAATCATCTACAACAGTTAGAAATAATTGTTGGCCATTCACTATGTGATGCCTTAAAGGTCTCCAAATATCCACATGCACAAGGTCCAAAACAGAATTAACAATAGTAGTTCTTAATGAAAAAGGTTTCTTCTTCAATTTTTCATTAAGGCAAACAAAACACAAGTCATGTTCACAAAATTTGACATCAGATGTAGTAGAACTAATGACCTGCAGTCTTTTATCTAGGAGATGACCTAATCTATAATGCCACAAGAGATTACCATCTACCCTATCAGACAAAGTTTTATTTTCTACATTGTTACAAACAAATCTAGCACTAAGCTTATGTATTGGTTGCTATAACAAAATATAATGTCCTCTGTGTAGCTCAATTGAACCAATCACGTTCTTCTTGTTGTCCTACAAAACACACTAGTTAACAATGAAGACAGCGTTGCACAGTTAGAATGTTGTATGAATGCTGGTAAAGACATTATATTATATTTAAAACCAGGAATGTACACCATATTATGCAAGGTAAGATGAAAATTTATCGTCACTTGTGTGTTACTTGTACATTATTGCCATTGGGTAATTCTACTCTCACATTACATACATGTTTGGGATTACTTAATTTCTCTAGAGAATATACAATAGATTTGTGGCACAAGAGTCCAAGATCCATTGAATAGGTTTTACCAAACAAATGTCACATGATCCTTGAACTGGTGAAAAATGTTGGTTCACTGTATTGATATGGTTAACTGTATGTCCAAAAGAATCAGAATTCAACAAGGTCATCTGTTTCTCTAGATGTTGTGCATCAATACCTTGAATTCATGACTTAGCTGACCCAAGATCATGATCTCTTTCATCAGCAGACTAATATGCACCTTCTTGATCTACCATATTAGCTCATTTTCTTGTAGTAACTATCTTTAGTATGGCCATTAAAAACACAGAAACTGCATTGAACTTTCTTAAGATTCTTGGCTCTAGAACTGTTTGCATGCAGATTCTTTGACTGCTCTGCTCTGCTGAACTGACTGGATCTAGCCCCAATTTGATCAACTTTATCATTTCTGATTTGTCTAGTCTTTTGAGCCATCAAGATTGTAGAGTCCTGGTTTTTTGCTTAGTTAGCCACATAGGTCTTCTGCTTTTCAAACTTAATTGCCATTGCAAAGGCATACTGGATTTCAGACTAAGGCACCATTAACGTGGCTTGAGACACCATTAGCTCAAATTCATACCCAAATACCTTCAAGAACTTCATCACATGTTTTGCTTCCATATGATCCAACAAACTTTTTATGGCATCACAATGGCACTGAGAGGCTCACATATGCAAACATGAATTGGCCTGATAGTCTTGACGTCTTCCCAAAGAACCATCTGTTTTGTGAAATATTGATTTACAGAATCTTCTTTTTGAGCCAGTGAATTCATCTCTTCCAGAATATCTGACAATCTGAAAGCGTTAACACTTGCAAACCCATACAGCCTGTGCACTCTTGAAGTACATCAAACTTTATGAAATTGTATTTTTATACTAAATTCAGGATCCAAGTTCTGACCATTGTGTCACACTTCCTCCTGACTTGAAAACCAGCATAATTCACCTCTCGTTTCTTGATTGTACCATCAACAAACCCAAACTTGTTCTTTATGATTAACACCACATCTTCCATGGATGATAATTGTTATCATTCATTAATGGCTGAACTAATGTCGATGAAGCATTCTTATTGGGATGATCATAAAACGGACTAGGACTTATTTATTGTTTCTTTTCTGCCATGGCAATCAAGAACAATATCTAATCACACAAATTCATAGAAAACTTAGGAAAAACGATCAAGAATTGATCAAAAACTGGATTCTAACTCCAGAACAAGGAAGAAATCACAAAGAAACTCTCATGTTTCTATGAAAACAGTAGGACTTTTGAAGAAAACTCTCAAGTTTCTTCTACGAAACATCATAGATAGCACAAACCGAGCAAGTAATGCTCTGATACCATGTTGAAATTGAAACACACGAGAATATATAAGAAAAATTCTTATTGATAAAAAATAAAATGAACAAGTTAAGTTTAAAATGTTGCTGATCATGAAGTATTTATAGAGTATATTTCAGTACAATAGTTACATTCATTTATAACTGAAAAAGTGGTTACAATAGAATATAATCAGTTGGATTCTAAGTTAGCTGAGTTCTTCAAATCATTGGAGTTTTTAGTCAGCTGAGTTGAGTATTGAGCTGAGCTGAGCATATGAGTGTGTGCACATTCTCTTGCGTCCAACACTCTCTTATCCATAGATTGTAACACTTTCATGGACCTGATTGGATCATATTAGCAAATGTGCTGATATAGACTTAGCCCAGTGTTGGGCCTCTCGTTCGAGGACTTTGGCAAAACGCACATCGACCTCGATTGAGTCAATCTCATAATCAATTTGTTCGCTCGGTTTAGTCTAACCTTAGCAGATATTACCTCAGCTCTGGAATGACACGGGACTGTTGACGGTCCCACGTTGCTGACATGCTTCGGTCGTTCATAGTCAGCACAGGGCAGGTCATCCCCGATCTCAAAGAACAGTTACAACTCATTAAATGGCATGATCTCATGATTGATTTCACTCCTTGATTCTCCCCTAATTGAGGCATGACTGCTCCATGACTACATCATAATGCCCCTCAATAACATGCCACGAAATCAGGGCTCCATAATCAATTCCCCCGCGTGGAACATCTATATAAAGGACTCTTCGCCCTCACAACAAGAACTACGTTATTGGCTTGATCCAATTTTCTTTGGATACATAGGCAGTCACCATTGACACAGTTATAAATCACAAAAACATCATCAGTTTGATAGTTGGATTATACTCTAATAGATCAAATTACCGGTATCATATCCGAATCACAACCCGATTTTAAGCATCATCACTTATTCACTTCCGTACACCAAGATCATAAGCTATACTGGTTAACTTACCCCAACAAAAGGCACATGATATCATTTGCAATAACTTTCATTAATTTTTTTCAAGGGACATTTGCAATCTTTTCAGTAATGCTAATCAGTTAGTATTTGCAAAGGGAAATGATGAAGAAATATTCCTCTAATACCCCTTTACCATTTAATCAGACCACGTAAAACGCCTTGTTCGACCCGAGAACATGTTTAAAGCTTAGAAATGCTTGCTGCACTCGATAACTAAATGTTTGATTTGACTCGAATCGTTTACTCTATAACTTGAGAAACAGACCCTTCTACTAACTAGAAGGAAATGTAAGGCTCTTGGCCGGTAAATAAGACGGTAATAGGAGGGAGATCCAAAGAGTTCCACAAGGACAATTCATTCCCATCATTAATGGTTGAAGCAAAATTGGATGAATTTGATTGATCATCACCATCTGAACTAATTTCTTGCTTTTCTGTGGATTTCCCATCATCCAGATGGCCACTTGCTGCTTCTTCACTATCTTCTTCTCTTGGTTTTTCTTCAAGATTCCAGCTTACATTTTGAAGAGGTGAGTTTGCAGGCTCTAAGTTTATGTCAATGATGTCTCTTGATCCAAGTTTGAGCATCAAACACTCCGAAACACCACTCAAATCGTAAAGGGATTCCGAATATGATCTTTCATAAGCCATTGGTTCTGTTAGCATCGAGTGAGAATCATCACCCGAATCATCGTTCGTCTGTTTAGTCGTCGTCATCATTGCTTGTGCAACATCAAATGATGATGAACTCTCATCAGAGGATGATTTCATTGCTTCAAGAAAACGTAAATCCGTGCACCCTCTCACCTTTTCCAGTACTTCTTCGCTTTCTCTTTCTCCTGTTATAACCTGATGATGATCAAAGTTAATCCAGCTACTTTCCATGTCGAAATCAATCTCTCTTCTTGTACAACTCACATCAGAAACCATTGAAAAATGATCATCATTAAGTACTTGATGAAAAACATGTGACGGGGTGGCCTTGGAATTGGATGTCGAATGTAGAGAAGCATTCTGTTTAGAAAACCCGTTTTTCTGCGCCTTTTCTGTTGTATAATCAGGCAGGGCAGCATACACATTGTTCCGAGAATAGGATAACGTATGGAGAACAACGTTTCGTTCGTGAAACGCGTTGTTTTCTACTTTAGAATCAGGCAGTGCAGCATAGCCATTGTTCCTAGCATTAGATATCGAATGGATATTAGCGTTTTGTTCGTTTTTTTCTATTAAAGAATCAGGCAGGGGAGCATTGGCATTGTTCCTAGCTCGTAATCGATCAAGAAGAAGATTCGTGATTCTAGAAGGAAGAGCAGATTTCGATTTTGTAGACGAAGATCTTGGCCAAAAATTAGTGCGCGTATTTTCGCCTCGTAACATACAAGCTGCTTCATCATAAGCTCTTGCAGCTTCCTCTGCAGTATCAAAAGTGCCTAACCAAACTCTTATCTTTTGTATTGTATCTTTTATCTCAGCTACCCATCTTCCTGATGGCCTTTGCCTTACTCCAACGTACCGTTTTCTGCATTTCTGATTTCCGACAAGAAGTCCCATAAATGTACCGTCGTTTTCTTGATTTTTTTGATCCTCCCACCCCATTTCTGAACATTCTGATGAATTTTTTCCCATCACCCCAGAAAACATAGACTCATTCTCCTCACTTTGTTTCTGACCATGATTCTTAGGCTTCCTCATTGTTTTTTACTGTCAGTTTTCAATGCTTTTTTTGGTTGAAAGAATTTGATGTTGCTAATGGCTGAATTTAAAGGTGCAGTCCCCATTAGTGAAAACTCTAGAGGGCCTGCAGAAATTGTTGTAACATGTTTGTTTCTTGTAACCGGCTAGCTAATTCAAGATTGATGCTAGATATATTTTGATGGATACAGTTGAAAAAGTAATAAACAAAGTGCAACCATTTTTGATTTAGTTATTAAGTAAATGTGGGTCTTTGACTCGGTTCCAGTGTGACCCTTTTGACTCGGTTTGAATTAGGCTCTTCACAAGGTGGTAAATAGGCGTGACAAACAAGTATTCAGACAAAAACATTCCAAATTGTTTCAAGTAGGCCGGCACCTAATGGATTCACTTAAGGTTAACATGTTCTTACTATAAGGCACTGTTTTTTTTTTTTTTTTTTGGGGACTCTATTTGCATTAAATCTTGTAAAATAGGCTGTGGGTAGGACCCGGAAGCGTACACGTGGCACTTATAAAAGAATTATTGGGCCATTAGTCCATTACCGCAATTAGGCATATATGGGCTTGGTTCAACTCTAGATTCTGAATCATCCGACCACTTCAGGTTTCATTATAGTTCGGCATAGTCTACACCCGACTTCACACTGCCGACCTGGTACATGGTTTACCACGAACTCCATGTTCACCTCGGTAAGAGGCGTACACGATCTCAGACAGCATGGACTCTCTATTAATGAGAATTCCAGACATTATGCATGACTTTGCACCACAATTGTAATTGCTATCTTTATGGCCCTATGATAATATCTCCTCATTAAAGCACGAGCAATAACCGATGCATGGTACCTTCCTCTTAATTGTAGGCCACGAAATCTGGGAACCTCCTCACGTGGAATGCCTATACAAAGGACCGTCTGTCTTCTAATTCAGGACAACATTATTGACTTAATCTCATATATATTGGGTGTTGTAAACACAGACGAGAAGCTTGCAGTTTGAGAAAAATAAAACAGAAGCAATGCAAACATAAAGTATGGTGGAATTGATAAAACACATAAACAAAGGGAACACAGTGATTTAACGTGGTTTCCGGCGTTGTGCCGACTACTCCACGGACAGAAAAGGAGATATATTATCATGCACAGAATTACAAGGTTTTCACAAGTGTGTGAACAACACTCTTGAAAAGACACACATTGCATTGATTACAACATTGGTATTTATAGACACAAATCCCAAACCCTAACCGCCAAAGATCTTTGTCGGAATTCTCATAAATACCCCAGATGTGGACCTCAGCTCCAGCTGTTATCCACCAGACGAAACCCAGCTCAAAATTGACTTTTCAGACTTGTAACCAACTTCCCAGATGTAGAACTCAGCTATACTCAGCAAAACTCAGCAGACCAAAACTGACTATTGACTTCAGAAGAAACTCAGTTGCACTTCATCAAACTGACTTTCACAGAACTGAATATACTTAACTAAACTGACCATCATTCTCAGTCTCAGTTTTCCAGATTAGTTCCACCAGATTATTTATCAGTTTAGAGATCAAGTCACCAAAACCGACAAATCTCCACCTTGACTTGAACTCTCATTCAACGTCACCAGATTGCATAATCAGACGTACTTTGTACCACATGCATTCGTCAATGCCAGGATGTACAGTACCAGACTTCTCCTCAGAATCCACTCAGTTGATCTGCCCTCAACTGAGTATCCATATTTCAGTTTATAAGCTTTGAATATTCAGCAAGTCCAGACATAGCTGAAACTTGCTCTACTGAGCTGGTTTAGTGAACATATCAGCAGGATTATCCTTGGTGCTGATCTTCTTCACTACAACCCTCTTCTCATTTCTCAGAAAATGACACCTCACATCAATATGCTTGGTTCTCTCATGATGAACCTGATCCTTAGCTAGACAAATTGCACTCAAACTGTCAAAATAAATCTCAGCTTGATCTTGATGTAGCCCTAAATCACTGACTAGTCCCTTCAACCAGATACCCTTATTGGCTGCTTCAGTAAGAGCCATAAACTCAGCTTCAGTAGTTCATAAAGCCATTGTTGCCTGAAGAGTTGCTTTCCAGCTGACAACTGAATTCCTCAATGTGAAAACATAACCAGTCATAGATTTTCTGCTGTTCGCATCACCTGCATAATCAGCATCACAGTATCCTGTGATCAGTTTCTGAGTATCACCTCCATAAATGAGACCAACATCAGTTGTACCTCTAAGGTACCTGAACATTATTTTCACATCTTTCCAGTGTTCCTTTCCAGGTTGATCCATAAACCGCTGACAACACTGAGTGTCTGAGCCAGATTAGGCCTAGTGCACACCATGGCATACATCAGACTGGCAACTGCACTAGCATAGAGAACTCTTGACATGTACTCCTTCTGCTCTGTTGATTGTGAAGTAAAAACTGACAAATGAACATTTGATGCCATATGAGTATCTATTGGCTTAGCATCTGACATGCCAAACTTTGACAAAATCTTCTGTATATAGCCCTGCTGAGATAAAAACAGCTTTTTCTGATTTCTATCTCTCCAGATCTCCATCCCAAAATTTTCTTGGCTACACCCAAATCCTTCATTTCAAACTCAGCACTGAAAAGGTCTTTCAGATACTGAACATCAGACTTCTTTCTTGCAGCTATCAGCATGTCATCCACATATAACACAAGATAGATGTATGATCCATCTTCCAACTGACTGTTGTAAACACATCAATCATAAGGACTTATGCTATAACGCAGCTGGATCATGTAACTGTCATACCTTTTATACCACTGTCTAGGAGCCTGCTTCAGTCCATACAAGGTCTTCTTCAACTTACACACAAGATCTTCCTTACTAGGAACTTGGAAACCCTCTGGCTGAGTCATGTATATCTCTTTATTTACCTCACCATGTAGGAAAGCTGTCTTCACATCTAATTGCTCCAGTTCTAAGTCCTATTGTGCCACCATTGCTAGTAACACTCTGATTGAAGTATGTCTGACTACTGGTGAGAATATCTCATCAAAGTCCACCCTTTCTTTCTGACTCGACCCTCTTGCAACCAAACGCCTTATACTTAACTCATTTTGCCTCAGTTAACCCTTCCTTCTTCTTGAAGATCCATTTGCAAGTAACAACTCTTCTTTCAGATGGATGTTTAAACAGATCCCAAGTCTGATTCTTCAATAATGACTCCATCTCATCTCCCATGGAAGAAAGCCATTGAGATGCTTCAGAACATGTCACCGCTTCCCTGTAAGTAGAAGGTTCAAAACCATCCACTTCTTCTGCAACTTGAAGTGCGTATCCAACCAAATCATCAAACCCATACCTCTTAGGAGTTACCCCAACATTGGATCTTCTAGATCTTCTGACAGCTATACTCTGCTGACCCACGTTCTCAGTTTGACGCTCAACTGACATTTGCTCAACTGACTGGCTTGGATTCAGATCTGGTTCAGTAACCAGATCAGATGAAAACTAACTTGGATCAGTTGATTTTTGCATTTCAACTATCTCCACCTGAAGCTCCACCTTACTGTCAGTTTTCTCAGTTTCGGCACTGGTTTTAGATTCAGTAGTCCTTCTCACTGATGAATAGAGTATAGAATTTTCATCAAAAATTGTATCTCTGCTGAGAATAACTCTGTTTTCTGTTGATGACCAAATTTTGTACCTCTTTACTCCATCACCATACCCCACAAATACCCCTTTTTTGGCCCTTGGTTCCAGTTTCCCTTCACTGACATGATAGTAAACTGTGCTTCCAAATAACCTTAGAACTGAATAATCTGTAGGCTTGCCTGACCACATCTCAACTGGTGTTTTGAGACTGATCCCTGTGTGAGGACTCCTGTTGATTAAGTAGCAAGTTGTGGTTACAGCCTCTGCCCAAAATCTCTTTGACAAACCAGTATGAGAAAGCATACATCTTGCTCTCTCTAGAAGAGTTTGATTCATTCTTTCGGCTACACCATTTTGCTGAGGAGTATTCTTGACTGTATGATGCCTGGCAATACCCTCTGTTTTGCACAATGTATCAAACTCAGTCCAGCAGAATTCCAGACCATTATCTGTACGAAAGCCTCTTGATCTTCTTCCCCAACTGATTTTCAAATAGAGCCTTCCATTGCATGAAGCTCTTGAATGCCTCACTTTTGTGTTTCATCGGCACCACCCAAGTCATCCTTGAATAGTCATCTATGAAGGACACAAAATATCTGTGACCACCCAATGACTCCACCTTTGATGGCCCCCGACAATTAGAATGAATGTAATCAAGTGATGACTTTGTGTTGTGTACCTCTTTTGAGAACTTGCTCCTATGAAGCTTCCCAAACACACAATGCTCACAAAAGTCCAGATTCTTGACCTTACATCCCCCAAGAAGATCTTTTTGAGAAAGAACCTTCATCCCCTTTTCATCCATGTGACCAGTCTCATGTGCCACAGTTTTGTAAGCTGTGACTGATGAATCTCAGCTGATGCCACAACAACAAAACCAGCAACAACTGACCCTTGTAATACATACAGAGTCCCTTTCTTGATTCCATTGAGAACCTCAACTAAGTTTTTATAGACACTCAGCTCACCACTTTCCCCCTTAAAACTGAATCCTCTGCTGTCCAAAGAACTGAGAGATACCAAGTTTTTGGTCATTTGTGGAACATGTCTAACACTCTGTTTACAGAATCTCCCATTCTCTGTCCTCAACTGAACTGAGCCAATCCCAACTACCTTGCAGACCTTTCTGTTTGCCATATATATATATATGACCACCATCTATCTACTGATAACTTGAGAACCACTCTCTGTGAGGGCAAATATGAAAGGATGCTCCAGAGTCCAGAATCCACACATCAGTTTGATGTGCTGACTCTCCTGCCACTAGAACCATGTCCTCATCTGAATCATGCTCAGCTGCTACAGCGGCTGTGCCAGAACTATTCTCCTGTTGTTTCTTCCTCTTTGGACAATTGGACTTCCAATGTCCCTGGTCCTTACAGTAATTGCAAACATATGTGGATTTAGGGCCTTTGGACCTTGTCTTCTTGGAATTTTTCTTCCTAGACTGACCATGCTTTTTTCCACTCGTCGTTACTATCGACTATCGATCCTACATACCGATTGTCTCGCCCCACCGCCTTATGTCTCAGCTCCCTGGCATGTAAAGCTGACCTTACATCCTCTAAAGCAACTGTATCCTTCCCAACTTTGAAGGACTGCACAAAGTTCTCATAGGAAGCTGGTAATTAAACCAGTAAAATCAAAGCAGCATCATCATCCTCAATCTTAACATCAATATTCCTGAGATCAAGTAATATTGTGTTCAACTGATCAAGATGATCTCTCAGCTGAGTCCCCTCATGCATCCTCAGGCGGAATAGCCTCTGCATCACCAGTAACTTGTTGGTCAATGGCTTAGTCATATATAGGCTTTCAAGCTTCAACCATAACATGGCAGCGGTGTCTTCCTCAGCAACTTCTATGATAACATCATCAGACAAGCACAACATGATGGTTGAATGTGCTTTCTCCTCCAGACTGGCATAATCTGCAGAATTGGCATCCCCCTTATCAGATAAAGGAATCCACAATCCTTGTTGCTTTAACAAGGCCCGCATCTTGATTTGCCACAAACTGAAACTGTCCCTCCCTGTAAATTTATCAATCTTCGCGTTCATTGATGACATCCTTCTAATTAAAGAACAAACCTTTGATCACAAAATCCTAGCACTGGTCACCGGTTTTGGTGAAGATCAACTCTGTTCACCTGCAACTCCTGAATCTTGAACCTGACGCTCCGATACCAGTTTGTAGTAAACACAGACGAGAAGCTTGCAGTTTAAGAAAGATAAAACAGAAGCAATGCAAACATAAAGTGTGGCGGAATTGATAAAACACAGAAACAAAGAGAACACAGTGATTTAACATGGTTTCCGGCGTTGCGCCGACTACTCCACGGACAGAAAAGGAGATATATTATTATGCACAGAATTACAAGGTTTTCACAAGTGTGTGAACAACACTCTTGAAAAGACACATTGCATTGATTACATCATTGGTATTTATAGACACAAATCACAAACCCTAACCGCCAAAGATCTTTGTCGGAATTCTCATAAATACCCCAGATGTGGACCCCAGCTCCAACTGTTATCCACCAGACGAAACTCAGCTCAAAACTGACTTTCCAGACTTGTAACCAATTGCCCAGATGTAGAACTCAGCAAAACTCAGCAGACCAAAACTGACTGTTGACTTCGAAGAAACTCAGTTGCAGGTTCATCAAACCGACTTTCACGAACTGAATATACTTAACTGAACTGACCATCATTCTCGGTCTCGCTTTTCCGCATTAGTTTCACCAGATTATTTATCAGTTCCACCAGATTATTTATTACGCAGCGTCTGAATTCTTTTCTTCCCATGCTGGTTGCGGACCAGCAAACCGGCTTTGTTCCTGGTAGATGCATTACTGATAATATCCTTCTGGCCCAGGAGCTGTGCAAAAATGTTAATAAACCGCTCCGTAGCCCTAATATTATGCTTAAATTAGATATGGAGAAAGCATATGATCGTATGAATTGGGGTTTCATAATGAAGATGTTGAGGATGTTTGGTTTTCAAGAGCCTTTTGTTGATCTTATTTTCCGAACTCTCGCTGATAACTGGTTTTGCGTTCTGCTCAATGGCGTGCCTTCTACTCATTTTCATGCGACTCGCGGAGTTAAACAGGGAGATCCTTTATCCCCTGCTCTTTTTGTTTTAGCGGCAGAGTATTTCGGCAGACTGATTAATGACTACATGTCTCAGAACCCCGGCATGCGCTTCAATCAAAAGTAAAGGGCATCCACTACCCGGCCTTTGCTGATGACACGATCCTCTTTACTCGGTGTAATAGGAAAGGGCTACGGGGCCTCAAAGAACTTTTCCACCATTATGAGCTTGTGTCTGGGCAGCGTATCAACTCCACCAAAAGTACTTTCATTGGACATAAGTTGACGTCTATTAAGGCAGGATGGGTGCGTAATGTTTTGGGCTTTCTGCGTGAGCACATATGCCTTTCCGGTACTTAGGGGCTCCCCTTTTTCGGGGCCGGAATTTGCACCATTTTCTATCAGGACATAATCGATAAGGTTCAAAGGAAGCTTCATCACTGGGAAAACAGGCTCTTGTCTTTTGGAGGGAAGCTAATTCTTCTCAGGCATGTCTTAACGTCCATCCCGATCTATACACTTCAAGTGCTGGTTCCCCCCAAAGAGGTTATTCATCGTATTCATCGAATTTTTAATAAATTCTTATGGGATAGTGGGCCGGATGGTAATCATATACACTGGCGATCGTGGGACAAATTGTGTACACCGACTGAGGAAGGTGGGCTGGGGGTGCGAAACCTCTTTGATGTTATCGACACTTTTGCGATCAAGCTGTGGGTTCGGTTACGTCAGAAACAGGGTATTTGGGCTAAGGCCATTTTCAATACCTACATAGTTGACAAGTCTCCCTTGGATGTCCCTGAGCCCAGGGTCAGTACGCCTATGCTAAGAAGAGTGTGGAGTATGAGAGACAAAGCAGAGCAATTCATTTCTTGGAGGATAAATGCGGGGAACATTGACTTCTGGAGAGACAAGTGGACGACGGCTAATTTGGGTGAACCACCGGACGGCCGGTTCTCGGAAGGTTAATGAGTTTTGGGTGAATGGCCAATGGAATACACAAACTCTCCTTCGTTCTCACCTTCCTAGTCACATAGTGGAAGAGATCATTCTTATCCCTTTCATGCGGGAGAAGGATGATGAGCTTATTTGGACGCTCAACCCTGATGGGCGGTTTAATACTCGTTCCATGTGGAACATGGTTCGTACTCCTCACCCCTCCAGTGTTATTTATAAGATAATTTGGAACAACCTCCTTCCTCTCAAGATCTCATTCTTTTGTTGGCGGTTGCTGCATAACATTCTCCCCACTGACCCGAACATTCAGCGACGCGGTATAACATTAGTTTCCAAATGCTTTGCGTGCCAACATGGAGAGGACCTGCGACACATGTTTATTGATTGCCATTTTGCCAGCTCTATTTGGAAGTACTTCATGAATCACTTTGGCCTGCGGTTTACTCCTACTTCAGGGATTGTGCCTATGCTTCACTTCTGGCAAAACTCGGCTACTAGTATTTACAGCCTTCGGCTTATTGTTCCGGTCATCGTTTGCTGGGGCATTTGGGCTGAGAGGAACAAGTGCCGGCATGATGAAGTCCAACCGTCCATACAGCGCACCATCATATACATTGAGCGGGGGATTCGGCAACTTGCCTTTCGGAAGAATCTGGAAGCTAAAGTCTTAGGAGCCGATAGAGGAACTCCCTTCTTCCAACCCTTTAGGGTCAAACCTACCCCGAGGAGGATGGTGACTTCTCTGAGATGGATGCCTCCGCCAACGGGCAATGTTAAATTAAATGTGGATGGGAGTATCAGGAATGGCATTGCTTATGGTGGTGGTATCATCAGGGACTCTGATGGAGGGTTTATTATGGCTTTCCACGCTTGCTTTGGGCAGGGGACAGTGGTGGATGCAGAGATTAAAGCTCTGCTGTTTGGTCTTCGCATGCGAACTCACGTACAAAATATGGATATCGAATCTGATTCTCTCTATGTTTATCGTATGATCTCTGGAGCTACCGGTGGGGGTTGGCCCCTGTGTCTCTCCGTCACTCAGATATGTGCTATCCTTCGGTCACTTCATTACACTATTTCCCATGTCTATAGGGAATGCAATAGGGTCGCTGACGCGCTTGCGGCGTTGGGAGGGGATGATCATATTTTCAACCATCAAAGAGAAGTCCCGTCGCATATTCGGAATCTTATTCATGATGATTTATACGGCCCAGCTCATATCCGCTGTATCACTGGTAACCCGGGAAGCACTCTTCACTTGTGAAGGGTGCAAACCAGGTCGTATTGCTTATCTCACTGATTTTTCCATTTTCATCCAGTTCTATCCATATAATGCGTGCTCCACTTTGTGCAGATCGATGAAGCTAACTGAATGTGGAGATGGAGGGAACCCAGTTGCGCGTCACACTTATCTCCACCAATACCAGATTGACTGGACGCACCCCTCCACTTTTTGTAGGGGTGCAATTCAGGTGTTTTTGTTCCTTTTCTCTACTATTGTCTGGAGTTTGTATGTTGTTTACCATATTTCTGGTGCGCTTACATATGGCTGCGGCTCAGTGGATTGTGCTGACCTTTGGACGCATCCCTACCAAATTGCTAGGGGTGCAACCCAGGTGTTTTTGTTGCTTTTGCAGTCAACCGCTGTGTTCATACTTATTCTGGTGTTTGATACTGGCCCTTATGTGTTTGATACAGCTTCTAGTATGGGTTTCGTAGCTCACTTCACGGATGGGTCATGTCGAAATCTCAAGAGGAAGCGCCGCAAGCTTCTTCGAACCAAGAAAGTTCACACGAGGATGCGAATGGGTCTTCGGCATTTCATGCATAGAGGCGCATTTATTTCAATCAATCCCACCGATGTAATTATTTATAGGGCGGGGAATTTTTCGGGGGTGCATAGAGCGAGTACTTTTCCCATGTGGTGGATTTTCCTACACTGGGTTTGCCACACATAGGGTTTAAGGAGGCCAGGCTATGCACTCTATCACGTAAACTTGGGGCGGGCCGGGATATGGCACTCAACTTTGTAGCTCTTTATTTCGTTTATTAATAAAAAAAAATGTTTTCTTCTAAAAAAAAAAAAAAACCAAAACTGACAATTGGGTACGTAGATAGTTTTAACTGACACAACTATAAATCATCAAAAACACCACTACTTTGTTATAGTTGGACTATTCCCGAAAAAAATCCATTTACCCAATATTCAACACGAACGATTTTATACATTGTCATAAGCTAAAACATTAGAATGGATATCTAATTTATTTGGATCCATATCAAATTATCCGTAACAGAATATCTAGCAGATATATTTTAGGTTTATTACTACTTTTAAGTCCCCCCCCCCCCCCCCCCCCCCCCCCCCCCCCAAAAAAAAAAAACAAATTGACAGTTTAATTATTAAAAATATGTCATGTAAAGTTTCTTATACTTTGTAATTGTCTCCATTAACATTTTCTTTAAAAAAAAAAAAAAAAAAAACAACATTTTCTTTCATTTCGCATTTAACACCAAATCGAAGAGACAATTGCAAATGGCTATGATAATACTTGGTAACTACTTACTAATGCTAAGCATTTTCTTCTATGAAAAAAAAAAAAAAAAAAACATATGTTATTTAAATCAATTAAACTCTATTAATTAGAGTTGCTTTGGTTTTCTCGATTATTTTTATCTTTAAATAATAATTCGTTGCATGTTGACAGTTTCTCTAGAAAAATAAAAATGATTGAAATCCAATTGTATTATGTTTGTTCTACTGACTTTTAGTGATAAATCTCCACTATAACACACACACACACACACAGCTTTTAGCTGTTGCAGTACAAATGGCAAGAAATTTGGTCCCATTTATAATCACCCCAAATCACATAATATAATTGTTGTTAAAATAAACCAGCAAAGCATCTTTTTTCTTGATTCTTCAAATTAATAGGACGCCAAATTTAAATTATACTTTATTCAATATTTTCATTGATACATTCAATTCAATACTGTTATTTTTTCTTATTTTGTTTCTGTCCGATTGACAAATTCAACTACTGAAAAAGGGTTCGACATTCTTTTTTTTTTTTAAATTTTTTTTTAAATTTTTTAATTTTTTATTTGTTAATTATCCTGGTGCAAACAAATGGCAAGCTTAAACCCAACCATTTCTATCTTTCGCGCATATTATAACTATATAAACAGCTAAAACACAGGGAAGAGCTTCCAAACGTGCTCAATACTGGCCTGCATAGCAAGTGTTCAATAGATTCAACTGTATTACCAGAAAGAGATACGAATGTTAGATATAGAAATGTACTTTGACGATGCTGGATATGGTCCGGTTTAAAATTCAACCGTAGTGCGGGTAATTGGATCTCGTATGGATGATCATCCAAGTAGCTTCGGTAGTGAATATTTAAGTAGGCCTACAGAACACACAAGACGTTAGTGGTCTTGGAGCTTGCCTTCGGGAGGACAATCGAACGCTAAAGTCGGAATTTGATAAAGGAATATGAACAACTGATACTCGGTTCAGCTTGGCTCGTTAACAACACTAGTTATGGTGCAGTAATGCCGTGGTCAAAGATGTTTACCATGTTCATGATTGACGAGCTTGTCATAAAGCAGTTATGGTTCTACAGGCTATAATGGAGCGTATTATCTCAAAGCTGTAATTGTAGCAGTTACTTGTCGTGAAGTAGAGTATGCGTGAAGCACGGAACGCTTGCTTTAATAGTGCGTAACCGTAGTTTGAGGTCAAGGATGACCTGTATCATACTGAGCATAAATGACCGATGTGACGTACACAACGTCGACAATAAGTGACCGCATAGTGACACATGATCATTGGTAATAAATAGAAAGAAAGGCGATAGCAAACACCAAATGAGTATATTACACGTTATATGAAAGCGTTTACCCTAGAAAGAACACACAGAGGAAGAAGGCGTTAAGAAAATCATCATCGGACATATCTCCAAGCTTTCTCGATAATTTCATTGTCAACAAAAGGCCGTAAAGACCACATCAGGCAATAGCTCTCTAGTTCCTCTGAGGACGACTTTAAACTAAGAGCAGAAACCACCTTCTCCTGCATCAAGTTCAAGACAAACCGACTATTAAACACAACTTTCACAAAGTTGAGAATACAAAAAAGTCCGTCCATTATACGATCATCATCTTTTGAAAAATCGAGTATGCATTTTCAACTTCATGAAAGTCGATATTCAGCATGGTGCCAGGTGTTAATAGGTTGAGTGTGGTACCATTTAAACGCAAAACAAACTCAATAGTAGTACATTGCAACCTTACCACAGGAAACGAGCAGGGAAAAACTAGAAATATATACCAAATAAATTAGTTAGATATTGTATATTGACTGAGGCTGTGTTACCTGCATCTTATAGTCTTTCTTTACCATCCAAAAAACAGATGTCATCAAGATGGCATAATCAGTGACATCGATATTATCCTGTGAACGATGCAAATCCTCTAAGTCAGCTCGTACTACTTCTTCTGCATTGTCAAGGATGCTTTCAAGTTCCTTTACCACATTTTTGGCTATCCATTTCAGAGAGTAAAAACAGAAACTCGTTAGGTTAACATAGAGGTGGAAACGGTTTTAGAACAGTTAATATAACTAAAATAAATTGTCTAATACCGTAGTTAATTGATAGTGCAATTTTCACTAATATAGACTTTTTTTTGTGACATTATGGTTCATACAGGGACAAAAAAGAATTTATAAAAATAACTGGAGGAAAGACATCTAAGTCAAGTTACACTTCAAAGCAAATCTCACTCTGGTTTTCACTCTTATATTATTACATTCACAAGAACTTGCACTGAGACATTTGTTATCACCAAACAGTATGAACCAAAAAAATTTGGGATTCGATCCATTAGGCACAAACTATCAACCAGAACATTCAGCGATCTTATGAACTTTAAAGAAGCGTTAAAGTTCCTGGATGCTAAAGATTTGATTACCTAAGAGGTAACAAAGTCAATATTTTTGGGTTGTCAACTTCAAGATTTAAGGGTGAAAAAAAAAAAAAAAAAAAAAAAACAACTCTTTGAACTGAAATTCAGTGATTAATTTGAGGGTAAAAGGGATGCTTCCCACAAAAAAAATCACAAGTAAACCTTCAATAGGTCCCAGGATGACATGCAGAAGCTTTTAAAAGTAATAACATGAAATTCAACAACCTTATAAAACTCAAATAGTAAAAACATGAACCTAAAATTCCCAATACATTATGTTTTAATAGAGGTGGGTATTGTCCATAACAATACATGTTTTACAGAAGAAAAAAAAGATCAAGAAGTAGGAAACGAAGTACCTTTTATTTTATGATCCAGGAGTCCAAGGTGGCATGTATGTACTTGTGTATGCAAAACATAAATTCATGCAGCAAAGCGATTCAACTCGTCAGGAATCAAAAATATAAAAACACCATAGCAAAGCTTCAAGAATGAAACGCAGGAAAATAGCAAAAGTGCTCTGTGAGTATGATGCAGACACCAACAGCATTAACAGTCCAATAGGGTAAAAGTCAATCCTTTGTTCCACAGAAACTATGAAAACAATTAGGAAACTCAAATGGTATGATATAGGGCATTAATGCTTTTGATTTTTCATGTGCATATTCCGACTAGAAGATCTATAATGAATGCCTTTTCCATATAATGTCTTTAGATATCAGCCGGCTCAAACATTGTGTTTATTTCATTTGGCAGGCAGGCAAGGATAGAAGACTACACACAGTAGCAGTGAAATGGTTGGTAGTATCACTTATACAGGAGATTGTGACAGATAGATTAGGATAAACAAATTAATACATGTAGCCAACTCCTCTCCTTTTCCCCTAAAGATGTTCCATAAATAATTTAGGGAAACATTTGAGTTCAAAACACTTACACTTGCTTATACTTTCTTTAATATCACAGGGGCTAAAACATCCAGCTTCAATATAGGATGAAAGCTGTCTAGTAGAGTTAGCTGTTATGAGGTGCTCAAGAACTGCGTGGCTCATGTCAATGCAGGGTCGTTTAATGAATTCTGATCAGCAATAACAAAATGAAAAATATCATTGATAGAGCAATATCAAACTTAACACTGATGAAAACTTATAAATATTTACAAGCAATATTAGCAATTAATTATTGAGGAGACACACCAAGTGCCTGCTGAAAGCCAACAAGAAATCTGTAAGCAGCATCAACCAGCTCGTCCAATTCTGCAATCCTAAGGAAGGGATAACTCAATATGTGCATCGAAACAACACTTCACACAGTATATGCATTCAAAACCAAGAGACTAGTATCCATACCTGAATTAGAAAACACAATAGCAAATTGTTGGATAAAGTATACAGAGTTAAAACTTAAAAGTTGTATGTTAGCATCAAGAGAAAGAAGTGACCTGGCCATGAAACTTGAAAACATCTCAAACATCATCTCATCAGATACCTTTTTGCCTTCATCACTTTTCATCTGCAACTTAAAAGCTCAAGATCCATAAACACAACCAATAATATATATATATATATATACACACACACACACACACACACACATACATACTAAAAGGCAGTGGTCACTGAATTAACAAAAGTTATCAAAGTATCCCAGTTAAATTCAAAATTGCTAGAAAATAAAAAATAAAAAATAAAATGTGAACATAGCAAAATATGATACAAGTATAAAATTGCACAAACCAATGTTGTACACTGTTCTTATACACAACTTGGCCTCATAATAGACATAAAGCTATGAAAGATTATAGACTAGACTTTTAAATGGCCATAACAGCAGCAAATGCATTGACATATCTTTTGAATTCTCATATTTCCACAAACTCTATACGTTTTTCCCTCAACCATATCAATAATTACATTTGACTTAATTATCAATGAAGCTTTTCAAATCAACAGATAGCACAGAATTCTAGAGATGGGAGAAAGGCCAATGAAAAAGGAAACAAAAAAGGTAATATATCTCAGGAAATAATAGCATTGTCAGACATCGGAAAGGAATTGATAACTATTTGACATTTGCACGTTTCCAGAATCTGCTTTCTTAGTTCTTTTTCCTTCCCCATTTGGATTGCTACGTAGCATTCTTCAATATCTTGCTTAAATCAATAACCTATCACACCAATCTTTTTGGTCCAAGGCTTCAATTCAAAAATTCAGGCAATATCATAAGTATTAAGATTCTTCTACAAAATCAGTTCTATAAACCCAAGCAAAAGCACACGCATTCTACCATGTAACAGGTATGATGCACTGAAGTTAAATTCTTAGTCTAACAGTTACATATTGTCTAAAATAAACAACCATACCTCCCACCTCAAGATCAGGAGGAATCATGTTTTGTTAGAAAATGTGTGATCCATGATAAGATGTGCAAACTTCTGAATATTGTTTTGGAGACATGGCCTCAAAGGATCCGCCTACACACCTAACCGTGTTCCATCTAAAGTAGTTGATACTTGATGATGTTCCAAAAGAGATATGGACAAAAGAAAACCATGTCTTTTACATTTACGGATTCGGAGTTGCTATGCTTATGCAAAGTGAACAACATCAGATAAGGGTATCCTAGACTCTAAAAGATATTATGTTTGTAATCTCATGGAGCAAAAAAGGCATTGCCTCCAAATATGCTGCTTTTCTAGAAAAGGGTATATTCTAAAAGAGAACAGTGAGAGTAAAATAGATCTAAAAGAAGTTGAAGAACCGCAAAGTAATATCCATCAATGAAACAAGTGCATGAACTACATAATGAGGATGTGCACACTAAAGATCAAGATACATAAGTACTTCATAAATCAGGGAGGCAAAGTTATCCACCTCTAAGTAAGCCGTCATAACGGACATGTAAAACAATTATTTCTCACGCCTCAAAACTGTGAGGACAATGTAGCAGGACGTCGTAACCCTGAGTGGAGGTGTATGTGAAGAATATAAACATACCTCATCTGATGCTGGATGAAAATTGGTAGTGGCTTTGTCGAAGTGACCCATGGTCTCCTCTTCATCTGGAATCGAAGGCATGGGAAGGGTGTCCATTTCCCATATACCAGAGTTCCGGTCTTTCTAGGGTTGAGAGGCAAATACTCCTCCAACTTGGATATTGCCTCTACTAAAAAATTAGAGTATCAGAGCATAATCTTTTAGTAGACTACCAAAAGAACAAACTTGCTCATACCAGTGGTGGACCCAGGAAAATTTTCCAGTGGGAGCCAAATTAAGAAAAAAAAGGTGAAAAAAAACCTCAATAACCAAGATTCGAACTATGACCTAAGGATGAATAACAAAACTTCTAACCAATTGAGCTAAATGGATAATTACACTAAATATTGTCTGAAATAATATACATACACAGCTTTAATATTATTAGAGGGGTATATTAATAACTTCGTCCGGAAATTCGAGTGGGGTCCATGCACCCCACCCCTATAAGGCTAGTCCGCCCCTGGCTCCTACTATTTGTCTATTTGATTAAGAATATATTGTGCAAGTGAAATAAGACCAGAAAAGGACAAAACATTTCTGAAGTTGAAATCTTGAATCATTTCCACAAAGCACTAATATTTAATTCTCAATTCACTTAAAACACGGTATTTGTTAGAAAAGGAAGAGAAGTATTTTATTATTCTAGAAAAACATGTTTATTACAATGTGCTGAACTCTCCTTAAATAGGAGGTGAAAAGAGACTTGACTGATTTAGATTCCCTGATTTAAGGATCTAAATCGATCCTATTATTACAAAATATTCTGTCTTAATGACGAATAACTATAAATCTGAAAGTAAATCAGCCGCCTTATTTACCCTAGGATTGACCATATCTATTACACTTGACTATAATACCCTTATTATTCAACACCCCCCCTCAAGTTGAGCATAGATGTCAATCATGTTCAACTTGGATACATAGTCATCAAACTTTTGCTTCATCAAGGCTTTAGTGAGTCCATCTGCTGTTTGCAGTGCTGAAGGCATGAAAGGAATGCAAATTAGGCCCTTCTCTAGTTTCTCCTTGATGAAATGTCTGTCTATCTCCACATGTTTAGTTCGGTCTTGTTCCACAGGGTCATTAGCAATTGCTATGGTCGCCTTGTTATCACGAGAAAAGTTTCATAGGCATTATCAATGGAAGGTGTAGATCACTTAACACTTTCTCGAAGCCACAATTCCTCACGGATGCCCCGTGCTATTGCCCTAAATTCGGCTTCAAATGAGCTTCTAAAGAACCACATCCTCGTTTTTTGCTTCTCCAAGTGACCAAGTTGCCCCACACAAATGAGCGGTGACACTCGTTGTAGATCTACTATCCTTAGAGCCCCCGGCCCGATGCATCGGCATATAATTCTACATGCCTCTCGATTCACCTTTTTAAACAAAGAACCCCATTCCAACTTTGTTCCCTTTAAGTACCTCAAAATTCGATCACAAACTTGATAGTGGGACCGTTTTGGGAGAGTGCATGAATTGACTCACTACCCCAACAGCATACGAAATATCAGGTCTTGTATGTGCTAGGTAAATCAGTCTACCTACCAGCCTCTGATATTGTTCTTTATCAACATTTTCTTCACCTTCACTTTTACCTAGCTTTACATTCTGGTCCATAGGAGTACTAGCCGGTTTGCATCCCAACATACCAGTGTCTGTCAGCAAGTCTAATACATATTTCCTTTGGGACACAGCTATGCCTTCTTTAGATCTGGCTATCTCCATTCCCAGAAAGTACTTGAGGACTCCAAGGTCCTTGATTTCAAATTCCCTGGCCATGTCCATTTTCACTTGCTTGATTCCTATTTGATCATCCCCAGTGAGGATGATATCATCCACATAAACCACCAGTACTACCCTTTTTCCTGCTTTAGATATCTTCACAAACAAGGTATGATCAGAATGCCCTTGTTTGAACCCTGTCTTCAATAAGAACTGTCTGAATCTATCAAACCATGCTCTAGGACTCGTTTTAGTCCATATAAAGACTTCCTAAGTCCGCACACCCTTCCTTTAAACCGATGTGTTAGCCCCGGAGGAGGTTCCATATACACTTCTTCTTTGAGATTTCCATGTAAGAACGCATTTTTTACATCCAAGTTGGTAGAGTTGCCAATCTAGGTTCATCACCACAGAGAACACAACCCTTATAGTGTTGAGCTTGGCCACCGGTGAGAAAGTTTCAGAGTAGTCTATGCCATAAGTTTGGCTATAGCCCTTTGCCACCAATCTAGCTTTATATCTCTCTATCTCTCCATTGGATTTGAACTTGATGGTGAATATCCACCTGCACCCAACTGCCTTCTTTCCCATTGGTAAATTTACTACTTGCCAAGTGCCATTCTTTTCTAGGGCTTTGATTTCCTCTTGAACTGCTGCCCTCCACTCAGGTATGGATAGAGCTTCCTGAATGTCTTTTGGTATGGGATGTTCAGTTACACTGGTGAGGAAGGCTTTGTGAGGTGGTGATATATTTTTGTAGGTTAAGTAGTTCTGTATAGGATAACTGGGATTTTTAGTACATGTCCTTGGCTGTTTTCTAATGGCAATGGGAACATCAAGAAGAAGGTCTGTCATGTCCACTGTGGTTGGTCTATCACTATGGGGGCTGGATCTTGAATCTGGTGTGGGAGGTGGTTCAGAAGGTTCAAGGTTAGACTCCCTTACACTGTCTGATTGTTCAGGCTGTGTAGGTTCCAGATCTTGAACAATGTTAGGTTGAGTTTCTGTGCTCTGTTTAGACTGTGGATAGGTTCTGACATAGGTCTTTTCCCAGAATTTCTGAGTGGATCTGGAGTTTATAGGTTGATTATCACTTTTAGTAGGTGATGTATCTCCATGTCCTCCCAGATCTACTTCAGTAGCCTGTTCAGCCTGTTTATCCAATTCTACCTGTTTATTAATTTCTTTTGTTGGCATACTAAACTGGTTTTCTGAACCTATACTGTATAGAAATTCAGCAGCATCTTCTTGAGTGATCATTGACCCCCCCTGAAGATGATGCTGGTCATAATACAGTGTGTTTTCAAAAAAGGTGACATCCATAGTTTCTATGACTCTCCTTTTTTCAAAATCAAACACCCTATATCCCTTTTTGTTAGCAGAGTACCCTACAAACATGCACTTAGACGATCTAGGATCTAACTTTCCTTGATTGTAGGTGTGTGCAAAGGCTACACACCCAAATATCTTGAGGGGTAGATCCTGGATCACCCTAGTGCTAGGGAAGTGTGATTTTAGTTCACTTAGAGATGTTTTAAAATTCAGTGTTTTAGAGGGCAGCCTATTAATTAGGTAGGCTGCTGTGAGAAGAGCCTCACCCCACAAGAATTTAGGGCATTTAGAGAACAACATGATGGATCTTACAACTTCCAAAACATTTTGTTTTTTTCTTTCTGCCACACCATTCTGTTGGGGTGTGTTTGTGCAAGAACTTTGGTGAATCATGCCTTTTTCATCAAAAAAGGTACTTAATACATTGTTATAGTATTCAGTACCGGTATCAGTTCTTAAAATTTCGATTTTTGTTTGAAACTGAGTGTTGACCATGTTGTAAAAATTTTTGAAAGCTTTTTCAACCTCGCATTTTTCTTTTAAGAGATAAATCCATGTGACTCTTGTATGGTCATCTATAAAGGACACAAACCATCTTTTTCCAAATATAGTTAGGTGTCTGTAGGACCCCGTACATCACTATGAACTAGTGCAAATGGTTTGGAGGTCCGTGAGACTTGTGAACATATGTACTTCTCTTGTGTTTAGCCAACTCACAAATTTCACATTGAAAATCTAAAACATTCTTATTTTTAAAGAGACTGGGAAACAACTTGTTCATATACCCAAAACTTGGGTGTCCTAGTCTAGTATGCCGAAGTATTATTTCATTATTAGAAGGCAGACTTAAAGAGCCGAAACAGCATTTCGGGAATAGACTCATGTCTTGAGCCATCTTTGTCCTCCGTAATGTACAAATCCCTCATATACCCTAGCATTGCCAATCACCTTCGCCAAACTCATATCCCGTATTTGACGGTCAAGTGGAAGAAAAAACAACCTTGCAGCTAGATTCAAAAACTAGTTTATGGACCGAAATTAGGTTACATGATAGTTTGGGGACATGGAGTACATTATGGAGGGTAAGGTTGGTATTGAGTTTGATGGAACCCTTTCCGCCTACGCCGAGAAGGATCCATCAGCCACCCTCACCTTTTGATTTCCTCCACAGGGTAGGTATGATACAAAGCAAGTAGAGTGTGGTGTCATATGATCTGTGGCACCTGAATCAATGATCCAAAGGTGTGCATTTGTGTGATGTAAAAAAGTAAAAAAAGCCGTTGAGTTACCGATTCAAAGCAAGGGTACATTGGGGGTTAGGATTAGAGATTTGCTTATGGCTTGCCAAAAGACTACTCGGTTGCTCAATTTGCTCCCGTGTGAATGGCGACGAGCCTGATTCTTCCGACCCCGATCGATGGCACGTAAGTTGCTTGATTTCCCTTTATTTCCCCGTACTACCAAACTGGTTTCTTGGTTTCCAATTTGAGGGCTTTCCATGGATCACCCAAAGAATTATCTCTCGTTATGTCCTTGTTTCCTACAAAGGTCACACCATAATTTCGTTTCCTTCCCTTGTTTTCTCCTTTGCGCTCACCAATGCGGATGCCTCCGCATCTTGTCCTCCAATTTTCGATTTTGGGGCGCATCGGACCCAACATTCATCACTTTCCTTCTTGCCTCCTCCCTTCGACCTCGGAAAAGACTTCCCTTAATGAAGGAATGGGCTTCCCGCTTAATACTCGCCCCTAACTTCATCTAGATCGTAGTTAAGTCCTGCAAGGAAAGAGTACACTCGTTCATTTTCTTCCCTTTTATTAAACTTAACGCTATCTGCTGGACATTCCCATGTGTCTTCATGGCACAAGTCCAGCTCTTGCCAAAGGGTGACCACTTCATTGTAGTATGAAGTCACATCCTTATTCCCTTGCTTTAAACTCCAAAGTTTAGTCTTCAAGTAGTAGATCTGTGAAGAGTTTTCCAGATCAGAATACATCTCTTTCACAAGATCCCAAATGTCTTTTGCAAAGGCGGAGTAGCATATGAGGCCTTGCTATGCCCGGTTCCATTGAGTTTAATAGCCAGGCCTTGATCATGGAGTTTTCTCGATCTCCATGTGCCGTGTCCGGGATCATTTGCGGCACCGGTTCCTTTTCTCGCCCCGCTTAGGAATCCGAGCTTGCTCCGCCCATCGATCACCATTTTTATGGTCTCGGACCATTCCACCAATTTTTTCCATTCGGTTTGTGTGAGACAAGAAGGTGGGCGGGAGGATAGTTAGATTCCTCCTTGTTTGTGCCGGAGGATTGACCGGTGGTAGTGTTAATCAATTCTCCGGTGAAGGCGGCCCGGTAATTCATGATTGTAGGTTTTAGGATAACCTACGCTCCGATACCATGTTAGAAAAGGAAGAGAAGTATTTTATTATTCTCGGAAAAACATGTTTATTACAATGTGCCGAACTCTCCTTAAATAGGAGGTGAAAAGAGACTTGACCGATTTAGATTCCCTGATTTAAGGATCTAAATCAGTCACCTATTATTACAAAATATTCTGTCTTAATGACAGAATAACTATAAATCTGGAAAGTAAATCAGCCGCCTTATTTACCCTAGGATTGACCATATCTATTACACTTGACTATAATACCCTTATTATTCAACAGTATTTCATCCCACCCTTCTAAGAATCGACTTATAATGGTGAAAAACAAAGAAGGAAGAAAACCACTTGCATATCTTTTAAAGAACCTCCCACCCCACACCAAACAAACAACATCTACTTCTATTAAAAGAAAACAATACAACATCTTGGTTGTTATAAAGAGGGATTATTATTAAAAGGCAACTCATCTTCAGCAGAATAAATCAACAACTAATGATGCTACTAAAAGTAAACGAATTAGTAATGTTAATTTATAGCTTTGCTTCTCATTAACTTTCGACAACAATGCAGCAGAATTCCCAACAAGACACACAAGGATGGAACTAGGAATTTTTTTTGGGGTGGGCTAGAATCAAATTATTTGTAATGTTTTTTTTTAATTTAGAATTCAGCACAAAAAAAAAACCACACAGAATAGATACAAGGAATATATTCATTTAGCAAACTAATTCTCTAATCACGTGTAATATAATGATTTTATTTATCCAAAACACCCAATTTGGGCCTATGCCCCTATCTTTGAAAAAATACTTATTGATTTAATCAGCTAATTCTCTAACAGTTGTTATTATTTCTTTGTGTGAGGATAGTAACAATAAGAACTAACAAGTCAGGAATCGAACAGGATAGTAACAACGGGGCCATCCCTGTTGTTTTTGGGGCCCTAAGCCAAATTGACATGGCATGGCAGGGCCCTTAAATTTGTAAAACCAAAGGAAAAATGTAAAATTTAAACAAGCCGAAACCATAGATTCCACGATAGATATAGAACTGATCAAATTCAAACAATCAAAAAAACAAACAACAAATAATCATAAAGGAAAATCCCAAAATTTGTTTGATATTCAAAAGCTTCCTCAAAAAAGTGTATTTCTCTCCGGACACTCTTTAGTCTCCTCCCAAAGTGAAAATCCATTCAAAGTTCCTAGGTCTAGGTATGGATTATTTCTACATTAGCACAGTAATTTAGCCCAAATACAACAAACAGATTCAAGTGAAATTGAAAATCTTGCCTCAAAATATTCAAAGTTGACATCATCAGGATATTGGATTCGATTCATTCGAAATTCTAAGGAACCAAAAAAAAAAAAAAAAAAAAACACCTCTGATTGCAGTAGCAGAAATTCCCCTTTGGCCAGTGAGCAAATGAGATGGTGGCCTCCAGTGAGGGTTCCCAACTTTCAGGGGAAATGATAACTTAACTATATTGATCAACATTTTATATCAATTGATTCGATTCATCTTAGACACTGTTGTAAATTTGAGAGACACTATTCTATTGAGGGCCGATTTTCGAATTCAGCTTACAAGCCCCAAACGGAAGTTATACTATATTGACAAATGATGTAGAAAGATGGCTTCTGTCGGCACAACTTATTTACTATTGACACTATTTTTTATTAGTTTTATTTACTTTCGGCACCATTAGGGAACGTCAATGTCCTTTTCGATATTAACGTCAATGGACTAATGTTTTTCACCCGAGACACTTTTATCACTGTAACGTCAGTATCACTGGCGTTATTACCAAAAATCAACGTCATTACCAGTGACGTTATTATCGAATACTAACGCCAATGCCACTGACGTTATTTTGCATAAAAATAATCGTAATGTTGGAAGTAATTTTTTGAGTGCCTGAAGCAACTGTGGTGCCGGCATTAAAACTGTGGTGCCAATAGATAGTGGGCTATTAATTTCAGGGGCATTGCCAACATATATCAATTTGACTATAAACCGTGAAATAGCATAATTGATCAAACATCATACTTTCTAAGAAAAAAATACATCCGTGGTAAAATGTCATTTTGAATTTGGGAAAAGACCAAAAAAAAAAAAAGTTATGCTGCAGAGCGAAACCAGGAACTTCTCAATCCAACATTCAACAATTAGTTTTAGTTAAAGAAAAACTAGCAAGAAATATGCTAGTTTGTCAACAAAATTGATAAAGAAACCTACCAAGATGCTGATAAAGTGGAAATAGCCAAATAGGAAGTGCTATCGTCTATCAATGGAGGCGTCGAAGCGGCCGCGGCGACGATTAAGGATTAGAGATGAAGCTCCTCTCCTCGTGTCCGTTCCTTTCCTTTTCCTTTCCCCGTTCCCGTTCCCGTTCCTTGTTCATTCTTTTTTAATAGAAAAATAAAATTAGAAAGAAAGTAAGGTTTCAGGGTTTGTTTTTACTGATGAACACTTAACGGGCTGGGCTGAAACTGTTGGGGTGAGCTGCTTGTTGGGGCATGGATGGGCTGAATTTGGATCTATAGACTATCTATACTAATATAAGGGGTTTATTGGGACCTCGATTTTTTACTTCTGTCACCACGATCATTTCAAGTATTAAAACAATTTACTTTGAACATTATAATTTATTTCCTGAAAATACCGTCAGTGTCACTGACGTTACTTTTCAAAGAATAGTTAGTGACACTGAAGTTATAGTTTTAGAAGTATTACTGGTGAGTAGCGTCGAAGCCAACGACGTTTTTTTGTGGCTTTGACGTTCATATTGTGTTGTTCGAAGTAAAAAAATATACATGTGTGGTTGGCTTGACTTCAGTGGCAGGGCCAAGATTTTCATCCAGGAGTTAAAATTTTCACTAAGACATACAAAAACTTAAGCGAAGAAATTTAAAGATGTAAATATAAGAGAAAAAGAAAATTTATGATACCAAAAACTCATATGTTGCTTGTGATCTTAACTTAAATATATGCGTATTTTTCTAGTCACCGCTGAATCATCTTACAAATTACAATTGACATCGACGGTCGGTCATTTTTTTTGAAAATAATCCATGATATATTCATTTGATAGATTACTAAATAATATCTCTCTCAATATACACCACCACATAGTCAATCAAAAATTGATCACTCATTTTGTTTTGCAAATGATTCTTCAAATGACTTAGCTCAAGTGGTAATTGACTTGAGAATGCCTAGAGAGGTCACTGATTCGATTCTCCTATGAGGCGCCATGTTAAAAGAGCTCTTGGCCAGGCCTTACCCCCGAGTAAGAGTCAGTCTCTGCAGGCACGACCCGGGCCGAACTCCGGATTAGTCGGACCAGTGGGTTCCGGATAGCGGAGGCTTTAAGCAAAAGAAATGCTCGCTCTACTATGGCGGTTGTATTTTTACACATTTCTCCCTTTCTCACAAATTTACACGATTAGAATAAAAAAAATCACATCTACTATTTTTCATAAATAAGCAAACAATTCACAAATGTAATGCATTATCGATATTGGACACTAGTCAACAAACCCGTGCATCATGCACGGGTTGCTTTTGTTAGGTGTAGTACCCGAAAGACAATTTCTATAATTGTTTTTGACAGGATTTATAATTCATCTTAATATTTGCATTTATGCTTATATTAATACATTGCTGAAAACCCTAAGTATATCGGTATGTAATCACATAACTCAGTGTATGGCATACACACGAGGATTGAGTTAGTGATGATATGCTTAAAACTAGTTAGTCCGTGGTGAATTTAATCAGAGTATGGGTCTCATGATTAATATATCAATAATGCGCCCGAACACTTAACGGTGTGACCGTCTTATCCGGACCGTCGGTATAAGGTACCTAGTGGGGCATTTATATATGATGTCTATCATATAGGACTGGACCGATTTGATTTGAATTCTCGATATAATTCCGTGATCGAGAAATCTTATCGAATCACAAGATGACCATATATGGATTAATCTCAATCCTGATGTGATCACTTTACTGCTTGGTTCAAAGTAGGGTTTGATGTGTTAGTTAAGGATCACTTGGATACATGTGATCTGAACACTTTTCGTTGGCTCTATTCTGGAATGAGTGAGTAGTCCGTGACTTTACGGATATGGAATCCATTCCTTCCCGCGGGAAGTAGACAGACGCTTCCCTTATTTGTTAATCCTAAACCGATCGATGGGCTCGGTTCAAATTATGTTAGTTATGAACTAATTGATCACTAGGGGTTAATGGTAAATAAGATAAGATGTTTTGAGAAGGGTTTACGGAGATATCCCGAATCAAAACGAACGAACTATGGAGGATTTATCCGTATGTAATGATTATATCAATGGACGCTTTTACTCAATGATTAGAGTGTAAGTATATATCTATAATCGATAGAGTTCGCTTTTTGGGTTTATGGTGGCGTAATCCCGGAATTAATAGATTGAATAAGAATTGTTCGTTCGATGAATAATTTTATTTAATTTATTGTAAATTTACTTGGTTATAGGTCCACGGGTCCCCGATGTGGCTCCTAACATGCATATGTTTCTTGACGTTGGGCCTCAATGATAATTAAGTAGTTGGACTATTTAATTGATGTGCGAATAATTATTTAGTGGGCTAAATAATTAAATACATAGAAAAGACATTTTTCGTGGACTCGGCCCATAATGTGAAATTTCGTGTGCTAGCCTTATTTAACTAGGGCATGGCGTGTTGTGACATGTTTAATTAGAGAGAAATTAGTTTTCTTGGATAATTACATGTCATGTGATTAATTGTTTATTTGTTAAATAATTAATCGGGAGATATTAGATATTATCTATTATATATATCTAAATTAGTTTTAGAATATATTAGATTTATCTTATATTTAATAAAGGATTATTATGATTGATTATTTAATTAATTATTAAATCCTTGGAGGACAATGATTTCTCTCCTATATAAAGAGAGTTCTCCTAAGCATTTTATGATGACAAACACACGTATATACGCACAAAATAAGCTTGGAATTTTCGGCCAAGCTTAGGGCTTAGAGTTAGGAAAATCTTCCGGATTTTCGGGTAGCATATCGAGGAGGTCAAGCATCAAGGATCAACATCCACCGGTTGTTGCTTGGAGATACACATCGGAAGACTATGGCTTCTCGATTCTCGGATCTCGGCTTATTCTTTGGATCTCGGCTTATCTTTTGATTGGTAAGTAGATCTAACCTTCTTGTAGGTTGATCTTAAATTATGTGCTTTAATGTTATATTGATCGTGATCCTTGTTATTCCGCTGCGTAATCGGGCGGATCTAGATCCGTCCGGCGATATTACATCCAACAGCTTTAGCCCGATAACTAAAAGAATTGTTTGTATGCACAAACTGCCATAACATTTTACACCATTGATTTGTATAAGACTCGTATAAATCAATAGTTCTCATCATAATCAATGATGCAAAAATATATCGTGCGGTTTGTTGTACACATTTTGTTGTGACACTATCACTACTCGTAAACCAACTCTAACACGTCCTACTCTACACCAAAGATAATACGTTGAATAAATCAGTAATGGTACACAACTATGAAATACGTTTACGATAAGCGTCACTGGTTGTCAAGAAACATAAAAAATTAATATAGTGCTGTTGTATTTTAGTTGTAAAAAAAATCAACTCCGCCTCCATGGCATAGCTCAAATGTAAAAGAGCAAGGTGCGATAGCGAGTCTTTAAGATGTACATGTCTTGCTTTTGAGCATGGTGTAGAAGAAAAATAAATTGTATTTGCAAATTGTATCATCGAGACATAACCTTCGATTTACGTCATTTACGAAACTCAATGAAAAGGGCAATGATAACCGTTGGATTTAGACTCAACCTTTAAAAAAAATCAACTCTTTCCCATCAAAGACCGTAATATAGACATTATCTGTAGTGACAACGCACCGATACTGATATTAAAAGTTTGAAGATTTTATCCCTCACTCCACTTTAAACCCCACCCCCACCGGTCAACAAAGATCATACATACAATTTACCTCCCGTTCTTCATAACAAACTAAAAAACATATTATCATCATTCATGTCTCAATATGTAAAAGAGCCAAACCTTCTTTATCCTTAAAAAAATACAAAAACATTCGGCTAATCATAATTAATATTAATCACAAATGCTCTCTTTTATAGGCTAAAAACCTCACGAACTTGAAAGACAAAATTCACAACATCCTTCTTTCTATTAATAGAGGATCTGGCTATGATAATCTTGAACACATTGAACCTCACTATCTTTCACAATGAACCGCAGTACCCAATATGAACATGTTTTCCATCTTTGCAGATTGTTATTAGAGGAAAAGGAGAAGAGCTATTCTTTTGAAGTGGATGAAGTCTCCACAAAATAAAATTTAAAAAAAAAAACAAACAAACAAACAAAAAAACACATGCAAATAACAATTTAAACACAAAAATGTCGGTCATACTCTCAAACTTAGACATTGACGACCTAAGGGAAAACCATTTGACTGGCCATCTCACTTGCATAGTTGCACAACCCAATCCGACCACCTTGTCGCTTTCTCGGATTTCAAAGAACAACAACGCAATCTAGCTCTAGTTCCGTGAATTCCCTCTCATTTCACCTAAAAAATGTGATCTTTATCATGTCATCCATGAAGAAGAAATAATAACAAAACAACATATAAAAACAGCTAACTTCATTCATGGAAGGGAAAAAACACTTCATCTACCAAATAATAACAAAACATCATATTATAAAAATGACAAACTTCACTCGTCGAAGGCACAAAAAGAAAAAAAAAAAAAACCATCATCAATCAATGGAATTTTTTAAGCAAACGGTGTTATAAAAAGAAGAAAAGCATGAAACAATTCGAAAGCAAAAATTAAAGTTAAGGCACCAAAAGAAAGAAATTTTGTTTTTACCCTGACTTGGGATTAGATACCCCAGTAGTCCTAGCCGTAAACGATGGATACTAGGCGCTGTGCGTATCGACCCGTGCAGTGCTGTAGCTAACGCGTTAAGTATCCTGCCTGGGGAGTAGGGGGGGGAGGGGGGCATCTATAAAAAACTTGAAGCAAAAAGCATATATATAAAGGAACATAATGAAATATATCTGGATGTAAAGTGCGACAATTTTATGAAGTCAATGTCAATATTAATTTAATTTGATTATAACTACCATGTTAAGACAAAAAAAAAGAAGAAGCAGAGACTCAAACCTAAGACTAATCAAACACATTATAGAATGAAAGAAATCAAAAACTCACCGGTACATGTATTACCGGGTCTATGAGTAAACTAAAAAGAACTCCGATAATACAATCATACAATAAAATCAATTATCAACATATGTGCCACTTTACAATCATTAATTAGCCATGATAAGTTAATATCAAATGAACATCTGATATAAAATTTTGATTTTGTTTTCGGGCTGAAGAAAGAAAAAAAGATGATAACATGCATATATAAGAAGTGTTCGTCACATGCCTAAACGTAACGTATAAAAAAAAATGAACAAAACACATTGCGTCAAATAACAATGAAAATTAACAAAACACATTGCATCCCGAAAAATACCAAAATTATCACACCAGGCAACAGAACCCCATATAGTCATTCTTCAATGCAAACGAAACTTGATAATAAGATAAAACAACGACACATATACCTACAAACAGAATTACCCGCCATATGATGGCCTCTCTGATAAATGCGCCCATTTCCCTTTCTTCTTCCCCTGAACATAAGCATAAAAACATCCCCACACACACGCACACAAAAAGCTTCTAATGATCTCTTAAATTGCACCAAACAAATACAAATGGATGTTAGGGTATATAAGTCATTGACTAATAAAACATTTTACATCTATAACATGCCTAAACCTTTAAATTAAAGACCAAACAAAAAAATGCAATGAAATCATTGACTAATAAAACATTGTACAATTTGAATTGATTTTAAAAGATTAAATTTGGTTATGCAGATTGTTGAATCTAATGAATCCAACCAAAATTTATTCAATTCAGAGTTGCAAATGCACAAAACTAACATTTGAAGCATATGAACATAAACGAATATCAAATATGAACAGCAAAACCAAATAGCACACTCTCTACACAACAAAAAAGGAAAAACACTTGGGAAATAACCTGCATCACCACTTGGAAAATAACCTGCATCATAATCCACCAGTGTAATACTAACTGGCAAAATGCTCTATTTGAAAAGTTGGAAAATAACAGTCAACAAATAATTAGAAGAAAAAAGTCATGAACAAATGGTAAAACCATGTAATAAACCCGTTCGTCGGTGTTCCAGTACTTTCGTCGACCATGGATTCCTCCAGCAAGCTACCAAAGGTATCCATATGAGTGTAGGTTTTGCTCATTAATAGACTCGAAGAAGTAGAGAAGTTTGATACTTTGATATAATCTATATATTGCATATGAATATACGTGAAGAATTTTGGGCACCATGAAATTTGCTTTAGTAATGTATTGTCCTCGATCCTGCTAAACCCAGAAAAATACAATCCAAAAAATGACCGAATCCAATCCAGAGGACATAAAATCAAAAGATCCAATAAATAGAAGGAAAAAAAATGAAAAGAACCAACTTTTAAACAATATCTTAGAACCTAGCAAACCTCGTAGGACTACTCTTGGTGCTCTGCATGACTAGATCCTTTTGTAATCTGCTTTTTGATTGCCAATTTGAAGTTTCATCATTTTTATGCAGAAGGGAAAAAAATTAACGAATTGTGGGGCAAAAATAGCATAATAGATTTTAGAAGGTTTTTTTTAAAAGAGAAACGATTTGAGTTGTTGAGATTCAGATATTGAGAATTCACAGCACCAAAAAAGGCCTTTAAGGGCGTTTCAAAACGCCCTATATAAGCATCTATCAGGGCGATTTTAATCTCGGGGCGTTTGGCTAGAACGCCCTTTCTGTCGACGTCGTAATAGGCAAAAACGCCTTAACACAACCCTCATGGGGCGTTTGAAATGCCCTAACACAACCCTGATAGGGCGTTTGAAACGTCCTAACATAACCCTAAGGCATTTGAAAACGCCCTAACATGGCTCTGATGATGCGTTTGAAAACGCCTTAATAGGTGGTATTGATGCATGTCCAAGCGCCCTTATCGGGTCCGAATGAGGCGGTTTGAAATGTCATAACAGAACCTTATTAGGGCGCTCCAAAACGCCTCATCAGGAATTTTTAATATAAAAAAAATTAATACCTTATATATATATATATATATATATATTTCCTTCCATGCACATTCAATCCACTACTAAGCAACAACTAAATAAAAGCTTCCAATACAACTGTTCTCAAGTGAATAAAGTTGAAATTACACCTTAAGTCAATTAAAACATGCATTTACAAAACAAAGAACTCCGTGTCCAAATCTTCTAAAAGTCCTCTACTTCCTCTCGCTTTTTGGATTTCTTGTGTCAAGGCATACCCGAGAATCGGACCATACAAGGTTCACTTTTTGACTACGAAGGTTCACCTCAACTAACACAAATTTCTCCCATTTAAGATTAATATAACTAGTTCACCATACCAAAGAATACCACTATATCCATGCCTCCATCCTTTTTCACAAATAGAGGAAAATATTTGTGTTGTGCACATATTGACATCTAAATACCGAATTATTCACGTTCAAACCATAGACTAACCGTAGATTAATAATAAGTCTACAAAATGACTATTATTTAGAGACAGATGTAGTGTATATATATACCTTTTGTGAGCTTGAACATGTTCTCCACAGCTTTGAGGAGTTGAGGGTAAGCTATTGTATCTATTCAAATCAACATTTCTAAGAAAAGAGGCTCCATCCATGCTTACTTTTACATAAATGCCACTGCTCCATCCATTAGGCCGATTCATCAACATAATTGCTAGTTGCGGTATCAATGCATTGTGATATTAGAATCATTAAACACTACAAAAACAAATTAGGAATGACACTTAGCATTCCTTACAATTAATGCAAAAAGTCGGAATAAAAAAGAAATAGACAATGAGTAAAAGCCACACCGAAAACCAGAAAAGTAATCAGCAAAGCTTAGGAATGGAGAACCAAAATAAAGGTAATCATAGAAGTGACACAATCAAGAAAACTAATTCTTCAAAACATTCAATGGAGATATTAGAGCTTCTAACAATGGCTAATCTTGATACCAAACTCGAAATCAACAAACCATAAACCAATTAGTCATTAAATACCAATGTCTAATTGTTAGTTTGACATTGCATACTATAAACATTAATCACAAGATTCACTACATGTCTAAATGCAAAAAATATATATCAATGAATTAACCATCATTTAACACAAAAATAATTAGATGACTGAATTTTAGCAATGAACTTACTTGGAACGATTACTAGCACCGGATTCAGAGCCTTTGGTCCGTTCCTTATACCACATTATTGTTTAGAAACCTGCATGATCACCAAATTTCAATCAACAACACATAGACCTTTCGGTCATATTATTTGTCGAGCCATAAGACGAAAGAAATGAAGAAGAATGGTATCCAGGAACAAGATTCGATTCTCTTCCAAAATCACAGCCATAGATATCAAGACAATGTATATCTAAAAGTTTTCTTGTTCAACATGTCTATTCCACGCACAATTAAGAGATATGTATAGCCACAAATTTAAAATGGCAAATTAGAAATGTAACTTTATAAGCTATTGTATACATGTCTTAAAATAAGACTTTTATAACAACATCATGGTTCAGCAGTATCACAATTCACAACCGGAATCATCAAATGTCTCTTTTTGTGTCATCAATTGGGATGCCTTCAACTAGTCCATCCACTCAAGTAGGAAATGAGAAAGGTAATTACTGACCATTTTCATTTTAAACAAAGATGTGATTTCTGCGTTACTCTGATAGTAGTACTCACCCGTCATCATAATATCCTGAAATGGATAGGAAATAAAGAACATAGATATGCCATATCGCTCAAAACACCACACAGTTCATAGCAAAAAGACTAACCAAACAACTCTGAATCCACCCACCTTCCAAGCCAATAAATGTTCTACAACTAAAGCCAATAGAGCTAGGTTCAACGGAAGGGGAAAAAAGTGCAATAAAATGATTTTGTCAAGGAAATAATTGCTGCAGTAGTTCAACTCATCAGCATTCAAGAACAGTGCCCAATCTCAAAGAGGCAAACACCCCTACAACAATAGTCTTTACATTCATGAACCACATAGCAAGCAAAAAAGTGTAGACATCACACCACAAAACCAGCATGAAAAGAAAAACATTTAGCACACTCGGTCAATCCTAACAAGACATAGCAAAGTGATCTTTGAAGCTTAACCTAAAATAGTTGAGTTAAAATCCAAGAAAAGGGAATTATCAGAGACTCACCGTGTACAGAGGAACAAAGTATAATATAATGTCAGGCGACTCCAAATCTCATGGGTTTCAAGAAGATTAAAAGGTATATTCATTCCACCAATCTTGAGTTAAAATCCAAGAAAATGGAATTATTAGACTCACCGAGTACAGAGGAACAAAGTATAATACAAATTCTGGCGACTCCAAATCTCCTGGGGACTACGGCTTTAATGTCGGACTAGCAGCTGCTGAAATCGGATTCAGCGTCTCTACAACTGCTTCAATCATCTACTTCGAGCTTCATAGATCTGACATCCTTTCATTTCAACCCTTTCCGCCAATTTTCACATGGCAAGATTCGGTTTTCGCACAATCGATCTGCTTATGCGAATGAGGGATTTGGTTTCGATTTTTTGTGGAAGGGTTCAGATTTTGCGGAAGGAGTTGTGCGAATGAGCTGCCCTAGCTAAAGAGATGAATGGAAGCTTTGGGGAAAATGAAAAATTGGGAAAATAAAGCGCGGTACGTATCCCCGCTGTTTTTTTGGTAAGAAAAAAATTAAAAAGAGGGAAAATCTGATAAGGCGTTTCCAAAACGCATTTTAATGGGAATAAAATAAATAAATAAATAAACTTCACTGTAGCAAAACGCACAATCAAATGGAGCGCCCCTTCAGCCGTCTGATGGGACGTTTTTTACAAAATGTCTTCAAATATGTGTCATAATATCTATATTTTGTAGTAGTGATTCAAACTGAAGAGCAGAGAATACATATACGATTAGTTGTTTTGTTAGACGATCAGATGGATTCTGACAGGTAGGGTGTTGATCACATCATATCTCTGATGGTATGAAGGAGTTTGAATGTCAGCAAATTAGTGTTTATTTGTTTTCTTTTTAAATTAACAGATGAGCTCTGTTTTATCGGGTATAAACCAGGTCAATTTATGGGTTTGGGTCAAAATTACGGGTAATTGGGTTAAAACAGCTCCTCTTTATATTATATTATAGAGACTAGCCTTTTACCCGTGCGATGCACGGGGATGATGTAAGATTTATATATACAATAATATGTGCAAAAATTATATAAGAGCCCATAGCATACAAATGATTTAAGAGATGTAATGACATGAAAAATCTTTGTGAACTATGAAAGATTCCTACAATACAACAACAAAATCCTTAGAATAATCCACAATCAATAGGTAACTCCTATCAAGAGACGGCTCAATAGCTTTGTAATTCAATCTTTGAGGATTTAGAAAGACGCCATTGCTACATTGTGCCGTTAAATCAAATAAGACAACCCAATGAACAGCATGAACGTCTTTGCCTATAATTGGGGATCAAACAGAATTCTTATAACACACTACATTCTGAATGGGATTTCAGAATCTTAGTTACAGGCTTTTTGGGGAATACTATATTCACACATCTGCATTCCCATCAATCACATCTATAGATGAGTTGTTAATCAATCCGTATATCAAATATCAATCATTGAAGCTCACTATCAAATACTCATAATTATTGTTATGCAACCGGAAAAAAAAATGCAAAGAATGCATATTTCACAGATCCAAGCACTTACACCTTTAATTAAATTCCAAAGACATACTACAGATTTATAAGTTTTTGAAAATGGTTGCCAGCCACACAGATCTTTGAAATGCAACATTAGGACCTTGTTGCACCGTGCGAAAACATGGCTCCATATAACAAAGAAAACATCACAAGCGAAAAGAAAATGTTCAATAAATTCTGAAAAAAGCGTAGCAAAAACAACAATAATCATCTTGTATATTAACTCTCCACTCAATACGAAGCACCTTGGTATGGTGAGTATCCTCTCTAAACCGACTTTCCCGTGTAAACGAAACCATTTATATTTCATAATAGAAAAGAAAAATATCCGAAACCACTTTCCCGTGTAAACGAAACCTTTACAGATTCTTGGATTCATTTCCTCATCATTGATTCCACTTAAGTCCCGTTTCTACAAAATGAAAATAAAAGCACTAATGGATAATATTAACAAATAAAAAGTCTGGAAATTAAAAAATAAAAATAAAGGAAATTCGCATAGACATTGTCTATATCAAACATTCAAACTGGAGGGAACTAACAATCCAATAACAAAAGCTTCTAAACAAAAGATTAAGGAAAATCAACAAAAAATGGCTTTGCAGGTATGAATCGGATAAATGGGAATGACTTTTGACCCTAGAATTTGCCTATTTCTGCATTCACGGATGTGTAGTTTCGACACCAACTTTATATGGAGTTTAAGAGATAAAATTGTGCTTTGGAAAATCTAGAATGATGTCACGTACCGGGCACCTAGGACGTTTTTTTTTTGTGAGCGTGAAAGCCAAAAATCATATATAAACCCCATACAACAATAGTAGAGAGCAACTAAAACTTATACCTACCTGAAGATTCTGTTTCACCAGAATTTTTTTTGAGATTGTGAATCCTCACATACCCGTTGGCATCACTACAAACAGCATCAATATTCTCTGCAACAATTTCAAAGCTTACTATCCCAAATTAAAGAACACATGTAAGAAAATATGAACCTTTGTTTCATTCGTTCCTACGAAATATAATAATTCCACAAAAAGCTTTGTCAGGGGAAATGAAGATAAAGAGGTACCAACAATTGGGGTTGCCTGATATGCATAAAAAGGGGAAAACACCCCACTTTTGGTAAATTTAATTTCTTGCGTCTCAAATGCATTAATACAAAAGAATTACGGAGAAAAAAATGTTATACCCAAAGTATTACAATACGAAAGTAAAAAAAATAAAGAACAGAAAAGATGAAGAACAATTTTATTATATTCTGGACTGACACAAACGAAAGGAAAAAACGAAAGAAAAAACAACAAGGATATGTAACCGGGACGAGCTAATCTCTGGTCGTTAAGACAATTATGCTCCGGCGTACCCACGGTTTAGCACTTGTCTCCCGGGATAACCCAATTACACATTCGTAATTGAGGTACTTCAAATTTCCGAACTCAACGAACTCTTGGTGCTTCAGAATCTCTTCAACAAAAACAAACTACCTTACTATATGAGATGAAAAAAGTATTATTTGGAAAAACTTGTCTTGTGATATTTCCACCAAAGAGGGTTTATATAGGTGGAAAAAGTAACTCCCACTCCTAAGGTCTTTAACTCTCAATAATGACCACTACTAGCACTTATGACCACTAAGTGACCACTAACCCACTAAGTCATTAATGGACAATTTCTCCAACAATTCCCCACAAAATGGACATTAATGCAAATGCAGACCTTGAAGAGATTCTGACAGAAAATATTGCATCAGGAGAGGTAGCTTCTGGCTTTGAACCTGCCTTAGTGAAATACTATCGGATCTACTCGGCTAATCAGTAAACTATGTCTTGAACCGTTCAAATTTAATGTAAAACCAAACAATAGTACTCACACAATATTTCCCTTAACACGTATTGGTTCTCATGGTTGTGCTCATTTTGGCCATGAAACACCCCGGTTTCGAAAGTGCGTTAGAGATTTCAAGCCACCGAATTCTCACGAAGCGGCCCCACTTCACACTTACATAGTGACCTCCTATCAAGAGTATTCCGCCATACCCTACTCGAATTTAATCAAGCTATAGGAATCATTAAAAGTTTTCACTTATCCTTACACATCTTACGTATAACACTTTTATTCATAGAATGGGTAAGTGTTCAATGAACCTTCATAACTTAGTTGTCCCTTTGAACCATGATCTTGGGATCTCCAAATAACATGGTGGGGTTACGATTACAAAGTTTCGTCGTAATTGGCTTCGATCTCCTATTCCGTATGTCAATTTTGACATTTGATCTCTGTAAACCTTTTGTTAGCGGATCCGCAAGATTATCCTTCGATTTAACAAAATCATCGAAATCACGCCGTTAGAGATCGCTTGTTTAATGGTATTATGTCTACGACGAATATGTCTTGACTTACCATTGTACATACTATTTTGTGCCCGGCTTATAGCCGACCGACTATCGCTATGTATGCTTATAAGAGCAATAGGCTTAGTCCAAAGACATGGAATATCCTCGAAAAAATTACGAAGCCATTCTCGCTTCTTCTCCCCGCCTTGTCCAATGCAATGAACTCGGCTTCTTCCATAGTGGAACGAGCAATGCAAGTTTGCTTTGTGGATTTCCATGACACAACAAAGACCACCAATAAGTGAATACATATCCACTTGTGGACTTTGATTCTTTCGAGTCGATATCCAATTTGCATCACGCATCCTTCTAATACCGATGGATATCTCATGTACCGTAATCCAAGATTCATTGTGAATTTTAAGTACCTCGACTTTATTCAATGCTTTCCAATGATCCTCACTTGGATTACTTGTAAATCTGCTCAGTTTATTTACAGCACATGCTAAGTCTGGTCTAGTACAATTGGTTATGTACATCAGATAGCCTATGATTTGTGAATATTTTAACTAAGACACAGGTTCTCCTTTATTTTTGACTAAGTGCATAGTCAAGTCAATAGGAGTTTTTATCGGACTTTCATTAAATACGTTAAATCTTTTTAGAACAGACTCAACATAATGAGACTGTGACAATGCAAGTCCATCCGACATTCTAGAGATTTTAATCCCCAAAATTACATCTTCAACTCCCATATCCTTCATATCGAAGTTTCTTGTTAACATCTTCTTAGTATTTATGATTATATCATGAGTACTACCCAAGATTAACATGTCATCAACATATAGACATACTATCACAAAGGAATTAGAAGTGTTATTGACATAAACACATTTATCGCACTCGTTAATTTTAAACCCATTTGATAACATCGTTTGATCAAATTTTTGGTGCCATTGTTTTGGCGCTTGCTTAAGCCCATACAATGACTTAACGAGTCGACATACTTTGTGTTCTTGACTCGGAACCACATAACCCTCGGGTTGTTCCATATAGATTTCTTCTTCCAATTCACCATTTAAGAAAGCGAGTCTTTACATCCATTTGATGTATTTCTAGATTATTTACCGCAAGAATTGCGATAAGAACTCGTATCGACGTGATCCGAGTAACCGGTGAATATGTATCGAAGAAGTCAAGACCTTCTTTTGACGATAACCTTTAGCTACCAATCCGGCCTTATATTTATCGATCGATCCATCAGCCTTGAATTTTTTCCTAAAAATCCACTTACAACCGAGAGGTTTATGTCCTGGTGGGATATTTACTAATTCCCAAGTATGATTTTGCATAATGGAATCGATTTCACTATTGACTGCTTCTTTCCAGAACGGCGCTTCTGGATTTGACATAGCCTGAGCATATGTACTTGGTTAGTTTTTTACCATATAGGTGAAAAAATCAGGACCGAAAGACGTTGAAGTCCTTGCCCGTTTACTCCTACGAGGTTCTGGACCCTCAGTTTCTGGAGTAGTTTCACTTGTTGGTTCATGTGGCCGCTTATTTAAGCTTATGTTTTCTTGACTTCTTTCTTTACATGGAAATACATCCTCAAAAAATACAGCATTTCTTGATTCCATGATTGTATTCACGTGAACATCCGGATTGTCAGATTTATGCACTAGAAATCTATGTGCACTACTGTTATTTGCATAACCGATAAATATACAATCTATCGTTTTAGGCCCAATTTTTATTTGTTTAGGTTTAGGCACTTCGACCTTTGCTAAACACCCCCACACTTTCAAGTATTTGTAGCTAGGCTTGTAGCATTTCCATAACTCGTAAGGTGTTTTATCCATCTTTTTAGACAGAACTCTATTAAGAATGACATTGGTGGAAAGTATCGCTTCCCCCCACAAGTTCTGAGGTAAACCCGAACTTATCAACATAGCATTCATCATCTCCTTAAGAGTACGATTTTTGCGTTCAGCAACACCGTTTGATTGAGGTGCATAAGGTGCAGTCGTTTGATGGATAATGCCAGAGTCTGAACATAATTCATTAAACGGTGCATCATATTCACCACCTCTATCACTACGAACCTTCTTGATTCGTTTGCTAAATTGATTCTCGACTTTCATTCTTATAGTTTTTAAAAGCCTCAAGTGTCTCATCTTTGCTACTTAGCAAATAGACATAACAGTATCTTGTACAATCATCGATAAAAGTTACAAAGTATTTTTTACCGCCTCTCGTTTGTACAAATTTTAAATCACACAAGTCTGTATGAATTAAATCTAACGGTTCGGTGTTTCTTCAGGAAAAAGGTGCCTTAGTCATTTTAGCTTCGACACATATATGGCATTTTTCATTTTTAGTAAATTTTAAATTAGGTAATAAATCTAAGTTCATCATCCGTCGAATTGATTTATTATTCACGTGTCCTAATCTATTGTGCCATAAGCAAGAAGTCTCAATCAAGTAAGCAGAAGAGGATGCAATTTTATTAGCCTCATCGGGCACAACAGTCTTTGGCATAATTGCCATTACATTAAGCTTAAACATACCCTCGGTGGAATAACCCCTACCAAGAAAGACACCATTCTTGGTCAAAATGACCTTATCATAACCAAAATTCAAATTGAAACCAAATTTGTTCAATTTGTCACCGTAAAATGAGATTCCTACGAATCTCGGGAACATGCGAAGACATCATTCGAGTCGCTTCTTTCCCGAAGTCATCTTCGAATCACCGTCCCGATCCAAGAATTGGAGAAGTTGATGAATTCCCCATCCACAGCTTGTCCCCCGTGCCGGCCTTGTAAGTTGAAAACACGGCCCGGTCAAGCACAAACATGTCTTGTGGCTCCGTGTCTACAAACCATTGCCTTGGATTCCCCACAAAGTTACATTTTGACACCACAGCGCAGAACATTTCCTCATCACCATCAGTTTCTGCCAGATGTGCTCTTGCCTGAATTGGCTTCTTGGAACGGTTCTCAGCAGCACGGTGACCAAACTTTCCACAATTGTTACAGTTGCCATTGAACTTGTACACAGTCTGTGGTTTCTTGTAAGATTCAGCATTTTTCTTGGAAGATTGACCAGATTTCTTCCTTTTCTGATTCTTTACCTCGGCAACATGAGCTTTGGCTTTGTCCAACCCGCACAACAGATTTTCTTTCGGAGCCCTTATTGTCCTCCTCTATACGGAGTCGGACAATCAGATCCTCCATTGACATTTGCTTTCGCTTGTGTTTGAGATAACTCTTATACTCCCTCCAAGATTCGAAGTTTCTCAATCACACGGCTACTTGAAAATTCTCACTTATCATCATATCTTCTTCTAAAATTTCGGATATAATGATTTGAAATTCCTCAACTTGTTTAATAACAGTTTTGGATTCGACCATCTTATAGTCCAGAAATTTACCCACTATAAATTTCTTAGCGCCTGCATCTTCAGTTTTATATTTTTTTCTCTAATGCAAGCCACAATGTTTTTGCACTTTCATACATAGATTAAACACCATATAGACTATTATCTACACAATTCAAAATATAATTATTGCATAGAAAATCACTATGCTTCCAACTCTCTACAGCCAGCAACACCCTGTGCTCAGTGTTTTCAGGAGGCACAACTGGTTTCTCTTCAGTGAGCATCTTTTCTAGTCCAAGTGTAGTGAGATAGAACAACATCTTCTGCTGCCAACGCTTGAAATTTAGGCCATTGAACTTTTCTGGTTTCTCTCCATGAGAAGTATGAGAAGTACCAGCAATGGTAACAACAGGTTGTGTCACAGCAGACACATTAGCATCCAAAAGTGGATTCAGACTTGTGGTTGATGTGGTTCCAATAGTAGTTGTCACAGACGCATCAGTGACTCCAGTCATTTCTGTTCAGAATTGAAACAGAAGATCAACAACACAACTGAGTCGTTTTTGCCAAAAAAAACGAGACAAAAAAGCAGAAAATCGTTTTTGCCAGAAAACGATAAAAAAGGAAGATGGACTGGTTTTTACCAAAAACCAATACAAAAAAAAAACGGACCGGTTTTACCAGAAACCATTACAAAAAAGGAAGATGGACCGGTTTTTACCAAAAACCAATACCAAAAAAAAAAATGGACCGGTTTTACCAGAAACCAATACCAAAAAGGAAGAATTGACCGGTTTTTACAAAAAAAAAACCAATCCCAAAAAAAGAAAGGACCGGTTTTACCAGAAACCGATACCAAAACGGAGACACCGACCAACTGAGTATCACAGATGATACTCAGAACGAACAGAAAAAATAAAAAGTTCAGCAAGCAGACTGAAATTTATTTTTCATTTCGCAAAGATATATTTTTTAGAGCAAAGAGGCTCTAAAAAGAATTGTCTTAAGATTGTTATACCCAAAGTATTACAATGTGAAAGTAAAAAAAAAAATAAAGAACATAAAAGATGAAGAACAATTTTATTATATTCTGGACTGACACAAACAGAAAGGAAAAACAGAAAGAAAAAACAACAAGGATATGTATCCGGGACGAGCTAATCTCTGTCCTTAAGACAATTATGCTCCGGCAGTACCTACGGTTTAGCACTTGTCTCCCAGGATAACCCAATTACCAGTTCAGAATTGAGGTACTTCAACTTCTGAACTCAACGAACTCTTGGTGCTTCAGAATCTCTTTAACAAAAACAAACTACCTTACTATATGAGATGGAAAAGGTATTATTTGGAAAAACTTGTCTTGTGACATTTCCACCAAAGAGGGTTTATATAGGTGGAAAAAGTAACTCCCACTCCTAAGGTCTTTAACTCTCAATAATGACCACTACTAGCACTTTTGAACACTAAGTGACCACTAACCCACTAAGTCATTAATGGACAATTTCTCCAACAAAAAATACATGAAAGAGTTGTTTATGTTGGGTACCGTCAAAATATTTGGATTTCCACAACCGATTAGACCAAGAATCATCAGAAGTTGTCCTGAAAGTGTACATTCTATGCCAAGTCTTACACTCTGGTGCCAACTTGTTTGTAAAAATGTATCCCAAATTTCAACACCAATCACAATATTGTTTGCATTTACACAATTTTTGCATTCAGGATATTCGTATCAACTATAGCAAGAATAGTAAGCAGTTGATTGAAGACGCCGGGCCATGTACAACAGTCAGAGAGGGTCTGAAGTAACGGATTGAAATAAAAATATATGGAGGCTATAAATAATTCAATTTAAAGGATTAGAATGATACTGATTCAGTTGCACCAAAGATTTTTAATATCCAAACATATATCAAAACTGTATAACAGAAGCTATTTTGGAGGATAGCAATCATTTCACGTCTTTTGATTCGAGAATTAAATTGAACGGATTTTGTGATAGAATTGAGTGGAAGAGACGTGTGTAGAGTGGAAGAGACGTGTGAGGTGCAAAATTTCAAACGGATGAAGGAAGAGAATCAGTAGCCGAGTGATAAGGAAGTTGGGATTTGATAGTTTTGATAGAGTGAAATTTTGATGTCTGTTGAGGGTTATTGGGAGAAGGTTGAATGATGCACGTTGCTTCTGGCGGGTCAAAGTGCGGGGTTGGAGTGTAATTTCTGGGTAATTGGGTTAAATGTTGCTTTCAAATATAGATAGATATAGATTACACACTAAATGGGTAACACATTTGTCAATTTGTCATAAGAGTAATTCTAACACATTTAGCACATAGCATACTAAAATCGGTAAATCCTAAATTCTAATTTCTAAAGGGGCAACACATTACAAATTAACACATTTAGCACTAAAATCAGGCATATTATTATTTTTCATGTTAAAGAAACAAAAAAAATGTGGGGAATTTTACGCAACAAAATTTAAAATTTTGATTTCCTTTTATCTAAGATCCATTTCGTTTAAACCAATAATGAAGAGTAAGTAGACAAGATTTCATACCAGATTTTGATTTAAAATAGATCGACGTATTATCTACGGTGTAGTTGTGCACGGAGCTGTCGAATTGTCCAACCTTTACTGTTGATCCACACGAACCTCCTGCCGGAATCCTTGCTAGGATTACTATTGGAAAAACTCAGTTGCTAGACTGACTCTTTCTCTCTCTCAAAATTCTCTCTAGGAAAATCTCAATTATTTTTCTAGAAAAAAATTCTTTTGCAATTGTGAAACAAAAGAGCTTGACACCCCTTTCTACTTATAATAGAAATTGGCACCTCCTCTAACTCCCTAACCCTAGGGAGTAGCTTCTTGAGTTGGGTGGGAAGAAAGAAAACTTTTTCCTATAAAACCATGAATTAAAGAAGTAAATCTCTAACTGAAGCTTTAGCTTCGATGGTTAAGTGTTTGGACCTCTATTATGAGGTCATATGTTAGAATCCCTCTTGCATCAAGAAGTAAATCTCTTTAATTGATTTATCACTTTATTTAATATGTTATATTAATAATCCATGATTAAATTGCAAATCACATATATATCATATATATACATATATGGAGCCACATACATATATAATTATAGCGTGAACATTTAATTTGTCTACATAATTAATATATTTATTTATTCATAATAAATAAATACTACTATATTGATTTATCAATAACATTTTATAGTCGGGATAAATAATACTTCATTTGGCTATCACTATAACCATAGTTTAATTCCGGCTAGCTGTTCATATGTGTGGCACAATAAGCTTTCGAATATGTTAGCAGTAAGTATAAAGTGTCTATCAACACGTCATGACCTCAAATCATCAGAAGAGTCATCAACACGTCATGACTAAATCATCGGAAGACATTTCATGCATGAAACATTTCATGTGAAACAGTTACCGTGTAAATAGAATCCTATCAATGATATTATATTCATACGATCGTAGCTCAAGTGTCAAAACATTAACGATCGTATCTTATAATATGGATATTATATTCTCTTGAAGTAACACATTACTTCAACTTTGCAAATACTTTTGAGAATAAAACGTTCATTATATAAAGGTCATTTCGGATATATACTCTTACTATGCGAAACGCAATTTCCGGACGGGTGACATAAATCCTACGCATGTTTCAATATCACACCCAAGCACTACCGCAGGATCTCCCCGTGATGGAGGGAAACGTCAATAGTGTCAAAGCATAACAAACCACACCGTGATGTGATGTGAGTCAACTAGATGATGCATTTCACGATGTTTTATCCCTATTTCTCATGCATTTGTTGACGTTCTCGTATCAATTTGAGTCATTAGTTGCTTAGTTTCACCCAAATGTGTGATAGTAATTATTATATAAAATATCGTGTTTTGATTAGTTTCGTACCGGTTATAGTAACCGGAGCGTCGTGTCGGGTTTACGCTTGGTATTTTGGTGTTGTGTTGCAGGATTATAGGTTGACCAAGACCCCGAGTGATGCCACGTGTTGAGCTAAACACGTATTTTGATGGCTAGAAGAGTGTGCTGGAAGCTTATGGGTTCAAACGGATCATTTGTCTTTTGTGTTTCTATCGTAGCATACATTCAACGGACATTTTACCCAGCTTAGAGGCATTTTCTAGAGAAGACTTTTTAATAAGAGTTGTAGATCAGGAAACGAGCTTTCCAATGCATCTTAAATCACACCAATCAGAGCTCCACAACTCAAGTTATTGCGATTTTACTGAGCTGCTATGAAATCGGCGCACGTCAACTTATAGTGGCGCGCGCCGAACGTCACTCTAGCTATTCAGAAAGTTTCAGACCTTTAAGGACTCCGCCAAAGCGTCGGGAAAAGTGATATTCAGCATTTAAATCCCCTTTTTCGATCGAATTTTATCAATTTTTTTCCACCCAACTCCCTTCTTATCCCTTGGAGGCAAAACCGTCCCAAGGGGCACTCCTAGCAAAAAATTCACCATTTTAGCATTTCATCTCAAGTGTAATTCTTAGAATGCTTAGTTTAGCCTTTTGGATAGTTTAATTGGAGCAAGGTGAACAATCTATGTGTATCAAACTCCATTAAAGCTTTTGGAAGATAATAAAGGTCTCCCTTTGCAATTTCATTAATTGTGATTGGTAAAGTTCTAAGTTTTATCTTGTTTTACTTGTTCTCATTATTATGAATATTAGCATTGACAAGTTATTATTCATAGTCATGTGTGGCTAGGTTATTCTAGCCAAGATGATGTTGTAGGAGTGGTATAATCTCTTATGTTGATTGAGAATGATTGTTTACTTTGCTAGTTTCAATTGTTGTGAATCTTTTCCTACTTGTATTGTATGGTTTGCTTGTATGGAGTAATTAACTAATGCTTGCATTTACACAATTAACGGAGACCGAGAGGAGATGTTAAGTGTGAGAAGAGGGTAGGAGAACCGGAAGGTAAAATCGACCTCTTGAGGCATTCGATTTCTTATCCGGGGATAGTTGACATTGTCATTGCATTCAAGTGCTTATCATACAAATTCATTAGGTTTAGGACACCTAAACCAAGGAGGAGGTATAAAGTAGTTTCATTCACTCGTATGAGGGGGAACCACTTGCTTAGGAATGCACCGTTTCACACTTTTGAACACGAATGGTAGGAAGAAAGAAAGTCATTCCCATGATACCGTGAGAGATTTACTAGCCTACACATTGTCTTCGTTAGGTTTCTTTTATTATTTATCACCCTTTTAGTAGTAGATTTCTAGAAACATTACTTTCTTGTTACTTTGAGACTTAGATTAAGATAATAATAGCTTTTCGGTGTTGAAACTCACAATCCTCGTGGATACGACCTTGACCACTAGATGATACGGAATACCTAAATTTCATGTACATGTTGGACGATCTAGGATTATCACGATTTTAAGGCTCCTCAACCTTCAAGAAACCTGTTCTTGAAAACCTTGGAATGATCAAAACCCCTTGGAGACCTGTCCAAGAAACCCTGATTTGTGAACGTTCAAGAATTGCCAATTTCTTGAATTTGATGTTCAATGATTAAGTTTATTCGTAAACTTAAAAAAAACGCATTTGTCCTTGCCAATGCAAAGAAGAAATTTTTTTTTATAATAATCAGAATAATGTGTCTTTAAAAAAAAACTCCTAAGCCTTATTTATAGGCTTACAACTAGAGAAATTAAAAACCAAATCCCGATGTGGGACAAAGAACCTAAAAACTCCTAAACTTCTGTTTGGCGCCACCATGGCTTTTTATTAAAATTAAACTAAATAGACTCATAAAAATACTCTTAATATGCACCCCAATGAATCTAACCACATCCATCGGCAACAATGAGCAATACTGCTGTCTCACATTCAACCTTTCCTTCATGAACATCATCGAATGATTGCATAACCAATGTAGATAAAGCTTCATCTCTCTTCTTGCGTTGCAATCGGTCGGCGGTCCATCTCTAAGTATCAAAGGATCCTTGGCCCGAATTGGTGACATAAGATCATGATGTGTGACCGGTGGTAATGGATCCGAACTCACATCATTCCCTCCCGCCGAGAAGGATTTGTCCTCAGATCATAAGGATTATCAAACAAAGACAACTCGTCGGCTGGAAAAGGAGATAGATCAGCAACATTCACTGTAGTAGACACGCCTCAATCGGGTGGTAGATCAATCACGTAAGCGTTGGGGTTGATTCGTTTCAATACTTTGAACGGTCCATCACCTCTAGGATGCAGCTTGGTCTTCCTCCTGTGCGGGAAACGCTCTTTACTCATATGTAGCCACACGTAATCTCCTGGCTCGAAAATCACGGGCTTTCGGCCTCGATTAGCTTGCTTTACATATCTAGCGATCCGCTTTCTTTGACATGCTTCCTAGCTTTCGCATGCATATCCTTTACCATAGCAGCTTTCTTCTCACCATCCAAACTAGTAATTTCTCCTGCAGGCAAAGGCAATAGATCAATAAGAGCATTTGGATTAAATCCATAAACAAGATCAAAAGGGGAATACTTAGTCGCAGAGTGTGTAGCACGGTTATATGCAAATTCAACAAAAGGCAAGCATGATTCCCAATTTTTCAGGTTCTTCTGCACAATCACACGCAATAACTGACCCAAAACACGATTCACAACTTCGGTCGACCATCGGTTGTGGGTGATATGCGATAGAAAATAGTAAATGCGTGCCTAGCCTCATCCACAAATATCGCCAAAAGTGACCGACAAACTTAACATCCCCGTCACTAACAATAGACTTAGGCACTCCATGCAACCGTACAATTTCTTTCAAGAATAAATCAAAGCAATGTATGAAGCATCATTAGTTTTATTGCATGGCAAAAAGTGTGCCATTTTAGAAAATCTATCCACGACTACAAATATGGAATCCTTACCACTTTTAGAACGTGGAAGTCCTAGCACAAAGTCCATGGAAAGATCACTCCAGTGGGAATAAGGGATGGGAAGCGGAATGTAAAGACCATGAGGCATAGACTTAGATTTAGCACGTTTACACGCAATACATGACTCACAAAATTTCTGAACATCCCTACGCATATGTGGCCAATAAAAGTGTGTGCTCAATATGTCAAGTGTCTTTGCAATACCAAAATGACCCATCAACCCCCCAGTATGCGACTCTTTAATGAGACAATCACGAATTGAACATCTGGGAATACACACACGGTTTTCCTTATAAAGGAACCCGTCGATGATATAAAACTTGCCATCTAACTTGTACAATTCATTAGTTATAGCATGTAGGCATTTCTTAAAGATCTCATGGAAATCTAGATCAGACAAGTAAATGTCCTTAATATGCTCAAAACCTAATAACTTCGTCTGCATGTGAGTAATCAAAGTGTATCTCCTAGACAATGCATCAGCTACGGTATTTTCTTGACCTTTCTTGTATTTAATCACATATGGAAATGATTCAATAAACTCAATCCACCTAATATGTCTAGCATGCAACTTATTCTGACTTTTTAAGTACTTGAGAGACTCATGATCGGTATGAATAACAAACTCCCGAGGTCCAAGGTAATGCTGCCAGACTTGCAAACATCGTACTAAGGCATACAGTTCCTTATCATAGATGGCATAGTTCAAAACACACCCTTTTAATTTTTCACTAAAATAAGCAATAGGTCTGCCTTCTTGAATAAGAACACCCCCAATTCCCACACCCGAAGCATCACATTCAAGTTCAAATGTTTTATCAAAATCAGGTAATGCAAGAATAGGGGCTGAAATCAACTTAGATTGTAAAGTTTCAAAGGACTCCCTTTGTTTTGGACCCCATTGAAATGGGGCATTCTTCTTGATTAGATCATTCAAGGGTGCGGCAATGGTACTGAAGTACGGCACGAATCTCCTGTAAAATCCTGCTAATCCGTGAAAACTCCTCACTTCGGAAGCATTCTTTGGCTCGGGCCATTCTTCAATTGCTTTTACCTTATCTTTGTCAACTTCAATGCCCTGCGAACTCACAACGAAACCTTGGTATGACCTCAACCCTTAGATAACCCGTATCTAAAAACCTTGGTATACGAACGCCACAAATACGTAAGTTAAAGCATACGTTCTAAGGCTGTTTGTTTGGATATTTACATCCTTAAAATTTTGAATTGTGTTCTTGAAAATTTAAAATTAGATTTAAAGCATTGAACAAGAACATAATAATAAGCTTAGCAATCTGATTTCAAGAGTCTTCAAGGAAAGACCATTTATTGTTTAAAAAAAAAAGCCAATATATATATATATTTCTTTTCCTTTAATACTCGTCCGGCCATCTTGTTCTTCACTCCCATATATCTTCAACATCATTCATAACCCTTCACACGAGTCAAAAAAATAAAAAAATAAAAAATAAAAAAAATTGGTTTCCTGAAATTGCGGCTTGTTCTTTGTGCGGGGATTATCAGTTGATTGGTGCAAAGTTACCGGTGATATTTGATCAAATAAAAAGGTACTTGATAAAAAAAAAAAAAAAACAGAATCACCTTTTTGGTGAAGGTAATTGGTGGTGCTTGTAGCAATTTTGTGTTGAGATTATTATTGTTGTTGGGATTATTGGTGAATTTAGCTCTTGAGTAATGTTAAAGAAGAGTCCTATGGATGTCTATTATCGGAATTTTGATGATATGATGAATCAAAATTTAGAGAAAATTGAACGACGTTTTGATGATATGATGGATGAGATGAAGAATATGTTAAAGGGAGTAACTAAGCAATCTAACCGTGGTGGTAGAGATAACCGCAGTGGTAGAAGTAATCGTGGTGGTAGAGGTAACCGTGGTGGTACAGATATGGTTAAGCAAACTTTTATAGAGGTGTTTTCAGTATTTTGCGGTCATTGTAAAGGGAGTGGCCATCACTATTATGATTGCCCTGATTTATTGCAAGAACTACGTAGAATCGACGAGGAAGCTCGTTTGAAACATGAATCAGCACGAGAAAAAGACTTGGTTGAAGCGAAAAACGAAGAGATTGTTAACACTCGAGAAGAAGAGTTGAAGAAGAATGAAGATAAGAGTGTGGCGGGGATACATGTTGCACAAGAATGTGATGTTGAGAAGAAGAATATTGATGTTGTTGGAGAAGAATTGGTGGAGGTAGTCCAAGAGTCGATCGTGGCAGGGGCGATCTCCGAGGCAAAGGGTGAAGTTGGTCCTACTTCACCGACTACTTGCTTGAGTTTTATTGTGTCTTTTTTTCAGGCACATGATGATCATCCAGTTGAGGTCCACCCAGAGAACATTATTTGCATTGAGCACTCACGACATTACTATGCATTGGTTTCCTTGGTGATGTACTCATCATCAGATCGACGCCCTATTGATTTGAAGCCGTATTTACGCCTTGTATTTGATCCAGGCATCTCATTGGTGTTTGTTATTGGTTTGGACTGTTTTGTCCTTGTTGCTGCTTTCTACGACATCCTTCTGATTCGAGGTCGAATCCTTTCCAACCCGGAGGGAATGATGTGATCGAAGATGAAACGTTTTCGGCATGAAGTCCATTTGTCCCACATCGTTTCCATGGAAGATTTTATTAGATTTTTATTATTATTTATTATTAGGTTTTTTTATTTTTATTTTTATTGTTTAATTTTGTCCCACATCGGTTAGAAGTTGTTTTATTTCTTTCATTGTAGCCTATAAAAAGGCTTTAGTAGTATTCTTTGTAATCAGACAAATTTTGATATATATTATATTTGAAGCTATAAGCTTTGGTGAGTTTTCTCACGTTGGTTTTGGTGGCTTCCAAACCGTTGTTTGGTGGATTCCAAACGGAACTTATCAAGGTTCTGAGCAGACCTTGTGGGGTTCGTATACCAAGGTTCTTAGATACGGGTTATCTAAGGGTTGAGGTCATACCAAGGTTCTTAGTTACGAGTTAGCTAAGGGTTGCGGTGTTCGTTTTATTGGTGCCTTCAGTCGGTCCTTCGGCAATTTCGGATCTGATTCGGCTACGGATCACATCACTAGACATCTAGAAAAGTTCGATCATGATGTTATGAAAACACCGGTCTAAGGATAATTATACAACTGCCACATAGTGTGACACTTAATAAAGTAAGTGGGTCAATCTAACGTAGACATTCTCTAACACACGTCCACATATAGTCCAAGTGTCTCCACAGTAGGGTGTAAACGAGTCGAGTCAAACCGATTATTTCTCTAAACGAGTTGAACAATTTAAAATATTCTCGAGCTCGAGTTCGAACACGAGTATTTCGAACTCGATCTTGAGGCGAGATTCAAGGAAGTTTTAAGAAATCGAGCCGAGCTCGAGTTTTTCATCGAGCTTATCAAGTCTAATACGTTTCGAAACTTAACTAAAAAATAATTATAACAAAAAATGTCAGTTCGACCATTTACTATATAATATTTTATATTAAAGATGAAAATAATATTTTATTTTGTACGAAACAATGTATTTAATGCAAAATATTTGATAAACCACATTATACAAATGATGTAAAATCAATGAAAACTTTAATATTTTATACAATGACTACAAATACAAAGATACACATACATATATGTAAATAACATATATGTATGTATACATGTATAAATACACATATATGTTTCAGTATATAAATATATACTCGAGCTTGCTCACGAGTGATAGGCCGGCTCCGCCCTCCGGCCCGCCGACCCGAACGTGGTCCCGAATAGACTCGTCGAATACGGGTGAGCGAAGGCCGGAAAAAAGGGTATACGGCTAGGCCCCATTGCGAGGCGCACTTGCTCTGATGATGGAATTTGATAACAAGCCCACGATGAGTAGAAGGGTGACGGATCTGCCAGAGGTCCTTTACCCTAACATCTAGAGAGTATGAATCGACGACACAACCAGTCGGCCAGGGACATGCAATGACAGCTCAAGGATCCGCGCTGCCATTGTTTATTTGCGGCCCGACCATCCACCGCAGATTTAGTTGTACTTTGTCCTTAGTCGTAATTATGTTGAACTTAGTCGGTTTCTCACCCTATAAATAGGACTCCATGTACAATCCATAAATGGAGCAAAATATATGCAAAGCAAGGCAAAACTCTGCCCGAATTACTGTTCTCTTTTACTCAGACATCACCACCACAATCACCTCCACATTATCACACAGCTCCACCGTGAGCCACCATCTCCACACCGTTTTCATTGCCATATATCCACCACAAATCCACCGCTGAACACCCGAGATAATTTTGACGTTATCAGTTGGCTCCGTTACCGGGAAAATCAAGGTTTTCAGCCTGCTTCTGGCGTACGGCTCACCCACAGCTTACAGGATTTACGGCGGCCCAGGAAGAGCTTTGTCTTCTCCAGGCCACCCCAACGGTTTCTTCATCAAAAAGCTCACAGCTCTCACTTGCTCACGTTCGGATTTTCAACTTAGTGTCGAAATCATCTCAAAACAAGGTAACCTCCCCGATTTCTTGGTCAGAATCACGAGTTTGCGTTTGAATCATCACCTCTCTCGTGACTTTTGCGCAAAGAAACTCGTCTGAGTTGGCATTGTGCGTTTCCTGGCCGGAAACTTTATTTCGAGCTTTTGATTTTTTGTTTGTGACTATTCATCCATGAAAAGGACTAAAGACACGTGGATCAGTCGAGTTTTCTCTTGAGAAATCGACACTCTCGGCATTTTCACGTTAAGGAAAAGAGCCAAGGTCACGCTTGTTGTTTTGGCTGTTGCTATACCGTTATTGTTAGTTTTGTGCATATTCAAAGTTTTTGGGTATTACGTCAAGTGGAACTCGTGTTGCTGTGTTGTGTTGTTTCTTTGAATCTAGAAAAAGACATACCGGAATCAGTAAGATATTGGGATTTTTGGGACCTCACGCTTGAGAAATCGCAGTTGCTACCTAAATTCCGATATCCATACATCGGCGCCATCAAATCCGCCGGATAAGTCTCTTTCGACAAAATCCCCGACACGCCGCCTGTGCGCCTGTATAGTACAAGGTTGGTGAGTGTCAGAATAGTTGAGGATCAGAGTACTTTTTGGCATTTTGTGTAGACAGCCTATCAGAGTCTGACACATGGCTGGGACAAAGGACGTTGCCTATGTGCCACCTACTCCAGGAAAGGGCCCACACGGGATCCCTCCCACCAAGATAACTTGGACACCACGCTTGAAAATCCCACCGCAGGATGGGATAACTCCGATATAGAAGGAGATCAAAACTCAATATGGATGCAAGGACTATTTTGAATCAGAAGAGATCCAGGTCCAGAGGTTGCGATGCGAATACGGCATCGGCCCACTCTGGTCCCGCATGCGATAAGAACATAGAGGGGACCTCAAAATAGTATGAGGGTAGAAAGGCAGTCCCGAAAAAAATTCCAGGGGTGGAGGAGGCCCCGGAGGCCCAGACACCTGAGGCGAAAGCGGCGCTGGCCTACGTGAATATGTGAGACATGTGTATTTGGCAAATCTGCGCCTGGGCGCATGTGGTCTTCCTCTCATAACAGCTGAGGAGCAGCTCCCTGCCCCGTCTGGGCACGAGGCCTAGGCTCCCCATAAGGATCCGCCAGTCCCCACGTGCGAACCAACGAGAATTGAGGTAGAAGGGAGTGAATACTCATCTGCGGGAAGAAACACACTCCTGAGAAAAGCACAGAAAGGAGATCGGCTCTAGAGAGGTTACATCACCCTAAAAAAGAACTTTGCTACAACGCATGAGACCTATTCACCACGAAAGGAACGTCATCCCGCGCTGTGAGGTCAAAGACCTCCGCGACGCACGACAGATTATAAATAATAAGAAAGCAGAGTAGGACGTGGAATCAATTTACTATGCGGATTCAGAAGACGTCATTCAAAGAAAGGTGGTTCCCGTGAAAGATACCGAACCCATGAAGGATGACAGGTTGGAAAAAATGGAGAGAGAAATCTCAGAGCTGAAAAAAGCCAAGCTAGATGGGAAACTTGAGCCAACCCACGGAATCGATGTTCTCTCAGATAAAATACTAGATTCGCTGCCCTCGAGAGGTGTACAATACTCTCAATAAGTTTACTACAAAGGAACCACCTGCCCTCTTGAGTGGATAGCAGCATTTCAGAGCCGAACACTCATGGCCACCAAGAACAAATCTTCTTGGTGTGTCGCATTCGTGGGAAGTAAGCAGGAGCGAGCTGCAGCTTGGCTTCGAAGCTTGCCTCATGGTTCGATCAAGAGCTGGGATGAAATGAGAGCAAAATTTCTGAAAGAGTTCGAGACGGCAGAGCGACCAAAGAAATCTATTGAAATTTGTACGAGGTCCGTCAAGGAGAGGGGAATCATGCAAGAGTTACTATAACAGATTTATGAGAGTTTATGAGCAGACAAAGAACTTTCCTGAGAATGAAGTCAAAAGAGGTTTCGTGAACGGCATCACCAAAGGAATGATGAAAACTCACTTCGCCATGCATCCTCCTACGAATTTGCATGACCTTTTCAACTAGGCACGCATATTCGGTCTGACAGAAGTGGCTCCCTCACCTTCCGGAAAGGGAAAAATTGAAACGAATCTTGATCCTCGAAGGATGAGAAAAGAGAGGAGCCTAGGGAGGAATGGAAGGACGATCAGAGAAAAGAAAAGGACAGAGACAGAGAGGTCAAAAAGCCGATAAAGTTCGATGAGTCCGAGTTCATCCCCATCAATGCGAGTCTATCCGAGATACTTTACGAAATCCGTGATCGGATCGAAAGACCAAGACCATTGAGGTCCGATCCTAAAAAAAAGGATGAGACAAAGTACTGCGATTTCCATGAAGATCACGGTCACGTCACAGATGAGTGTATCACCCTGAGAAGGTGTCGTCAACAAGATGGTCAAAGATAGAGAGTTGGATAAATACAAAAAGCACGGAGGGGGAAACAGAAATGACAGAGGCCCCGGGAAATATCAAAATGAGATCAAAGTAATCATAGAAGAGTTCCCGAGCAACCATCAGATTAAGAGCCAAATCAATGCGATTAATATCAGAGGAAGAGAGAAGCCAGTTGTCATGGCTCCAAACGAGCAAGCTATCTCCTTCACTCGAAGTGAGCTAGCAAAACCGCCGGGCGCAATGGAGTTTCCCATTGTGGTCCAAGTCGGGATCAATAATTTTGGCGTCAACCGTGTCCTCCTAGACACGGGGGCCGCCAGGGACACCATTTACTTGGAGAATCTCAAACAGTTGCCGATAGGAACATCTAAGATAAAGCCTTATCTGGGAATGTTAGAAGGATTCTCCAACGATAAAGTAACTATTTTAGGTGTCATTGATCTGGAGGTCGAGATTGGCGACCACCCGTCATATCGAAAGGAGAAAGTTAACTTTCTAGTCGTTGATCTATATTCTCACTACACGGAGATCCTGGGGATCCCGTCGTTGAGGAAGTTTCAAGTGGTTGTCTCGATGCCCCATCAGAGGGCAAAATTTTATACTGATGAAGGAATCGGAATGATCGTCAGTCGACCTAAAACTCTGTTGGATCACGTGACCACGAATCGAAGCGATTATCCGACAAGAGGGACATACAAAAGGCCTCAGGTTGAATCCTCCGAGTCGGCCTCTCGACGGGCTAGCATCGACACAGTCGAAGAGACGGAGGCTCGAAATGAGCCGAATCTGTCGAAGGTGGTAATGGAGATCGACCAGGAGGAGAATATCGGGTCTGGGACGGTCGAGCAGAAAAAATTTGTTTGCAAAACCTTCCAAGTCAGAGATGAGTCCGACTTCACGGCCCATGATGAACTACCGCAAGTTGTCGTGAATGGAAGGTATCCTGATTAGAAAATAAAGATTGGGGGCCAGATGGAAATAAGAGAGGGAAGAGCTAATATCATTACTCAAGGAAAACTTGGACGCATTCGCCTGGGCTGTCACAGATATGAGGGGTGGAGCCCGAGGTAGCACTGCATCACCTCAGTATAGATCCGCGCTTCAAGCCCGTACAACAAAAAGCCCGCCAGTTCTCCAAGGAGAAAGAAGAAGAAATCAAGGTTGAGGTAGACAAGCTGGTCGAAGATGGGATTATCAAAGAACTCCAATACCCGACCTGGCTGGCCAACGTGGTGATGGTTAAGAAGCACAATGGAAAGTGCCGCATGTGCATCAATTTTACAGACCTGAATAAAGCATTCCCGAAAGATCCTTATGAGCTTCCGAGGATCGACATAATGGTCGATCAAATCGTTGGATTTGAAATGTTGAGCTTCCTGGATGCGTATTCTGGATACCATCAGGTAAAAATGGCGAATGAGGAAAAAGAGATGAACGCCTTCAGGGCTGCAGGCGGGATGTTTTATTATGAAATGATGCCCTTCGTTTTGAAAAATGCTGGGTCCACCTATCAACGAATGGTTAACAAGGTCTTCGGCTCTCAAATTGGGAAAAATATGGAAGCTTACATCGACGACATGGTCGTTAAATCAGCTCAACCGATCATCTGGCAGACTTGCAAGAGACCTTCAATAACGTCAATATGCACTCCATGATGCTGAATCCCGTGAAATGCACTTTTGGGGTTCAAGCTGGGAAGTTCTTGAAATTTATGGTTACCCAAGGGGGATCGAAGCGAACCCAGAGAAGATTCAGGCCTTGGCAAACATGAAAAAGCAACCTTGTGTCAAAGAGGTGCAGAGATTGAACGAAGGATTATTGCTCTAGGGAGGTTCGTCTCTAAATCTGCTTACAAATATCTCCCGTTTTTCAAGATTCTCAAAGGAAACAAAACCTTCGAATGGACCGAAGAGTGTTCTCAGGCCTTCAAAGCCATCAAGACTTATTTGGCAAGCCCACCTCTGTTGGTCAGTCCGACGCTAAGAGACAAACTTTTTCTGTATTTGGCAGCTTCGGACCGGGCCGTTGCTGCTGTACTTGTCAAAAAGGACGGGACCCTCCAAAAACCCGTTTATTATGTCTCAAATGCCCCTAGTCCCGTTTAGAGCCGTTACCTAAATGCATAAAAATTGGCTTACTCGCTTGTCATTACAGCCCGAAAACTAAGGGCTTATTGTTCCTCACACACGATCGTTGTACTGACAAATAGTCCACTACGACAACTGCTGCACAAGCTGGATTTATCAGGCCGTTTGTTACGATGGGCTATCAAGCTGACCGAGTTCGTCATCCGATACGAGCCCAGGAAAGCAATCAAGGCACAATCTTTGGTAGATATCATAGTCGAAACGAGCTTCAACGAGGAGATACCCGGTGGACAGCTTAGCTCTCCGAACGTCGATGAATTAAATACCTCAGCAGTGATCGCACCGCAAAGGCCAAGTCACTGTTGGTAGATGTATGTTGACGGGGCCGCGAGGCGAAATGGCTGTGGAGCCGAGATAATACTCTTGAAGCCATGCTCATCTGAAGTGATTGAAAAGGCCTTAAGATTCAAATTTCACCGCTTCCAACAACCAAGCCGAATATGAAGCAGTCATAGCAGGCCTAGAACTGGCCAAAGCTATGGATGTTGAAAACTTGGAAGTTTTTTGTGATTAAAAGGTGGTAGTGCGTCAAATCAACCGTACTTTTGAAACGAGAGACGAAGTATTGAAACGATATCTTAATCTCATCAAGAGGTTGATAAGCCGTTTCAAATATTATGAGTTCCAAAATATACCATGCGAGCGGAATGAACGAGAGGACTATCTGTCCAGACTAATCTACAAAGACGAGTTCAACGACTCTGCTATTATGTTTGAGTACCTTGAAGAGACAGCCGTCTGTCGGGCCTAGATCATGGATATTCAACCATCGGTCCCGTGCTGGATAGACGAGATCAAGGCGCATATCGAAAACGAGATCCTTCCTGAAGATACCAAGGAGGCCCAAGCCTTAAAGAAAAGAGCGGCACATTACACGGTCCTGAATGGAATTTTATATCGAAGATCTTTTTCAAAGCCGTTGCAACGCTGTGTCCACCCGAAAGAGTTCAAGGATTACTGACAGAACTACACGAAGGGGTGTGCGGAGACCATCCCTCCAGCCACACTCTGGCTTAGAAAGCTTTATTAGCAAGATATTATTGGCCAAAACTGGCTGAAGATGCTGAAAGATACGCTAAGAGCTGTGACAAGTGCCAGTGCTTCGCCGACATACCAAGGCTGCCTTCAGTGGAGTAAAGCATCATCATCGCCGCATGGCCCTTCGACATATGGGAGATCGACCTAATCGGCCCGCTTAAGAAAGGCCGAGCGATCTGTGAGTATGTGGTTGTCGCTTTGGATTACTTCACAAAATGGATCGAGTCAAAAGCGCTTGTTAAAATCTGTGCCAAGGATATAATTTACTTCCGGCTGGATCAAGTTTGGACTCGGTTTGGGGTTCCACGAGCAATCGTATCTGACCACGGGCCACAGTTTAGAGACGGATTCGATGAATTTTGCAAAGAACACAATGTCAAACATTGACAGTCCTCGGTATGCTACCCCCAAGGAAATGGTCAGGCGGAGAATGCCAACAAGCAAGTATTGAAGGTGTTGGACATATTTTAAGTTTTAATGACGAGTTCCAGACTAGCTATTATAGAGAAAAGGCAAAAAGATGTCTAGATCAAATGTATAGGTTTATTAGAGTTTGATCTTTGTATTGGTTTGATCAAACAAGCACTGTAAAAGGTCGGCTGACTTTATCAGCAGACCTGTCTAGGTCAGTGGAGTGTCTAGGTTAGTAGACTTACTAGGGACCTGTGAAGAATGAAGGCTGAGGGTTCAAACTCAGTTATTGAAGGCTAATGGATCAAACTTAGTATTTAAAGTCAAGGATATGGAATCAGAATTTAGGGAAGTTTGTGATGACCTAAACTGATTACATAAACCTTGTGTACAAGGTCTGAGTTCCATATGATAAGTGGTGATTGGAACTTATTTATGTTCAAAATGGTGTACTATAACTTCACAATAAAAAGTTAAATAGGAAGAAGTCAACTGAAAGTGTTATAAAAACACAAGAGACTTAAACCTGCTGACAGATGGGTACATCAGCAGGCTGATATACTTCAGATATTTGCTGAGTATAATTCTCGATTTAATCAAAGGTTACATTGGAAGATTAAAAGGATAAGGATGGATTAAAAGCCTTAATTTTGTCAACAAATCAATGGTCAAGATAAAAGGAACGTTGGAAAGATTTAGAACTTTATCCAATGGATACAAGTCAAAGGGTGGACAGTCTGAAAACTGACAAAAAGCTGATTGATAGTGTCAGTCCTATGAACAGAGACAAAAAGCAAGTCAAGATGAAGACAAGTCTGAAACGGCTATGTTTGAAATTCAAACATAAGTCACATGATTCTCACCTATAAATAGTAGACTCCTGATTCAGATACAAGTGATGAAAAACAGATGAACATATAATCCATATGAAGCTATCAAGTTAAATCAAGTTTTTCACCCTGCTGTCATACACTGAGCTTAAACTTACTGATCAAGTAATTTCTTCAAGTGTAACCTGCTATCAAGTTACATCAAGTAAACACACTTGAAGTCATCAAGCTGCTGATCATTTCATCCTGATCAAGCTGCTGACAACTGAATCATTTATTTGATTCAATCTTTCTTTTACAAGAAACCTGCTGAAGACAGTGAAGCATCTTTTGGGTGTCAAGAACCGTTATGTGTGTGGTGGAGCTGGTGAAGAGGCAATCCTACCCTTCACGGACCAGTGGAATACTTTGGAGCAACAATCCTACCGGTTTCAAGTGTTTAGTTTGTGAAGCCATTGTCATTGGTGAAGGACAAACAACTTAGGGATTTTTGTAACTGTAACCGCAAGGATCTCTAGTGAATTTCCTCCAACATCACAGGAGAAGAGTGGACTGACAGGATTACAACACCTGGAACCACTATAAAATTTGCCTACTTACTTTCTGCACTTACTTTCTGCATTTAGTATACTGATCACATCAATCTACTGAAACTAGCAACTGAATCACACTCTTACACTACTGAGTATCCTATACTTAGTATCATTCTTTTAACAACAAGTAATAAGGCTTAAATTAAATATATTCCGCTACAACAAATTCAGTTACATCAATAGTCAGTAGACTACTGAGTGGTCAGCAGACTACTGAGCGGTCAGCAAGCTACTGACCTTGCTGAGTTTGTCAACTCCAAAAGTTTTAAGTGTTAAGTTTATTCACCCCCTCTAAACTTAACCAAATCCTTTTCAAGGGACCAACAATTGGTATCGGAGCAGTGCTTCTGTTCTGAAGTAATCCTACTTGTTGTGCTTGTGAAAATTCTTTGAAAACTTTTTCAAGTTTCTGATTTTTAAAGCTTTGCATCATGGATAACAATTAGTATGCTAGGACTATGTTGATATGCTCTCTAGATCGTTTTGATGAATATAAACGTCGTATGCAGGCTTATTTAGTTGCAACACTTGATTAAATGATGGATGTGCTGACTGATGGACCACTGGAGATCACAAAAGCCATAACTATGGGCAGTGAAACTCAGTATGTTCCAAAGCCAAAAAGAGAGTGGGGTGCTGAAGATAGAAAAAGAGCAAATCTCAACAATATTTCTATTGATATCATTTGCAGAACCTTGGATAGAAATATGTACATGAAAGTGAAGGATTGCAAGACTGCAAAGGAACTTTGGGAAAAATTGCAACTAATCTATGAAGGCACTGATGCTATCAAGAAATACAAAGTCAGTGTAGCCAAAAGAAAGTTCCAATATTTCAAAATGTGTTGGACATATTTTAAGTTTTAGTGATGAGTGCCAGACTAGCTGTTATAGAGCAAAGGCAAAAAGATGTCTAGATCAAATGTATAGGTTTATTAGAGTTTGATCAAACAAGCATTGTAAAAGGTCAGCTGACTTTCATCAGTAGACCTGTCTAGGTCAGTAAGGTACCGGAGTCAGTAGACTAGTTTAGGAACCTGCTGAAGACTGTAGGCTGAGGGCTAAAACTCAGTTATTGAAGGCTAAGGGATCAAACTTAGTATTTAACGTCAAGGCTATGGAATCAGAATTTAGGGAAGTCTGTGATGACCTAAACTGATTACATATACCTTGTGTACAAGGTCTAAGTTCCATAAGTTAAGTGGTGATTGGAACTTAGTTATATTCAAATTGGTGTAATCTAACTTCATAATAAAAAGTTAGATAAAGAAAAGTCAGCTGCAGTGTTTTGTAAACACAACAACCTTGGATCAGCTGACTGATATGTATTTCAACAGACTTACATTCACAGGAACCTGCTGAACATATATTTTGATTTAATCAAAGGTTACATTGGAAGATTACAAGGATAAGGACATATAACAACTCTTGATTTTTATCAACAAATCAATAGTTAAGATTAAAGGAACATTGGAAAGATTCAGAGCTTTATCCAATGGATACAAGTCAAATGGTGGACAGTCTTAAAACTGTCAAAAAGTAAAGTGACAGTGTCAGTACTATGTACAGGGACAGAAAGCAAGTCAAGATGGGACAAATTTGAAACGGCTATGTTTGAATTTCAAACATAAGTCACAAGGATTCTCACCTATAAATAGAAGACCTCTATTATAAGAACAAGAGATGAATTTTGAAAAACAACAAGATAATTTATCTGAAGCTATCAAGTTTATTATCAAGAAAATCACCCTGCTGACCCTACTGAATGTAAAGCTACTGATCCAGTAAACTATTCAAAGTGTAATCTGCTATCAAGCTACATCAAGTTTACACACTTGAAGACATCAAGCTGCTGATCATTTCGTCCTGATCAAGTCGTTTGAAAGCCGAATCACTACTTGATTCAAACTTTCTTTTACAAGAAACCCGCGAAGATAGAGAAGCACTTAGTGTCAAGAACTGTTGTTTGTGGTGGAGCTGGTGAAGAGGCAATCCTACCCTTCAAGGACCAGTGGAAGACTTTGGAGCAGCAATCCTACCTGTTCCAAGTGTTCAGTTTGTGAAGCCATAGTTATTGGTGAAGGACAAACAACTTAGGGATTTTTGTAACTACAACCTCAAGGATCTCTAGTGAATTACCTCCAACATCCCAGGAGAAGAGTGGACTGACAGGATTACACCACCTGGAACCACTATAAAAATTGCCATCTTACTTTCTGCATTTAATTTCTACATCTAGTATATTAAGCACATCAACCTACTGAAACTAGAAACTGAATCACACACTTACACTACTGAGTATCTAATACTTGGTATCATATTTTAACAACAAGTAATAAGGCTTAACTTGAATAAATTCCGCTGCAACAAATTCAGTAAAATCAACGGTCGACGGACTAGTGCGAGTGGTCGACGACTACGAGCGATCGACGAGCTACCGAACTTGCTGAGTTTGTTAACTCCAAAAGTTTTAAGTGTTAAGTTTATTCACCCCCTCTAAACTTAACCAAAGCCTTTTCAAGGGACCAACAAAATGAAATCAAATGAAACCATTGAAAAGTTGGAGTCAAGATTCAATGCTATCATGGATGAACTTACCCTGCTGAATGTAGTATACACAAAGGAAGAGATCAATACAAGAATTTTGGAAGCCCTACCTTCAAAGGAAGTTTGGGAGATGAAGGTTACTGCCATAGAAGAGTCCATGAGACTACATGAAGAGGATACCTTCAAATTGTTTTCAGATCTCAAGGCATATGAATTCAGTAAGAAATTTGTTCCTGATACTGAAAAAGAGGAACCAAAGACTATTGCATTGGCTGCTACACATAAAGAAGAATCATCAGGTGCTCAAGATGATCTACTGGATGAAATGCAAGGGAAAATAGCCCCAGTGAGCAAGAAGATCAGAATGATGAAGTCAAGAAGGGCTTCTCTAAGGAATTTTACCAAGAAAACAAGTGAAAATAAAAAGGAAGAATCCAAGAAAGATAATTACTACTTGTGCTTTCATTGCAAGAAACCAGGACACTTCAAACCCCAATGTCCTGACTTGAAACAGAAAAAGGAACCTGATTATCTGTGCTTCAACTGCAAGAAACCTGGACATTTTAGACCTGATTGTCCAGACATACTGAAAAACAAAAAAAAAATCAGCAAAGAAGATCTGGCAAGAAAGCAATGGTTGTTGTTGATGAATCTGGCTATGAAGTGGAATCAGAAAAAGGAAATGAATCAGATGACACTGCCCTCATAGCTAATATGGATGATTATGCTTTAATGGCCAATATGGATGAGATTGAGGAGGTATACAATTATGTATCTGTAAACACTCCTGCTGAAAGTGATTGTGAATCTACTTGTGTTTCAAATCCTAAAATTTCTGACAGTGAAGAACCTTTGGAAGCCATCCTCAATCAACTGAGGAAATACAATCTGGTTATGAGATTGTGAAGGTTGAAAAAGAAGCATTTCAAGCAGAAATTCAAAGATTAAATGTTGAATTAAGAATTCTCAAAGGTAAGGAAAAATATTATGGACAAACTCAACATAAGTCTATTGTACCTTCAGTAGCTGCTGAATCTGCTGCACAATCTAGTTCCACCACTGCATTCAAATCTGGAAAGACCTTATGGTGATAGAACATGCCTTGGATTTGAAACTCAACAATCTACTAAGATTGGATCCAGTAAGGCTACTGAACCTAGTACCAGAATTGGTCCTAAGTTTGTGCCTGCACAGGATCCAACTCCCAAAAGGGTTTTTGAGGCAGTAAACCCTACTGAGAATGCTTCAAAGAAGCAAAATCAGAAGTCAAAAAGGTCAACAGTACTTAACAAAAAGGGTAAATCCAAGGGTAGGACTGCTGGACCTTCTAGACCTGCTGATAGCGGACCTGCTGCTAAGTCTACTGGACGACAAAAGGGCAAAAATCGAAATATTCCAAAGATAAGAATCCTAAACCTAAAAATGTTAATCATTCAAGGGATACTTATCTCGGGGGGAAAGGTAGATTGTTCCCTACTGATGAAGATTGGAATGTTCCTGCCCTACTGTTAAAAACAATAGACATAACCATAATGCTAGGGTAAAACCTCAGCAATGGAATCAACAAGAGGACTCAGCAGGGGACTTATTTAAGACCTCAGCAGGGACCTCAACAGACTCCATATTACAGGGCTGTTCCTAACAGACAACAACCTCATGGTTATGCTAGTTCTTCTAACAATAGAAATCACTTCAAACAACACTTTGTACCAAAAGGCCAGAAATCATATGTGAATCCTACACAACCAAATGTTAGATTTTATGGAAATGTAGGATACATATATGAACAAAAGTATTTTGCTTTTCAAAGAAGACCTTATGGAAATTTTCCAAGGGTCATGCTTACCACTGACCACTATGGACCCAAACAATTTTGGGTACCTAAAACACATTAACTTTGTTTTGTAGGGTGTATGGTACTTTGACAGTGGATGTTCCAGACATATGACAAAGAATAAGCACTGTCTAACAAACTATGTGGCAAATGATGGTCCAAGAGTGAATTTTGGCAACAAGAACACACCAGGATACGCAAGAGGATATGGAACATTGGTGAGGAATGGATTAACTATCAAGAATGTTGCATTTGTGGAAGGACTGGACTACAACCTATTGAGCACTGGACAATTTGGTGACATGGGTTACAAGGTCACTTTTGACAAAGGCTACTGCATTGTCATTAGTGAAAGAGGTGAACAAGTTGTATTGGTTGAAGGAGACAACAAAACATGTATGTTGTGGATTGGTCTACTGCTGTTCCAGAAACATGCCTGATTGTGCATACCAAGTCAGAACTAAATTGGTTGTGGCATAAATAGTTGAATCATCTCAATTTTGATGATATCAATCAATTGGTGAAAAAGAAGTTGGTGATTGGTTTACCTGAGATCACATTCATAAAAGATGCTATATGTGATGCATGTCACGAAGGTAAACAAACAAAGTCAAGATTCAAGTCAAAGACTAAACAATCAACTAAAAGAGTTTTGTAGCTGATGCATATTGATCTATTTGGACCAGTAATACCAACAAGTGTAACAGGAAAGAAGTACACTCTGGTAGTTGTGGATGATTATTCAAGATACACTTGGGTAATATTTATGAACAAGAAAAGTGAAACACTTCAAAAGATGCCTGAACTTTTGAAGAGATTGCAAAATGAGAAAAGTTTGACAGTAGTGAAGTTCATATCAGACAAGGGTACTGAGTTTCTCAATAAAGTCATAAGAGAATATTGTGAACAAAATGGTGTACTGCATCAATTAGTAGCTGCTGGAACACCTCAGCAAAATGGGGTTGCTGAAAGGAAAAACAGGACTTTGAAAGAAGCAGGGAGGACTATGATTTGTGAAGCATTACTACCTGAAAGATATTGGACTGAAGCAATCAATACAGCATGCTATACACAAAATAGGACCTCAGTAAACAAAAAGCTGCTGAAGACACCTTATGAGATATGGAATGGAATAAAACCAAATATATCTTATTTCCATCCATTTGGAAGCAAGTGTTTTATTTTAAATCATAAGGAACAACTGAAGACATTCCAACCAAAATCAGATGAAGGAATCTTTTTGGGATATTCTTCAGCCAGCAAGGCATTCAGGGTACTGGATAAAAGGACATTGAAACATGAAGAATCAATACATGTTGTATTTGATGAACCTAATTTTACTGGAATGGAAGATGAAGTTGCAGAACCTGTTGAAAATCTCCAAGTCACTGATCCAGAATGTATTGATGTTTTGGAAAGGATAAATGACTTAAAAGTTTCTGACTCTGCCCCTGCTGAAGAACATGCTGGTAACACTACTGATGCAACAACGGATGCAGTTCAAGGATCCGCTGATCCCCCTACTGAAGCTACAATGAGCGAGCTACATCGATGAGCTCTGTAAATCAAACAAATCAAGATGTACAATGGTTGATGGATCACCCTGCTGAACAAGTAATTGGTAACATACAGCAAGGTGTAAGGACTAGAAGACAATTGAAGCAATGTTTACTTGTTTTCTATCCCAAATGGAGCCTAAAGTTGTTGAAGAAGCTATATCTGATCCAGATTGGATAATTTCTATGCAAGAAGAATTAAATGAGTTTGAAAGAAACCAAGTTTGGACTCTAGTGGAAAGGCCAAGTCATGCAAACATAATTGGCACTAAATGGGTATACAGAAATAAATTGGATGAATCTGGTACCATTGTAATGAACAAGGCCAGACTAGTGGCAAAAGGCTATTCTCAAGCATAAGGAATAGACTTTGATGAGACATATGCCCCAGTTGCAAGATTGGAAGCTATAAGATTATTCTTGGCATATGTTGCTTACAAAAACTTCAAAGTATACTAGATGGATGTCAAAAGTTCATTCTTAAATGGCATTCTGGAGGAAGAGGTATATGTTCAGAAACCTCCATGGCTTTGAAGTTAAAGATCAAGAAGATAAAGTGTATAGACTCAACAAGGCACTTTATGGTTTGAAACAGGCACCAAGAGCATGGTATGAAACCCTATCTCAGTTCTTGGTGGATAATGGTTTTACCAAGGTACCATTGACAAGACTCTTTTCAAAATCAATGAAGGGGACAATACCCTGCTGGTACAGATTTATGTTGATGACATAATTTTTGGTTCTGAAAATGAATTGTTGTGTGAAAAGTTTGCTAATCTCATGAAAAGCAAGTTCCAAATGAGCATGATTGGAGAAATGAACAAATTTTTAGGATTACAAGTCAAACAAATGAAAGATGGAATCTTCATTCATCAAACTAAATATACCAAGGAGCCGCTAAAGAAGTTTGGCATGGAAAATAGCACCAAGGTATCAACTCCTATGAGTACAAGCATCAGATTGGATGAAGATAAAGAAGGCAAAGATGTTGATCAGACTTTAAACAGAAGGATGATAGACAGTCTGTTGTACCTCACTGCCAACAGACTTGATATATCCTTTGCAGTAGGTGTTTGTGCAAGATTTCAATCAAAACCAAAGGAAAGTCACTTAGTTGCAGTCAAAAGGATTCTCAAGTATCTAAAAGAGACTTTGGGAGTAGGGATATGGTATTCAAAAGATTGAAGTTTCAAATTTATATCCTACTCAGATTCTGATTATACTGGATGCAAGATTGATAGAAAAAGCACCACAAGAACTTGTCAGTTAATGGGAAATAGTTTTGTTTCCTGGTTTAGCAAGAAACATAATTCTATTTCCACTTCCACTGCTGAAGCTGAATACATTGCTATTGGAAGCTGCAGTGCATAAATACTTTGGCTAAGACAACAACTAAGGGATTATGGAATTGAAGAAAGAGAAATTCCTATAATGTGTGACAACACAAGTGCAATTGCAATCACAGAAAATCCTGTTTTGCACTCAAGAACCAAGCACATTGATGTGAGACATCATTTCATAAGAGATCATGTGGAGAAGAAAGATGCGGTGGTTCTTTACATCCCCACTGAAGATCAACTTGCTAATATTTTTAGAAAACCATTGGATAGTGAAAGATTTTCTAAGTTAAGAACTGAACTTGGCATCATAAAAGTTGACTGATATGTTTACTGGTCAGTAGAGTACTGGAATTCACCAAGGGGATTAGTCTTTGCCCTGTTGGGTGCGCTCACTTGGCGATTAGTCATTGGTATCAACAATTCCATGTACTTAAATAGTTTGGACAATTGAGCAAATGAAGTTGCCAAGGGGATTGGTCTTTGTCCTGTTGGGTGAGCTCACTTGACAGATCAGTCATTGGTATTAAACTTCATCTTGTATTATCAGTTGGACAAAACAAAAGTGTTTGAAGATCATCAGAGTAATCAATCAGCAGGCTGCTGAGCCATTTGTGTCAATAGGCTGCTGAGCCAACTCTACTAAAGACCAAGTCTGCTGGAGTATACGTTACAAGACAGTCAAACTTTAATGAAAGTCAACAATAAACGAATATTACTCTTATCCTTTATAACTACGGTTATAATATCCAACGGTTACAACTCTTTATGGGATAAGTTAGTGGGACACATGGCAGCATTACATTTATTTCAAAGTTAATCGTGGTTAAATGCTACAATACGTGTACAGTACATGCCTGACAGTTATCAACCACTACCTTTCCTTATATATACAAACATAAACACTCAGAAGTTATATACAGACCTCAGATCGATCTTCTCTGAGAACATACAAGTGTGAAAACAGATTTGCAAAGTTTTCTTCTTCATCTTGTTCAATCTTTACAATGGCGGATAAATGAGATGTTCATATTGGCACAAGCCAAAGTTTTAGAGGCTTTGTTGTTGATGCTAACAAGTCTGAGCTAGCCATCAACATTGGAAGAAGGATCAGAAGATACGAAGGACTGGAAGATGTTATAAATCTATGATTAGAAACCATCTCATACACCATTGTTGCTAATTTCTAGAAGAATGTAGTGATAAGAGATGATAGAGAGGCATTCACTACAACAGTCAATGCTCAGCAAATTGAAATAACCTCAAATCTGCCGAGGGAAGTGTTCAGATTAAGACCTGGAAACAATGCTCCCACTAATCCTGAATCAATGCAGCTAGCAAGATTGGAGTTTGTTGATGCAATAAATACCAACAAGTCCATACCATCAACCCTGAGTATCAATGTGAAGCATATCAGATTAGAATATAACCTACTGAGCAAGATTATTGCCAAGAATATTCTTGGATTCAGTGGAAGTCTTGATACTCTTTCAGGACCAAAAATAGACCTGTTGATTATCATATGCAAAAGCATGAAGTTTGATTGGGCCGGATTCTTTGTTAATATATGAAGAAAGTGGTGACAGAAGATAGAGATGGAACAAGGAAGTTCAAGACTAAACCATTGGGTTTGATGATACATGCCATGCTGACTCACTTGCAGATTGCTGATGTTGCACCTGTAAAGATCAACAAGTCAAGATACAAACCTGAAATCACTTATCTCATCCCTGGTTTGGATGGTGATGAAGAAGGAGATGATGAAAGAACATAAAGTGATAATGATGGTGATGACAATGATGGTGGTGGGCAGGCCAAACAAGTTACACAACCTACTGCACCAAAAAAGCCTGTGGAGAAAAGAAAGGCTGCTGATACAAGAAAGATAACTGAGTTTTTAAAGCCTAAAAAGATAAGGCAACAACCAGTAGACATTGATGAGTCTACTGAGGCTCAAGTTGAAGTTGAAGCTACAGAGCCTGCTGGAGCTACAAAGAAAACTACTGCTGAGATTTTAAAAGAACAACAAAAAGAAGATATAAGGAAAAGGAAAGTTGCTGAAATTGAGGATCAACCTGCAAAAAGAAGGAAACATGTTGTGAAGAAAAAGGTTCATGGGAAAGGAAAGGAATTAAGGGTTCTGGAGGCCCAAAAGGAGGTAGAAGAAGAGGTTGTTGAGCCTACTGAGGGTGCTGATGTTGTTGTTGAGCAACAAATTGAAGAACCACATCACACTGCTGCACCTGAACCTGCTGTGAAAGTTGTTGTACCTATTTAAGACCCTGTTGTGGATGCTACAACTCAGGGGGAAGAACAAACAGTTGCAGACCCTGCTGATGAGCATATGAGTTAGAGGGAACCAAGTGTTGAAGAGTTGGAGGTAGTAGGTACAAATGTACAACCTGATGAACCTACTGACCTATTTGTATCTGCTGATGATACTTTAAGTCATCTCGTTGAGACCTTTGGAGGACAACAAGTTGAACAACCTGCTCCAAGAAAGCCCATTATGCCCTATGAAAGAAAACAAAAGAAGTCAAAGAAAGAAAGAGTGGATCTTGACTTCAAAAGGGTTCAAAAGTACTTTGAATGGAAGTTTGGTTACTATGAAAGACAAAAAATCCATCATCCGATTCGGATTGATGATCATCCTATGTTCCTAGACAATCTATGACTAGTTTTAAAGAATGGGCATTTGAATAGTTAAATAAAGTAGAAAGTTTGGAGATACTTGCACTGATTGATATAGTTTGGGACAAAGGTTGGAACTTATGATGGGATTGGAGGAATCCCCGTACATTATGAGGAGATCTGCCGAAGCACGATGTGCCGCCGTAAAACCCGTTCTTTGTAGAGTCACTGGAGAGAAGGTTGCTGAAGGTAAAGATAGTCAGCAGACTGTTGTTGATGCGGATGAACACCTGGTGGACTATGACTTCAGTGATGAAGAATTTCAAATTCCAGAGGAAGAGGAAGTTGTTGATGAGCCTGAACAGGCACATGTACCAATATTTGAAGAAGTACATGTTCCTCAACCTCAACCTGAACAAGAACTTATTTTGGAGGCTATTTTTGGAGATGCAATTGAGAAGGTTCCTGAACCTGCTGAATGGGACAGGACAAGAGAAATTTTTGTAAGGCAACCTAGGGCTGAGGACAATGTGGAACAGCCTGCTGGAGGATTTGCTGGAGGTATGGCTGGAATGAATGAGATTACAGTGCATGTTTTGGAAGAGTTAAGAGCTGTAAGGGCTGATATAACCCAATTGAGGACTCAACTGAATAGAACTGAACAAAGATTTGAGAATTTGATGAATCTATTGGAAAACAGAGGAAGGACCACTGAGACAGTTGCTTCTAACATTACCTCTGCTCAATTTGCTATTAATGACCTAATCAAGGATGTAAGAGGTATAAAGACCAACACAGCAAACAAAGATAAGCATTTGAATGAACAGATTGCCTCAATACACAAGAAGTTGGACAAGCTTGCTGAGGCACCTAAACCTGCTGTGGTACTTCAATCTGCTGAGGCACCTTAACCTACTGTACTTGATCCTAAGATTACTGAGAGGATCAATCTGTTGAAACAAACTGTTGAAGGAAGGATCACTGCAGTTGACACACTGACTAAGATAATGGAAGGTCAACTTGCAAACTTGGTGATCACACAAGAAAGTGTTCATGGCTTATTGTCCCCGTTTATTAATGATGTCAATAAGGGGAAGAGGGCCTTACAGGAGAAGCAAAAGAAGCTGCAAGGATTTTTGCTAAGAAGAAATGGGAGGATGACTTAAATGAGTTCAGGAAACCTACACCTGGCAGGATTCAGATGACTGATGACCTCCTGAAAGAATACAAGAAGCTATACTATGGAAAGAAGAGACCCTATCATGACATGGGATTTCAGGAAGGACTCAACTCATTTTTGGGGCTAAAATTTTAGGAAGTAAGGGTCAAATCATTGAGAGCTTCTAGTAGAGGTGGAAGAGGTGGAAGAGGTCAAAGACTGGGAAGTCAGTCAGCAAGGGATTCACTGGAAGAATTCAAACATTTCTACATGGGACAAGGCTTCAATGTTCATACTATAAGATTGACTCTACCGAAGCCTGGAAATGGTGGAAACAACTACATACTTGGGTTGATTTCTCTACAATAGAAAATCAATGGATGCTAGATGTAGTTAGGGAAATCAAGGAGTATCAAGAGAAGCAAGAGCATGACAGAAACAAAAACTAGATCAGCACACTTACTTATGCATTTACCCTTCTTCTTATCCTAGTTTGTAATAGCTTTGAACAAGTATGTTTTAATGAAAGAGGACTGAAGTTTGTTCTGTTTTTGTTTTTATCTTTTTGCTTTGCTGTAAGGAGGGTATTGGCATCATCACTAAAAAGGGGGAAATTGTTGGACATATTTTAAGTGTTAATGATGAGTGCCAGACTAGCTATTATAGAGGAAAGGCAAAAAGATGTCTAGATCAATTGTATAGGTTTATTAGAGTTTGATCTTTGTATAGGTTTGATCAAACAAGCACTGTAAAAGATCAGCTGACTTTATCGACGGAGACTGTCTAGGTCAGTAGAGTGTCTAGGTCAGTAGACTTACTAGGGACCTGCTGAAGACTGAAGGCTGAGGGTTAAAACTCAGTTATTTAAGGCTAAGGGATCAAACTTAGTATTTAAAGTCAAGGATATGGAATTAGAATTTAGGGAAGTCTGTGATGACCTAAACTTATTACATATACCTTGTGTACAAGGTCTGAGTTCCATATGATAAGTGGTGTTTGGAACTTAGTTATGTTCAAAATGGTATACTCTAACTTCATAATAAAAATTAAGATGAGAAGAAGTCAGCTGAAGTGTTATTAAAACACAGGAGACTTAAACCTGCTGACAGATAGGTACATCAGCAGGCTGATATACTTCAGATATTTGCTGAGTATAATTCTCGATTTAATCAAAGGTTACATTGGAATATTAAAAGGATAAGGATGGATTACAAGACTTGATTTTATCAACAAATCAATGGTCAAGATAAAAGGAAAGTTGGAAAGATTCAGAACTTTATCCAATGGATACAAGTCAAAGGATGGACAGTCTGAAAACTGACAAAAAGCTGACTGACAGTGTCAGTCATATGAACAGAGACAAAAAGTAAGTCAAGATGGAGACAAGTCTGAAACGGCTATGTTTGAAATTCAAACATAAGTCATATGATTCTCACCTATAAATAGAAGACTCCTGATTCAGATACAAGTGATGAAAAACAGATGAACATATAATCCATATGAAGCTATCAAGTTAAATCAATTTTTTCACCCTGCTGTCATACACTGAGCTTAAACTTACTGATCAAGTAATTTCTTCAAGTGTAACCTGCTATCAAGTTACATCAAGTAAACACACTTGAAGACATCAAGCTGCTGATCATTTCATCCTGATCAAGTTGCTGACATCTGAATCATTTATTTGATTCAATCTTTCTTTTACAAGAAACCTACTGAAGACAGTGAAGCATCTTTTGGGTGTCAAGAACTGTTGTGTGTGTGGTGGAGCTAGTGAAGAGGCAATCCTACCCTTCAAGGACCAGTGGAATACTTTGGAGCGGCAATCCTACCTGTTTCAAGTGTACAGTTTGTGAAGCCATAGTCATTGGTGAAGAACAAACAACTTAGGGATTTTTGTAACTGCAACAACAAGGATCTCTAGTGACTTTTCTCCAACATCATAAAAGAAGAGTGGACTGACACGATTACAACACCTGGAACCACTATAAAATTTGCCTACTTACTTTCTGCATTTTGTATACTAATCACATCAATCTATTGAAACTAGCAACTGAATCACACACTTACACTACTGAGTATCCTATACTTAGTATCATTCTTTTAACAACAAGTAATAAGGCTTAAACTAAGTATATTCCGCTGCAATAAATTCAGTTACATCAACAGTCAGTAGACTACTGAGTGGTCAGCAGACTACTGAGCAGTCAGCAGGCTACTGACCTTGCTGTGTTTGTCAACTCCAAAAGCTTTAAGTGTTAAGTTTATTCACCCCCCTCTCTAAACTTAACCAAAGCCTTTTCAAGGGACCAGCAGAAGGAATTGAATTAAAGCCTAGACGAAAAGGCCGGGAAATGTTTAGATTACCAACCCGAAGCTCTGTGGTCACTTCGAATGACCCAGAAGGTAACAACCGAGGAAACGCCATTCTCGTTAACATATGGGTCAAAGGCAATGGCACCTGTGGAAATGGCCCTACCAAGTATAAGGGTTTCCCACTTTGATGAGGCTGACAACATCGTTAATCGACAGATCGAATTGGACCTTGCAGAGGAAAAACACTTAAAAACGCGTTCGTAGTTGGTTAACTACAAGCAAGCCGCAAAACGGCACCATGATAAGCGGATCTGTGATCACTCTTTCACAGTGGGAGATTTTGTCCTGCACAAAAGACAAGCAACCGGCCAGAAAACCGATAAAGGAAACATGTCCGAAAATTGGGAGGGTCCATGGCAAGTGTCGAGAATAGTCAAAAAAGGGACTTATATCCTGGCAAGTGTCGAGAATAGTTCAATCGACCCTAGCACACCGACAATCAGAAGCGATACTACACGTAAGCGATAATATTATTCGTTTCAGAGCATTTTTTGTAAAGGCGTCGAGACCGTTTAATCGCAATCAATGAAATCTATTTTCAAAAAGTCAATAAAGCAAACAAATTCTGGGCACGCGAATTTGCTGAAAATACGTATCAGACAAACATATGCGCGACACCAATAGAGATTCACTAGTTTGCAACAAAATAAAACACAGAAGCAAAAATCAAGCTAGCAAAAGTAAGGAAAGTCAATTCATTACAAAATGAGGTGACTTTTTACAAGGAGCAAAAAAAAAAAAAGACCACTGCTCCATTCTTCATTCATCCGTCTCGGGATGAGCATAATATTGGTTTGTGGTGGAGCAAACCGGTATTCCTTGGCTCCGAATGCACATGCTGGAGATCATCCAGGCGAACGGCAGGGCCAGCCCATCATCCATCAGGGTGGCAAACTTGATCGCCTCAAAATGGATCAGACGACCCCAATTGATTGTCACATCAGGAACAGAAAGAGCGTAAAGAACAAACGCCTCATCATCAGTGACCTCGTTACGATCAGGAAGACAAAAAACCCGAGTGTGTAGGAAGCATTTCCACTCCCTCTCCTCCCGGTTCAGCATATCTACTGTCACGTCTATGCCATCCATCCACTTGTTGCGAAGCGAAAATTGGAAGACGTCGAACCAAGTAGCATAATAGTCAATCCCGTCGTCGAGATTCCAGTAAGAGTCGTAATCCTCAGCAGGATCTGGGAGGCTATAAAAGTCATTTATGGCGGCCGGGGTGAAGTCCACAGTTACCCCACGAACGGAAACGGTGGTAGTACGATCAGCATGCCCATTCTCAGATAGGGCGGAATAAAACTCGCGCACCAGGGTTAAGTTATACTCCCCGGCCGGTGTGGTGACAAAATTCCTCCAGCCGTTGGCGTTATTGATAGCCCGATGACCTGGACCAACACGACGCAAATTTAGCCTCTACTCCACCCGGTGGCTGTGGTCACGAAAGTAGGCCATGAAGTTATTCATAGCCACCGGAGAAGCGGTGAGCTGAAAACAAACCGAAGGTTCCCCCCCGGAGCAGGATCAAAGGCATTAGAGCCCTGGCTGGAGTATTCGGAAGAAGACATAGTAAAAGTTTCCAAAAAGTTCGAAAGAATGAAAGAGTTTCTCAAGAAAGATGAAGAATTTTCAGAAAAAAGTTGCAAGTGAGGAAGAAGAGGGAAACCTCCTCCTTTTATAGGCCCAGAAAATCAAAAGGCGGGAAGGCCAAAAGTCACACACATTCGAACTCAAGTCTCTACAATAATCGAGCTGACGCTTCAAAAGGAGCAGTCATAATGCGTCGGTTGGGTAAGGAACCATAAATGCGTCGGTTGAATGAAGCCTACAACTCCTTAATTAGTATGCAGTATCACACGATTGATTCTCCATTAAATATCAAGATCCATTATTGATTACATTCTACTATTTCACCCTAATTGAGCCATGATTGCCCCACGTTGGCACAATAATGGCCATCAATCCCAGGACACGAAATCAAGGATTCTTCCGATAACCCCCCCCCCCCCCCCCCCCCCACATGGGATTCATGTATAAAGGACCATTGTCCTCTCTTTCAGAACTATATCAATTGGCATGATCCAATACATAGTGAGTACGAATGAAGTGTCAAACGTAAATCATTAACAAAATCTTTAGTATAATAGTTGGAATTCTCCTAAAGAGTCCAATTACATGAAAAATGAAATCCGAGGATTTCCAAACATCATCAATATACGAATATATTTTTAGAGCCAATAAGGTCTTAGGACTTTGATGTCCTAATTCAAATCCCACCGGCGACAAGATATGTGTTTAACGATGCATATACTTTATTGGCCCATGCTCATTAGGGTACTATGACCCCTCAAAATAAAAATACAAATTATAGTTATAATATACATATGGCAAAAAGCACTGGATGTCTCTAAACTATTATTATCGTAACACTTTTGTTTCTATTTATTTTTAAAATTGTCCCTTAAACAATTATTTAGTAATCGTCGGAGCCAATGAAGTCTTAGGACTTCGATGTCCTATTTCAAACCCCTCCGGCAACAAGATATGCGTTAACGATGTATGTAAATGGTCCATGGTCATAGAGGTCTATGACCCCTCAAAATAAAAATACAAATATAATATACATATGGTGAAACTGTTTCTAAACTGTATTTTCAACACATTGACTCTTACACTGTTTTATAGTAACAAATTGGCTCATGTTTAGTTTGTATTAGCCATTTTGATATCAAAACCCCCTTATTTTAATCACATTTGATCACACAAACGTGATTCACTTTATTTTGGAGTTCAACGCAACAAACGTCATAAAAAACGGACTTCAAAATCATCTCACGATGATCATCTTTGATCATTATACAAGATCAATTTTTGCCATGATATTGCCAATGATTTTGAACCTGGTTTTTTTATTCTGTTTTGTTAAGATCAAGAGCTTACCGTTCTACTACAACCAATTGGTGTTAGTTAAGGTTATGCTATATTTCATTTTACATTAAGAGTGTGCCCCCTCAAGTGTGGGCAATCTCTCCCAACACCTGATCTCACGACCTCTTGCTCCGATACCATGATAGGATCAAGCATTTACCTCATGACCTCAAGTGTGGGCACTCTCCCAACACTAGCACTATTTTTTAAAATAATGTTCACGCCAGGGTTCGATCTCATGACCTCTGTCTCTGATACCATTAAGATCAAACAATTACCATTCTACTAAAACCAATTTTTTTAAATAATGTTCATACCAAGGTTCGATCTTATGACCTCTGTCTCTGATACCATGTTAAGATCAAACAATTACCATTTTACTAAAACCAATTGATGTTAGTAAATGCGCTACTATATTCTAAAACCAATTGATGTTAGTAAATGCGCTACTATATTTATTTATACATTCAAGGGTGTGGACAATCTGTCTCAACACCCCCCTCAAGTGTGGACAATCTATCCCTACACTTGCACAATTTTTTATTCAAGAGTGTGACCAATCTCTCCTAACACCCTCCTCAAGTGTGGGCAATCTCTCCCAACACTTGCACAATTTTTTTAAATAATGTTCACACCAGGGTTCGATCTCATCACCTCTTGCTCTGATACCATGTTAAGATCAAGCACTTACCGTTGTACTAAAACCAATTGGTGGTAGTAAATGTGTTACTATATTTCCTTATACATTCAAGAATGTGGGCAATCACTTCCAACATGTTTGTTGTATTAAACTCTTTGAAACAATAGCTGTGTTGGGTGTGATCATAACAATGTTTTTCATAATATAATGGGAAATTTAATATTTTTTTAATTTATTAAGGGCCAATATGTTAATGGAAAAATCAATTAAGTGCTAGTTTCTTACCGAAACATTGATTAGGGGCCAGAATGTTACGATCGTGAAAGTTTAAGGGCCTTCGGCGTCTTAATCATGATATTGTTCTGTTAATAATTAATCGTGCCATTACTGCACCTACTTTGATAGAATTTGATACACGCGAATTGTCGTATTGATGAGATTGATAATCACCCTTAAGTTTTTCTTTATTTCCCGTTGCTATGTATTAAGGAAATTGACTATTGATTTGCAAAATATTTTGGGTGGTATTAACAAGTTGAAGTGCATATTTTTACTATCCTGCTCCGGCTTCGGGACACATGATGTTAGGATAGAAGATTTGTTAATTGACTCTGTCGATAAAGTAAATTATCGGTAGTGCAGTTCTTGGTAGTTCACGAAGATCTATTAAATTTCAACTTCGTTCATCCATTGATGAATATGGTGTTGTTACCAAAATTGAAAATTGATCATAATCACAAGTGTCAAGTACGTGTTTAAGCCATGTTGGCTAACTTTCCGTTTAACTGTTAGGAAAGGAACACAAACCTCTAGATTCGTGTAAACTAGAGGTGATAAAAGTATCTTGTTACTTTTATTGATTATAGCACCAAATATTGGGATGTTTAAATGCTGAAAAGCAAAAATAAGGCTCGTGATGCCTTGAGGGTTGTCAGAATGAAGGTGTATCCTTAGGGATTGTGATGGTGGATATGATGTATTGTTTCATGAGTCTTGCTAAGGACCCGGCATCATTCATCAAACAACTACACCATACATACCTCAATCCAATGGTGTTGCTAAATGCAAGAACCAAACTCTTAAAGAGATGATGAATGCAATGTTGATAAGTTCTGGTTTACCTCAAAACTTGTGGGGGGAAGCTGTCCTCTTAGCAAAATTCATTCTGAACAAGATCCCTTCAAAAAAGAAGGATGACACCATGTATGCATTGTGGAAAGGCCATAGTCTAGCTACAAATTCTTGGAAATATGGGGGTGTTTGGCTAAGGTAGAAGTACCTAACCCAAACCAAGTGGAAATAGGTACTAAAACTATTGATTGTATATTCATCGGATATACTCTAACGAGTTGTTCTTATTGGTTTCTAATGCATAAAATGACATCTATGATGTACATTGTGGTGTCATCATCGAGTCTATGCATGTTGTGTTCATTGAAGATCTCTTTCCCTGTAAAGAGAAAGAGAAAGAAGAAGCAAGCATGAGTAAGTGGACATATGAGTCTGAAGAAGAGAACGATCCTCAAGAGCTTGATGAACCTCGTTGTAGTAAGCGGATTAGGACTTCCAAGCCTTTTGGTCTTGATTTTCTGACCTATATGGTAGAAAACGAACCCAAGACATATGCTAGGGCAATGCCAATTCCAGAAGCTCATTTCTGGAAAGAAGCTATAAGTAGTGAAATAGTGTCCATCATGCAAAGCCACACTTGGGAGTTGGTTGGTCTTCCACTAGGAAATAAACCACTCGGAAGCAAGTGTATCTTCGAGAAGAAGTTAAAGGTTGATGGATTTATTGATAATTGTAAGGACATGTTGGTAGCCCTGGGTATCGACAAAAAGAAGGACTTGACTTTTGGATTCTTTCTTACCAATTAAGTATAAATGGATGTAAGAACTGCCTTTTGAATAGTGAGTTAAAAGACGAGATGTACTTGGAACAACCCGAGGGGTTCATAGTTCAAAGACAAGAGAGTAAGGTGTGTGGACTCGTTATGTCTCTCTATGGGCTCGAATATTAGCCTCAGTAATAGCATATCAAGTTTCACAATGTTATGTTGTCAAGTAGGTCAAGATTAACGAGTGTGATGAATATGTCTACAAAACACCGGTGCGATAGTACGTCTGTGACATGCTGATAATGGGAAGTACTCATAAGAGTATCATGAAATACGAAAAAGATGCTGACAAGGAACTTCGATGTGAAGGACCTGGGAGTTGCAGATGTGATACAAGGGATTAAGAACTCTAGAGAATCTGATGGACTTGTGTTGTCACAAACTCATTATATTGAGTCTGTCTTGAAAAGATTCAATGCCTTTGATGAAAGTCCAGTGAGCAATCCACTGACCTACATATGCACTTAGTCAAGAATAGAGGTGAACTTGTGGATCAATTGAGATACTCTCAAGTGATTGGAAGTCAGATGTTGATAACCAACAGTACACGACCAGACTTAGCATGTGTTGTGAATAATTAGAGTAGGTTCTCGAGTAATCCAGACCATAATCATCGGAAAGCCTTAAATAGGTTGTTGTGGTACATGAAGTATGCTATGAGTCTGGGATTACGATATACAAGATATCCAGCAATATTAGAAGGATACTATGATGCCAATTGTACATCAGATACTAAAGTCCACCAGTGGATACTTATTCACGATTGGTGGTACTGATGTTTCCTACCTGTCCACGAGACAGACATGCATAGATCATTCCACGATGAAATCTGAATTTACAGCATAAGATAAGGCTAGAGAAAAAGCTAAATGGCTTTTGAATTTCCTTGAATATATTCCATGTTGGCCTAAGACAGTGGTTGATGTCAACATATATTGTGATAGTCCGTCAGGAAGGGCACAGAGAGGTATGTATAATGGTAAGTCTTGACACATACGTCGCAGACACGATACCATTAATCAATTGATCTCGAATATTGTGATTTCCATCGGTTATGTAAAATCGAAGGGGAATCTTGCAAATCCACTTAACAAAGGTTTAGCTAAAGATTGGATGTCAATATTGACAAATGGAATGGGACGTAAGTCTATTACGCATGTTTCCTTGTAATGGCAACCCAACCATGTTTTCTGGAGATCCCAAGATCATGGTTCAAAAGGGACAACTAAGTTATAAGGAACAATGTAGCACTTACCCATTTTGTTAGAATAAAAGAGCTGTCTGTAGAGGGTGTGAGGTGAAGAAAAGATTTTAATGATTCATATATCTTGCTATTCAAGTGGGGTAGGGCAGAATACCTTTGATAGGAGGTCACCTATGTAAGTTGGAAGTGGAGCCGCTTCTGTGAGAATTTTGAGGCTTGAATTCTCTAAAGCACTTTCTGAAAACCAAGTGTTGTCCATGGTAGAGATGAACACAACCATGAGAACCGAAAGGTTCTAAGGGAAATATTGTGTGAGTGATATTGTCTTGGTTTACACTAAAGGCTGAACAGTTCAAAATCTAGTTCACTGATTAGCCGAGTAAATCCGATAGTACTTTAATAATGCAGGTTGAAGGCCAAAATAGTACGATCCAACTTTACCCAGCAGAGTCCCGGGTCGGATGCACAATAGCGACTAGCAAGGTCGATCCCATGAGTAATTGAATAAGTATCACAGTCACTCTCGTCTTTAGTTTAGGCTAACAATGTTGGTTAAGATTTCTATAACTAATAAAAATATAACAGTTTGATTAATATGACTGAAATATAGCAAAATTACGCTTAAGAATGCTACTTCTGACACTTCTACTGAATCACTAGGGATAAGGCTCACCCGACCAACCAACCAATTGAGCTAATGAACGTGCTTGTGGGTGAAATCTCTTAAAATGATCCTTAGGTGCTAATAGTACAACCCAAGTCCCCTGTGCTTGGTTCAACAGTTCCTTATTTGGTATTTAAATTACCTAACATGAATAAAAACTAAGAGATTCTCCGTGTCCATCGAATTCACGGTTTAACTAGAAAAACCTCACGCAAGGAACATGCTCGAACACTCGACTAGTTCGTACATGGTGATCCTAAAACCATTTTCCCCAAACCCCCTCACAAAATACAAATATATAGTTCGTGTTTTGAATCAATTATTGTTTTGTGACATCAATAAAAGCATTAAGGTAAAGTATTAGGACACAAACATTAAAAAGCTATAATTTTTTGCACAACATATCCCTAGATCATCATTCAAAGCATCGATTTTGTAAACCCTCACATAATTCATCTAGAGAAAAGTTACATACTCAAAATAAAACTGAATCACAAGAAATAACAATAGAAGAAATCATAAGCATGATGTGAAATGAAAATAAATTACATATTTAAATTGTCAAATCCTTATGATCTAATCACGAAGTACAAAAAGAAATAGTGGTAATTGGTGTAAGAATCGGAAGGAGAAATTGTAACGCCCCATTCCCGGACACCGAGACCTTATCCGGAAAAGGAACGTTCGGCACGTATAAAATAAAATAAATGCCACTTTATACGTAAGACTCTACTACGTCGTATAGAGTTAAGCAAACGGAAGCAAAAGACTCGGGTATAAATTTTTTTGCCAAACATCCAAGAATAGAAACACAATCTAAAGATGAAAATGTAACATTTATTACATTAGAAAAGAACCAAACAATATCCAAAAAGTACAAAATCCTCCAAAAGAAACTAAAAAGAAAATACAAAGTTTCCAAACAAACCTTCAAGTCTAAAGTATAAAAATTAAAAACAGAAATAAATAAACTCTTCTACTTCAGCGTCCTTAAACGTCGTCACAAAGTCTTCATCGAAGTCTTGTTCAACTTGTTCATCTTCTCTCCCCCAAACACATAGAAAAAGAATACATTTGAGGTAAGTACAACGTACTTAATAAGAGGTAGAAGCTACGGATTAACTAAGGTTTATAATTAAAAGATTATCTTTACGAGACCGACTCAATTTAGGGTTCACTTCATGTCCATCAACATGTCATGACTATACGTTTCTAACTTAACTTATCTTGGTTACGTCAGCATTCAAGGGCACTACGCATGGCGTTTATTAGCCTGAATATATACTTTCAAACTAACGGTGATTAGCACCTGATAGAAAAACAATACATTATGTTTCTTTCAAGCATATCCTCAAGTTGAGCTTTCAGCTCTTTCAATTCAGCTGGTGCCATTCTATAGGGTGCCTTAGCAACTGGTGCCACTCCAAGAACCAACTTGATCTCAAACTCTATCTCTCTATCCGGCATGTTTCCCAGCAACTCTTCCGGAAACACTTCAGGGTATTCCTTTACTACGGGGGTTTCTTCTAACTTAGGCTTCTCTTGTTCCACATCCACTGCGTATAACAAGTCGCCTTCACAACCCTTTTGACAAGCTCTTATGGCCTTAACCGCCAAAATTATCGGATGTTGCTTCTTACTAGGTTTATAAACATTACCGTGATAAGTCTTAGATGATTTCGAGGGTATCTTAAAGGTCACTCTCTTTTCTCTAGAACATAATTCTTGGATAGCCAATCTATTCCAAGAATTACATCGAAATCTGAAAAGTCCAAAACTGTGAAGTCACTCTTGCAACGATACGCTCCTACTCGCACATCCACTTGAGGTATCATCCTAGCAACCTTGATTAATCTATCCAAAAGGTGTTGCTATAACCAAGGAATCCTTGAGGTTGTTCTTTCTAAAAATGAGGTGGGGTACCTGATTCTGAAACCGATCAACACGTTCCAACTGACTCACCACTGTCTTAAACCAAACCACTCGCTTCTTGTTGAGCCCTAGAACAACAACACCCAGTCTCTACCTACCAAACTTCTTATTCTGGGTAACGACAAGCTTAAGAATCGTATAAAACAAAGCATTCCCATCGCCAATAACCTACCACACCATAACTTCCAAGGTGAAAGAAAGACATCTATTCTTTTTGACCGAAAGACTTAAATGGTTTTGATAAATTCAGGTGTATACATGAGCCATGAAATAATTGATTTGCACAATACAAACCGAACTGATTTTGAACATGAGGCAAAGAGAAAATCTGTAAGTATATAAGTTTTACATATGATGCTCAAAAATCAAAAAAATTGCAAAGCCATAGGTCGGTCAAAATAATTCTTTTCATCTAATGCTATAAGCTGTCAAAAATTTTCAGGACTTCACAAACTGGCTTGTGTTGCAGATTGTGCTCAAAGCAAGAAGAATTCGCACTTGGATCCAAAACAAAAAATTTAGTGCAAGATGTTTTCTACAACACATCAAAAATCCAAGTCATTTGGAGGTGTTTAGCTTATTCAAAACAGATTGATAAGTAAGAGTACCACTACAGAATTTTCTGAACAGAGTGCTCATCCTTGTCATGAAATTTATGAACAATCCAATTTGAAAACTGAGTAGATGTAAAGAGAGAAGTTGTAGATAAGACAACTTTTTAAGTGGCTGAAAATTTACAGAATTTTGGGTATTTTCAGAAATGATATTACAAGGCATATAGAAATGTGAACAAAATCGTTTCCTCGTTTTGCATAACACCAAGTTACTAAAAGAAATTATTAGGACCAAACGTAGCAAATAAAAAAAATATTTGGATCCACCAAGAGAAAGAACATGTGAGGGAAGTCTGAAAGTTCCAAAAGAAGAGAGGGATTTTATTAAGGATCCTAGAGGAATGAACTCGAGGGAATCACGTTAGACATGTGTGCTTAGAAATCAAGCTAACCTTCGCTTAAGGAGACTCTTCAATTGGTCCTAGTGCAACTTAACCACGGTTTAAGGATTCTTAGTCTTACGAGGATTTACCACCACAATCAAGAGAGATCAGAAAGGTTCAACAAGGTCTAAGGAAATCTTATCTTAGAAGAAGGAAGTCTAGAACAACAAGGACGCTTCTCTCTGATACCAACTGTAACGCCCCGTTCCCAGACACCGAGTTCTTATCCGGAAAAGGAGCGTTCGGCAAGTATAAAATAAAATAAATTCCCCTTTATACGTAAGCCTCTACTACATCGTATCGAGTTAAGCAAACGGAAGCAAAAGACTCAGGTATAAATTTTTTCCCATACATCCAAGAATAGAAACACAATCTAAAGATGGAAATGTAACATTTATTACATTAGAAAAGAACAAACAATATCCAAAAAGTATGAAATCCTCCAAAAGAAACTAAAAAGAAAATACAAAGTTCCAAACAAAACTTCCAGACTAAAGTATAAAAATTAAATGCAGAAATAGATAAACTCTTCTACTTTGACATCCTTAAACGTCGTCATCAAAATCTTCATCGAAGTCCTGTTCAACCTGTTCATCTTCTCTCCCCCAAACACAGAGAAAAAAATGCATTTGAGGTAAGTACAAAGTACTCAATAAGAAGTAGAAGCTAAGAATTAACTAAGGTTTATAATTAAATGATTATCTTTACGAGACCGACTCAATCTAGGGTTCACTTCATGTCCATCAATATGTCATGACTATACGTTTCTAACTTAACTTATCTTGGTTACGTTAGCATTCAAGGGCACTAGGCATGGTGTTTATCAGCCTAAAGATATACTTGCTAACTAACGGTGATTAGCACCTGATAGCCCCGGGGTCTCCCCGGTATGCTTATACGTTTGATGAATTTCCTCCGCCACCCTTCAGCCTTTTGAGCCAGTAGCATTGTTCACCTTGATGAACGTACCACATCGCCGATATGAATCGGTGCCTGACCAAGAATATGTGACGTTTTATCTTTTACTACATGTATGTAATTATTATCTGTTGTGATCTAGCCACCTAGGTGTTTTCAACGTGAAAAACCTTATCAACTCTACTCCCACACTTAGACTGCTAGACATCACCTCATATCAAATACACATACATTGATGAGCTCTAGTTCATCAAAGCACAAGCCCTTTCATGTTCTTTCGACGGATCCGAACTTCAACTCCCTTTAAGAGTACATTCGGTGCCGAAACTGAACGAATCAGAAGCTCAATCAAGGCTTGTTCATGTTTAATTAATGTTATTAGATCATTAATATAAGGTTAATAACTAATCCCAAATCACTACACTTGAAAATACGTGAAAACGAGCAAAACGGTATTTTTGGGCCGTATGTGCACACCTACGGATTTGATAGGTGTGCACCTACGGATGCTGAGAATTCCCTGAACTCTCTGTTCTCGTAGGTGTACACCTATGGAAGGTTAGGTGTGCGCTTATCAGGCCTGTAGCCTGCCTACGCATTTTCTTCATCCTGAACGATTTCTACCCCTTTCCAAACCCATTGAACCTCGATAAAACTCAGAAAATAGCAGAAAAACACATCTTTAACAAAGTAAATCATCTCATACTCCTTTGACAACAAAAATACATGACTATTAACCTCTAAACATATCAAATCATCAACCTTAACCCTATAAACAAGAATTAAATCGTAGGAAGAGCCTCTTATCTTTTAGAAAGCTATTCCCAGTCAAAAGCTATGAAAATCTGCAGCAAAACCTTGAATTTTTCTGCAGTAAACCTATGTGATCAATCCATAATTAAATTAGATACGATCACGCGCTTTCTAAACATAAAAGACTACGAATTTAAGAGTTTAGATTTCACAAAAATGTCCATAACCGCATCTAGGGCTTGGAACATACCTTATGAAAAACTCCAACATTCTAGTGTTGAATCGACGCTCCCTTCACGACGATTCCGTTGCTTTACTCTTATCTGAAAACCGTTAAGATCTGCCTTAGATACTGAAAGAAATCTCTCTCAGCCCTAATAGCTCTCACACGCCGTTTCTCTCTAGAGCGTAGAAAGAAATTCTGATTTCTTTTTGGTTATGAGACCTAATGGGATTTATTTTCCTTAAATAGATACTCCCAAAATAATAATTTCTTATTATTTTCCCTTATCATTAAAAATCAGATTTTCCTCTCCAAAATATATATATATATATATATATATATATATATATATATATATATATATATATATATATATATTTCCAACACACACGCACACACACACACACACACACACAAACACACACACACACATATATATATATATATATATTCCAACACACACGCACACACACACACACACAAACACACACAAACACACACACACACACACATATATATATATATATATATATATATATATATATAAATTAAAGAAAAATACTTTTTTAGGGTAAAAGATAAATACACGTCTGCCCTTTCCCGAAAATCAAAATATTACATAAATAAAAGCTCTAAGTTTTTCTAAATAATACTCAAATAAAAAATATGTAATGTAACGTGTGTATAAATATTCGCCTAATGCCTTTTTATAGCTAAAAACGACCTGAAAAGGTCTAGCAAATTAGAAAACGCCGTGCCGGGCACACGCTTGGGTGGTGGTGCGCGTGCTCTTGTTAGGAACATTGTATTATGTTTTGATGATGGCCATACTAGCTGTTATAGCAAGCCTGAAATAAGTTAGAATTCTCTGTATAAGTATTTATTTAGAGTCTGGCATGTTGTATAAGTTAAGTCAGACAAGTATTGTACTAGTTGGTAAGACGGCAAAGTGAATAGATTTTCGGCAGAGTGAAGCCAGCCAAGTACCAGTAGAGAAGCAATGAAGACATTATGGTCCGACTTATAACCAAGGAAGTCTGTGATGACCTTGGATAAGTCTAAGTTATATTTCAAGTGATGGAACTCAATGTTTAAATATGGTGTACACTGATCTCACACAAATCAAGGATCAGTGAAGTACAAGGATTCTCCTGAACTGAATAAAATGAAGGAAACAGTGAATCGGCAAAGTAAACTGACTATCGGCTAAGTAAAGACATAGCAGTGAAGAAAGATTTAAGCCGCCGAGTTAGTTAAGTCACTTGACCGTTCAGAGAACAACCAAGTAAACCTTACTTAATCAGATTTTGAAATATGATGAAGATACAGAAGATCAAGCATAAAATGCACAATCAATTTAGAATCAATCAAGGGCGGATTTTCTGATAAATATTTGAAGAAAAATCCGATCACTAAAATCAAGGAGAATACAATTAAGTGGGAATCAAGAATAAAATCAAGGATTATTCCCCTCTTTAATATAGCCAACGGACGGAAATTCAAATCAAGGATTATCAAGGCTATAAATAGAGGGCACTGACAGACAAAAAAAAAGATAAGAAAAATGATCAACAAGCAGAAACTCTGTCAAATCAAAAAGGCCTTCATCTGTGCTTAAAAAGAAATACCTAGTGATCAACTCAAAACTGAGAGCTACAATTCAAACATCAAGCATTGAGATTGATCAACAAGTTTGTGAATCCAATTCACATCAATCAAGCAACTGAATCAGAACCATCTGAGAAGGAGTTGTGTTTGTGATAGCTGCTGAAGGATTTGATCCCAATGAGCAGTGGAAGAGACAGAGTCACTGAAGCTGTTGCAGCCAATGAGTGATAGTCTTGTAGATTGTGAAGCTTGTGTAGCCAAGGACAATTAGGCTATTGTATCTGTGAAAACAAAAGTGAATTCCTCCATTCATCACAGGAGAAGAGTGGATTAAGGGATTACACCACCCTGAACCATTATAAGCCTTGTGTCAATTTACTTTCAGCAATTTACCTTACTGTATTCATTTAATTACTTATATTATATTTTATATCTGTGATTGCTTAAACTACTTTGAAACAACATAGTAAGAAGGGAGTTATCCGCTGCCCAAAAGCTTTTAAATACAAGAAAAGTTTTTGAAACTCCACTATAGTCATTCACCCCCCCTGACTATAGCTTTACCCTTCTCTGGGACCAACAGCTCTTGATCATCCTGAGTCATGTCTCCTGCCTTTCCATCGTACCCAGGCACGCTAATGGGTGATGGAAGGGGTGTGCCTTACATTTTTGAACCCCGCCCTTCGGTCCGGCTGCTCACGGTCATGTGGCCAATGTGCCTGTATCCGTCCTCCTCAATTCCCATGAATCCGGGCGTGCTCCGGTGATGCCGGAGTGCACCTAAAATTTTTGTATTAGCTTCCGTGCCCCTCTTTATACAAGTCGTCTGCCCGGCCTGGTTCAATTTTTTTCTCCAACAATTCCATTCGAGTCCCGTTTTAATTATTTCTCGACACGTCACGCCTTATTCCAGTCCTGTATCATGTGGTACCCGTAACGAACACAAACCAAATACCCACGCATGATAATGACGAGATTTTGTTGACATAAAAGTCTTTCTCCTGGTAGTGCTTGCCTTACCAAGTAATGCATGCAAAATCATCAACTACCAAAAAATGTGTCAAATTAGTCATGAATAGGGGTAAAAACATATATTAAAGTATAGTCAAAGTTGACTCTCATACCTGGTTATAATTTATGATTACTAACACAATTAAACTAACAAAATCTCAACAAGACACTGGAAACTCGTTAGTATTCCTAGAAGGATGAAAAATCAAATACCTGTGAATTGAAGCGAAACTATTCTCAAAAGAATCCTTGCGGGGATTACAATTCTCTCTATGATCTACATAACAATGGTTGGATTGATCATAATTGAAAAGATTCTTGTTTCTTTTCTTTTTCCCTTTCCCTCTCAGATGTTTGACTAAACTGCTCTATTATTTTTTTTAACTAGCGCATAATGGATGGGCTTCATTTCCTTTAATAAATCTAGAAATTATAATAAAGGTAGAAATATTAAAGGAAATGACACTTTACTCCCATATCGTTAAGCATATAAACTAACAGAAGTTTTGCAAAATATTATTGTATTATTCACACTTCAAAAGTATACGCGAATGGAACTGGGGATTTGCACTTAGCTGAGTCGCACCAATATTATCACAAAAAATAGTAGGAACATGCGTAGACGACGAAAAGCCAAGAGACTGCAGGAGATAAGTAACCCAATTAAGTTCAGCAGCGTTAGAGGCAACAGAACGATACTCAGCCTCAGTGGAAGAACAAGCAATAGAATTCTGTTTCTTGGAGCTTAAGGAGATGAGATTGCGACCACGGAAAACCAAGTAACCATTGGTAGAGGAGTAGTCCTCCTTATTACCTCCCCAATCAGCATTAGAGAAAGCATGAAGAACCATAGGAGAGGAGCGATAGAGACGGAGATCACAGCGGGATGAGCCAGCAAGTACCGAAGTAAGCTTTTGGCAAGAGCCCAAGGTTGAACCGTAGGAACATTCTTGTATTGGGATAATTTGTTGACCACGAATGCCAAATCAGGGCAGGTAAAAAGCAAATACGAAAGGCTGCCAAGAAGCTGGGGGTAAGCCGATAGATCACCATAGGCGGCAGCAGGTTCAAGCATGAGTTGGATGGCATCAGAAGGCAAAGGGGTGAGCACTACCTTCGCATCAAGCGTATTTAATTTCCCGAGCAAGTAACGTATATACTTGTGTTGGTGAAGAAGACGACTAGAGGGTGTGGATTCAACCTCAACCCCCAGAAAATATGAGAGAGGACCCAAGTCCTTAATAGAAAACCGAGAACCAATAGTGTCGACAAAAGAGGAAACCGCAACAGTGTCGGTTCCTGTCACAATGATATCATCAACATAAACAAGAACCACAATAAATAAATACACAATTAACATATTTAGGCGGATTGTGAACACACGATGTGGGTTTACGCTCATCTCGACTGTGACCGTATCCATACTTGTAAGTCTGACCTGGCTGCCTGAGTTAGCGGGCTCTGGGGTGAGGGATCGGTTGAGTGGTCCCCAATGCTTCGTCTCGCCTTATGAGTGGCATATGAAGGCTCTTTATCCAAGTCCCTCTATCGGACCAAAGTCTTAGGCGATGGTCCCTTTAGCGGGCTGGGACTTTCTCGGCCCGGCTCGTTACTTCATCACGATCCGATTGGGCCGCATGCCCTATCCTGGGTTGTACCTACATGGAGGCCCAATTTCGATCTTCGGGATCACTTGCAGGTTCAGCATATCACTCAAGAACACAAGGTGTGTCGACTCGTTAAATCTTTGTATGGGCTAAAACAAGCACCAAAACAATGGCACCAAAACAAACGATGTTGTCAAATGGGTTTAAAATTAGCGAGTGTGATAAATGTGTGTATATCAAGAACACTTCTAATTCTTATGTGATAGTATTTATGTATGTTGATGACATGTTGATAATGGTAAGTACTAATCATATAATCATGAATACTAAGAAGATGTTGACACGGAATTTTGAAATGAATGATATGGGGGTTGCAGATGTATTTTAGGGATTAAAATCTCTAGAATGTCACAGTCTCATTATATTGAGTCTGTTCTAAAAAGATTTAATGTCTTTCATGAAAATTCAGTGAAAACTCCAATTGACTTAAGTTTGCAGTTAGTCAAGAACAAAAGTGAACCTGTATCTCAATTGAAGTATTCACAAATCATAGGTTGTCTGATGTACATAACCATTGTACTAGACCAGACGTAGCCTATGCTGTGAATAAACTAAGCAGGTTTACAAGTAATCCAAGTGATGATCATTGGAGTGCTCTGAAAAGGGTACTAAGGTACTTAAAATTTACAATGAATCTAGGATTATGGTATACGAGATATCCAGCAGTGATAGAAGGATACTGTGATGCAAATTGGATATCTGACTCAAAAGATTCAAAATCAACAAGTGGATATGTATTTACTATTGGTGGTGATGTGGTGTCATGGAAATCCACAAAGCAAATGTGCATAGCTAGTTCCACGATGGAAGCTCAGTTTATTGCATTAGACAAGGCAGGAGAAGAAGCAGAATGGCTTCGTAATTTCTTAGAGGATATTCCATGTTGGACTTAGCCTATTGCTCCTATAGGCATACATAGTGATAGCCAGTCGGCTATAAGTCAGGCATAAAACAATATGTATAATGGTAAGCCTCGACATATACGTCGCAGACACAACACTATTATACAACTGATCTCTAATGGTGTGATTCCATCAATTTTGTTAGATCGATGGAGAATCTTGCGGAACCGCTTACCAAAGGTTTACCTAGAGATCAAATGTCAAAATGGACACACAGAATAGGAATAAAGCCTATTACAATAGAAACTTTGTAATGGTAACCCAACCATGTTGACTAGAGATCCCAAGATCATGGTTCAAAGGTATAACTAAGTTACGAAGGTTCAGTGAACACTTACGCATTCTGTGAATAAAAGTGTTATCTGTTAGTGGTGTAAAGGTTAAGTGAATTTTTTTAATGATTCCTATAACTTGGTTAATTCAAGTGGGGTATGTCAGAATATCTCTTGATAGGAGATCACTTATGTAAGTGTGAAGTGGGCCGCTTCTGTGAGAATTCAAAGGCTAGAATTCTCTAACGCACTTTCTGAAACAAGAGTGATTCATGGCCAAAATGAACACAACCATGAGAACCATTTTACAATAAAGGTTGAACAGTTCAAGACATAGTTCACTGAATAGCCGAGTAGATCCGATAGTATTTCACTAAGGCATGTTTAAAGACAGAAGCTACCTCTCTTTATGCAATATTTTTCTATCAGAAATCTCTTCTAGGTCTGCATTTGCATTAATTTCCATTCATGTGGGGGATTGTTGGAGATAATTGAGGGAAAAAGGAAAAATGATTTTAATCATTTTAAAATGGTTTTTGAATCATTTTTTACAACCACTTTACGAGCCGGTTTCGATTAGAGTCTTGCATAATTTATCAGGTGTTTATGATGACTTTGAAAACTACGTGTGACGTAGATGAAGATAGGTCTTTGAATCATTCAATTCAGATATCGGGTGAATGAGAAAATAAAGGCTTGAAGTTGGTTAGTTGAACAAGCTGAAGAGTTGGTAGTTGAAGAGTTTAACTTCCTTAATCCCACATTGGGAATGTGCCAACATTTCATAATATATAAGTGGGAGGAATTTGATAAAGGGTATAAGCTTCTAGAAAATGGAGAGAACTAAGAATGCTTTTAGCGGGTCGAGGTTCTGCAAAAACCGTCATACGCGCGCGCAAAATGCTTTTAACGGTTCGAGGTTCTGCTAAAAGTGACCCACGCGCGCACGCTGCTGCTGCCTCCCGGCCCATGACCGTTGACCCTTGGTCCTTGGGCCTTAGGGGAACGGGCCTTCGTGGGCCTGAGGTAAGTATTTTTTTTTTTGACAAAGTTACATTGGTTATTTTTTATTTTGTCAAATAATTAATCAATCATCTGATAAGTAATTCGAGCTGAGTCAGAAGTAACTCGATTCAAAAGTCCCTTCCCCTGCAACTGAGTTATTAGTGGAGTTCAACTATCTGAGTTATTAGTAGTGGAGTTTCAATTGGCGGAGTTAAATGACTTAGTGGAACTCCTTCAACTGATGGGCATCAATTCACCTCCTTCAAGGCTGATGGAGTTACATGATGATTTCCTTCCGGTATAAATGGTCCTCTACTCCAGTGGAAATGTACACTAGAAATACAACACAAATCATCTTTCTGCATAAAATAGTTGGAGAGTTTCTGGAGCACTGCAAGAGTTCCTCGTTTGTTCAGAGTAGAAGTACCCCTGTAATATTCCGATTTTGGGAAAGGGCAGACGTGTCATTTTGCGAAAACGAAATATTGGGTTCGGTTCCTTTTATTCGGAGTTTAATTATTTTGATATTTATGTATATAATTTTGAAAATTATATGTGTATATTTAAGGAAATTTGATTTTAGTAAAATGGGGTGATTAAGGAAAATCAGTGATTATGTAATTTTCTAGAATTTTCCTATTTAAGGAAAAATAAACCTAATCACTCCCTCAAGCTTTTAATCAGATTTTTCTTCCCCAAATTCAAGTTTGCTGCGTGTAAGAGCAATAGGAAGAGGCTGAGATACTTTCATCGATATCTGAGTCGATTCTTGATCGTTTTCAGTTTCGAGAGAAGCACCGGAATCGTCGTAAGGAGAGCGTCGTTTCGGTATCAAAAAGTTGGAGCTTTTCTCAAGGTATGAAATTCGAATTACCTGCTATTTTTGGTGAGTTTGATGGATCAAAACTCATACATTTCATAGATTAATCGTTTGGAATCGTGTGATCGATGTTAATGCAAATTCGGATTGATCATATATGTTTGTTGCAGAAAAGAGATCGTTTTGCTACTGTCTTTCCTGAGTTTTGGTGTTTGAACAGCTTGCTTAAGGTAAGAGGATCTTCCTACAAGTTAATTTATGGTTTATTAGGTTTTATGTTAAGGTTTGATATGGTTTTATGATAGAAATCATACCTTCGTGTTGCCTAAGGATTTAGGGTTGTTATGGTAGATAAACGTCATTTTTTTTTCTATTTTTCTGAGTATTTTGATGTTGAACATGTTTGGATTTGAGTAGAGATCGAAAAAGTGCATAAAAACGTGTCTAGAGAGCTTTGTGCGTTTAGTGTGCGCACACTGACTAGCTGTGTGCGCACATTTTTAAGGCTGAATGTGGATAGCTTCTGGAGTGTGCGCACATTCCCCTGGAATGTGCACACACTGGCCGGGCTGAATGAGATTTTCGCCCAATGTGCACACATTCCCCTGGAATGTGCGCACATTGCCCCTGTTTTGATAAATAAGCTATTTTAAGCTATGTTTGGGATTTTAAACATTGTTTCATGATATAATAACATTAATTAACCATAAACAAGCTTCGATTAAACTTCCGATTCATACAGTTAAAACACCGAATGTACTCTTAAAGGGAGTTGAAGTTCGGATCCATCGGAAGGGCATGAAAGGGCTTGTGCTTTGATGAACTAGAGTTCATCAATGTCTGTGTAATTGATAGGATGTGATGTCTAGTTGTCTAAGTGAGGGAGTAGAGCTGATAAGGTGAGTAATATTCTGAAAACACTTAGGTGGCTAGTTAATTCACAATAATAATTACATATGTGTAGATAAAAGCTAAAACGTCATTTATTCTCGGTTAGGCACTCTTTCATATCGGCAATGTGATACGTTCATAAAAGGTGAACAACGCTACTGGCCTTAAACGGCGGGGGTAGTGGAGGAAATTCATCGGACGTATACGCATACCGGGGAGACCCCGGAGCTAATCGGTGCTAATCACCGTTAGTTAGCAAGTGAAGGATGCGAAGGTTCTTAGATCTAAACGAGTTAGATCTACGCGCAGCGGACGGATCACGATTTATATATCAAAACACATAATTAAAGGACTTAAGTACTACAAGGGGGTTTAGATCATATTACCAATAGTAGGAAGAGAAGCCAAGATCTTCCGATGTGTTCTCCAAACGGCGGTTGGTGGACACCCTTCTTGATACACGAACCTCCTCGATATGCAACACCAAGAAAAACTTAGAGTTTTTCTTCTTCTAAAACCCTAGACAAGAGAAACTAATTTTTCTCTACCTTTTCAAGTGGTGGTCGAAATCTGCCATTGAATTAAGGCTTGGGAGAACTCTCTTTATATAGGAGAGTAATCCTTGTCCTCCAAGGATTAAATAATTAAGAGATAATTATTACATTAATCCTTTATTCCAAATAAAAGATAAATAAAATGATTATCCCAAACAAATTAGGATAAATCATATTATTATCTAATATTCCATAAATTATCAATTAACAAATAAAAGATAAATCACATGTCAAATAATTATCCAAGAAAACTAATTTCTCTCTAATTGTTTTCATCACATAATGGCGCCACTTTTAGGGTCAAAAGGCCCACATAAAATGTCTTTTATGTGTATTATATTATTTAGCCCAACTAAATAATATCCATGCATATCAATTAATTAGCCCAGCCAATTAATTATCACTGAGGCCCAAATAACAAGATTACTAGTCCGAATTACAGAAGCCACATCGGGGACCATGGACCTATAACCGCAGCTCCAATAATTAATTATTCGTCGAACGTAATAAGTACATTAATTATTAATTCCGGGATTACGCCACCATAAACCCGAAACCGAACTCTACCGATTATAGATGTATACTTATACTCAACCCATGAGTGAATAAGCGTCCATTGATATAATCACTACATACGGATTAACCCTCCATAGATCGTCCATTCGAGTGGGAAGTCTCCGTGAACCCGACTCGAATATCTTATCCTTATTTACCATTAACCCCCGATGATCAATTAGCACACATATCCGACTAGTAGCTAATTAGTCAAATGTGAACTCCCGGGATCGATCACTTTCTTAGGGCTAACAAATAAGGGATCGTCTCTCTACTTCCCGCAGGAAGGAATGGATTCCATGTCCGTGAAAATCGAACTACTCACTCATCCGGAGATAGTGCCAATGAGAAGTGGCTTGGAACACATATTAAAGTGAACCGTAACTAACACATCAAACACTACCCCGGGACAAGCAAGATCCCGTGATCACCTCAGATTAAGGTTGATCCATATATGATCATCTAATGATTTAATAAGATTCCTCGATTACGGAATTATACCGAGAAATTCGATTAAATCGGTCCAAATCTATATGAATGCCATCATATATAAATGCCCCACGTAGTACCCTCTACCGACAAACCGGATAAGACTATCACACCCTAAGGTGTTCGGGCGCATTATTGGTGTTTTAATCAAGAGACCCTAAACTCGATTAAGTTCACCACGGACTAACAAGCTTTAAGCATATCTCCACTAACTCAATCCTCACGTGTAATCCATACACCGAGTTAAGTGGTTACATACGTATATACTTAGGGTTTGCAGCAGTGTATTACTTTACAAGCACAAAGCAAGTAATAAGGTGAGATAAATTCTGTCATTCATTATTAAAAACAATTACACAAATTGTCTTTCGGGCACTACACCTAACAATCTCCCACTTGCACGAAATGACAAGCAACGATTGTTTTTAGAGCACACCCTTTCTCACCTTATTCACAACACTCTCCCACTTGCTCTAAAAGCAGATGAGACATATCCATCAATGCCGTACCCTCCAAGCACTCGACTTGGTACACCGATCAGTTTGGTTGTCGGCCCGAGACGATCTTTAGGATCGAAACGTTGCCGGTCCATCTAATCAGGCGGTACTCTCTCTCAATATGCTTTTGACCTCTGGTGACCGAGAAGATCCTTCTAAGCTATCTCTTCACTGTTTTCACAATGAAGTGATATCGGCTTATCAGACCTGGAATTACTCCCAGACCAAAAAGGAAATTCTAAGCACTATGAGTAAACACTGAGCCCGAGATCAACTTAATGATCATCCTTAATCCGACTACAAGTCGAATCGTTGTAGTCAACCATATTCAAGTTTGCACCTGAATATACAAGCATATGATTCCTCGTTCTCTAACGATACTTGAGGACGTACTAAACCGCTATTTTATGCTCGAATCCGAGATTCGACTACTATTGACTTGTGACAACCTGACTTGCCGTTATCCAAGAGAGACTCTATCCCATTTTCTCTTTATCCGAAGATTTGGAGAATCATTCCTGAGAGGTAGGGTAGGACAACTCTCGATGAATGCTGCAACCATATATGCATAATCATCTTATTCAATAAGATCGGTGGGATAGCCAATGACTCATTCTCGTGAATTTGACCGAATCAAATTCTTAGAATATAGTCCAATTCTCTCATCCAGAGAATCTTGGCGTGTCAGTTTCCGACTTCATATAGCACACCCATGTTGTTTCCAACCGTTTTAGTGTTATCATTTATGAACACTAATGCTACTACTTTACCAATATTGATATCCAAATACGAAAAAACTTATCAATATTTTGGTCAAGTCCACATATTTTAAAACATGTGACTTTTAAATGACCGAGAGGTTCTCTTAAATCCACAAAGGATATAAGCCATGGCAGTCTTCCTACCAATGGTTCTTTCTGAATAAATTAAGATATCGTTAGTCTCGCAAAAAAGGTATTAGGGAATCACCCCTATCTTCTGCTTTGTAACGAATCCGTTATTCATTCTTAGCTAAAACCCTTCGTTCGAAATGAATTCGATTCCGTTGTTCGGCAAGAAAGTCTCGGGGAATCACCCCTATTTTCTCGCTTTCTAACGAAATCTAGCAAGATCGAGTGGTGAGAGAGTTCAAGGTCCGGTTAACTCTCTACTTGTCGTGGAATCACCCCTATACCACTCAACTTTGCGCCGAAAGTTTAAACTTTCCTATTCATTCGTTTCTTTTCTATGTAGATCCAATTGCTCCCACCGGGCCCGAGACACTCGTGTGGTTCTACAATAGGCCGAACAAAACTCGAGTACAAAAACTCCATTCACGGGGTTAAGGTTTTCAAACCAACCTCTATGATCGAATCCTATACACCCCACTAAGAGCCATAGGTTATCAATCACCCCAAAGAGACCGTAAAGTCCACAAAACCACAATGGGTCAACGGTTAAACCATACTCCCACCGCGTGGTGGATTGACATCCTGATCTAGTAGTATTTATCAGTGTAATCACCAACAACCGATGTTGGACGTGGTCTGATTAAATCAGATAGTAACTACCTTTGGGTAACCGTACTCCAAGGTTTAAGGTTGTTACTTATAGATTCTATTAGAAGGCTTGTGACAGTTCAACCGTCACTTTCTGATCTCAAGAATCTTATAATCAACCTTCACTCGTCTTATTAAGATATTTCACGAACAGTCACAATCTGAACGTATGCGCAAAATCTCCAGTCCTACCTTCAAGCATTAAATGCTAAATGCCTACATTTACGGAAGTGGTGTGAACCGAATTCACTCATTATCCATAAATTCACTAGCATCTTCTAGGTAGACTTCTCGGTTTACATAATAATGTTAACCGTTATTTTGCAACCAATTATCTTAATCGAGTTTAACAAAGTGTATTGTAGCACATCAATAACTATATAGGGCAAGTCTATGGTTTCTTTTTCAAAGTGAGAAACATTCCACTAGAGGCGGTGCCGAGCATCGGTCCCAAGACTATGCTATAGCCTATTTATGAGCATGGAATACTCTATTCTCTCGCTAAAATCGTAGAATCCTACTCGTATTCTTTTGATAAACTAAATCGCGTTTCGAGTAGTTATCGACAAAATGTCACCACTCAAAAACTCCCACTAGCTTGTGTCTCTCACTAGACCCCGAAGGTCATGATGAACAAGCTATGTTACCCCTTCAAATCTATTACCCTCTCCCGATTGAAAGGAAACTTAGTCATTGTTCCTTTGAGATAGTGTTCCTAGACTGGGAGATAGGAATCACCCTTAGCCGCCGTCGGTCTTATCTCTAGGATATATGCACTAATTAATAGATATTGAAGGGTCGTTTATCTTAATACGGAAACCTTTTACCTTTAATAGTTTTAGACGTGTTACACATACCTATTCGGCTTTTCTTAGTGGTTCTGTCTTTATCAAACAAAAGTCCGAGTCACAGATTCGTACTACAAATGTCATCTTCACTTTGTTTAAGGCAATTGTAGTATCGAGATGAAAGTGAATCCATTTGTTTCAACGAATCTGTAAACAGAAAAATAAATTTTTCTGTGATATTCAAGGATAGAATCCGAAATTCATTTCCTTATATCACTCCCACTATTATAGCTGAAATTACGCCCGTTGTTACTCTATTAATCGTTAATGCACAACTTCCTTGTTCTTCCAAAGAACTAAGCTACCGAGTCAAGTTACTCGGTTAAGAAAGTCGCTAAGGATTCATTGGTTAGTGATCCGAAATCACTTTCCTTATCCTATACTTTCTTTAATTAATGTTTCGGTTTAGCCTCAAAACTTTAGTTAAGATGATTAACACTTATAGACATTCTTTCCCATTCTCAACTTTCCTTAAAAGGAAATAGTCTTGAACTAGCAGTTCAATTGAGTAGACACTACTCGTGAACTCGTGGGATGTCTAATAAAAGCGTTACCCAGTGGGACTAATTTTCTAATAAATTAGAAAAACATAAGATAAAAGCTCCCACTAGTTTATCGGTTCCAAATACCGTCTAACTAGCGACACTTAAATTTATGATTCTCCAATTTTTCTATTAGAAAATTTCTCGTGTAGACACTACACAATTAAAATTCACTAGAAGAATTTTTTCGTCCCAATCATCTTTCAAACTAACTACGGTTGTCTCTCGTTCTGCACGAGTGACAAAGCGATGACATGCCTATTTACGTCACTTAAGTTTTGAAGGCTTCAAGAGAAATATCTCTTCCGAAAAATTAATCGCATGTGAGATTAATAAATACAACGTTCTAGTTACTTACCACTTTTTAACGAAGTCATTACTAGTCAATTTTACACTAGCAGTCTAGTACCCTAGAGAGATATATAAGTAGTTGTAAATAAAATTGACAGAACATAAATCCAAATCATACACTACTAATAAATTTTAGGAACATAAACTAAGTACTTATAGTCTATCCTACCGTTCCAAGGATTTAATCTAATGCCTCAGTGCCGCCTTAGGGTAGGTCAAAGAGGTTTCGATTAATATTGAAGATCAGATTGAGAATCGAACATCTCATTTGTGATCGTCAATCACCTTTCCTTTTTCAGCCAAGGTACTACCAAAAATACCCTTTATGAGTGTGACCTACTATCTCAGATTTTTAGGTAGACCCCGAGTGTGCCGCCTTAGGGTCGGTCGGTGACCCGACGAGTACCCAAAATCCTATCCTTTCGGAGACCAAGCCTTGAATTTTGATAGCGGTGAAGGCCTTCCTTAGGGAGGCCGGTCCCAGCCGGCACGAGGCGTCACCATTCTCTCACGTTGCTTGTGTCAACGAGAGGCCGTGGGGTCGGCCGTCGCCTCTCCCGCTCCCACTCAATATTTTGAAAAAGTGGTGGGTTTACCGATCGCGTTTTTGGACTTGATGTTACATTAAGGAACAATAAATCATAGGCCCGAATGTTGTCGGTTATGTGGGCTAGCCCACCCGACCTATTCGTTAGAACATATGTGGCCGTCGGACGGGTCAAGGCTAGGAGAGGTCCGTTGAGCCGTAGTGGCTCTTCGGATGGCTCGCATTGCCGCACCCCCGTGCAAACGCCACACGTGGAGGGTGAAGTCGATTGAGCCGTAGCTACCGTTGACCACCCAACCGTGGTTAAACCACTTTCGAACCCGTTTGCCCGTGATTATCCAAATCCTTAAACATCAAACTTTCACGTAGACACTACGGAACAAAAACGTAATCTCGTCTTAGGTAAGGTGGAATTCACCGAGAATCCAACACCTTAACCACGAGGTTTCGGAATTTTACTCCTTATGCTTTCGCAGAGTGGGATTCACCGAGAATCCATCACCCAACCTCGACGATTGAAAAAACCCGTGTTCCTCGGTTTTTACCCTAATTAGTTTCTAATTAATATCAAACAATTAATTAAAACTAATCGTGTGTTTTATACATGCCTAACTAATTCCTCGAATTAATTTCTACATGTATGCATATGGAGTGGAATTCATGATATGATGCATGTCATGGCAATTTTCCGGTTCTACTCATACAATCTACACATGTATACTAGTGCGGAAAATAAACACCGAGATGGACCGTTGGCACCCCCGTAACTAATCTATTCGAAAATAAATTAAAACCCTAATCTGCAGCTGTTAGAATCTTCGACGATCGGCATATCAAACGAACTCGGATCGGGACGAAACTTTCCAGATCTGATTCATTCTTCGGACTTCAAGATGGACGGTCGGATCGGAGCTTTGACTTGTCAATCTTCCTCAGTGAGCCGCCCAACTTGCTGCTGAAACAGACTCTTACAGCAGCGCATCATATACTTCCCGAGACCGATCGGGGATCAAGATGAATCCCGATCGTCCTGAAAATTTTATCTCACGTCCAAAACTCCATGATTATCGATCTGACCGGTCGGATTTTAATTTGAACGGTCCAATTGTTCCCAGAAAATCGAAGAAGTCACAGTTAGGGTTTCTGTGAATCCTGCGTTTTTCTGTTACAGCAGCCACTTCGCAGCAACGAACGGAAACCCAAACGGACTCTGATCGACACCAAAATTTGTGGGATTGTTCATCAACTTCCAATCTTGATTCTGACCGGAGGGATCTTCTTTTAACGGTTCAAAAAACGGGAAAAACGAAAACACTAAACAGCTACTGTACAGATCTATTTTCTGGAAATTAAACTTGCAATAATAAATGAATTACATAATTTCCTATACTCATATGAACGAATTTTCATCGTTTATATGAGTTTACAATAGATCTAACGGGTAAACAATGCCAACCCCAATCCATCTCTTCAACCATAGCAATTTAAAAATTATCAATGCATAATAATAAGTAAAAATTCACCTACATGCAATTCCACTCCTTTAAATCGTTTAACTATGATTATGACTATATAAATCGTGGAACCTGGCTCCGATACCACATGAAGGATGCAGGTTCTTAGATCTAAACGAGTTAGATCTACGCGCAGCGGACGGATCACGATTTATATATCAAAACACATAATTAAAGGACTTAAGTACTACAAGGGGGTTTAGATCATATTACCAATAGTAGGAAGAGAAGCCAAGATCTTCCGATGTGTTCTCCAAACGGCGGTTGGTGGACACCCTTCTTGATACACGAACCTCCTCGATATGCAACACCAAGAAAAACTTAGAGTTTTTCTTCTTCTAAAACCCTAGACAAGAAAAACTAATTTTTCTCTACTTTTTCAAGTGGTGGTCGAAATTTGCCATTGAATTAAGGCTTGGGAGAACTCTCTTTATATAGGAGAGTAATCCTTGTCCTCCAAGGATTAAATAATTAAGAGATAATTATTACATTAATCCTTTATTCCAAATAAAAGATAAATAAAATGATTATCCCAAACAAATTAGGATAAATCATATTATTATCTAATATTCCATGAATTATCAATTAACAAATAAAAGATAAATCACATGTCAAATAAATAATTATCCAAGAAAACTAATTTCTCTCTAATTATTTTCATCACATAATGGCGCCACTTTTAGGGTCAAAAGCCCACATAAAATGTCTTTTATGTGTATTATATTATTTAGCCCAACTAAATAATATCCATGCATATCAATTAATTAGCCCACCAATTAATTATCACCGAGGCCCAAATAACAAGATTACTAGTCCGAATTACGTAAGCCACATCGGGGACCATGGACCTATAACCGGTAGCTCCAATAATTAATTATTCGTCGAACAGAATAAGTACATTAATTATTAATTCCGGGATTACGCCACCATAAACCCGAAACTGAACTCTACCGATTATAGATGTATACTTATACTCAACCCATAGAGTGAATAAGCGTCCATTGATATAATCACTACATACGGATTAACCCTCCATAGACTATCCATTCTGAGTGGGGAGTCTCCGTGAACCCGACTCAGAATATCTTATCCTTATTTACCATTAACCCCCTGATGATCAATTAGCACACATATCTGACTAGTAGCTAATTAGTCAAATGTGAACTCCCGGGATCGATCACTTTCTTAGGGCTAACAAATAAGGGATCGTCTCTCTACTTCCCGCGGGAAGGAATGGATTCCATGTCCGTGAAAATCGAACTACTCACTCATCCGGAGATAGTGCCAATGAGAAGTGGCTTGGAACACATATTAAAGTGAACCGTAACTAACACATCAAACACTACCCCGGGACAAGCGATCCCGTGATCACCTCGGATTAAGGTTGATCCATATATGATCATCTAATGATTTAATAAGATTCCTCGATTACGGAATTATACCGAGAAATTCGATTAAATCGGTCCAAATCCTATATGAATGCCATCATATATAAATGCCCCACGTAGGTACCCTCTACCGACAAACCCGGATAAGACTATCACACCCTAAGGTGTTCGGGCGCATTATTGGTGTTTTAATCAAGAGACCCTAAACTCGATTAAGTTCACCACGGACTAACGCTTTAAGCATATCTCCACTAACTCAATCCTCACGTGTAATCCATACACCGAGTTAAGTGGTTACATACGTATATACTTAGGGTTTGCAACGGTGTATTACTTTACAAGCACAAAGCAAGTAATAAGGTGAGATAAATTCTGTCATTCATTATTAAAAACAATTACACAAATTGTCTTTCGGGCACTACACCTAACATTATACGTGCCGAACGTTCCTTTTACGGATAAGGACTCGGTGTCCGGGAACGGGGCATTACAACCCCTCTCTTGAACAGGTAAACTGGGTAATCCTAGGACACAATTGCATAAGCGTGGGTACAAGCCGGAGCAAATTTGTCTTAAGGACAGAGAGCTTCTCGCCTCAGTTTAAGGATATCCTTTGTTGTTTGTTTTTTCAATAACTTTCATTATTGTAATTGTAATTTTCATTCAGATTAATAAATAAATTGTTCTTTTTTTTTTTCTTTCTGGTTGTTCATTTTATTTCGCATAAGATACACGGTTATAACAGTTCCAACATTTTACCCACCAACCATCCACCTTTCGCGCATCCTTACCAGAGAAAATATACATTTAGGTCACTGTAGACACCCATATTTCAAGTCAGATCTGTTCAGGCCTGACATTTTTTTTAAGTAGGCCGTGCCTATTCCACGGGATCGTGCCAAATTTCCACCAGATGGCGTGGAATTCGAATGGTTCACGTGGAAATTCAAATGGTGCCAAAAAAATGAATTTCCACGTGACCTGGGGGAAATTTAAATGGGGGCCACGTGGAAAAGGAAACGCAACGTGGAAAAAACCACGGGCCCGTGGAAATAGTAAAACATATACATGGCACTTTATCTTCTTATTCCTCACTTTTAATCTGAAAAACGACACACAGCCCCACACAGCAAAAAAAAAAAAAAAAAAACTCACAGCCCCACATCCCTATCCCCACATCCCTATCCCCACATCTGTTGATTAATTTCACGTGGCAGGAATTACCTCTCACGGGCAAGAAGGTGTTTGACACGGGTTAGTATACATTGCGTGGAATTGGAACCGGGAGTGGATTGAAGCTTCATACAACAATGGCCGTTATTAATTTAGAAGAATATCCTCTAGTAAGTTATTTACAGTTTATTAGGTTTAATTTTGATGAATTTGCCTCCAAATTTTAATGAATTGCAACTTTTTATTTCAAATTTTGATATTGTAATGTTATCGATATTGTGATATAATAATGTTATTGAAATTTAGGTTTCGAAATTGTGATATAGTATGTTTATGTATTGACCCAAAAAAAATCGAAATTGTGAGTTAATTTTATAAATTTTGTAGTAATGATATTGTAAATTTTTGATATTGCATAATTTTTGATATTGTAGAAATTATGATTATAAGATAGGAAATTGTAGTAATGATATTGTACAATTTTTGATATTGTAGAAATTATGGTTATAAGATATTGGACATTTCGAATTATGTATATTGGAAAATTTGTAGAAATGTTGATGTTGTAGAAATCTTGACGTTGTAGAAATTTTGATATTGTAATTATTTTGCACGGGCTATTGGAAAATTTGTATTGGAAAATTTGTAGAAATGTTGATGTTGATGTTGTACAAATAATGACGTTGTAGAAATTTTGATATTGTAATTATTTGGATTATATGATTGGAAAATTTGTATTGGAAAATTTGTAGAAAGCTTGATATTGTACAAATAATGACGTTGAAGAAATTTTGATATTGTAATTATTTGGATTATATGATTGGAAAATTTGTAGAAATCTTGATGTTGTACAAATATTGACGTTATAGAAATTTTGATATTGTATTTATGTTGATTATTTGATAATTTAGAATTTTTTTAGATTGATATGCATTAATGTAATTATAGTGACAATGTTATTATTAGAAACGATAATGTAGAAATGATAATGTACATAGTTCGATTATATGATATTGTATGTATGTTATAAGTTGTTTCGAAATTTAGTAGTATAATTTCCTTTCATGTTCCATGCCTTAGTTAATTTTGAAATATGTAGTTTGATACAACTTGAGTTTTCAAATAACACTCGAATAATTTAATTGTTACGGGCAATCACAATGAAAATGCCCTAATTTAATATATAAAAAAATTGAATTTAAAAACGAGAAACAAACGATAAATAAATGTTGTTTGAAAAATTTCCAAAACAACAAAATTCTTGACCTATTCTATGGTGTTACGCCTCGACCTGATGAGGTTCTTAGAAATGCATGCATCCCTAGGGTGTTTTCGAATCCTTCTGATCCGCCGTGTCATGCCTAATCTCCAGTGCTTTGTATTGGGGCTCCCGGTAGGTAGCTCGTAGAATTTTCATTAGGTCTCGCTCAATAGAGCATCTTTTCCGTTCTCGGCGACTTGGTAAAGCCTCCGCCGGAAGTGAGGCATCCGTTAGATCGAAAGTATAAGATCGTTTCGTTGGCTCACGGATCGATCTCCCTCGTCATCATCAAATATTCTATGACGCTAGTGAAAACAATCTTCTCTTCTATTACCCCCGTCTACTGTCACAACACAACACAACGAAACGAAAAATTTCTCTTCTAGTGTGTATATTGGTTTTTCAGTTATATACACATATATTTACATATATTTACTTGTATATAACTGAATATTGCTAGACATCAAAAAACACAACAATATTCCTAAAAATCTAACCATTTATATATATATATATATATAAAGAGACAAATTGTTAGTATTTTTGTCGAATATTGATTTTTTGCGTTTTTTGCGGTGGCGGTGGCTAAAATAAACACACCGGGAAAAATGATTGTTTAACGATAACAACACGGGTGCCCGTTACAAACGAGAAAATATACTCTTAATATATATATATATATATATATATATATATATATATATATATATATATATATATATATATATATATATGTATGTATTAAGAGTATATTTTCTCGTTTGTGTGTGTGTGTATATATTCCGTACATTTATGTATAAAGTTATATATACACTTATTTTATCACATATTCATGCCATCGCATATATATTTATTATCAATTGAAAGAAATTATACACACGAGATAATTTTAAATTTACACACAGTTTAAGCACACACACAGACATATACACATACACTAGCATTGATTGAGATTATATATATATATATATATATATATATATATATATATATATATATATAACACATTGTGATTATATATAAAGATATATATACACTTATTTTCTTAAGTTTATATGTATGTATATATACATTGTCATTATATATAAAGATATATATACACTTATTTTCTTAAGTTTATATATATATATATATATATATATATATATATATATATATATATATATATATATATATATAGTCTTCTTAACACATTTTTAATCACTCGCACTTACTAGTTATCCAACACCACGTGGGACATTGATTCATCCGCCTGAAATTTTTTTTAATGCCGAATTGCGGTTCCATGCGGAAAGTGCTAGTCTTACAAGACTACAAGAGTTATTGCACAATGCTACACCAAACAGAGCGTTGTGGAATAGGTTGGAGGGATCAGTGTTTGGGCCGTTTCTTCGTTTTATAAGTAACAATTGGGAATTCAAGGGGCGGCTAATAGCATACCTTTATTTCAATATGGTTTATCCAGACCGAGACGACGAGCTTCATTTTAAGATTGGCGATAATAGAGTGAAGTTCGGAGGACGAGAGTTTGCATTCATCATGGGGTACAGATTTGGAGATTTGGATGTTGAATTGCATGATCAGTCAAGGTGTTTCGATGTTAGTTGTACTCTCCATAAGTACATCAAGAATGTGACGTTGCAAAAAATCGAATCAGCGATTATGGCATCGAATGACGTTGAAACTATATACCGGATGGCTTTAGTGTACGTTATTTATGGGTTAATAATCGGAAACGACCCTGGAGTGGTAATACCGGCCCACATTTTTTATATTGTCGAGAACGTACAATCGGTCGAGACATTTCCATGGGGGCGATATTTTTTTAACAATTTAATGTTGAATTGGCGTAAGATAGTATCGAGTGTAAGAGTCTTGTACCTAAAAGAAATGGGAAACCGTATAAGCCACGAGTTCTCCGGTTGTTTATACGCGTTACGCTTGTGGTGTTTCCATGCAATGCCTAGACTTATACGACGGGGGATTTGCAACATTGGTAGAAGGTCAAGCTAATGCTCGTCCAAGTTTGTTGAGATGGAAATGCACTGCCGGCGGGGTCTATTACAAATCCTTGGTCAATCCTACATCCGGTGTTACTCCATGGGTATGTATTATATTATCATTGTTATCAATCTACATTGTTTTTTGTTATTTTTAAACATTGTATTTAAAATCGGTTGCCTTTTTTTTCCTTCCTTTTTGCAGGTTGAGATGGTCGGTGATATTTTGACAACCGCCGAAGATAGGCAGTTCGTAATTGGTATGGGGTTGGGAGGAGTATGTGGCGGTAATCGGTTGCCTTTTCTTTGGGGAAGGTTGGGAGGAGTATGTGGCAGCTCATTACTTGAATGAGAGGGAGTTTATAGTGTTTGAACACAGGGGGGGTTTCACTTTCAACACTATTGTGACGGATCACACCTATTGTGAGAAGACTTTTTCTGAATCCGAGAGTGAAGAAGATGATGCAGATGATGATGCATGTGCAAGTAACCAAACTCCCCATTTTCAAACGACGCTGCCAAACTGGGTATTTTCACATGGTTGTTATTATGTGGTGAGATATTTAAAATATTTTTAGTTGTTTTCTTGTTTGATCTTTTTTCCCCATTTTGAAACAGTATTTAAATTTATTTATGATTTGTAGCATATTCCAAAGGCATTTGCTAGAACAAACGACATGTTGCAAAACAAGACCGTGGAACTGCGAATTGCCACAGGGGAATCATGGCCTGCTAGAATTGTCCATATGGTAAATCAAAAAGTTCGTTTAAGCGGGTTGAATGATTTCATTACGGACAATGACCTAAATCCGGGAGATGTATGCAGATTTGAAGTCATTGATCAACCTATAGAAAATCACGTCGTGTTTAATGTGTTGATTACTAAATATTGAAGATCATTTATTTAGGAGTCATCCTATCGTATTTCATGATCACCCTTAGTTTATTTAAGCATCATCTTATTGTTATCTCAATGTATCATTACTCTTTGTTTTTATGATTGTAAGCCCTGTTATCACTCGTTTGAACTACATTACCCATTTGCTATTATAATATAAAGATACAAAACATATAAGATAGTCACGATCACGATAGTATCAATGTCCCCAAAAAGATACAAACATGTATAAAAAGTTTCACGACTTGAGATAATACTAAAAAAGATGAAAAAAAAAGGAACAAAATGACTGTATCAATTAGGAACAACAACTGTATGAAACGGACATTTAGGCCTTTTGTGTCCGGTGTTTCCACACAACGAGCAACGCCTACCAGAGCCTGGGACTGTCCTCTCATTAGGCAACCAGCTGGTCCTACCGCCAGGAGGTTCACCTTGAGAAGCAATCCTGAGGATCCTGGGTCGGCCCCGCCTCGCAACCGTTGTTTGTGTTTCCCCTCCTTCGCTCAAACTAGGCTCAGGCGGCGGAATGCGCTGGTTTTCAATTGAAGTGGGAACAATCCAATCATCCTCGACTGGAACAGGGTATACGCGTCCTTCATAAATACGCTGGAAACATTGATCTTTGTAGTAGTGACAACAATAATCGTACGGACTCTCACAACGCTCACTTATAGCAGCACAAGCATGTACACAAGGCATCTTGAGCCCCTGAAACTCTCCACAGTAACACTCCCATTCAGCCATATTTACCTTTGTGCTAGTATCAGCGTCCCCAACTTGGAACTGGTCCCGGTCGATCGCCTTTAGTGTGAAGGTTCTTCGGGCATGCGATACTTCAGTCAAGAATTTTTCGGCTTCAGGGGCTAACACGGAGCGACATGCCAATCCAAGTTCTCTCCTCTCGCAATGCCATTTCTGCAACGTTGCCCTTATGTAGTCTAACAAATTCACGATACTCAACTTACGCGCATCCCTGATCACGTTGTTAAAACTTTCAGCATAGTTGCTTGTCATTATTGCATAACGTGTCCCTGGAAAATGCGATCGTGCCCAGTAACGAAATCCAATAGCCTCCAAATAACTAGACACTCTATTGTTTGGATCTTTATCCTGCTCTTTTAACTGCTGAAACATTATTGCGAATCGCGTTTTTGAAAAAGTATACGCGGCTTCCCAGAAAGTGTATGGACAGTATCCTGTGCTTCCGAATTTTTTATTCAGGTTCATGACAAGGTGGTGGTAGCAAAAACCATGGTGAGCGTTTGGAAATACATCTCTAACAGCACCAATGATGCCACCCCTCTCGTCCGATACGAACACCATGTCTTCACGTTCCCCGATTACCCCTTCACTTGAAGCATGAAATACATCCACGCATCCCTGCTCTCTCCGTCGGTCACGGCAAACGCTACCGGAAAGAGTTTATCACCTGGGTCTACACCGATAGCTACTAACAATGTCCCCTCGCATTTTGTTTTTAGATGAGTACCGTCCACGACTAAGACAGTCGACGCACTTAAACCCGTCAATACTAGCTTTCAAAGCCATGAAACAAGACTTGAACCCGCCAAGTAACATGGTCGGTCTCATGTCCGTGATAGTTTCAGGATTTTCACTCTTCAACATGTAAAAGTAGGCGGGTAATTTAGAATACGATAGTGTTACGCTTCCTCCGATTAATTCCAACGCTTTCTGCCTACAATGATATGCACGCTGATAATCAAGGTCTATGTTGAATATTCTTTTGACCTCCACAATTAAATGTTTTGTCGTGAACTGACTGCCGAGTTTTATGAGGTTCTCTCTAACGAGATGACCTATAGTTCCGGGTCGGCTTGCCTATGATCGTCGCTTAATCGCTCCAATCCACAAGTGTGAGTTTCATTGTACTCGGTTATCTCGAAGTTATTGCAATCAAACATCTTTCTACCCACAACTTTCCATTCGCATTTCTCGAAGTAAAGCATCGTAGTTTTAACTTCCCCTTGTCGGACCGGAAAGGTTTCCACATGTAATTATTTTTCAATGCATGGTAACTCATTTTCATCTTCATATCATCCTTGTCCCTGAACTTTTTACCAATATACAATAATCCGAAATCTTCGATCTGAAACGCCCCAGCCCGTGGACATGGAGGAATTTCCGAATCCGGAATGTCTGAACCGAAATGAACACCTCTATTGCGATTAATACTTGCCATACTAAATCTAGGACCAATATCAGGGTTATGTTCTAATGGTGCTCTTATAAAACTCGTAAACGATCCACCAGTATTGGGACCCGATTGCATCATTGTTGACATACCCTGTTCGAAAGGCCCTCTCAAAAAACTCGTAAACGATCCACCGATATTGGGACCCGCTTGCATCTGTGTTGGCATATGAATGTTCTGCTCGAAAGGCGCTCTAAGAAAACTCGTAAACGATCCACCGATATTGGGCACCGCTTGCATCGGTGTTGGCATAATAAGAGGCGGACGGTCAAACTGCTGGTTTGTTCCATTTATGTTGACATTATGACTTGTCCCGTCTAACTGTTGTTGGATGTACGGTGTGTGCGTTGTCTGGCTAAAATTAGGCAGAGGTGTGTGAATTGGCTGACGAATCATATTTGCAATTATTCCCCAATCGTAGTCAGGTTCACTTGTGATGTCAATGACTTGTTCAACTGAAGTTATATTCGGTCGGATGGCAGTTTCATGAGGGGATAAGGCTGATGTGTTAGGTACAACATGCTTTCGGGAATTTCGATTACAGTCCAACTCGGATGTAAAATCCTCAATGCCTCTATCATTTTCTTCATGTAGTTGCTCATTTAAGTCAAATTCGTTCTCATCTTCCGTATCGTGATCGTGCATAACCGGTTCAGCGTTAACGCATAGTTTCACAGCTTCTTTTCTCAAAATATCATCAATGTAGCATAGCCATGTATCATCGTCCAAAACATCAATCGGTTGGTCATAATCTGCGTACATTAGTTTCATGATCAATGTGTTGTTTGAGACATCAAATCCTACTTTCTTACACACTTTGACCTTCACTTCATCCAATGTCGTATCGGGTTTCACACGAACCAAATACAATTTTCCTTTCTTATAAGACCATTTGTTGCTATCTTCATGGTATTTCCACTCTCCGCCAAATAAAAACTTAACGGACACCGTGTTGTTATCTGCAAAAAAACAATCATTTATCCACACGATTAGGTTTTTTTTCCAAATATTGTTGGATTGACTAAATATTATTGTAACATTATTCTCGGATTGAAATATATACATATACATATATATATATATATATATATATATATATATATATATATATATATATATGTGTGTGTGTGTGTATATATATTGTCTGTGTATGTTTATATATAAATATATGTGTATATAAATGAGAAACAATACATATATACACTTATATATGGCTAGTAGTATATATGTGTGTGAATATTGGTTTCTCGTTTATATACACATATATTTACTTGTATTTAAGTGCATATAGCCAGCCATAAAAAAACACATCAACAACCTTTAAAATAAATAAATATTCTTTAGCATATATACATACTCGGACACACACGCACACACAAGCAGGTTTAGGTTAGGTTAGGTCAAAAAAATTCAAGTTTCGTTGTGTTGTGTTGTGTTGTGACGATAGACGGGGGTAATAGAAGAGAAGATTGTTTTCACCAGCGTCATAGAATATTTGATGATGACGAGGGAGATCAGATGTTGGACAGAGCCAACGAACGCATCTTATGCTTTCGATCTAACGGATGCCTCACTTCCGGCGGAGGCTTTACCAAGCCGCGAGAACGGAAAAGATGCTCTATTAAATAGACCTAATGAAATTTTCTACGAGCTACCTACCAGGAGTCCCAATACAAAGCCTGGAGATTAGGCATGACACAGCGGATCAGAAGGATTCGAAAACACCCTAGGGATGCATGCATTTCTAAGAACCTCATCAGGTCGAGGCGTAACACCATAGAATAGGTCAAGAATTTTGTTGTTTTGGAAATTTTTCAAACAACATTTATTTGTCGTTTGTTTCTCGTTTTTAAATTCAATTTTTTTTATATGAAATTAGGGCATTTTCATTGTGATTGCCCGTAACAATTAAATTATTCGAGTGTTATTTGAAAACTCAAGTTGTATCAAATTACATATTTCAAAATTAACTAAGGCATGGAACATGAAAGGAAATTATACTACTAAATTTCGAAACAACTTATAACATACATACAATATCATATAATCGAAATATGTACAATATCAAAACTTCTACATTATCATTTCTAATATTAACATTGCCACTATCATATCATTAATGCATTTCATTCTAAAAATTTTCTAAACTATCAAATAATCAAAATAATTACAATATCAAAATTTATACAACGAATGACAATTTTATTATCGAACGATCTCATTATTATTAATCATTTCAATATCTTAATAATCAAAATTTTACCTTTTCACCATTCGAAAAATCGAAAATTTATATCTTTATAAGGTTATTTACCTCAAACATATCATCAAATTAAAACAAATACAATATTTAAAATAAATCAAACAAAACTTCTATACGAAATGCTTACCCATTTGTTTAAATGAGTAAGACCGGTGTAGATTGATATCCCATAGATTGATAATTTTTGTCTGAAAGTTTTCTGAAGATAAATTCGAGTGAAAAAGATTGATGATTTTGGGTGAAGAAGATGATGGTATTGACTAAAATGTAGGAAAAAACGACAGTTGGAGCATTTATTAATTCAATTTCAGTATTTCCACGGGACCGTGCCAAATTTCCACGTTGCGCTCGGTTTTACACGTGGCGTTCAATTAAATTTCCCCCATGTCACGTGGAAATTCAACTTCTGGCACAATTTGAATTTCCACGTTTAACCTTTCCGATTCCACGCCATCTGGTGGAAAAGTTCCACGGTCCCGTGTAAAAAGGCACGGCCTACTTAATAAAAAATGTCAGGCCTGAACAGACCTGACTTGAAATATGGATGTCTACAGTGATCTGAATGTATATTTTCTCTCCTTACCATCACCTTCCACCACCCGCCATAATACCACAAGCTATACCCATCCACTATTCACCTTGCCACTCACACCACCATCTACCCCACCATTTGCTAAAACTGCTTCACCCTGCACCTTTTTCATTATCACCCAATTCTATCTATCACCTTACATGGGGAATCTTATCAATTTTATATAATCGTGTATCAAATTTTGAATTGATATGCGTTCATTGTATTCTGTCTCATCTCAATAAAATATATTTTTTGAGAAGCAGAACTTTAAAAGTGCTAGATATTTCAAAAGAGAGTGCGCTATATAGGGAAGTACTAAAGCCTTTAAGAAACATTGTATGTCAACAACAAAATTGACACAACAAAAAGACATAACATATTGTATATAATTGAGTATGATGTAAGATTTATTAGTAGAATGATGATCCTATCATAATCAATTGTGTAAGATGTTCGGTGACTATTTTGTTGTGTCCGCCACCATATTGTTATGCCGGCATGCCCTTTAAATGGTGAAATATTAAAAAATAATAAGCCATTTTTAAAATTGCAAATAGGGATATGTCAATGATTTCAAACAACGTGACAGAATATGTTTAATTTAACGTGTCATTATTAATACGATCGCAAGTATAAAATTTAATCCTCTATTTTAATTTTTTCTCTTTTCTAAGAATTTTGTTTGCTTGAAAACATATGAGTTAGTATAGTGCATTACTATCCTAAAATTGACGAAAAATTATAACGTTGTTTGACAGTAATGTGAAAATCCCATTTTAACACTTCAAAACCTTAGGCCGCCAACGTGTATGTAATAATTTATATTAAAAAGTCGTATGTCTTTTAAATGTATTTCATAAATACACATGAAAATCAAAAGGTTTTATAAAGTGTTATTTCAAAGGGATTTCGAAAAGGAGTTATTTCAAGATATTTGCATTGCGGTGAATATACAACAAAATTTTCAAAAAATGAGTAATAATTTTTTCATTGGGGCGTTCTAACATCTAAATTAAAAAATCCACTTTTTTCTCTATCCAACTTGCAGTTAGGAGATCGAAATTTCTAATAACAATATACTATATTCTCCAATTTGAACATCTCCGACCATTTGAATGTTCAATGAGATTATATGATCGTATATGACATGTATATGATCTAGAAATCATACACGAGACACTTTTTGGGCCTAAATCATGTAATATTGGCCAGCACCAATTTTGCTTACAATCTGGCCCATAGTCCGAAGGTTTATCTAGGATTAAGTTGTCCTTATTCCATCGCTCTTAGGGCTATCACTAGCTCATCTTAGTTCAGACTCGACATACATATTTTCATCTCGGTATAAGGTCCTTGTCGCTCCAGATAGCCGGTATAATACAAAGTATATACGGTCCCACGCACCTTGTCGACGTGATAATCCATTCATCTTGGTCGCACATTATCAGAACATATCGACTTTGACCTCCAAGGGAGGTTACAACTCCTTAATATGCAGAATCCTATGATTGATTCTCCATTAAATATCAAGATCCAATATTGATTACATTCCACGATTTCACCCTAATTGTGCCATGACTGCCCCACGTTGGCACAATAATGGCCCTCAATCCAACGACCCAATATCAAGGATTCTTCCAATAACTTCCACACACGGGATTCATGTATAAATGACCATTGTCCTCTCTTTTAAAACTACATTAATTGGCTTGATCCAATACATAATGAGTACGTATAAAGTATCAAACGACACAAACGTAAATCATTAACAAAATCATCGGTATAATAGTTGGAATTCTCGTAATACTTTTGTTTCTAAACTATTTTTGCAACAATTGACTCTTAAACTATTTTGTTAGTAACAAATTGGCTCATGTTTAGTTTGTATTGCCCATTTTGATATCAATCCCCCCCCCCCCCCCCCCCCCCCTTTTTGTGGGATGGTTTAAAAGGACAAAAAAAGAGGGGGAAATAGGAATTGGGAAAGTGGAAATATAAGTTGGGTGAAAAGAATAAATTCACTGTTCATAATCCCAAATACACTCTTTGCTGGAACTGACCTCAAATCGAATGTTTCACTATTCCACTGTTTATGTGTTTTTTTACAAAAATAACGTTGAAAAAATATCAAATGAGATGTTTAAATAAAGAAGACGAAAAAAGGAAAAATGTGATGTAAGAATCACCATCTTTCGTCAATCACATCAAAAAATATATTCGTTTTTGTAGTTGAATACGAAAGGATTTAAATTACAGTGTAATAAGGAAATGCCCTTTTTACCCATAAAAATATTTCACTATCCTCTTTGTATATTTCTATGTTAAAATTGACTTTTCTAACAATAAACCATCCCTTAAAATAAAAATAAAAACAATAAACCCTTTATAATCACAATTGATCACACTAACGTGGTTCTATTTATATTGGAGGTCAACGCAACAAATGTCATAAAAAACAGACTTCAATATCATCTCACGATGATCAATTTTGATCATTATACGAGATCAATTTTGACCATGACATTGTCATTGATTTTGAACCCGGTTATTTTATTCCATTTGTTGCGTTGAATTCTTTAAAACAATAGTTGTTTTGGGTGTGATTATGACAATTTTTTTTCATAATGTACGGGGCAGTGTAATATTTTAAATTTATTAAGGGCCAATATGTTAAGGGAAAAATCAATTAAGCGCTAGTTTGTTACCGAAACATTTATTAGGGGCCAAAATGTTACGATCGTGAAAGTTGGCCTCCGGCATCTTATACAAATATATAATTTCCCTAATTTCAAATTTGAACTAGTCTGTTATAAGAAGTAGTTTAGCGGTGAGAATCTTACGATCGCGAAAGTTTAAGGGCCTCAGCGTCTTTTGCATATATATATATATATATATATATATACAAGTATTCTCTGAGGAAACCCTCATTGGTTCAACTTTCAACACATCAAACAATGGCAAAACTTTCTCTTTCTCAAGCAGTTGTGTTCATCATGCTAATTGTTTGGACTAGTGTGCCTCATGATCATTTTCCTGGCTTGGATTTGGTTAACTATCAAGGTGAGTATCTATATTCTCTTTGTTTTGGGAAATATATATATATATATATATATATATATATATATATATATATATATATATATATATATATATATATATATATATATATGTCTTTATCTTTTTGAAATTCGTAGAGTAATATGTATTCTTTTTGTCTGAACATTATAATAATTTGGACTGAAACAATGAATATATATTCGCAGTTGAGAGTTGCAGTGGATTTTGTGAAGGTGTTGCAACTGAAAATTGTTATTATGGATGCATTTGCAAGATGACTTTTGATCAAGCATATGGTTGGCAAGATCATTGTCAAGATCCTTAACATGCTGTGCTCTACTTTGATGACCTTCTTCTGCATTGTGTTCTTTTTTTTCCCTGCATGGAGCTGCATGTCATATTTTATATTGTTGTACTATTATCTTTTATGTTTTTCAAAATTTTGTGTTGTTCTTGTAGGAATAAGCAGAAGGTTTGTATTTCAATGTTCTTTTTTTGTTTTCCTTTAAGATTTATGCACTGTACGTAATCGGTTTGTAATTCAAAGCAAATTGAATATTAAGAGACAGTTTAAACATTAAAGAGGAAAAACCTTCATCCGTAGCCTATTTTCCTCTTGTCCATAGCTTTCCTTACAAGCCCAAAGCCAACAAATTCTTTAACTGAAGTGAAAACGAAGAAAATGTTCATAAATCATGTCCTTTATCACAGAAGCAAGCATCCAGTTCATTCAAACAATTCATATCACCAGCTCTAACACACCATGCATGCATAGTTTTAAATATTATATATGTTGTAACTAAAGCCTTGTGCTAAAACATTAGCAAATCACAGTTATGCTTCTTCTCGAATCGATTGATGCAGAAATCCTCTCTAGCCTTCTTGATTTCGGCTATATCTTTTGGCGCCACGAGATTCGGGTCATACTCCGACTCTCGCCTGCCTAGATGACCGTTCAACCTTCTCAGCAACGTACTTCCTGTATCGGCGATCTTAAGATTCCACATCCACTCGCTCTTAAAAAATTCAACTGAAAAATATATTATCGTCCAAATTCCAAAAAATCGAAATGAAAACGCACCGTACCTCAAGAGGTGAGTATGGGAGGAGAATCTCGATCTGGAAGTAAGCAAAATGGTCAGCGGTGGCTCGATCGTGAAAGGAGGAAATCCGTGGACGACGACTCACTATGGAAGGAAGGAAGCGATCTGCGGTGGCGGTCTAGGGTTAGAACGAGAGGGTCGATTGAGTTTCCATTTTCATCTGTGAGAAATCATGCGTCTTTTCTATTTTTTGGGTACCGCTAGCTTCTTTATTACACGTGCTTATACGACAAGGTTTTGTCACCAAAGCCCTGTGAAAAAATAAAAATAAGAACATGATTTTTTTTATACAAAAGATGTTGTCACTAAAGCCTTGTGCTAAAACATGTCATATATTATTATGCCGAAATCTTATTTTTTGTGACAAACTAATGAAATATTTGGTAACAATGTTCATGTTTTGTCACTGATCAGTGCAGTTTCTCGTGACAAGCAATGTTATTGTCACAAGAAAATAATATTTGTGATAATTTTATCAATTGTCACTAGAAGTTTGTCACAACATGATTACTTTTTTTTTTTGTAGTGTTTTCAAAATTTTGATTTTGGAAAGGGCCAAGGTTGGTGCCTTTTGGTTTAGGAAACCGAAGACACACATTTTGATTAGGAAAGAAACAAAAGAGACTAAATTTTAATTTTGATTTATTTTTAGAATAGTTCTAATTAATTAAAATTAAAATTAAAATCGTTTAAAATTAACCGTTAATTTTATTTCGATTAAAATCATTTAATTAATTAAATTTTAATTAGTTAATTGATTGGATAAAAGTATTTGGTTGATTAAACGTTAATCAATTAATTAAGACGCAAGTAATTAGATTTATAATTTTTTTAATTTGTCTTTTCATAAGATATTATTGTATGAATTAGATGTGTAGATATAATATGATTATATGGACTCCGATTGATCATGGACTCGACCGATAGGATAGATGTGAATTATTTAAATTTTTATGTTGGTTTAAAAATTGTCCTAGACCGTTATGAAGAACGTGACCTAGATAAAATTTAGCTCCCCCCGTGTGCGGCGGGTGTATTTATTTTATTAGATAAAATTTATGTAACAAGAATGTAGCGGAAGATGGTGACCCAAGATAGACGAAAATAAAGATCTCATTGGAGAATGGAGCATTAAAGATCCTATTGATGGTTGCAGCTACCCTTAGATCCTATTGATGGTTGCAGCTACCCTTAGATTGTGACCCACGGTTTCGCCAGTTTGTATTCGAAACCGTACATAGGAAAAGTTCATGATCATACCAGTTAATTTACGCATTTATTTATTCTGTACTTGTATATATTTTATATGATACGGTAGATGCATAAGTAGGCACGATCTAGATGAATGTGTAGGATGTATGTCTATAGAGATAGACATACATAATGAGACCATAATTAAATTAATTAAGAGAACTAATCCGAAATTAATTAAGTGAATTAATTTAAAATTACTCCCACAACAAAAATCGAGTTATAATATGTCTCTCAATATTATAGTGACGATGAAGAACCCTTGTTCGGATCCAACTGATCGGCCCTCGTCGGGAGTTGACCTACCTCGGGTATATCGTTGTTATCGAGATATGATCATTGTGAGATCTCCTGAATATTTGGGTTACGACTCGACTAAGAATCTTGCAGTGATTGGCCCTCGTCAGGGCCGTCTGATTTTAGAGACAATGGGTTGACTATCACATAAGATGTGAATTGTCAAAGAGTTGGCTAGTCAACCACCGAGAGTCACAGAGATGTGATTGGTAAAGTGTTACCTACCTTTCGAATTATTCCGGTTGATCGGCCCTCGTCGGTAATCGGGGTAACTAGATGGGATCTTGGCCACTAAAGAATTTTTAAAAGATTCTTGAAATTCAATTGAAAGTAGTTGACTAGTGGGAGCAAAATCATAAATCAAAAGACCATTTTTTATTTTGCGTGTATAAACAACAACACTCTTTTATCTTTATTATATGTTGTAGTTTTTTAGCAAACTTTTATATTTATGTTTTTAATTCTCGATTAATTAAACCAAATTGTGACTGTTACCTTTTGAGAAACGTTCTCAAGTATGGTTAAGTAATTTTAATCCATTTAAAATAAGCAATGATGCGAGCAACTCCGTTATAGTAGTTAGAGAGGAGACTACATATTTGATGGAGTGCTCCGAGACTTTAATTATTGACAAAAATCAGAAGCTCATGAAATGATTAAATCACTTGAAATAAGTTTCAACGAATTAATAATATATTGGATACGATCCAATATGATCATTCAGTCATGCGATGACAATTAATTCAAACATTGGATAAGAATAACCATATCAAATTTTGGAAAGGTTGTTTCCAAAATTGTAAGATTTAAGTATCGACTTACTTTTTTAATCATTGCTTGAAGGTTAATTAAATAGTTCGTGCTTTGAATGTGATTCAAAAGGTTAAATAAACTATTTAATAAACTTTAGATTTTCTTTAGGAAATGAAATAGAAGACATAGTTCTTGTGATTTTTTTTAAGTCTCATGAAGACTAAGCTAAGAAGCATTTACAAGTGCTTAAGGGAATAAAAGGAAAGTTAAGACATGTGCTTAAAATAAGAGATCTTTTTTAAGTCTCTATTCTAGGCAAGTGATTTGAGATGAATCTATCTAAGTTCAAGTCAATTCTTAGATATATGATATCTTACGAGTATGATTAAATTAGAAAATTTAAATACGGAATGCATTACGATTTGAAAAGTGAAGCAAACGTTGTGACATTTTCGGCATTGTATTCTGATGAGCGTTTATTTCACCAAACAAATTTATAAAATACTCAAGACAACGGTGACTAAACAAGCTCTCTAACCGGCAGTGGACCGGGTCGATTGCGAGTAAAGCTACAGGAGTCCGAGGTCGAACCCAAAGGAATCGTGCTTGCAAGTACCAAAGTGAACGTAATGCTTAGTCTAGGTGATCAAAGTTCTTAAGGTTTTGTTTACTACAACGACACTAAGTGATTCTAACTAACGAGTCTAAAGATAAAAAGAAAGAAAGAAGATTAAACTACTAAGTTTTAAAGATAGTTAAAGAGACATAGCCGAACCATGATCAAAATAGCTAGTTTCACCCCAAGGAGTGACAAAACCGGGAGTGTGCAATAACAACAACCTCTTACATTCAATTTCACGGGTACGTGCTCCTAATCCCGGTGCTAAGGTCTGAACAACTCTTCCCCAACACCTTATGTCAAGTCAACTAATCTATCCTAAGAGAGATTCCTTCACAAGACAATCATGCGCAAGAGCCGTTTAAACGTTAAAAACGAGTAACCTCGCATTACAATACGATCCTAGAACCCTTTTCCCACACCCCTCTCTCGAACAACTCTCAAGATTGATGTGTGTGATTTTTGACCTAGGTGATCGGTCCTAGCCCAAATCCGTTATAACAAGTTCTAAGACGTGAAACATGCAAGATACAACAATAAAAAGAACTACCCACTCCCAATTTCATCACCCAAAGGGTGATTTCACTAGATTTCACATGATTTGGCTATGAAGATGTTTAGCTACACATTATATTAATCAAAACATGCATAAAACAAGAAATAAGAGCCATAACAAGTAAAAGAGAAGAGGAATATACCATAAAATTGCGTAAATTCGAGATTAGATCCAAAAAGTACAAAATAGAGAAGTAATTAAAAGGTGGTCTCTTAGTGTTTGGAATGAAAATCTAAGCTAAGAAATGGAAAGATTATGCTAAGATATTGTTGATTTACACTAAGAGAGAGTATTCTAAGCTATTACAAAATTCGAGCAAAAGATGGGTAGAGTTTTGCTAAGAAAAGCTTGATATCTAAGAAAATGTCTAAGGGGGTATTTATAGGTGAAGGGAAAATCTGCTGCAAAAAAGGTCCAAACGCGCGTTTAGAAGGTTGGAACGCGCGGTTGGCATCTTCAAACGCGCGTTTCGCTTGGCTGAAACGTGCGTTACACATAATTTCTGGGCAGGGCTTGACTGTTCTTCATCTGGAACGCGCGTTTAGGAAGGTTCAAACGCGCGTTTAGGATCTTGAAACGCGCGGTTGGCATGGTTTCCAAACGTGCGTTTAGAGGGCTTCAACTCTGAACCAAATCTGAACTTCTGGAACGCGCGTTTAGGGATTCAAACGCGCGTTTGGTGTGTGGAACGTGCGTTTGGAGGGTTCAAACGCGCGTTTGAACCCCCGTTTCCCCCGCTTCACTTTTCTCCCTTTTTGACCCTCGTCTTGCCTCGGTTATGCTTTTTCACCACAAATTGTCATCTTCCGGGTCCTCGAGACACCAATACCCTTCAATATCATAAACAACCAAAAACATCCAAACAATTCCGGAGGGTAAAAGTGCTCGGGAATGGGGTTAATAATAACAAAAAGGGGTATGAATTCATCAAAGTGACGGATTCGTTCCCCGTGCCATAAGCTCACGATATTACCCAAAAAACGGTCTAAAAACACCGAGAATGTGCTAAAAGTGGGATAAACGAGGGTGGAAAATGCACCGGAATCACGTAAAGTTGACTCCCATCATATTCTTAATCTATTAGACTGATAAGAGAACTAAATAAACGTTATTTTTTTCCGGTTCTTATGAAGAACATGATTTTCAGTTACTTGTTAGGATTTAGTAGACGTATTCATTTGTAAGGAATAAATGTTATTCCGATAAAGTTGAAAGGTCACTGAATCTAACATACTAGATTGGTGTCAATATATAGTTGATTTATGTGATGAAATCTCAGCTAAATGTTTATGGCTATTATCCTTAATATTTGGTGGTCGTTCTAGACATAGTCTCTATGGAGGGGAATCGTGTGATCAGATGTCATTCTGATGACGTTTGAACCATGTAGTTATGAATCATGTGGGTAATACGTATCTTATCTAAAGATGACTAAAATACCCTTTTATGAAAAGGTTATAAAATCTAGAAAGTTGTCTAAAGCCTAAACATACCGATGTTTGTTGGCTCATGACAATTACTGCCACACATAACTTTTTTTTAATCTCTATGACTATTTCTAGAAATAGTCAAGTGTACTCAGTGAAGTACATAATTCACAAAGCCCGAAAATTTCGAGCTAGCACGAATATGAGACTACTTAGGAATTAATCTTCAATTGGATTGAAATAATTAATACCTGAAGGATGTTTCAGAAGTTGTCTGAAAAGGAATAAGATCCCCCCTTGAAGGATACCATTTTTGGATACACAATCAGATTGAGCTTCTAAAATAGAAAAAACACTTTATATGATAGAGGTGTGACGTAAGCCATGCAAAGTATACCCTTACCCATTTCGGGATAGTGCCCTTATACAATTCATATACTTAACCGAGATCCAAAGAATAAAGGTTGAATAAATTCCATATCAGATATGGAAGTCGATAACATCAAATCCATCTTAACCAATGATTTAGGGTTGTCGTGCTTCCAGCAAGCAGGCAATGTCTGAAAGGCTTGGAGCTTAGTATGACATATGCAACTTTGTGGAATATCTTAGCTAGCATGCTGGATATTATTTACTTGTCTGCGGAGCAAAATGTTTGTCTCCAAACATGCTGTCTTCGAGATGAAGTATTTCTTCCAAAATAAACAGTGGGAGTAAATTTAGATCTCAAAGGTAGTCTGAGAACCACAAGAAGATATTCAACCATAGGAACGTGAGCAGACGCCATATAGTGATGAGGTGTAGAACACTGCTCAGTGCACATAAAATTTCTGTAAGTCTGTGGATAACCTCAAGCCTGAAAGGGCTGCTGGTATGTTCATCTTGAAGAATGAATATCTCACGACTTATGAAGGAATGTTTGAAAGGCAAGATTGAGAAATATGGCCATGAGCCATATTATTCGAATTAGATTCTATCAGTGGCAGCCAGGTTGTGAACCTAGTCTGTCTTACCTAGAGGGAATGTCCCTGAAAGACCAACATGGATAGTAATATGATTACCATAAGGCTATAGTGACGGCTGAAGGGTACGGGGTGTAAACCTTGTAATTATCTTCATGCTGCTAGCTGAGCCTAGTTCTATTCAGACTATGCTTGTTTTAACTTCGTATCATGACTATATGAGAGTGTTGAAGACGTTGACATGATATGTGAGCCCACGAGATCCATTTATGGACTTGAACAAGTTTCTTTAGACAATTTCTCGAGACAATTTCTTGGTTTGATAATCATAAGAGTTTGATTGTCAAAAGAAGAGATATGCCCAATGTGCAAGAGGGATAGTGGGAGTGTGTTACGATTTTTGAGTAAGGTATTGGATATCTATCTCGGGAATTATCACCCCATGTCACGGTCGATTAATGTTTGGTAGTTCAAGGTCTTTACGAAAGAACTTGGATTATCAGTTCTTATTTTTGGAAATAAGAGTCTATAATGATAGATTTAACTACTGTTAGTTTATAGTTTACCTATATAGATGTGATGCTAAAAGAGTTTAGCATAGATCGCGACAGGAGATACTCCTAGCCGGTGTTCTCAAGATCTATATATGTTAGGACGTTAGTCCTGAATATAAGGTGAAAGATGATGCTTATGGAAGGTTTCCTTTGCTACTGCGATAGGAACCATCATAAAAGTAATGTCAGGTGTTCATAGTCCATGAAGAGTCATGAGTAAGTATGAAAGTAAATCTGGTGAAAGTCGAGATTATCCTTAAACAAGTTAAGGATGGTTTCGTAGTTTATTGAAACTTGGAATCGGATAAATATAGATATACAGACGTATATCCTGAGTCTTATGAAGGTGAGTGGGAGCTACAGTCTGGGTTTGCAGTCACTTTGATTAGGTGATACAGTGAGCTGGAAATGTTCTTGGCTATGGGTCGCTGTAAATTCTACAACTTAGCCAAAGCACATTAGTGCCCTTGGAGGCATAGCGGAAGCAGTACATGATTCTAAGGTTCGTTCCTGAACCTTGTGTGGTTCTTCCACCTTTTCTATATAGCTGAAATAGTAAGTGGATTCATTGCTTAGGCAAGGACCAGGTTCTCGTCAGAGATTCATGTGTGTGTTGAGGTGGTTCCTTTGACTTGGTCATTTGGAACAAGATATGATGATAGTCTGAGTCCCCATAGATAGTGATTATTTTACGCTTGGGGTTTGTTGTGAGTATTGCATTAGATTCTTGGGTTTCAACTTGGTCTTGTGTGTACGAGTGAGTGGCTTTAGGCAAAGTGGGTGATTGTTGAAATAGTGTCCTAAACCTAATCGGGTTGGACTGGATCTGACCGGGTCAAATCATTTCTACTATATCTTTATGATTATGCATATATAATAAATGGCTTTTCTATTGTCATATATTTGTTCTTTTAAAGAACCCATTATGAATTGTTATATGATGACATCCTTAGTATTAAACTGTGATAGAGAAACCATGATAGGCGATTGTGGTTGATGAGATCTCTAATCACTTTAATAAGTTTGATACTTAAATATCTCTAGGCTTTTGTACTATTAAACAGGGCATTGATAGTACAGATAGGCTAACACGTATTAGATGTCTTCTATCTTTAAGGGCATGGATAGATCTCGTCTATCAAAGTGTAGAGACACTTGGACTGTACGTGGACGTGTATTAGAGAATGCGTACGTTAGACTGACCCACTTACAATGTTAAGTGTCACACTATGTGACGGTTGTGTAATTATCCTTAGGACCGGAGTCTACATGGCATCACGGTGTGGATTGTCATGATTTGACACTATTGAGGTTTCCCCTAGCCATGGGGTGATCATACGGTAGTGATTGGGTGTGATACTAAAGCATACGGAGTATACATGTTTGTTCGTCCCGAAATCGTGTACCCTATCAGCAGGGGTGAATATCCGAAAGGGTCTTCTTATAAGGAATGTCTTACATTGGTGAATCTTTGCAAAGTGGAAGTAGATGAGTTACTTCGAGAGAGCGTGATGTCCAGATTATAAGATATGTATGGTCGTTGATGCTTGACACTCGACGTACGACCGTATGGATATATTATTACAGCGATAGGATTCTATTTACATGGTAACCATTTCACATGAAAAGTAGTAGTCATTGCATTTGACTCTTCCGATGATTGGGGGTCACGGTGTGTTGCTAGACGCTATCCCGTGATCATTAGGTATGAAGGGCATTTTTTTAATTTGAACTTTGTGTCTACGGCAAACATATTCGGAAGCCTATCGGGTCACACACATAAGTGTTGGAATAGTGTCCTAAACCCAATCGGGTTGGACCGGATCCGACCGGGTCGGTTCATTTCTACTATTTCTTTATGTTTATGCATATATTAAATGGCTTTTATGTTGTCATATATATGTTCTTTTAGTGAACCAATTATGAATTGTTATATGATAACATCCTTAGTATTAAACCGTGATAGAGAAACCATGATAGGCAATTATGGTTGATGAGATCTCTAATCACTTTAATAAATTTGATACTTAAATGTCTCTAGGCTGATGTACTATTAAACAGGGCATTAGATTTCTTCTGTCTTTAAAGGCAGGGATAGATCTCGTCTATCAAAGTGTAGAGACACTTGGACTGTAAATGGACGTGTATTAGAGAATGCGTACATTAGACTGACCCACTTACATTAAGTGTCGCACTATGTGGTAGTTGTGTAATTATCCTTTAGACCGAAGTCTTCATGGCATCACGGTGTGGATTGTCATGCTTTGACACTATTGAGGTTTCCCCTGGCCATGGGGCGATCATGCGGTAGTGATTGGGTGTGATACTGAAGCATACGGAGTATACATGTTTGGTCGTCTGGGAATCGCGTACCCTATCAGTAGGGTGAATATCTGAAAGGGTCTTCTTATAAGGAATGTCTTACTCTTGTGAATCTTTGCAAAGTGGGAGTAAATGAGTTACTTCGAGAGAGCATGATAACCAGATTATAAGATACGGTCGTTAATGTTTGACACTCGACGTACGACCGTATGGATATTATTACAGCGATAGGATTGTAAGTTACACGGTAACTGTTTCACATGAAAGGTAGTAGTCATTGCATTTGACTCTTCCGATGATTGGGGGTCACAATGTGTTGCTAGACGCTATCCCGTGACTGTTAGGTATGAAGGGCATTTTCGTAATTTGCACTTTGTGGCTACGGCCAACATATTCGGAAGCCTATCGGGTCACACACATATGAACATCTAGCCGGATTAAAATGCGGTTATAGATGATAACCAAATAAGAAAAGTTTATCTCGTACTATAAAGGTTGTAGTGGTAAATTAATATGGTGGTGTTTATTATTATGAATAAATTAAATACAAGATATTAATAGTATTATATTAATTAAAGAATATTCTGGATGCCAATTTATTGGCTAAGGTGGCGCAATTTGTGTGTGTATAAGATAAACCTGGATTGTGCAATTTAATTAATGATATTACCATATATTAATATTTATATATTTGTGCTTACATGCGTGTCATGCATATTAGATATGCATGTGCACATTAATTTGTTTCCAATATATATATGTATAGATTTATATGTGTAATATATATATATATATATATATATATATATATATATATATATATATATATATATATATATATATATATATATATATGTGTGTGTGTGTGTGTGTGTGTGTGTGTGTGTAAATTGATTTATGGTAATATAATAAAAGATAAAGATATATTCAATAGAAGATATTGTCAATATATATCTTGGAGAAAATATTTAATATAAGATATTGAATATTAATGAGATAAATCAATCAATTATATTTTCCTTATTTTATTAGGAAAATGTTTTCTTTCTCCCAATCTACTAGGAAGCTAATCCCAATCAGATTGGGAATTGAAAGTCCCCAACACCTATATAAGAAAGGGGTTGGCTAGCTCTTTTGTACATCGCAATTCCTAGAGCTAATAGTTCTTGTGGAAAAATAGCAAGCTTCTTAGGAGAGATTTTGAGAGAGAGAAAAGTCAGTCTAGCAACCGGATTTTTCTTGTAACAATCCAATGGTGGATTCCGGCGGGTTGTTCGTGTGGACTAGCAGTAGAGGCCGAACGCTTGGGCGGCTCCGTGCACCGCTACTCTCCTTAGACGGTCAAAGCGTCGATCTTTTAGATCAAGCAAGGTAACCATCGTCTTTAACATATTGTTTATTGCTTAAACGAAGTCGATCTTGGGTCGATAGAAAATAAACTTTTGAATTCCGATGCGTTCCTGCGTAGATTTCCTAACAATAAGAATATCTAGCCGGATTAAAATGCGGTTATAGTCATAACCAAATAAGGAAAGAATGTATCTCATACTATAAAGGTTATAGTAGTATATTAATATGATGGTATTTATTTATTATGAATAAATATAATACAAGATATTAATTATGTTGATTGATTAAATATGTATATTATGACACACATGATTTCAAATATATATATATATATATATATATATATATATATATATATATATATATATATATATATATATATATATATGTATCAATGATATACACGTATTTTGCAAATTAATTAATCATAATATTATATTAATTAAAGAATATTCCGGAAGCCAATTTATTGGCTAAGGGGGGCGCTATTTACAAGTGTATAAGATACACTTGGATTGTGCAATTTAATTAATGTGATTACCATATATTAATATTGGATATTAATTGATTTCAGAAAAATAGATTTATGTTAATAAGATAAATATAGTCAATATAAGATATTGACAATATCTTAGAAATATTTAATATAAATATTAAATCAAATAAGATAAATCAATCAAAAGTATTTTTATTGTTTTATTAGGAAAATGTTTTCTTTCTCCCCAATCTACTAGGAAATTTCTCCCAATCAGATTGAGATTCATCTGTGGTGCCATATACTTTATATAAAGGAGGGATTGGCTAGCTCTATTGAACATCACAATTCCAAAAGCTAATAGTTTTTGTGAAAAATAGTGAGCTTCTTCTCGAGAGATTTTGAGAGAGAGAGAAAAAGTCGGTCTAGCAACCGAGTTTTTCTGGTAGCAATCCATGATGGGATTCCGGCGGGCTGTTCGTGTGGATCACCGGTAGAGGCCGAACTCTTGGGCGGCTCCGTGCATCGCTACTCTCCTTAGACGGTCAAGCAATGTATTCACCGTCTACTACTTATTTATTTATTGCTTAAACGAAGTCGATCCTGGATAAAAGGAAATAAATTTTTGAATTCCGCTGCGTTCCCGTGTAGATTTCTGACAAGTTTGGCATAAAGGATCTTGGAGATTTTAAATACTTTCTAGACTATAAGTGGTCAGATCAAAAAAGGGCATTGTGTTGTCAGTACTATCTACAATTGCTAGAAGAATATGGCTACAGTGATTGTAAACCAAGCCAAACTCCCATTGATACCTCAATCAACTTACACAGCAAGGATTCAGAACCTCTAAAGTCCAACAGTTACTACATGAGTTTAGTTGGAAAACTTCTATGTCTGGGGTTAACAATACCTGATTTCACTTATGCTATACAACAGCTCAGTCAATTTCTTGATAAACCTATAGAACTGCAGCTCCAAGCAGCCTTTAAACTCCTTAGATACCTAAAAGGATCTCTTAGACAAGGCATCTTCTTTCCATCGTAAAGTAGCTTGGAGTTAAAGTGTTTTGTAGACTCAGATTGGGGCAGATGCAATGACACAAGAAGATCTATAACAGGTTTCTCTGTAGTCTTTGGAGGCTCATTATAAGTTGGAAGTCATACGAAGAAAACCACAACATCTAGAAGTTCATCAGAAGATGATTATAGAGCTCTGGCCATGGCATCTTGTGAACTACAATGGTTAACCTATCTGCTGTCAGAATTAAACATCAAGCAAAACAGACCTATTCATTTGTGTCGTGATAGAAAAAGTGCCATATACATAGTTGAGAACCCAATATTTCTTGAGAGGACTAACACATTGATGTGATCAGGGATAGGTATCAACAAGGTCTCCTAAAACCTCTGCCTATTTCAACAGAACTTCAACTTGCAGATTTGTTTACCAAACCCCTGGACAAGACCAGATTCCAGACATTGCTCAGCCCCTATCCACTCATCAACATCTATCAACCCAAGAGTTCAGTTTGAGAGGGAGTGTTGAAGTTTATAGCATCAAACCAGCAAACTGAACTTCAAAGAAGCAATAGGTCGGACACCTGGGAGCAAAATCAGTTGGAAGTCAGTTATGATTAACTAGCTTGTTGTAACTGCTCCTAACAGCTTCCTAGTGCATCTAGCTAGTATATAAGTCATTAACTTATCAGCTGTAAACTCAATTCGATTATTAATCAAAGCTATGAAGTTTCCCTTCACATTTTCTGTTTTCCAGTTTATGTTCTTAATCTGATTTCCAGTATTCTGTTCTTCATCTTGAATGATCAAGATTTCATCATTTAGCCGTTTGGATTGCTTTCATGTTGTGACTGTGGCTTCGCTTTTGTTCGTGCTAGTGTTAGCTCATTTGATTATTTTTGCTGTGAGTTATGTATCTCCTTAATTTTTAGCTTTGCTTAGCTGCTGTTTCTTATAGGTTGTTTGGTGGTATATTTGTTTGGTTATACTTTGTACTCTCTTCAACAAGATGATGTTACCTTTTTATAAATCTTAATTGATTTGTCAAACCAATAGCAATGAATTGATTTAACGTGGATCCTATCTATAGGAGGAAAAAAAACCACCAAACATATTGTTTGAAAATGATTGCATAGTATTTTGAAATATATATAAACCATGTTATGCAAGTAACGTACACTATTTATTTATTTGTAGGAAGTTTTTGTGTGGTATATCTATATACACCTAATTGATCGATAAATAAATCTGGACCACACATACCATGTAAATACTAATAAGGTACGTACACTATTTATTTGCACTCAAACGACCAAGATCAGGTATCAATCACATGCATTGTACAAAGCACATGTCTGGCAAATTTCCAAATTTTATATTAGCCCCTAGGCCCCCCACATGATAGAGAGATGGAGAAAGGAGTCGATACTCAATAATGCTGCACCTTTTGTTTCCTTTGACTCAATGTGTTATTCTCGTAAATGACAGGTACCCTACCCTCCATACCCACACACGAGCGCAGGCCCATCCTCCCCCCTCCCCCTCCCCTCTTTCCCAAACACCCCAACTTTCCTCCGCTGGCTATATGGGGCGAGAGCCTTCCATGCTATATTGCTTTTACACTTGGCATTACATTCGAAAAGTTGCCCCAAGGCATCACTATGACCCATTAATTTTAAGGGCAACATAAATTACGGCACAACCAAGTTTACGATGACACCGTGGTTCGCAGCCACGTGCTCTAATCTTTTGAGCTACAGGCTCACCTCGTTTTCAATGAATCTGTTTTCGGAAATACGCTTAAAAATAATGACCATTTTCTCTCCTAACCTATTAGACGATAGTTTTATATTTATTTTTTGTATTTACGGTTATAGCCCTTGTGGCTCACTATATAAATACCTTGTAATGGTTTGTGTTTTCCTAATGACAAATATATTGTTATTCATCTAATCTATCATGGTATCAGAGTTTCCCGATCTACCAAATTTTTTTTCTAATCAAACCCTACTGCCGCAGCCGCCGCTAGACTATCTCCTCCACCGCCGCTGCGATGACAACCCCTTCTTCAACTCCGTCGTCCTCTTCCACCATCTCCGTTGCTACCGCTTCTGCCGCACCATCCGTCATTGTCCTGAACCCCGCCGTCAATGCACCGATTAAACTTGATGACAAAAATTTCACTGCTTGGAAGCTGCAGATGACCACCTTGCTCACCGGTCATGGTCTTATCGGGTACATCACCGGTGACACGCCCAAGCCGGCCGCTGTTCTCACCAATCCCGCCGGCGCCGCTATCTCTAATCCGGCGCACTTGCTATGGGTTCAACAGGATGCGCTAATTCATCATCTTATTCTTGGCTCGGTTGACAAGGATTATATTGCTTCAATCCAGCATACGGATAATTCGAAGCAAGCTTGGGACACTCTTCTTGATACATATGGAAAACAGAGTAAGGGGCGTACTAGGTATCTACGCCTGCGCTTGAATTCTATCTCGAAAGGTACGATGTCGATTTCTCAATATTTTACTACTATAAAAAATATTGCGGATGACTTGGCTGCATTAGACTCAAAAGTGCCTGATGATGAATTGGTTGAGATAATATTAAAAAATCTTGGCAGTGATTATGCGAATCTTGTAAGTGCTATTCAGGCACGTGATGATACTATCCCGCTACCATTGTTGCATGAGAAATTATTGATGCATGAAGTGTCTCTTGCACAAAGTCAGTCTGCTACACCCCCTGCGTATACTGCATTCCCGGCCTATCATCACCCACGTCCTATGCCTGTTTCAGCCAATCCGACTTATTCCCCTTATTCCCAAGCACCACGGCCCTCCCCTCCACTGATGCCTCACGCACCTAACACTAATCCCAAACACAATCCCAACTCAAACACCCTCCAATCGGTCCCAAAACACAAACTCTCGTGCTTCAAAAGGCTATCAGGGCTTTTGTCAACTCTGTGGTGTCCAAGGTCATGTTGCAACTCATTGCACCACCTATACTCACTATACCAATCTTCCCCATCCTACCCGAAGCCCAGCTGGCTCTCGGCCTTCTTCACCATCCACCACTTATTCTCATGTCGCTCAAACATCCACCTCTAGTGCTCCTGTGCAATACTCTGATTCTGCTGCTCCATGGATGCTTGATAGTGGTGCCTCTCACCACATGACACAGGAGCTCAGCCTGCTCTTTCTTCACTCTCCTTATCACGGTACGGATCGTATAGTCATTGGTGATGGTAGCTCCTTGGCTATCACCCATATTGGCTCTACTTCTCTCTCTTCTTTTAAATTAAATCAAGTCATTTGTGTACCTTCTCTTTCTCGTAATCTGCTTTCGGTTCAAAATTTTTGTAGTGATAATTCTGTATCTATTGAATTCTTATCTGATTCGTTTTTGGTGAAGGATTTGAAGACGGGCAAATGCCTCCACCAAGGACAAGTCAGTGATGGAGCTTATCCGTGGTCTTCCAAAGCTCTCTTCGCCTTCTCTGTGACCAAAGCTTCAGCTGCTACCTGGCATCGTCTCTACGGACATCCAGCTTTTCCTGTCATTCAAAATCTTGCAAAAAATAATTTTTTAGAATTATCTTCCGTTTCTTCTACTTATTGCGATTCCTGCCTTTGTAATAAGAGCCACCGGCTCCCTTTTTCAGATTCGACATTATGTACTGTTAAACCTTTGGAGGTTATTTATTCAGATGTTTGGACATCCCCTATTTATTCAGTTGATTATTTCAAGTATTATGTTTTGTTTGTTGATCATTTTACTCGATTCATGTGGATATATCCATTAGCTTGTAAATCCGATGTTTATGCCACCTTTGTCAAATTCAAAAAATACGTAGAAAAACTGTCAGATACTTTCATCAAAACCCTTTACTCTGATAATGGAACCGAGTATATAAAACTGCGCCCCTTCCTTGCTGCCAACGGCATCTCTCACTTCACCTCTCCCACCTATACACCTCAGCACAACGGTATTTCTGAACGTCGTCATCTACACATTAATGAAACTGCCTTAACTCTACTTTCTCATGCCTCCATGCCGATCACCTACTGGTCATACGCAGTCAGTGCAGCTGTCTACCTCGTTAATCGGATGCCCACAAAAAATCTCAACATGCTCTCACCTCACCTTAAACTTTTCTCGGATCCTCCTAATTACTCCAAGCTTCGAGTCTTTGGTTGTCTCTGTTATCCATGGCTTAAACCATATAACAATCACAAACTCGAGTCCCATTATAAACCTTGCATCTTCCTTGGCTACTCACTCACACAAAGTGCCTACCTTTGCTATGATTTATCTGCGTCCCGTATGTATACATCACGCGATGTTCGCTTTGTGGAGGATATATTTCCATTTGCTAGCATCCCTCTCGACCCTTCTCTACCTCCCCTGACTGCTTTATTACCTCCTGGGTACTATGAACCCACTGCTGTTCCAGTCCATCGCTCTCCCTCCACGGAAACTCCCCCACCCGAGAGCACCAATGCTCAACCCGAGAACAACACTGCTCAACCCGAGATCCCTCTTTCGTCTCCATCTCCTGCTTCCTCTCACCCTGACTCCAGCAGTGATTCCGACTCCTCTCCTGCTTCTACCTCTACCTCACCTTCACCTCCTCCACCTCCCACCACCACAACATCCTATGACTACTCGTTCTCAAAACCAAATATACAAACCCCGTAAGCTCTTCAACCTCCAAGCTTAGTTACAAGATCGCTACCTTGAAACAGAACCCTCTACCCTTAAGCGAGGCCCCGCAAGGTGCAAAGTGCGGTGGTGTGTTGCGATGTCGACGAGTATAATGCGCTTTTCACAATGATACGTGGTCCTTAGTTCCACCGTCTCCTGATTTGAATATTGTTGGCTGTAAGTGGGTGTTCAGAATTAAGCGGAAACCGGATGGCTCGATTGATAAGTACAAGGCTCGGTTAGTTGCCAAAGGGTTTACCCAACGACCTGGTTTGGATTATTTTGAGACCTTTAGTCCCGTTGTTAAGCCTGCCACGATTCACCTTGTTCTCAGTATTGTGGTTTCCTTGTGTTGGTGCCTTCGCCAATTTGATGTCAATAATGCCTTCCTGCAGGGGACACTAGCTGAAGACGTCTATATGTGTCAACCGCCTGGGTTTGAGGATGCTACAAAACCCACGTTTGTGTGTAAGCTTCGCAAGGCAATTTATGGCCTTAAGCAGGCACCTCGTGCCTGGTATTATGAGCTTAAAACTTTTGTTCTTACAATGGGTTTTGTTAATTCTGTGGTTGATCCGTCGCTGTTTGTTTGGCGCACGTCTACCAGTATTACTATGCTCTTGGTATATGTCGATGACATAATTGTTACAGGTAGCTCTGCTGAGCAAGTTCAGAGTATCATTGATCAGCTTGGCTCTAGGTTCTCTATTAAGGATCTGGGTCCCTTATCGTATTTCTTGGGTGTTGAAGTCACTCATTCTGCTATGGGCATGCTACTCACGCAAACCAGGTACACTCGTGAGTTACTGTCTCAGGTTCATATGGAGGAATCCAAGGCAATTTCCACGCCTATGACTGCTGATGCTTTTTCAGGTGATCCTGTTGTCTCTCCAGCCTTTTCCGATCCTACTCAGTATCGCCAAATTTTGGGGGCTTTACAGTATTTATGCTTTACACGTATTGATATTCAGTTTGCTGTTAATAAGCTCGCTCAGTTTATGCATGCACCGACTTAGTACCATTGGATGTTAGTCAAGCGTGTGTTGCGCTACTTGTCTGGCACCTCCACCATGGGTTTACAGTTATATCGGGATTCGCCTTTTGCCCTGCATGCTTTCTCTGATTCGGATTGGGCAGGCAATAAGGAAGATGGTTATCATGATTCCGCGACTTCTGAGTACATGCCTGGCTATACTTCTACTTCTGCTTATATAGTCTTCTTGGGGAGGAATGCGATTTCTTGGAGCTCCAAGAAGCAAAACTCAGTCTCTCGTTCATCCACCGAAGCTAAATACAGATGTGTTGCTGCCACTGCGGCAGAAATTGCTTGGCTGACCTATCTGCTTGCAGACCTCAGTTTCTCGGTTCGTTCTACACCAGTGATTTTTTGCGATAATTTAGGTGCTCTTCGTCTAAGCGCCAATCCAGTTTTTCACTCACGAATGAAGCATGTTGCTATCGATTATCACTTCATTCGTGAGCATGTTGAGCGAGGACTTGTTCGTGTTGCTCGTGTAGCTGCTGCTGATCAGTTGGCTGATGTTCTCACCAAGCCACTACCACGTTTATCTTTTTCTACTTTCATTTCCAAGCTTGGCATTCGCACAGCGCCGTCAGTTTGAGGGAGTGTATTAGACGATAGTTTTATATTTTTTTTTGTATTTACGGTTATAGCCCTTGCGACTCACTATATAAACACCTTGTAATGGTTTGTGTTTTCCTAATGATAAATATATTGTTATTCATCTAATCTATCATAACCGTTCCAATTCTTGTTAAGAAAGTGTGAAAACACGTTTCTCTATAACTCTGTAAGAAACATGTTCTTTCTAAGTGTGAAGTGGGAGAGAAGTGTCAAAATTAAGGTTTTTGAATAAGACTTTTGTTTTTTTTTTTTAATATCTTTTTTCCGTTTTGATATTGAAAAAGTTATAATAATGAGAGGCGGTAAGCTTTGTCATATTGTTCTTTAGCCTCCTATTTTACACCAATATTATTATGATCGGGTCGATAGGAAATGAATGTAATCACCTACTATTATATATAAAAAAAAAAGTAGACTAGATAAACTACATATTCTTATTAAGTTCACTTATTCTTTTAGAATAAATAATCAAAATAATATTTCTGTTATTTCAATTATAACAGAATTTACGGAGCTTGCTCATGTACAGAGAGTAACATGATTCAGATTTGATCATAATTGTCCTCTAGTGAATCATCATGTGCATCCTATTAGAATGATTTCTAGAACGTCGATTCGCACCATCGACCATCAAAATGTCGATTTTTGAATAAAAAACAACTTTAAGAAGATCATTTTAGTGTAATGGAAATATAATTTGATGTGTCGATAAAATCATGTTGACTTTACATTTTAATTACTTCGTACCAATGAATATTGTTAGTTAATTTCACTCAAAAAGATTTATGAAAGAAAAATTGAATTGTCATATATTACAAATATGTAATGTAAGGTACGCAACCTTTTTACCAAATACAATCATTTCTCCTAATTCTTTTATCTTTTAAAATTTTGTAGTCCTTCTCTTGAGACGAGGAAATGAATCGATGGAAACTATTGACAATAATTATAGGATATGATGTTTCACAGTAGTCGATCAATTCAATTTTCAATTCAATTTTGGGGCCCTCACCGGTCATTTTACATCAATGCATATTGACCAAACACAACTATTCTATTTTTTCAACTCCATTACTGACTCAATTCTATGGATAAAATTAGTGATTTACATCATTACTAAATTATAAGACAAGACAGTAGATGATGGATAAAATCACTAATTTATTTAAATAAACTTTACCCACTTTGCCACCTTTTAAGTTCCCAAATTTGATTTCTTAGAACATTATACTTCGTCTCGTAATGTAAAGTTCCTTTAGACATTCATTAAATCGGTGAATTATTTTTATCGTAACAATTTGTGTTGAAATTATATTTGGAATGCATCAGATTTCGTTTTGAATAAAGTAGATATAAATAAGGAAGACTTATTGAAAGGACAAAAAGATTTAGTACAAAATTATCATAAAGAACCGACATAATATAATGACACTTTTACCCTTATAACAGATTTCTTTTTTAAAGTAAAAAAAAGAAGAATTTGCCAAGCTAATGACCACGTTCTTTCTTTTTCAGGAACAATGACCACGTTCATTATATATATATATATATATATATATATATATATATATATATATATATATATATATATATATATATATATATATATATATACACTATATGATACTACTTTCGATGATACTATCATTTGACGTTATTATCTTATGTAACACAATTACTTGACACTATCATTTGATATTGTTATATTATGTAACACTACTATTTGACACTACCATTTGACTATGTTATATTATGTAACATTATTATTTGACACTATCATTTGACATTATCATTTGACATTGTTATACTATGTAACACTACTATTTGACAATAACATTTGACATTGTGATAATTTGACACTATCATTTGATATTGTAATATTATTTGACACTACCGTTTGACATTGTTATACTATATAACACTACTATTTGCCTACCATTATAATTGAACATTAGACTTATTATATATATATATTATGCAAATGTGGGAGTTTTTTTTTTTTTTTTTTTTTTTTTTTTTTTGGTTGAAGCAACGTGGGATCATGGGTTGTTGGGTTGTATTTTATTTTTTATTTTTTTTTGTGTGGGAGTTTTCATATTTAAATAGAGGTGCAAAATTGTCTTAATACAATATATTTTGTCTTTTTTACTAAAATATAAATGTTCATGTCCTTTTTGATAATTTAAAAAAAAAAAAATTTGTCCACTTTTCATAATTTTTCCCATAAATAAAATGAGAAGAAAAATAAGACAGAAAAAAGAATATATAGAGCAAAAATTATTTTCATTGTTTTTTACAGCAATTATATTCATTAGATTTCATACAGTATTTTAGTTTACCTCACATAACAATGCCTTAGAAAGCCATGAAGGAAATGAATGGTGAGAAAATATACATTCAGGTCACTGTAGCGATCTATATTTCAAGTCAGGTCTGTTCAGATCTGACATTTTATTTTAAGTAGCCCGTGCCTGTTTCCACGGGGCCGTGGAAATTTTCCACCAGATGGCGTGGAATTTTATAAAGGCCACGTGGAAGTTCAACTGATGGCAAAAGTTTCAATTCCACGTGACCTGGGGGAAAAGCAACCTACGCAAGTGGCGGATCTTGGAATATATTTCAGTGGTGTCACCGGAGTCTAAAACTACACTTTTATCCAAAAAAAATTTCAGTGGGGTCACCGAAGTCTAAAACATCAATTTTTATCGATAAAATGACACTTTTTAACAACAAAACTACATAGTTTTAATACTAAATTTTTTCTTTTAGAAATTGAGTGGGGTCACGTGACCCCCCCTTGGGTAGGCTGGATCCGCCCCTGACCTACGCCTCATGGAAATGTAAGAGCGCTGCGTGGAAAATGGACACGGGCCCGTGGAATAAGGAAATTGAATGAATAAATGCTCAAACTGTCGTTTTTTCATACATTTTAGTCAATATCATCATCTTCTTCACCCAAAATCATCAATCTTTTTCACTCGAATTTTTCTTCACAAAACTTTCAGATAAAAATTATCAATCTACGGGATATCAATCTACACCGGTCTTTCGCCTTTAAACAAATGGGTAAGCATTTCGTATAGCACTTTTGTTTGAATTATTTTAAATGTCGTATTTGTTTTAATTTGATGATATGTTTGAGGTAATTAACCTTATAAAGATATAAATTTTCGATTTTTTCGTATGGTGAAAAGGTAAAAGCTTATAGTTTTAGGGTAGTGAAGGGATAAAATTTCGATTATTAAGCTATTGAAATGATTAATTATAATGAGATCGTTCGATAATAAAATTGTCATTCGTTGGAGGAAAATGTAGTTCATATATTTGTAGAAATCTTGACGTTGTAGAAATTTTGATATTGTAATTATTTTGATTATTTGATAGTTTAGAAAAAATTTAGAATGAAATGCATTAATGATATTATAGTGGCAATGTTAATATTAGAAATGATAATGTAGAAGTTTTTATATTGTACATATTTCGATTATTTGTATGTATGTTCTGTTATAAGTTGTTTCGAAATTTAGTAGTATAAATTCCTTTCATGTTCCATGCCTTAGTTCATTTTGAATGTACAGCTTTATTTTTCAAATAACACTCGAATAATTTAATTGTTACGGGCAATCACAATGAAAATGCCCTAATTTAATAAAAAAAATTGAATTTATAAACGAGAAACAAACGACAAATAAATGTTGTTTGAAATTTCCAAAACAACAAAATGTTGACATATTCTATGGTACGCCTCGACCTGATGAGGTTCTTAGAAATGCATGCATCCCTAGGGTTTTTTCGAATCCTTCTGATCCGTTGTGTAATGACTAATCTCTAGGCTTTGTATTGGGGCTCCTGGTAGGTAGCTCGTAGAATATTTCATTAGGTCTGCTCAGTAGAGCATCTTTTCCGTTCTCAGCAGCTTGGTAAAGCCTCCGCCGGATGTGAGGCATCCGTTAGATCGAAAATATAAGATCTGTTCAGTTGGCTATGTCCAGCATCTAATCTCCCTCGTCATCATCAAATATATCTATGACGCTGGTGAAAACAATCTTCTCTTCTATTACCCCAGTCTACTGTTACAACACAACACAACACAACGAAACTTGAATTTTTTTGACCTAACCTAACTGTGTGTGCGTGTGTGTATGTATATATGCTAAAGAATATTGATTTATTTTAAAGAGTATTGATGTGTTTTTTGATGTCTGGCTATATGCACTTATATACAAGTAAATATATGTGTATATAAACGAGAAACCAATATTCACACACATATATACTACTAGCATATATAAGTGTATATATATATTGGTTTCTCATTCATATACACATATATTTATATATAAGCACACACGGACAATATATATATATATATAGACACACACACACACACACACACACACACACATATGTATATATATATATATATATATATATATATATATATATATATATATATATATATATATATATATATATATATATATATTCAATCCGAATAATTTTACAATAATATTTAGTCAATCCAACAATATTTGGAAAAAAAACCTAACTTGTGTGGATAAATGATTGTTTTTTTGCGGATAACAACACGGTGTCCGTTAAGTTTTTATTTGGCGGAGAGTGGAAATACCATGAAGATAGCGACAAATGGTCTTATAAGAAAGGAAAATTGTATTTGGTTCGTGTGAAAACCGATACGACATTGGATGAAGTGAAGGTCAAAGTGTGTAAGAAAGTAGGAATTGATGTCTCAAACAACACATTGATCATGAAACTAATGTACGTAGATTATGACCAACCGATTGATGTTTTGGACGATGATACATGGCTAGGCTACATTGATGATATTTTGAGAAAAGAAGCTGTGAAACTATGCGTTAACGCTGAACCGGTTATGCACGATGACGATACGGAAGATGAGAACGAATTTGACTTAAATGAGCAACTTCATGAAGAAAATGATAGAGGCATTGAGGATTTTACATCCGAGTTGGACTGTAATCGAAATTCCCGAAAGCATGTTGTACCTACCACATCAGCCTTATCCCCTCATGAAACTACCATCCGACCGAATATAACTTCAGCTGAACAAGTCATTGACATCACAAGTGAACCTGACTACGATTGGGGAATAATTGCGAATATGATTCGTCAGCCAATTCACACACCTCTGCCTAATTTTAGCCAGACAACGCACACACCGTACATCCAACAACAGTTTGACGGGACAAGTCATAATGTCAACATAAATGGAACAAGCCAGCAGTTTGACCGTCCGCCTCTTATTATGCCAACACCGATGCAAGCGGGCCCCAATATCGGTGGATCGTTTACGAGTTTTCTTAGAGCGCCTTTACTTCAAGGGGAAGTTAAAACTACGATGCTTTACTTCGGAGACATGCGAATGGCAAGTTGTGGGTAGAAAGGTGTTTGATTGCAATAACTTTGAGATAACCGAGTACACTGAAGCTCACACTTGTTGATTGGAGTGATTAAGCAGCGATCATAGGCAAGCCAGACCCAGAACTATAGGTCATCTCATTAGAGAGAACCTCATAAAACTCGGCAGTCATTTCACGACAAAACATTTAATAGTGGAGGTCAAAAGAGTATTCAACATAGACCTTGATTATTAGCGTGCATATCATTGTAGACAGAGAGTGTTGGAATTAATCGGAGGAAGCGTAACACTATCGTATTCTAAATTACCCGCCTACTTTTACATGTTGAAGAGTGAAAATCCTGAAACTGTCACAGACATAGAGACTGACCATGTTACTGGCAGGTTCAAGTACTGTTTCATGGCTTTGAAATCTAGTATTGACGGGTTTAAGTACGTCGACTGTCTTAGTCGTGGACGGTACTCATCTGAAAACAAAATGCGATGGGACATTGTTAGCAGCTATCGGTGTAGACGCAGGTGATAAACTCTTTCCGGTAGCGTTTTCCGTGACCGACGGAGAGAGTAGGGATGCGTGGATGTATTTCATGCTTCAAGTGAAGGGGGTAATCGGGGAACGTGAAGACATGGTGTTCGTATCAGACAGAGGGACTGGCATCATTGGTGCTGTTAGAGATGTATTTCCAAACGCTCACCATGGTTTTTGCTACCACCACCTTGTCATGAACCTCAATAAAAAATTCGAAAGCACAGGATACTGTCCATACACTTTCTGGGAAGCCGTGTATACTTTTTCAAAAACGCGATTCGCAATAATGTTTCAGCAGTTAAAAGAGCAGGATAAAGATCCAAACAATAGAGTGTCTAGTTATTTGGAGGCTATTGGATTTCGTTACTGGGCACGATCGCATTTTCCAGGGACACGTTATGCAATAATGACAAGCAACTATGCTACAAGTTTTAACAACGTGATCAGGGATGCGAGTAAGTTGAGTATCGTGACTTTGTTAGACTACATAAGGGCAACGTTGCAGAAATGGCATTGCGAGAGGAGAGAACTTGCATTGGCATGTCGCTCCGTGTTAGCCCCTGAAGCCAAAAAATTCTTGACTGAAGTCTCGCATACCCGAAGAACCTTCACACTAAAGGCGATCGACCGGGACCAGTTCCAAGTTGGGAACGCTGATACTAGCGCAAAGGTAAATATGGCCGAATGGAAGTGTTACTTGTGGAGAGTTTCGGGGGCTCAAGATGCCTTGTGTACATGCTTGTCTTGCTATAAGTGAGCGTTGTGAGAGTCCGTACGATTATTGTTCTGACTACTACAAAGCTCAATGTTTCCAGCGTATTTATAAAGGACGCGTATACCCTATTCCAGTCGAGGATGATTGGATTGTTCCAACTTCAATTAGAAACCAGCACATTCCGCCGCCTGAGCCTAGACTGAGCGAAGGAGGGGAAACACAAACAACGGTTGCGAGGCGGGGCCGACCCAGGATCCTCAGGATTGCTTCTCAAGGTGAACCTCCTGGCGGTAGGACCAGCAGGTTGCCTAATGAGAGGACAGTCCCAGGCTCTAGTAGGCGTTGCTCTTTGTGTGGAAACACCGGACACAAAAGGCCTAAATGTCCGTTTCATACAGTGGTTGTTCCTAATTGATACAGTCATTTTGTTCGTCTTTTTTTCATGTTTTTTAGTATTATCTCAAGTCGTGAAAGTTTTTATACATGTTTTGTATCTTTTTGGGGACATTGATACTAGCGCGATCGTGACTATCTTATATGTTTTGTATCTTTATATTATAATAGCAAATGGGTATTCTAGTTCAAACGAGTGATAAATAAACCTAATCAAACCTAAACAAATGGGTAATATATATATCCATCACCGTTCCACACACGGGATCGTTGGAATTCACACGAGTCATAATTCACACTTACCTTCTCAATCAATGCTAGTTTTGACTAGTCATTGATGTCCTATCGATGTCGTACGTCGTAGGTGTCATTAGGGTGACAGAGGTAGTATTGTCATTGATACAGTGACGCGTATTTTCACGTGAGTCATCAATGGTTAGTTCATGCTAAATTAACACGGCATCGTTGAAAATTCACACGGGATCGTTAGAATTCACACGAGTCATAATTCACAGTTACCTTCTCAATCAATTCTAGTTTTGACATAAAATCATCAATTACGCACATAAATCGTTACATTTTGCAATTAACCTATTAAAAACATCATTTACTAAATATTTCGATATAAAGCCCTACTTCTATGAAAATAATACATATACGGGGGAAATTGATATAAAATATATCTATAAAAATCATACAATTTGACCCTGAACAACACCCCCACACTTAAACTTTTGCTCGTCCCGAGCAAAACAAAACAACAACAAACTATCAAGAATCCACATAACCTGACACGAGATATAGTCAAAATCACGACAAGCTAGTGTTCAAAGAAATCGACCTCACTCGGTGATGTGTGTGCGTAACCTACTAAACTTCCACCGATCCTCTCTTGATATAATACATCAAGCACTAACAAGAATCCGGTCAACTAAACGAAAACTTCATTCTATCTACAGCACTTTCCTAACAAAAACTAATTACCAAGAACATAGTAACTAACTCACAACTAAATTCCTTTGCTTAGTACCAAGAAAATACCTTTCGGGTCTCTACTGGGTTTAGATCAACTTGACTTAGAATTCCAAAAAAAACGTATATTTTATATTTCCTATCATCGCGTCTCAAAAGTATAACACACTCCCCTACATTAGAGGCGAAATCACCCTGAGATCACTCAATCCCTTACTGTCCAAGGTAAACCACACTCCCCAATTGGGGCAGTATCCAAATGGACTCGAGGTGATAGATATAAACAAAATTCCCGCAAAGAAATTTTATTCATTTATTATTTATTGATATATATATTTTTATATTTTTCAAACTCTTTGGAAACTCTCGGTCAAATATATTTCTAACACATTCAAGACTCTCAAAGTTCTCAAGAACACTAAGGTACTGAGATTCTAACTGTGAGTATAGCACAAGTTCTTAACTTTCATTAATGCTAAATAAGTGTTATCTGTATCAAGAATTAATTTTCCTTTAACTAACCGGAAACTATTCTATATTTGGCTCTTCATCTAATAGGTTCGTGAGATGAAGTTCAAGTGAGTATCGACTTACTAAACCTATTCTCAGAACATGATATGACTACTGATAACAACTAAAGGGTGCCAGATTATAAAACTAGCATGCAATTGAAATGTTACTCGGGACGAAACAAAAATTTTGAAAATTTTGCACTTTTCATAGAAAATTATAACTAATATGAGCAAATGAAAGTAGATACACATAAACTATCCCCTCCCCCACACTTAAATTGTAACTTGTCCTCAAGTTGTGCAGAATGAAAAAGAAAAAGAAAACTTAGCTGATTGTATGCCGAAAGGGAGCTATTCTGGAAGTGGGTCGACCTCACCCAGAAATGCTCAACGAATCCAGTAGACTGTGGACCATCCACCGGAAAACTGAAATCGTCTAAAGCTCACAATAGCTAATGCAAATACCCTGCACACTTGACAAACATGAAATACCTCGAGGATAGGGGGAAGATAACATATAAAGCACAGGAAAGGAAGTCTAGAGAATTTTTAGATTAAGCTCATATAAAGATGGACATATACATGGAATATTACAAAATAGTAGGGCTAGGTGCAACTATATGAAAATGCATTACAATGCAATCTACGTGAAAAATCCTAAAAATAAAATAAAAACGAGGTAGTATTACGGAAACCGACAGTGACCACACTTAAGAAAAATAAAAGGAAAAATAGAAAAACAATGCAACTATATGAAATGCAACTAAATGAAATGCATTTAAATGATATGCAAAAAGAAAATAAAATAAAAGAAAGAAAACTAGCCCACTAATTAGCAACACGACATGTATAATAAACGTCTACCAAATAATGACAGGTTACGATAAACGACAGTGCTGTTCATTACTTGCAGTGTAGACGCGCTTTAAGACTCATCAAAGGTGATAGCATTATGGAAAACCAACAGTTAGCTATACTAAACAGATATAACTCATATGGAGAAAGGACGTAGCATACGGAAAACCGACGAGTAGCTACCCATATGAACTATAAAAACAAAGGAAGCACGTAAGTCTTAAAAGCTTAAAAGATTCATCGGAGCGGTATGTAGCATACGGGAACCGACATTAGCTACTAATTAACTATAAGAACAGCTTATAGCTTACGAGAACCGACAAATCCACTATAACATGCCTAGATGAATCATATATAAGGAATTGATCAATTATCTAACATGGATTCATAGATGGAAAGGTAAAAACATATAAGTTCAGGGCATCTATGTAAAAATCAATTAGCCACAGAAGCTCGAATGAAAAAATCCACATCAAATAAAGCATTAAAAATCAAATTGAGAAGAAATCTGGAACCTGGACTGGCGTTCACTAATTCAAACGGGCGTTTAAAACTTATGCAGGCCGGACGGGCGTTTAGATATATGGACGTCCGTCTGGTCCTTGAAAACAGAACAGAGCTGATACGTTTTGGAACGGACGAGCGTCCAACAAACCAGACGCTCGTTTACCTGCATGTTAGGGACGGACGGGCGTTCACTTACCCGAACGCTCGTCCAACGATCGAACTTGCATAGAAAACGCAGGAAACACAGCAAACCCTAATTTCTTAAAAGCTCATACATCAAATATCACAGAGCAGCCACATCAAATTAAAGCACAGAGGGTTAGACTAGATACAAACAACTAAACACAAACTTCACGTAAAACAGATTGAGTAAAAAACTTTTGCACATTCTTAACCTTACGGTCATCGAAACACGGCAAAATAAAAAAACCTCAATTTATTCAACGCTACTTTTATTGAAAAACAAAAACAAAAAACACGTAACAAAATAGAAAAAATAATTCAATTAGATTCAACAAAACATCGATTCCCCGGCAACGGCGCCACTTTTGTTGGGGAGATTTTGCATCATTAAAACAAAAGAAAATTTATAAACCTATACTACCATGCAAAACTACCTCCTAACCGGCCGAATACCGGGTAGTTGCTAGTAAAGTTGGATAAGTACGGGTATCGATCCTCAGGGAAAAGGGCTATTGAATCTAACGTCATTAATTCCTCTTTATTAAAACACATAACTAATCCTAATCTAAAACAGAAAATAAACTGGACAGAGGATTGTTAATCCAAAGCCAGGAAGGATAATTGCGATCAACATAAAATAAATAAAACTATAACTACGAAAAACAGTAAACTAACTAACGAGCATGATAATGATTGAAGTAAATCAACATGAAACAAATCATGATCCACCATCCCGCAACCCTTAATTTTCTCCCTAGATTATCTTATAATGATTTAATTCAAGTTGTGGTTTCACCTATCAAACGTATGAATTCCTACTTTCGTAGATGAATTCGCCTATCAATCTCTATCTTTCGATTTACGGAGATTAACGCATCATAAAATAAACCAAGGTGCAAGATTTATCAGATCTAATAACCTAGACATTCAACCTCTCAACTTTCGTTTGATATAGATCAAAACGTCTATTCTTTCCTATGGTGATCTCGCGTTTACACCGACTTTCGTCCTACGGTAAACATCAATCGCAAACATCTTTCGATATAAATTTGCAATAACAAATAAACGCATGGAAAGAAACGAACTTTGAATTAAACACTTACAAGATCATCCAAAGAAACAAATAAAAACGCTGCAGAAAGATATCCATGGCTGCTCCATGTTTATTCAACCTCAAAACATCATCATGGTTCAAGAAACGAAGGAAAAACAAACAAAATAAAAGACCTAATCTAACCCCGATCACCCGAGCACAAGGCTCGGGTGATCGGCTCAAAGCTCCCGAAAGCGGCCGCGTCCGTGTAATTTTCGTATGAAAAATCTGATGTAATTAGGGTTGGAATCGCAGCTGCTTTTATAGAAAAATCAAGTCGGTTGCTACGGTAACCGTGGCCGGACGCCCGTTTGAAGATTCCGGACGCTCGTCCTGTATTTTCAGCAACAGCATCTAAACTTGTAACGCTCATATCTCGGGCCTCGTAAGTCGGAATGGAGTGATTCAAAATCCTGTAGAATCCTCTCTTCAAGCCCTACAACTCTTCTCTTGAGGTCCAGAGTCAAATCGGTTGTTATCATATCAAGAACTGCGTCGGAAGGTCGGCACTACCCGGAATCCTGATTTTCCGACATTTATCTTGATTGATTCCTTTCCTTATATCTTTCAATCTTCCATAACTTTGATTGATCCTTTCCAAGCACGAATTTGGCTCTCTAAAATCCTCTCTTCCATCATCAATGAGTATCTACAACAATAGGAAAACATACCAAAGCGTAACGTATTTCCAAAATAACATAAAATCATCAATTACGCACATAAATCGTTACATTTTGCAATTAACCTATTAAAAACATCATTTACTAAATATTTCGATATAAAGCCCTACTTCTATGAAAATAATACATATACGGGGGAAATTGATATAAAATATATCTATAAAAATCATACAATTTGACCCTGAACAGCAGTCTCTCATAATCCGTTTCACAAAAGAAGAGGAGAGGCGTGAGTACGTGACTAACTGGATGGCAAGAGCTGTTGTTCCAGAGAGACGATTGAATATGGAAAGTCTACCTACTTTGATCAGAAACTTGTTCCGAGATAACGGGTGGCATGGTGTCCCTCAAAGCGCATTAAGCTTTCATCACGTGAATCGGTCTATTGTGCGTGAATTTTACGCTTGTCTAGCCACGGCAGAGCTCAATGAAATGTGCATCATAGTGCGAGGCGTTCCCGTCCGTTTGAATAATAAATGGATCAACGACGAGTATGTCATTCCAGAATATCCTCAGGGTTTGGATTTCTTTCTTTTTCCGGATGTCCCTGAACTACTACAGCGTGACATGGCTGTTTTATTTGGGGAGACGCATCTGTGGGAACGTGTGAGGCCTCAGCGTCCTACCTGCCCTTCACCCTGGTCCTGGTACGGTCCATTCCTTCCTTTCCTTATTATGTTTCTTGCCACCAATATGTATGGTACGGTGAATTACACCGCACCGGCATTTGATTTGTACGCTCTTGCTTACGCATCTATTACTTCCTATTTCGATGTTGGAGAGTATATTCTGTCGTGGATTCGACAGATAGCAAAGGGAAATGCAGGAGATGGATATATATTTTTCCCGTATCTGATCACAGGACTATGTGTCAGGTCTGCCGGGGTGCCGGAATATGTTGAAGATGATGTGACATACGGTCATGATGACGTTATCACATACGAAACTTAAATATGATGAAAGTGTTCATCTTTTATTCATGTTATTTTAGTATTTATTTTTTAGATATATCAACTTTCATTTCGGTTTATTTTTGTTTTGTTATTTTTACGTTCATCTACTATAGATGTTATTTTTATGTCCTCTCGACTATATAAGTTTTTTTAGGTGTTATGTGTTCTTGTCGGTGCCCAAAAACCCGTGGACTCGCATTCAAATTTCTTATGTAAATATTATAAATTTACAATAAAAAAAGCAAACAGAATTTAGAAGATAAATATTACAACGCCAAAAGTTGAGATAAAACCAAAATAAATGTCAAATGTTGGACGTACACGACTCCAGAACAACAAATATACAAATTACACCGCTATACGTTGACAAAATAAATCTACGCCCATTTTGATCCTGAGCCTGTGAAAAGTTGCATCACTCAGCTCAAATATGTGTGTGTCGTTGATGATTGTAATCTCCATAATCTTCAGACTGAAAACCGGATAGCGTTCCCTGCATATTAAAGCCATAAATTTTAGAACTGAATGTTTGAAATTAAAAAATTTGAATAAGGTTTGATACGTACCGGTACTCCGTCTGTGGACATCCAGTCTCGTCGTGCAGGACTGTATAGAATGGTGTTTGAGATGGATCGATCATCCATTGGATTGTCCTGCAATCTTGTGATGCCGATAACATTAACCTCATGTATAGAGCCCATTTCCGTATGATCCGGTCAATGTGGGTCGAGTCACCGCTTCTGTATCGGCTGTCGTGCACCGTTATTGTCCATTCACTGATTGACATGCGCACAAGCACCCAATGCTCCGTGTTAATCATCCAGATAGCATAGGCGATCGTTTTCTTGGTCCATTTAGAAGTTTCCAATGTCAAAACAGCCGGAACCACCGCATCCATGTCGCCCTCCCATTTCTCTAGTTCGGGCACAAGAGTACTTGCGAATGAGGCATAACACAAACTCGCATATTTTTCATACTGATCAGGGTAAGCTTCCATACGAGCAGACAACAGTCCCACATACGAGTCAATGTGCTGCAAATGGGATTTATTACCCAGTCACAATATTACGATAAAAAAAAACGTAATACATGTTAAAAAAATTCGAATACAAGTTTAAATGAGTTTACTTGCGCATTTATCTGATAGCCTTGAAACAAAATACAGCTGAAAAAATCTCGATCCGCAGGGTAAGGTAATATTTCCTCGTCGGTTTTAAGCCCCCCGACTAATAACTTGGTTGTATCACCTTCACGTGATCCGATCCATTTTTTCAGTTCGTTGTACTCCTGCTCGATAGTCCTCCGAGCGGGTGTGTGCCGATCGTCCTCAGGCCGTTTTTTAGGCTGAATCCACTGGGTATTATCCTTCCTAAAGTACTCAGTCGGCTTCAGGGTCGATCGAAGGCCCATTTTTATTTGAACTGCAGGCTCTTTGTAGCTCCCCCTCCCCCTCTCACTCATTGTATTCAAACCTGGCATCGCTTGGGGCCCTAGAAGAGTGCCAGTGTCTGTTGAACTCATCTCCGCATGCACATCATCAATATCGAATTCTGGACCTAGACCAGCACACTCAAATGAAAAATCATTCAATGGGTCAAGATGGGTGCTTTGCTCTATCTTAGGGTGTTGACCCTGAACGGATGGTGTGCCTTGTGGACCTGAAGACGGCCCAGCTTGGGACCCTGATACCTGAAGCCCGGAAGGAGTAACTTGGGACGGTGACGCCAGATGAACATTCCTAAGAGGTGTCTGCTCCGTGTTTGTATCACAACCTCGAGGTGTCTGGTCCGTGTTTGTATCACAACCTTAAGGTGTCTCAGTCTCAGGCTCACGGTTGCCTTGTGTAGCTGAAGACGGCCCAACTTCGGTAGTTGGTGTGCTTTGGGTCCTGTCGAGATGTGGAGGTGAGTCACCGTCCTGGGAGCCTTCTGATACAGATGTCCCTCTTCGGGGCCTAAGGGTACCCTGTATAATAAAGGAAATGGTGTGAATTTAAATTTTTATTAACAAGATAAATGCAATTATATTTGTATTTAGGAGTTAATTCGAACATGTTGCTCCGCCGCCCTTTTTAACGACTCGAGGTAACGCGTATGTCGTTCTTCAACTACTCTGGTAGTTGTTACCTGGGCCTCTCTCAGACGTGCCATTTCAGCCTGCATTTCACTCAGCTTAGCATTCGTTTCAGCATACTTAGCCTTCATTTCAATCAACTCGGCCTTTGTTTCCATCTACTCAGTCCTGACTTCTCTTAGCACATTGTGAACTATACGCGTGATTTCAGGCACCAGTGATTCTAACGGCACAACGCCCCCCACAATATGTATACTACCACCACCTATATCGAATTGTTGAGAATACGATGTTGTACCCGGAGGGTTTGCGGATGTAGACGGGGCACTCGTCTGTTCATCATAACGGGCTTGGCGAGATGGTCGCTCGTCCTGAGCATCAACTCCTGGACGCTCACGGACTATGCCATCCAAATTGGACCTTGGGGGAACACGTCTTTGACCAGGGACAGGATCCGGGACAACCACGGGGGGAACAGGTAATTCACGATGTGGAGCTGTAACCTCCGGCTCCGGCAACCCCATACCAATTACGAACTGCCTATCTTCGGCGGTTGTCAAAATATCAGCGACCATCTCAACCTGCATAAAGGAAAAAAAAAGGCAACCGATTTTAAATACAATGTTTAAAAATATTGCTGACAATGTAGATTGATAACAATGATAATATAATACATACCCATGGAGTAACACCGGATGTAGGATTGACCAAGGATTTGTAATAGACCCCGCCGACAGTGCATTTCCATCTCAAAAAACTTGGACGAGCATTAGCTTGACCTTCTACCACTGTTGCAAATCCCCCGTACTGTATAAGTCTAGGCATTGCATGGAAACACCACAACTGTAACGCGTATAAACAACCGGAGAACTGTGGCTTATACGGTTTCCCATTTCTTTTAGGTACAAGATCCTTACACTCAAATACTATCTTACGCCAATTCAACATTAAATTGTTAAAAAAAATACTGCCCCCATGGAAATGTCTCGACCAGTTGTAGGTTCTCGACAGTATAAAAAATCTGGGCCGGTATTACCACTCCAGGGTCGTTTCCAATTATTAACCCATAAATAACGTACACTAAAGCCATCCGGTATATAGTTTCAACGTCATTCGATGCCATAATCGCTGATTCGATTTTTTGCAACGTCACATTCTTGATGTACTTATGGAGAGTACAACTAACATCAAAACACCTTGACTGATCAGGCAATTCAACATCCAAATCTCCAAATCTGTACCCCATTATGAATGCAAACTCTCTTCTTCCGAACTTCACTCTATTATCGCAATCTTAAAATGAAGCTCGTCGTCTCGGTCTGGATAAACTATATTGAAATATAGGTATGCTATTAGCCGCCCCTTGAATTCCCAATTGTTACTTATAAAATGAAGAAACGGACCAAACACTGATCCTTCCAATCTATTCCACAACGCTCTGTTTGGTGTAGCATTGTGCAATAACTCTTGTAGTCTTGTAAGAGTAGCACTTTCCGTATGGAACCGTAATTCGGCATTAAAAAAAAATTTCAGGCGGATGAATCAATGTTCCACGTGGTGTTGGATAACTAGTAAGTTTGCGAGTGATTAAAAATGTGTTAAGAAGACTATATATATATATATAAACTTAAGAAAATAAGTGTATATATATCTTTATATATAAATATACGGCTATATATATATATATATATATATATATATATATATATATATATATATATATATATAAAAAAACTTTATATATAAATATACCGACTATTTGATGATGACGAGGAAGATCGGATGCTTTGGGACAGAGCCAACGTAACGCATCTTATACTTTCGATCTAACGGATGCCTCACTTCCGGCGGAGGCTTTACCAAGCTGTTGAGAACGGAAAAGATGCTCTATTGAGCAGACCTAATGAAATATTCTACGAGCTACCTACCAGGAGTCCCAATACAAAGCCTGGAGATTAGGCATGACACAGCGGATCAGAAGGATTCGAAAACAAGGGATGCATGCATTTCTAAGAACATCATCAGGTCGAGGCGTACCATAGAATAGGTCAAAATTTTGTTATTTTGGAAATTTCAAACAACATATCTTTGTCGTTTGTTTCTCGTTTTTAAATTCAATTTTTTTATATTAAATTAGGGCATTTTCATTGTGGTTGCCCGTAACAATTAAATCATTTAAAAATGAACTAATGTATGGACCATGAAAGGAATTTATACTAGGGGTGTACACGGATACGGATAATCCGAAAACCGAACCGAACCGGGGTAATTCGGTTCGGTTCGGTTCGGTTAATAAGACGTACGGTTCGGTTTTCGGTTTTCAAAATGGAAAAACCAGAATTTTCGGTTCGGTTACGGTTAGTGCTGTAAATTATCCGAACCGAACCGAACCAAAAACCGAACCGAAACAGAACCGAATCCAAACCGAAAACCAAACCGTTTATATCCAAACCGAACTGAACCGAAACCAAATATAAAAATAAAACCGTTTATAACCATATAGTGAATCAAACTGTTGTAATTGTATAATTTGGATGAAATTTTGTTTTTTCGATTTGGTTTTTCGGTTAATCAACCGGTTATTTCGGTTCGGTTACGCTAATTATTTACTTTTGATTTTTTTTCGGTTTTTCGGTTAACCGAACCGAACCGAACCGGTTATTTCGGTTCGGTTCGTTTCGGTTTTCTTTTACAAACGGTTCGGTTTCGGTTCGGGTTTTCAATTAACCGAAAATTTCGGTTCGGTTTCGGTTACGCCCATTAACCGGTCCGAACCGAACCGTGTACACCCCTAATTTATACTACTAAATTTCGAAACAACTTATAACATACATACAATATCATAAAATCGAAATATGTACAATATCAAAACTTCTACATTATCATTTCTACATTATCGTTTCTAATAATAACATTGCCACTATAATTACATTAATGCATTTCATTCTAAAAAATTTCTAAACTATCAAATAATCAAAATAAATACAATATCAAAATTTCTACAACGTCATGATTTCTACAACGTCAAGATTTCTACAAATTTTCCAATACAAATTTTCCAATCAAATAATCAAAATAAATACAATATCAAAATTTCTACAACGTCAACATTTCTACAACATCAAGATTTCTACAAATTTTCCAATACACTTTTTCCAATCAAATAATCAAAATAGTTACAATATCAAAATTTCTACAACGTCAAGATTTCTACAACATCAAGATTTCTACAAATTTTACAATACAAATTTCCCAATATACATAAATCGAAATGTCCAATATCTTATAATCATAATTTATACAATATCAAAAATTCTACAATATCATTACTACAATTTCCAATATCTTATAATCATAATTTCTACAATATCAAAAATTCTACAATATCAAAATTTGTAAAATTAACTCACAATTTTGATTTTTTTTGGGTCAATAAATAAACATACTATATCACAATTTCAATACCAAAATTTCAATAACATTATTATATCACAATATCGATAACATTACTATATCACAATATCAAATAAAAAGTTGCAGTTCATGAAAATTTGGGGGCAAATTCATCAAATTTACCTAATAAACTGTAAATAACTTACTAGAGGATATTCTTCTAAATTAATATTGTTGTATGAAGCTTCAATCCACTTCCCGTTCCAATTCTACGCAATGTAAAGAAACCCGTGTCAAACACCTTCTTGCCCGTGGGATGTAAATCTTTCCACGTGAAATTAATCAAAAGATGTGGGGATGGGGATGTGGGGCTGTGCGTATTTTTTTTCGTGTGTTGGGGCGATTTTTTTCAGATAAAAATTGAGGAAGTCAAAGTGAGGAAGAAGAAGAAAAACTGCCATGTTTAGGTTTCAGAATTTCCACGGGACCGTGCCAATTTCCACGTAGCGTTTGCTTTTCCACGTGGCACTCATTTAAATTTCCCCCAGGTCATGTGGAATTTCAACTTTTGCCACCATTTGAATTTCCACGTGAACCATTCGAATTCCACGCCATCTGGTGGAAAATTTCCACGATCCCATGGAACAAGCACGGGCTTCTTGAAAAAAAATGCCAGGCCTGCATTGACCTGACTTGAAATACGGGTGTTTACAGTGACCTGAATGTATATTTTCTCATGAATGGTTCCATTGAGTATTCTTCACTAATTTATAAGCAAAGCTAGCCGTTAAATGGCTAGCCTTAATGCATTTTGCCAAATAGCTTCTACAGTTGCCGCCACTTCTGCAAACGTGCACTAACCCATGAAACATCTACGCCGTCCAATTCAAAATATAACTCATATTTTTCACATATATTAATAAAATGGTTAAATATCATTAATGTAATATTTTTATTTTTGCCAACGAGGAATTGGTCCAGTTGTAATTATTGTGGCTTTTAATCCGAAGGTTTTGGTTTCGAGTCTCAATGAAGACAAAAAGTGTTTGTGCGTATATTTTGTATCTGAAAAGAAATGAAAGAATATATATGTATTGTGACACTTGGCATCAATATATAAATGTCACCTAGAGAGTTTGTTAGAATAAGATCTACTCCTTATTCAAGAATGTAGTAGTATATGTATGTGTAGAGCTGCTGATGTAATACAAAACAAACAAATATGCTTGATTAATATTATTCTCTTTTCCTTCTTGGTATCGGAGCCATCTTGCCGGAGAAATGGCGGATGATCCTTCACCAACGCCGTCCTCCACCATGGACGCTGCAACTTTAATTCCACCACCAACAACAGATTTCTTGAGCTCTTCCCAAGTTGTTACAGGGATACCACCCTCCCATTTTCCACCCTTTACAAATCAGAGTTTACCTTTCACTTCAACTTTGCCGTTTCTAAGCTCACTGAGCTCGTTGCCGGAATCTTCACTTTTTTCCCACATCTCTAGCTATCACAAGTCTTCCAGCTAGATCTGGTGCTCTTCCAGCTCGATCCCCAGGATCTATGCTGCCTTTCAACACCTTATCACCATCCCTATTTCATAGCCATCTAAATCAATCCATTCTAGTCAAACTTACCAGAGACAACTATCTGTTATGGCGGTATACTATTCTACCGATTGTCAAAGGGTACAAGCTGGATGGACATCTTCTGGGTACAACTCCAAGACATACAGAGTTTGGAACATTAAACAAAGCTGCTGTGGATGAATGGGATTCGATTGACTCTCTACTGATGGGATGGTTACTTGGCTCTATGACTGAACAAGCAGTCCCTGAGGTAATTGGTTGTTCTACATCTCATGAAGTTTGGTCTACCCTTGAATTGCTTTTTAATAATCAATCAGAAGCTCGTATGTTAGAGTATAAGAGTGCATTGACTAAAGCTGAAAAAGGTAATAAGACAATGGCAGATTACCTTGCTATGATGAAATCATATAGTGACAACTTAACTGCAACTGGATATCCTATTTCTAAATCTGAGCTCATTCTAGCTACTCTTGGAGGGCTAGACAAGGACTATGAAGCTGTAATTGTGAACATTACAGCAAGAATTGGTTCACTGAACTGGCAGGAGGTTCATTCTCAGTTGATTACACATGTAAGGCTCTTAGCCATGTTTAATCATACTACTCAAATGCATCTAACTCAGCAGAATATCACTGCTAATGTTGCTTTCTACCCTAGTGGCCCAAGGTCAGGAAATAGGCCACCCAATCCTGGTCATAATTCTTTCAGAGAAAGAGGTGGTAGAATTGGCAGAGGCAGAGGAAGAGGTGGTGGAAGATCAGGTAGTCTTACAAATAATCAGAATGCTCCTAGAGTGGTGTGTCAACTATGTGGAAATGGTGGACATACAGTTGGAATATGTTGGCATAGGTTTGAAACTGATTTTCAACATGTGGATGTGCAACAACAAGCTAGACCTAGATAGAATTCAGCTTTCATTGGCACACCAAGCTCAGTTTCTGATCATGCATGGTATTTAGACAGTGGTGCTACTAATCATGTCACCTCAAATTTGGCCAATCTCACTATGAGCACACCTTATAATGGTAATGATACATTGACTGTAGGAAATGCTGGTGAAAATTTAATAATTGCACATACTGGACACAATACCCTGCACACCCCCACTGCATCACGTTTTCTCACTGAAATCCTTCATGTCCCTCAGATTACTAAAAACCTTATTAGTCTTTCTAAACTAGTTTTTGATAATGATATTATTATTGAGTTTAACTCTACCTTCTGTTTGGGTAAGGACAAGGTAACATGGACAATTCTTCTCAAGGGGTAACTCAAGGATGGGCTCTATCAGATAGCCAATCTGGATGCTAAGACATGTCAGACCTCCCTTCAAATCAACAACAAAGTTGTGCATCTTAGTCAAGCTCAAACACAGTCTCTTAAGTCTTTCAGTCTAGATAGTAATCCTAATGTGTGGCATAGGAGACTTGGCCACCCTTCTAGTGTCATTTTGAGTCAGGTTCTGAAACATTGTAATCACCTCTTGAATATTAATGAAAATCTTGTTTTTTGTGATGCTTGCCAATTATGGTAAATCTCATTTTTTGCTTTGTTCTGCTTCCACTTCACATGCTACTGCACTATTTGATCTTGTTCACACTGACCTGTGGGGACCTTCCCCCATAAAATCAACAAAGGGACACATTTACTATATCCATTTTCTAGATGACCATACAAGATTTACTTGGATCTATGCTTTAAAATCTAAGTCTGAAGCCATGTCTGCTTTTATCATGTTTTTTACTATGATTGATACTAAGTTTCCTCCAAAATTAAGTGTCTCCAGTCTGACTGGGGAGGTGAATATAGGTCTTTCCAACCCTACCTTAACCAACAGGGCATTCACTTTAGACATTCATGTCCCCATGATCATGCTCAACAAGGAAGAGCAGAAAGAAAGCACAGACACATAGTGGAACTTGGCCGCACACTTTAGCACAAGCCTCCATGCCCTTATCTTTTTGGTGGCACGGTTTTCAAGCCTCAATTTCTCTTATCAATGCTCTTCCAACTCCTGTCCTTAAGTTGAAGTCACCCTATGAATGCATGTATCATACCAAACCTGATTACACCAGATTCAAAAAACCATTGGTTGTACAGCCTATCCTTATCTCAGACCCTTTAAAACCACTAAATGTCAATACCACACCACCAAATGTTTTAATCTAGGACTTAGTCTTATTCACAAGGGCTATAAATGCCTAGATTCCACTGGTAGGATCTATATTTCTAATAGTGTTGTTTTTAATGAACTTCAGTTCCCTTTTTCTGAAGGATTTAGTCAAGGCCCTTCTAGGCAAACCCTAGTTGATCCCTCATCTCCTAATATCCCACCCTTCAATTTGTCTCATCCAGAGGGGTGATGTATGTCAACTTTATGATGAATTTCCACGATGTTTTACCCCAATTCTTTGAGTATATGGTGATAATTCATATTAATTATAGTAAATTTTGTTATAAATCGAATCACTTTTATTTCGTGTAGACACAACCAATTTCTAACATTTCATCAATATTTTTAGATCTTATTAGTTATAAATTTTTATCAGAATTACTTGGTATATATTTGTGTTGATGTTTTGCAGTAATGACGGGTGCGTGAAGTGAATATATATATAAGCTAGATCGAGTTTTGTGGCATCAATCGGAACAATTAAGGAGTTTTGGACGAAGCAGGCTATTCATCCGATTGGTAATGAATTTGATGTCATGGTGCAGGCCATGAGATCAAAATGTATAATTGTAGGAGCATTTAATGTGAAGTCATTTCTCAAAAACATTGTCAGTTCATGGCGCACACCATGGTGATCATGGCACAGGCCATGTATTAAAAAATGCGAATTTGGCAATATTACTATTGCACATCAGAGAAAAAAAAAAGGAGTTAGACAGATGGTTTTAGGAAGAAAAACTTGAAGGCAACCTTATCATCATAAGGATCTCCTAGCAAAAAATTCATCAATTTAGCAATTAAATTCCATTGTAATTATCATTTTGATGTTTGAAGCTCCTTGGTGGATGTAGGAAACAACCATTTTGTGTTCTATCTCCATTAAAGCACTTTGAAGGTTAGATGAACATCCGAATTTCGAGTTCATAGCTTGAATTAGGTAGATTCTTCATCTTTACTTTGATCTAATTGTTCTTATAATTATGAATGTTAACTTTCACTTGTTAGTTGTTATAATAATGAGTGGCTAGTTCTTTGTATTGGCTAAGATGATATATAATGCTAGTTAATCCTTTTATTGTTGGAATTGATCATTTATGTTGATAGTTTTTATTGTGTTGAACATCCTCTTGCTTGCTTTGATTGATAATATGTATATTGGAGTAATTAACCAATGTATGTACCTACACAACTAGTAGATACCGAACGGAGACGTTAGTTGTGAGACGAGGGCAAGCGGAACGGAAGGTAGAATCGACCTTAACGGAATTCGGTTCCTTAACCGTGGAGTATTGCATTCAAGTGTTTATCGTGCTAAGTCATTTGGTTTAAGGTGCTTAAACCAAGGATAAGGCATAGTGTGATTTTATACACTCGTAAGAGGGAAAATCACGTGCTTAGGAATGTACCATTCACGCAATAGAACAATAATGGAAGGAGGTAGGTTGATTAATTCCAAATAATCTAAGGAAAATAACTTGAACTAAAGATCATCTTAGTCGATTTCTTTTATCGTTTGAACAACCGTTTATTTAGTTATTAGTCTTTTAACAAAAACTGCGATTCGGATCAAGATAATGATAACTACTTGGTGTTTAACCTCACAATTCCCTTAGAGACGACCTTGACCACCACACTAGACTACGATTGACCCGGTACACTGCCGGTGAGATTGGAACCCTAGAGGTTTGCATCAAGTTTTTGGCGCCGTTTCCGGGGACTTGTAATGGTTTCTACTTACATTGGTTCAAAATTCTTGAGAAAGAATCCACACTTTTTTCTAACCTAATTATGTTTTACTTTTATTTTGGTACTTACCTCTTGGTAAGTTACCAAGTGTTATTCACTGTTTCTTGTTGTTTCTATTTTGCAGTTGATGACTCGTTCTAGAAGCGGTAAGGCCCCTCTCACTCCATACAAGCCCGACATCAACAGTTACGAAAGGCAGTTAAGAGCTGAGAACAAGCGAGGTCAAACTAGCCAAGGACAACTTGGTGAAGAAACTTCCCAAGGATCATCTAACCAAGAAATAGATATGGCCGAGATTAGTTATGAAACACAAGGCGATCAAGGATTGAATCATGCCCAATGACATGGTCAAAATCAAGCCAACTTAAATCCACCACCCCTTCATCCACATAACCCAAATCCGAACAATCAAAATCCTAATGACCAACCAAACTAGAATCAAAACCGAAACCAGAACCAAAGTAGAAAAAAAACCGGAATCAATATAACAGAAACAACCAAAACAACAATCCTCCATTTCGACCCCTTTGTCATCAAATAGTTAGAAGGAACCAACCAAATGATCCTATCCGTTTACCTAATGAAGGAGCTAACAACTTTGAAGTGAAAGGTTATCTCTTTGGATTGATTGATACTCGTTGTCAATTCTTTGGTGAAGATCACGAAGATCCACATCAACATCTTCATCTATTTGAGCAATTTTGCAACACGGCTAAGAGCCATGGTGTTCACAAGGATTTGACAAGGATGTCAATGTTTCCTTTTTCATTGACCGGAAAGGCTAAAGATTGGTTTTCATCTCTTCCTTATCACTCATTGACTAGTTGGGAGGAAATACAAGACGAATTTTTGAAGCAATATTTTACACCCGGGAGGAACTTGAAATTGAAAGTTGAAATTGCTAACTTCAAGCAAGGAGTTGAAGAATCTCTCGGAAGTGCATGGGAAAGATTCAAGAAATTGTTGAGAGCTTGTCCCGATCATGGTTACACTATTGAAATGAAAATCCAACTCTTTTGTAGAAAGTTGAGACATGAGTCCCGTGCGGATGTTGATCATGCATGTGGCGGTTGTTTGATGATGCGTGATGCACAAGAGGTATATGATGCTATTAAAAGAATTTTGAAAAATAATAGAATATGGGAAACCGGATCGAGCACAAGAAAGGTCGCTTTTGTAGGAGAAGCTACATCTCAATCGGAAGTGCTAGCACAATTATCCACTCTCAACAAGAAATTTAACGGCATGCAAGCTAGTAAGAATTCGGACATGTATGCACAAGATGAATGCCCGATTGAGGAAATGAGGTATGAAGATGATACAAACTTTGCAACGGATGAGTCGAGAGAACCTACAAATGAGGAGGTTAGTTTCATGCAACAACACCAAAATCTAAACAATGCTTATTCCAATTCCTTTAATGCTATAAGACGAGATCATCCAAATTACCGTTTGTCCGAAAATGCAACCAAGAAAAATCAACCACCATTTCCCTTACAACAAAGAACTTCATACAATCCAAATTCCCAAACTCAAAATTTCCAAGGAAATTCCTCTAACTTTCCACAACAACCACCAACTCGATCTTACCAACAACACACCACCCAAAGCATTCCCATTACTCAAAATACGACTCAATCAAGTGAAAATGTTGACAAATGGGGAGCATTGATGGATAATCTTATGGGTGTTGTATCTACTCAAGCTAAAAACATGGAATCCATGATGACTTCTATGAGTTCGGTTACTAAGGATCTTAGCACCTTGAGAACTATGATGAGTGGTCATGACATAAGAATGAAGACCATAGAAGCATCAATGCGGAATGTAGAAGAACACACGAGTAGAGAAGGTGAAAGAAAGAATAGTAGACCACCCGGTGGACTTCCTAGTAATACCGAAGGGGAATCCAAGGGAGATTAATGTTATTGTTACTCGGAGTGGGAGAATTTATGGAAGCAATGGTGTGGAAAATCCCGGAAATAACGAGGTAGAAGACGATTTGGATGACAAATTTGAGAAAGAGGAGTTAAGTGAGGAAGAAGAGGAGATTGTTGACAACTTTTTGAGAAGAGATAGATATGTTGAAAGGGAAAGTGAGGATGAAGAGTGGGTGAAAGTGCCTAGAATCTTGAAGAACCCTAGAGCAAGTGAATTGAGGACTTTATTTAATGAACATGTGAGAGAGGATCACGTTGAAGAACACACAATTTCTAAAGACTCTCCACCGGTTCACACTCAAAAAGCTCAAAGGGAACCAAGGCAAATTTCAAAGAAGGAAAAGCAAAAAGACATTGATTGGTGGCCACCTAATGCACAAACTTTTGAGGAAGCAACTCCATCTCAAACAAAGGACAAGGGTAAGGGGGGTATGAATTCTAATCCTACTTTAATTGACCTTGAATAACTCCCGTATCCCCCAAAAGAACAAATTAAAAAGTTGAAGATGGATAAAAATACGCTCGCTTCCTTGATACTTTTCACCATTTGAATGTGAACATTCCTGTAATTGAAGCTTTAATTAACATGCCTACTTATGGGAAATTTCTTATAGATATTTTGTCAAATAAAAAGCGCTTAGAAGAATATGAGAAAATTTGTCTTAATGAGGAATGCTCCGCGGTTTTACAACATAAGCTTCCTCTTAAACTTAAGGATCCCGGTAGTTTCACCATACCATGTGAAATCGGGGGATTTTTGTTTAAGAGAGTACTTTGTGACCTCGGTGCAAGTATAAATGTCATGTCTTATGCGGATTATAAAAAACTTGGAATAGGAGAACTTAAAAACACGGAGATGACTCTCCAATTGGCGGATAGATCGATTAAATACCCTAAGGGAGTCATCGAAGATGTTTTAGTTAAGGTCGATAAATTCTACTTCCCGGTTGATTTTGTGGTAATGGAAATGGAGGAAGGGTATTCAACGCCCCTTATTCTTGGTCATCCTTTCTTAGCCACGGGAAGAACTCTTGTTGATGTTCAAAGAGGTGAGGTAATTTTGAGAGTTGATGAGGATAAAGTCACTTTTAATATTTTCAAGGCAATGAAACATCCATACAACTCACGAGAGTCATGTTCTTTTTTAGATGCTATATCTTCTATTTATGTGGATCATACTAACCTGCAGGCCTTCGAAGATAAACTTGAAGAATGCTTGGCTTTATCAATTTATAAAGAAGAAGAGAATGACAAAGAAATGAAAGAAGTTATTTTCCACTTAGATGCCGGCGGCCCCTTTAAAAGACAACCATGGCACCGGTACTTGGAGTTAGATTTGAGTGGACCTGTTTTAAACCCTTCGGTGAAAGAGCCACCAAGAAATTTGGAATTGAAACCTTTACCTTATAATCTTAAATATGCTTTTCTTGCACATGATAATTTACTACCAGTTATTATTTCTTCGTCACTAACCAATTTGCAGGAAGATCAATTGCTAAAGATGCTTAGGAAGCACAAAAAAGAATTCGGTTGGACGACCAGATATTCATGGAATTAAGCCAGAGATTTGTGTACACAAAATTATCTTGAACGATAATGCCAAGTCGTGTGCACAACCACAACGCAGTCTAAATCCACATATGCAAGAAGTGGTGAAGAAAGAGGTTATCAAGTTGCTTGAAATGGGCATAATTTTCCCTATATCGGATAGCGAATGGGTTAGTCCTACTCAAGTGGTACCAAAAAAAGGCGGTTTCACAGTTAAAGAGAATGAGAAACATGTATGGATTCCTACAAGGGAAGTGACCGGTTATCGCATGTGTATAGATTTTCGGAAACTGAATGAACATACAAGAAGGATCACTATCCACTACCGTACATAGTCCAAATGTTGGAGCGGTTGTGTGGACACAAATTCTATTGTTTCCTTGATGGCTATTCGGGATATTTACAGATTTTCATTGCGACCGGTGATCGAGAAAAGACAACATTTACTTGCCCTTATGGAACCTTTGCCTATAAAAGAATGCCTTTTGGTCTATGTAATGCTCTAGCTACATTTCAAAGATGTATGATGGCAATCTTTTATGATATGGTTGAGAAATTTTTGGAGATATTTATGGACAATTTTAGTATTTTTGGAGATTCCTTTGATCAATGCTTATCTCATTTGGAATGTGTCCTACAACGTTGTGAAGATACGAATTTGGTTCTAAATTGGGAAAAGTGTCACTTAATAGTATCCGATGGTATTGTTCTAGGCCATAGAATTTTAGAAGACGGTATCGAAGTTAACAAAGCAAAGATTGAGGTGATCGAAAAGCTACCACCACCGGTAAACTTGAAGACCTTAAGGGGATTTCTTGGACACGCAGGATTTTATCGTCGTTTTATTGCGGATTTCTCAAGAATTGCTAAACCATTAAGCCATTTGCTAGAAAAATAAGTATCTTTCAACTTTGATGAGAAGTGTATGGAAGCATTTGACACCCTGAAGAAGAGATTGGTAAGTGCACCCGTCTTAGTAGCCCCGGATTGGACTTTACCATTTGAATTGATGTGTGATGCGAGTGATCTAGCAGTTGGGTCCGTGTTAGGCCAACGTCATGATAAGGTTCTAAAAGCGATCTACTATGCATCTCATACCTTGAATCCGGCACAAATCAACTATGCCACAACAGAGAAGAAACTTTTGGCGGTTATCTTCACCTTGGATAAGTTTCGTTCTTATCTTATCGGTTCTAAGGTTATTGTCCACATAGATCATGCGGCGCTATGACATCTATTAACAAGAAGGATGCAAAGCCAAGACTTTTACGATGGATTCTACTTCTTCAAGAGTTCGATGTGGAATTAAAGACAAGAAAGGTAAAGACAATGTAGTAGCAGATCATTTGAGTAGACTAGAGATTGTCGAAGAGGAAGGAAAAAGAAAGGAGATACAAGATTCATTCCCGGATGAACAACTTATGGTGATTGATGCACCCCCATCCATGCAACTTATTGGAAACAACTCGAAGAAAAAAGAGGATTCACCATGGTTTGGTAACATTGTTAATTATTTTACACATGGTTATATCCCACCTCATTGGACGTGGCAAAAGAAAAAGAAATTTTTCCATGATTTGAAATTCTATTATTAGGAGAAACCGGACCTTCTTCGGAGGTGTTCGGATGGCATCATAAGGAGATGCATTCCTAATAATGAAATTTCGAGTCTACTATCCTTTTGTCATGGACGTGAAGTTGGAGGCCACCACGGTGGATGGAAAACCGCATATAAGGTTTTACAATGTGGTTTTTATTGGCCTACGTTATATAGAGATGCGCATCATTATGTTAAATCTTGTGAGTCATGCCAGAAATGGGGAAATGTATCTAAAAACATGAAATGCCTCTCCACCCTATTTTAGAGTGTGAGTTATTTGATGTTTGGGGCATCGATTTTATGGGCCCATTTTCTCCATCGTTTGGTAATAAGTTTATTTTGGTAATGGTTGACTATGTATCTAAATGGGTTGAAGCCCAAGCTCTTCCCACCAATGATGCCGGAGTAGTGATGAAGTTCCTTAAAAATAACATCTTCACAAGATTTGGCACTCCTCGGGCTATCATTAGTGATAGAGGATCTCATTTATGTAATCAACCATTCACAAAATTGCTTGAAAAGTATGGTGCGAAGCACAAGATAGGTACACCGTATCACCCACACACTAGTGGTCAAGTGGAAGTGTCTAACCGAGTGGTGAAACGGATCATTGAAAAAACGGTAGACACTAACCGCAAAAATTGGTCGGTGAAACTCGATGATGCACTATGGGCATATAGAACGGCTTTTAAAACACCCATTGGTTGCTCTCCTTATAAATTAGTATTTGGGAAATCTTGTCATCTTCCGGTTGAGTTAGAGCACCGAGCTTTTTGGGCTATCAAGTTTCTTAACTTTGATCCCCAAGCCGTAGGTGATCTTAGGTTGCTCCAACTCACGGCACTGGAAGAATTTCGTTTAGATGCTTACGAAAACGCCCGTATTTACAAGGAACGCACGAAATCATTTCACGATAAAAATATTTTTTTGTCGTGAGTTCCATGTAGGTGATGAGGTGCTTTTGTATAATTCACGTTTGAAGTTGTTTCCAGGAAAGTTGAGGTCGAGATGGACAGGTCCCTTTAAAGTAACTAAGGTATATGCATCCGGTGCAGTGGAACTCACTGACGGGAAAACCACATTTCTAGCCAATGGACATCGAGTGAAATTGTTTGTCAAAGAAGAAGGCATTCCTAAAATGGAGGAGGTGATGTTCCTCACCAACCCCCCTTCTGACTAATAAAGTGGCATAGTCTAGCTATAGACTATAAACTTAGCAACCCCGGGTACTATCTATCTTTTTATCGCTTATGCATCACGTTGATAGGTTTATGTGCTTCTGTGCTATGTGTTTAAGTGGTATTAGTTGGTAGTAATCCCTACGATTGATCTGTATAAATCCATTCATTCTACCGTATAAGCTCGTCGAGCCAACAACGTTAAACGAAAGTGCTCCCGGGAGGCAACCCTTAAACCGTATAAATTTATATTTCTAAGTTTTGCCCCTTTTCCTTGAGATGTTTGGTGTGTTTTTGGATGTTAGAAATTTTTTCTATGTATGGAATTTTGGGTGTTTTGCTCTCTGTTAAGCAATAGTGAATTTTCGGTTCACTAGCTGAAGTCATGGCATGCGCCATGGGCATTCATGGTCTGCGCCAATTTAATCCATAAATTCGAATTAGCTGAAGTCATGGCCTGCGCCATCATACCCTGTGGTATGCACCATGATTTTTAAATTTCCTTATTTGCATGATGCTTCCTGATTCAATTTATAACCACTACGATAATTGATCTTGTGTTCTCCCCTCCTACTACTTCTATCCTCACTAGTCATTGAGGACAATGCTAGATCGTAAGTGGTGAGTGGAACCGTAGTCGGGAAAAACACAGAATTATTTCACTATATATTTAAGAAACACTTTACTTTTAGTCAAACTCGAACACTTAAGTGGATAAAATAAATTTTGGTACGAGTTAAGATATGTGATTAAGAGAATAAATGTTTTAACAAAGTGAGTAACTTAATGAATTATAAATGCATGTTATCGTGATTCTGTGATTATAGTGTGAACTCTTAGAGTACGTATATTTCAAATTTTTGTTAACAATTAACTTTTATGTGATCATGCAAGCATACTCCCTTAGCATCTAGAACTTAGTTTTGATATCCTTTCGAGGCGAAATAGAAAGGTATTTAGAGTCGGAGTTAGGGATGACGGTCCTGGCATTTCTTTGATTTAGCTAGAGCCAAATGGCCTACCCGAACATAAATTTCCACCTGTCCCCATCTCAGCTTTGTAGAGTGGCGAGACCCCACTCAAAACAGCCATTCGTGATTAACCTCGCTATGATCCGACCCTTAACCGAATCTTGGTCTACATTTCATTGTTATCCCGCAAGTGTAGTAAGCTTCTATGGATTGTGCGGTGACGACATAAAGAGTTGGGAGTTGGATGATATTCGTGGCACGCGGTTGAGATGTTATTTTATCGAGTTCGGAGCCATTGTTGTACATTATATCATCTACGTTTAATCCTTTTATTGTTGGAATTAAAAATAATATAAAAAAAAACGGTTTCATTTCTAGTGTAAATATGATCAAATAATGGTTGTAGCTCAAAGAAAAATGCGGAAGGATAGATTATCAAAATCAAGTAATGTGGGTTGGGAAGTTGATCAAGTTGATATGGTGCGTTTATTCTCGTGATTGTTATGAGGGAGACGTCTTGAGTAGATTTATGAGAGTAGAAGTACCGGCTAATACTTTGGAGTCGAAGGTGTAGAATGCTTACTATCTTGCTTATTTTCTTTTGATATACCCATTTTATCCCTTCGATAAGCCAACTCCCGAGCCTAACGTTACAAGCTTGCAAGTCCCGTCCGATCTATCTCCTTGACTCTGAATGCCTCGATTAGTGGAGATTGGTATCATTCCTAAGCCTATGGATTGCATTTTTACGAGTTTGCATGCATGATTTTCATATTTTGATTGCCTGATAACAAATCTGAGAAATATTCACACACACACACACTCTATTGTTGTCTTGGATCACAATAAACGTATATTTATAATTCTGATTGTTTACATCACCTAGTTGACATCCAGTTCCCGACATTGCATTATCTTAGCTGTAACTCTAGTTATTTTATCGCTTGTTTGCTCGAGGGCGAGCAAAAGCTAAGTGGGGAGTGGTTGATGTATGTCAACCGGATGATGAATTTCCACGATGTTTTACCCCAATTCTTTGAGTATATGGTGATAATTCGTATTAATTATAGTATTTCTAACATTTCATCAATATTTTTAGATCTTATTAGTTATAATTTTTTATCAGAATTACTCGGTGTATATTCGTGTTGATGTTTTGCAGTAATGGCGGGTGCGTGAAGTGAATATATATATATAAGCTAGATCGAGTTTCGTGGCATCAATCGGAACAATTAAGGAGTTTTGGACGAAGAAGGCTATTTCATCCGATTGGTAATGAATTTGATGTCATGGTGCAGGCCATGGCATGTCATGGTGCAGGCAATGAGATCAAAATGTATAATTGTAGGAGCATTTAATGTGAAGTCATTTCTCAACAACTTTGTCAGTTCATGGCGCACACCATGGTGTTAATGGCACAGACCATGTATTAAAAATGCGAATTTGGCAATATTACTATTGCACATCAGAGAAAAAAAAGGAGTTAGACAGATGGTTTTGGGAAGAAAAACTTAAAGGCAACCTTATCATCCTAAGGCTCTCCTAGCCAAAAATTCATCACTTTAGCAATTAAATTCCATTGTAATTATCATTTTGATGTTTGAAGCTCCTTGGTGGATGTAGGAAACAACCATTTTGTGTTCTATCTCCATTAAAGCACTTTGAAGGTTAGATGAACATCCGAATTTCGAGTTCATAGCTTGAATTAGGTAGATTCTTCATCTTTACTTTGATATAATTGTTCTTATAATTATGAATGCTAGCTTTCACTTGTTAGTTGTTATAATAATGAGTGGCTAGTTCTTTGTATTGGCTAAGATGATATAGTAATGATAGTTATTCCTTTTATTGTTTGGAATCGATCGTTTATGTTGCTAGCTTTTATTGTGTTGAATCTCCTCTTGTTTGCTTTGATTGATAATATGTATATTGGAGTAATTAACCAATGTGTGTACGTACACAACTAGTGGATACCAAAAGGAGACGTTAGTTGTGAGACGAGGTCAAGAGGAACGGAAGGTAGAATCGACCTTAACGGAATTCGGTTCCTTAACCGTGGAGTATTGCATTCAAGTTTTTATCATGCTAATTCATTAGGTTTAAGGTGCTCAAACCAAGGATAAGGCATAGTGTGATTTTATACACTCGTAGGAGGGAAAATCATGTTCTTAGGAATGTACCATTCACGCAATAGAACAATAATGGAAGGAGGTAAGTTGATAAATTCCAAATAATCTAAGGAAAATAACTTGAACTAAAGATCATCTTAGTCGATTTCTTTTATCGTTTGAACAACCGTTTATTAGTTATTAGTCTTTTAACAAAAACTGCGATTCGGGTCAAGATAATGATAACTAATTGGTGTTTAACCTCACAATTCCCTTGGGAGACGACCTTGACCACAACGCTAGACTACAATTGACCCGGTACACTGCCGGTGAGATTGGACCCTAGAGAGTTTGCATCAAGGGGCATTCATATGATTAGTATGAGCCAGACCCTAATTCAAGAAGAACTGTTGCTGCTGCTGTTCCTGCAAATCAGGTTAATTCACCTGCTGAGTGTCTACATGATGTACCAAGTACACCATTGTCACATAATGCATCACCCTCACATAATGCATCACCTCTGTCACATAATTCATCAAACACAACTATGTCTCACTCTAGCACTCAGAATACCATTAGCTCACATACACCATCACCATCTGCAAGTAACAACTCATCTTCATCATCATCATCGTCACAACCACTGTCTCCACAAAAGTTATCTCCATCACCATCACCATCACCATCACCATCACCATCACCATCACCACCACCCCTGCCTCCACAACCTTCACAACCACAGCCTCACCATATGCAAACTAGATCTAAAAGTGGTATCTTCAAACCCAAAACCTACTCAGCTGCAATCACTAACTTGGCACATTTTGCTACTGAACCAACAAATGTATTAGAGGCATTAGGGAGCTCAGAATGGAGAGAGGCAATGGTAGAAGAGTATAAAGCCCTCATGAATAATTAGACATGGGACCTGGTCAAACCATGTCCTGGATAGAATATAGTTGGGAGCAGATAGGTGATCAAGCTGAAGGTTAAACCAGATGGGACAATCTTAAAACACAAAGCAAGACTAGTTGCTAAAGGTTATAGTCAACACTATGGGATTGATTTTACACAAACCTTTAGTCCTATGGCTAAATCCTCCACTATCAGAATTTTTCTAGCCATAGCAGTGTCAATGAACTTGCCTATACATCAAATTGATATAAATAATGCTTTTCTGAATGGTCCTTTACAGGAACCAGTGTTTATGGAGCAGCCAGAGGGATTTAAAGATCCAAGCAAGCCAGGGTATATATGTAGACTTAAAAAGGCCCTATATGGCCTAAAGCAGGCCCCTAGGGCATGGTTTTAAGCTCTCAGGACCCAGATGATCAGTTGGGGTTTTACTCAAACAGTGTCTGATACTTCCTTGTTCATGTTTCAACAGTATGTTGATGATATTCTATTAACAGGAAACTCTTCAGGATTGCTTCAGAAGATCATTAATATGCTGAACTCCAAGTTTTCCTTGAAGGATCTTGGTCCTTTGTCACACTTTTTGGGTATGCAGGTTATAAGAAACAAGCATGGACTGCATTTGACACAGTCACACTATGCCTCTCAGCTATTACACAGATTGAGATTAGATCATTTAAAGCCATGTCCTACACCAATGGTGCCTGGAAAGTTATTGCAGCCTAAACATGGAGAACCTATGTCAAATCCAAGTATCTACAGGAGTGCCATTGGTGGTCTACAATATCTTACATTAACCAGGCCAGACATTGCTTTTGTTGTCAACACTCTTAGCCAGTTCATGCAGGAACCTCACATAGTTCATTGGCAGGCTCTAAAAAGGCTATTCAGGTATACGGCGGGAACACTTGACCTGGGGTTGATCTTCAGGCCATCTAGTTCACTGGAATTACATGGTTTTTTAGATGCTAACTGGGCAGTGTGCCCTATAGACAGAAAGTCTATTGGGGTTATTGTGTGTACTTGGCTAATTCCTTGGTCTCTTGGAGCTCAAAGAAGCAGGATATGGTTGCTAGATCAAGTTGTGAATTAGAGTACAGGGCCTTAGCAAATTTAGCTGCAGAAAATAAGTGGATTAAGCAATTACTCAGTGAAATGAAGCTTAAGTTAGCTGTTGTTCCAATACTGTGGTATGACAACACATGGGCAAACTCTCTTGCACAGAATCCAGTGTATCATGCAAGAACAAAACATATAGAGGTCGATGTCCACTACATCAGGAATCAAGTGCTCAGTAAGGAAGTTGTTGTCTGCTACATACCTACAGGAGATCAGATAGTAGACTGCTTCACCAAGGCACTACCAGTCAGTTCTTTCACTTATTTTAGAGACAAACTCAATGTGACAATGCCTCACATTGGTTTGAGAGGGGCTGAAAAGAAATGAAATAATATATATGTATTGTGACACTTGGCATCAATATATAAATGCCACCTAGAGAGTTTGTTAGGATAAGATCTACTCCTAGATCCTTATCCAAGAATGTAGTAGTATATGTATGTGTAGAGCTGTTGATGTAATACAGAACAAACAAATATGCTTGATTAATATTATTCTCTTTTCCTTCTGTATCCATAAAAATAGCCTTATTTAATAAGTAAGCGTAGATTAGTAATAAGTGTAATATTGGGTATTTTAATATATCTTTTATTTTTTGAAAAATATTTTAATGTATCTTTAATTTTTATAATACTTTTAATTAGGTAATTAGGATAATTATTAGCATTTAATCCCATTTAAACTCCTAATATTCCTCCCATAACCCCTACACATCTATTCAATTTCGCCACCCTCTTAATTGTCAACTAATTGCCTGCAAAATTGGAGAGGAAGAAACTAAAAGGCCAAGAAGGAATCTTCAACTTCCAAGCTGATCCGTCAACCTAAATTGCAGATGATCGATTCATGTCAGGATAATCACCACGACGAAGATAACGTTTTGATACCATAATCCCCTAAATCCATGTAGGTAACCGTTTAGCCCTCTTTTGGAATCTAGTTCGTTTTGGTGAAATTCGTAACATTTGGGTGTTATTAGGCGATGTAGATCAATCGCAGGGCGTTAGTTGTTGTAGGATTCGAGGTGTGGGCACATGTATTGCTTGGATTAAAGTTTTGTCTATCAATTCAACGCTTTCTTCAATTGAACAAGGTAAATGGGTGTTCAACCGTGGCGTGTGTGTTTATGGATGTATTGGCTTGTATATGCTATTGTTTTATTGAAGGAATGGATGATATAAGGTTGGGAAAAAAATTTGAATTTGGTTTGATAAGTTTTCGCCTCAAATTGTAGGCTATTATGTCTTTCAGACGTCTGGTGCCCGCCAGACTTGTTTTAGCGCGTGCCAAAACGAACATGAAACTAGCAGAATAGTTCTATTCCGTTTGACACACGCCAGAGGGGTTAGTGCGTGCCAATGATGCGGATTCTGAAGTAGAATGCTTTTGCTTTGTTTGGCGGGTGCCAAAGGGAACATGTATGTGCCAAAGTGGTTTAGCGCCGCGCGTGCCAAAGAACTTTTAGCACGCGCCAAAGAGAGTAGAATGGAGCAGTATGTTCTGGATGGGTTTGGTTGTCACCAAAAATGGTTAGTGAGTGCCAAAGCTCACGTTTCTTGTTCAATGCTTGTTTTCCTTATGGGATCACTGTGATATGCCTTATATGGTATATGACATAGTTTTGGGTTCGGTTTTTTTGTGTATTTGGCACAGAACGTGTTAGGACCATCTGTGAGGAGAAACAGGGGATCACCAGAAGACGACTCTTAACTATGTGGGGTGTTGTGCTTAGGAGCCAATACTTTCTGTGCAATGTGCTACGTAGTGTAATGTAGAACGGTCTAGGACTAGAGCCCTTAAGAAAGCATTTTATGTGGAATGAACTAAGGTGGTTAGTTTAACTACGCTTGAACATAATTGATGGTCTAAGAGATTTAGGACACGTGTCCCTGGTGAGGCACGTTTCTTTTTCATAGCGGGGAGGGTTAATGCCCTATTGACTCAGGGTGTTGGACTCCGTTTAGAGGCTATCCCTGTACCATATGAGAGGATGAATGTGTCGTGGTGTAGTTGTAAGCCTTGGATTATTATCTACTAAAAAGGCGTTCCCTCTCTCGATTTAACACCGTTAACTAGTCCACCTCTCGATGCAACTAGCGAATTTACGGAACAAAGATATGGATGTAAAATCCTAATCTAACAATATTCTCCCTCAACTTTCGTTTGTTAGAAGAAATATTATCACTCTCCTTCACGGCAATCTATGAATTTATCAACTATCGTATGTCTAAATTCAATCAGCATGCAACACAAGTATAGTCATACACATTGCACATAAACAATTCAAAACATGAAGGAAGAACAAGAAACTTACTAGAACGAATAAATGCAAAAATCCTTGTTTATTCCGGCGATGGTGGCTTCACATTGGTGGTTCTAGCCTCGGACCTTTAGCCACTCATCTTCTTCAAAAACATCCTTATTTGCTGAATTGAAATTGAAAGAAAAATAAAAGAAAGACTATCTATGAATCTAATTTATTGCTAATTGCTATACTAATTTTCTGATGTTTCTGGATGTCCGTTTCTGCTCGAATGGATGCTGCTTATATAGGAGTTTGTGGCCGACATAGGGAAGGATCTAGAAAACGCGTCGGATTAATTTCTGCAGCCTCGGTAGACCGAACGTCCGGCTCGGTCGACCGAATAGCACGGCTCGGTCGACCGAGCGTACCACTTGAGCGCGTTCACACTGTGCTTCGTATACCGTGTTCCCCACTCCACTCTTTCGCTCTCGATCTGATTTATCCTTCAAATGCTGATCCGATTTTCTTCTTTATTTTGAAATCCTTGATTGAATGACATAAATCTTCTCAATAAATAATATCCCCTTGCATTTCTTTATTTTCTACAAAATTATTGTTACACCAAGTCATCGAATAATAATAATAATAAAATGTGCAACAAAATAACATTTAATCCCAATATTTCCTCCTAATTAAATTATAACCTCTCAATGAACATTATATGAATTTATTGGTTAAAAACATGCTTTTCTCATTTATTTCCTTTAAAAATAAGGTAAATTGTTTAGGGATTAAGCCCGAAAATATAGTAAAATATACCCTAAACAACTCCCCCACACTTAGATTTTTGCTTGTCCCCGAGCAAAACAAACAACGACAAACTATCAAAAACCCACATGATTTGACACGAGATGTAGTCATGCTCACATCAAGCTAGTATCTAGCAAATCAAACTCACTCAGTGATTGTGTGTGCTGAACCCGCTAAACTTCCACCGATCCTCTCTTGATGTATTAAATCAAGCACTAACGATCATCCGGTTAAATAAACGAAGTTCGTTCGTCTACAACACGTACCCTACAAAAACTATTTATCAAGAACAAAGTAACCAACTCACATTTAAATTCCTTTACTTGGTGCCAAGAAAATACCTTTCAGGTCTCTACTGGGTTTAGGTCAACTTGACTTAGAGTTCCAAAAGGCCTATATTTTCTTCCATCATCGCGTCTCAAAAGTATAACACTCTCCCCTACTTTAGAGGCAGTCACCCTGAGATCACTCAAACCTATACTGTCCAAGGTAAACCACACTCCCCAATTGGGGCAGTATCCAAATGGACTCGAGGTGATAGTCACAAACAACCTCCGCAATTTAATTTTTTCAAAATTTTCAAAATTTTCCTTCTTCTTTTTAAACTCTTTGGAAACTCCCGGTCAGGTATCATTTCTAACACATTCAAGACTTTTAAGGTTCTCAAGACACTAAGGTACTTAGATTCTAACTGTGAGTATAGTACGAGTTCTTAACTTTCATCAGTGCTAAGTAAGTGGTTATCTGCAGCTAGAATTGGCTATCCCTTAACTAACCGGAGACTATTTTATATTTTTGGTTCCTCATCTAACAAGGTTCGTGTACGAGGTTCAAGTGAGTATCGATCTACCAAACCTATTCTTAGAACATGATATGACTACGATAACAATTAAACGTGCCAAATTACAAAACTAGCATGTCATTGAAGTTACTCGGGACTCACAAATTTTCAAAAATTTTATCAAATTTTTCAAAGGAGCAAAACTAGATAACATGTAAAACAACCCAGTAAAACAAACCAATAAACCCTCCCCCACACTTAAGTGACATGATGTCCTCAGCATGTGCAAAATAAGAAAAACTTAGCTGGTTGTAATTCGAAAGTTGCAATTCTGGAAGTGGTCGCGAGTCAGATCCATAAATGCTTGAAGAAATCGAGATCGTGGACCATCCACCGGTAAACGATATCATCCGAAAGCTCACAATCGCTATCGCAAATATCCCGCACACATGGGGAAACAAGACGTACCTCGGGGATAGGGGCACAAAAGATGATAGACAAGGCAATATCATGGAACAAAGCAGAAGCAATGCAAAAATTGATAATAACCGAATCTATGTGAAATGTAGTGCACAAATGTAATATCGAGAGATACTTGGGTACATGAGGAAATAAAAAGAAACAAACAGGGGTCATGATGTGGGCAATCGTCCAAGTACAGATCCATAGTCAGAAACTGCTAGGTGGAGAACATTAGCAACCAACAAGAGAAACAAAGCAAAAATAAACTACAAACAAAAAGAAAAAGATATCTAGGTTACCGTCCTAGTAGGGCTTAATTATAGTCGGGGGCTCGACTGACCAATAAAAACTCAACCGGGGTCAGGCCAGTGAAGCCTCATCCCGGAATTATTCTCGACCTTCTCGGGGTCAACAGGCTGGAACCCACAGGAACAAAGTCTCGCCAACGTCTTGGCCATATCATCAAACTTCTGTATCCACTTCGTACCTATGATTCTTCTCTTCTTCTTTTTAGGTTTTTGTTTCACAAGCCGAGGTGCAACATCAGGGAGCACAACATCATCAAAGAACTCACAGAGATGTAAATCATCGGGTGCCGAAGGATCGGAGCTGGTTTGACTAGGGACGTCATTCAGATAGAAAACCACCGGTCGTTCCTTTTGTTGACCAATATAGTGTTTTAACCGATGACCATTTACTCGAACAACCCGCCCGCTTATCTTTCAAATCGACGCTCCACTAGGGAATACCCGAAAGATTTCAAAGGGGCCGGACCAACGGCCGCGTAGCTTACCGGAAACGAGATGTAACCCGGTATTATACGAGAAAACCCACTCGCCCGCTTTGAATTCCCTAATCTTGATTTTCTTGTCGTGAAGCAGTTTAGTCCTTTCCTTACGATTCTCGAGCTCTCGTAGGCCCGGAGTCCGAATTCATCAAGCTCCCGCAACCGCAATAATCGCTTTTCTCGCATAACCGGCTATCGAAATTCAAGAATTTAATAGCCCGAACGCTACGTGCTCAAGCTCGATTGGCGGTGTGGCGAGGCCTTGCCATAAACCATCCGAAACGGAGACGTGCCAATAGGAGTCTTGAAAGGCGTCCCGTAGGCCCGCAGCACATCATCCGCTTTCGACTCCGATCCGTCCTATTAGAATTCACCGTCTTCTCAAGAATGTTCTTCGGGCTTCGGTTACTCACTTCAACTTGTCCACTCGTCCGAGGGTGATAGGGGGTAGCGCTTTGTGTTTTACCCCATATCGTTCTAAGATCTTTTCAAGTGGAGTATTGCGTAAGTGAGTTCCCTCGTCACCGATGAGGGCTCGTGGACGACCAAACCGCGTGAAAATATTTTTCTTCGTAAGTTCTTGACCACCTTGTGGTCGTTCCGCGGTGTTGCTATCGCCTCTACCCACTTTGACACGTAGTCGACGCAGACCAGAATGTACTTGTTCCCATACGAGGATGGAAACGGTCCCATGAAATCAATACCCTATACGTCGAAAACCTCGCATTCTTGGATCGGGTGGAGGGGCATGTCCATTCGCCGAGAAAGTTTACCGGTGCGTTGGCACCGGTCACACCCTTTTACAAAGTTCTCTCGTATCCTTAAAAATTGTTGGCCGGTAGAAACCGGACGAAAAATCTTCGCGCGGCCTTCCCGGCTCCCATAATGACCTCCCACGGGTCCACCATGGCATTGCTCCATAATGTCCCTCTCGCTCGAACTCGGGGACACACCTACGGAGCAATCCATCCTTGCAACGCTTGAAGAGAATGGGATCGTCCCACACATAATAGCTCAAATCCGAAAAGAATTTCTTCTTTTGCTGATATGTCAGGTCAGGGTCCGGATATCGCCGCTCAAGAAGTTTGCAAAAGGTGCAAACCAAGGAGAACCTTTTCCAAAGACGGGCGGGAGCAACCTCGCACACATCAATGGTCATGAGTTGCTCAGTTGGAAAATCAATTCCATTCTCATCCGACTCTACCTGAGGATCGTCGGTCAGCCGAGACATGTGGTCAGCCACCACATTCTCGCTACCCTTCTTGTCCCGGATATAAACATCAAACTCTTGTAAAATCAGGATCCATCTCAACAAACGAGGCTTGGCATCAGCCTTGTTCAACAGATTTTTCAATGCGGGATGGTCTCGTCCGGACCGTGACCTCCGACCCAAGCAAGTAGCTTCTAAATTTATCCATGGCAAAAACTACGCCAACAACTCCTTCTCGCTTGTTGCATAATTTACTTGCGCCGGGTTTAAAGTGTGACTAGCGTAGTAGATGGGTCGGAACCTTCCGTCCACTCTCTGACCTAGCACCGCGCCGACTGCATAATTAGAAGCATCACACATAAGCTCGAAGGGAGCTTTCCAGTCGGGTGCTATAAGAATTGGCGAGGTAACCAACTTGTCTTTTAATTCTTTAAACGCTCTTTCACACTCATGGGTGAAAATAAACTTCACATCTTCTTTTAAGAGAGATGACAAAGGCTTGGCTATTTTAGAAAAGTCTTTGATGAATCGCCTATAGAAGCCGACATGACCCAAGAATCCTCTTACTTCTCTTGCATTTTTGGGGTATGTCATTTTTTCAATAGCTTCTACCTTCGCTTTGTCGACCTCAATACCTACTTTGGACACCTTGTGTCCCGAACAATTCCCTCTTCCACCATCGTGGCACTTCTCCCAATTTAAGACTAAGTCCTTCTCTATGCACCGGGACAAAACTTTATCAAGATTGTGTAAACAAGGGTCGAAACTGTCCCCGAACACGGAGAAGTCATCCATAAAAATCTCCATCACCTTCTCCACTAAACCATCAAAGATAGCCGACATACATCTTTGAAATGTAGCCGGTGCGTTGCGAGACCAAATGGCATTCTTCGGTAAGCGAAGGTGCACGAGGGACAGTGAAGGTAGTCTTTTCTTGATCGGTGGGGTCGATAGCTATCCGAAAGTATCCCGAATAGCCATCCGTAAAACAATAAAATTGCTTGCCACTAAGCCTCTCAAGGAGCCGGTCAATGAATGGCAAGGGGAAGTGGTCTTTTAGAGTTACCTCATTTAGTCTTCTCGTAATCGATGCAAACTCGTACCCGGTGACTTGCCGTAGGGCAATCTCTTCCCCCTTTTCATTCTTCTCGATGGTGATCCCTCCTTTCTTTGGCACCACCCGAGTGGGGCTCACCCATTCACTATCGGCTATTGGGTAGATGATACCCATGTCAAGCAATTTGATGATTTCCTTCTTAACGACCTCCCGCATGTGAGGGTTTAGCCTTCTCCGAGGCCGTCGCACCTTCTTCGCTCCCTCAACGATCCCGATCTTGTGCATACGGATATCGGGGCTTATCCCCTTGATATCTCCCACTTGCCAACCAAAGGCGAGGATATTATCTTGCAAAGACTTTGATAAGCTTTTCTTCCTCCTTTGGTTCTAACTTAGATGAAATGATCAAAGGGAGCTTATCACCGTCCCTCGAAAAATGTATTTCAAGTGTTGAGGCAAGGGTTTCAACACTAAATCCGATGGTGGCTCCTCCACACTTGGTCTTAATTTATCGCCCTTAAGCTCCGGATCTCCAAGCTTATCATAAGGGCTCGAAGCATCATGGCCTCCCGACGGACGGGGTTTCATCCCCTTTTTCAAATCGGCCATGTCACCATGCCTCTTCCTCATTTTCTTTCTTACCATCTCCTGGTAATCGAACTTTCCTTTTCCTCCTTCTCAATCTCTTCTAAAAATTTCTTCCACTCCTCATCGGTCCAAGTTGCGGATTGTTTATTGAATTCTTCCTCATCCCAACCGCCCATGAACACTTGTTCATCATACTCATCGTGAAATCGTCCTCAATAGCTAAACAAGTGTCACCGGACGCGTGCTTCACCGCATTGCCCACATTGAACTATACACTCTCATCCTCCAAATGTAGCGTTATCTCGCCACCGTAGGAATCTAGTAAGGCACGGGCGCTTGCAAGAAAAGGTCTCCCAAGGATCAAGGGGGTTTTCTCATCATTGGTCATGTCCATGATTACCCAATCGGCCGGGTATATGAAGTTCTCAACCTTGACCAACACATCTTCTACGGTTCCCCTTGCATACTTCACACTTCTATCTCGCAAGTTGAAGAGAGATGGGTCTAAGAGTAATAGATTGATCCAATCCAAGAGATTGGAAGATTGAAGTAGACATCGGATTGATCGATGCTCCCGAATCGCATAAAACATTGTGGAAATCCCTGTTCCCGATAGTACACGAAATCGTGAATTTACCGGGGTCGGGACACTTCACGGAAGTTTAGTCGGCCGATTGCGGAGCATTCTTCATTCAACACTATGTGCTCGAGCTCTTGAAGCTTCTTCTTCGAACTCACCGCGTCCTTTATAAACTTTGTATACTTTGGCATCCCTACCAAAAGATCAACTAATGGAATGTTTGCCTCGGTATTCTTGAGCAAATCGATAACCTTCTTATACTCCTTATCGATCGTTAATGACAGCTTGTTCTTGCTAGGTGGGTAAGGGAGATCAGCAAAGTCCTCCTCAGTGAAGTTCTTCTTTGCTGTCTTATGATTGATTGTTTGTCTTCCCTATCTTTCCACCTCACATGCTTCCCAGAACTCAACTTAGAATCCGACTTCTTTTCTGCAGTATTCTCAACTCTCACATTTCTTTCGAAATTTCCTTTTTCGCTTGGCTCAACAAACCGTCCCGGATCCTTCGAGGAGAAAGAAGATCTTCCCCTCCCCGCCTCTCGCTCGCGGGGGGGGCTATTCGTTTCCCTGGTTGGCCCGACCGCCAACCGCTTTCCCACTCCTCAGATTTACGACATTCAACTCATCTTGACTATAGTTCCATGGTGCAGCAAGATCGGTGCAAGTATTCTGGACCACGTTAACCCCTCGGGGGTTCTTCTCAGTAAAACTCGGCAGTTGACCTTGAGGTCGACTTGCTTGCTGCCCCGAAATCTGTCCCATTTGCACCTCTAAATTCCTCACTGTACTTGGTCAAAGTACTCAATGCATTTGCCAACTGAGTGTTGGCCGTGGCTTGCTCACTCAACTTTTGTTCTAAGATCTGAAATGATTGATTCTGATTTGGATTGACCGGTGGATTATTGTTCCATGCCGGTCGAGAGTTGGATTGAAAATTGCTCGGATTAGGCCTAGGGGCCTGAAACTGATGGGGATTTGCTACCCTAGAAGGGTCACTCCAGTAATTAAACCCTTGAGTGTTCTGATTCTGACCCAAAGGTCGATAATTTTGAGAACTGAATGCATTCACCTCCTCTGAATGCAGCAATAGAGGACATTGATGGAATGTGTGCCCAATAGTATCGCAATTTTGGCAAACAACATTGTTTTGCACAACTTTGACCTGAGAGATTGGGTCAAGCTGGCACTGATTACTGCGATGGCCTTGGCCATGGCAGTTGTCACATACAAGACTTTGAACATTCATTGCCGCCACTTGCTTCTGTAGTGCGGCTAACTGAGCCTTTAGAAGTGTGGTCTCATCTACCTCATACTTCCCTGGAGTCGAGCTCTTCTGACTGGATGCACCTTTATAGGTAGGGGCATAATTATACTTTGCAATATCTTCAAACAACGTCCATCCCTCTTCGGTGTCTTTCTCGAAAATGCACCTCCAGTGCGAACTATTCACCATTCCCTTAGTCAATTCGGTCAAACCACCGTAGAAAGTGTTGACCAACCTTTGTTTATCCAAAATTTATGGTGGGGGCACTTTCTCAAGAGAGACTTAAATCGTTTCCATGCATCGCAAAACGATTCCTTCTCAGTTTGCACAAAAGTGAATATCTGATTCAGAAGATGAGCCGTCTTTGCAGGTGGAAAGTACTGGCTCAGAAATTCTTTCTCCAACTCCTCCCACGAAGTAATGGAGTCGACTGGTAAAGATTTATACCATTCTTTCGCTTCTCCCTTCAGTGAGAAGGGAAAAAGTTTCATCCTCAGGGCGTCCTCAGTGACCCCTTTGATTAAAGTAGTCCCGCACGATTCTAGAAATGAGTGAATGTGATCGTGTGGGTCCTCAGTGGAGAAGCCATGGAATGTGGAACCTCTCACCAAGTTGATTAAAGAAGTTTTGAGTTCGAAATTATCGGCCGTGATTTCAGGAATCACGACTGCAGGATTTACTTTCACAGTAGATGGCATGGCATAGTCTGCCAATGTCCTTTGATCTGCCATTTCCTCAACTTGGGCTTCTTCCTCAACGTATTCTTCAGGATCGTTTGCCTCGTCCGTCGATCCAGCGAGTCGAGCCAAACGTCTATTCGGTCGAACGATGGTTCGCTCTAGCTCCGGGTTATATAAAAGTGGTCCCCCGTGAGTTCGAGTTTGCATAAACCACGTTCGAACCAAATGTTCGGGTTAAAATAAATTTTATTTATTTATTTATTTATTTATTTATTCTTCTTTTTTTTTAAATTAAGTATATTCCTTAAATTAGACTCAACAACTAAAAACTAAACTAAAACAGACTCGAAACAGGTTCGAAAAACGCAAATAAAACAGAACAGAATCCTGTAAGACTATCACAGAACAGAAACAGAGAAAAGAAAAAAAAAATAAAATAACTCTCGGTCGACCGAGAGGTCAGGTTCGGTCGACCGAACTGAAATTCTTTTTTTTAATTTTTTTTTTATGTTTTTTTATGCAAGATTAGTACGCACCGGAATTAGCGACCGTCTAGAAATTACAGAGACTGAAAAACGAAAACTTTCCGTGCCAAGTCCCCTGCAACGGCGCCAAAAACTTGTTTGCGGTTTATGCAAAGCAGTGATAAAATATAATAAATAAAACCGATGTCAACCCCAAGTGCGAAGGTTCGCAGCTATAGTGATGAAACCGGGTCGTATCCGCAGGGACTTGTACGAAAATAGTGTTTTTGCTTTCGATTTTCTTTTGTAAGGTTGATGACTACGATCTTGGATTAAAAAACAATAAAACAAAGAGTTTGAAAATTGAAAATAAAAACTAGCACGTAACAAATCTTTCCGTAACAATTATAATTAAACAACTAAAGCACCGTTGATCCACCACCCCACCGAAATTAACAAGAAAGACGCACATTCGTTCGCAAGCCTTGGATTATTATCTACTAAAAAGGCGTTCCCTCTCTCGATTTAACACCGTTAACTAGTCCACCTCTCGATGCAACTAGCGAATTTACGGAACAAAGATATGGATGTAAAATCCTAATCTAACAATATTCTCCCTCAACTTTCGTTTGTTAGAAGAAATATTATCACTCTCCTTCACGGCAATCTATGAATTTATCAACTATCGTATGTCTAAATTCAATCGCATGCAACACAAGTATAGTCATACACATTGCACATAAACAATTCAAAACATGAAGGAAGAACAAGAAACTTACTAGAACGAATAAATGCAAAAATCCTTGTTTATTCCGGCGATGGTGGCTTCACATTGGTGGTTCTAGCCTCGGACCTTTAGCCACTCATCTTCTTCAAAAACATCCTTATTTGCTTCGAATTGAAATTGAAAGAAAAATAAAAGAAAGACTATCTATGAATCTAATTTATTGCTAATTGCTATACTAATTTTCTGATGTTTCTGGATGTCTGTTTCTGCTCGAATGGATGCTGCTTATATAGGAGTTTGTGGCCGACATAGGGAAGGATCTAGAAAATGCGTCGGATTAATTTCTCGCAGCCTCGGCCGAACGTCCGGGCTCGGTCGACCGAATAGCACGGCTCGGTCGACCGAGCGTACCACTTGAGCGCGTTCACACTGTGCTTCGTATACCGTGTTCCCCACTCCACTCTTTCGCTCTGATCTGATTTATCTTTCAAATGCTGATCCGATTTTCTTCTTTATTTTGAAATCCTTGATTGAATGACATAAATCTTCTCAATAAATAATATCCCCTTGCATTTCTTTATTTTCTACAAAATTATTGTTACACCAAGTCATCGAATAATAATAATAATAAAATGTGTAACAAAATAACATTTAATCCCAATATTTCCTCCTAATTAAATTATAACCTCTCAATGAACATTATATGAATTTATTGGTTAAAAACATGCTTTTCTCATTTATTTCCTTTAAAAACAAGGTAAATTGTTTAGGGATTAAGCCCGAAAATATAGTAAAATATACCCTAAACAGTAGTCTTCACCTCGCAAAGTGTCCTTGGACTTGTGTGCAACTCATCCTTTGTGTGGTTGCGTCTTACTAGTTTGGACTAGTTGAGAAGAGTGTATTGTTGGTAGTAAGTAGTCGACTGAACGTGGTTGTGTGTTAATATTGCTAATATCGTTCTTTTTACTAATCACGGTACTTCTACCCTTTATTGAGTGCTTATGTACTCACCTTTATTATTGTTCCACCCCGAAAAGGTGGTTTATTGTAGGTTGGGATCGAGATCGCTCAAGGGTGATTTCCAAAGTTGTAGATGTTGAAGTTATCTTTCTCTTTACTATCTTGCGTTAATGGTATGGAAGCTTCCCTTCCCTTCCCTTTTGTAATAGATTGAGATAGTGGGACTTTCTGGTTGTAATATAAGAGTTTAAATCGTTGAATGATGTTTCAATTATTATGCTTTAATTAATTTGGGAGGTCACTTTAATTGCATCTTGTACGTGTTTCTTCTCGATCGCTGTAATAGTCTCTTCGGTTCCCGAGTCTGTCTTTTTGTTTACTGTTTTGTACTATGATGTTAATAATGTTAGGATTACGAATATAATCGATTAATTTTAATTATATACGTGTCAGACGCTCTTTTTTGGATAAGAACTCGGTATCCAAGACAAAGACGTCACAATTAATGTATGGTTAAAATGCCTAGTACACCCTTTAACTATCATAAATGCAACACTTGTAAAATAAGTAAAAAATGACTTGTACTTTGGATGGAGGGAGTATTAGGCAAAAAAAAAATGGGATCAGGTGGATATAATTCACACCCCTTTCCAAATTAGGGTTCATATTTGAGCAAACCTTTAGACTTAATTAGTCTCCCAATCACTTATGGTGTTCGTGAGATAGCATGTTAGTGAAGTTTTCTCAGGCAGTTCCCTTTTAAGATTTTTATTTTCAACTTCAAGAAACCAAGAGCAGCATCTATTTGTTGATTTTGTTCAGAGCATCATACATATATGTCATATATAATTTGCGTAAGATTCATCTTTCATCACTTTCTTGCGGTGCAAAGGTGTTCTTATTGTGATATAGTAGGGAAAAAGGTCTACCTCCTCCATGAAGCTTTTAGCTTTGCATCCCATAGTTCTAAATTCTGCTAGAACTTGCAGAATAACATGACCGACCCAATAAAATGATCATTGTCGCAGCAGTGCGTCACTGCGCCCGAATTAAATAAAATATACGAGAGAGAAAAATTCGTTAATTGAAGAATTAATGTTGTTTTAAGTATTCATAAAATATATATGTTGTTGGTTATATGGTGTCGTGTGTGGAGTGATTTACGGAACAGATCCGTAATTCACGGATATAATTACGGAAATTAATTGCAGAAAATAACAACTCGGAAATAAAATCTAATTTTATTATTCAGATCTAGCAAATAAAAGTGATTATGGTGCAGATCTAACAAATTAACAGAAGTATATGATAGATCTAATGAAAAACAGCTACTATGATATAGATCTAACAAAATATGCAATTAACGTACAGATCCGATTTAAATGATTGATAAAACTGAAATACAATGCATAAATAAAGACAAACCGAGGCGAGTTATGAAACTCTTTCCTTAAGACAAATTGCTCCGGTATGGTGCCCACGGTAGTAGCAACTGTCTCCCAAGATACAACGGCTTACGTCCTGGATTGAGAGGCACTTCAACAATCCAAACTCCGGCGAACTTACAACGTGCTCCGACTTCTCTTCGACTCAAAAAACTAACTATATGCTCGACCCTTTTAGTAGTGGAAGACACAAGAGAAAACTGAATGCTTCAACCTTCATCATTGGGGTTCTTTATATAGTGGAGAGGAGGAGCCAATGGTTGAATGTGATTGGCCAGAACACATCATCAGACTTTTCCCCTTGGAAAAGAAATAGGGCCGAAAATAATTAATTAAAATCGGCCAACTATTTCCACAATTCTGATTGGTCGGATGACGTGTTTTCTAAATTCTGATTGGACAGATGATTTAATCGCTCGACTTTTCCCTCAAGAAAAGTTATTTCTAGCCGAAAATAATCATGCAATTTCGAAATTAATTTAATTAAATTAATTCCGAACCGACTTAATTAATCAGAATTCGTTTCCACATTATTCTAGAACCTTCCAACCGCCTCACGATTAACTAATTAATTTCCTGGTTAAATTCAAACGAACTTTTGTCCAAAAAATTAATAGTAACACCCGACCCGACCCGACACGAGCTCGAGCTCGAGCACGAGCCGAGCCGGCCGGACGGACGGCGGCAGCGGCGCGCGCGCGCGTGTGGAAATATCTAAGTCCTCCCTCCTGCATAAAAGTGCCTTGCCCCTTGGGGGCACATTTATAAGAGCATACACTAGCCCTTATATATGGAGCTCAAGTCTCCCATCTTTCCAATGTGGGATATTGAGTTGAGGTACTCCCTTCAACTCTTATCTCCAACACATTTTCAACCAACTTTAGTCATTAATTTCTCATTCACCCGATATCCGAATCGAGTGATTCCAAAGCCAAACATTATCTACTCCGTGAGTAGAATATTTAGACGTAATAAGCTCCCGGTGAATCTCACCGGAGCATATCCGAAATTCGTGCTAAAGTTGACCATTTTAACCCCATTTCATGGGATATCTCCAACAATCCCCCACATGAATGAAAATTAATGCACATGCAAATGCAGACACTGAAGAGAAGTCAGACGGAAAAATATTGCATCAGGAGAGGTAGCTTCTGGCCTTGAACCTGCCTTAGTGAAGTACTATCGGATTTACTCGGCTAATCAGTGAACTAGGTCTTGAACTGTTCAGCCTTTAGTGTAAACCAAGACAATAGCACTCACACAATATTTCCCCTAGCACCTTTCGGTTCTCATGTTTGTGTCCGTCTCGGCCCTGGACAACACTTGGTTTCAGAAAGTGCTTTAGAGAATTCAAGCCACAAAATTCTCACAGAAGCGGCCCCACTTCGCACTTACATAGGTGACCTCCTATCAAGGGTATTCTGCCCTACCCCACTTGAATATCATATATAGGAATCATTAAAAGCTTCGTTTAACCTCATACCCTCTGCAGACAGCACTTTTATTCTCTCAGAATGGGTAAGTGCTAGACTGTTCCTTATAGCTTAGTTGTCCCTTTTGAACCATGATCTTGGGATCTCCAGTTCAACATGGTTGGGTTGCCACTACAAGGAAACATGCGTAATAGGCTTCAGTCCCATTCCGGTTGTCAAAACTGACATCTGATCTCTAGCTAAACCTTTTGTAAGCGGATCCGCAAGATTCTCCTTCGATTTTATATAATCGATGGAAATCACACCATTAGAGATCAACTGTTTAATGGTATTGTGTCTACGGCGTATGTGTTGAGACTTACCATTATACATACTACTCTGTGCCCTTCCTATCGCGGACTGACTATCGCAGTGTAAGCTGATAGCAGCCACAGGCTTAGGCCAACACGGAATATCCTCTAGGAAATTCCTAAGCCATTCAGCTTCTTCTCCAGCCTTATCCAGTGCTATGAACTCGGCTTCCATTGTAGAGCGAGCTATGCACGTTTGTCTCGTAGACTTCCAGGACACAGCAGCACCACCAATCGTGAATAAGTATCCACTGGTGGACTTCGACTCTTTCGTGTCTGATATCCAGTTCGCATCACAGTATCCTTCTAATACTGCTGGATATCTTGTAAATCGTAATCCCAGACTCATAGTGTACTTCATGTACCTCAACAACCTATTTAAGGCTTTCCAATGATTATGATCTGGATTACTCGTGAACCTACTTAGTTTATTCACTGCACATGCTAAGTCTGGTCATGTACAATTGGTTATGTACATCAGACTTCCAATCACTTGAGAATATCTCAATTGATCCACAGGTTCACCTCTATTCTTGGCCAAGTGCACACTTAGGTCAAGAGGAGTGCTCACTGGACTTTCATCAAAGACATTAAATCTTTTAAAACAGACTCAATATAATGAGTTTGTGACAATGCAAGTCCATCAGGTAATCTAGAGATCTTAATCCCTAGTATCACATCCGCTACTCCTAGGTCCTTCATATCGAAGTTCCTTGTCAACATCTTCTTAGTATTCATGATGATATCATGAGTACTTCCCATTATCAGCATGTCATTCACATATAGACATACTATCACATAGGCATTAGGTGTGTTCTTAATGTAGACACATTTATCACACTCGTTAATCTTAAATCCATTTGACAACATAACATTATCAAATCTGATATGCCACTGTTTTGGTGCTTGTTTAAGACCATACAAAGACTTAACGAGTCTACACACCTTGCTCTCTTGCCCTGGAACAACAAACCCCTCGGGGTGTTTCATGTAAATTTCTTCTTCCAACTCACCATTCAAGAAGGCAGTCTTCACATCCATTTGATGGATTTCTAAGTTATTGACTGCAGCTATAGCAATGAGAACCCTTATAGAAGTAATTCTCGTAACCGGTGAGTAAGTATCAAAGAAGTCAAGGCCTTCTTTCTGTCGGAACCCTTGGGCCACCAACCTAGCCTTGTACTTATCGATAGAACCATCAACCTTTAACTTCTTCTTGAAGATCCACTTGCATCCGAGTGGTTTACTTCCTGGTGGAAGATCAACCAACTCCCAAGTGTGGTTTTGCATGATGGAATCTATTTCACTGTTTATAGCTTCTTTCCAGAAAGGAGCTTCTGGAGTAGACATAGCCTCTTCATACGTCCGGGGTTCGTTTTCTACCATATAGGTCAGGAAATCAGAACCATAGGACTTTGTAGTCCTAGCCCTTTTACTAAGACGAGGGTCCTCAGGTTCTTGAGGATCACCCTATTCTTCTGACTCATAAGTCTGTTTGCTCGTGCTTGCTTCTTGTTTCTCTCTCTCCTTACAAGGAAAGATCTCCTCAAAGAACACAGCATTCCTAGACTCGATGATGACATTCTCATGTACATCAGGGACGTCCGATTTATGTACCAGAAACCGATAGGCACTACTTTCACTTGCTTTGGTTTAGGTATTTCAACCTTAGACAAACACCCCTACACTTTCATGATTTTGTAGTTAGGCTTGTGACCTTTCCACAACTCATACGGGGATTCATCCTTCTTTTTAGAAGGAATCTTGTTAAGAATGGAGTTTGCTGAGAGGATAGCTTCCCCCCACAAGTTCTGAGGTAAACCCGAACTAATCAACATAGCATTCATCATCTCTTTCAGAGTTCGGTTCTTGCGCTCAGCAATACCGTTTGATTGAGGTGTATATGGTGCTGTCGTTTGATGAATGATGTCGGCGCCAGAGCAAATTTCATTAAACGGTGCATCATATTCGCCACCACGATCACTACGGACATTCTTTATCCGTTTGCTAAGTTGATTCTCAACTTCATTCTTATAATCCTTAAAAGCATCAAGAGCTTCGTCTTTGCTTCTCGGCGGATAGACATAACGATTATCGGTACAATCATCAATAAAAGTAATAAAATACTTTTTACCACCTCTAGTTTGCACAAATTTTAAGTCACATATATCGGTGTGAATTAAATCTAGAGGCTCGTGTTCCTTTCAACCGTTGGAAACGGTGCTTTAGCTAACTTAGCTTCAACACATATTTGGCATTTGTGATTAGGATCAATTTTTACGTTGGGAATTAAATCTAGATTCATCATCTTTCGAATCGATTTATAATTACCATGTCCTAATCTACAATGCCATAAACAAGAAGACTCAAGCAAGTAAATGGAAGCAGTAGTCATCTTATTAGCCTTTTTTGGCACAACAGTTTTGGGTACAACGATCATTACATTCATTTTGAACATACCATCTACCAAGTACCCCCTCCCAACATACATATCAAATTTGGATAAAACTACTTTATCCCCACAAAGACCATCTTGAATCCATTCTTCACCAGAAGAGCACCAGAAACAAGGTTCTTGCGCATGTCAGGAACATGCAACACGTTGTTGAGTGTGAGTTCTTTGCCAGAAGTCATCTTCAGTATGACCTTTCCCACACCTTCAGCCTTTGCAGAAGCAGAGTTTCCCATAAAGAGTTGTTTGCCCTCGACAGCCTTATAATCAGAGAACATCTCTTTCAGAGCGCAAAAATGGCGAGTAGCCCCTGTGTCAATCCACCAATCACGGGTATTCCCGACTGTGTTGCATTCATAAACCACAGCCGACAGGTTCATCTCCTGCATGCCTTCAGCCACCACTTCAGCAAGATGGGCATGTGACTTGACCTTTTTCTATGACCTGCATTCACTTTGGCGATGCCCTGGCTTTCCACAGTTGTAACAGCTTCCAGTGAACTGTTGCTTGACCTTCTTATTGTCTTTTGGCCTTGATTAGGTTGCTTACGCTTTTTGCCTTTGTTGCTCACTTCGACCAAGTTCGCCTTGGACTGGCCCATCAGAAAGCTTCGTTCTGACCTTTTGTTCTGCTCCTCAATCCGCAGACGCGTTGCTAGCTCTTCCATAGTCATCTCTTTCTGCTTATGCATCAAGTAATTCTTGAAATCCTTCCAAGATTGCGGAAGTTTTCCAATCACGACAGCAACCTGGAATTGTTCACAAATCATCATTTTTTCCTCCAGGATCTCAGAGATGATCACCAGTAGCTGTTCAATCTGACTGACAACAGTCTTGGATTCTACCATCTTGTAGTCCATGAATTTGACCACAGCAAATTTCTTTGAGCCAGCATCCTCGATTTTGTACTTTTTCTCCAAAGCCGACCACAAGGATTTAGCAGAATTCTGTGAGCAATACACCCAATAGATCGAGTTCTCCAAAAAAACTCAGGATGTAGTTCTTGCACAGGATGTCAGAGTGCTTCCACGCATCCAAAGCCGTGACAGAGGCATGATCTCCTTCCTTCAAGACAGGAGGATCCTCAGTCAGCATTCGAGCCAAGCCAAGAGTGGTCAGATAGAACAACATCTTCTGTTGCCACCTCTTGTAGTTCAAGCCACCAAACTTTTCCGGTTTTTCCCCTTGAGGTCCGGAATTGTTCTCGCGCGAAGTGCGGCGGTAGGCACGACGAGAGGTACTCCCTTGCACGCTTGTTGCCATTTCTGTAAACACAAAAGATCGACAAATCAAGTTTTGTTTGTCCTCAAACGAACGTAAATATCAAGAAAGAGTAGAGACAGAGTTGTCAGTTTGGCCTCAACCAAACTGAAGCAGGATATAAATAAATTAAACAATCTAGCAGTTCTATAATTTAACACGTAAAAAATATCCTCTAACACACGAATCAATTTGTCTTAAGCTTGTTGGTTATATGGTGTCGTGTGTGGAGTGATTTACGGAACAGATCCGTAATTCACGGATATAATTACGGAAATTAATTGCAGAAAATAACAACTCGGAAATAAAATCTAATTTTATTATTCGATCTAGCAAATAAAAGTGATTATGGTGCGATCTAACAAATTAACAGAAGTATATGATAGATCTAACGAAAAACAGCTACTATGATATAGATCTAACAAAATATGCAATTAACGTATAGATCTGATTTAAACGATTGATAAAACTGAAATACAATGCATAAATAAAGACAAACCGAGGCGAGTTATGAAACTCTTTCCTTAAGACAAATTGCTCCGGTATGGTGCCCACGGTAGTAGCAACTGCCTCCCAAGATACAACGGCTTACGTCCTGGATTGAGAGGCACTTCAACAATCCAAGCTCCGGCGAACTTACAACGTGCTCCGACTTCTCTTCGACTCAAAAAACTAACTATATGCTCGACCCTTTTAGTAGTGGAAGACACAAGAGAAAACTGAATGCTTCAACCTTCATCATTGGGATTCTTTATATAGTGGAGAGGAGGAGCCAATGGTTGAATGTGATTGGCCAGAACACATCATCAGACTTTTCCCCTTGGAAAAGAAATAGGGCCGAACTATTTCCACAATACTGATTGGTCGGATGACGTGTCTTCTAAATTCTGATTGGACAGATGATTTAATCGCTCGACTTTTCCCTCAAGAAAAGTTATTTCTAGCCGAAAATAATCATGCAATTTCGAAATTAATATATGTGACGAGACTCACTGATTGATGTGAGTGATTCCAAAGCCAAACATTATACTTAATTAATTACTTAGATTGAAGTGTATTGCAAAAAAATGTGTATGTATAGTGAGTCGTTTCTATGAAGCTTTCCAAAATTACTTATAATAGAGAAAAAAAAACTTATAAACGCATAATGTGTGAAGTATATAATCATTTTAAACCGAAAATGCATTTAGGACAATACAATTTCAAAACTACATTATGTTTTGTCTATTGCTTATGATAACTGTTATACCTTTTTTGTATTAGAAGATAAAGTCAATATATTTGAAGATATTGTTGAATGTCAAAATAAATAGATAAAGTTGCTATTGATAAGAGTAATGTTTGAAATAAATCACTTTGAGTGATCAGATAAAAAAATGGCATTAGTTTTATTTATTTTGAATTGAATTATTATCTCATTTCTCTCCTATATAAAGGAGTGCATTGTATCATTTTTATTTATCAATAAAATAGCGAGTTCAGTCTTCCGTTGTGTCATTCTAATTTTCTTTATGGTATCACAGCTAGGGGCGAGGGTTCGTAAGCCTTAACATTGGTAAGCCCTCGCCCGATCCTCTTCCGCTTTTAAAACCAAAACCATTAAATTTTCTTATCATGCACCTTCTGCTTTAAAATTTTCATATCCAACAACTTCTCTACCTTGCATTTTTTTCAAGTAGACGGTGTCGTAGCATTTTCTATCTGCATTATACAAGAAGTCATAGCATCATTATCATTCCCATTATTATTCATCTAGCCGCTGTTAATCGTTATCAATTTTTTTTTCATCATCAAGTCTATCACGTGTCTGGCATTAAAGCATAGACTAGATCTAATGAAATAAAATGATTACGATGTAGATCTAACAATTAAACTATCACAGTACATATATGACTTAAACGTAAGGAAAATAAAGTGCGCTGCATATTTGTCAATGCGAGTATGAAACTCTTTCCTTAAGACAAATTGCTCCGGTATGGTGCCCACGGTAGTAGCAACTATCTCCCAACATACAACGGCTTTACGTCTCGGATTTAGAGGCACTTCAAAAATCCGAGCTCCGGCGAACTTACAGAGTGCTCCGACTTCTCTTCACTCAATATCTAGATCAATATGACTGACTCTTTTGTGGTGGAAAGACACAAGAGAAAATTCGATGATTAAACTCTCATCCATGGGGTTCTTTATATAATGGAGAGGAGGAACCAATGCTCAAATATGATTGGCCGAGACACATCATCAAACTTTTCATCATCAAACTTTTCCCCTTGAAAAAGTAATGGCCGACTTCTCCCTCAAGGAAAGAAGCTAGGCGCCCCTTTATTCCTCACGCCATGTGGGATTAAATCCCGCAATCTGATTGGTCGGATGACGCATCTTTGAATTCTAATTGGTCGAATGACTCAATGAATTTTGATTGGTCGAATGACTCACATCCCAAAATTAATTTATGGTAATTTTCATAAAGAAATTTTGTCCAAAAAATTAATAGTAACACCCGACCCGACCCGTGCCGGCCGGCGCCGTGCGCGCGCGTGTGGAATAATCTAAGTCCTCCCTCCTGCACAAAAGTGTCTTGCCCCTTGGGGCACATCTATAAGAGTATATACACTAGCTCTTATTACTTGAGCTCACAAGCCTCAAGTTACCTATGTGGGAAAATTGGATGAGGTCCTCCCTTCAACACCCATCTCCTACATATTTTCTACCAATTTTAGCCATTAATTTCTCATTCACCCGACATCCGAATCGAGTGATTCAAAAACCCATCATCAACTACATCGTATGGAGTATTTAATGATATCATTAACTCTCGATGACATACATCGGAGCCTATCCGTAAATCGCGCTTAAAGTTGACTATTCAACCCTACAAAAAGGGTTTTTCTCCAACAGAAGTCATAGCATCATTATCATTCCCATTATTATTCATCTAGCCGCTGTTAATCGTTATCAATTTTTTTTTCATCATCAAGTCTATCACGTGTCTGGCAAAAGGAAATGAATCTCCTTTCTGCATATATATTGTTGTTTCTCTTTCTGATGCATTCATATATTTACATTTTAATAAAATAGGTGGCAAAATCGTTGCATTCCAGATTTTTTTTTTTTTGGGTCTAAAGTTCTTTTTCTCAAAAAATAAATAACTAGTCTGGTCAATAGCATCTATTATTTATTTCTTTTGCCATCAGGTCTACATCTATTTTGAATGCAGATCCACGTTATCAATCACATTTGATGGCCGACAACAGATCATTCGCGCGACGGATGGATCACGATTTATATGACACAATTCATAATTAAAGGACTTAAGTACTACAATGGGGTTTAAGATTATGTTACCAATAACGGGAAGAGTCGCCTTGATCTTCCGATGTGTTCTCCAAATGGCGGTTGGTGGACACCCTTCTTGATAAACGAACCTCCTTGATATGCAACACCAAGAAAAACTTGTAGTTTTCTTCTTCTAAAATCCAAGACAAGAAAACTAGTTCTTTCTCTCTTTTTAAGTGGTCAAATCGAAATTTGCCATTAAAATAAGGCTTGGGAGAACTCTCTTTATATAGGAGAGTAATCCTTGTCCTCCAAGGATTAAATAATTAAGAGATAATTATTACATTAATCCTTTATTCCAAATAAAAGATAAATAAAATGATTATCCCTAATATTCCATGAATTATCATTTAACAAATAAATGATAAATCACATGTCAAATAATTATCCAAGAAAACTAATTTCTCTCTAATTAATTGACTCACATTGCCGCCACATTAAGGGTTACTAAGCCCACATAAAATGTCTTTTATGTGTATTATATTATTTAGCCCAACTAAATAATATCCATGCATATCAATTAATTAGCCCAGCCAATTAATTATCACTGAGGCCCAAATAACAAGATTATTTGTCCGAATTACAGAAGCCACATCGGGGACCATGGACCTAAAACCAGTAGCTCCAATAATTAATTATTCGTCGAACAGAATAAGTACATTAATTATTAATTCCGGGATTACGCCACCATAAACCCGAAACTGAACTCTACCGATTATAGATGTATACTTATACTCAACCCATAGAGTGAAACGAACCTCCTTGATATGCAACACCAAGAAAAACTTGTAGTTTTTCTTCTTCTAAAACCCAAGACAAGAAAACTAGTTCTTTCTCTCTTTTTAAGTGGTCAAGTCGAAATTTGCCATTAAAATAAGGCTTGGGAGAACTCTCTTTATATAGGAGAGTAATCCTTGTCCTCCAAGGATTAAATAATTAAGAGATAATTATTACATTAATCCTTTATTCCAAATAAAAGATAAATAAAATGATTATCCCAAACAAATTAGGATAAATCATATTATTATCTAATATTCCATGAATTATCATTTAACAAATAAATGATAAATCACATGTCAAATAATTATCCAAGAAAACTAATTTCTCTCTAATTAATTGACTCACATTGCCGCCACATTAAGGGTTTACTAAGCCCACATAAAATGTCTTTTATGTGTATTATATTATTTAGCCTAACTAAATAATATCTATGCATATCAATTAATTAGCCCATTTACCAATTAATTATCACCGAGGCCCAAATAACAAGATTATTTGTCCGAATTACAGAAGCCACATCGGGGACCATGGACCTAAAACCAGTAGCTCCAATAATTAATTATTGGTCGAACAGAATAAGTACATTAATTATTAATTCCGGGATTACGCCACCATAAACCCGAAACTGAACTCTACCGATTATAGATGTATACTTATACTCAACCCATAGAGTGAAACGAACCTCCTTGATATGCAACACCAAGAAAAACTTGTAGTTTTTCTTCTTCTAAAACCCAAGACAAGAAAACTAGTTCTTTCTCTCTTTTTAAGTGGTCAAGTCGAAATTTGCCATTAAAATAAGGCTTGGGAGAACTCTCTTTATATAGGAGAGTAATCCTTGTCCTCCAAGGATTAAATAATTAAGAGATAATTATTACATTAATCCTTTATTCCAAATAAAAGATAAATAAAATGATTATCCCAAACAAATTAGGATAAATCATATTATTATCTAATATTCCATGAATTATCATTTAACAAATAAATGATAAATCACATGTCAAATAATTATCCAAGAAAACTAATTTCTCTCTAATTAATTGACTCACATTGGCGCCACATTAAGGGTTTACTAAGCCCACATAAAATGTCTTTTATGTGTATTATATTATTTAGCCTAACTAAATAATATCCATGCATATCAATTAATTAGCCCAGCCAATTAATTATCACTGAGGCCCAAATAACAAGATTATTTGTCCGAATTACAGAAGCCACATCGGGGACCATGGACCTAAAACCAGTAGCTCCAATAATTAATTATTCGTCGAACAGAATAAGTACATTAATTATTAATTCCGGGATTACGCCACCATAAACCCGAAACTGAACTCTACCGATTATAGATGTATACTTATACTCAACCCATAGAGTGAAACGAACCTCCTTGATATGCAACACCAAGAAAAACTTGTAGTTTTTCTTCTTCTAAAACCCAAGACAAGAAAACTAGTTCTTTCTCTCTTTTTAAGTGGTCAAGTCAAAATTTGCCATTAAAATAAGGCTTGGGAGAACTCTCTTTATATAGGAGAGTAATCCTTGTCCTCCAAGGATTAAATAATTAAGAGATAATTATTACATTAATCCTTTATTCCAAATAAAAGATAAATAAAATGATTATCCCAAACAAATTAGGATAAATCATATTATTATCTAATATTCCATGAATTATCATTTAACAAATAAATGATAAATCACATGTCAAATAATTATCCAAGAAAACTAATTTCTCTCTAATTAATTGACTCACATTGGCGCCACATTAAGGGTTTACTAAGCCCACATAAAATGTCTTTTATTTGTATTATATTATTTAGCCCAACTAAATAATATCCATGCATATCAATTAAATAGCCCAGCCAATTAATTATCACTGAGGCCCAAATAACAAGATTATTTGTCCGAATTACGTAAGCCACATCGGGGACCATGGACCTAAAAACCGGTAGCTCCAATAATTAATTATTCGTCGAACGAATAAGTACATTAATTATTAATTCCGGGATTACGCCACCATAAACCCGAAACCGAACTCTACCGATTATAGATGTATACTTATACTCAACCCATAGAGTGAATAAGCGTCCATTGATATAATCACTACATAAGGATTAACCCTCCATGACCGTCCATTCGAGTGGGAAGTCTCCGTGAACCCGACTCGAATATCTTATCCTTATTTACCATTAACCCCCGATGATCAATTAGCACACATATCCGACTAGTAGCTAATTAGTCAAATGTGAACTCCCGGGATCGATCACTTTCTTAGGGCTAACAAACAAGGGGCTTGTCTCTCTACTTCCCGCGGGAAGGAATGGATTCCATGTCTCGTGAAAATCGAACTACTCACTCATCCTGAGATAGTGCCAATGAGAAGTGGCTTGGAACACATATAAAAGTGAACCGTAACTAACACATCAAAAACTACCCCGGGACAAGCGGCATCCTGTGATCACCTCAGGATTAAGGTTGATCCATATATGATTATCTAATGATTTAATAAGATTCCTCGATTATGGAATTATACCGAGAAATTCAGATTAAATCGGTCCGGCCAGCCCTATATGAATGCCATCATATATAAATGCCCCACGTAGGTACCTCTACCGACGGTCCGGATAAGACTATCACACCCTAAGGTGTTACGGGCGCATTAACAATTTAAGTATATCACCACTAACTCAATCCTCACGTGCATGCCATGCACCGAGTTAAGCGGTTACATACGATATACTTAGGGTTTGCGACAGTGTATTACTTACAAGCACAAAGCAAGTAATAAGGTGAGATAAATTCTGTCATCCATTAAAAACAATTACACAAATTGTCTTTCGGGCACTACACCTAACACATTCTTCAATCAGAACCAGAATCAATCTTGAACAATACCACTACTATGGACTCCGGAAGAACAACCGGGTTGGAGATGCCCTCCAAAACATAATAACTAATGGACTCCGGAAGAACCTCCGGAGTGAAGATGCCTCCAAATACCACCATATTATTATCACCAAGCAAACTCGGCCTCCAAACCTGGCCTCGTTTGAGGGAGGATATTAAAAGATAAAGTCAATATATTTGAAGATATTGTTGAATGTCAAAATAAATAGATAAAGTTGCTATTGATAAGAGTAATATTTGAAATAAATCACTTTGAGTGATTAGATAAAAAAATGGCATTAGTTTTATTTATTTTGAATTGAATTATTATTTCATTTCTCTCCTATGTAAAGGAGTGCATTGTATCATTTTTATTTATCAATAAAATAACGAGTTCAGTCTTCCGTTGTGTTATTCTGATTTTCTTTATTTTGCACCTGGAATGGGATTTAGGGATCTCACATCCTTCAATTTCAACGATGTTGGCCAAACAGACTTGCAGATTCTCTAGACGCCAGAAGCTTTAATTTGTCAAGTTCACTGCTCAAAACCAAGATGCATGCAATTCTCACAAGCTAACCTGGGCCGAGCTGTTAGACAACTCCAAATTGATCTTAAATTAAATCTTAATGCTGTGAAAGTTACGAGTGATAATTGTGTCTGTGTTCATTTATCTACTTTATTGGCCAAAGCAGTTCTTGGGTCTGTGTTCATTATTGGCCGAATTGTCCTTGTGATTAGGACACTCATATGCTAGGTGCCCTTTTTGTTGGAACTTATAGCACCCACGCCAAATTGGCTTATTAGGGCATTAATAAGGATAGACACGACTTTAGAATTCAGAGACATTTTTCTCATGTCTTTTGGTTCCAAATTAATCCTTTCTTCTACGTTAACGGCAATGTCTTTCCCATATTTACCTGATCTGATGGTTTTATGGTTTTAGTATGAATGAACGTTTTCATTGGATATAATTTCCCAGATTTAATTTTCCAAAAAATATTATTTGTATAGAAATATACGTATACATATTGTTTGTGTTATGTAAAATATAGGCTTGATGTTCTTCTCCCTCTTGGTTGATGCTTGATCTTGATTTATTTCTAGATCTTGAGAAGAAAGATGAAGGTTTTGAGATACATTAAAGATATGTTTTTGTAAGAAAAGAGAGAGTTATGGGGGCTACTTGAAAGGAGGAGGATAAAGAGTTTTTTTTGCTAACCTTAGGAAGGGTTTGTGGAAGGTATTTTTTTTTTAAAAAAACTGTACGGATAAAATTACCCCTCATAGTGAAAGGGGGGTTATTAACATTACAAGTGTGGACATACATAGTCAGTTGATACTGAAAAAAAAACATCATTATAACGTCATTTCGACAAAATTAAAAGAAGAAAAACCTACATCGTCACTTTTTATTTCCAAAATATCTGCTAAAAAGAGTTGTAGAAAATTTTATCACAAAAAGTTTGTAGTATTAAGGAAAAAATATGTTATGACGGAACAATTATGATTATTGTACATTTAAATCAAAAGTTATATATACAATATTTTTTTTTTTTGTTGAGGAAACAATAAAATTATTATATGCGTTCTTTTTTAAAGTTCACAATTCAGGGCACTCCCAGCAGAAGCATCAAATTTTATCGTTAAAATAATACAAAATAATACATATCCCTATTTTACAACAACTCAATCAAAAAACCTCCATAACAGCATCCCTATCATTATCCCTATAACAATTCAAATAATATTAAATAATACATATTCTACCTCACAACCCTATTTATACACATTAAATATTTATTATTTCACTCCAGCAGCATCCCTATCCCTATCCCTATAATTTTTAATAATTAAATATGTTTAGGGGGTGAATAGTGCATCCCCACAAGTAGGGATGCACTATTCATATCCCTAAAAATAAATAGGGATAGAGACTCTACTGTGGAAGCTATTTTGAGGTAAACTCTATTTTTTATCTTCATTTTAGGAATAGACACTATATAGGGTTTCTGCTGGGAGTGCCCTCACATTTCGAATTTAAGTATGCTTTTCACATCCTAACCGTAAGTATAAATTGAATAAATTTAAAAGAATCATACATACTCAAAATATGGATATATTTTTTATACTACATCCGTCCTATAATATAAGTCAACTTTACATCTTATTATTTATCTCATAATATAAGTCATTCTACATCACCAATGAAGCATTTATTATTCTTTTTCTATCTTACCCCTAATTTATTAACAATCAACCACTCTGTAAGTATTGTGTTAATAATAGTCAAAAGACATTATAATCATTTTTCATTTAAATTTATATCACACAAGCACTTCCTTAATATATGTAAAAACACTTAAAATGACCTATATTTTGAAACGAACGTAACAGGAGGAAGGTAGTAAACTCTCACCCCAATAATTTCCCATGTATGGATACAAATATGAAGAATTTTGCAAATTTCAAGTTTATTCAATTCCCTATATCTAGTCATGTACTAGTGCTACTACCCACAAAGCTTGTCTCTAGTCTTTAATGCTAGACTCTATTGCTTGCTTTACACATAAACACAAGCTCAAGTACTACTCATATGTTTCTTCATCACTTTTTTTTTCTTTTCTTCAAAGAGCTAACCACCACCATCACCTCCTTCTTCAAAAGTCTGAGCTTTCTCAACAACTTCTCTCCTCTATTCTATACTAAAGACTTACATTCAGTAGAATAAATAAATATATATATCTAGGCCCCTTAAAATCCACCTCGTCGGCGATGCGCTTACAAAGCCACCGCCACTACTGCCGCCTCCGTCGACCCTCCTTGGCCACCATAACTATACATCTGGTTTTTCTTCTGGTTTCTTCATTAATCTCAGCTCAATCCAGTAAGTATGCTTGCTTCAAGTATATATTAATTAATTACTTCATTTTTTTTTCGAGAAAAATCGCCTCCAAATGTGATTCTCATGTGTTATTGTCTCTTAAAAATAGGTGGTAGTGCAGTGATGAAAGCAAGTGGAAAAGAGTTGATAAACCGAGTTTTATTAACTCCGAGTCGGAGAAGACTACTTATTGGACCGGGATCCTCACCACCCACATGTAGATTCAAGTGCGGAAGATGTTCACCATGTAAACCGGTTCATGTTCCGATTCAACCCGGTTTAATCTTTCCATTAGAGTACTACCCTGAAGCTTGGCGTTGCGCTTGTGGAAACAAGCTCTTCATGCCTTAAAAAAAAATGAAAATTTCTAAGCTTCTGCACACTGCTTATATAATTACCAGGCTAGTACATCCGATATGTCTAAGATCCTCTGATTTAAAATGAATCTATATATATGATATATATATATATATATACTATTCCCTTTAGTAAGTTAAATTGACAATGCACATTGCACAAGTGTGTAAAGTTCTGATCTGTCTGTACTTCAATTCACTTGTTTTAGTTTTTGCTGTATTTGGTCTTTGCTAAATGCTAGTATATAGTGGTATTTGGTCATTGGTAAACGCTAACTTGTTGCTTGGAAGATGAAAAGAAGGGCGCTTTGGGAATGTAATTTTTCTGTTGTCACTCTCGAGAGGCTCCATAACTCTCTCTTTGTCTTCTCTTACCCTCTATTTCACCATTATTTTCAATTTCCGTGCTCTCTTGCTCCTTTTATGTATTGTATTTCCTTCATCCCAAAATATAAGTACTACCTCCGTCTTATAAAAAGTATCCGCTCTTTAAAAATTAGTTGTCTCATAAAAAGTGTCCATTTACAAAACCAATACATTATTTAATACATTTTTTCCACACATACCCTTATGTTTGTATTTAATGTTTGTATGTTCATTTCACATTTAAATAGAAGCATTTAATATGTCATAGGGGGATATATGTCTATTAGCACTTAAATTACTACACATTAATTGATTTCTTAATCTATGTGTCAAGCAAAATGTGGACATTTTTTATGGGACGGATGTAGTATTACATATCTTTCTATTTAGCTGTCGTAGTTGTTAAAAATAATTTTTTTTATCTTTCGTAATTGTTGAACCACCGTCTCTTTCAAATGATTAAGCTGATGGGAGGTAGATATAAGCTGATTGGGAGGTAGATAATTAACATTATATATATCTCAATATGCTCCGTCAAGTGTGGGTCTATAAGAGAGAGAGAAATCCAACACATGATTTGTTTTTTTTTGTGTGTTTGGGAAGTGCGGGCATGTAACAAGAGTTTTTTTTGTTTGGAAAGTGTGGACATGTAAAAAGAGAGAGACCAACATTTGGGTTTTTTTTATTATTTTTTTATGTTGGAAACGGAATTTCAACTCAGGACCTTAAGCGATAGGGATATAGATAATTAACATTATATTTCTCAATAGTAATAACATTTTCAAATCATTGTTTATTCTATATTTTTACATCTACGCTTATTTATTGAGGGGTGAGAAGTTGAAAATAACATTACATTAATTATAGGGGGAATGAGGGAGAAGGACAAAAATATTTCATCAATTGAGTAGAAGGACAGTCTTTTGAAACTTTTACATAAAGGACAAAACTATTTATCCACTGTCGAAATTCACTTTTGTTCGAAATTCACTGTTTAAATTCACTGCCGAAATTCACTGTCGAAATTTACTAATTTTCAAAATTCATTGTCGAAATTCACTGATTTTCAGGATTCACTGTTGAAATTCACTGATTTCGGGATTCACTGGGGAGATTCACTGATTTTCGGGATTCACTGTTTGTCCTTCTCGCTATAAAAATTATGTAGTTGTCCTTCTCCCTATAAAAAATATGTAGTTGTCCTGTTACTTAAAAATATTTCAGATTGTGTCATTATCCCTAATTTTCCATTAATTATATTTAAAAGAATGTTATTGTCAGTTTGCTGTTAAGTCAGAGCATTAAACACTCATTCATACGTGTATTTTTGGCAACTGCGACAGTTAGAGCACTCGCATCAGTGTCATTTAACAGATTCTCTACTTTATAGACTCCAACATCATTATTATCTGCTTTACAGAATCTCTACACAATGTCAACTGTATTAGAATATATATATATATATATATATATATATATATATATATATATATATATATATATATATATATAAATTTAATGTCTATTTTTACAAGTGATAAATATTTATATTAGACAAATATTCTATTGTATGGATTTTCTAAAAATATTTATAGAAGATCCATACAGTGAATTGTTTGTCAATAACAAATTTTTTTCACTAAGGATGTGTATATATATATATATATATATCTAGAAAAGTTTGAAAATAGTGAAAACTTGAATCTGTAAATTCATTCACATTACGGTAGATATAGAGTATGATGTCCATAATCTGTTGAATATATGTTTAAATTCCGCTGCATTAAACTAGTAATTTCCTAACAAAAATAAGGTTGGATAAATTCCATATTAGATGTGGAAGGGGATAATGTCGAATCTATCTTAACCGATGATTTGAAGTTGTCATAGGTAAAGTCAGAAAGGCTTGGGGCCTAGTATGACATATGCATCTTTGTGGAATGTCTTGGCATGTACGCTAGATACTGTCTACTTTCCCACGGAACAAAATGTTTGTCTCCAAACATGGTATCTTCTAAATGAGGTACTTCTTCCAAAAGAGATAGTGGGAGTAAATGAGATCTCAAAAGAGTTTGAGAGCCACAAGAAGATATTCAACCATAGGAAAGGGAGCAGACGCCACATAGTGATGAGGTGTAGAACACTTCTCAGTGCACACAAATGTTCTATAAGTCTGTGGATAACCTCAAGCCTGAAAAGGCTGCTGGTATGTTCATCTTGAAGAATGAATATCTCACGACTTATGAAGGAATGTTTGAAAGGCATGATTGAGAGATATGGCCAGGAACCATAATATCTGAATTAGATTCCATCAGTGATAACCAGGTTGTGAACCTAGTTTGTCTTACCTAGAGGGAATGTCCTTGAAAAGCTGACATGGATAGTAATATGATTACCATAAGGCTATAGTGACGGCTAAAGGGTACGGGGGTAAACCTTGTAATTATCTTTATGCTGCCAGCAGAACCCAGTTATATTCAGACTATGCTTGTTATAACTTTGCATCATGGCTATATGGTAATGTTGAAGATGTTGGACAAACAGCTCGATGTTCATAGACAATAACATGATATGCGAGCCCACGAGATCCATTTATGGACTCAAACAAGTTTCTCTAGATGATTTCTTTGTTTGATAATCAAAGGAGTTTGATTTAGTCAAAAGAAGGGATATGCCCAATGTGCAAGAGGGATAGTGGGAGTGTGTTACGATTTTTGAGTAAGGTATTGGATATCTCTCTCGGGAATTATCACCCTATGTCACAGTCAATCAATGTTTGGTAGTTCAAGGTCTTTACGAAAGCACTTGGATTAGCAGTCCTTATTTTTAAAAATAAGAATCTATAGTGATAGATTTAACTGCTGTCAGTTTATAGTTTACCTATATAGATGTGATGCTAAAAGATTTTAGCATAGATCGCGACAGGAGATACTGCTAGCCGGTGTTCTCAAGATCTATTTATGTTCGGACGTTAGTCCTAAATATAAGGTGAAAGATGATGCTTATGGAAGGTTTCCTTCGCTACTGCGATTGGAAACATCATAAATGTAATGCCAGATGTTCATAGTCCATAAAGAGTCATGAGCAAGTATGAAAGTAAATCTGGTGAATGTCGAGAATGTCCTTAAACAAGTTAAGGATGGTTTCCTAGTTAATCGAGACTTGGAATCGGATAAATATAGATATACAGACGTGTGTCATGAGTCTTAAGAAGCCAAGTAGGAGCTACAGTCTATGTTTGCGGTCACTTTGTTTAAGTGATACAGTGAGCTAGAAATGTTCTTAGCAAGAGATCATTATGAATTCTACAACTGAGCCAAAACACAGTATTGCCTTGGAGGCACATCGGAAGTTGTACATGGATCTAGAAGGTTCATTCATGAACCTTGTGTGGTTCTTCCACCTTTACTATATAGCTGATGTAGTGGTGGATTCATTGCTTAAAGCAAGACCAAGGTCTCGTCAGAGATTCATGTGTGTTGAGGCATTTCCTTTTGACTTGGTCATTTGGAGCATGATATGAAGATATTCTGAGTCCCCACGGATAGCGATCCGTTCACGGCTAGGGCAGGTTACGAGTATTGCTTGAGATTTTTGTGTTTCAACTTGGTCTTGTGAGTACGAGTGATTGGTTTTAGGCCAAGTGAGAGATTGTTGAAATAGTGTCCTAAACCCAATCGGGTTGGACCGGATCTGACTGGGTCGGATCATTTCTACTATTTCCTTATGATTATACATATATAATAAATGGTTTTTCTGTTGTCATATATTTGTTCTTTTAAAGAACCAATTATGAATTTTTCTATGATGACGTCCTTAAGATTAAACTGTGATAGAGAAACCATGATAGGCGATTATGGTTGATGAGATCTCTAATCACTTTAATAATTTTGATACTTAAATGTCTCTAGGTTGATGTACTATTAAACAGGGCATTGATAGTACGAACATACTAGCACGTATGAGATGTCTTCTGTCTTTAAGGGCGGGATAAATCTCGTCTATCAAAATGTAGAGACACTTGCACTGTACGTGGACATGTATTAGAGAATGTGTACGTTAGACTGCCCCACTTACACTGTTAAGTGTCACACTATGTGACAGTTGTCACATTGAACACTATTTTGTCCTCATTTACCCTTAGGATCGGCTCACCCTTATGAACATGACGGTTCATGGTTAGCTTTCATGTCTAATACTACAAAGTCTACGGAGAACACGCCAATTGTAGGGTTATTGATGTATCGTTTAACTCTTTCATGCCCAACTTATGGAAAATTGAGAGTGGCATTAAATTGACACTGGCTCCCATATCACACAATGCTTTGCTTATGCACACTCCTCCAATTGTGCAAGGTATGAGGAAGCTCCCAGGATCTTAACACTTAGGAGGTAGTTTGCGTTGCAAAACTACTGAGCATTCCTCGTTAAGGAAGATTGTCTCAAGGTCTAACAACTTCCTTTTGATAGAGACTGCTTCTTCAAGAATTTTGGGTACTCTGGCATCCCGGCCAGAGCTTCTACCAAAGGTATATTCACTTGCAATTTCTTAAACATTTCTATGAACTTTTTGTAATGAGCATTATCATGATTTGGTTTATATTTCCTAGGGGATAGGGTAAAGTGGAAGGATTAATAGTTACAGTTCATGAAGACTTACCTGTTGCCTGCTTCTGTGCCTTCTCGTCTGTTGAATCTGCAGACGCCTGATTAATTGGCGGGTTGTCCCGATTAATCGCCCCTTCTTTTCCTCCTGATTCTGCTGCGTTCTGATGCTGACTGCTATTTGATTCTTCCTGGATAGTTGGTATAACTGGTCCAGGCAGTTCATTTCCGCTTCTAGTCATAATTTCATTCACCTCCTTCGAATTCTTCTCTGTGTTACTTGGTAATCCTCCCGGAGGATGGGCTGAAACTTGTTCGGTGATCTGCCCAACTTGGTGCGACAAATTCTGCACTAAGGCTTCTTGATTGGTCAGTCTTGTATCATTCTTCTGGCAATATGTGGTGAAGTTTGCATTCAGCTCGGTCATGGATTTTGTGAGTTGATTGACCGTGTCGGTCACAGTTGAGCTCATTTTGTCCATGGCTACTTCCCAACCACCTGACTTGTTGAATTGAGGCATGAATCCCCTAGTCGGTCTTGGTCTCTCTCCACATATAGGATCACTTAGTCAAAAACCAGGGTGGTCGTGAGAACCTGGGCGATATCCGTCCCCATAAATATTTCATTGCCTCTCTAAATAGTTCACATCTTCGGTGTTGGTTGCTTCGACTTCTTGAACTTTCTCTACTTTGGCAATGCGGTCTTGCATGCCATCTATTTTCTCGTTCATTTCCATTAATGGTATAAAATCTTTTGAGATGTATCTTTTCCAAATACTCCTTCAGCAACCTTGACAATCTCAATTTGATGCGTTCCCCATTGGCTTGTAAGTGCTATTTGCACCAACTTTTCTTCGGCTTCTTCAGGTGACAGCAACGCAAAATATCGTTGGTCGATGCATCAACTCTCATTTGTTCACTGGGCCGTAATCCGTGATAGAAACTATGCATTCGTACGGGAAGAGTGATATCGTGGTGAGGGCATTTCCGTTGTGCGTCCTTAAAACTTTCCCAAGCTTCTTCGAAAGTCTCGGTTGGTTTTTGCTTGAAATTCATGATGACTTGTCTCATCTGTAGTGACTTCCCAGGTGTGCAGTACTTGTTCATAAATTTCTGCAGTAAATCGGTCCAGGTTTGGATTGATCCTGGTGCTAGAGACAATAACCATATCTTCGCTTTGTCCTTCGGAGTGAATAGAAACAATTTCAGCTTGATGTTATCTTCAGGTACTCCTGCTGGATTGACTGTACTGACTATCTCCAAGAGTAAGTGGCGTGTACACTAGGATCTTCATTCGGTACTCCATGGAAAGTAGTGTAATTGGTCAACATCTTTATCACGTTTGGCTTTGGGTGAAAGACTTCACCGCGCATTCTCTGGCTGAACAATCGCTGCCACAAACTGCTCAATCGTTGGCATTGCATAACTCCGTAGAGTTCTTCTATCTGCTTGTACCACAAATCCTTCTCCGTTTCCTCTCCGTTGACACTGTTTTGTCCATTCTACGCCATTGTGTTATCTGTATCCTCCAAAGGTGGAATTTTTTCTTCCTTCTCACTGTGATCTCCTTCGTGTGAACTCACATCGTCCGCCAGCCTATCAGTCATCTCTCAAGACTTCTTTCCCTTTTTTCTAGCAAATTTTTTGATCTCAGGTACGAATCTATCGAGTTTGGTTGTTGAACTCCGCGTAGTGTACTACAAGACACAAAATGAATAAAAAAGATAGTGACTTGCCCCGGTGGGTGTGACACTCGCCTGGAAGACTCAAAAAATACAGACTCTGACTACTGACTCGACGCTGAACTGACAGAACCGATTCTGCCGAATCTGGGAGCCTCAATTAATCACGGGTAACCCCCGATGAATCGGATGCGATTTTTATCCAGATTCAAACAAAATTGACTCTGTACGACTCCAGTATTTACAGACTATAAAATAGACTCAATAAAACAGAGTCGAATATATACAAATGCTCAATTTCAAATTAAAAATTGTTCTTGACACGAGTCCCCGGAAACGGCGCCAGAAAATCTTGATCGCGTACAAAGCATTTACTAGCAATAGGACTAGGTCTATCATAGTAGAGCACTGCCGAGTCAAGGTCAATCCCACAGAAACTCGTAAGATTGCAAAGTAATCGAGATTGAATTGTCACAATAACGGTCTACAACCAACTATAATATAGGAAGAAGTAAAGTTGGTGACAATAAACAAACAAGACTACGCAAGTTCAAACGGAGCAAACAATAGTTTCTAAGGTATTAGTCTAATTATGAGTTATTAGTTATTCCCCCATAACATGCAATTATCCTCCCCGTTGGTAAATTAAAATTCATTGATAGCTACGGGTGCAAACTCCTAACCCTATCTACATCCATTTGCAAGGACATCAGACAATATATACGCAACTAACCTCTTTTGTTGGTTGCATTAGTTCATGCGCAATAAGATCTCGAGTTTCCGGCACGAGACCGAAAACCTCCCTAGGCAGCTATCGACAATGACTAGCACGTTCCTAAGGATCCATCAAGGCAATTTCATAATTAACACTTAACCTTCCAAGTACTTCATGCTAAATTACGATGACATGCAAATAGTTGATCAGGCTACTAACATGTAAATTAAATCTATCGATCAACGTAGCTGACGCCGAGTATCATGAACTATTAATTTACTAGGTATTCAGATCTAACAATATAGACCGTCTCAGATCTGAAGAACGCAATCGCTATTTCATGATTTCATCACCAACAAATCAAATCTATACATTCATGGAGTAGAATAAGCTAACTACTATATAATTAAACTAAATAGACAATTAAAACATACTAGTCAAATAGAACAACGACAGATCTACATCTTGGAAAAGACAAGTCATACCCTCGAAGATAAGTGTAGATCTCCCTTGGATCCCTTCCTAGGAGGAAAATCCGTTGTCTCCTCGACCAGAACTCATAAAATAAATAAAATAAGAACAAAGAACTTTTATTGCATAATACTTGTCTTGAAAATTGTACACTGAATTCTGAGGGTGAGGCCTCTTATTTATAGCTAAATAAACCGACTTAGAAACACCTAGATCTGCCCCTTGTCCAAGAATACGTGTTTCGGAAGATTCTAGACCCTCGATAAGTCGGTGGCGGCTCCCGATTAATCGCGGGTATTTTTGTCTTTTTCTTTCTGCCGACTTAGCTTGGAAAGTTCTGGAATACCCTAGGCCCAATCATTTCATTCAGTCCGTTCCAAAATTGTCCAGAGTGCTTAGCCCAATATTTCGTATCTTGAAAAAAAAATCAAATAACGCATGAAATAATATCGAATATGGGAAAATAAACGTTAAATGCAAAATACTCGACTTGTGAACCCGATATATGACATTCAACTCAAATGGCTCATAATTATAGGTCGAAACAACTATTTTTAGCTCATAATGGATAGAATGTTGATGCCGTAGGATATATTATTTTAAGCGTCATCATTGGCTAGTGACGTTTGGGAGACGCCCAAGCCTCAAAGTCGGTGTCAGGCAATTCCGGTTATAGTCGACCTCCTCCAGATGATTGACGGGAGCGCATCCTAGTTCACAGTGGCGGCTTAGGTGCTTATACATCGCATCAGCAGATCAATGAGCACATTGAGAGGGAGTTTACTTCGATCCATTCTAAGATGGACGGTCTTTATGCACATTTTGGTATCCCTCTAGTAGCCCATCCACCTTGAGCTCCACCAGCACGTAAAGCAGATGTGTCTGATGCAGCTGGCCTATCTCACTTTTCACCAACTCATCCTGGTTTTGGACCAATTGCAGACGATGAGGTGGAGTATGATAGTGATATCGATCTTGGCTTCGCCTGATGCCTAGTTTAGCCTTTATTTGTTTTTTCACCATTTCTATTGTTTTTTATTTCTAGTTTCCCGACTTTCTTTTTGCTCTTGTATGGATTATTATTTAGTATATCTATTTTTTCGGATTAAATGTTTGGAGTAATTGTATTTGCTTTCTTACTTCTGCCTTTTTAGCTAAATTGGTGCCTATTTTCCGGATTCGTTTTCGTATTGGGTAAGATTTATTGTAGATTCTATTCCTTAATTTCTTCGATTAGCCCACGATTCGTTTGATTCGGATTCGTTTTTTAGCTCCGTGATTAACCAAAGCTAAGTTCCTTTTTGCTTTTACTTCTTTCAACATTAGGGACAATGTTTCGGTTAAGTGGGGTAGGACGTCACTTAGCATCTGGCTTTGTATTTAATCAGGTTTTAGATTCGTTGAGATTCTTTTCGATACATTATTCGCCATTTTTCATTTTCACTCTTAGAACAATTCTAAAGATATGGAGTCTTTGAACTTTTGGAGTTAATTAATTACATCTTCGGTTCAAAAATTAATGAACAAGAGTCGTTTCAACTTTTGAAGTGGTTGCATTTTAATCTCATATTCTTCTTGTGAATCGACATTTTTAAGCACGCATAACTCAGTTACACCAGTGTGCAGAGTATATGACGCATTATGTTGACCCAAGTTGACCTTAGTTGTCCAAGTGTGTTTCTACTTTGGTTCATTTAGGTCAAGTTATGGATTTTATAAGGGCATAAGATTCACAGAATCAATAGTTTATTAAATGAGCGATAAAGTGAGGATTTTAAAAAAAATATGAGTGACTTCCTATAAAAAGAAAAATCCTTTGGTAGGAGGGTAGCAAGTTCGGTGATAGGTTTGAGAAAGTTTCTTGCTAGGATCCCATTATTGCAAGTTTCTTATACCCGTCCCTCGGAGCAATAAATAAATAAACGCGAGTCTTAAGTAGTACTCGATTCTCGATCCGCCTTGCCTAGTTGACTTGTCCTACTACTAAATGAATAATAAATTCCAAAATAAATGACGAAAAGGAACAAGCAAGCTTGTGACTAGGTAACTAGACTATAAGTCATTATAATGTGATTCTGCCTATGTCACTGTTGTCGTTTGAGAGTTATCCTCACACACGACGGTTCATAAGTTGAATAATGTAGAACGCGTTACTATTGATAGTGGTTGATGCCCTTCTTGTTTTGAATTTTTGAATGAGGTTGTTTTAATTAACTTGTATATTGTTCCGGGGGTTCAATCTTTATTTTCGCTCGGGACGATCAAAAGCTAAGTTGGGGATAGTTGATGACGGTCTATTTTGTACAATATTTTAAACCTAAGTTGCCCCTAGATTATGTTCAATTGAGTAGGAACGGTCTAATTATTATATGAAATGCATGTTAATTGCATAATGACTAGTCATGGATCGTAATTCTGCATTTATATATTTTACCTTTGGAATCGGTATTGTTTTGCTTCGTTTTGTGTCAGGTAGTACCATTTTCAAGAGCAATGATGAAGTGAATTCGAGCTAAAGAAAAGTTATTGGACTGAATAGAAGGGGTCCAGGAAGAGCCTACTGAAGAATCTGGAAAAGAAGTCCCGCTTAGGCGGAAGCCCATTTGGCCGCGGCGGGAACGTGGGCAACAAATCACCACCTTACGAGGCCAAAATAAGTCCGCTAGCTGCTAGGGTTTTGTTTGTGTCTAAATAGGCTGCAAGGGACTCTATATAAGGCCTGTAGCAGTCCATTGTAATGTGTTCTTCTCCATAGTAATACTTTTATTCAAGATACAATTTTATTCTTATGAAATAGAAGTTCTTTTGAGTTTCTTTTGAGTTCTTATGGTTCCCTTCTCCTCCAAGCCATCACCTAGCTTGAGTTGATCAAACTATATCTCCATTGTTAAAGGTATGAAGTTTTGAACGTTATTTCATGTCTTTAATATGGTTGTTTAGCATGATTTAACGTGTCCGTAATTAATCTACATGTAAAACGAATTCGTAATTTACCAGCAATAACCAGAATCATAATATGTAACCCAGAAGAAAGGATCCACCGCATCCGCCACGGCGGCGGTCCTTACCGTCTTGGCGGTGCAACCCTTAGGAACCCTAATTCTAGAGGTTCGGCCTCAGCAACGTCTGATCGACATGTTTAGTCCTGTTTATTTAGATCTCACCTGTCTAGTAATCGTATTCGTAAACTAGCATGATGGAGTATTACTATAGTGTTAGTTACGACATAGTCTGGATCGATCTTTAGGTACAACGAGTCATAGTCGATTTCTGCCTAAGTTCATAATATTATATAATTTTATGATGCATTGGGAAAGCTAGTCCGGGTTGTTAGTAATATCATCCGGGTCAAAGTCGAAATCATTGTGTGTATTAAGGCTTGGAAGAACTTTCTTTATATAGGAGAGTAAAACTTAGCCTCCAAGGATTTAATAATTAATACAAAATCAATTATAATAATCCCATTAAATAAAAGATAATTCCATAATATTCTAGAAAAAATCTAGAATAATATTTATCTTTATTTCTTTCCATAAATATTTATCCAATAAATATTTTATGCACATGTCTTATTAATACACAAGAAAATAATTTCTTGTTCCAAAAATAGACATGGGGCGAAAATTATCACTATTGACCTAGTCAATATTAATTTTTGCCACAACACAATAATTGGGCCAAGATTATGGAAAATGTCTTTTCCACATATTTAATTATTTAGTCCAACTAATTTAATAGTCCACTAAACAATTAATTCACATATCGTTTTAATAAAGTCCAACAAGAACTAAATTAATATTATTAGGATTCGACGTCCGAGAATAGCTATGCTATATTAGGAGGCACGTCGGGGACCATGGACTAATAATCAGCGGCTCCGATAAATCAAATAAATAATTATCTTACGAACGAATAATTATATTCGATAAATCAATCACCGGAATAATGCCACCATAATCCCGTGACTGCACTCCTCCGATTAAAAGATTATATTTATCTCCTCACGAGAATAATAATAAGCGTCCATTGATATAATCATTACATATGGATTAATCCTCCATAGGCTTGTTCATTCTAAATCGGGAAGTTACCGTTAACCCTTTTTAGAACATCTTATCCTTATTTACCATTAACCCCTAGTGATCAATTAATTCATACAACTCACTCGGTAGCTAATCGGTGTAATATGAACTCCATGGATCGATCGGTTTCTAGGATTAACAAATAAGGGAATTGTCTATCTACTTCCATAAATGGAAGGAATGGATTCCATATACGTGATAACACGGACTACTCACTCAATCCGGTACAATGCCAAGATGGGGTAATTCGGACCACGGACTCGGTGTAACCACTTACCGTCAAGTCAAACTTCATGCGATTCAAGCGGTTGGTTGTGATCACCTCGGGATTAAGATATATCCATAAATATGATCATCCATTGATTCGATAAGACTTCTCGATTACGGAATTATATCGTGAACTCTAATCAAATCGGTCCATACATATATGATATATCTATCATATATAAATGCCCCATTAGGTTCTCTTAACCGAAAGTCCGGATAAGACAATCACACCTATTGTGTTACGGGCGCATTAATAGCACATTAAAGGAGAGACCCAATACTCTCGATTAACTTCACTACGGGCTAATTGTATTTTAAGTACATCTTCACTAACTCAATCCTCCCGTGTATATACCATACACCGAGTTAAGTGATTACATAAACGATATACTTTAGGGTTTTCTGTAGTGTAAATACTATTGTCACATCGGTGAATATGAGAATAATAAATATGAATAATAATATCATTTCATTTATTAAATAAAACAATTATAAAATTGTCTTTCGGGCATCACACCTAAAAATCTCCCACTTGCACGAAAGCATGTGATTAATTGTTTTAGAGCACACCCTATTATTTAAAATACAACAAACTACATCTCCCACTTGCTCTAAAGCAATGGAGACCCATCCCGTATTCTAGTACCCATTAAGCATATCATAACCATTTCAGATTCCAAAGTACACTCCGAGTATGCCGTCGTAGGATAGGTCCGTGACTCGGGGAGCACCTACATCTAAATGTCATGGGTCTTAATGATTAGTCAGGTTGTCGGCTCGAGACGATCCGTAGAATCGAAACGTTACCGGTCCATCTAATCATGTGGTACTGAATAAACACTGAGCCCGAGATCGACTTAACGATCATCCTCAATCTGACTTAAAGTCAAAATCAGTGTATCACACATATCCAAGTTCATACATGAATATGTCCGCATATTATTCCTCGTTCTCTCAAGATACTAAAGGACATACTAAACTTGCTTTGTTAACCGCCGAATCTAAGATTCGATCAAAGTTGACGTTCAATAACCTGACCATCTCTTACTAGAAAGAGAATCTATCCCATTTCTCTTGATCCGAAGATTTAGAGAGTCATTCCTGAGGCATAGGGTAGAACTTCCTCGTTGAATGTTGCATGCACAGATGCATCATCTTATCCAATAAGATGGATGGGAAACCAGTGACTGATTCTAATGAATTCGACGAGTCAAACTCTTAAGAATGTTGTCCAAATCTCTGTTGCAGAGAATTGTGGTATTGTCAGATTCTGACTTCAGATAACACACCCATGTTGATTCCAACTGGTGCAGTGTTATCCTTCACAAACACTAATGTATGTATATATTCACTACTATACTAAAATTGATATCCAGTCTACAAAAGACTTATCAATATTCTGGTCAAATCCACATATTGTAGAAATATATGACTTCCAATGACCGAGAGGTTTGCTTTTTATCCACAAGGGACATAAGCCTTGACAGTCATCCTGTAATAAGTTCATAAGTCAATACCCTTCTGTTTCGAATGAATCCAGACTCCGTTTGTTTGGCAAGAAAGTCTCAGGGAATCACCCTATTTTCTGCTTTTGAACGAAATCATGCAATACTAAGTGGTAAGAGAGTTCAAGGTCTGATTAACTCTCTACTTCTTAGGGAATTACTCCTAGACCACTCAAGCTTTGCTCGAAAGATAAACTTTCCTATTCATTCTACTCTTTTCCATGTAGATCCAATTACTCCCACTTTGGGCCCGAGACACTCGGGTGGTTCTACAAGAGTATGAACAAAACTACAGAGTACCAAACTCCATTCACGGGGTTATGGCTATTAAACCAACCTCTATTATCGAATCTATCTTGCTCACAAAAGAGCCATAGGTCATCAATCGATCATCAGACTACAAAGTCTGCAGAACCCGTAATGGGTAATGGATAAACCATACTCCCACTACATTCTGGGTGGATCGAAATTCTGATCTAGTTTAGTAGTATTTAGTGTTATCACAAACAACCGATGTTGGATGTGGTCTGATTTTAATCAGTTAGTAACTACCTTGAGTAAACGTACTTCAAGGTTTAAGGTTTTGCTGTTTATGGACTCTATCAGAAAGGATGCAACAGTATAACTGTCCCTTCCCGATTTCCAGAATCCTATATCTAACCTTTATACTCAATAGGTTAAAAGATATATCACGAATGGTCATTGACCGAACGTATGCGTGAAATTCCCAGTCTACCTTCAAGCACCGTGTGCTAAATGCTTATATTTATGGAAGTGGGGTGAACCGAATCCACACCTTATCCGTAAATTCCAAAGCATATTCGGTAGACTTCTCGGTCTTACACTTCAATGTAAACTGAAATTTCGCTTCTAAAATCTTTATTGAGTTAAGCAGTGTATTGTAGCACATCTATAACTATGTAAAGTAATTCAACGGTTTCTCCCTTAGTGAAAGCATTTCACTATGAGGCAGGCCGAGCATCAGTCCCTAGGACTATGAATGGCCTATTCCGAGTATAGAATACTCTATCTCTGTTAAAAACAGAGAAACCTCAAAAATATTTTGGATAAACATTTCGAGTGTTTGAATAGTTATCAGACAAGAAGTCACTACTCGGAAGCTCCTACTAGCTTGTATCTTTCATCAGACCCCGAAGGTCGTCATGAACAAGCTATGTTACTTCTTTATATCCATTATCTTTTCCCAATTGAAAGGAAACTTAGTCATTGAACCTTTGAGACAATCTAACCAGACTGGGAGAAAGGAATCACCCTGAGCCAGTCTTTAAGTCTTGTCTTTTAGGGACTATGCACTAACTATGGAATATGAAGAAGCGTTTATCTAAATATAGAAACCAATTGCTTTTAATAGTTCTTAAGATGTGTTTTATATACATATTTCGGCGAGTTCTAAGTGGTTTTGACTTTATCAAACAAAAGTCCGTGTCTTGGATTCGTACTACAAATGGTATATTCACTTTACATACGACAAACAAATTATCGGATAGAAGGTAAATCCATTCGTTACAACGAATCTTAAACGAGAAAATAATTTTTCCGCGATATCCAAGGATTGAATCCGAGATTCATTTCCTTATATCACTCCCACTATTCTAGCTAAAATTAACGCCCGTTGTTTACTCCTTTAATCGTTAAATGCCTTTGCTACCTTGTTCTTCCAAAGAACTTAGCTCGAGAAAATCGCCAAGGATTCATAGGTTGGTGATCCAAAATCACTGTCCTTATCCTATGATTTTCAGTTAATTAATTTTCGGTTCAGCCTTAAAATTTTCTCAGTTTAGGTGACAAACACTTTTAGACATATTCTCCCATTCTTGACTTTCCGTGAATGGAAACAGTCTTGAACCAGCGGTTCGTTTGAGTAGACACTACTCTTGAACCGTGGGATGTCTATTTCGAGTTTTACTCGTCGGGACTTCTCGGATTTTCTAATATATCAGAAAAAACAACAAATCATAAAAACTCCCACTAGTTCATCGATTCCAAATATCGTCCAACTAGTGAAATTTCATGACTTTCCGATTTTTTCGATTAGATAATCTTTCGTACATAGTTCCAATGTTTCCAGAAAAACAAATCATAGAACTCCTACTAGTTCATCGATTTCAAATATCGTCCTACTAGCAACATTCCATGACTTTCCGGTTTTTCAATTAGAACGGTTACGTGTGTAGTCAGTTACACTTTTCTAATGTTCTAGAAAAACAACAAATCATAAAGCTCCCACTAGTTCATCGATTCCAAATATCGTTGTTCGGTAAAAACGAGTCTTACAATTTATAACCGAAACACCCCAAGTATAAGGATCGTAGTATAGGGTGTTTACGGGTCGTCCTAAGGGAGTGGAATGTTTATCGGATTCAAATATAAATCTATATCAATTATGTCACAATTATCTATCTAAACTAAAGCTGGAACTAACTAAAACCTAAAACTGAGAATTAAATCTAAGACAAGAATAAAAACAAGCAAGAAAATAAGAAAACGAAAAGACGGACGAGCGTTCACTAAAGTGAACGAGCGTCTGAAAACGAAATCTAATGGACGAGCGTCTGCTATTGCGGACGAGCGTCTGATTATGAACTGAAGCAGAAAAGTGCAGGAAAACAGCAGGAAACTAGGGTTTATTAAACTAGAACTTAACTAAGGATTAAACTAATGATTCGATTAATAAACAATAAAGGAAAACACAGCAAGGCAACGAATCCACCCATCAACCAACAACCCCCAACTAGATGGTGATCTAAGATGTAGTTTTTAGTAGTGATCTATTCACGAATTCAATTAAATTCCTTCAACCAAATTCTAGGGTTCCGTTTATTTTTTTCAAACAAACTAAACATGCAATCAAAACGAAATCACGAGATTGTTTCCAAACTCTTACTCAACTAATCATGCATAATCTCTTACAACACAAATAATTGCATCACTTGAACGAAATAAAACTTAAACCAATATATTTTCATACATAGATCCAAGCATATAGATATAGATAAATCGTTTCATCGAATCGTTAATTCCAACAAAACATGATCAATACAAAACAACATCCAAAGTGATGAAAAACTATAAATTAAACTCACTAACATAAAGCATCGAACTCTCTAGTTGGTTGTGTTGATGATGGGCTTCCTCCGTCGACTCACGCAAGGCTTTTAGCCAACAATCATGTTGGAGATGATTGTTGGTTGGGAGATTTGCATCTCGTGAAATTAGGGTTCTCGGCCGCGACTTTTGGTGAATTTGCGATCTCAATGTTGCGTAAAAAAGTATATTCTTAGGGTTGGGGCTGCTGCTGTATTTATAGAGCTCTAAGTCGGTTAGGGTTAAGTCGGCACCGGACGCTCGTTCGCTTATATGGACGCCCGTTCAAGATGCCTTAGACGCTATCAAGACGCTCGTCCAGATTCCGTCCAAACTCTCTGTTCAACTTTTCTTCTCTAGACGCTCGTCCGAATTACAAGACGCCCGTCCATATTGGACGCTGCATGGACGCTCGTCTGGATTGATGCAGAACGGATTCCTTGATATTTCCATCTTTATCTTGATTGATTTCTTTCCTTATCTCTTTTATTTTCCCATATCTTTGATTGATCATCTCGAAATTAAGTCTCCTAAAAGATAAATGAACATTGCAAAATGTAATGAAATCCAAATAATCATAATTAAATCAATTAAACACTCAAAATAACCAATTTTGCAAATAACCATATTAAAATGACATTTACCTAATAATTACACTTAAACCCTTAATTCTTATATAAATTATGCAAATGTGGGGAAAATAATGATGAAATAAACCCTTAATAATCATATAAATATGGCCTTAACAACTCCCCCACACTTAACTTTTTGTACGTCCTCGGACAAAACAATCAAAACTATAGCTCAACTTTATAAATAATCCACATAGATCTCTAACTCACGTAACGAAAGATACAACAACTATAGCGAATGATACCAACACATAGATAGATTCGGTGTAAGTGTGACAAGCCGTTCTCAATCTTAACAAGCCTTTCAAAGAAATATCCTCTCAAAAATTCCAATGACTATCCTAGGTACAAACAGTAATAGCTCCACTCAAAGCCTTCCCACGCACTCGGTAGGATAATCCCTACAGCATATCATGCGGTTCTACTTTGCGGTATAAGATCCATGATAACAAAGACTTCACTTCATCATTTCCAAAATTTTCAAATTTAACGCATATCAGAATGAGCTCTTACCCATCATAGTAGAATAGGATGTTTCGTGATAACACCCTACCTTACTCAAATCATAAGGTAGCTTCTCCTGACTGTCGTGAGCTTTTGGTCGTCATAGTGGTATAGGACATACGAGGTATACCCTACCGCACTCAAATCATTAACCAGCTCCCGACAAACGTATTTATTAATAATTGCTCACTCACTTTATTCATTCACTTTTCAAAGTCATAAGTTACATCTCACTTATCACATTCAAACTTTATGATATTCACAGCACACGGTCTAACTAAGGTGTTACTATACTGACCTTCCTAAGATAAATCACTAAAAATAATGAAAGGATATAATTCAAAAGTCATGCTTCAAAATCAAAGGCTTTCGTGAGTGAAAAATGAATACTATCTCCATAGAAGTAAAACATGCTATAATTATCTCACTAAGTCACATACTATCATCGTTAGAAAACTACAACTAGCAAGCATCTAGTTCCAATTATATGCTCGAGACTCACAAAAAATTTTAAATTTCGCAGAAATTTAACATTCACTCATATTTCAAAGGATATAGCATAAAAACATACCCAATTTACCCCCCCACACTTAAATCACATTATGTCCTCGAATGTGCGAGAATAAAAGAAAAAGAAAACTTAGTTTGGTTTCAACGGTGGTTGTCGGATGAAAGTTGGCGAGAGGTCGGGCCGGAGCATGAGTATACCGCAACAACTCGAATAGACAACACTTGGACATAAAAGCTTGTGAACACTGCTCAAAAGTATACGCCACACTCGACATACCATATAATCTCGGGGTACACGGGGTATATGAGCAACACATAACACAAAACACTCACAATGAACGTAGGAGGAATAACCATCAACACAAAATCAACTAAAGTATTATTTCTAAAACAATAAAACAAAACAACCTAAGAAAAGGAAACGAATAAAGAAAACTAGGTTGCCTCACAGGAGCGCTCTTTTAATGTCAATAACTTGACACGGATTCCAAAAGATCAACCCGGATCGGGCCACTTTGGTTTGACTACCGCCACCTCGGTATCGAATCGGGAGCAACCTTTGGGGTGGAAATGATTTTCACCACAACAACAAGTCAAGTGTGCTATAAGATCATTAAACTTTTCTCTCCAAACCACACGACTCTCTTCTTCTTGTTCTTGCGGATGATAGGCATAGGTGTGCTAACACGCTCGGGGGTCTCGGGAGAAGGTGCCTCACAGGTAGAGGTAGGAATGTCATCATCATCTGACTCAAAGAAATAAGATGGAATCTCCTCACGAAATCAGGACATCTGTACTCTCATCTCTTCTTTGGAAATAAAGAGTCTCAGGCTTTTCCTTTGGTTGCCCAAAATATTTCTTAAGTCGATGACCATTCACTTTGAAAGCTTGATTACCATACCCGTTTAACGTAATTACTCCACTTGGATTAACCTCGAGAATCTCAAATGGACCAGACCATCTAGACTTTAGCTTACCGGGAAACAAATGAAGTCCGGTATTATAGAGTAAAGCCATTTCACCAACTTTGAATTCTCGGTCCTTGATCTTAGCGTCATGGAGCATCTTCGTTCTTTCCTTGCTAAGCTTAGCATTCTCGTACGCTACGAGTCGAATTCGTCGAGCTCGTTCAATTGTAACAACCGTTTCTCCCCACAGAGTTGGCTATCAAAATTTAAGAATTTAATTGCCCAGAAAGCTCTGTGCTCAAGTTCGACGGGTAAATGACAAGCTTTGCCATAGACCATTTGGAAGGGTGACGTGCCCATCGGGGTCTTGAATGCAGTACGATAAGCCCACAATGCGTCATCCAGCTTAAGACTCCAATTAGATCTATTATTGTTCACGGTCTTCTCTAAAATTCTTTTCAGGCTCCGGTTGCTTACCTCGACTTGGCCACTAGTTTGAGGATGATATGGTGTACCAATCTTATGTTTGACACCATACTTCTCAAGGATCTTGTCAAGCGGCGCATTGCAAAAGTGAGTACCTTCATCACTAATGAGTGCTCTCGGACGACCGAATCTAGTAAAGATATTCTTTTGCAAGAATTTCTTCACGACTTTATGATCATTAGTTTGAGTAGCTATGGCCTCGACCCACTTTGAAACATAATCCACACGGACGAGGATATACTTATTACCACATGAGGATGGAAAGGGTCCCATAAAATCTATGCCCCAAACGTCGAAAACTTCGCATTCAAGAATGGGCTTAAGTGGCATTTCCATCCTACTACTCGCCGTCCGAGTTCTACGCACCTATCACAACCTTTACAAAAGCTTCGCATCTTTAAACGAGTCGGCCGGTAGAATCCGGCTTGAAGGATCTTTGCAACCGTCTTTGGTGTTCCATAGTGACCTCCGGTAGGACCGCTATGGCATTGTTCTAGAATATCCCACGATCATGCTCGGGAACACACCGTCGAAGCAACCCGTCTTTACGGACTCGAACAAATAAGGATCTTCCCAAACGAGATATTTGAGATCGAAAAAAGAACTTTTTCTTCTCCGATACGTCATATCCTCTAAATGACCACTCGCTAAATAGTTGACGTAGTCGGCATACCACGGCCTAACCGTTTCAAGCTTCATCAATTGCTCGGTCGGAAAATCAATGCCTATATCATTGTGATTCTACGCACCCTCATTTACTAAGCGAGATAAATGATCGGCCACAATATTCTCACTACCTTTCTTATCTTTAATCACAAGGTCAAACTCTTGTAAAATTAAAATCCATCTAAGTAACCTTGGTTTTGCATCTGCTTTGTCCATAAGGTAGCGCAAAGCTGCATGATCTGTCCATACAATCACTTGAGATCCTAGAAGATAACTTCTAAACTTGTCAATGGCAAAAACAACAGCTAAGAATTCCTTCTCAGTTGTGGTATAATTGCATTGAGCCGGGTTCAAGGTGCGGCTCGCATAATAAATGGGCCTGAACCTTTTATCAACTCTTTGACCTAAAACTGCGCCTACGGCGTAATTAGAGGCATCGCACATCAGCTCAAAAGGCTTGGTCCAGTCAGGTGCAACTAAAATAGGGGCACTGATAAGCTTGTCTTTCAGACAATTGAAAGCTTCTTTGCACTTTGCATCGAACAAGAAATCTACATCTTCTTTCAAGAGATTTGATAAAGGCTTGGCAATCGTAGAAAAATCTCGAATAAACCGCCTGTAGAAGCCAACGTGTCCTAGAAAACCTCGTACCTCCTTCACTGTCTTAGGGTACGTCATCCTTTCAATGGCTTCGACCTTAGCCTTATCAACTTGAATACCAGCATTGGACACCTTATGTCCCAAAACTATTCCTTCATCAACTAGAAAATGGCATTTCTCCCAGTTAAGCACCAGATTCTTCTCAACGCAACGTTGGAGTACCATATCTAGGTTCTCTAAAATTTCATCAAAACTATCGCCGTAGACTGAGAAGTCATCCATGAAGACCTCCATGCATTTCTCAACAAGTCCATCAAAAATGGCCAACATACACCGTTGAAAAGTCGCGGGTGCATTGCATAGACCGAATGGCATTCTACGAAAAGCAAAAGTACCAGATGGACATGTAAACGTGGTCTTCTCTTGGTCATTGGGGTCGATGGCTATCTGGAAGTAACCAGAGTATCCATCAAGGAAACAATAATACTTGTGACCACTCAGTCTTTCAATTAGTTGGTCAATGAAGGGTAAGGGGAAGTGATCTTTTGCAGTGACTTCATTCAGTCTACGATAGTCAATACAGACTCTGTAGCCAGTCACGAGACGTAAGGCAACTTCCTCCCCTTTTTCATTCTTTTCGGCCGTGATTCCACCCTTCTTTGGCACAACTTGAGTAGGGCCGACCCACTCGCTATCGGCGATTGCATAGATGATTCCCATGTCGAGCCACTTTATAACCTCCTTCTTGACAACCTCTTGCATATGCGGATTCGGCCTTCGGCGAGGTTGTCTTACCTTTTAGCTCCTTCCTCCGTTCGGATTTTATGCATGCATATGTACGGGCTGATCCCTCGGATATCACCCACTTGCCAACCGAACGCGAGGATGTTTTTCTTAAGCAATTCTATCAGTTTGTGCTTCTTGCTCTTGGTCGAGTTTCGAAGAAATGATCAAAGGCAATTTATCTCCATCCTTAAGAAAGATATATTTAAGGTGTTTTGGAAGCGGTTTAAGCTCTAAATCAATAGGTGGTTGCTCAATACTAGACTTTAACGGGCCACCTTTCTCCTTATGAGCTTGAAGTGGTTGACAGTAGAACACCTCATCTTCCCGAGGCTCAACCCCAGAAAGGTACTGGATCAAATCATCCATCGGAATCCTCCGGTCAACACTTGCTTCCTTTTTCTTGTGATCGATCATTTTTCTTAACTCTTCATCTTTAAGCTCTTACGCCGGCTCTTCCCAATCATCTACTTCCCAATGAGTAGCTTCTCTCCAAAACTCTACCTCGTCCCAACTACCCGTGAGCTTCTTCTTCACCGGGGATGAAGTCTTCACGACTCGGTTCTTTGAAATCATCATTTGTTGCTTGGGCATCTCCATGCTTCTAACTCAATAACGGGCCCGGTGTGAGCGAGTGAAGATGACTCGTCAATGCCTACGGCTTGAAATGAATTAGAAGATGGTCCGCGATCGACCGGATCCTCAATGTCCAAGACTTCAAAAACACCTATCTCTGTCAACTCCTCTGTTTCTTCAAAGTAGGCATCTTTTTCGTCCTCATAGATAGCTTCGACAAACGATATTTCGTCAATTACGGCTCTTTCAGGATGTGTCCCTCGTGTGAAGGTGACAGATGTGTCACCGACTCTAAGAGTAATGTCGTCCTTTGCGAAGTCGATGAGAGCATTGGAAGTGTCCAAAAAGGTTCGGCCTAGAATTAGAGGCATTTCCTTATCGGGTGGATAATCTAGGATAACCCGGTCGGTAGGGAAGACCAAATGTTCAACTTGAAGGAGAACATTAGCTACACAACCGGCTGCGGTCCGGCTAGATTTATCTACCATCGAAGAGAAATCGGGCGTTCCCGCATCCTTTTATCTAACCCGAGCTTTTTGCATACGTTTAATGGCATCACATTAATAGAGGCCCCTGAGTCGCATAAGACTTTTTCGAATAAATGACCTTCGATCTCACAGGAGATTGAAGGTCTGCCAGGGTCACCTCGCTTAACAGCAATTTTCTGTGAAACCATCGCGCAATCCTCGCGAAGCACTTCTTCAGCCATCCCTTGAAGCTTTCTCTTACTCCCACAGAATTCTTTAAGATACTTAGAGCATTTAGGCATTTCAGTTAATACCTCGGCTAAGGGCATACTAACTTGAGTGTCTCTAAGCATCCTCCTCACTCCAGCATACTGCTTGTCATTAGTGAGGGCTTTCTCTTTCCTTTTTGGTGGATAAGGAAGGGCTTTATCATTCTTCGTGGCACGATTCTTTATCGCCTCATCCTCCTTATCCTTCCATCTCACAAACTTTTCTTCCTTTTTCTTAGTCGGGGGTACGACCTCACGACTCTCCTTCCTTTCCTCATCATCGAATTATTTTCGTCCTCCGAAGAATTGTCACTAAGCTCCTCATCGTTGCTTTCTTCGGCATGTGGTTTACGATTTCCCCCTCCCGAACTCATGGCGTCGGGGAGGGGCTACTCGTTTCCCGACACCTTGCCGGGTCCAGCTTTCTTACCACTTCTCAGAGTTACTTCATTCAACTCCTCTTCTTGCCCATACTCCCACTGAGGTGTAATGGCAGTGCAAACATTCACATCAGCTTTTGGGTTTCTCTCGGTATAACTCGGAAGTTTACCGTGAGGTCTGCTTGCTTGCTGGTCTGCCATTTGACCAACTTGTCTCTCAATTGCTTTAACACTAGTAGACAGAGTCTTCACCATGTCTACCAGCTCATCGAATTTGTGTTGAGGGACACGTGAGGTGGTATGATTATTGTTCGAGTTTGATTCCGGCCACCTTGAGGCCTTTGGGAGTTACGGCGGCCTTTGATAGTTTGAGTTGAAAGAATTCGAATTTGAAGGGCCGGTGGTAACTTGGCTTGATTGAAATTTTGCCTTTGAAATCTGAATAGTTACGGTTCGGTTGAAGTTTCGGAAGGGTTGGTTTTGATTATCCATTAAGTTTACCTCCTCCGTCATCTCGGTCCTGCTTTTGTGTTCCAAGATAATTCACCTCGGAAAGGCTTGCATCGAAGATTGGCCGGTTTGCTTGCTTATCGATTCCATCGAGCAACCAACGGTGTGTATCGGGATTGCTTGCGGTACATGCTTCTTTCTTAACAATACTGGTCTTCTTAGGAGTCGACCACATGTTGTTCTTGGCAATTGTCTCGGCTACTCTGTAAGCGATCTCATCACCTCCCCAAGAAGGATCCATGAGTTTGTGGAGTCAAGATAGTCTCTATTAGGTTGAGAGACACCTCGTAAAACGGTTCCAACAACTCGTATCCGTCATATCCGTGATTGGGGCATTTCCTCATCAACGATTTAATCTCTCCCAAGCCTTGCCAACGGTCTCATCCTCCAATTTGCTCGAAAGTAGCTATTTCCCGTTTCATCTCCATAATCTTGCACTGGTGAAACCCACTTAAGAGCGAAGGCTCTTTTGACATCATTCCATGTATGGAGGGAATGATGTGCTAACGACTTAAACCATCTGCTTGCTTCACCTTTTAAAGCAAAAGGAAATAGCTTCAACTTTACGATCTCGGAATCAACACCGGGATAATGGCACTGCTTCCACGATTTGTACGAATGTGGACAAGAAGTCGTGCGGGTCTTCTTGAGCGGTGCCATGGAAAGAGCTATTTTGGACTAGTGCAACTACTCCATTTTTAAGGTCGAAATTTACTCCCCCCATATCGGGTGGACGAATAGGTCTATGTCCCTCGAGAAAATCTTGATTAAGATATGGAGTGTAGGGGTCTGGTTCAGGCGGATTAAGCTTTGGTTTTGGCGGAATTGTTGAAGTTGTTGATTTATGCCGGCTTGCGATTCTGCTGATTCTTTAACGAGCTTGCATTTGTTGAAGGAGTAAATTTAGCGAGCTTGGGGATCGGGATTTGGAATTGGTGGATCTTGATCCGCCATTTTGTCCAAATCGGGGAGAAGCCTTCTTAAGGATAGATCGTTCAGGCTCAGGATCAAAGATTAGAAGTCCCTTCTTACTTCTCGTTTGCATAAACCAGAAGAAAGGAGAAGGAAGAAATCAACCCTTTGGGTTGATTAGAACAGGTTTAGAAAAGGTTAGATGGTTTAGAGGGAGAAAAGAAAAGAGAGGAGAAGAGAAGATAGAAAAGAAGTGATGATTTGAGAGACTGAACTGGCGTCCAGTGTTAGTGGACGTTCGTTCAGAACTGAACGCTCGATTAGTTGAATGAACGTTCGTTCAGAGAACAGAATTGAGGTGGACGGGCGTTCAAGTTATCGAACGCTCGTTCAGATACGAAAACCTAAAAAAACTAGAAAAACACTAAGACGGGAAAAAAAACGTGTTCAAATCTTCTAGGGCCAAAATGGAGGGGAAAACAGTGGATTTTGACCTCGAAAACGCACTGAACAGCCTACGGCTGTTCACCACGTCGTCGGCGTCGGAACGAGCTTTCCGAATTGGGGTCCTGCGTTCCAAACGGACACTCGAGCCGAAAGTTATGGTCAAAATACTACCGCGTGCCCTAACGACCCCTTTTTGACTCAGAAAATTGTCCTAAATAGAATCCGACAACCGTTACCGACTCCCCGGCATCGGCGCCAAAAACTTGTTCGGTAAAAACGAGTCTTACAATTTATAACCGAAACACCCCAAGTATAAGGATCGTAGTATAGGGTGTTTACGGGTCGTCCTAAGGGAGTGGAATGTTTATCGGATTCAAATATAAATCTATATCAATTATGTCACAATTATCTATCTAAACTAAAGCTGGAACTAACTAAAACCTAAACCTGAGAATTAAATCTAAGACAAGAATAAAAACAAGCAGAAAATACGAAAACAGAAAGACGGACGAGCGTTCACTAAAGTGAACGAGCGTCTGAAAACGAAATCTAATGGACGAGCGTCGCTGTTGCGGACGAGCGTCGATTATGAGCGAACGAGAAAAGTGCAGGAAAACAGCAGGAAACTAGGGTTTATTAAACTAGAACTTAACTAAGGATTAAACTAATGATTCGATTAATAAACAATAAAGGAAAACACAGCAAGGCAACGAATCCACCCATCAACCAACAACCCCCAACTAGATGGTGATCTAAGATGTAGTTTTTAGTAGTGATCTATTCACGAATTCAATTAAATTCCTTCAACCAAATTCTAGGGTTCCGTTTATTTTTTTCAAACAAACTAAACATGCAATCAAAACGAAATCACGAGATTGTTTCCAAACTCTTACTCAACTAATCATGCATAATCTCTTACAACACAAATAATTGCATCACTTGAACGAAATAAAACTTAAACCAATATATTTTCATACATAGATCCAAGCATATAGATATAGATAAATCGTTTCATCGAATCGTTAATTCCAACAAAACATGATCAATACAAAACAACATCCAAAGTGATGAAAAACTATAAATTAAACTCACTAACATAAAGCATCGAACTCTCTAGTTGGTTGTGTTGATGATGGGCTTCCTCCGTCGACTCACTGCAAGGCTTTTAGCCAACAATCATGTTGGAGATGATTGTTGGTTGGGAGATTTGCATCTCTGTGAAATTAGGGTTCTCTGGCCGCAGCTTTTGGTGAATTTGCGATCTCAATGTTGCGTAAAAAAGTATATTCTTAGGGTTGGGGCTGCTGCTGTATTTATAGAGCTCTAAGTCGGTTAGGGTTAAGTCGGCACCGGACGCTCGTTCGCTTATATGGACGCCCGTTCAAGATGCCTTAGACGCTATCAAGACGCTCGTCCAGATTCCGTCCAAACTCTCTGTTCAACTTTTCTTCTCTGAGACGCTCGTCCGAATTACAAGACGCCCGTCCATATTGGACGCTGCATGGACGCTCGTCTGGATTGATGCAGAACGGATTCCTTGATATTTCCATCTTTATCTTGATTGATTTCTTTCCTTATCTCTTTTATTTTCCCATATCTTTGATTGATCATCTCGAAATTAAGTCTCCTAAAAGATAAATGAACATTGCAAAATGTAATGAAATCCAAATAATCATAATTAAATCAATTAAACACTCAAAATAACCAATTTTGCAAATAACCATATTAAAATGACATTTACCTAATAATTACACTTAAACCCTTAATTCTTATATAAATTATGCAAATGTGGGGAAAATAATGATGAAATAAACCCTTAATAATCATATAAATATGGCCTTAACAATCGTCCAACTAGTAATACTTCATGATTTTCCGATTTTTCAATTAGAAAATTACTCATGTAATCACTACACACTCAAAATTCACTAGAAGAACTTCAAAGTCCGAAATCACCTTTGATCAAACTAAGTTTGTCTTCCGTTTGACACGAATGACACTAGTGACATACCTATATGTCACTCTGATTTTTTAAAAGGCTTCAGAGAAAATATCTCTTCCGAAAATTAATTGCATTATCGATTAACTAGTTCAACGTCCTAGTTACTTTCCACTTTTTTAACGAAGTCAATACTAGTCAATTATAAATTTTAAGCAATTTAGTAAGGGATATAATGCTGTAAATAAAATGACATATTAATTCAAGTTAACACTACTATATTTATTTTAGGAATTGTAAACTAAAATTAAGTCTACTCTACCATTCCAAGGTTTTAACCTTGCATCTCAGTGTCGCCGTAGGGTAGGTCAAAGAGATGACGGTTAAATCGAGACAATCTCATCAATGAATAACTTGTGAGAATCAAACATCCCACGAGAATCGAACATCCCTTTATTCATTGACTACCTTCCTTTTTTAGCCTAGATATTACCAAAAATATCCTTTATGAGTGTGACCTACTATATCGGATCTCTTAGGTACGCCCCGAGTGTGCCGTCGTAGGATAGGTCAGTGACCCGACGAGTACCCAGAAATCCTATCCTTTCGGAGACCAAGCCATGAATATTGATAGGGGTGAACACCATCCGTAGGGGGACGAAATCAAAGCGCCGCGAGGCGTCACCCTTCTCTCACTTACTTGTATCTATAGTAGAGGCCGTGGGGTTGGGCGTCGCCTCCCCGCTCCCACTCAATATTTTGGAAGTGGTGGTGGGTTAACTAACCACGTCTTTTTGATGTTAACATAAAAGCTCATAAAATCAAGGATTCCGAATGGTGTCGGTAACGTAGGCAAGCCTACCCGTCCTATTCGTTGGAACATATGTGACAGTCGGACGAAGTCGGGTCAAGAGAGCCCCATTGATAAGAAGGAATCACCCCTCCGCTCGCCGGTGTAGCTTAGTCTTGCCGGACCCCCGTGCATACATCACACTAGGAGGGTTAAGTCGGTCGAGCCTAGCTCAGTTGACCACCCAACCTATAAGCGAACCGTTTTTATCCAAGATTTATTGTTCATTTACCATCATTCAATCTCGTAGATATTACGAATCGAAAACGTGATCTCGTTTGGGCTTTAAGGCGGTTCACCGAGAACACACACCAAAAGGCTTAACGATTTCATAACCCGTCCTCGGATCTTTAATTAGTTACTAAATTAATTAATTACCACGTATTAATTAAATTTCAACTAATTACCCGAGTTTGTATACATGCCTATTTTAATTACCAAAATTAAAATTCTACATGTATGCATGGAGTGGATTTATGATATGATGCATGTCATGGCAATTCCGATTTTATATCCATTTTATGATCAAACACATAAAAAATAAATTGCGGAAAATTTAAACACCGAGATGGATCGTTGGTACCCCTGTATCTAACCTATTAGAAAATAAATAACCAAACCCTAACTAGGGTTTACTACTTTCTAACATAATCTGCAGCTGTTCAAATTCTTCGATGATCGGGAAACTAAACGAACTCGGATCGAGACGAAACTTTCCAGATCTGTTCTTCATTCCTCGGGCTTCAATATGGACGGTTGGATCTGAGTTTTGATTTGTTAATTTTCTTCAGTGAGCCGCCGATCTTGATGCTGCATCTGTCTCTGACTGCAGCGTATCAGTTACTTTCCGGAGCCGATCGGGAGTCGAGATGAAACCCGATCGACCTGAAATTTTTATGCCACATCAAAAACTCCATATTTATCGATCTGACCGGTTAGATTTGAGATTCAACGGTTCAAACTCTCCCAGAAATTCGAGGAAGTCACAGATAGGGTTTCTGTGAATCCTGCGTTTTTCTGTTACAGCAGCTTCTTTGCAGCAATGAACGGATATCAAAACGGACTCCGATCGACGCCAAATTTTGTGGAATTGTTCATCATCTTCCAATCTTGATTCTGACCGGAGGGATCGTCGTTTCAACGGCTCAATCAACGGGAAACACGAAATAACAAAACAGCTCTTAAACATATCTAATTACTGGAAATTAAAATTGCAATAAAAAATAAATTACATAATTTCCTATACTCATATGAACGAATTTTCATCGTTTATATGAGTTTACAATAGATCTAACGGGTAAACAGTACCAACCCCAATCCATCTCTTCAACCACAACAATCGCAACATAAAAAATAAACATATATGCATCGGCCCCTAAAAAAATTGGGACACAAAAACTATATGTTTTACACTCCTAGATCTAATATTTTATACGTATAAATATAGATCACCATGGCTCTGATACCACTGTTAGTAATATCATCCGCAGCGGAAGCGATTTAAGGATCTAGATCTATAAAATACACGTAATAAAATAACTAGATCTATATCTACAAGGGGGTTGTAGATCATACCTCTTGGATCTCAAAATCCAAGTTGAAGAACCGCAATAGGAAAATTGCAAGAAGATGTGAAAAGCACCACGATCTTCCGTACGTGTGATCCAAGCAACTCCTGGTGGAAGGAAATCCTCGTCTCGAATCCTTCCGATATGCTACCTGGGAAAAAAACCTCCAAGATTTTTCCCTCTTATTCCCCTTGGCCGAATTTTCCCTTTCTCCTCTCTAAGAGGTGAAAGTCGAAATCATTGTGTGTATTAAGGCTTGGAAGAACTCTCTTTATATAGGAGAGTAAAACTTAGCCTCCAAGGATTTAATAATTAATACAAAATCAATTATAATAATCCCATTAAATAAAAGATAATTCCATAATATTCTAAACAAATCTAGAATAATATTTATCTTTATTTCTTTCCATAAATATTTATCCAATAAATATTTTATGCGCGTATCTTATTAATACACAAGAAAATAATTTCTTGTTCCAAAAATAGACATGGGGCGAAAATTATCACTATTGACCTAGTCAATATTAATTTTTGCCACAACACAATAATTGGGCCAAGATTATGGAAAATGTCTTTTCCACATATTTAATTATTTAGTCCAACTAATTTAATAGTCCACTAAACAATTAATTCACATATCGTTTTAATAAAGTCCAACAAGAACTAAATTAATATTATTAGGATTCGACGTCCGAGAATAGCTATCTTTATATTAGGAGCGCGTCGGGGGCCACGTGGGTAATAATCGGCGGCTCCGATAAATCAAATAAATAATTATCTTACGAACGAAATAATTATATTCGATAAATCAATCACGGGAATATGCCACCATAATCCCGTGATTTGCACTCCTCCGATTAAAAGATTATATTTATCTCCTCACGAGAATAATAATAAGCGTCCATTGATATAATCATTACATATGGATTAATCCTCCATAGATGTTCATTCTAAATCGGGAAGTTACCGTTAACCCTTTTTAGAACATCTTATCCTTATTTACCATTAACTCCCTAGTGATCAATTAATTCATACAACTCACGTGGTAGCTAATCGGTGTAATATGAACTCCATGGATCGATCGGTTTAGGATTAACAAATAAGGGAATCGTCATCTACTTCCATAAATGGAAGGAATGGATTCCGTATCGTGATAACACGGACTACTCACTCAATCCAAGACAATGCCAAGATGGGGTAATTCGGACCACGGACTCGGTGTAATCCTTAACCGTCAAGTCAAACTTCATACGATTCAAGCGGTTGACGCGATCACCTCGGGATTAAGATATATCCATAAATATGATCATCCATTGATTCGATAAGACTTCTCGATTACGGAATTATATCGTGAACTCTAATCAAATCGGTCCGGCCATATATGATATATCTACGGGTCGGGTTCGCATCCAGGTCGCCCAACGCCCTAGCGATATTACATCATGGCAGGGCAATAGAGCTTCGATCAGCAAGGCCTCCAACCCGCCCTGGACGGGCTGGCGAGAGCACCGATAGGCGACCTGCTCACCCATCAGAACACACTTGTCTGACATCCAACTCGGACCAAGCCCGCTAAAATGGCAACTACAGTTAAAGCACGGCAATTACACGCAGTTTAAGCGCTATGGTTATCTCGAAACCGTCGAATACCCGACCAATCAGAGAAGGACACATCTGCCACATTTACTATTTCTCATTTACTATTTCTCTTAACTGTTATACTTACACCTATAAATAAGGGCATTTTTTCCCTAGTAAAGGACAAGCTATTGACAATTGCAATAAAACTCTCTCAATTTGTCAACTCGGTTTATTCTCTTTTTACTTGCTTTAATCCTCACTTAATTATCCATTTAATTGTGATATCCTGTGCAATATCACCTTTGAGATTATTGACGGGCAATGATTTTTCCTTTGAACAATGACGAAGATTTACCTAGAAACGAACGTCAGAATTTTATTTATTTTTCAATTTACCGGTCTGACGGGCATGATTTCCAAATTTCTCCATAAATGGGATAGTCTTGTGATCATTCATATTTGCTGGAACAAATGTGTTTGCTTTAGAACAACTCCAAGGGAGCTCTATTTCACCGGCAAAACAGCAAAATGGTGGAAAATATGGCTTCAATGGACATATTTTTCTCCCATCAAATTGGTGGGAGGATGAAATTCATCACCAAATTTGTCGGAAGAAATGGATACCGGCAACTACTGTTCACTTCTTTTCTTTTCTTTTCTTTTTCCTTTTTGTGTAGAAGAATACAATTTTTTTATTTTTCCTTTCTTAATTAAATTGTAATTCCCTTCTATAAAAATTTAAAGTTGTATTCCCTTTTAAAAATATAATTAATTGTAATTCAAGTATGTATCTATAGACAATATTGAAATAATTTTTATATGTCAATTTTATCATTAAAGCTGTTATAATTTTCAAGTATTGTATCTATACACAATAATAATTTTTAAAACGTACAACTAAATAATAATACATTTACTTTTAATATATAATTGAATTTTAAGATGAAATATTCTAAAAACATTTTTTTTTTGTGTAGAATTATTGAAGTTGACTGATAAAATTTAATATAAAAATTATATCAAATTGATGATTTAGTGTAAAATTTACCGGTAGGCGTTGGAGTTGATCTACGAGTTAGTCCTCCAGTTAAACAAAACCAGAGCCACACAAATAAGTCTTTATCCTCTCCTTTTTTTTTTTTTTTTTTTCCTTTTTTTTTAAAAATTAAACATAAGAGCCCTGACATACTCAGGGAAACGCGAATCATTTCTTCAAATTTCTGAATTTCGTATTTAATAAAACATCACAGAAACCAAACAATTCTTCAAGAAATTGAAAATGGCGTTGCGCATTCAGGTTTGCAGGCCACATCCAATGTCCACAACAGGATCAGTGGCGCAATCTAGTGGTGGTTTTTCTGCGAAGCAGTTGGTGGTCTCCGTCACAATTGATCGGGCCACCGCTTTGGTCACTGGGAAATCTAAGAGAGTGAGCTTGATTGTAAAGTCCAATTTGGATACCAAAGCTGCCGCCGACACAGTTGAACCGGTTGTGGCGGTAGTTGGCCAGGTTACCGAGGTGAATAACGATACATTTTGGCCTATTGTAAAAGCCGCCGGCGATAAGACGGTTGTACTCGATATGTACACTCAATGGTAACTCTTAAACGTTTTCTTCAACTATATATATATATATATATATATATATATATACACCTTCCTAAAAAGTTCACTTTATTTTATCTGAATTATTGATTAATCTGTGATCTGAAACTATGATTGACGCACAAATTCAATGTTGGTCAATTTCTGCAAATTTTGGCAAATTTCATGGATGGTCATTGACCACTAATCTTAATGGGTAAAATGTTATAGATTCATACTATAAGCCTTGTTTGAAGAACTTGAACCACATGATCCCTGTTTTCGATTTTCGTTCAACTACAAGTATTTACAGCTGCGTCAAGGGCCTGTCGATCAAACATGATGTCTAATGGAAAATCCGAAAATGTTTTTTTTTGTTTTTTTTGTTTTGTTTTTAGTGATTTGGATTTTAAGATTCAAATTTGGCGCCATAGTAATCAATAATTGTTCTGCAGGGTAATTTTACTTGTTTGTTGCATAATTGCATAATTGTTCTGCAGGGTAATTTTATTATAGCTAGCTGCACTTTTGTGTATAAACTCTTGTTCTTTAATTTTACTTGTTTGTTGCATAATTGCATTCACCTTTAAACAGGAAATTGTTGTGTAGTTGCTTCACAATGCACCTGTTCTATTTGATACATGTCAAGTGTGTAAAATGACAACAATTTTTCTTGTTTTTCATTTGGGAGCCTTCATGTAACAATTTTCCTTGATACACTTGAAATTTTTACAGCAAAAAAACACCTAAACATTTAAAAAAACATGGGAAACAGAAGGGGCGTAGAGGTAACTGCTGAAAGGTTTTGTTGATTTGCAGGTGTGGTCCTTGCAAAATCATAGCTCCGAAATATCAGCTTTTATCTGAGAAGTATCTTGACACCGTCTTTCTTAAGCTTGATTGCAATCAAGAAAACAAGGTATAATCTGATTTTTTTCCCCCATAGATTCACAGATATACATGTATATGTATAGGAAAATGACCGTGCTTGTGCAAATTTGTAGACCATCAGATATACATGTATAAGTATAGGAAAATGACCGTGCTGCTGCAAATTTGTAGACCATTGATCATGATTGAACAGATTGGTTAAATGTTTCATTCATTAATGAACGGTCTACAAGAGTGCAGTGACAAAATACGGGGTATTATGTAGTGTATCTATCATTTTCAACACGTATATAACCCTACTCTACTACACAAACAGACAACGGCGCACTTGCAAGTGCACACACTGATTCTCGAGTAGGAAGGCCGTGTACTCACGTCCTTTTTTACTGACTTAACATTTTAATTATTATATGTAGCCATTGGCAAAAGAGCTAGGGATAAAGGCGGTTCCTACCTTCAAGATTCTTAAGGATGGGAAGATTGTTAAGGAAATAACCGGTGCTAAATATGACGATTTAGTGGCTGCAATTGAGAGCGTAAGGTCGAGTTAGTGATGCTTAATGTTGTTTTAATTACCTGTTTATATTATTGCGTGTGGACTAAGGATGGATGATTACTGTAAGGTCGAATTAGTGATTTTCAATGTTGTATTATTACATAGTATTGTGGACTTGATCATCATTATTACTTAAGGATTTACTGGTATCATTTTCTCTCGTTTCCAGGAAATATATGTATGAAATACTACGGTCTCCTTGATATATAAAAACTGGTCCGTCCAGTTTACTATTGGAACAGGCACTAGAATATTCACAACCGTTGTATGTATTTGATACGGTACTATTGGAACAGGCACTAGAATATTCACAACCGTTGGATGTAGTAACATATTGCATACCATCCATATTGTTTTTACCTGTTCAACATGTTACTAATCCTCTCCAAATTCAGACTTCTTCGATTAACGCATTCAATTTCCCAAATTGCCCTTCTCCTTGACAAATTTCTCAATTTTTTTTTCCTTCTCAAAATCCCATATTTCTCCGCAAAACTTCATCTCCATCCATAAAAATCGATTCTTCTCGTTTTCACAATTTACTTTGTTGAACGGTTTAAAGGATCGTGAGGTTACTCAATAGAAAGATTGAAAACTGAATTGTATCGTCTGGCACTCGGCAAATAATGGAATATACTCGGTCAAAATTGGATAGCATTAGCGTTTAATTTGAAGGGCGGATATTTGTTGGAGGGCGGATATGAGATAGTCGTAAGAGAGGCGCTTGTGATATGTTATGCTATTGTCTTTGCAGCATCTTGGGGATATTTCTACATCGTGTTTGAAGGGGTTTCTCAAATTAATTGTCCGCTAGAGATCGAATGCGGATGCTCCTGAACTCTCTCACGTTGGGAGTATCATTCAAGACTGTAAAAGCATGTTAGCTTGATTTTTTAATTATAGTTTTTTCTTTGTCAAAATAGAATGTAACACATGCTAGTCTTTTGACTAATGAAAGTTAAAATTTGGTTGGTCTCAAACAATAGGGTTGTAGACCATGTTCTCATGACTTGCACTTTTGATATGATGAAAACAATTATAGTACATTTTTTGTCAAAAAAATAAAAAACTAAAAAAACACCACCAACAACAACCAAGCAGATTGGGTTTATTCATTATGTGGGGTAAATAAATAAACAATCCATGTAACCAACGGTCGTATTTCGAAATCCAACTATAAATAAAGCTATTGTTCATTCATTCTTCACCACACTTGAGAGCTAAAAAAAATCTTTTATAGTTTACATTTTATATTTTATTTTGTCAAGCTTCATCCTACACAATGAGTGGCAACAATAATTTTTTGAAAGATTATTTGTACGGATGCGATGATGACGATGATATGATTCAAATCCTAGCCTTCAAACGTGAAAGAGAAAAACTCGAGGCACAAGGTGAAAGCTCCTGACAATCACGGACATCTATTGATCGTGACACTTTGCAAGGGCATCAACGCTTATTTAATGATTATTTTGCTACACCGCCAGTTTTTTTCGGATCAAATGTTTCGTAGGAGATTCCGGATGAGACGTGAGTTATTCATGCGGATTCACTCGGCAGTGGAAGCACATGATCCATACTTTCAACAAAAAAGAAATGCTTTATTTGGAAAATTAGGTTTGTCATCTCTTCAAAAAACAAGCTCGGCACCTTGCGGATGTTGGCGTATGGGGTAACGGTGATTTCATGGATGAGTACATACGGATTGGAGAAAGCACAGCCCACAAAAGTTTGAGGCACCTTGTTGAGGCAATCATTGATATATTTGGTCCGGAGTATCTACGAAAGCCAAACTCGGATGACATTGCAAGATTGCTTCAAGTCGGTGAAGCTCGTGGCTTTCCGGGAATGTTGGGTAGTATCGATTGCATGCATTGGAGGTGGAAAAATTGTCCAACCGCTTGGAAAGGTATGTTCACGAGTCGTCATTGTCATGAACCTACACTTATCTTAGAAGGCGTAGCATCTTATGATTTATGGATTTGGCATGCATTCTTTGGGTTACCGGGATCACGTAATGATATCAATGTGCTAGAACGATCACATGTGTTTTCTGAAATAACAAGAGGCGAGGGCCCTTCAGTTAACTATTCGATTAATGGTCACAACTACAATATGGGTTATTATCTAGCTGATGGGATCTATCCTCCATAGGCAACATTTGTCAAAGCAATTCCATTACCAATGAATCGTAAGACCAAATATTTCACTGGTGCTCAAGAATCTTTTAGAAAGGACGTTGAACGTGCTTTTGGTGTGCTACAGGCCAGATTTGCAATTGTCCGTGGTCTGCGCGGCTTTATGACCGTGCCACACTCAAGAAGATCATGTTGGCATGTATTATCATGCACAATATGATTGTCGAGGATGAGCGGGAACTTCACCCACAACCGGATATCTCGAATATGAACAAATCCCTTCAAGTCCTCCGATTCCCACTGTAACACGCACTTATACTTCAGAACTTATGAACTTCATGCAATCCCTCGACGAGATCAGAGATAGATCAATGCATAGTCAACTTCAAGATGATCTAGTGGAACATCTATGGAATTTATATAGTGAGGAATGATGTGTGTCTTAATGTTGTTTTGCATTTGAGCGTCTTTTTCTTGTTTAGAAATAAGTCTTGTGTTGTTGTATCTTTTTCTTGTTAGAAATAAGTCTCGTGTTGTGTCATTTATGTTCTTTTCTTTATTGAATCTTTGTATTGGTGTTTTATTTGATATGAATGTTAGATGTTATGTTCCTTTTTTTCATTTTTTTATGTTATGTTGTTCCAACATATGCACAAACAACACATATATGATACCATGAAATTCAGTTCTGTTGTGCATCTAGCTGCTTCTTTAACTTCTTCAATGAAGCATATTTTTTATCTCTTCTATTTGGTCATGATAGTTATCCAAAGAAAAGAGACAAAAAGAGCACAGGGACTAAAAAAGAAAATAACAACAGAAACCATGTTTGCACATTACATTAATGACAATTCCAACAGAAACCATGTTTGCAACTTGCAGAACCTAAAAATTACAGGGACTACAAATCATAACCTACATCAGAGTTCCAACCAAAAACTGAACCAAGAACAAAAACCATCTTGTTGTTAAACTTAATTTACTAATCATAGTCCAAAAGCATAGCATAAAGTGCTGCTATTTAGACATCATTCTCGCGAAGACATCAGCCAGTAATTTTGCAAAATATTCTCTTTGTATTTCAGTCTCCAACTTGCTCAGATTCATCATCATTATTGCTTGATCTTCCTTTGCCCGTTTTGTTGCTTCTCTTTCTTTGTCGGCTTCGACCCTTGACGGCTCGATATCAAGTTTCTTCTTATCCATCTCCAACTTGTTGTTTTACCATCACCATTTTCGAGTTCATCATCTTTGCGTTTTCCCTCTATATAGTTGCTAAAAGTGACATCAAATTGAGATGTGTCAAAGGCTTTCCTTTCCCTTTCCCTTTCCCTTTGCCTTTCTCTTTCTCCTCAGTATCATCAGCCATTGCTATTTTTATGCCCGGTGGTCTATCCAAATCGACAAAGTCAGAAGTAGGATTCTCTTCATCATCCAAATTAACTGTATCAGATGAAAGCACTCTTTTTTTAACCGGTCCTTGACTTCCGAGATTGATCCACTTACATTGATGTCTAAGTTTATTCCAGCAATGTTCATATTGAAATTCACATTTCTCCCTTGAATGGTACACCTGTTTGGCCTCTTCAATCTGTAACACAAAAGATCAATATTTATTACTAACTTTTCAGCATTCATTTCATTCACATAAAGTATCAGTTTACATACCAAATCTTGGCAAGTTGCACCAGATTTACGAGATAACTCAAGCTGCGTGTGATAGCCACAAAACTTGTTAACACCTTGTTGGATTTTTTGCCATCGACTTCGAAGAGATCCTGTTGTGCGTTGTCCATACTTGGCATCTATGGACTCATTAAAATATGTCTCAATTCTTTTCCGATCGATCCGCTTTTTGATTTGTGCTACGGATAGGGTCAAGACTTACGTTAAGCCAAGCGAGATATCAACACAAGGTCCTCATTTGGTGAGAAGTTCTTGTTCTTTTTTTCCCGGACGTATACGCCTCCAACTCGGTTGAGGTGTCCAAATCATTTTGTGCAACTTCGAGTAGCGATCACCATTTGTTTCGGATAGGTAAAATTCACCGCTCAACCCGTCATCAGTTACTCCCGCCATACGCATAATTCCGGAAATGTCGTTATTCATACCTAAAATAACATAACATCTGAAAACGGATCGAGTAATATACACAAAAATTAATTTCCCATAGCCTAACAACAATACTTTGTATATATGTATGACCAACAAATTATAGACAAGAAGATCTCTCTCTAATAATATACCAACAAAAAATATCAAACCTTCACAAAGCAAAGAACCCAAAATACTAAATGATTTAAAAGAAAAAAGCTGAAATGAAACAAAACTTTGCTTAGAATCACTCTAAAAAAGAAAAAGCAGGGGATTACAAATTCCTGGGGGAGAAGCGTGAAATCATAAGACAGACCTGAGAGCCGGCGAGGGGAGAAGGAGAACGCACGGGGGAGTGCCGGGTTCAGCTGCAAGCCTGCAAGTGAACCGGATTAATGATGAATTACTCGTGATGGACTCGTAAAATACATTTACTCTCAAAAGAAAAATCCCACAAAACAACTTCAAACGGTATATACAGCTACTAATAAACAAACCATCATCATCGTTATCATGGATGGCAAATGGCAAATCGATAATTTCCATTTGCAAGAAATCCCCAAATTCATGTTGCGAAGCAAAATTCTGAAATGGCTATGACGATACGATATGCCACCCTTCCACGTGGAGTTATCTGAGTAGTCCAGCTGAAATGTGGAGAGAGTCCAGATATGATGAGGACGTCGGGGCGGGCGAACCATCTCGACATGATCAAGATCGTATGTATTATAGATTAGTTATGTTGAAGGTTTTCACATCGGCATGACCATGACGATGACCGTCGAGGCAATACAAGCGAGACGCTTCGGTCCGATACACGAGGAGTAACTTGGACGGGAAGCCAAGGTTATATTTGTCAATAGACTAAACCGCCCTTAAGTTAGGGCGAGAAGAAGGGCATGTGCCTATAAATACGTATATAACTACGTTGGGCTTGATTCCTGGATTCCGGACGAGATACGTAGGCAATTCAAGATACATTCTTGAACCCAGCCGTACAATACAAAAACTACCATCTTTCCATAAAAGGCACCATCTTATTCATATTGCATCTCCTTTCTATTTCACCCCTAGATTCCAAACAACCTTGACACATCAACGGTGCTTTATTTAGCATCATCGGGCTACAAATTGATACAAAATTTGAAAATAATGAATCAAGGTGGAAATTAGTTGTTTAATAATTGAAGAATTTTGTTTCTGTATGAAATTTGCAGAAGATTTTCGTCCGTCACGGGGTTGATAGACAATTTTAAGATTTTTTTTTGACATTTTTTCATTTAAGAGCACTTGCATCTCATTTTCTTAACAAATCATGTAGTTTACACTTTTGAACACATATTATTGAATCTCCATCCAATATAAAATACATCTGATTCTCTATTTTCAATAACGCGTTAGATATATAATAAAATTTAAGAATTTGAATACGCTACATGTAAATGAAATTTTTTTTTTTTGTTTTGAAGAAGGGTAATTTTATTTAACAGGCCCAAAAAGGCAGCAAAAGACGAGATTTACAAGATAGTTGATCATGTTAAGATCTACAATGCTAATACAATGCTATTTTTCCTAAATATAAATGTTGAAATCTCTAAAATTGTTAAAGATCAAACGCATACCGTTGAACTAAAACCAAGAGTGTGGGCAATCTTTCCCAACATCCCTTCCCCCCGTCAAGTGTTGGCAATATGTCCACTTGCACAATTTTTTTTTCAAGTGTGTGGGCAATCAGTCCAACACTTCCACAATTTTTAAACGTTACTATATTTCTTTATACATTCAAGAGTGTGGGCAATCTGTCGCAACACCCTCCTCAAGTGTGTTAATCTGTCCCAACACTTGCACAATTTCTTTTTAAATAATGTTCCAACCAGGGTTCGATCTCATGACATCTGGCTCCGATACCATGTTAAAGATCAAGCGCTTACCGTCTTACTAAAGCCAATTGGTGGTAGTAAATGTGCTACTATATTTTATTATACATTAAGAGTGTGGGCAATCTCTCCGAACAAAAATACATTTTAAAAGTTTTACAATATTTACTGCAAGTGTTCTAAGAATAAAGAATTTCATGTTGGTTTTGTGTTGAAGGGAGATTAATACCAACAATAGAACGTTGTCAAAATTTATTGGTATATTAATGAAATATTTTTTTTGTCAAAGTATATTAATGAAATATTAGACATGGTGTGGTTTAAAAATGTTAAAAAAAGATATGGTGTGGTTAAAAAATAATGGGAAATTAGGGATAATGACACAATCTGGAATATTTTTAAGTAACATGACAGCTACATATATTTTTTAGGGGAAGAAGGACAACTGCATAATTTTTATAGCGAGAAGGACAAACAGTGAATTTCGAAAATCGGTGAATCTCCTCAGTGAATCCCGAAATCAGTGAATTTCGACAGTGAATCCTGAAAATCAGTGACTTTCGACAATGAATTTTGAAAATTAGTGAATTTCGACAGTGAATTTCGGCAGTGAATTTAAACAGTGAATTTCGAACACAAGTGAATTTCGACAGTGGATAAATAGTTTTGTCCTTTATGCAAAAGTTTCAAAAGACCGTCCTTCTACTCAATTGATGAAATATTTCTGTCATTCTCCCTCATTCCCCCTAAAAATAAATCCATGCTTAAAGAAAATGTTATATGATCTCAACTGATATAATAAAAAATTGAATCATATTCTTTATTTTATGTAAGAGAGGACGGTATCCGCTCTAGAGTTTACTACTAGGATATATGTGATTATATTTTGATAAATATTGATAAAAAAATTGTATTTGATTTAGTAAGGGTAGTTTGGGTATTCTGTATAAATGTAGAAGTCCTGGAAGAGGTTATAAATATTGTACTATGTGATTGATGATGATATATGAAAGATTGACCGATTGAAATTTTACATTGTATCAGAGCGAGGTTAACCCTAAACTACCGACAAAAAAGGAAAAAAAATATATGTTGGCATCTTCCTTAAAGCAGGTCCGACTATGGCAGGAACAGAAGAAGAAGACAAGGCTTAGAAGAAGCTCGATGCATTCTTCCTCAGCACGACTGATAACCCCAGACAATTGATTAGCACCATCCAACTCAAAGTTCCTAATTATGATGAATGGGCTCGATCAATTCGCACAACGTTACGTGTGAAATGGAAATTCAGTTTTCTTGAAGGCAAGATCAAGAAGCCGACGGATGAAGAAAAACTAGACGACTGGTATACCGTTCATTCCATGTTGTTGTCATGGATCATGAACACGATCGAACGCTCGATCCGAGCAACCCTATCCTACTATAAGGATGCACGGACTTGTGGAACGCCTTAAAATGGCGTTTCTCGGTTGCGAATGGAACACAAATCTGTCAGCTGAAAGCTTCGTTGGCAGATTGTAAACAAGACAAGGGTGAATCGATTGCCTCATACTTCGGGAGGTTGAGCCGATTGTGGGATGAATTGACGGATTTAGTAGAACTTCTAGCTTGTTCTTGCAATGGCTGCAAGTGCGAGTTGGTGACGAAGTATCAAAAGATACACCTTGACGATCGACTGTATTGGTTTCTCATCGGGCTTGACCTATCTTTTGCTGCTGTATGATCCAACTTCTCGGACATGACTTGCTTCCAGGACTTGATGGAGCGTATCAGGCATTGACCCAAGAGGAAAACTTGCGTGGAGGAACATGTGCTCAACCAACACCGGACGGAGATAGCAGGATGGCATTCCGCCTTCAGGCGGATGGTAAATCTCGAGAAAAGGGTGCCGACGACGGGAAGGCCTGTTCATACTGACATCGAACGGGGCATGCTCAAGACACTTGCTTACAGTTACACGGCTACCCCGATTGGTGGGGTGATAGGCCGAAAGGTGTTCGTGGGGGTGGCCGGGGCAATGGTGCTCGTGGTGGAGGACGGATTGGAACGGGGGCAGAGGCCGGGGAGGGCAAGCTAATGTGGCACATGTTCAACAAGTTCAAATTGGGCTGACCTATAACTCGATTCTTCCCATGGCCAGTTCAGCCCTTCCCCAATCCGTTGAGTAGGCCGTGTTGGGAAATATTAGCCCAGCCCAATGGCAGGGAATTCTAGACTTGTTAACAATTTCTAACCTTCGTGATCGCTTGACTAGTAAGCATTCTTGGATCATTGATACTGGAGCAACCCACCACGTAACGGGCAACCGAGATTTATTTGTTGATATTCGGCCCATTGAGCATTGTCCTATAGGCTTGCCCGATGGTAGTTCCTCGTTTGCGACACATAAAGGGAACAATTAATTTCTCGGAAAATTTGAGACATGCCAAAATTAAATTGTAACTTGATGTCGGCTTCTAAATTTTTGGATGAATATGATTGTGTTATGCAGCTCAACGGTCGATTGTGTATTATGCAGGACCGAGTCACGAGGATGCTGATTGGAATGGGTGAGCGTGTGGATGGACTTTTTCTGTTTGTGGGTGTTCCTGAGGTTCGGGTTCTGAAATTGGGTGATGAGCACACTAGGGATTTGTGGCATCGTCGTTTAGGACACCCATCAGAAAAGGTCCTTAGGCGTGTGCCAAATATTTATGTTTCTAAGTATTTGAATAAATATGACTGTGATATTTGCTTTAAAGCTAAGCAGTCACGTGAACCTTTTCCTATTAGTGAGAGTAAAGCTACCCGTATGTTTGAATTAATACATTGTGATTTATGGGGTCCGTACAATGTTCCCTCTAGTTGTGGTGCTACTTATTTTTTAACTATTGTTGATGGTTTTTCTCGCTCGGTTTGGATTTATTTGTTACTGAATAAAATGGAGGTTGAGACTGTTTTCCTCGATTTTGTTGCATTGATTTCTCGTCAATTTGAGGTCACCATTAAAAAAATATGTAGTGATAATGGGACGAGTTTAGGCCTTTGTTTCCCCATTTTCATAAAGAGTGTATCATTTTTGAAACTTTGTGTGTTGGTACTCCTCAACAGAATGGAAGGGTAGAACGTAAAAACCAACACATTCTAAATGTTGCACAAGCCCTACGGTTTGATGGTCATTTGACACTAAAGCTCCGGGGAGAGTGTGTGTTAGCCACAGCCTATTTTAATCATACCCGTCGGGCATTTCAAAATATAAGACCCCGTATGAAATCTTTTGCACAAAGAACCGGATTTATCGATGTTTCAAATTTTGGGATGTTTATGCTATGCCCACGACCACCGCCACTCTCATAAATCTTCCATTCGTAGTCGTAAGTGCGTTTTTTAGGATATCCGTTTGGAAAGAAGGGGAACCTTATATGAACTTGATACGGAGGATATATTAGTTTCCCGTGATGTCAAATTTTTTGAACATGTTTTCCTTTTGCTCACCAAACTGAGGAGGGTGTGACCTCATCCCTTCCTTACCCTTTTATCGATGATGTTAGGAAAGTGGATTGGGAATTCAATTTCTCTCCTTCTACCGGAGATCCATCCTTGCTGGATCCTCCGGTTGAGGTGGGACATACGTGACAGTTGAAACAGATAATATAGAGAATACCACCGTACCCTCATCGCCACCTCGACAACCGGGTGATGGTACGGGTGAGTTAGGCAGAGGTAGATGTTGGTCCCAGAGAAGGGTGAGAATATAGTCAGAGGGGGGGGGTGAATGACTATATTGGAGTTTCAAAAGCTTTCTTAATTTCAAAAGCTTTTGTACATCGGATAAGTCCCTTCTTAAAAGTTGTTTCAAAGTAGATTATGCATACATAGAGTAAGAATATAATGCAGTAAGGAAATACTGTAAAGTAAAGTGCTGTAAGTAAATGAACACAAAGTTTATATTGGTTCAGGGAGGTGTAATTCCTTAATCCACTATTCTCCTATGATGATTGGAAGAATTCACTATTGTCTTTCACCAATACAATAGTATGATTGTCCTTGGCTACACAAGCTTCACAATCTTAAGAACATCATTCTCTGGCTACAAAAGCTTCAGTGACTAAGTATTCCACGCTGCTCCTTGAGAACAAATCCTTCTGCAGCTATCAAAAAGGGTGCAATTCCTTCGCAGACGATCTAATTCAATTGATACAAACTGGTGTGAATAAGATTCACAAGGTTGATCAAACTCAGTGCTTGATGTGGAATTGTAGCTCTGAATTCTGAGTTGATCTCTAGATATGTCTTTTTAAGTTCATATTGAAGGCTTGTGAAATTGACAGAGTTTCAGTACTTTTTCATGTGTATTCTCGTATCTTTCTTGTCTGTCGATGCCTCCTATTTATAGCCTTGATTATCCTTGAATTTGAAATTCCGTCCGTTGGCTATTTAATGATGAGAATAATCCTTGATTTAATTCTTGATTCCTCCTTGATTATATTCTCCTTGATTTCAGTGATCCAGATTCTATTCAAACGTTCTTCATAAAATCCGTCCTTGATTGATTCTGCATCAATTGCTTGGTTTGCTTGTTTATTGTTCAGAATCAAATGCAGATAGCATACTTCACTTGCATGTTTTTTAACTTGGCTGTTGCTTGACCGGTTAAGTGAATCTACATACTCTGCTATTGTGGGCCTTTTCACTGTTATTCTTTAGCCAGCCGGTAGAGCTTTTACTTAGCCGTTTTGCTGTTTCTCTTCTTTCTTTGATTTTCCAAGTATGCTTGTATTTCACGGATCCTTTATTTGTGTGAGATCAGTGTACACCATATTAAAACAATAGATTTCATCATTGGAAATATATCTTATACTTTTCCATGGTCATCACAGACTTCCCTGGTTATAAGTCAGTCCATATGTCTTCACTTGACTCTGCTGATACTTTGCTGCCTTTACTCTGCTGATCTTCTGTCTTTTACTTAGCCATCCTACCAGTCTAGTATAGTGCTTGTCTGACTGAACTTATACAACATGTCAGACTCTAAGTAAAGACTTATACAAATATTTCTAACTTATTTCAGGCTTTCTATAACAGCTAGTATGGCCATCATCAAAACAAATAAAATGTTCCTAACAGTAGACGATAGAAGATTCTAAACTCTCGGTTTCAAGATTACGTGGCAAACACATTGGTTGAACAGAAAAGTCCTACATCACGCTCTCATGCTCCGTCAGTTCCTCAATTATTCCGTATCCACTTACGGACTTTATAAATTATGACATGTTTTCTGACTAACACCGGAAGTATCTTGCGGCTATTACAGTTGGGAATCCTCCGAAATCCTTTAAGGAAGCGGTAAAACATGAAGGATGGCATAAGGCCATGTCAGAAGAGATTCAGGCTCTCGATGATCAAGGCACATGGGTGTTGGCACCACTTCCTCCGGGAAAAAGTCGTAGGGGAGTAAGTGGGTATATACCGAGAAATTCGACGAAAATGGGGTACTACAACGATTGAAAGCTCGTTTAGTCGCATTTGGGCACCATCAAGAAGAAAGGATTGACTACACCGAGACCTTTTTCATGTGGCCAAGATGGTCACAGTTCACACTTTTCTTAGTGTTGCAGCTGTGAAGAAGTGGGACATTCATCAGATGGATGTGCACAACGCGTTCTTACATGGGGATTTGCAGGAGGAAATCAACATGAAAATTCCTCCTGGGTTTGAGCAGAACAACTCAAATTTGGGTTGCAAGATGCAGAAGTCACTGTATGGGTTGAAACAGGCACAGAGTTGCTGGTTTGCGAAGCTGGCTTCAGCTTTACATAAGTATGGTGTCCGGCAGTCTTATTCCGATTACTCGTTATTTAGTGTGGACCGTGACAGTATACATTTACATGTTTTCGTCTATGTTGATGATATGATCATCGACGGAAATGATAAGGTTTCCCTAACGTTTTTTAAAGATTATTTGAGCAAATGCTTTAAGATGAAGGATCTTGGAGTTTTGAAATATTTTCTTGGCATCGAGATGGCTCAGAACCGGGACGGCATTTTCTTGAATCAGAGGAAGTATGCGCTTGACATTATTCATGAAGCCGGGTTACACGGGAGTAGGCCAGCTAATTTTCGATCGAGCAGAATCACAAGTTGGCCCTAACCACTGGTGACTTGTTGGATGATCCCGGCCATTATAGGCGATTGATTGGGCGTCTTATTTATCTTGGGGTTACCAGACTTGATCTGGCATATTATCTTAATGTGTTGTCTCAATTTATGCTGGCGCCTCAAGTTGATCATTGGGAGGCCGCCTTGCGCCTCATACGTTATTGGAAGAAACATCTTGGGCAAGGGATTTTGCTTCGGTCTGAAAGTTCCCTCATTCTTGAGGGTTGGTGAAATTCTGACTGGGTGAGTTGTCCTCTGACGCGTCATTCGTTGAGTGGTTGGTTTGTGTTTCTTGGACTTTCGCTTGTCACTTGGAAGTCCAAGAAACAAACGACGGTTTCTCGGTCCTCAGTTGAAGCAGAATATCGTTCTATGGCCTAGGTGACATGTGAGTTGAAGTGGTTGAAACAGTTACTTGGTGAGCTGGGGGTGCGACACCCTCATGGAATTCGTCTTTTTGTGATAGCCATCAGCCTTATATATCGCACAGAATCCGGTCTTTCACGAACGCACGAAGCATATCGAGGCGGATTGTCACTTTGTGCGTGATGCCATCAAGGATGGGTTGATTAGTCCTTCGTATGTACCTACGAAGGATCAGTTGGCAGATATTTTTACTAAGGCGCTTGGTGAGCAACAGTTCACGTTTTTATTGCGCAAGTTGGGCGTTCGAGACATTCACGCTCCCACTTGAAGGGTATTACAATGGATGTGATTATGTTTTGATAAATATTGATAAAAATATTGTGTTTGATTTAGTAAAGATAGTTTGGGTATTCTGTATAAATATAGAAGTCTTGGAAAATGCTATAAATATAATACCATGTGATAGATGATGATATATGAAAGATTGACGGATTGAAATTTTACATTTACTCTTACTCTTATTTAAGATTATTATAAATCTGATCTAAAACTTTTCAACATGACATCAATGGGGATATCGACACGCAGACATTCACAAACCACTGGTTCATTGCACCGAACTTTTGGATTACGTTAATGTCCGTTGGATATAACTTTTTAAATAAAACTTTTTAAAGGAGATCTTGTTCGGTAGTGTGGTTTTATGAAATTAAGAGAACTTCTTTTCTTCAAGTTAGAAAAGTGTTTGTATTTCAAAAAAAAAAAAGAAATTGTTTATATTTTATATTTCAAAACTAATTGAATAATTAAAACAAAGTGGAAAAAAAGTCATTGCAATTATAATGTGCCTATCCATATGCTTGTGAATCGTTAGCATCATTCAAAAAAGACAAATTTTGCCACTAGAACATCCAGAATAGAATGCATCATTGCACATGTGTAGCCATCAAATTCACAAAATATTTCCATGGACTAAGGATTAATATAGGCAAAGTTTGATGAACTGTTCTCCACTAAGAAAAAATGTTCGAAAACTAGTAATAGTAGCACAAAAAAGTTTGAAAACCAGTAATAGTACCACACAATAAAGCACCGACACTTCAATCTGGGTGACATGCGTCGTATCCGACATATTTGCGACACGACATACGACCGACACGTTCCGACACGTGTCCGACACGTGTCGGCTGATTAAAATAATATTATTTAAAATTTTAATGTCCGATACGCTGTCTACACTTCCCGACACACCCAACACTCCTGAACCCAATTATTTGAATTTTATTTTATTAAAGTTTTCTTTAATGAAAACGTTAAAATACACGATTTTCATTTCTATAATAATTTACTAAATAATACGACATGTTAAATTTGTATGTTTCTTGTTGATATACAATCATTTTTAGAATTTGTCATATTTTAAAGGTCAATCTCAATTTCTTTTCGCGCCGTATAAATGTCGAATTTCTATTTTAGATATTCAGAGAGTTTACGTATTACCTATCTTATTTTGTCTAGTTTTTTAGATTTTTACGAATATTTTTTTTTGATAAATTAAATATTATTTACATTATATATATATATATATATATATATATATATATATAAGACACGAATACGGATATGAACACAGAAAGGCCGCACGACACGATACGAACACGGACGTACGGTAATTCCAAAATTTAAGGAGAGTACACGCACTGACCCGTTATATATATACTAGTGCCGCGGAGGCCCTGCACTGCAGGGCCACTGAAATAGTTTGTTATGTGTACATAGTTGATCCGTAAAAGTAGATTGAATACATTCCCGAAAGAACAAAGAAGCAATGAGTTGAAAATAGAGTTATTCAACAACGAAGTATATTGGGAACATAGGGAGCGAAAACGTGCAGGCAGTAGTTTAAAATGAGCAAATGTACAGAAGAGGAAATAAAAGGTTAGAAGATATATTACATGCATAAACGTGCACCTTGCAAGTAGCTGCAGATAGTAGCCTAGAACTAATATATTCTTAGGTGATTGAAAACCTAAAACAGGAGTCAAAAACTTGTAAGTTATATTACATACGTCATCATGCAGCTTGCAGGTAGAAGATTTGAAAGGCATGGTAGACATATTATCAGATTTGCATCATCATTCTCCTTTGAACACCATGATGGATGCAAAAGAGAAAAAGAAAACAACCTACATGTTTAGTTAATTTACAATCAAAAAGGTTTAAAGCACCATTAAGTATGATCGCTAAACATTCTTCTGTTCTCCTTTGTTTTTCTTATTTGGTGAATTCAGTACTTTGGGAATGAGTGCATCTGTTTCAGAATGGGGGATGGTGGCGAGGTCTTCTGCAGTCAATGATCCAAAGTTGATGTTCCTTTTGGCCGGGGGAATTTGGGAGCTGCTTGATTCAGCATCTGCACATTTTTTCAGAGTCTCTTCAAGAACAGTTTTTGTTGGTGGGGTAAAGAGCTGAATTTCAGGGGCAGGTGGAATCTGTGAGGTAGGGGACAGAGGTGGTGTCACGTGAGTTGCAGCAGCAGCACTGATTGACTGAGGATTGGGGGCTTCAGTAAGTGATTGTTTGTTGTTGGCATTGATTGCTTCTACTTCATTCAAGGTGTAGGTCTTTAGGATGACAAATCTGCGAATAGTCTCACCGCGTTTGATGTAATACTTGATAAAACAGACCAGTTCAGTGTTATCCATCTCAATTGAGATATCATTCAGCGGCGATAGGCCCTAAACATGCAAAAAAATGGATATTAGTGTGGCATGAAGTGTTGCTAACATGTTAGAGACCTGCGTAGGACATGTAGTTTTTGTGCAATAAAATTTGAAGGGCAGGTTACTTCTATCAAAATGGAACCATCAGGCAGAATATTTGAGAATCAGACAACACATATCATAAATAAAGATTATGAGGACAAAGCTGAGTGTCCATAAAATGTAAGCAGATATCCTTCCAAAAAGGACAGTAGCTATTGTTTTAAATTATGAGAAACAACAGCAGAAAGAATCATGTAAACATTACAAGTAGTGAATCGAAACAAAAGGGTAACAGCAGGAAACAAAATAACAAGTTTGGTCAATAAATTCCGGAAATGTCATTTGAAACACCACAAGCAACCACAAGAATGTAACCTTTATTCTACTGTATAAAGAGGACCAATGTAAAAATATAATGAATTCATATCGTTTTCATTTGCATGGGAACCATGTGGCAGAATAGTTATTTTTACTTAAATCTTTCAAATAGCATCAAATAGTTGTAAGGTACATCATATGGAAAATGTTGAATGGATGTTGGTATATGTTATTACTTCAATACAGCAGGAAACAAAATAACAAGTTTGGTCAATAAATTCTGGAAATGTCATTTGAAACACCACAAGCAACCACAAGAATGTAACCTTTATTGTACTGTATAAAGAGAACCAATGTAAAAATATAATGAATTCATATCGTTTTCATTTGCATGGGAACCATGTGGCAGAATATTTATTGTTACTTAAATCTTTGAAATAGCATCAAATAGTTGTAAGGTACATCATATGGAAAATGTTGAATGGATGTTGGTATATGTTATTACCTCAATTTCACGCTTTCTTACTTCAACTGCAGTGTACGGGCATCGTTTCTCAGCATCAGGAGACTTGATCGTGCTTCTAATGCTAGTGTTCTCATCTTTCAAGGTTACTGGAAGGCTAAGCCTGGCCGTTCAGTGGAATGGCATGTTAGTGTATCATTAAACACGGTACAGAGAGAAAGGGGAAATGCATCAGCGTTTGTTTCAAGATTCTTACTTTACTTCCATTGGGCAAAGCACCGAGCATTTTGAGCATTGGACATCCCAGTCTATGTCAGCCTCCATGATCAGCTGACAATTCGCACAAACGACATAGTAGAGGGGGATCTGTGTTACTTCGAGGCGAACTTTTCCTCTCACCCAGCAAGTCCTAGCCTTTGTGTCATACACCAAAAAAAAAATGTTTTAGCCATTAACAATTGAAGTATGCATTAGTCAAGTGTGGCTGTTTTCTTACATTCTGGAAAAAATTCATAGCAGCAGAAACATTCAATGCGTGGTCCGCTTTCGGTGCCGGGAAAAAGTGGCTGTTATTCTCATAGGCTTTGTTTTGTACTAATTCAGTAACCATAGCTTTGTTTGCAGCAAACCTGTAAAAATGGCATGAATAAGCGTAATGTCATGTGGAGGGTGCTAATATGAGCTGCCAAATAACACCATACCATTTCTTAAGGTCATGCGCTTCAGGCAGTGGTGGATTCTGTAGCAGGTAGGTGTTGTTCCTGGTGGATAAAGATAGGCCTGTGACATTGGATAGCGGTAAGTGGTAAGAAAAACATAGGTTTATAGGAGCAAGGGTGGAAATAAGTAATGTTACCATGAAATGTGTTCACTCCGAGATTCGATGCGATTATGGTTACAGGCTCATTGTTGAATGCGGTTATGTCAGGATCATAGTCTGCTAACAAATCTTTCCAGAGACGAAGAACCATTGGGATTCCCCTGTTAAAAAACAGAGCTGTTCAGTACAGATGAGATAGCTGTATTGCAAGGGTAAGATTAAAAATGATGCAAGCTTACTCTTCATCGATGATGATGTAATCCTTGGCACTTCTGACAGATGTTATGTCGATTTCAGGAAATCGATGCACAACCAGGGCTTTGATAGCTAAGAACATTAGACATTTACCCCAGTAAACAAGTGCAACAAAAAGTATGGCTATTAAAAGCTTGTATAAATACATTCATATAAGATCAACTATCACATGAAGTGTGCTATGGTTAATGAAGTAAAGTGATGTGCGTACCTATGTTTTCATCTGATTCGCAAACTTATGTATTTCAGAAAACCTACACACCTCAAATGTACACGGCAGTACATACGGCTTGCTATCAATGATTGGCTCAACTGGGATCTTTGAGGTGATGGTCCACGAGTACTTGTAGCCGGAAGTTGGTATTGCTCGAAGGCAAAGTGACAGTTGCGTTGGACACTTTATAACGCCGAAAAGGCTGTAAGGAGCGCTCGAAAAAGTCGATATCTTTATCAAACATGACAGCCTTAACCTTTGTTCCCCGCAAACAACAAAATATGTAAAAAAAGTTAGTCTGTGTGTACGTTTTTTGGTAAGCCAAAAAAAGAATATCTAGAGATTTAGGTGCAAAGATCATATCACCTTCATGTCCGTAAGCAAATAGTTTCTGTAGCGTTTCTGGAATGGGTAGTAGGGCAGTTCTTTCAGCAAGACAGGGTGCCTCTCGATAACCTGTATTATGCATGTCCACCCCTTTTTCCCAGGGTGTGCATCAGACGCATCGATGATCTGTCGGGGCATTGTGCTGCATATGAAGACACGTGTCAGTAAGAACAGCAAGCAAAGATTTGTGTAGTGTATAAGGATTGGTAAAATTTTGTAGAAGTTTAATATGCAAGCAACACTTATAAACCTGAGCCTAGAAGAGCACGTGTCGTAATCATGCAAGTTAGAGTGATTAGCAGCAAACATTTGTTCTGGTAGAAGTAAGGTTTGCTAATATCACAATAAGGAAGCTAAGGTTCATTTTTCAGACAGAAATTAAATTCCACGCATGAAGACACGATTTTCTCGAATCATTTAGTATTAATACCAGCCTAACAATTTGATCAAACAACTTACCAGTTAATTATTGCAAGCTCTCGTTTTTTATTTTCCTTATCCCTAACCTAAAACAACCAGAAACCCAATGAATGTAATATCTTAGTTAAAAGGTTGCAGAATTTACATCCATTCACCATACTCAAACAGTCTACCACACAACATGCAATGCTAAAAAACATGAAACATAAAAAGAGGATGCAAGATGGACAACCTTGCTGGAATCTGGCTTTACAAACATGCTAGCTATCAACAAATTAAGCTCATCCACAACATGCAATTCCAGAAAACATGGTTCGGTTAAAAAAGAGAAGTCAAATACACAAGCTTACTGGAATCAGCCTCTATAAGACGGTAAATATAAGCATCAAACTCCCCAGACACACATGCAAAGCAGCAAAACCTATCAAACCAACGAATTCCGCTCATGCATAACATGTAATTGCAGAAAAAATGATTCAGGATTTACAAACTCACCAAACACACATGCAAAACAACAAAATGCCATCAAATCAACGAACTGCACTGATTCATAACATGCAATTCCAGAAAAAATAACAGAGAAAAAGAAGATTTGAGCAAGAAAAATGACTATCACAGAGAAAGAGCACCAAGAAACCCACCGATTAAGAAGCAAAGTTGAAACAGTAAGAAATGAACTGGAAATTGCATAACCAACATGCAGCATCATCATTAATTAATTAACAGAGACAAAGAACATTCGAGGTAGAAAAATAATTATCAGACAAAAACAGTCCCAAGAAACTCACCGATCAAGAAGCAGAACTCCAAAAGACAGAAATAAACTGGAAATTCGATTATGCTTCAAGCATTTCTTTTATACAGAAGGCCTTGAAGGCGGCGAGCGAAAATTTGAGTGGAGAAAAACGTGTAAAGTAAATGAAGGTGACAGCTGTTTTATAAGTCCAATAATAATAAAAGAAATAATATAATAATTGCCCGTTATTAGGTAGAAAAGAATCTGGGCCTCTGGGCTTTAAATCTGAAAGCCCAATCTAAGATTGGGCCCGAACAGCAAACAACAAAGGGCAACAGCCAATAAAAAAAAAACAGTTGTCAAATTCTAGCTACCCCTTACCTTCTTATTAGATAGGTAGATATAACACGACTGTTGACTTGTATTCTAGCACGACTTAAGTTACTAGCACGACTGTTGACTTGTATTCTAACAAAGTGCATTATTGTCCGTGTCTTTTCCCATTATCTAGCATTTATGGCATTTAAGAAAATGCTTGTCATTTTCACTTTATATATTACTCACTGCGTTTTTGCTCACTGTATTTTTTCATATCTATCCTTATTTATTAAGAGACGGGATATTGAAAACAACATTACATTAATTATATTCAAGATGTGTAATTGTCATTTTAATATTACGTCAAAGTATTAACTACTCTTCTTAATATGTGTGTTTTTAACAACCGCAACAGTTAAATAGAAACATATGGAGTATTTTTTATTCCTTGTATCAAATGTTATAAAAAATTCCTTCTCTTTTATTTTAAATTTATGTATAGTGATAAGCGCTAGACATGACCATGGTTCAAGATCCACCGATTCCAGTTCCAAACCCCCCACATTCATTCTGAAGACGGTGGACGAGTTGGTGACCCACATGTTGATGACCCATGGAGTCCCGCCAAGTCATCAACCCGGCGACGATTCATTGACCTGCGGGTTCACTAACATGTAGGTTCAATGAACCAGCGGGTGTGGAGGTCAAACGTGTCGGGGTGATAGTGTGGCCTGTTGTGGTGTACCGTTCCCGGATACCGAGTCCTTATACGGAAAATAACATCCAACACGTATAACATTAAATAAATCTAACATTATACGTCAGCATTACGTCATTGTATCAAAAGTAAAGCGACACGAAAGCAAAAAATACTTGAGAATAACATGCCAAGGTCCCAATAGAGTAACAAATGTGTCAAACTAAAGATAGAAACATATCTTCCAACATACGAGCTTGTCTTACAACATAAATCTAAAGGGAAAACGCATCTTACAAAGGCATAACTTATAAGCCAAAACATAGGTACAACATGTCTTATTGTTATTAAAGATTACAAAGCTTCTAATATAATAGCACAATAAAGAAAGCATGATAATAGATCTCCAAGCACAACAATGCTCACTCAACATCATCATAATCCGCATTAACCTGTAAAACTTATCGGTATGGGAAACATACAAATATGCAAATGAGGTGTTGGTCCCTTGAACAGGCTTTGGTTAAGTTTAGAGGGGGGTAAGCATGACGCTTGGCAAGTTTCCATAAGGTCTTCTTTGAAAGGTATCATACTTTGGTTCATACATGTACTCTACACATCCATAAGGTCTAACAGTGTGTAGGATTCACATATGTTTTCTGGCCTTTTGGAATATAATGCTGTTTCAAGTGATTTCTTTTGTTAGAAGCACTAGGATAACCATAGGTTTGCTGTCTGTTAGGAACAGCCCTGTAATATGGAGTCTGCTAGGTCCCTGCTGATGCCTTGTATAAGTCCTCTGCTGATTCCATTTCTTAGGTTTTACCCTAGCAACATGGTTATTTCTGTTGTTTCTAGCAGCATGTGCAGGAATATTCCAATCATCATCAGTAAGGAACAATCTACCTTTCCCCCTGAGATAAATATCCCTTGAATGATTAGCATTTTTGGATTTAGGATTCTTATCCTTGGAATATTTCTGGTTTTTCCCTTTTTGTGGTCCAGCAGACTTGGTAGTAGGTCTGCTATCAGCAGGTCTAGAAGGCACAACAGTCCTATTTTTAGATTTATTCTTTTTATTAGGAGCTGTTGACTTCCTTGACATTTGATTTTGCTTCCTTGAAGCTTTCTCAGTAGGCTTTACTGCCTCAACAACCCTTTTGGGAGTCGGATCTTGTGTAGGCACAAACTTAGGACCAATTCTGGTACTAGGTACAGTGACCTTACTGGATCCACTCTTATTGGATTGTTGAGTTCCAAATCCAAGCCATGTTCTATCACCATAAGGCTTTCCAAATTTGAATGCAGTGGAGGAACAAGATGGTTCAGCAGACTCAGCAGCTACTGAATGTTCAGCAGGCTTATGCTGATTCTGTCTGACTTCTTTTTTCTTTCCTTTGAGAACTCTTAATTCAGCATTTAATCTTTCAACTTCTGATTGAAGAGCTTCTTTTTCAGCCTTCACAGTCTCATAACCAGATTGTATTATCCTTAGTTGATTAAGGATGGCATCCAAAGTTTCTTCATTGTCAGAATTCTTAGGATTTGAACCACAAGTTGATTCACAATCACTTCCAGCAGGAGTGTTTATAGATACAGAATTGTATACCTCCTCTGTCTCATCCATATTAGCCATTAAAGCATAATCCTCCATCTCAGCAACAAGTGCAGTATCATCAGATTCATTTCCCTTTTCTGATTCTACTTCATATCCTGATTCATCTTCAGCAACCATAGCCTTCTTGCCATGTCTTCTTTGTTGAATTTTGGTCTTCAGTAGGTCTGGACAGTCAGGTCTGAAATGTACAGGCTTCTTGCAATTAAAGCCAAGATAATCAGGTTCTTTTTTCTGTTTTAATTCAGGACAATCCGGTTTGAAGTGTCCTGGTTTCTTGCAATGATAGCACAAGTAATCATTATCTTTCTTTGATTCATCCTTCTTCTTTTCACTGAATTTCTTTGTGAAATTCCTTGGAGAACCCTTCCCATTTTTCATCATTCTGATTTTCTTGCTCAGTAGGGCAATCTGCTCTTGCATCTCATCCAGTAGATCATCTTGAGCTCCTGATGTTTCTTCTTGATGTGAAGCAGCCAATGCAGTGGTCTTTGGCTCTTCTTTTTCAGTTTCAGGCACAAGCTTTTTGCTAAATTCATAGGCCTTAAGATCTGAAAACAGTTTGAAGGTGTCTTCTTCATGTAAACTCCTCATTTCTTCTATGGCAGTCACCTTCATCTCCCAAACTTCTTTTGCAGGTAATGCTTCCAAGATTTTTGAGTTGATTTCTTCTTGTGAGTACTTGATAGGAACCAACTTTACAGTACATTTCTGTACAGTTCAGCCCACGATTATCACATTTCTGGCATGTTTCGGGTGAGTTTAGACCCTATCTTGAGTATTAAATGAGGATTTATTGCACGGCGAGTGACTGTCGGTTTTCCGTAAACTCGACCTTATTTTAGCATTTTATACTCGTTTCTACCGAGCACCCGTAGTTTGCGGGGTTATGCGTTTTCGTGTTGTTTTCATATGGATGCAGGACTAGGGTGTCTCGAGAGCCTGAAAGACGAGAAGTATGAAGTTTAGACGTGCCCGAGGCGAAACACGGAGGTTGAAGGTGAAAAAGTGAAGATTGTGGTTACAAATGGCTGTCCGGACGGACAAGGTGTTGTGTCCGGACGGCTAACTCACTGGTTTTTGGGAAAACTTGGATGAAGAACCCGTCCGGACGGACAGAGAAGAATCCGGACGGACAGAGAAAGCATCCGGACGGACAAGAGCATGTCATCCGGACGGACATCTATGCATCCGTCCGGACACCTGGAGAATCAAGAACAGTCCGGCCGGACATTGAGGATATCCGGACGGACAGAGGTTTTTCTATATAAGGCTGCTCATTTTCTCACAGCAGCCAAGGAGAAAAAGGAGGGGCGATAATATTAGATAGTTTTGGAGATTTTGGGCGATTTTCTTCGTCTTTTAGAGTTAGACTAAGTGTTATATATCATTAGAATCCTCATTCAATCCCCTCTTTGATCTACTAACTTTTAGCTTCGATCCGTAACTTTTCACTTGACAAAAATTTGATCTTTTGTAAGCACATTTGGCACCTCCTTCAAGTTGAGTAAAATAAGTATGTTCTCTTGTTATTTTATTGTTGTTATGATGTTTTTCTCCCGTTTTTATTGCTTAGATTCAAGTATGAGTAGCTAGATTCCTCGTATGGTTGAACTATTTGAAGGCGGGTGAAACACCGTTAGATTGATGAACCGGGAAGTAGTGTAGTTCGTAAATAAACGTTCTAATTAATAATCCGTATCTCGAAACTTGTTTGAATCGTTTTTGAGCTAGATTGATCACCTAGTTCACCATTGCACACACTTAGCTTATAAATGTATGTTGCGGCGACGTGTGGGAACGGGGTTTCGGGACCGTAGAAGTTTTGGGCTTGAAAGGTAGTCTGACACTTACCCGTGTACTAGATTGACGCCCTAGTCATCAAGTCCAGTCCCAATACGGGGTTTGTCCTATGAGTTATCGTTAGACGGCAAGGTAGAGTAAGGCACACTCCCGGGGCAATCTTTCTGAGGGTAAAGTAATCCGCTGAAACGTAGTTCGGCCATACCTCTTTTAATCGTTTAGAATTCCGAGTAGTGTAATCTTTCTTTTATACAATAGTATAACTTCATATCTATCTGTTTGACCTGAACTGAGTGCTAAGTCAACTGTGGTATTCAAAACCAATCTCTGTGGGTTCGACCTCGGACTCCTCAAGCACTATCCTACAATCAACCCGGTCCACTGCCGGTTAGAAAGTAGATTTTGCTAAGGTTTCGAGTTTTTACTTGATCGACCGGACCTAGAAAATCCGCTTATCAAGTTGGCGCCGTTGCCGGGGATTGGTAACGCTTTGATATCACAAAAGTTGACCGAAAGCTTGGGCTTAGGTCATCCTCTTTTATTGTTTTCTTGTTGTTTGATTTGACTTGCAGTGTATGACCCGGAGTTCTGGGACTCCTCTAGAGCCCTTTTATCCAGAGATTGATAGGCACGCAAGCCAATTGAAGAGAAGATCGTCTACCTCGGTTTCAGACACCGTGGACGGACAAGAAGCTTCGGATTCTTCTTCAGAGGGAGAAAGTATGACGACCAGCGGAAGAGATAGGTTGAATGGTGATGGTGCATCTCAAGTTGGAGGATTGGGCCATCTAAACACCCCTCCTCCACGTGAAAGAAATCCTGTGAACACTCCTTTGGTTGCAAGGACAGATGGGAGGAATTTGTTCGATCCCGCTTTGGAAGGGGATGTACAACTTCAACAACAAGCACTGGGTCAGGACAATCAGCAGTTACTTCAGTTGGTTCAACAATTAGCGGCACGAGAATCGGCTTCTTCAAGCTAATCAGAATAACCCGAATCAACAGCAACAGAATGACCCACCTGCCAATCAAGGGTTTGTTTCAGCGAGAGATTATGTGGTTACTCCATACCAAGGGACTGGCCATAATCCAATCAGAATTCCCGCTGTCCATGCTAACAACATGGAACCAAAGCAAAATGTTATAAATCTTATCAGTGAGAATGCGGTTTTCTATGGGCAAAGGAATGAGGATCCTAATGAGTTTTTGGACAATTACCTACAAATAATCTCGACATTGAAGTATAATGGAGTGACCGAGGAGGCACTCAAGTTGATGATGTTTCAGTTTGCTTTGAGAGGGGCTGCAAAAACATGGTTTAATACCCTACCAAATGGCTCCCTATCTACCTGGGCGGAAGTGGCCGATGTTTTTCTGAAAAAGTATTTTCCTCCAACGAAGATTGAAGATTTGAAGCGTGAAATTCATAACTTTAGTGGGAGAAAAGGAGAGACTATGAAAGAGACAGTTGAGAGGTTCAGAGCTTTGATGAAAAAGTGCCCTCCCCACAATTTGAGTACGGTTGAACAAGTCATAAAAATCTATCGAGCCTTGGATAAATCGGATAGAAATCTTTTGGATGCGGCAAGTGGAAAGGGTTTGACAAGGATTGATCCCGAGTTGGCTATGCAACATATTAATGATGCAATTGAAAGGGATGATGAATGGGTTTCAAGTTCAGGGACAGACAACCCGAATGAGTCTCAATAAACTGTCAAGGCACTTGAAGAACAGTTGGATAAAGAGACAGCTGCACACAATGAGTTGTTGGCACTGCAAACCAAGGTGAAGAAAATGGAAGATGCATTACGGGTTTGTCGGTTATGTGGAGGTAATCATTCGGCTCGCTTTGTTCGAATCCGAGTAGGTCGGATTACCCTCAACGATTACCTCGACGGACACCACGGCCGGTCCCACGGCCGATTCCTCAACAACCTATAGCAAGTGTGTCTCGGCCACAACCGGTTGCGGTGGTGGAAGAGTTGGTAGCCGCACTCAACGATTGGGAGTGGGAAGCTCGAGTGGTAGTAGTCAACAAAGTCCCGGGAAGAACCCTCAGTTTGGGCAACAGCAGAGTTTTGGTGGGCCAGCGAATCCAAACAATCAGTGGGGTAATAATCCAAGCTTGCAGGCTCCACCATACTATCAAGATTTTGAATCATCAATGGGACTTGGCATGGAAGAAGAAATGCAACCGAATGATGTGAATTACATTGGAAATAATTCTGGAGGGAATTGGAATCAGGGCAACAACAACCAAGGAAGCTGGAATCACAACAATTCTGGGAATAATGCGAAGAACCAGAATTTTGGGAATTCATGGAATAACAACCAGCAAGGCCAAAATTGGAACCAAGGAAATCAAGGTGGCCAAGGGAATTGGGACCGAGGCAACCGAGGGTGGAACCAAAATAATCAAGGCCAAGGCAACCGAGGTTGGAATCAGAATAGAGAGCAAGGGAACCCCCAGAATTTCCAAGGTGGTTGGAGAGAGAATAATCAAGGTAGTTGGGGTCGAAAACATCAAAACTTCAACAACCAAGGTTATGAAAGCCAAAATCAAAATTCAAGTAACCAGAGTTGGGGTCAGAATCGACAAGGCCAATGGGGCAATAATCAGAATAGAGATAATGGGAGTCGAGAGCAAGGGCAACAAGGCAGCAACCAACAGAATACTCAACAAGCCGGAAATCAAAATTCCGAGACTTACCAACATCCGAATGCCCATAAGCAAAACAGCTCCAATAATCAACAAGGGGGTAGTCCGGGAAATCAAAGGAAGTCTTCGGAAGAAGGTCTTGATCAGTTGAATAAGCTTGTGATTGAACAGAGAGCGGCCATATGGAACTTGGAGATTCAGATGGGCCAGTTGACCGAGAATAGATCTCAACCGCCTTTGAGTACGGGGCTACCTAGTAACACGGAGAGGAACCCCAAGGAATCTAAAGATGTTTGTGCGGTAGTCACCCGGAGTGGTAAAGAAACGTGTCAACAAGGTCGAGAACTTGAGAAGATGATGCCAAACTCCGAGAAAGAGAAATTTTGTGATTAAAAGGGCCGTTGGGTGAGCAAGAAGGTTTTGATGAGGATGTTGAGAAAAGGGCTGAAAAAGAGAGAATCTCGAGGTTGGAAAGGGAAGTGGAAGAATACAAGCGGAAGTGGGTTGATTTTTGTCAAGGTGCCGGACTTCAATTTGAGGAAACCGAATTACAGGTTGGCCCGGGTGTTTTTGGCCAATTTGAGTGAGGTGGACCTAGACACGGGTGTAGTTCGAGTTAGAAATGTGGATGTACCCTTCACCCCTGAGGCTATTTCTACCTTTTATAAGGCTCCGGTTGTCACTACGGATTACTTGGATGTTATTAAGGAGAAGCAAGAAAAGGGAGAGGATCCGTTTGAGGAACTTCGGTTAGCAATCAGCCCTAAGATTCCTTGGTCCACGAGTGCCAGTGGGGTCACGGATGTCCGGTATATGCTTAAGACGACTAATTTTTCTCAAAACTGGAAGGTTAAGGCTCGGTTTGTACATAATCGCCTACTCCCAAAGGATAATTTTCACAAGTTCATCATGATAGATTTGGCGATGCTGTATGCGTTACACTTTGAGTTACCGATTGATGTTGGCCGGGTTTTATACAGAGAGCTTACCAGAAATCGCAAGGATCAACGTTCGAAGCTCATGTGTATTCATCTGTTGAATGGGTTGTGTCTGCGAGCCGGGGTGAAAGAGTATGACGAGGATGAACGATATCTGAAGAAGCCCGTTTCCTTAAGTCCTCAGCATGAGTCAGGCCCGGGGAAGTTACCTGTCGAGGGTGAAGGTGAGCCAAGGGTTCAGGGTCCTGTTACCGAGCCAGTAGAGGAGACTACATCAGGTTTCATTCCTACAATCCCCATTGCTGCTCGAAATCGTTATTTGTTGATGGATGGGGTGCGTCAGATGTTAGACCGACAGAGGGTGCAGATGAATACAGTTATTCAGGGTTTGCAGGCACTTGGGACACTTGTACCGGTGATGCCAGAGCTTGCCTTGGACACACGATCTTACGAGTTTGCACCAGTTCTTGAGGAGGCCATAGCAATTTGTCTCGAGGAGGATGCGGTTGAGACGGCTTTTAGAGCTGCTGCGTCTGCTCCAGTGGATGAGGCTGGCCCTCTCAGACCGTTCCAGCTCCGACATCTCAGGCCATTCCAGTTTCGACTTCTGAGACTCCTCCTACTACGTCTACAGATGCTGCAGGCATGATACCACCTACATCTGAGGATCAGACGAGCGCGTAGAGTTTATGCTGTTCCTTTTTACGTCGTTCCTTAGATTGTCACTTCCTGTTTTTTATTGGACATGTCCCTTATCTTTCTGGTTTGTTTTGAGATGACTTTGTTGCTATTTTTTTCACCTTTTCATGCTTTCTGTGACTTGTCTTGAATTTGTGGATTTTGTGTTGGGCACGTTTGGACGTGATTGGTTGCTATTGTATATTTGAATCATATTTGACTATCTTTGTGACATACTTGTTCAAGTTTTCTGACGTGACGAGGTCGTTCTTTTTATTATCCCCGAAATTTCCCATATTATATGCTTTGGCACGCGGACCATGTCCCGTGCATGTATTTCTTGGATGTTTTTCAATGACTAGGGATTCGGGATGGACTACTTTCACGACCGTTACGGGACTTGATCGCGCCGTTTTGCCGGGCTCATAAGCTAAGTCTTTCTTTTTCCTTCTCGTTCACACACCGAGGACGGTGCTTCACTTAAGTGGGGGGGGGGGACGACTTAGCTTATTCGCTTGTTCTTAAAAGTATTATGCCGTGATGTGCTAAACTTGGTTTTTACTCGTTTCCGAGTCGATTTTTAGGCCGTTTTTCAAAATTTTCCAAGATTTTAACACCGCGTTATATGCATGCTGTTCACAATTGAGTGGTGAAAGGTCTTTAGTTTTGTGAATGTTTCACAGTGAGTCTATATTGTCATGATACGGAACACTTTTTAATACACGTTTGACGACGGTTATGCTTATCACAATTACTTTACACACCTGTACCCCTAGTTTCGAGGCGAAATAGAAGGATTGGCCTTGGTAGGAACACGGGATGACAGTTTTGGCGTTCTTTTTGACCCTACTTTAGCCAAATAAGCCTGAGCCGAATGTTTGACCTTCGTAGCCCCTCTCAGCCTTGATAGAATGGTCCGACCACCATTCGCTTTATAGCCGTTTCGTTGCTTAGTCAGAAACCTACCCTTGAGCCTTATTTTGGTCACATTCCCTTCATTTGACCCTACGAGTGGACTTAGTCTCTTGTTAAACCACACTTGCCAAGGCAAGTGTGTGGTCGGGGGAGATGTTGTTGTTGAGTCGGGGTGTTGTTTCTTCAGTTTTAGAGCTATAAGGAGAGGAGGAGCTCAGTGGGGCTGGATGCTCGGGTTTCATTTCAAAAAAAAAAAAAAAAATTCAAATCAAATAATTGTGTTGTATATAGAAATAAAGGGTTGAAAAAGGCAATGATCTTAAAGCAATGATGATGTTAGGGTTGGGATAGTTAAGTATTCGAGCTCACCTCACGACACTTGAAACACAGTCGAGTTTGGTAATGAGTTCGGGTATTTTAGTGTCCTATAGTTCCCAAAGTGTTGAAAATGATCAAAAAGGAGTTTGGATGGTTTGTATAGTAAAGAAGACGTGGTACGTGTTTGGATTATGTTCACTCGTATTCCTTTTCTCCAGTTTCCCAAATTACCCTTTTCGATTAACCGAATCTACCCTAGCCTAACGTTATAACCATTCAAGTCCTGCTGGACCGTGTTTAACCTTGGCTAGTCCCGATTAGTGGAGATTCGAGGAAGGGCAGGATTGTGTAAAGTCATTTGTCCGGTATTCCAAGCCCTAAATCGTATTAAGTATAAGTCGTCGTCATTCAACACACACTCACTCCGTGTCATGATCTAGTAGAGTCAAAGTAATACATTCACTTAACTAAGTTCTTTTCACCTCGATATTTTGAAATGTATGCATGTACCGTAAAGTTGATTCCTTGGTACTGTTTGAACGCCTAATTTACTCGAGGACGAGTAAAGGCTAAGTGTGGAGTGGTGATAGGAACCAACTTTACAGTACATTTCTGTACAGTTCAGCCCACGATTATCACATTTCTGGCATGTTTCGGGTGAGTTTAGACCCTATCTTGAGTATTAAATGAGGATTTATTGCACGGCGAGTGACTGTCGGTTTTCCGTAAACTCGACCTTATTTTAGCATTTTATACTAGTTTCTACCGAGCACCCGTAGTTTGCAGGGTTATGCATTTTCGTGTTGTTTTCATATGGATGCAGGACTAGGGTGTCTCGAGAGCCTGAAAGACGAGAAGTATGAAGTTTAGACGTGCCCGAGGCGAAACACGGAGGTTGAAGGTGAAAAAGTGAAGATTGTGGTTACAAATGGCTGTCCGGACGGACAAGGTGTTGTGTCCGGACGGCTAACTCACTGGTTTTTGGGAAAACTTGGATGAAGAACCCGTCCGGACGGACAGAATCAGCATCCGGACGGACGGAGAAGCATCCGGACGGACAAGAGCATGTCATCCGGACGGACATCTATGCATCCGTCCGGACACCCGGAGAATCAAGAACAGTCCGGCCGGACATTGAGGATATCCGGACGGACGAGAGGTTTTTCTATATAAGGCGCTCATTTTCTCACAACGGCCAAGGAGAAAAAGGAGGGGCGATAATATTAGATAGTTTTGGAGATTTTGGGCGATTTTCTTCGTCTTTTAGAGTTAGACTAAGTGTTATATATCATTAGAATCCTCATTCAATCCCCTCTTTGATCTACTAACTTTTAGCTTCGATCCGTAACTTTTCACTTGACAAAAATTTGATCTTTTGTAAGCACATTTGGCACCTCCTTCAAGTTGAGTAAAATAAGTATGTTCTCTTGTTATTTTATTGTTGTTATGATGTTTTTCTCCCATTTTTATTGCTTAGATTCAAGTATGAGTAGCTAGATTCCTCGTATGGTTGAACTATTTGAAGGCGGGTGAAACACCGTTAGATTGATGAACCGGGAAGTAGTGTAGTGCGTAAATAAACGTTCTAATTAATAATCCGTATCTCGAAACTTGTTTGAATCGTTTTTGAGCTAGATTGATCACCTAGTTCACCATTGCACACACTTAGCTTATAAATGTATGTTGCGGCGACGTGTGGGAACGGGGTTTCGGGACTGTAGAAGTTTTGGGCTTGAAAGGTAGTTTGACACCTACCCGTGTACTAGATTGACGCCCTAGTCATCAAGTCCAGTCCCAATACGGGGTTTGTCCTATGAGTTATCGTTAGACGGCAAGGTAGAGTAAGGCACACTTCCGGGGTCATCTTTCTGAGGGTAAAGTAATCCGCTGAAACGTAGTTCGGCCATACCTCTTTTAATCGTTTAGAATTCCGAGTAGTGTAATCTTTCTTTTATACAATAGTATAACTTCATATCTATCTGTTTGACCTGAACTGAGTGCTAAGTCAACTGTGGTATTCAAAACCAATATCTGTGGGTTCGACCTCGGACTCCTCAAGCACTATCCTACAATCAACCCGGTCCACTGCCGGTTAGAAAGTAGATTTTGCTAAGGTTTCGAGTTTTTACTTGATCGACCGGACCTAGAAAATCCGCTTATCAGTACTTCACACTCAGTAGGGTAAGTTCATCCATGATTGCATTGAATCTTGATTCCATTTGCTCAATGGTTTCATTGGGTTTCATCTTGAACTCCTGGAACTTCTTCTTTGCCACACTGATCTTGTTCTTTTTAATTGCATCAGTGCCTTCACAGAGTAATTGCAACTTATCCCAAAGTTCCTTTGCAGTCTTGCAATCTTTCACCTTCATATACATATTGCTATCCAAAGTTCTGTAAATGATATCAATAGAAATATTGTTAAGATTTGCTCTTTTTCTATCTTCATCAGTCCATTCCCTTTTTGGTTTTGGAATGTACTGTGTCTCATCTCCCACTGTTACTGACTTGGTAATCTCCAGTGGTCCATCTGTTAGCACATCCATCATTTCATCATGTGTTGCATCTAGATAAGCCTACATACGACGTTTATACTCATCAAAACGATCTAAAGAACACATCAACATTGTTCTAGCATACTGGTTGTTATCCATGATGCAAAGCTTTGAAAATCAGAAACTTGAAAAAGTTTTTCAAAGTATTTTCACAAGCACAACAAGTAGGATTACTTCAGAACAGAAGCACTTTGCTCCGATACCAATTGTTGGTGCCTTGAAAAGGCTTTGGTTAAGTTTAGGGGGGTGAATAGACTTAACACTTAAAACTTTTGGAGTTAACAAACTCAGCAACTTCAAAGACAGACTCGATACTTGATAGAGTCCGCTAACACTCGCATAGTCCGCCGATTGTTGAGTTTACTGAATTTGTGCAGTGGAATTATATCAAAAATTAAGCCTATTACTTGTTGTTAAATATGGTACCAAGTATTAGATACTCAGTAGTGTATGTGTGTGAATTCAGTTGCTAGATTCAGTAGATTGATGTGTAAGATAAACCAAGTGCAGAATATAAATGCAGAAAGTAAATAGGCAAATTTTATAGTGGTTCCAGGTGGTGTAATCCTGTCAGTCCACTCTTCTCCTGTGATGTTGGAGGTAATTCAATAGAGATCTTTAAAGTAGCTGTTACAAAAATCTATATGTTGCTTGTCCTTCACCAATAACTATGGCTTCACAAACTGAACACTTGGAACATGTGAGATTGCTGCTCCAAAGTCTTCCACTGGTCCTTGAAGGGTAGAATTGCCTCTTCACCAGCTCCACCACAAACAACATTCTTTCACACCCAAAGATGCTTCACTGTCTTCAGTAGATTTCTTGTAAAAGAAAGATTGAATCAAGTAAGTGATTCGGCTTTCACGACTTGATCGGGATGATATGATCAGCAGCTTGATGTCTTCAAGTGTGTAAACTTGATGCAGCTTGAATGCAGATTACACTTGAAGAATATTTCTGGATCAGTATATTAAAGCTCAGTAGGGTCAGCAGGGTGTTTTTCTTGATCAGAATTTGAAGCTCAGGAGTCTCTGTATTTTTCTATTAATGTTCATCAATTTTCATCACTTGTATCTGAATTAGGAGTCCTCTATTTATAGGTAGGAATCCTTGTGACTTATGTTTGAAATTCAAACATAGACGTTTCAGATTTGTCTCCATATTGACTTGCTTTTTCTGACTATTCCTAGGACTGACACTGTCAGATTCCTTTTTGACAGTTTACAGTCTGTCCACCCTTTGACTTGTATCCATTGGATAAAGGTCTGAATCATCCCAACGTCCATTTGATCTTAACCATTGATTTGTTTGATAAAATCAGAGGTTGTTAGCTGTCCCTTTCTTGTAATCTTCCAATGTAGCCTTTGATTAAATCAAAATATGTGTCCAGCAGGTTCCTGAGAATGTAAGTCTGCTGATATACACATCAGTAAGCTTGTCCTTATAATGCTGTGTTTAAAAACACTTCAGCTTACTGTCTTTTATCTAACTTTTATTTATGAAGTTAGATTACACCTTTTTGCATATAACTAAGTTCCAATCATCACTTAACTTGTGGAACTAAGACCTTGTACACAAGGTATATGTAATCAGTTTAGGTCATCACAGACTTCCTTAAATTATGATTCCATATCCTTGACTTTAATTACTAAGTGTGATCCCTTAGCCTTCAATCACTGAGTTTGAGCCCTCAGCCTTCAGTCTTCAGCAGGTTCCTGACAAGTCTACTGACTCAGCAACCCTACTGATCTAGACTAGTCTGCTGATGTAAATCAGCTGACCTTTTTCAGTGCTTGTTTGATCAAACCTATACAAGATCAAACCCTAATAAACCTATACATTTGATTTAGACATCTTTTTGCATTTGATCATACTTTTCTTCTCCTATCTCTGAAGTTCGAACTTTGAATATCCCAAGTTTCTGATAACATGGGGAGTATTATTTCTTGCAAATAACTCCCATGTAGTTATTCCTTTTTTCTAACTTAATTCATTAAAAAATATAATATTCTGATTTTACCAAAAGACCTTTTTGCCATTTTTCGAAAATCCAGGATGTTACATTCTTCCTCCCTTTAATGAAGTTTCGTCCTCAGAACATGCCTGAACCTACTCCTCATTAATATTAGATATCAGATATGCATAATGTCTAAATTCACACTCATTAATATTGATATCATCCTTTTCAAAAAAAAAATCGATATCATCAAGTGATTTGGACTTCAGTATTTTCAACATCAAGGCTTTCATGTGTCCAACACTATTGATCCTATAATTCATGCTTAATTACCACTCTAGATTATTTGTAGATGTCACACACCTTATATAATCAGTCCTTCAGTCCAAACATCTTAAGTTCTGCATATAACATATCATTGACTTTGAGTATCCCATTAAAATGTTTTCATCAGCTTTCTCATCAAACGCGCTTAGCTGATCTTTGCCATTATTGTGGACAAAACATTTTTCTCCAAACATATGTAGATGTGATATGTTTGGTCTTCTTCCATTCCATAGTTCATATGGAGTATGATGTTTGTTGATTATCGATCTGTTTTGTGAATAACAGGTTGTGCTTACTTCTTCAGCCCAGAATCTCAGAGGTAGGCCTGCTTCAACTATCATTGTTCTAGCAGACTTTTTGAGAGTTATGTTTCTTCTTTCTGCTACACTATTCTGTTAAGGTGTTCTGGCATCTATTAAATGGTGCTTGACACCATTTTCTTCAAAGTAACTTCTGAAGACTTAATTCAGGAACTCCGTGCCTCTACCTGATCTAATCTTCACAACTTTCAGATCCTTCTCAATTTGCGATCTCTTCAGTAATCCTGGAAGTTTCTTCAAGGTTTCCTTCTTTTTATTCAGGAATACTGTCCATGTGAATTTTGAGTAATCATAGACAATTACTAGTGTGTACTTCTTTCCACTTACACTCACTAGAGTAACTGGGCCAAACAGATCCACATGCAGTAACTCCAGATTTCTTGTAGTTGACTAGTAAGACTTTGATTTGAATGAAACCTTGATCCATTTTCCTTTTTGGAAAGCATCACATATGCTTTCCTTCTTGAAGGTTATATCTAGAAGACCTTCCACAAGCCCATTCTTGGCTAACTTGTTGATTGATTTGAAATTTAGATGGTTGAGCCTTCTATGCCATGTTCACTTTGCTTCTTGTCTTGACTGAACCACCAGGCATGTCTCTTCTTTGGCAGTGCTTCAGTCCACAACATACATGTTGTCATCTCTTTTTCCAGATAGTACCACAGTGTTGGTTCGCTTGTTGATGATATGACATCCTTCCTTGTTAAAGATGACATTGTATCCCTTGTCACAGAACTGGATGATGCTCAACGGCTAGATTGAAATTCAGTCCTTTGATATATGTAACATTTTGTATTTTCAGTCCAATCTTTATCAGATGTCCTTCTCCCTTTGCGAGTCCAGACTTCTCCTCTTTCCTCCAAAGGCTACTTTGGGTCATTCAAATGCCCAGAAGTCCCTCAGACAGTGTTTGCTTCATGTCATATGTCTGGAACATCCACTTTCAATGTACCAAACCATCTTTAAAACATATTAAGTATTTTTAGGTACCCAACACTGTTTGGGTCCATATTTGTCAGACCTTATCCCACTTATCCCTAGAACATAACCAAAAGGTCTTTTTCTGGGAGGGTTGAAATCATCAACCTCATAAGTGTAAGGCATAGCAGAATATCTTTTGACAGGTTGTCTGAAGGTATTCTAAAATACGTTTCTCCCTCTTGGTACATTGTCAAACTCTTTCACCCTCCAGTAGAATGGTGGTGGTCTGTTCTCAAAGTTCATTCTATATCCAAGACCAGTTCTGTTCTGGTTTCTCTTGAATATAGAGTTTGATTTGGGAGTAGACTTTCTTTTGTTTTCTGGAGGGTGAACATTCTATTCATCATTTGAGGAGTAAAGTCTCATTTACCCTTCACTACAACCTTGCGTTACTAGGCTGGTTGTATGATGAACTTCTCTTATTTACTGCGCTGGTGCTAGGTCTGACCTTATCAAGATTGTTTCCAGGTCCGATGCCTTGCTCAGGTATGAACTTAGGACCAACTTTGGTCTTAAGTTTATACTTGTGCTTTTTATCAGATTTGATACTATCTTGACTGTCATAGCCTAAACCTGACTTAGAGCCAAACATTTTTGGAGGTTTATAGGCTGGTACTGAGGCAGACTTGGCTGATTTGTTGACACCGGATGAGTCATCATCCAGTTTCTATTTATTAGTTGAGTCTAGTTCTTTACTAGATTGGTTAGCTTTTAAACTTCAGTTCAGTCATCAACCTTTTATTTTCTCTTCTCGAATCTTCACATTCCTTTTCTAGAATTTCATGATTAGTTTGAATTTCTTAAAACCTTATCAAGATATTCTGAATTGATTAGTCAGATTCATGAATAGTCTTATAAGGTTGTGTAGTGCTAAAACAGGAAACATATGCCTTAGAGGTTGAAGCACATGAAAGTACCTATGTTTCTTCTATTTCCTTGGCCATCAGACATATGTAGGATTTTTCATCCTTAGATCTGGATGAGCAGCGGTTGTGACTTGATTCACTATCACTGTTGATGCTACTGGAATCTGCTTTTAGAGCCTTCTTGCTTCTTCTCTTGTCTGATTTGTGCCTTTTTCTCTCATCATCTATGTTCTTTATTGCAACTGGTGTTGGGCAGTCCCTTTCGAAATGCCCTGGCTTCTAGTAACTGAAGCAGAGTGATTCTTCCTATCTTTTCTCATCTCTTCTTCGATCTTTGCTACTTCGGTCATGACTTCTCGAAGACTTGCACCTTGATGAATCTCCCTTCTTCTGTCTTCTGGAGAACTTTTCAAATCTTCTCATTTGAAGTGTAATTTGCTCTTTCATCTCTTCAGTGTCTCCGCTGGTGCTGTCAGCAGACTTGTTCACATTCTTCAACCGGTTACTCTACTGAGGTGCTACCAATGCGTTGGTCTCCTGTGCCTCAGCTTTGTGACCATCTTTATTGTTCAGTTCGAACTCATGAGCCTTCAACTCTAACATCCGAGTGAGCGTTTTAGTCTCATTCAGCTTTAGGGTTCCTTGTAGAACATCTAATTTGATCTTCCACTTCTCTGGTAGGCCTCTCAAGATCTTCTAGAAGACTTCTTTCTGAGTGTAGGTTTGACCAAGCTGATGCAGTTCACTCGTAATGGGTAAGAACCTGATGTCCATCTGCTCCATAGTTTCTCTAGGCTTCATCTTGAAGTTTTCAATCTTTTGCTTGGACACTGATAGCTTGTTCTCTTTGACTGCCTCTGACCCTTCATTGATCAGTGCTAGCTTGTCCCACATCTTTTTGACAAACTTGCAATCTTTAACCCTCATGAACATATTGCTGTCAAGGGTCTTCAAGATCATATCCTTTGCAACAAAGTCCAGGTTTACTCTTTCCTCTCTTCTATGGAGCACTCAACATTTGGCTTCTCTATCTATTTGCCTTCATCACCCACAATTATGACCTTTTTCATAATATGAATTGGACCTTCTGTGATGACATCAATCATCTCTTCATGGGTTGCTTCAAGATAAGAATACATACAAATTTTATATTCCTCAAAGTTGTTTACACGAAACATAGGGATCTTATACAGGAACCCTTGTGACGCCATGTATGCAGATTTTAAAGATAAAATCTTTCTTTGAAAAAAATTGATCTCTTTGTTACCAGAAATTAGATCTGAACAGGTTCTGATACAAAGAACACTTCTCTAATACCAATTGTTTGTTCCAGAGGAAATCCATGAACAAAGGTAGGGGGTTGAATGACCTTGTTCACTATTTTTCAAAATCACTTTGAAAAGGTGTTATGCAGTGGAGTGCCTTTAAAAAAATTAACACATTTTTCAAATAATTAAGATCACACACACAAGACAAGTAAAATTAAAAAAAATAAATTGTGGAAGGTAAATACGTAAAGTAAAGAGCACAAAACATATAGAGGTTCAGGGTGGTGTAATCCATTAATCCTCTGTTCTCCTAGGATGATTGGAGAAATTCACTATTGTTTTTGTTACTCCAATACATCAGAGTTGATTGTCCTTGACAACGCCCAGTTGCTTCACAATCCGAGTAATCACTCCCTTTCATTCTCCAACAGCTTCAGTGACTCTACTCTTGTTGTTCCTTCGGCAAATCCTTCAACTACTATCACGACTTGCAGTTCCTTGATAGAGGATTTATGTGTCTACTGCCACAGTCCTTCAAAGCCCTTAGCTTCTTCACTGATCGAGAATACCTTTCAAGATTAATAAGTTTGAATCAAAGTAATTCAATGATTTCAAGCTCTGACTTGATTTATATTGATTTAGCTCCTTAGGATTTCTGAGGCTTGAATATTCTGGATAATACTTTGAAGATCAAGAATTGGGATTTTGCTAGATCAGAGGATCTGCATTTTTCGTTGTGTATTCTTGTTGTTGATTTTTGATCAATTCCTCTATTTATAACCTTGAATTCTCTATTCGTCCGTTGGTGCGAATTCAATGCCTTTGATTCTTCCAGATTTAATATTCATGAATTTCATGATCTTTGTCTCTAATTTAAATAGCCTAACATTTCTCCATGATTTCCTCTGAATTAATCACCATGTCATTCCTTAATTCTCTTGTTATTTAAGAAAATTTTCAATGGTGAACTGAATTTCTATCTTGTCAGTTGTCTTTGATTTGCTAAGATGAATCCTATTCAGGTGACTGTTTACTTAACTAGATGCTTCTCTGCTGGTCTAACTTCACCGATCCTTAATCTACCGAACTGGTTTTCTTTTCTCTGATCCTTTGTTTGGGGAAGATCAAAGTACACCATATTTAAGAATAGTCTTTCATAACATATCTGATTATACTTAGGTTTATTCAAAGTCATCACAGACTTACGTGGTTATAAGTCGTCATCACTTAATCTGATCTTTCAGTCTTCTACTTGGCCGATCCTTGATCTGGTCGATATTTCACCGAGCTGACCTATCAGGATACTATTACAGTGCTTAGTCTGATACATCCACACAAGATTAAACTTCTAGTAAGCTTATACAAACAATCATTTTTAGACTCAGTTAGACTTCTATAAAAGCTTGTCAGGACTATGCCAAAACTGAAATATTCTTATCAGAGAAAATGGAGCTCCACTCAGTTGTAGAAGCCCGGTCAAGACGTTCCTTGATCATAGTGTCATTTTTATTTCTTCTCAACATAAAAGGGTTTCCCTTAAAACCCATATCCATTAATTCACAATCGGACAAGGCTGATCAGAAAGTGCTCATTGGAGATTGTGACCGATCCCCCATTCCCTCTTTTTCATGAGAAAAAAAGGAAATTGTTGAAATCGCCAACCACTGTCCAAGGCAGGTGGGCTTCTTCTTTTAGACGCCGCAACAAGGACCAAGACTGTGATCTTTGAGATGCATCCAGATTGCCATAAAACCCCGTTAATCTCTATGGTGTAAACTTCATTTTATCTATTCGAATGTCTATATGACCATGTGAACTAGTATAGAGGGTTACCATAATGTCGGATGACCATAAAAGTGCATGACCCCTGCTTCTGCCAATTGATTCCACATAATAGCCATTTTGTATACCCAACCTTATACGAATTCCTTCCATTTTCTACTTGTTTGCTTTTGTCTCGCTCAAGAAGACAATTGTGGGTTTGTGTTCTTGTAGACTCTTAAAAGCTTTGATTGCTACCGGGTTACCCAATCTGTGACAATTCCAATCTAAAATGTGCATGGTTTCAGGATGAACATAATGGTAAGAAAAGAAAAAAAGGATATAAGTGAGGGAAAAAAACAGATCTCTTCCAAGGACGCAAAATGATCGGAGGTGTTGCTGGAGACCGGGGATAAGTCCCAATTGAAAGGTGGAGCCCTAGCCAGGGAGTTATGATGCCGCTAGAACACTTGCCCTAGCCGCCATTACTTACTTCAGTGTTGTGAAAAGGTGACTTGATCTCTACATTTGGTGGAACTAAGTCTAGGGTCAGTTGAGAATGATGGTTTGCTGATCGAGAGTATTCAAGGCTGGGAGGTCAGCTGAGTGAAGTGCATCTGAAGTCCATCTGTCAATAGAGCACTCTGCTGAGTTTTGAATACTACTTAGTTCTGCATCTGGTATGCATGGTTACACAACTGGTGGAGTCAGCAGTGTTTGGGTCCACATCTGGGACATTTATGGTAATTTTGACAAGACTTAATGGCGGTTAGTGTTTTGGATTCCTAGGATATAAATACCCAATGATGTAGTAAATGTAAACTGTAGAATCTTTATGATTTTCTGTGCATAGTAAAATATATCTGTTTCTGTCCTTGGAATAGTTGGTAAAGCGCCGAAAACCACGTTAAATCCAATGTTCTTTTTGTTTTTGTCATTTGTCAGTGCCATTAATCCTTTAGGTTTGAATTGCTTTTGTGTTTGTTCTTTCGTGGAGGGAAAGATTCACACATATGCTTTAACAAACTAGTATCAGAGCGTAGGTTCTGTATGGATTTTCAGTTGAATGGAGTTTAATCTTCACCAAGACCGTGGATGGTGCTAGCATTTTGGGATTAGAGTTTTTTTCTTTGGAAAGAAGGATGTCGGCAATTAATGTTTAGACTGAAAAATTTACAGGAAGAAACAATTTTAGTCTTTGGCAGATCAAGATGCATGCCTTGTTAAAGCAACAAGGGTTGTGGACTCCTTTATCCGGTAAAGGGGTGCCCGTTCTGGTGATGCTTCCAGACTGGAGGAGAAAGCACATTCAACCATAATGTTGTGCTTGTCCGATGAAGTTATCAAAGAAGTTGCTGAAGAGGACACCGCTGCCAATTTACTGTCAAATCTAGAATTCCTGTATATGACTAAGTCATTGACCAACAAGTTCTGTTGAAAGAAGTTGTTCATCTTGAGGATGCATGAGGGGACTCAGCTGATAGATCATATTGATCACCTAAACAAAATATTGCTAGATTTGTGGAATATTGATGTGAAGATAGAGGATGAAGATGCAGCTCTAATTTTTTGGTGTTATTACCAGCATCATATGAGAACATTGTGTAGTCCTTTGTAGTTGGGAAGGATACAATGGCTTTGGAGGATGTAAGGTCAGTTTTATATGCCAGGGAGCAAAGACACAAAGTAGCAAGGGCAGATAGTCAGGTTGTTGGAGTAGTAGTCATCAATAGTAGTGGGAAAGAGCATGGGCAGTCTGGAAAGAAGTCCAAGAAGACATGGTCCAAAGGTCTCTGACCTATAGATGTCTACAATTAGTGTAAAGAGCATGGACATTGTAAGTCCAATCATCCAAGGAGAAAGAAACAGCGAGAGAGCAGTTCTGGCACATATGATGTAGCAGCTGGGCATGACTCAGATGATGACATGGTTCTAGTGGCAGGGGAGTCAACACATCATGCGGATGTATGAATTCTAGAATCTGGAATATCCAATCATATTTGTCCACACATAAGTGGTTCTCAAGCTATGAGTAGATAGATTGATGACATATTTCTATGGCCAACAACAAGGTCCGCAATGTAGTTGGGATTGGCTCAGTGCATGTGAAGATAGAGGATAGTAGATTCTGCACACTGAATAATGTAAGACATGTTCCATAGATGACCAAGAATTTGGTATCTCTTAGTCTACTGGACAGCAAGAGGTTCAATTTTAAGGGTGAAGGTTGAGTGATGAATGTCCACAAATGTTCAGTTGTGGTTCTCAGAGGATTCAAGAGAGGGACCGTGTATATTCTACAAGGGTCTTCTGTATCTGGATCTGCTGAGGTTCACCAGTCACAGTTGAATAAGCTGTGACATATGAGACAGAGTCATATGGGTGAAAAGGGGATGCAGGTTCTTTCTAAGAGTGATCTTCTTGGGGGATGTGAGGTCAAGCACCAAGAATTTTGCAAGCACTGTGTGTTTGGGAAGTTTCACAGGGGCAAGTCCTCAAAATGGGTACATAACATAAAGTCATCACCTTGATTACATTCATTCAGATTGATGGGGGCCTTCAGGGTGGAATCATTTTGTGGTCACATGTACTATGTGTCCTTCATAGATGAATATTCAAGGATGATTTGGGTGGTGATGTTGAAACACGAGAGTGAGGCATTCAATAGTTTCAAGCAGTGGAAGGCTTTAGCGGAGAATCAGATAGGGAAGAAGAACGAAAGGGTTCGTACAGATAATGGTATGTAATTATGCTGGTCTGATTTTGATGAGTTTTGCAGAAATGAGGGTATTTCCAGACACTATATAGTCATGAATACTCCTCAACAGAATTGGGTAGCTTGGAGGCTAAATAAAAATCTTCTGAAGAGGGCAAGATGCATGCTCTCTAATGCTGGTTATCAAAGAGATTTTGGGCAGAGGCTGTAAGAAAAACTTGCTTCTTAATCAACATGTGGCCTCACACAGGGATCAATCTCAAGAGACCAATTGAGATATGGTCAGGCAAGCCTACTGACTACTCAATTTTAAGGGTTTTGGAAGCACAGTCTACTATCGTGTTAGTGAAGGTAAGTTGGAGCCAAGGGCCAAGAAAGAAGTGTTTGTAGGGTACGGAGATGGAGTGAAAGGCTACCGAATTTGGTCATCAGTAGAGAACATGGTTATTCTCACCAGAGATGTTGTTTTCTGGTGAAAATTCTATGCTCAACTCATCAATGGAGGGGGTCTACTGAATCTGAAACCAAGCCGGTCAGATGAACGAGGGTCAGCTAATAGTCAAACAGGGGATATTAGTCAGCAGAGTATAGCTGTCAGGAGAGCTAGAAGAACTAATGTCTGGATTGTTGAAATAGTGTCCTAACCCCAATCGGGTTGGACCGGATCCGACCGGGTCAGATCATTTCTACTATTTCTTTATGTTGTACATATAATAAATGGCTTTCTATTATTATACATTTGTTGGACGTGTTGCTTAACGCTATCCATGATCATTAGGTGTGAAGGGCATTTTCGTAATTTGCACTTTGTGCCTACGGCCAACATATTCGGAAGTCTATCGGGTCACACACATAAGACATCTAGCCGGATTAAAATGCGGTTATAGCGATAACCAAATAAGGAAAGTTTTATCTCGACTATAAAGTGTTATAGTGGTGAATTAATATGGTGGTATTTATTTATTATAAATAAATTAAATACAAGATATTAATTATGTTGATTAATCAAATATATATTTGTATATATGTAAGTGGCGAAATTTATCGTGTATATTGGTACACATGTATTTTGCAAATTAATTAATCATAGTATTATATTAATTAAAGAATATTCCGGATGCCAATTTATGGCAATATGGGGCGCCACTTTCTAGTGTATGAGATACACTTGAATTGTGCAATTTAATTAATAGTATTATCATATATTAATATTAGATATTAATAGATTTTCATAAATTGATTTATGGTAATATGTTAATGATAATCAATATTAGATATTGACAATATCTTGGAAATATTTAATATGCGATATTAAATTAAATGAGATAAATCAATCAAAGATATGTTCCTTATTTTACTAGTAAAATGTTTTCTTTCTCTCCAATCTACTAGGAAGCTTTTCCTAATCAGATTGTGAGACATATGAGTCGCAGGTCTTGATTGAGCTAAAATTCACCCTCCAAAAAACAATTTATAAAGACTCGAAACCGTGGGCAAACTAACTCTCTAACCGACAGTGTACCGGGTCGATTGCTAGTATAGCTACAGGAGTACGAGGTCGAACCCAAAGGAAAAGTGTTTGTGAGTACCAAAGCGAACGTGTTACTTAGTCTAGGTTATCAATCTTTTTAAAGTGCTTGTATATTACAACGACACTAAGGTGATTTTTACTAACGAGTCTAAAGAAAGAAAAGGAAGAAAGAAGATTAACTACTCGGTTTTTTAACGTTATACTAAGGGACATAGCCGAACCATGATCAAAGTAGCTAGTTTCAACCCTAAGGGTAGACAAAACAGGGAGTGTGTATTATAACAAACGAACTCTCGCATTCAATTTCACGGGTGCGTGCTCCTAATTCCGGGGCTAAGGTCTGAAAAACTCTCTCCTAACACCTTATGCCATGTTAACTACCCTTCCCTTTAGAAGATTCACTAACAAGACATGTTATGCACTAGAGCCGCTTAAACGTTAAAACGAGTAACCTCACTTTGGGCCCGGGCTTAACAACTAAGCCGGGTCTACTCTGCGATCTTAAAACCCCTTTTCCCATACCTCCCCGCAAAATAACATATATAAGGTTGGTAGGTGAGATTACTAAATTAGGTGATCAATCTAATCTAGCGATGTTATAATAAGTTCTAAGACGTGAAACAAGCAAGATTAAACAATAAAAAGCACTACCCACTCTCAACTTCATCACCCAAAGGGTGATTTCACAAAATTTCATATGATTCGACTATGTTGGTGTTTAGCTACTCATTATAAAGATTAAATCTTGCATCAAACAGTAAAATAAAGACATAATAAGTAAGAGAGGAGAGAAATATACCATTAATTGAGAGAAATTCGAGTTGAGATCCAAAAAGTACAAAATAGAGAAGTAATTAAAAGGTGAAGACTTTGAGTTTGGAATTGAGATTTGAGCTTGGAAAGAGTAGAATCTAAATATGTTTAAGCTAATCTAAGCTAAGAGAAAGTGTTTTAAACTACTACAAAAATCGAGCAAAAGAGGGGCTAGGGTTAGCTAAGAGAGGGGAGAATAGATAAGTGAAATTCGATGGAATGGGGTATTTATAGGGGCAAAAATCTGCAGAAAAATGACTCCAAACGCCAATTTGGAGGTCCCCAAACGCGCGTTTTGCTTCATGTACTCTCTGTCCAAAATTAGCAGTTTGAAACGCCGGTTTGAGAGTTGAAATGCGCGTTTGAGATGATGCAGTTTTCTGGCTGCAGTAAAACCATGATATCTTCTCGTGTAGAACTCCGATTTGAGTGATTCAAAATGCGTTGGAAAGATCTTTCAATTATCTACAACTTTCATGAAGAATCCATGACCATAATATGCCTACATAAAAGGTCAAATTGCTTCTGAACAGAACATAGGGGTTGAGATACTAACACTTCTCCCCCCTTTTCTTCATTTTTCTTCTTCCTAGGTTCATTTTTGCACCTTGATCATACTTCTCATCATAAATCTTCGCCTTCCGGGTTCTCGTGACACCTAGACCCTACAATCTCATGAACGAACAAGACACACAAACGATTCTGGAGGGTAAAAGTGCTCGGAATGGGGTTAATATCAACAAAAATGAGGCTTTACCATCAAAAGATGATAAAAGCCCTTGTGCTATAAAAACATGTGATACCAACCCGTTTTGAGACCTTAATGTGTCAAAATATACCAAATAGGCATCAAAATGGGGGCAAAAAGAGTGCCGGAGTCATGCAAAGTTGACTCCTTTCAGGTCTCTCTATATAAGAGAGGGATTGACTAGCGTACATCACAATTCAAAGAGACTAATAGTTCTTGTGAAAAAATAAAGAGCTTCCTAGAGAGAGTTTTGAGAGAGAGAAAATGTCGGTCTAGCAACCGAGTTTTTCTAGTAGCAATCCAGGATGGGATTCCGGCGGGTTGTTCGTGTGGATCAACGGCAAAGGTCCAACACTTGGGTGGCTTCGTGTAGAAACTACAAACGTATATAAAGCGACGATCTATTATAAATCATCCAAGGTATATTCTACGTCTACTTCTTTTATGCTTGTTGCTTAAACGAAATCGATCTTGGTAAGAAAAGTAAATAAATTTTAAATTCCGCTGCATTCCCGTGTAGATTTCCTAACATGGATACCTCTCAAAAGGTATGAGTTTGATGAAATAGTTTGATTTGTGCTTCAAGTTTCAGAGGAAGTAGATGTTTTGAACCATCTACTTATAGGGAAGCAGTGACATGTTCTGAGTCATCCCAATGGTTGGATGCCATGAGAGATGAAATTGAGTCATTACTGAAGATTCAGACTTGGGATCTGGTCAAATAGCCACAAGGCAAAAGGGTTATTACTTGCAAATGCGTCTTCAAGAACAAGGAAGGAATGACATCTCCAAAATGAGTCATGTATAAGGCATGTTTGTTGCAAGAGGGTTTAGTCATAAAGAAGGGGTGGACTTTGAAGAGATATTCTCACCAGTGGTCACACAAACTTCAATATTAGTGTTACTAGCTTGGGTGGTACAACAGGATCTTAAACTTGAGCAGTTGGATATGAAGACGGCCTTTCAACATGGTGAGGTAGATAAGGAGATATACATGGCTCAGCCAGAGAGGTTTCAAGTTCCTGGGAAGGAAGGGTTTGATTGTAAGTTGAAGAAGTCCGTGTATAGACTAAAGCAAGCTCCAAGGCAGTGGTATAAAAGGTTTGATAGTTATATGATCCAGCTTGGTTATAACGAAAGTCCATATGACTGTAGTGTTTATCATAGTCGGCTGAGAGATGGATCATACATCAATCTTGTCTTGTAGGTGGATGACATATTGATAGCTACAAGAGAGAAGTCGGATATTCAGAGTCTGAAAGACCTTCTCAGTGCTGAGTTTGAGATAAAAGATTTGGGTGTAGCCAAGTAGGTTTTGAGGGTGGAGATCTTTAGAGATAAGAGTCAGAGGAAGCTGTTCCTGTCTCGGCAAGGTTATTATATACAGAAGATTTTAGCCAGGTTTGACATGTCAACTGCAAAACCAATAGATACTCTTATGGAATCAAACGGTCATCTATTTGTTTATGCTTCACAATCAGCATGGGAGAAGGAATATATGTCAAAAGTTCCCTATGCTAGTGCAGTGGCCAGTCTAATGTACGCCATGGTTTGCCCTAGGCCTGATTTGGCTCAGGAATTCAGTGTTGTCAACAGGTTTATGGCTCAGCCAGGAAAGGAACACTGAAAATTTGTGCAAAGGATGTTTAGGCACCTTAGGGATAAAACCGATATTGGTCTCTTTTATGGAGGTGATACTCAGGTCTGATCACGGGTACTGTGATGCTAATTATGCAGGTTATGTGGACAGCATGAAATCAATGATTGGTTATGGTTTTACATTGAAGAATTCAGTGGTCAGCTAAAAGGCAACTTTGCAGACAACATTAGCCTTATCAACTATTGAGGCAGAATACATGGCTCTTACTAAAGTAGCCAAGAAGGGCATCTGGTTGAAGGGACTAGTCAGTAATTGGGGCTACATCAGGATCAATTTGAGATACATTGTGACAGATTGAGTGCAATATGTTTGGCTAAGGATCAGTTTCATCATGAGATAATTAAGCATATAGATGTGAGGTATCATTTCCTACGGAATGAGAAGAGGGTTCAAGTGAGGAAGATCAGCACCAAGGAGAATTCTTCTGAACATCAGGAGTTAATAATCTGAATTCTGGATACTCAGTTGAGGAAAGATCATTAGAGTGGATCCTGTGGAGAAGTCTGGTACAGTACATCCTGGCATTGACAAATGCATCTGGTACAATACATCTGATTATGCAATCTGGTTGATTTGAATGAGAGTTCAAGTCAAGTTGGAGATTTGTCAAAAGGTGACTTGATCTCTACATCTGATGTAACTAAATCTAAGGTCTGCTGAGAATGATGGTCTGCTGATCGAGAGTATTCAAGTCTGGGAGGTCAGATGAGTGAAGTGCAGCTGAGTCCATCTGTCAGCAGAGTAGTCTGCACAGTTTTGAATACTGCTGAGTTCTACCTTGTTACACAGCTGGTGGAGTTAGCAGTGCAGGGGTCCATATCTAGGGCATTTATGGGATTAGGTTTAGGATTTCTAGGCTATAAATACACAATGATGTAATCAATGTAAATTGTAGAATCTTTGTGATTTTCTGTGCATAATAAAATATTTCTATTTCTGTCCATGGAGAAATCGGCACAATGCCGTAAACCACGTTAAATCATGTGTTCTTCTTGTTTCTGTTATTTTTCAGTGCCATTAATCTTTCACGTTTAGATTGTTTAAATGTTTGTTCTTTCTTGGAGAGCAAGATTCACACATCTGTTTTAACAAGTGTGATTTTAAAATATCATACCCTAACAAGATAAGATGAAAAATTAAGGAAAATGATACGTGCACAACCCAACCTTAAACAACCTATTCCACCACACATTTTTTCCCCGATGATTAAGGTGTGCAACTCATTGATTGATGTAGGTCCTTCATAATCTACGGTTAAAAATTGTGATGTGGTGATATATTGTGTAGTGGATGTATCACTACTCAAAATTAAATCCGTACTACATCTTACCAGACGTCGCCATCAATTGTCAAATTTGTTTCTCTTTATTTAAGTTTGGGAAAACGAATCGAGTGATAGCCCTTAACGACGGTGACACAAAATAACTAACGGAAGGAAAAAGATAAAACACAAAATTTACGTGGTTCGGTCAATATGACATCCGTCAACGAGCGAAAGGGAAAATATTATTATTGTGGATAATACAAAACAACTCTTCTGAAGCACAAACATTAAGTTATGGCAATAGAGTTTATCATAAATCATACAACTTAGTGATGCATCTAAAACCAAATGCTAAATGACTTATGACGATGATGGATATCGTCCAAGACCAATTCCGGGCCGTAATTACTTTTGTGGCAACTAATTCAAGAACAATTTAACAAAGGGATGGTGTTTGGGAGTATTTTTAGACTGAGCCTAGGTTATTTTCTCAAGTTGCCAATGTATCCAGTTAATCAATCAGGAATCAAGTCTTTCGTAGTTCCTTAGGGAACGTTTATATAGAGGACGTTTCGTCTCTTTTCTTGTCCAACAAGGATTTTATTTCTTAATCCCTAAGGATTATCACGCATGTATCCCTTTAATTTAGGGATAATTATGAACACATTTGAATGTTAGGATTAGAGTCATTATATCTTAAGATTCTTTCCATATTTATCCTATAATATAGGAAAGTGGTTAAATATCAGATAAGGAAAGCTCTGGCTGACCTGCAGTGAGCTTCTTGGGTCCTCTCAACCTATGCTGCTCTGCCAGCCCTCCACTATGATCGAGCCGACCATTGGTGGTCTGTTCGGTAGGGCATGCCAGACCTCCCACCTGGGGTTATGGTCTGTTCTACAAATCGCTATTGGGCTCCTGGACTTTAATGTTGTTACTTTTCTCTTCATTTATTATATAACCATCATATGAATGAAATGTGGCTAGGGCTAGTCCGATCCTCATCATAAGCCCCCGAGATCTGCCTGAGCTTGGATGTTCAGGTCGGATCTAATCTGGGTGGAACTCATCTCTGTCCCTTAAACCTGTAGAAATTTCACAAGGATTGGCTCTGCCATATGGTAGAATTACCGTTATGACGCTATCATAATGTCCTGAGAAACAAGGCTTTTCTGTCCACGCTTTCATAGTGGGCTCGTGCCCCAAGATTGTGCTTGGGCTTATAACCCCCATCGTATCACATGTCCTCTCACACATTTGCCGTCTTCTGCTATTAAACCGAAGATTTGGAGTTACTCTGCCGATTGTCCTTCCTCTTCTCAATCTTCTTTGTCACAAGTAAGCATTTATTCCTTCTACTAGCTTTTTTCCTTTTTTTGGTTGATGAGGGCATCGGCCCCTACCTGTAGCTCCGTTGAGGAATTGTTTAAATCTGAGTCTATATTTGAGAGTGAGGGTTTTGATTTTAGGATTGATCCATGCATTCCAACACCCCCAACCTTAATAAACCGTAGAGGCCTTGAACACCTAGTTTTACCCCCCCCCCCCCCCCCCCCCCCCCACTTTGCCCATTTACCTTCTGCTCTTAGTTCTTCTTCAGGGACCTCTAAGTTTGTGTTGTCATTGAAAGCACACATGGCTTTGAGGGCACAAATGGGCTACTTTGGTATAGACACTAAACTTACTCAAGGGAACATGATCTCTCTTTGCCATAGATATAACATAAATGTACGACTGTATTACCCACAGCTTCCTGCTGTTAGTGTTTGTGCTTCTCAACCCCCAGAGGGATATTGTACTGTGTACGAGAAGCAATTTGCTTGAGGCCTCAGGGTTCCCTTCTGCCCTGCCTTTTTAGCTGTGCTTGGGTACTACAATCTAGGAACTACCTAGATAGCTCATAATGGTGTGAGAGCCATTATCAGGTTCGCCATTTGGTGCCGAAGCATCAATCTCAAATTCACGGTGAACCTGTTCAGGACCTTCTACAAGTGCAAGAAAGTGAGAAAATGCCTAGATGGTACTACTTATCACGCCCGGTCGACTCTCGAAAAGGAATCCCCATCCTTTCTAAATGGGAGTCTTCTCCTAACGAGTGGAAATGCCGGTTCTTCTTCATCCGTCCTGAAGTGGAGATAGACCTGGGAGGTTGGAACACATTTGATCTGTCTGAGGATAAATGTCCTACTGATGTTAGTGGAAAGTTACTAAAGGGTATAAAGGAGTCGGGTATATATCTCAACTTAAAAAAGAATTCTTCCGAGCAGATTGATGCGGCTAAGCTATCCCTAGCTAGTCCCAACCCTTATAGGGTCCTTAATGATGCAGAGTACAAGACTTGTAGGGTTTTCTCTATCTTTTTTTAACCTTTACTGATTGCACTTGTTTTGACCCTATTATGTTCTGTTTTCATGCAGTGGCTGATTTTGCTGCCATACTAGCGGATGCTACCGAGGAAGAGGTGGATGTTGCCGATCCTAACCAGAGTCAGGGGTCTGAAAGAACCGTGGGTGCAAAACTTCCACCTTTTCGAGCTACGGGCACCCTCTTGGGTACTTTTAAGGCCCAGGCCTTGGCTGGACAACCTGATGATGCTTTGGTCTCACCCTCATCTCAACCTGCTCGAGAGGGTGTTGATTTTGTCGAGATAGACGAGTCTGATCCAGAGGGGCATGAAGAGCATTAGCTCCAATTGAGAGGCCGATCTAGGCCGGTGGTGGATGCTCAGGAGGGCAGGCCAAATAAGAAGGGTAGGTCTGCCACCCTTCCTGAAGTGCAGGACTTTCAGGGCCTGGAAGATGAGGCTCCGATTGTCCGGGAGCGACTTTCCGAGATGGCCGACAAGGAACTCGCTGCAGTTGTAAGTTTCCAATTTCACCCTTATTCTACCCTTCCATTCAGATGGCATTACTTACAGTAGACATGTTGTTGTTCAGGGGACCCGATTCGGTAAAGAGGTGCTGAAGAGGCTTGTTGGGGCCTCCGACACCAAGGAAACAATGAAGAATACGATCGCCGAGCTACACACTAGTCGGCAAAGGAAAAGAGACTTAGAAAAGTCCAAAGATGAAGAAATAAAGGCTCTAAAAGAGTAGGTCGGAGCTCAAGAAGCTAAGCTGCAAAAGGTTCGTGACCAATGTGCCGCTGAGCTTTAAGCGGCAGTTTACAAACATACTGGGGAAAAGTCCGAGTTGGAGCAAGCAGTGACTAAGCTTCAAACAGAAAAGAATGATCTGGAGGCGGCTATCCCAGCTTAGATCGCCCAAGCTGTCCACGAGTACAAGTCTTCAGGACAGTTGCTAATGCATTGCTGAGCCCTGTGATGTGGCATGGTTTTACCTTGTGAATTGATGAGGCCAGAGTGCAGTTTGTTGATCTGTTCACTACCGATCTTCCCCACAAGATCATGTATAAACCTGGCTATGGAAAGGTCTATGATGACCGTTTAAAGAAGTTTAAAGACGGGGAGGACATTGGCACCAAATATGCTATTCGCCGTCCTGCTCGTCAAGGCTCTGAGCCAGTTCCTTTTTCATCAGATCAGCAACAAAATCCAACTTCTGAAGGCTAGAGTAGCCATTTTAGATTTTGTGCTTTGTTTTTGGTTTTGACTTCCGCATATTTTGAAATATTTTCAGATTGTACTCTGTGTAATAATTCGGGAACGTGTATATATATACTTACATGTTCTACCCCCCAAGTATGCCATGCATTACTTTTGGTTAGTGGGTGGCGTACTTCTGTTGCTTTTGTCTTTAGTTGTTGATTCTGACCTGTAATTTTCTGATCGCATTGTCTGTCCTGAAGACTTAGGGAGTTTGCCTTTGCAATCTTGTTGAGTCTGACCTGCAGAACTCAGATCGAATTGTCTGTTCTGCAGACTTAGGGAGTTTCCCTTTTTGAACTTGCTGAGTCTGACCTACAGAACTCATATCCAATTGTCTGTCCTGCAGACTTAGGGAGTTTGTCTTCGCGAAATTGCTGAGTTTGACCTGCAGAATTGAGATCGAATTGTTTGTCCTCCAGACTTAGGGAGTTTGTCTTTGCAAACTTGCTGAGTCTGACCTGCAGAACTGAGATCGAATTGTCTGTCCTATACACTTAGGGAGTTTTTCTTTGCAAACTTGCTGTGTTTGACTTGCAGAACTCAGTTCAGTCCAATTTATAGACTATGAATTTGTCCTGCAAACTTAAATAGGCCATACACACATATACAAATGGAAAACAAATTTCATTGAAATACTCTGATGTTTGATTACAACTTATTGGAAGAAAATTAAAATTAAAAGAAAAAGTGCATAAGTCTTGAACCTGTCCTAGACATAAAATTTGCTCAAGTTGTTGGCATTCCAGCTGTGAGGTATGGTCCTGCCATTAGAATCTGCTAGCTGGTATGCCCCCTTTCCATGAACTTTCACAATCTTGTAGGGGCCTTCCCAGTTCGGGTCAAGCTTACCTTGAGGACCTACCTGCTTACTTTATTCTTTCTCATCACCAAGTCTCTTTCTTTGAAGTAGGAATGCCTCACTTTGAAGTTATAATATTGTGAAATCTTTTGCTTGACCTTGCCCATTCTAATGAAGGCCACCTCTCTTGCCTCCTCTAGATCATCCTTGGAGTGTCTGAGTTCAGTGTCCCTCTCTTCCTCTGTATAAAGTTCTGACCGGGGTGAGGGAAGACCGATCTAGGCTAATGACTGCTTCACACCCATAAGCTAAGGAAAATGGTGTTTCTCCTGTAGCTGAGTTTGGCATAGTCATGTATGCCCACAATATGTTAAGTATATGCTCCACCCAATTTTCTCTTTCTTCTTCAAGCCTCTTCTTTAGGCCTGTTTTGATTTTCCTGTTAGTTTGTTCGACATGTCCGTTTGCCTGTGGATGAGCAACAGATGTAAAATGCTGCGTAATACCCAGCTCAACGTACCAGGATCGGACTGTCCTATCTTCAAATTGAGTTCCATTGTCGGAGATAAGAGACTTGGGTATGCCATATCTGCAAACTATGCTTTTCCATAAAAATTTCTATATAGATTTCGTGGTGATTGTAGTTAGAGCCTCTACTTCCACCCACTTGGTGAAGTAATCGATTGCTACGACCAGAAACTTAAGATTACCCGAAGCTCGGGGAAGTGGTCCGATCAGATCTACCCCTCATTGATCAAAGGGCCAGGGAGATACAATTGGAACCATGGTCTGAGAAGCTTGATGAGAGAGATTATCGTGCACCTGACACGATGTGCACTTCAGCACCAGCTCAGTTGCGTCTCGTTGCATGGTTGGCCAATAAAAGCCAAACATACGACATTTCATAGCCAAAGTTTGAGCTCCAGCATGGTTTCCTCAAATTCCCAGAGGAATTTCTCGAAGGAGATAGTTTCCTTTATTTTCTGAGGCACATCTGAGCCATGGAGCAATAAAAGATCATCTGTAAAGAACTTCATTAAAGAGGGAATACCTGATGGCCTAGAGCTTCAGCCTTCGGGCTTGAGATTTGTCTATAGGAAGAACTATGTCCATTAAATAAGAAACAATCGGATCCATCCAAGTACATTTTTGAGTAACTGACTAAACGTTCTTCTGATTATAACTGTGCTATGCTAGCTATTCCACCAGCACCTTCTTATTTGACACAAAGTTAGATGCTAACTTTGAAAGTGCATTGGCTTTCTTGTTCTTTAATCAAGAGACTTGCTCGATCTGTACAGACTGAAATTTTTTTAACAACAACTAGGCCACAACTAGATATTTCTTCATGGTTCTTCTTTGGCCTCATACTCTCCCTTAACGTGGTTTACCATAAGCAGGGAGACATTAAAAACCTGCAAATTAGTCGCTCCAAGTTTTATTGCCAACCTGAGCCCGGTAATCAGGGCTTCATACTCTGCTTCATTATTTGTAGGTTGGAACTTGAAGCGCAAGGCATATAGGAACTCTTCTCCATTTGGACTAATGAGCAGGAGACCTGCCCTTGCCCCTTCTTTGCTGGTTGCTCCACATACATTGTCCATAGTTCAGTTCGGATATTTGGCTGATCCTGCTCAATATTGATTGCAATACCTTCTGCTATAAAATCTACCAAGATTTAAGCCTTGATCACGGTTCGGGGCCAGAAGTCAAGGTCATATTCTTCCAATTCCACTACCCACTTCACTAATCTTCCTGAAGCATCAGGTCGTGCCAGTATCTGCCGAAGTGGCTGATCCGTCACTACAACTATTGGATGTGCTTGAATGTACGGCCTTAAATTTCCTTTAGGTATGCACTAAGGCCAATACCAGTTTCTTGGCATTCGTATATCTGACCTCAGGTCCATAAAGAGCTTTACTCACCTAAAATACTGGTCTTTGCGTATCATCTTGACCTCTGACCAGAACTGCGCTGACCACTTCTTCACAAATGGCTAAGTATATCAACAGGGTCTCTCCTTCCTATGGAGAGATCAAGGTTGGCAGCTCGGCCAAGTAAGACTTCAGATCGTCAAAGGCTCTCCTTGTTCCACTAGAACGGGCTTGTTTTCCTCAGAATCTTGAAAAATGGTCAAGCACGCTGTGCCGATCTGGATAGGAATCTGTTCAGAGCGGCCATACGTCCGCTGAACTTCTTTGATACTTTTTGGAGGCAGCATAGTCCTCAGTGCGTCAATGTAATCCGGAATTGCTTTAATCCCCTTTTTAGAGATCATGTATCCTAGGAATTACCTGATTTGACCCCAAACGTACATTTCTTTAGGTTAAGCTTCATCTGTGTTTGCCTCAGAACATCAAATACTTGCCTGATATCAATTAGATACTTTTCAAGAGACATGCTCTTGATTAGAAGGTCATCCATATAAACCTCAATACATCTGTCGATCTGCTTGCTGAAGATCTTGTTCACAGCTCTTTGATATGTTGCTCCAGCGTTCTTCAAACCAAATGGCATGGTTATATAAAAATAAGTACGAAGCTTGGTTACGAACGAAGTTTTCTCGGCGTCTTCCAGATCCATCGCGAGCGGTGGTAACCTTTGTAGGCATCTAAAAATGCAAACACTTCAGAACCTACAGTTGAGTCCACCAACCGGTCAATTTTCGGCAGAGTATAGCAATCCTTTGGACCGGCCTTGTTCAGGTCTATGAAATCTACACACATGCGCCAGCATCCGTTTGGCTTTTTGACTAGAACTGGGTAAGCCAGCCAGTCCGGATAGACCACCTTTTTAATAATGTTTGCTTGGAGCAGCTTTGTCACTTCTTTATCTATTGCTTCCATTCACTCCTTGAAGAAATGCCTCTTCTTTTGCCGAACAAGCTTCCTATTCGGGCCACCATTCAGTTTGTGTAGTGCCAGCTCAAGAGACAATCCTGGCACATCTTCGGCCTTCCATGCAAAAACGTCTCTTAATTTTCTCAGTATACTAACAAGGTATCCCTCATGTTGTTCTGGGATCCAAGAACTGATGTTTATGGTTAGGTCCTTTTGTCATCCCAAAGACCAACTACTTCAACTCTATCTTCTGAGGACCAACTTTCCTTATCTTCTGGTAGTAATTCTTCCACTAGGACTTGTTGTACCATCATTTTTCTAACGGTGGCCGTGTAACAGCTCCTGGCTGTTTCCACATCACCCTTAATTTCTACCGAACCCTCAAAGGTAGGGAACTTCATACTGATGTCAGTGGGAGAACGCAGCTCGGAGGTTGATCAATGCAGGTCTTCCCATGATGACATTGTACGCCGATGGTGCCTTGACGACCACATAATTGACCACAAGTGTCCCCCCCTTGGTTCCTTTCCAAATGTGGGGGTTAATCTGATCATACTCACAGGATGAACTGACGGCCTAGCGAATCTGAACAGCGGAGCTGAGACGGGTGTCATCTCGAATTCCTTCAACTTCATGGACTGGAAGACGTTGTAGTAAATCACGTTGACCGCACTTCCAGTATCTATGCAAATACACTTCACCGCGTGTTTATTTATCACAGCCTCGATGACTATTCCTTCATTGTTACTTACCAAATGGAGGGAGTCCTTTGGACCGTAAGTTACCTCTCTAGAGAGTTTTTACCTCTTGTTGGAGACAGATGGGGCAGCAGACGTACCACTACCTTTGTCTTCAGTTCGGGTAACGTTGTTCGGGCCACCTGAGATTGTTTTGATTGTGTTAATTGGTCGATTATCCATCTAGCTATCTAGATCGGGGGATCGGTCCCGTCTGTGTCAAGGTTCATCTTGCCGATCTTGCTTGTGACTGTAATTTCTTCGGTTCAACTCTCTTCGATCACGAGGCTCTGGATTTGGAGATCGATCTATGACCTCATCCAACTTTCCCTCCATAAATGCGGCATCGATGTCTCTATGCAAATCATGGCACTGCTCTGAGTCATTCCCAATGTCTTTACGATATTTTCAGTAGGGCTCCTTTCTTCCCGAGCCGATCTGAAATCGGTGCCGTTATACGATCCCAGACCAGCTTTCCCTTCTTATCAGACTTGTCCTCGGCTTTGTCTTTCTTGGACTCACCTCTTTCTGAATCTCTTTTCAACTTGTTCGCCTCTTCTCCCTGACAATGTTTATAGGCCTTCTACGAATGAGGCGATTAAGATGTGTTCCTCAGCGTCCCAGGCCTGTCTGGATTCTTCTTTAAACCTTTTAAGATATTGCAACACCGTCTCATCCCTCTTTTGCTTGATAGTAAACAGATAGGTAGCGTTCCTCTGAAAATGCTTGTCCGTGATGAAGGCCTGGCAAAAATTTCTTGGCCAGTGTCCCGAAGTCGGAGATCGACCTCGAGGTTAATTTTCTGAACCACTCACGGGCCCTACCCATAAGCAAGGCTGGAAAGGAATTGCACTTAATCTCTTATGGCGCACAGTCAAAATTCATATGTGTTGAGTACTAGAAGAGACGATCTTGGGGATCCTTATGGTTCCAATTTAGGCACCTTAAACTTTGCTGGTCGGGGATAATTCTTGATCTGCTCTGAGAACGGCGATTGGAATGAAAATTCACTTGTTTTCTTGCCTATTATTGCATCGAGCTCCGCTCTAGCCGCGTCCTGTGCTTGGGCATTTACCTATCTCTTCCACACGTTGGAATTGGACGATAAGGTGTCCTGCTTATCATCTTTTAGAGGAGGAGGAGGAGGAACCTTGGGTGCATGGTGTTTTGATATTTCATCCTCCCGTCCCTTGAACGCCGCCTCAAGTACGGTTTTGAATGTAGGAGTATCCAGGGCCTTCAGTGCCTCCAGCAGAGCCTGTTGTGATGGATCTAGGAGAGGAGCATCCTCCAGTTGTTGATGTTTGCTGGTGGTGGCATTAGCTTCCTTTTCCCCACCAGCAGCTTGGCCAACATTTTGAGTGGCTTCACCACCTTGTGCTGTTGGATCTTGGACAGTTTTCTTGCCTGTGTTTTTGGCCATTATTTTGGGATTATGAAAGCGTTGAAGATCTTGAACAAATTGCCAGAAAAGAGGGCCCTCTTTCTAGCGCCAATTGACGATGTTGGATATCATCAATTCCGGGCCGTAATTACTTTTGGGGCAATTAATTCAAGAACAATTTAACAGAGGGATGATGTATGTGAGTATTTTTAGACTGAGCCAGGGTTATTTTCCCAAGTTGTCTACGTATTCTGTTAATCAATCAGGAATCAAGTCTTTCGTATTTCCTTAGGGATCGTTTATATAGATGACGTCTCGTCCCTTTTCTTGTCCAACAAGGATTTTATAATGTCAGGATTAGAGTCATTATATCTTAAGATTCTTTCCATATTTATCCTATAATATAGGAACGTGGTTAAATAAAGGATAAGGTAATTTTTGGCCGACCTGCAGTGAGCTCCTTGGGTCCTCTCGACCTATGCTGCTCTGCTTGCCCTCCACTATGACCGAGCCGGCCTGCGGTGGTCTGTTCAGTAGAGCATGCCAGACCTCCCACCTGGGGTTCTGGTCTGTTCTACAATTCGCTATTGGGCTCCTGGTCTTTAATCTTGTTACTTTTCTCTTCGTTCATTTATTATGTAGCCATCTATGAATAACACGTGGCTAAGGCTAATCCGATCATCGTCGTCTTATCTATACGAAAAACAAATGGCCAGCACTAAAGGGATTTTAGTCCCAAACACTTAACAATTTATTATGTATTCTTTGATTATATAAGTCTTTAACCACCACAAGACTAAATAGTCTCTTTATTCTCTTCGTATTCAAAGAGGAGGGGTGGGGATATTTGTGGCAGACAAATATGACCATCACTAAAATTTTCCTCTTCGTCTCCTCCATATCACTACTATTCATGTTTCTTAGTGAAAATGTTCTTCTTGAAGTTGAAGCTGCCCCTCAAGATGCTCTTATCCGAAATCTTCCTGGATTTCATGGCACTTTTCCTTCTAAACATTACTCTGGGTACTCTCTCTTTTTCGACCTTTGAAACTTTTACATGTTTTTCTTTTATATATATATATATATATCCACACTCAAAATCATAGATAAATATAACCCCTCAACACACACACACACACACACACAAAAATTCATATAGGTATGTAACAATAGATGGCAATCCACAAAAGAATCTATATTACTACTTTGTGGAATCAGAGCGGAATATGTCAGGGGATCCCCTTGTTTTATGGCTCAATGGCGGTCCAGGTTGCTCCAGCTTTGATGGATTTGTTTATGAACATGGTAATCTCATTCATCTATATATATATAAACACTTCTTCTAATTCGCTTCTGTTTATTCATGTCTCAATGAAGTATAAAGTTACTGTTCTGCATGCATATTAAATTTAAGGGGGAATGAGGGAGAAGGACAAAAATATTTCATCAATTGAGTAGAAGGACAGTCTTTTGAAACTTTTGCATAAAGGACAAAACTATTTATCCACTATCGAAATTCACTTGTGTTCGAAATTCACTGTTTAAATTCACTGCCGAAATTCACTGTCGAAATTCACTAATTTTCAAAATTCATTGTCGGGATTCACTGATTTTCGGGATTCACTGTCAAAATTCACTATCGAAATTCACTGATTTCGGGATTCACTAGGAGATTCACTGATTTTCGGGATTCACTGTTTGTCCTTCTCGCTATAAAAATTATGCAGTTGTCCTTCTCCCTATAAAAAATATGTAGTTGTCCTGTTGCTTAATAATATTTCAGATTGTGTCCTTATCCCTAATTTCCCATAAATTTAATTTGCTGGTTTGTGGTCTAGCTACTGTATTTATATCTTCTTCTTTTTTTTGAAATTACTGTATTTATAATTTGGGTAAGGGTAAATGTTTGTTTCCCTACCAAAGAAAAATGTTTATGCCATAATAAAATGGTACAACAAAGTGTCACACACTCACACAATATTTTTACATAATTAATATGTTTTACGTCATAATCAACGGTAAAAAATGTGTTGTATATTTTATGGGGTCCATTTTAGTATTATTACTACTCTATAATTTGAGGGCTGCCGGATATTATTGTATCTTATTTATTACTCATCAACCAATCAAAAATAAATAAATATTAATCTAAGTCTCTTATTTTATCATTAATAAAAAAAACTGTTATTCTGCATATCACGTTCTCGTCTTTAAAAAAAAAAAAAAAAAAAAAAAGGAGAAACATTAATAGAAAGTATTTTTAAGCACTAATAAACAGCTTTTGGTGCGATCTACCCAGGACCGTTTAATTTTGAAGCTGCAAAGACAAAAGGGGCCCTGCCACTGTTACATCTCAACCCGTATAGCTGGTCCAAGGTTAATATATATATATATGATGAATTTACAGCACAAAAGAAAGAAAAACCCGAAATGATTAATTAAATATGTGGGACTGCAGATTTCCAGCGTTATATACTTGGATTCTCCTTCTGGGGTTGGCCTCTCTTACCCGGCTCCTAAGCAATCAGGGGACTTCCAAACTGCGATAGATACTCATGCTTTTCTCCTTAAGGTAGGTTTTTTTTTTTTTTTTTTTCATTCCCCGTTGATTAAGACTAACCAAAGACACACCATGTTGGATTATATTATTATATTATGTTAGAGATAATGACAAGATTGAATCAATAAATTGTTTAGATAATAATATTTGAATTTGAATTATGATAGAGTTGTTAATATATTATTTGGTTTAAATAGAGTTTAATTTTAATGAATCTCTATCATTAACTAGTCTATAAATATTGTATTTTTGTTCATTATTATAATCAATAAATGAAATTATATTTCTCTATTATGGTATCAGAGTTTTTCGACTGACGTCTTTCAAATTCTGGTCAATCATAAAGATATTCGTTTGGGTGTTGTTCGTTACCGTAATCTACACGAACCTACACCCCACACTCATCTTTTTTTCCCTTTTTTCTCTTTATTTTTTTTAGTCATCACAATGATTTTCAATCTTGTGCTAAATAAATTCATCATGTTATGGCTCCTATCACCCCCTCCCAAACCACGGCATTTGCAAATTGTTGAACTATCATATTTAGGGCTGATCAGAAAACTCAATGAACCCAATCCAACTCAAAACCCAAACCGAACCAACCCGAAAACCCAAACCAATTGAAACCCAATTTTTTTGGGCTGGGTTTTGACCCGAACCGAAAACATTTTGGTTTGGTTTGGTTTATTAAATTTTTTATTCGGGTTGACCCAACCCAACCCGACCTCCAATATATATATATTCCATCCAATGTAAAAGGCTGTTATCATATTACGGCTATAATTTCATTTTCGGTTTCTTTCTATGATTTTTTGACATTTTTTCGGGAAAAAAAATCAGTGTATGATGTTTTTATGTATAACTATTGGATTTTAATTATTATTTATATAGGTTGTTGGTTTGTTATATGTTGTTGGACTCTTTCCTAAAAAAGTGTTTCTTTAACGATTATCGTTATAAACATATGGTATGGAGCTCGAATTTTGATATATACACGTGTGTTGATTTTATAGCATAAATGTTTTATTATAGATGCATGTTTATGGTTGAAAACCCGAAACCCAACCCAGACCAACCCGAAACCAACCCGAACCAACCCATTGGGTTTTATAGTCATTTGGTTTGGTTTGGTTTTGTTTTTTCTTGAACCAACCCGACTTATACTATGTAAAAACCCAACCCAAATCAACCCAACCCAACCCAAGCTCAGCCCTAATCATCTTTTCCAAATGCTTAAATTGTTGGGAGAAAGATAATTAGCATTTTATATAATCAACACGCCCCTTAACTGTGTGGGTATTTTGTAGACCGACACTTGTTTTTTTTTTTGTCTGGGAGAATTGTTCTTGGAGCTGGGTTTGAAATCATGACCTCCTGCTCTGATATCATATTGAATTACCATCTCTCCCAAAACACAAATTTTAGGTTGGTCATAGACCAAATCCTACTTGGTGTACTACAACCAAAAGTAATTTTTATATTTAAAATGTGCCCCTACATGTAGAAAAAAACGCCAATCAATTATCTTGAAATTAACGACTTGGTGGTCCAATACTTGCACTTAGACCACCCTAAAATTAGTGCTTTCAAAAGCTTTAGCTGATGGGAAAGATGACAGTTCAATATGGTATTAGAACCACCCTTTTATTGTGCAAGTGTTGCGCCTCTTTGTAGGTGTCGGCTTTGGAGCCGACAAAGCCAAACAGAGTCAAGACATCGGTGAAGCGAGAGAACGAGGCACAGGGAGCCTGAAGAAGACCATAAAGGCTGCGGCGAAGACGGCAAACATAGTCTAGATAATCAGGGTGAACAATCTTTGTGGCTGCTGCATATAAACGGGCTCAGATAAATGCCTATGGAGGAAGGCATTCTTAATATCCACCTGCAAAGAGACCAACCCTGCAAAACGGCAAGAGACACAAGAAGACGAATAGTGACCGGTTTAACTACCAGACTAAATTTATTAGTGAAATCAACCCCTTCAGCTGATGAAAACCCTTGGCCACAAGGCGAGCCTTGTGACGCTCAAAACGGCCATCTGCATGATGTTTAGTGCGATATACCTATTTATTTCCAACAATATTCATATAAGGATGTGGAGGCACAAGATCCCAAGTATGGTTGGGCAACAACGCATCAATTTCCACTCACATAGCATTATGCCGGGTGTTTAGAGGCTTCGGTATAAGAAGTAGGGTCCAGGAAGTCGGTAGAAGCAACAAGGGCTTTAGGAATGGGATAACGGATAAGGTCAGGCCTAAAGATAGGTTTGAGAGAATTGGTTTTTGTTCGAGTAATCATTGTATGAGTGGGTGCAAGTTGGTTGGGAGACGAGGCTAGAGAGGCCGAGGCCGTAGTGGACGCAGAGAGGTGGATGGCGAAGGCTCAGGAGGGGAGCCGCAAGGGGTGGGGCCAGGTTGGAAGGGGACGGCATAGGAGGTGGATTTTGTAGAGGTGCTGGCAGGAAGACATGAAGCGGTACAATGAGATTATCAAGTGTGGGTTTGGAGGGAGAATGCGTATAAGGAAAGATGGATTCATCGTAAACAACATGACGAGCAATATAGGTACGACCAGAGGCAAGGTCGAGACATTTATAACCATGGTGGGAATTATTATAGCCGAGAAAGATGCGGGTTGTGGAGTGGAAATCAGTCTTGTGATGATGGAAGTCAGTATAGTCAAGAGGCCGATATATGACCATTTCATAGGGAGACTTATCATGAAGAGCTTTGGTTGGAAGACGATGGATGATTTAAGTGGCACTGATAAAGGCATGTTCTCAATAAGGAAGCGGGAGGTTGGATTGGGAAAGAAGAGAAAGGCCGACCTCGACAATTTGACGGTGGCGGCACTCAATGGCACCAACTTGGTTGTGGGTGTGAGGGCAGGAAAGACGATGACGGATGCCGAGAGAGGATAGAAGAGTGGAAACGAGACGATACTCACCACCCCAGTCAGTTTGTATGGATTTGAGTTTGGTGTTGAACTAGCATTCAATCAAGGCAAAAAAATCAGGAAAATCGTTTCAACATCAGATTTGTGTTTCACGGGATAAAGCCATAAGTATTTTGTAATGTAATCCATAAAGCTGATATAAGAACGGGATCCATATATTGAGGGTTCAGAACAAGAGCCCCAAACATCAGAGCAGATCAGGTTCAAAAGAGCAGTACAGGTAAAATCAGAAGTGTATAATGGAAAATGGTGACTCTTAGCTAACTGAAACGGGCCACACACAGTATGGGGTGCTTTAGTAGGAGTAGGAGGAGAAATACTTTTTAAGGCTTGACGGAGCATGAAGTAGGAACAATGAGCGAGACGCTGATGCCACGTGGTGATGGCGGTGAGAGAGGAGGTAAGATCTTACGGAGGGGCAGATAGTTGGTGGAGCGGAGTGGAGAAGTTATAGAGACCATCTTTTACAAATCCCCTAAGATGGACGTGACCGGAGTAGTCTTTTACTAGAAAGTAGATTCCATAAAATTCAAAGTACACGGAGTTGTCAGAGGCAAACTTATGCACGGACAAGAGATTTCGGGTAAGGGACGGTGTAACAAGAACATTAGATAAATAAAACGATTGGAAGGGGGAAGAAATAGAAGAAAAGTCATGATGACTAATAGATAAATCTGTACCGTCTCCTATATGTACTTTGTCAGGCCCACTATATGGGGTGGATTATAGAGTTCCGAGGCTCGTGAGTAAGGTGGTGAGTGGCCCCCGTATCCACAATCCAGTCGGATCCGGTATGTGTGTAAGCCGTATATGCTTGCGGTGCCCGGTGGGAGGACGCATAGCGAAGAGAACAAGACGGGGCGGTATGGACGGCTTTGGCACCGATTTGGCAGGTGGAGATTTTGTCACATGAAGTAGTGTCAGATCAGTGAGGAGGACGGTGGCAACAATTATTTTCTTGACCCCGGCCTCGAGAAGAACTAGAAGCATGGCCACGAGTTGGGAATGGAGAGGCCGACAGCAGTTTGTAGTTTGCGGAGGAGGGTGAAGATCTGTTGGGAGTGTGTAATTTCCAAGACGAGAGGCTGTTGGGTGCTCTGTTTAACATGCGGTCTGGAAATTGCATGATTAGGAGGCTGAAAATTGCGGGTTGCATGACTTGTTGTCTGCGTGAAATAACTGTTCGCCGGAAGAGATGGTGGAATCGGCGAAGGGTGTTGTAATCGACGGGCTGTGGATGCGGCTGTTAAAATTCAATCAAGAAGAATGGAAAAACGAAGAAATCATCAAGAACATTGACTGTAAAATCTTCCTAGGGAAGAAGATGAAGTAATTCAAAACATAAAAAGGCGGGAAACCGTATCTTTGATAATTTACAGAAACTGATCATGGGAAAATGTAATTGGAACTTCTAGCGTCTATTTTGCACATCCAATTTCTATTTATAGAGCAAGGATGAGCTGAATTGATAGTTACAATTTGAACTAACTAACTCTAACTAACTCTATCACAAGTGCCCGATGAAATGCCTCAAAGAGAAAAACAACCACTCCACCATCCTTTAATCTTAACACCCCCCTCAAGCTGATCATGGCATGTATAAGGAGATGGACAGCTTGCAAAACAACCACTCCATCATCTTTTAACCTAGTACAAGTCTTTGAGGGGCAAAGCTTCCAATAGTCTTGTGAAAGTTGCCTTCTCCACTGGTTTTTTAAGAAGGTCAGCTGGCTGTTGTGTGGTGTTGATTGGAATGGGCTTCAAAGTCTTGTCTAAGTATTTTTCCCTAAGAAAATGACAGCCTATCTCTATGTGCTTTGTCCTTTTATGTAAAACTGGATTTTCTACAATGTGGAGAGCACTATCACTGTCACAATACATTGGGACTGTGTCTTTGTAGTAAATCTGGAAGTCTTGTAGAAGGTAGATGTGCCATTGGATCTCACAGTCTGTAAATGCCATGGCCCTATACTCAGCTTCACTCGAGCTTCTAGAAACTGTTGGTTGTTTTTTGGATTTCCAAGAAATGAGAGCACCTCCTCTATAGACCAAATAACATGTTACAGATCTTCTTGTTTTAGTACAGGCACCCCAATCTGAATCACTGAAGGCTTTAAGTGCAGTTGATCCTGTGCTAGGAAAGAAAAGGCCATTTTCAGGGGATGACTTTAGAAATCTAAGGAGCCTATGTGCTGCTGGCATGTGAGCTTCATTAGGTTTATCCAATAATTGGCTAATTGCTGTGTGGCAAATGAGATATCAGGCCTTGTGTTGCCTAAATACAATAATTTGCCAACTAAGCTTATGTATTCAGTGTTTGAATCCAATGGTGGTGCTGTGACAGAAGATAGGTTTTGAGAGGAATCCATTGGTGTAGAGGCTGGTTTACATTCTGAAAAAGCAAAATCTTTTAGTAGGTCCAAACAATACTTTCTTTGGTTGATGACAATTCTATCATGGGTTCTTGCTACTTCAAAACCAAGAAAGTATTTGAGTGTTCCTAGGTCTTCGATAGTGAAAGCACTGTGTAGTAAGTCTTTAAGTTGCTGGATTTCTAAAAGATTGAGACTTCCTACCACACTGTCATCAACATATACTAATAAGGCAACGAAATTATGTCATGTGCCTTTAGTGAATAAGCTGTGATCATTTCGGGATAGTTTATATCCATGATCTAATAATTTTTGGGTTAACTTTGCATTCCATTGTCAACTTGCTTGCCTCAGACCATATAAGGATCTATTGAGTTTGCATACCATTCCATGACTTTGTAAACCCTGTGGTGGCCTCATGTATAAAACGTCATCTAGATCTCCATGAAGGAAGGCATTGTTGACATCCATTTGATGTAAATGCCAACCCTTATGTGCTTCTAATGCCAAAAATAATATGATGGTAGTCTTTTTAGCAACAGGGGAAAAGGTCTCCAAAAAATCAATACCTTATGTTTGTGTGTACCTTTTGTCCACCAGACTTGCTTTATATCTCTCAATGCTTCCATCTGACTTTCTTATGATCCTATATACCCACTTACAACCAATAGGTTTGATTCCTTTTGGTAAAGGGACTAGTGTCCAGGTGTTAGTCTTATCAAGAGCCTTCAATTCCTTATTCATAGCATCCTGCCAATTAGGACCCTGTGCAGCCTGTTGATAGGTTGTAGGTTCTGACTCTGAATTGATATTGTTGATGAACCCTTGGTAATTAGAAGATATATGATCATAAGAGATCACAATTGCTAGAGAATGAGGAGATGTCCTCTTTGTAGGAATGGTGTAAGCATAATCTTGTAGATAACTGGGAATAGATCGATGTCTGCTAGACCTTCTTTGATTTTGAACATTAGAAGATTCTGAATGAATTGTAGGATTTGTGGAGACTGGAGGATCACCTTGTGATGAAGTATCTGGAGTGACATAGTCCTCTGGTGCATCTATTGATGAAATAGCAGGCTTTGAATTTGCTAAAGGCAATGGTAAACAGACAGAATCATCAGGATAAACATGATCAAAAAATGGAAAATTTTGTTCATGGAATACTACATCTCTTGAAACAAATATGGATCTAATTTGGAGATTTAACACTTGGAAACCTTTAATATGAGGTTCATATCCTAGGAACACAGAAGGATTGCTCCAAGGATCAAACTTACCCCTGCCCTGCACGTGAGTGGAAACAAAACACAAACAACCAAAAATTTTCAAGTTGTCATAAGAAGGAGCTTTATTATATAACAGGTGATGTGGTATTTTGTTTTCAAGCAAAGGAGAAGGAGAGATATTAATCAGATAAGCAGCATGTTTCACACAATGCCCCCAATACTCTAATGGTATATTTGATTGAAATTTTAATGCCCTGGCAATATTTAAAATATGTTGATGTTTTCTTTCAATCAAACCATTTTGTTGAGGTGTTCTCACACATGCTTTCTGGTGTGATGTGCCTTTTAGTCTATACAAGGCTTTCATATTGAATTGACCTCCATGATCTGATCTAATTGTTTTAACATATCTGTCATATTGATTTTGAACAAGTACACAGAATTGCTGTAATAGATGATCAGCCTCTGACTTTGCTTTCATGAGAAACAACCAAGTAAATCTACTAAAATCATCAACAATATAAAGAAAGTAATATTCACCATTCACAGTAGGTACCCTATTAGGGCCCCAAATATCCACATGAATGCGATCAAAACATGAAACAGAATTAGAAACACTGATAGGAAACTTAGGTTTCCTTTGTTTAGCTAAAGGACATACAGTACATGAATGTGCATGAGATATGATAGCATTGTCTAGATTTCTAAAAGCTTTCATCCTATCTAGGAAAGGATGTCCTAATCTAGCATGCCACAGTAAGGAATCCAGATTGTTATAGGACTGACAAACATTATTAACAGCAGAAGGTAAATGTTGTGGATCAGAAGACGAGATGTAGAGTCCATTTTGCAAATCAGGTGTACCAATCTTCCTCAAAGCTTGGTGGTCCTGCAACACACAACCATTAGGACTAAAAAAGAAACATGTATTCTGTTATGATACACCAGTTTTCTTACTGAAATCAAATTAAAATTGAAACTAGGTATGCAAATTACATTGTGTAAGACTATAAATGCATTGATTTTTACTTTGCCAATGTGTGTAACTTGGACTGATGTACCATTAGGAAGCTTAGCATTAAGATTAACCATAGGACAAAGATCAAACATGTTAGGGATAGAAAATGTAATATGATATGTGGCTCCTGAATCAAGTATCCAATGATTCAGGCTACCAGAAATACCTTGACCCTGATTAGCAGCTGCCATTACCACAACATTGCACTGATTAGAAGATGGTTGAAGACCTTGAATAAGGGATAGCAGATGGCCATATTGAGATTGAGTGATAGGTGCTGAATCACTAGAAGATTTGTCAATGCTTGCTTCTAGATTGTCTTCAGAGCTCCCAAGATTGACATTATTTGCCATAGGACCTGCACCTCTGCCATAACCTTTCAAATTTGGTGGAAAACCAAATTTTTGTAACATTTCTCCACAGTATACCTTCTTTGCCACAGAAAGTACATTGAGGTCTCTTTCCATGTGTTTGTCCTCTGCCATTACCCCTACTCTGACCTCTTCCTTGATTATAACTCTGATTTTGACCATAACCCTGATTTTGATATCTTGCATGTGTTACGGCATTGGAATAATTGTTCTGAGTATCTTGATCAGATTGAGAAGCAAGAATTACAGAGTCAATACTAGAACTTGTGTAATCCAGTTGTTGTTCATGGTTTAAGTCCATGAAAAAAGCTGTTTTTACATCAGGAAGTGGTAATGTCATCAAGACTTGAGACTTCAAATTATTGAAATTTCCATTAAGGCCTTTTAGAAACCTGGTAGTGTATGCATTTGCATAATACTCCCTAATGTAGGCAAGGCTGCACAGGTACAAGGAGTAATCGGCTTCAATAGCATATATTGATCCCATAATGCTTTGAGTTTTGTGAAGTAATATGTCACAGATAAATTCCCTTGCTTCACTTTCTCTATTTCTTCTTCAATATTTGACAGATTATAGGCAGTTCTTTTACTAAACCTGTCATGTAAATAAAGCCAAATTTCTCATGCAGTGTCAAAGAACATAACACTTTCTGCAATGGTAGGAACCATGGAATTAATCAACCAAGAAACGACTAAATCGTTGGTTTGCAACCAATCTTGATAAGCTCTATTGTTGATTTCTGGCATTGGGGAAGAACCATCAACAAATGCCAATTTACCCCGAGAAGAAAGTGCCTTAGAAATGGCCATTTTCCAATGAAGAAAATTATCAGCATCTTTTAATAAAGGTTGTACCAGAATAAGACTTGGATTGTCGTTATGACTGTGCGAATTCGCGGCTGGTTGTACCACCGGTTCAGCCATTGATGACTAGAGATCAGAAATTGAATGAAATTGATGAATCAAGAATCAAGAATGAAACGAAACAGAACTCAGAGTGCAACTGCGGAATTAAGCTCCGATACCATGTTAAAATTCAATCAAGAAGAATGGAAAAACGAAGAAATCATCAAGAACATTGACTGTAAAATCTTCCTAGGGAAGAAGATGAAGTAATTCAAAACATAAAAAGGCGGGAAACCGTACCTTTGATGATTTACAGAAACTGATCATGGGAAAATGTAATTGGAACTTGTAGCGTCTATTCTGAATTGACAGTTACAACTTGAACTAACTAACTCTAACTAACTCTATCACAAGTGCTCGATGAAATGCCTCAAAGAGCAAAACAACCACTCCATCATCCTTTAATCTTAACAACGGCTGGGATGACAGACGGCGAGAGGGAGGGCCGGAGCAGTCAGGGTTGATCGGACATGGCAGCCGGATGCTCACCGGGGATGGTGGCAGGTAGAGAAGAAGGGGCTGCGGCCATTTTTCTGTTTTTTTATTTTTTTATTTTTAAGTTTAGTGTTTAGGGAAGAATTAGAAAAACGAGAGGGAAAATTGATATGTTCCGATACCATAACATTATTCAAAATGTATTGTATTTCATTGATTACACGGATAGTACTAATATATAGGTATCGGTAACTTAGCTTCCAAATATAATAGATAAATACAAATAATATATAAAATATAAGATAAATATGAAAACTATTCTAGAGTTTCATGACATATATATTAAGAATTAGTTTGTTTACTTTAATTGTTATATAATATTAACAAACATCATGTATTGAGAACAATGATTCTTGTTTAGGAAGGTTGGTTTCTTTTTCTCCTTACTAATACTATTTTTCTTATAATAAAATAAAAAATAGTGGTTGAAGTTATATCCAGAGTTCCTTTCAAACCCATTCTACATAGCGGGAGAGTCATATGCAGGCATTTACGTGCCAACTCTTGCAGCTCAAGTAGACAAAGGTATTCATCACTATATATCCCGGGTAATTCTATCTTAGTCACTCTATTTGCACCGTAGACACACGTGAATGATTCGATACCATATAATTTGAATTTAAATTGAAACTGTGTGATACAGATTCATCCATATGTTTTTATTCCTCAAATGGACTCACATAGAAGAAATCCCCGTATATCCCCCATCTAATTAATTAAATTGAGATCATCATGTTTCCACGTACACGACTTCTTCAGTGGGAATTGATCTAACAAAATTTTCATGTCCATTTCAGGAGTAAAAAGTGGGATTCAACCTTTGATAAATTTCAAGGTAATTACATTCATCCTGCTATAATATTATTATGAAAATTTGTGTCCATTATTGTAATAAAAATAATCTAAATTTAGATTTTAATTTGTCACGCTAATAATAATAATAAAATACTTAGCAATTATTAAGCCTAAATAATTTGAATCATTACGTGTTTAACTTGTTTTACACGTCCAATCTCCTACCGAAAGTTTTGTTTGGTCACGTTTGTCCTTTTCTTTCTCCGAAAAAGAGGGGTGGATAATGGTGATATGAGACTACACACTTTGGTCCACCAAATTGGTTGTACATGTACTCCTTTCTTTCTTGTTTGGTTATCTACTGGTGGATTCGTTGAGTATTATCTATTGTCGATCTAAAAATACTTTAAGTCGTCTATACCGTTTATTATGATGATTCGAAATTGATTATAAAGTAAACTTATCATTATCAATAATACAGATGATCATTGTGTCATTTATTGTGACACAACGATTATGCATATATCATTAGTCAAAATACTATTTGGTATATTATAAATTTTATAGTGTTCCTGAACCAAGTATAACTCGATGATACAAGACCAATAGCAAATCAGAAAAATACATGGGCCCGAATATAAATGTCATGTTTTTACAAATTTACCCCTTTTTTAAGAATTTCTATTGGAGGAACAAGTATGATATGGTAGTCCTAAACCACCATAAAATTTGAGTTGGTATATACTCCTTCTGTTTTTTTATCTGTCGCGGAGAGAAGATTCTCACAGATTAATGATAACGTTGAAATTATCACGGTTGTTTAGCTGTGGTTTATATAGTGGATATCTGGCTTATGTAATGAATTTGAGTAGTGTTTGCCGGTGGTGCTCGGCGGTGCTAGAGGATTCCGGCGGTGGTGCTTAATAAGAGAGGAGAGAGTGGACAAATTGGCTTTGCCGTGTGTTTTATTGATTGATCGTCCATCCCTCAAATGGGTTACACGGTGCCCTATTTATTGGGGAGTCACCGACTAAAACTCGGCTTATTTACAAATGAGGACATATAGTATAAGTATATATTTATCTACAGTACCGGACTCGTAGCGGAGCTAATAGGTTGCGCTCCTGATGGCCTCGCCGATCCTTGTATCTTTTACATCATTGTCTTGCCAAACTAGAGGTAGCTCTTCCTCTAAGTATTATAGGCGAGATAGCTGGCGGACCTGATTATCGAATGGGTTCGCGTGTCGGCCCTCTAATCTTTCTTGTCGCCGCACAGGGTTAAGGGCTTGGAGTGGATCCGAAGGCTCGCGGTCCCAATTTGGCTTGCGAGCTTGCGGACAATAATGTCTGGTGGCCTCATCCACTATTTTTGGTGGCCGGTCAGACCCGAGTAAGGATCTGCGGACCGAAATAGGATTTAGGCATATCAATGGCCCCCTACTCCGTGCCTTAAGTATTTTCTTGAAATGTTAGGCGGGGAGTAAAGTCTGTTCGCGGATCTGTTACCTTGAAATACTATGACGGCTCGTTATCGTGGCGGATCGCCTGTTAGCTTTGCCTAAATGCCGTACTCAGGGTAGGTCTTTTCGTTGCTTGCGTGTTGTTCATCACCTTCGCCTCTTGTTCATCACCAAGCTGAAGTCGGTCTTATAGAGTGCTCGCTCAAAGACGAGTTCCAAATATGATGCCGAGCTGAAGGTCGGTCTTATAGAGTGCTCGCTCAAAAGCGAGTTCCAAATATGATGCAAAGCTGAAGGTCGGTCTTATAGAGTACTCGCTCAAAAGCGAGTTCTAAATATGATGCCGACCTAAAGGTCGGCCTTACAAAAAGGTTCGCTCCAGGGACTCCAAAATATGATGTCGACCTAGAGGTCGGTCTTACAAGAATGTTCGCTCCAGGGTGAACTCCAAAATATGATGCCCACCTATAGGTCGGTCTTACAAAAAGGTTCGCTCCAGGGCAAACTCCAAAATATGATGCCGACCAAAAGGTCGGTCTCACAAAATGTTTCGCTCCAGGGCGAACTCCAAAATATGATGCCGACCTAGAGATCGGTCTTACAAGAATATTCACGCCAGGGCAAACTCCAAAATATTATGCCGACCTAGAGATCGGTCTTACAAGAAGGTTCGCGCCAGGGCGAACTCCAAAATATTATGCCGACCTAAAGGTTGGTCTTACAAGTTTGGCATATGAGGCCTTAGTCTTGGCATTGGTAGCCTTAGTGCGGCTTCCTCGTGTCGAATCGCCTTATTGGTGGCTTAAAGCCTCTTTTGTGGCTTAGAGCCTGTTTGGTGGCTTAAAGGCTGTTTTGTGGCTTATAGCCTTTTTTTTGTGGCTTAAAGCCTGTTTTGTGGCTTATAGCCTTTTTTGTGCCGCGCTATTAAGCGGACAGACTTATAGGACCGCGCTATTAAGCGGACGATCATGAGTGCCACGCTATTAAGCTGATGGACTTATAAGACTGCGCTATTAAGCATACGATCATAAGTGCCACGCTATTAAGCTGATGGACTCATTTAGAACCGCGCTATTAAGCGTGCAATCATGTGTGCCACCCTATTAAGCTAATAGACTCATTTAGAACCGCGCTATTAAGCGGACGATCATGAATGCCACGCTATTAAACTATGGACTCATTTAGAACCGCGCTATTAAGAAGATGATCATGAATGCCACGCTATTAAGCTGATGGACTCATTTAGAACCGCACAATTAAGCGGACGATCATGAGTGCCTCGCTATTAAGCTTATGGACTCATTTAGAACCACGCTATTAAGCGACGATCATGAGTGCCACGCTATTAAGCTGATGGACTCATTTAGAACCGCACTATTAAGCGGACGATCATGAATGCCACGCTATTAAGCTGATGGACTCATAGTCGGTGAAGAGAAAACCCATTTTGATGACGAGCTTGTAACAGAGAGCTCATTGATGGATAGCTCGTAATAAGAGAGCTTTTGATAAATGAGCTTGCTGATATGGAGCTTGTAATAAATGAGCTCGTTGGTAGAGAGCTTGTAATAAATGAGCTTGTTGGTAGAGAGCTTATAATAAATGAGCTCGCTGATATGGAGCTTGTATTAAATGAGCTCGCTGATATGGAGCTTATAATTGGAGGGCTCATAACCTTATCAACTCTTTTGGCCTTGGCCTTTTTCAAATTTCCCTCTGTTTGTAATAATTTTTATTTTTCCGCATCCGACTTGTGGCCGTTGATTTGGGCTTTGAATGCATGTTTATTTTGCTATTGTAATGATTTTCCCAAAGTATTTTTCAGCTTGAGCCTTTACTTTTGCTCGAAATATTCCATCTTTTTCGAGTCCGCTATTTGGGTCTGACGTATCCGTATATGTATATATATATATGGCCCCCTTGTTTTTGGTGAGGTCGAGGACATTAAAGCATCGAGCTTGCGAAAAATAATTTAGCAAAGAAGCCTTACTTGTTTCTGTTGAGCTGAACGACTGAATCGAAAAATTCCAATATGCGGCCCCCTTGTTTCAAACAAAGGTCGTTGCGGGCTTGGTTGAAATAAATGTCGAACTCGGGTCATACCCGTCTGTTTGAAAATTTCCACCTCCGGCCCCTTGTTTCAGACAAGATTGAGGGTGTTTTGCGGCGAGCTTGTTTGAAATAGCGTCGAGATCAAAAACTCGGTGCCTGTTTTGAAAGTTTCAATACACAGCCCCCTTGTTTTGGACAAGATTGAGATCGTGAGTAACTTGTCTGAAATAAATGTTGAGGTCGATATCCGGGGCGATAACACTTCGATAATGGACATGGTATAATTCGAAAGGTAAATATGTGATAATCATGAAAACCGGACTTATACTAGCCCCACCCCGTTTTAGTGGACGGATTGAGTACTTGAGAGGTTGTAATAAGAGAACTCATTGAGGGAGAGATTATAACTAAAGGGCTATCTGGAGAGCCCGTAATAAGAGAGCTCATGGTGTGCGAGCTCATTCTGGCGGCCTTATTTTGCTCCTCCAATAGATCTAACAACATGTCCATTACAACATGCACTTCTCCGGAGTTGGTGAAATTATTTCTGAGTGGACTAGATTTTGACCCAACAGGGGAGTGAGGCAATTCAAAAAAGAACTTGATGGTCTCACTTTTACAATCTCTATCCACAGCGGCCTCCCCGGAGTGGTCGTCTGAGTATGCCTGAATTCCAGACAAGTATTGGTACCGAGGTCTTTGCACTACTGCTGGTGGAAGTTGTCATCTTCCAAGTGCAATAGCACCCCGTGATGCTTCCAGCCAGATGAGAGTAGCAATATTACAAGCTTTAGCATTTGCATGTCTTATTTTGGAAATAAACATGACGTGTTTTGGTTGCATTCACCCAACTGGATATTCCCTCCAACCCTCTCAAGTGTAATGGTTTGCTTTCCCTGATCCAAGCTCTTGGTTTATAAGCAGGAGTAACGTGGTCATCAATATGGTTCCAAAGCAACATCTTCAGCCCTACTTCATTCAAACGAGCGGAATGTTCTCTGGTTCTACTCAACATTTTCTGGATGTTATCCATACAATGGTAGAAAACATTCCAAAAGCAAGAAACCAAGAATCTCCAAATTACTAAGAATTAAATTGATAAAATCTCAAACCACTGAAAGAGTTTCAATAACTTCCTTTGTGTGCAGTCTTAGTTAGCATCCCTACTGCGATCCTTTTTGCGATCTTACCCGTGATCCTCTTTTTGTGAGTGGTGCTATGGTTTTGATTTTCCTTTCCTAGAGGGAGATGGCGCCTCACTTAGGCCGATCCTTTTGGCTCTCTCCAACATCTCCCTAAGGCCAGATTTAGGTGGCCGAAGGTTGAACTCTGTTTTCATTGGACCACTCGCTATTCCTGTTAGAAAACAAGTGATGATGGCATCGTCAAGGATGTTTCTAGTCTGATTGTACACCTTGATGAACTGCTCATAATAGCCCCTGCCTGATTCGCTTTCTCCCATGCGGACCTCATAAAGATCTTCAATTGTCTTCTTCGGTCTGCTTGCCGACTCAAACTCTTTTATGAACTTTTCTGACAAATCCTCCCAGCTTTCGACCGAACCTCGAGGAAGCCCGCAAACCCAGGATGCGGCTCTATCTTGCATGCTGCCTACTAGGGCAATGCACCAGGCTGATCTGTTTTGGGTCGCTAAAGCGATGCGACCTAGGAACGTTGTGAGCCAATCATATGGGCAAGTGCTTCCATTGTAGTAGTTGTAACTGGGGTAGCTAACCTTTTCTTTCTCAGTCGGCAAGGTTTCGATGATTCTTTTGGCGAGTACATCGATTCCAGAGATCGGGGCGACCTTTTCAGCGGGTCTCAATTTTTTTAACTCGGCAATCTCTTTCTTATTTATCTCCATTTGTTCGGCCACGAAGGGATCAACTACTCGCCTGGACGGAGATGGTTCAGCGGCTCACTCCGACCTACGTCCTGAGTTTTCATGATTTTGCAATTCCTCCTATTGGGATCACTTTTCTCTTATGATTAAACGAGCATCTTTTCCGTTCCTCCTCTCCCTGTCTGGGCGTTACGTCTCTTTCATGGGGACCCAGACGGCTTAGGACCGAACCTCTCTCTTTTTCGCCCAACCTTTTCAAAGTGGACCTCTTTCCTTCGTTTTTTCTGGCTCTTTTTCACGGTCGTATCGGGCTGAAGTCTGAATGATCTCATGCTCTTTTCAGCGGCCCTGTCGGCCTGACGAATGAATGCTCTCCTCGATTTTGATTCTTTTAGGTCGACACTGCTGACTCCCGTCTAGCGCCATTGGGTTGATTTCACTTCTTGAGGGGATCCGTTCCCGGACCGGTAAGGGTTCCCGGCCCAGTGCTACCAGTCGAGAGTTGGTCAGATACATTCTCTCCGCATACTTGGCATATTCCCTTATTTCCTCGATCTTGGGATCCTCTTGGAATCCTGGTTCCCTTTCTGGTATCATCTCTTGACTACGCGGCGGTATTTTTTCCTCGGCTGCCGTTCTTTGCAAGCCGTTTCTAAAAATGCAGCGGCCTCTCTAGATTTGGTCCTCTAGTTTAAGACATTTCTGGCGTCGTCGGTGGCTAAAGCCTCTTGATGGGATCGGTCCCAATCTGTGGTGGGGTTATCAAGTGTTTCTCCCCCATCCTCGATATGAGGCTGATTCTGTGTGACCCCTTTTGCCGGCGTTTGCGGTTCCAATGGTAAACCCTACTTCCAGTCATCGCCTTTTAATGCGAACTGGTTTGGGTTAAAAATAAGATTGTTATTCTGGTCACCACCGACTCTCTGACAACCTGGCCTTTTCTGGCACCCTCAACTATCTTGTACTACTTTGACCTTCAGGCAGCTGGACGAAGATCTTTTGGGATGGTGACAGCTCAGATGAGGTAGTAGTCGGAAATGTGAATTTTAGAGGAAGAATGTGATGACTCAAACTCAAACACCCCAGAAATATTTTTATCTCGAAAATAGGTGTACTATCAAGAAAACAACGTCGGCTTTATCTCAATGCGGTTTCAAGGAAATAAGAACTCAAAGTGATGTTTTTGGCTATTTTCTGGTTAGATGATGATGTATAACCTTAAAGGTACCGAGAAAGGTGATTTCTCAAATGCAATATCGATATATCTCATGCTTTCTAACACAAAGACAAGCGTATAACCTCTAAGATTGCAAGAGCTTAACTAAAAACAAGAACTTGAGAGAAGAACACTACGAGAGAGGTGATTTCTCAAAAGCTAACTCGTGAGTTTCGTGCAAGCTTCGTTAACATTACCTCTTTTTAGTCTTTCCTTTTTGGTGATGTTGATTCTGAAACTTTCTTTTGAGCAAGAACGGCTTGCGTTGGTCTTGAAGAAGCGATGAAGACGATGAAGATCCTTAGCTCTGCCGTAAGCTAGCTTTCGGGGTGATCTCCTCACCTGAGTGACCGAATAACTTGATGAGTTTCCCGGTAACAGAGCCAACTGATAACATTGAAATTATCACGGTTGTTTATCGGTTTTTTACATAGTGGATATCTAGCTGATGTAATGAATTTGAGTGGTGTTTGCCGGTGGTGCTCGGCGGTGCTAGAGGATTCCGGCGGTGGTGCTTAATAAGAGAGGAGAGAGTGGACAAATTGGCTTTGCCTTGTGTTTTATTGATTGATCGCCCATCCCTCAAATAGGTTACATGGTGCCCTATTTATAGGGGAGCCACCGACTAAAGCTCGGCTTATATAGTATAAGTAGATATTTATCTACAGTAGCGGGCTCGTAGCGGAGCTAATGGGCGCGCTCCTGATGGCCTCAACGATCCTTGTATCTTTTAAATCATTGTGTTGCCAAACTAGAGGTAGTTCTTCCTCTAAGTATTATAGGTGAGATCAATGGTGGACCTGATTATCGAATGGGTTCGTGTGTTGGCCCTCTAATCTTTCTTATCGCCGCACGGGGTTAAGGGCTTGGAGTGGATCCGAAGGCTCGCGGTCCCAATTTGGCTTGCGAGCTTGCGGACAATAATGTCCGGTGGCCTCATCCTCTATTTTTGATGGCTGGTCAGACCCGAGTAAGGATCCACGGACCGAAATACGATTTAGGCATATCAATTAAGAAAGTAATTAATATGCCTAAAATATAGTATAAAATAACTAAGTTGTTCTTTGATTTTTTTAATATATGCATGGGTAATAGTGAATCAAATTGTTTTTTTTTTTTTTGAGTTTTTAGTATTGGAATTTTATTTTTTTATCGGAGATGTAAATACTTTGTTGGTAAAGAATGAAAAAAAATAATACATGATGCATTGAAAATGTTAAATGACATATAAATAAAAACATAGAAAATTCTGTAATGTGACAAATGAAAAAACGTAAGGAATATATAAATAAAACAGTTGTATGTCCAAGATCAGAGCCAGCCGTAATTATGAAATTCTGGGGCCATGTCCAGTTTGGCGGACAAGACCCATTAACGTACGTGACAAATTTTAGGGTGGGTCATGTGTAACTTTTGGATCACCATGTCATCACTTTGCTGAAAAATCATTGGTAGATTTTTAATACAAGTAGGGGGCCAATTTAAAAGCAATAATTCGCATTGGATAAGGTTCCTTGTATAGGATTTGGTCTATGACCAACCTAAAATTTGTGAACGTATAGAATTTTTTTTGAAACAAATTTTTTTTAGTAGATAAATAATTATAAATATGGTAAGAAGAAGGTCTCATTCTCAATTCTCTTTTTTTTTTTTCTTTTGAAAGGTCTCATTCTCAATTCTCAGTCATGACTTCATTAAATATTCAGAAAATATGTTTCAAAAATCGCTTTTCTACCACATGTAACAAAACGTTTCATTTGTGGTATTTATCAATTATTATGGCTAAAGATATTGATTTTTCTATCAATAATTGAAATGATGTATTTTTTATAGATTGATTGATTGTATAGTACAACATATGGACTACAATTAAGAGGATTAACAAAATTCAGGACCAAAGATATTTTTCAGAGGTCTGAGGCCATGGCCTACTTTGGCTTATGGCAAGGCCGCGGGCTGCCCTCTCCAAGATAAATTTAACGTGCCTTTTGGTGCATTCCGGCTTAAAGCCATAATTAAATTAAACTAATGTGTGTTTAGTTAGCTAATTACTACCAATTGTAGGGTTATTTGATAGGAAACGGGGTTTGTGATGACTACTTTGATGGAAATGCTCTTGTTTCATTTGCACATGGGATGGGCCTCATCTCCAATACCCTTTACAAGGTGAGTAGGAAAATTTCAAAACAGTATATATATATATATATATACACACGTACTTATTCATGTAATATGCACTGCAGGAAGCTGAAGACGCTTGCAAAGGGAACTATCAAAGTCCTAAAGATCAATCTTGCTTAACTGTCTTAGAAAAGATTGATGAGGTGTGTTTAATTAAATTAATTTCTTCATTAATTGTTCAGAACCATAAGTGCTGCATGTTCTACATATAATCATATATAATATATATAGTTTTAGTATACTGAATTAATATATGAAATATTAATTTGGGTGTATATATAGAATATAGATGGGCTAAACATTTACGACATATTGGAACCATGCTATTACGACAAGACTACAGAATTAGAGGGAGGAAAAATGTTAAATTTTTTGGCAGCAGAAAGCTTTAAGCAGTTGGGGAAAAGCAATGAGAGGACCCTCCCTGTGAGAAAGAGAATTTTTGGACGTGCATGGCCGTATCGTGCACCTGTGAAGCCTGGGATTCTTCCCCTTTGGCCTCAATTAATGTCTCAACAATTTGGTGGTGTTCCCTGCATGGTATATGTTAATTACTTTGTTTACTATCAGATCTGTCCTTTTCTTTATTTTTATTATGTGTCATTTTCTATTTCACATCATTTAGTGTCTTACACGTTTCCAAAACTATGTCCACTTGTTAATGATTATAAAATAATACTCTCTCCGTTTTAAATCAGTTATTAAAAAAATTTGTTCTAAAATAATTGAGGCAGAATATTTTTCAAAACAATATTAATTTATTGATAATTTCTTACTTTACCTTATTTAATACTCCCTCCGTCCCGCAATATAAGTCTTTTTAACTTTTTTTTGGTGTCCCAAAATATAAGTATTTCTCACATTTCAATACAAGATTAATGCATTGTTTTCAGTTTCACACTAAACAACGCAATATTATAAGCGCACTCCCAAAAAATAATACAATATTTTGCGCTTGAAATATTAAAAAGTAACTCATTTATTATTTTTCTTAATCTGTGTGAAAAGTCCAAAAGGACTTATAATACGGGACGGAAGGAGTACTTGATAAGAAGTTTAAAAAAAATACCGCATTAATTGTATTATAGAGATTTTTTAGTCATTATACCGATAAATTCATAGCATTAATTACATTCTTAATAAACAAGTTTCAAAGGGAGTATTTTCCAAAAAAAAAATATATATATATATTAATAACTTACAATTATCGACACTCCTCATTGGTGTCGTAAGTCGTAACTGTCCGACACTCCTAGAAAATGATATTTCATTTTATAAATTCAACTTTTTTGAGTGAAAGATTAGAAGACGAGATAATTGTATATTATTTAATTAGCATATAAATATGATTTCAAACCTTTATATTATTTGGCAAGCAGTATATTTTATTGGTTGGCCGTTTAAGTTGACTTTTTCTTTATTTTAATATTTTTTTTGTGAATAGAACTAAATCTTTTTCAATCCAAATAATATTTCAATCAAAATTTATTCAATGAATAGAACTAAATCCAAAATAATTCATATTAAAGTAAACGCATTTTCCGGCAGTTTATTTCAGAATTAAATTAATGAAGAAAGATGATATAGATTTTTTACAATATAATTTTCTGTCTGTAATATTTCGATTTCACCGTGTATATATAGTAAGATTTATGCCAGAAAAAAAAAAAGGCGAGTATATATACATTTATTTTAATTTGACGAATATGCAGAATGACGAGGTTGCAACCACATGGCTGAACGACAAGGATGTGAGGAAGGCAATCCATGCTAGTCCGGTACTAAATCCAATCATTTAATTATTCTTTTGTCACCTTTGTTTTTTTGTTTTCTGTTTTTTTTTGCCATGTCTCACGTACATCCAGGGGCATCTCTAGGAATTTAATAATACGGATTAGAAATTTGTCATATTTTACATTATTAAGTGTAATTTTATATATTATAATTCAATACGGGTCAATAGGAATCAATATATAAAATTAAGGGGATCGGTACACATATAAAATGTGTATATAAAAAAAATTTCACTGTAATATTTTTTTAGCGGGTCGGGTGACCCTTTTTCTCCTACATGGAGCCGCCCCTGCATACATCTTTTTGGCATTGTTATTGATAGTACATTGAACATAATGTGACATCTAAAAATCTGATTTTAAAGTGTTTATTCGATTTTAAAGTATATATATATCCTGAGGTTTTTTAGTCAATTGGTGACACATGTAATTTTTTCATTGGTTTTTTTTTTTTTACTGTTCATAGGCCCAGTCCAAAATAATTTTTTTTATTTTAAATTACTGTTCATCGGTCCAGTCCATATTTTTTATTTTTTTTATTTTTAGAAGAAGGGTTTGAGTTAAATTGTTCCATTTTGGAGGACTCAATTGTATCACCTTTTAATGTGCGAATATATGTAGCAAAGGTATAACTATTTTCAAAATATAAACCCACGACTTATTGCTGACACGATATTTGTATCACGCCAAAAAAATTGTGTTTGACGTTTACATGAAATATTATAAATTTCTTAAAATAAATTCATTTCATAAAAATATATATCGTTTGTACGCGCGATATGACTTATTTCAAGATATAAGGCCACGACATGTTGCCTAAACGATTTTTATATCATTCCAAAAAAATTGGATTTGACGATTACGTGAAATATTAAATTTCTTGAAATAAATTTTTTTTCGTAAAAAAACATATCGTTTATATAAAATATTAAATATCCTGAAAAAAAATTATTTCGGCCAAAAATATTGTTAAACTGGCTATAGTGTATTGTTGATTTAATTTCTATGGAAATTCGAATTGTGTATTTTACCATGACCGTTAAAATTAGCCTAGATCTGAGAATACAAAAAAAGGGTTCAGTAGTGTCGAAATGTGTCGATTTTGTGTCGTGGAGTGTTGACAGTGTGTTAGATTTTAATTAAAATTTTAATTATTATTCATTTCATCAACCGACACCTGTTGGATATGGCGGCGGGGTGTATCGAAGCTTGTCGTGTCGTGTTTTTGGTAGAACACGTGTTGTTGCAAATAATGTCGAAGATAGCTTCATTTTTTCGGTTAAAATATATTTAAGTATTAATTGAAAAAAAAATTGTTCAGTAGTGTCGAAAAGTATCCATACGATGTCGGGAGGTGTCGAAGATGTGTCGGATATTCATTTCATCAACCGACACGTGCCGGACATGCCATTGTAATGTATCAGAGCGTATCATGTCGTGTTGGTTGTCGGACACGTATCGTATACCTTTTTATAGTTTACTCGGGTTTATTATTTCGGTCCTCTACATGATTATTACATTTCTTTGATTCACTTTTAATTTTCGCATTTCGGTGATTATAAAAATAAACCGGAACACCAATAGTGCGAGAGAAGATGCATACTTTCTTCCTAGTATATATATATATATATATATATATATATATATATATTAAAGATACACTCTGAATAATGTCATATAAGATAATGTAATGATGTCTTACAAGATAATGATGCAATAAACATTGCACAGGAACGAAACCTGTCATTTTTGCTCGATCTACTTATTATATGTTGAAACATTTATTAAATTAATATATACACCTATGTATACATAGGAGTGTGGAAATTGGAGCTTATGCGGAGGATTAAACAGCTACTATCATGATGCTGGAAGCATGATCAATTATCACAAAAACCTTACTATTATGGGCTATCGTGCACTTATATACAGGTATAATTAACATTTCAAAAGGAGACTTAATACTAACTAGTATGTCTGTTTAGGCTTAATTTCTTACTAATATATCTAAACCTTACTATTAAGGGCTATGTTCATGTCATGAATTGGATCCTCTACTCCATTTTTTCGATCCACTCCTCCTCTATCCCACTTTGCTCCCATTACTGGTCACCTAGATCAAACTTAATTAGTCGAGTAAATAAGATAGAAACAACTAGTTGTTTTCGAGGTATACTATCTTGCCTATTATCAAAGGTCACAAGTTAGAGGACCATTTACTTGATACTAGACCTAAATCTACAGCTTTGAGTGGTTTAAGTAACACTCACTCAGAACTCAAACAATGAGTCAAGGGATACCGTGGATCAGTTGCTCATAGGGTGGATGCTCAGTTCTATGACAGAACAAGCATTGCTATAGGCTGTGGGATGAACTTTAGGTGATGAAATCTGGCAGACATTATAGACATTGTTTAATAGTCCAACAGAGGCCAAGATGATGGAATACAAAAATGCATTGACCAAAGCATCTAAGGGAAGTAAATCCATGGCTGGTTATCTGGTTCAAATGAAAGGATAATCTGATATAACTTCTAGCTACTAGCTAGCTAGTTATCCCATAAGCAAATATAAGCTGATTATGGAAACTCTTGGTAGATTAGACGAAGATATGAATCAACAATTGTAAACATTACTGCTAGTACTTAGATCCTTGAGTTGGCAGGAAGTGCAAGTCCAGCTTGTCACACATGAAAGATTGATAGCAATACTAAATTCAAATGATAGTCTTATGATTGAGGTGGCTCAATCTACAGCACTACTAAATGGACCTAGACCATTCAATCGGATTATGGAGGTGAGTACAAACCTTTCCATCCAAAATGGGATAAAATTCAACATCTATGTTCTCATGCTCAAGCACAAAATGGTTGACCAGAAAGGAAACGTAGTCATATCACTGAGTTAGGACTTAAATGGACTTAAATATTCTTCCAACCAAAGGTCTAAAATATCAGTCACCATATGAGATTCTATATGCCAAGAAACTAGATTACTCATTGAGCCGTGTCTTTGTATGTGCATGTCTTCATTAATCAGAGAGATTGTATGTGTCTAGAGATGTTGTGTTTAATGAACTTGAATTTCCTTTTACGAAAGGACTTAAACTAGCAAGGTCCTCAAAGATTTGTTGTCCTAGAAAAATCATATGGTCCTCTATAAATATCTTGGTTCAGTAAAGTCCCAACTCCACTTTCCCGTGTCACCAACATCACCATCATTTGATATGGATGGCCAAGAGACTTCAAATGGCAGAATGACCTATGGATCCTCATCAACAAAAGAACAATCATTTGTACTACCACAATTCAATTCCAAGAGTCCCATTTCCACTCCAAATCTTAACTTAACCTTTATGCCTGATCAAAATCCCAATCCAAACACAACCATAGAAACTTCCACTACCACTTCAAATTCTGAACTTATTGAACAAATACCTTTACCCCCAAAGATCCAGACATGTACCACCATCTCATCCTATGCGAACTAGATCCAAATCTGAGATTTTCAAACCTAATACCTTTTCTGTCTCAACTGCTCCCTCGTTTTATACCGAATAACCTAAGGCCTCAGAAGCTTTGGCCATTCCTGAGTGGAAAAAGGAAATGAAAGAGGAATATGAAGCTCTTTGCAAAAAAGATACCTGATATTTTGGAGCTAATAGCAAGAATGGTCCCCCGTCTTTACCGAAAAACTATGACTTAGCCCTCTTCTTTCGTTTTGGTTTGACCAGTCCCTCATCTTTCATTTTTTTACAAGAATAGTCCCCCATATTTTTCAAAAAGTTGTGACTTAGCCCTCTTCTTTTGTTTACGTTCGCCAGTTCCTCATCATTCAAATTTTTTATGTAACTTTGGTCCATTTAAGTCACAGCTTTTTGGTAAGATGGGGGACAGTTTCAAAAAAACTAATGAAAGATAGGGGACTGGTCAAACCAAAACGAAAGAAGAGGGATATGTCGCTGCTTTTTGGTAAATATGGGGGACCATTCTTACTAAAAAAATGAAATATGGGGTACTGGTAAAACCAAAATAAAATAAGAGGGTTAAGTCACATATTTTTTTGTAAAGATGAGGGACCATTCTTGCTATTAGCTCTGAGATTTTGTGCCTCCGTCATCAAACTATCACCTAGTGGACAATAGATGTATCTTCAAAGTCAAGCTGAAGCCTGATGGTACAGTTCTAAAAAACAAATCCAGGTTGGTGGCTAAGGGATATCTTAAGAACTATGGTGTTGATTTTTCTGAGACTTGCAGCCCAATAGCTAAAGCTTCCACTATTAGAATCCATCTCACGTTGGTAGTCTCTCTCAATTGGAAAATCAGGCAAGTAGACATAAATAATTCCTTTTTCAATGGTCCCTACATGAAGTTGTTTACATGCTACAACCAGAAGGTTTTCTAGACTCTCAGAAGCCTCATTATGTGTGTAGACTTAACAAGGCACTATATGGCCTCAAACATGACCATGGGCTTGGTTTGATGCCCGAAAAACACAGATGGTGAGATAGGGATTCAATTAATCGATGTCAGATTCATGAAGGGCTTCAGAAGGAAGAAATCAGAAATTCATGGTGATGCAGAAGAGGCGCAATTATTTATGTTATTGGCCTGAATAAAATCTTAAGTATTTATTTGAGTCCTTAGTCTTTTATTATCCCACATTGGTTAGATAGTCTTTTATTCTTGATTACCTGGACAATTTCTAAACATCATCAGTTTTCATCAAGAGGCGCAATTACCCGGACAATTATTGAGGTGAAAATATTATTGAGTCTATTGACTTGTATCACTTGCGGGTGAGGATCTCTTCGTTGTAGAGTTCCACCTTTCAAGAACTTATCAGCGCCTTGAGCAAGCGTTGTGGCGTTCTTGCCAACGTTCTTAGATTGGATTATCTAAGTTCGTTGTTTCGAGCTCGTCTATTGATTCCCTTTAGAAGGTCCTAGGGAAATCCCATTCTTGAATCACATCAAATCCCATTGTAAAATAGATGGTGTTTGTGGTGATTTATGGATGTGTCAATGAGACTGCTTACATACATAGAGTGTATGGGATCAAAGCAATATACATAGTTCTTTTTGTGAGGACAAATGGTCATTTATGTAGGAATCCCGCGTGGGGGAGTTGATTTATGAGTTGATTTCGGGGCCTATTATTGAGGAGCCATTATGATGCTATCGTGGAGCAGTCATGACTGAATTAGGCTTATATCAAGGGATGGAATCAATCATGGGATGATGACAATTAATAAAGATCAATCGTGGGATGTTGCGCTTTAATGACTCATAACCGCCCATTGTCTGGGACGATCTGTTCAGTTCTAATCTTCAGTGACCTGGATGAGCATGTCATCATGTCGATATTGTGGGCTGTAGACACCCTGTGTCATGTCGGCTGTCTGGAACTGTGGGTAGCCTGTACCGAGCTGAAATGATATTTATTGAGTCTGAACTGAACCGAGCTAATGACCCGAGCTCTAAGGATGTCAAGAATGATGTCGGTAAATCCATGGCTGAAGCCTTCGAGCGAGGGGCCTAATAATGGGCTAAGGATAGGTTGGCACATTGGCTATTTAATCCGGCCTGCTTAAGGGCATAGAATTGCCACGTGTACGACTTCCGGATCGTTCCCATATCATTAACCTTTCTTTTCCCATTTTGTTTTCATGTATTAGTTTGTGAATATTAACTAATTTTTTCCTAATTCACTAACAAATAAGATAAATATTTTTGCAGCGGTGATCATGACATGTGTGTTCCGTTTACCGGAACAGAAGCATGGGTGGAATCTTTGGGATATGACATAGCAGATGAATGGAGGCCTTGGATATCTAATCAACAAACTGCCGGGTATAACACGATTTATACATACACTTGCATTTTCAAAATTTGAATTTACATTTATTAGATTACCTGATTAGGTTACCTGATTAACATCTCCAGTCACTCTGTAGAACGGAGGGTGAGGGCATTTTCGGTTAGGGTTTAACCATTTTTTGAATGTACATTTATTAGATTTTGGTATATACATGCCCACATATGCAAGACACACATATTATGAGAAAATATGAAATAAATATATGCTCGCAAGTTCTGAACATGTATAGACAATGTAAAGAAGACGCATATACACATATAGATGATAGTATGATCATATGAATTTGTTACTAGTAATGAAAATATCATTACATGTACAAATTATTTAGGCAACTGCCTCAGATAAATTGGAACAGAGGGAGTAGTAATAAAAATATCACTACATGTAAACGTAGTACGTAGTTAAAATAAATATAAATAACTTGAATATATAATTGTTTCTAGAAAATGTGTTGTAAGTTGTAAGTATTAAAATTATTATTATTATATATATGCGCCTATAACATTTATAATTATCTTAATTGTATACTATCCCAGCTCATATACCTGAATATGGGTTTAGATAGTTGGAAATATGAAAATGTCTATAAGTTACTAAAAAATGGTCTATAATTTACCTGACAATTGTTGTAGGTTCACCCAGAAATACGCCCATGGTCTCACATTTCTTACAATAAAGGTATGTACTTAATTTTTGTGTGACCTTTTCAAATTTATATTGTTAGTCTGATTATAAATATGAGTTTTTTTTTGTTTGTTTGTTTTTTTTTTATTTTTTATTTTTTATTTTTTTTGCTATGAAGGGAGCTGGACACACAGTACCCGAATACAAGCCTCGGGAGTCATTAGACTTCTACAGCCGTTGGTTGCAAGGACATAACATATGATGCTTAGAATTGCATATTACAGAACAACAACAACAACAAAATAAAAAGGGATTTATATCTTTTCTTTTTTAATTTGTATATTTACATAAGGGAAAAAAAAATATCTTGCAAAAATTCATTGATTCGAATATAGAATTCATCAAATTCCGTTGTTGAAAAATGGCAAGCTCAAGTGGTAACTCCAGAATCAAAGGGCCAACTATGAGTCCAACTAGTCCTTTCCATCTTCATCCTAACGAGAATCCATCACTTATGTTGGTAACTTCGCCTCTTGCAGGCAATAAATACCATTCTTGGTCTAGGTCCATGTGTATCGGTCTATGAATCCAAGAGTAATTTAGGCTTTGTTGATGGAACCATTGAGAAACCAAATACAGATGATGAATTGTATAGAACATGCAATCAATGTAACACAGTTGTCATGGCTTGGATCTTGAAGTTAGTTTCATCATGATGGCCAAATTATAGCAAATTAACCAACTTTAACCGGCAGAGTACCGGGTCGGTTGTACTATAACAGCGAGCAAGGTCGTATCCCATCAGGAATCAAGTAAGTATCACAATTACCGTCGTATTTTGTTTAGGCTAACAAATAGTGGGGAAGGTAATTATAACTAGAAAAATATGAAAATGCTAACTTTAAAAAGTATAATAAAAAGGAATATAGCTAAACTATTATCAGGAAAACTACTCTTAACACATTACCGAATCACTAGGGACGAGCCTTAACCTACCAACCAACCAATGGTTTCTAATGAATGTGTTGTGGGTGCAATCTCCTTAACTGGTCCTAGGCGCTAATACCACAACTTAGTTTCCCTATATTCAGTTCAACAGTCCTCTACGTAGTTTAATTGACCTAATATGAAGAAAAACTGTGAGCCACTCCGCATCCACCGAATTCACGGCTTAGCTAGAAAAACCTACCAAGGAACAGGATGTGAATAACTCGACTAGTTCGTGTATGGCACTCCTAAAACTCTAGTTCGCACAATCACTTGCAAAATACATTTATAAAGTTCGTGTGTGGAATCATGAATCAAGTGATCAGTTTAATTCAAGCATTAAGATCAAATTTTAGGACACAACAACTCAAAAGATTTAATTTTTAAGCTCTACTCATCCCTAAATCATCGTTTAGGTATTAATTTCGTAGTTCCATCACATACTCTAGCTATTAAGAATTTAGCTATGCATAGTAATAACAAAAGTGCAGAAATTCATGAAGAAATTAATAATAAACATGATAAAAGGATTGATTAAAAACTACCAATGGAAAACGTAGCAATCCACCACTCGAATCGTCACTTTGTTGTGTTCCAATTGCAAAATAAAATAAATAAACCGTTGATGTTCTAAGGGAATTTTTGGAGGAGAATAAAATAAATCTATTCTAATGGAAGGGAAAACTGTTGCAGATAAAAAATAAAATTGTTCTAAGGAGTCAGTGTGTTGAAATTTGACCTAGTGGCTTTTTATGGGTTAAAAATCGACACAGGTCCTCTTCCGAAATTCCGCCCCTAAAATAAAATTATGGAGAATTAGGGATAATGACAACTTTTGGAATATTTTTTAGTAACGGAACAGTCCAATATTTTTTATAGGAAAAATGACAACTCCCATAATTTTTAGGGACAATTATCCAAAAGAACACATATTTGACTTAATTAGGCAAAATGGACATCTAAAACAAACACTTAGTTATAAGGACACAAATTAGATAGATAGATCAAAATACCATTAATGAAAAAATAATAATAATAAAAATATAAAAGGGGAACAGGCAAGCGCAGCGTTCTGTAGAAGGCAAGTCACTAGTTTGGTCAAATAAATGTTTTTTTTTCCTTTTGGAAAGCAACAAGTTGGCGCGTGAGCTTGTTGCCTTCTCTTTCAAGTCGATTATGGAGTTTTTTGAAAAGGATATACGTAGATTTGGCTTTATACTTATTAAAATCAATGAAAGCTTTCGTTTCTTGGGGGAAAAAAATTATGTTTTTCCTTTTAAATGTCATAAAAGGAAACATTTTTCGGGAACATAAAAGCAAGCTATTGTAAGAAATATTTATTTTTCGGAAACATGTTTATTTATTTATTTATTTTGAAACTCACGCAGTTGTTGTTGTATTTAGCTTCTTCTTTTTTTTTTTTTTCCTCCGGATGTTGAAAGTGTGGGTGTTTTTTTTTTATGGACGGTGAAAGTTTAATTTTTCTTTTTTTCATTGACCACCCTAATGCATTGACCACCCCGATGCATTGACCACCTCGATGCAGTCACCATCGCGATGCATTAACCACCGCGATGCATTGATCACCTCGATGAAGTGACCACCGCGATGCATTGAACACCATGATGCATTGACCACCCCGATGCAGTGACCACCGCGATGCATTAACCACGGCGATTCATTGACCACCGTGATGCATTGACCACCGCGATGCAGTGATCATTCCGATGCAGTGACCATCGTGATGCATTGACCACCCCCGATACATTGACCACCGTGATGTAGTGGCCACCCCGATGCAATGGCCACCACCGATGCAGTGACCACCCCCGATGCACCGCGATGAAGAGACACCGTGATGCACTAACAACCGTGATGCATTGACCACCTCCGATGCACTGACACCGCGATGCAGTGACCACCCCAATGCATTCACCACTGCGATTAATTGACCAACGCAATGCATTGACCACCGTGATGCAGTGACCACCTTCGATGCATTGACCACCCCTGATCCATTGACCACCGCGATGCAGTGGCCACCCCCGATGCAGAGACACCGCGATGTAGTGACCAACCCCGATGCAGAGACACCGCGATGCACAAACAACCGCGATGCAGTGACACCGCGATGCATTGACAACCGCGATGCATTGACCACCTCCGATGCATTGACACCACGATGTAGTGACCACCCCAATGCATTCACCACCGCGATTTATTGACCACTGTGATGCAGTGACCACCGCGATGAAATGACTACCCCGATGCAGTGACCACCACGATACAATGACTACCGCGATGCGCCGTGACCATCGAGATAAAGTGAGCACCGCGATGTAGTGGCATTTGATGAAGCAACACCACGATCACATTTGATATTTTTTGATATTTCAAAAAATTGATTTCTTTCGTCACAAAATCGTCTTCAAACGGCTATATCTTTTAATATATATAAAACTACGATCAACATAATCTTTCACCCCAATTCATATTTTTAAGTCCTCTTTATTTTGATATCCCATTTTATAAAGTGACACCTTCCGCAGTGACACTCAATGACACCAACATTTTATGAAGTGACACCCATGACAACAAACATTTTATAAAGTGACACCCTTAATCCAGTGACACCCAATGACACCAACATTTTATGAATTGACACCCTATGCAGTGACGCCCAATGACAATAATATTTTATACAGTGACACCTTATGACACCAACATTTTATTATGTGACACCTTATGCATTGACAACCAATGACACCAAAATTTTATGAAGTGACACCCAATGACAACATTGTTTTTATGAGAATGACTTATACTTTGGGACACCATTAAAAAGCTAAAAAGCCTTATACTACGGGACGGAGGGATATACATATTCAAGTTTCTGTTAGAATCAAACAACAAGGTGCTGAGCCGTTTTTACAAAGTAAAAGCACTTTTCAATTGGCTCCATACACTTTCTAAACAGCTTAGGTTAGGTTTAATTTTATGTAATGCTGAAGATCGATGCTACCCGAGCTACCTTATAATTTCGTTTGGATTTCGTTTTCGCTTACTGGTGTTCTTCGTCCCGATTTCCGGTAATCTTACATTTCCGGCTTTAGATCTTGATGCTTTTTTAGCTTAAAGGTTGATTCATGTTGTGTTCTTAGAATTAATGAGTAGTTAATTTACCGATAGTCGAGTTATGTGATAGTCTACATGAAATCGAACCTCGCAGCTTATTGATTGGAATGATTTTGATGTGTTGATTGTTAGATTCTCGGTGTTGTTAACGTTACGAACTTATTATTAATGACTTTTTGTTGAACTAATCACTCCAATAATCGTGTCACACGTATCGTCTTTATAAATGTATTTTTGCGAGAGGGTACGGGAAAAGGGGTTACAGGATCTTTTGTTAACGAGCGTCTCGCTAGAGCGTATACCGTGTTGGGTCGGTTAAATCTGGACGGTGAATTTGTTGAATTCGACATAGGAGAGCTGAGTTTATTGAAATTGGCGCTTAGTTTCGGAAATAGGGAGACAACGATGCCAAGAACATTAGAGTATATTGAAATCACGGTTACGAGTTTCGGTAGTAGTCGATTGGATGCATAGCTACGGCTATTATCTTGTTTCGTAAACAGTTTAAAATCTTTAACTTTTTTTATTATAATTTTAACCACTTTGTTTTGTACATCATTGTAGTAGAACCCGAGTCGATCGACAAATCACCGTCGCTTAGAATTTTTGTACCGCACTTGTGTTAGCTTTGAACTAAGAATGATGCCGACTTTGAGTACTTCGACCGGATTCCGCACATGGGATACGACACTTGACTTCTAATGCAATCTCGAGCTACGAGTTGACCCGGTACACTTGCCGGTGTGAGATTGGACACTTCAAGTTTTAAAGGCGCCGTTGCCGGGAATCGGGTTGATATCTTGTAAGTTAGTTAAGTTTCAAGGATTAGGTATTTACTTCGGTAGTGGTAGTGGCCCAGATACCGTGATTGTGTTCGTGTTATTTCCATTGTTGCGAGATATTCTTGAATCCATACTACAATTACGGCTTACATCTTCATATCCATTCGGACTATTACAATTACGGTGCTATGGGTTGCAAACACAGACCATTTATCGAGTTCAACCCGTACGCCACATCGTACGGGAATGCGTGGGATAATGCCCCAGTTACTATAATCAACAACCGCCAACTTTGGATCCAATTATCGAGGATGGTTTATGACATGATGCTAAGCGAGATGAGAGACAATAATAGAGAGATTCGGAATTCAATGACCATCAAGTTGGACGGTCTGGCCGAGAATCCAAAATCGACTCCGACGGGTGGCTTTGCCAAGTAATACGAGTTAGAAATCCGAGAGGTGTGAATGCGGTAATTATCTATTGAGGAGTCGACGGTTGGTGATAATGATGATGATAACGGTCTCGGAAGGGATCTTTCCGGTCAATGCTATCATGGCTCGAAGCGGTATCACCCGGAGGAACAGCATGAGGATGGTATGACTCTTGTATACTGTTGAGTCACTTTTCCATTCGTTTTAGCCACCATTGTTATATCTTTGAGGTGCACCCTATTGGTTTATTGTTGATGTTGAGCACATTTGTTTACTACTTGGAGCTAGAGTCGTTATTGGTTGGGATATGTTTTAGTTCGGGGAAAGTGAGTTCGTTTCTAAACTCGTAGAACAAATTGTGGTGGTGGGGATTGAGCCCGTAAATTTTTCAAGAGAGTGCTCAATTCCTACGCACTTTTCAATTGGCTTGTGCGGTGAAATGAAAATACAATGTTCATGACCTAATGACACCAACAATGACACAACACCAAGATTTGCATTACAATTATTTTACAAGAATGAATGTTATTATGTAAACAACAATTGTAAAAAATTTGGGGATCTTGTTAAGAAAATCAATAGCTTCATCAATGTTTCCAAATTGTGCAATGCCACATAGAACCTCATTATATGAGATTGTATCAAGGGCAAACATACTATGCAATAAGACAATTGCTTCTTTAAGTCCATTGTTTCTTGCATGAGCTGCTATAATTGAATTCCATGAAACAATATCTCTACCAAAAATTTCATCAAATGTCCTCCTGGACCAACGCGATGCAGTGACATTTGGTGATTCGACACTGCGATGATATTTGATATTTTTCATACATCGGCGGCAAATCTATCCAAAGTCGAAGAGTTGTTCCATTTTGAACACATCAAAACAACCAATTCAAGAAAATAAGGACATATTGTTTTTTCAACAACCAATGTTATAGAATACAAACAACAAGGTGCTGAGCCGTTTTTACAAAGTAAATCCATATTCACCTCCTCAAATCTTGCTCTTGTGATTGTTGTATAGAAATCAATACCTTCATACAGTGAATCAATCTCAATGGTTGTTTGAGCTGTTGAGCGGATTGTCCTCTTAGCCCTTTCACAAGCAATTCTTAACCTTCTCAAAGATCTTGGATTACCACTGATATCACTTTTATGCTTCCTCTTAAACTCCTGCACAAAATGGTTCACCATTCTATTATCAAAATCCTCACCTTCGAGATGGGTATCGCCGGCGGTGGACTGAACCTCAAAAATCCCCTCTTCAATTGTAAGTAGAGAAACACAAACGTAGCCCTAAAAAATCACACACGTACCACCACCCAAATCAATAATCAAAACATTCTTCTCCCCGGTAATTCCAGCCTTGTTGTCAAGCCCATAAGTAATGGTTGTTGTTGTAGGCTAATTGATTATACGCATAACATTAAGGCCGGAGATTACACCAGCATCCATAGTCGCCGGATGTTGTGAGTCATTGAAGTAAGCCGGAAAGATGGGGAAGCGGATGAACTCACATCCACGAATCATCGGATAGGGTAGAAGAAAGGCCAGATTAGTCAATTGAAGATTAATATGTCCTTACTAACAATGATCTTTTTTTGGTGTCCTAAGTACGTAATTAAGTCTCAAAACTGGTCCTTATAAACAAATAACACTATTTTTTATAGCCTGAAGTACAAAACCAAACAAAAAAAAAAATTTAAAACATATATAAAAAAAATCGGACGCATTGCTCCAGTTTTTTTTTTCTTTTTTTTTTTTTTGTTTTTTTTTCCCTTTCCTCCCTGATTTTCAAACACTCATATCTTTTGATCTAGATCTCCAAAAGTGATAAAAATTTTACTTAATTTTTTATATTTTGATGTTTTCGTTTTGAGACTTGGTTCGATATAATTACATCATTTTTCATGAAATTCACTCGAAATTCACTCAATGAATCTTCCCGGTGAATTTCTAACAATAGTGAATTTCGACAGCGGATTTTCTGAAATCACGTCGGAATATGTTGAATGTGGTCTCAAAATAAAGAGCTTGAAAAATAAAAAGTTTGGTGAAAGAATTTTTAAATTTAGAGTTCTAGATTGAGAGATATGAGTGTTTAAAAAAGATGGAAGAAATTGAGAGAAGGACTATTTTGCATAAAGGGCATTGAAAAAATTCACTTGTGTTCGAAATTCACTTGTTTATTCGAAAATTCCCGTTAAAATTCATCGTCGAAATTCACTAATTTTCGGTCAAAATTCACCGTCGAAATTCACCGATGGATGGAAGAGAAATTGTGTTTGGGTTTTTTTTAAGGAAAAAAATGCGCCAAAAAAATTAAAAAAAAAAAATAGTGTTGTCCTTTATGCAAAAGTTTCAAAAGGCTATCATTCTCCTTAATTGATGAAATGTTGTTGTTCTTCTCCCTCATTTCCCCATAAAATTAAATTCGTCCCTCCAGTAATTTGCTTTTCCCGCATCAAATTGTTTTTCCAAAAAGGGTGTGGGCCCCACTTCCTTAAACTGCATGTCCACTTGATTATTCAGTTTATAGGTACGACCTTCTCCTCTGCTTCCTCTTTTCTTTTTTTAAATTTTATTATTGAAAAGAGGTTAGAAGTGCCTCATCATTTCCAATACTAACCTTCCTTTCTTCATATTTAGAAACATTAAACTTATTCATCATTGAAATTACAGACATAGATGACATCGGGGTTACAGATAAATCATCAGAAATCATATAATAAACCATCTCTTTAACATAACCCTATAAATCTTTATCAACGGTACGTGGTTTACCATAAGCAAGTAAATCAGAACCAGCTACAAATTTCATCTCTTGGGTCATTTTCCTGGAACAACTAGGACAAGAAGCACCATTTGACATGTTTGTAACACCTCTTCTGCAATTGGAATCTGGACAAGCATAGAACATTCCCGAAGAGACGAGGGATGATTTAGTAATATAAAGCGGCATATTTCTAACATACGAGAATGTAATGGGATTGTAAAGAACGTGACGTTGAATATTTAGTTGCAGGTACGCGGAACCAAGAGTCACAATGCTCGAGTAAAGAGTACGCATCAACCCCAACATGAATTTATTACCTCGAAGGAGATTGATGGTAGTGCCAATAGGTAAAGAAAGTAAGAAGATAAAGAAATCGACAAAATCATTTGAAGCTTCTGCATAAACTAGTTTGTTTGATTCGGCATCAATGATGAGTTTGATAGTCATTTGACTTATTTTTGTTGTTGCCAATATTATAGAATACAAACAGCAAGGTGCTGAGCCATTTTTACAAAGTAAAAGCACTTTTCAATTGGCTCCATACACTTTCTAAACAGATCCATATTCACCTCCTCAAATCTTGCTCTTGTGATTGTTGTATAGAAATCAATACCTTCATACAAATCAATCTCAATGGTTGTTTGAGTTGTTGAGCGGATTGTCCTTTTAGCCCTTTCACAAGCAATTCTTAACCTTCTCAAAGATCTTGGATTACCACTGATATCACTTTTATGCTTCCTCTTAAACTCCTGCACAAATGGTTCACCATTCTGTTATCAAAATCCTCACCTCCGAGATGAGTATCGTCGGTGGTGGATTGAACCTCGAAAATCCTCCCTTCAATTGTAAGTAGAAAACACAAACGTAGCCCTAAAAAAACACAAACGTACCACCACCCAAATCAAAAATCAAAACATTCTTCTCCCCGGTAATTCCAGCCTTGTTGCCAAGCCCATAAGTAATGGTTGCTGATGTAGGCTCATTGATTATACACATAACATTAAGCCCGGAGATTACACCGGCATCCTTAGTCGCCGATGTTGTGAGTCATTGAAGTAAGCCGGAAAGATGGGGAAGCGGATGAACTCACATCCATGAATCATGGGATAGGGTAGAAGAAAGGGCAGATTAGTCAATTGAAGATTAATATGTCCTTATTAACAATGATCTTTTTTGGTGTCCTAAGTACCAATTAGGTCTCAAACTTGGTCCTTATAAACAAATAACACAAATTTTTATAGCCTGAAGTACAAACCAAAAAAAAATTTAAAACATATAAAAAAAAAATCGCATGCATTGCTCCAGTTTTTTTTCCTTTTTTTTTTTTTTTTTTTTTCTATTTCCTCCCTGATTTTCAAACACTCATATCTTTTGATCTAGATCTCCAAACGTGATGAAAATTTCACTGAATTTTTTTTTTTTTTGATGCTTTTCATTTTGAGACTTGGTTCGATATATTACATCGTTTTTCATGAAATTCACTGTCGAAATTCACTCAGTGAATCTCCCATGAATCCTGAAAATCAGTAATATCGAATTTCGAATAATAGTGAATTTCGACAGCAGATTTTCTGAAATCACGTCGGGAGTTGAATGTGGTCTCAAAATATAGAGCATGAAAAAATAACAAATTTGGTGAAAGAATTTTCAAATTTAGAGTTCTAGATTGAGAGATATGAGTGTTTAAAAAAGATGGATGTAAGAGAATGTGTGTTTGGGTTTTTTTTAAGGAAAAAAATGCGTCAGAAAAATAAAAACAAATAGTTTTGTCCTTTATGCAAAAGTTTCAAAAGACTGTCATTCTCCTTAATTGATGAATTGTTGTTGTCCTTCTCCCTCATTCCCCCATAAAATTAAAGTCGTCCCTCCAGTAATCTGCTTTTCCCGCATCAAATTGTTTTTTTTTCAAAAAGGGCGTGGGCCCCACTTCCTTAAAACGCATGTCCACTTGATTATTTAGTTTATATGTACCCCCCCCCCTCATCTGCTTCCTCTTTTCTTTTTTTAAAATTTTATAATTGAAAAGAGGTTAGAATTGCTGTGGCTTCACTCCCCATTGGACACCAATCTCGGGATCCCGACAAAATTGGATAATAATCTTTTTTTTTCGAACGCTTGAATTTGAGTCTCGCGTCATTTTCTCATACGAATTCCGTTTTGGACGATTTTTGCACAGTTGTGATCCTCGTCACGCCCTCTATCACGCCGCACCTATAAAAAAGAAAAACAAGAAAACCAAATCGTGACAAATGCCAATAAAACGCACACAATTCACCTAAAATTGTAGAGATTTCGGACGTAAACGCTCTATCGTCTCGTGATTCAACCCGTGGTGAAATGTGTCTATAAAAACCACTTAACTACCCCAAAATTACATCTAATAGACTACAAATAGGGGTTAAAATGCACATAAAATTATAGTAAAGTTGACTTTCACCAACTACCCCCCACTTAGCGTTTGCTCGCCCTCGAGCAAATCAAGTGATCTAAAAATAAATCATGAGATCAACGTTGCGATTATATGTGAAACCAGAATATCCAATGAGTAAAAGCTAGTCAATAAGCGAATAAACACGAGCCGAAACAAATCTCATCATGGAAACATAATGTGTGTGTGCACAATCATTAATCACGGTCAACCGGCTCAGATTATAAATGCATGACTAATTGCTTTACACCATAGGCTTATACTTGTTAGGTGTAATGCCCGAAAGACAATTTTGTAATTGTTTTATTTAATAAATGAAATGATGTTATTATTCATATTTATTATTCTCATATTCACCGATGTGACAATAGTATTTACACTACAGAAAACCCTAAGTATATCGTTTATGTAATCACTTAACTCGGTGTATGGTATATACACGGGAGGATTGAGTTAGTGAAGATGTACTTAAAATAAAATTAGCCCGTAGTAAAGTTAATCGAGAGTATCGGGTCTCTCCTTTAACGTGCTATTAATGCGCCCCGAAACACAATAGGTGTGATTGTCTTATCCGGACTTTCGGTTAAGAGAACCTAATGGGGCATTTATATATGATAGATATATCATATAGGGGTAGTCGGACCGATTTGATTAGAGTTCACGATATAATTCCGTAATCGAGAAGTCTTATCAAATCAATGGATGATCATATTTATGGATATATCTTAATCCCGAGGTGATCACGATCAACCGCTTGAATCGGTATGAAGTTTGACTTGACGGTTAAGGATTACACCGAGTCCGTGGTCCGAATTACCCCATCTTGGCATTGTACCGAATTGAGTGAGTAGTCCGTGTTATCACGGATACGGAATCCATTCCTTCCATTTATGGAAGTAGATAGACAGCTTCCTTATTTGTTAATCCTAGAACCGATCGATCGCGCGAGTTCATATTACACCGATTAGCTACCGGTGAGTTGTATGAATTAATTGATCACTAGGGGGTTAATGGTAAATAAGGATAAGAGGTTACGAAAAGGGTTAACGGTAACTTCCCGATTTAGAATGAACGATCTATGGAGGATTAATCCATATGTAATGATTATATCAATGGACGCTTATTACTTTCTCGTGAGGAGATAAATATAATCTTATAATCGGAGGAGTGCGATCACGGGATTATGGTGGCATATTCCCGTGATTGATTTATCGAATATAATTATTCGTTCGTAAGATAATTATTTATTTGATTTATCGGAGCCGTGATTATTAGTCCATGGTCCCCGACGTGCTCCAATATAAGCATAGCTATTCTCGGACGTCGAATCCTAATAATGATATTAATTTAATTCTTATTAGAATTTAATTAATCGATATGTGAATTAATTGTTTAGTGACTATTTAATTAGTTGGAACTAAATAATTAAAATAAGTGGAAAATATATTTTCCATAATAATTGGCAAATTAGTGTGTATGACAAAAATTAATTGACTAGGTCAATTAAAGATACAATTCACGCCACATGCATATTTTTTGGTAACAAGAATTAGTTTCTTGTGTATTAATAAGACATGTGCATAAAATATTTATTGGATAAATATTTATGGTAAATAATAAAGATAAATATTATTCTAGATTTGTTCTAGAATATTATGGAATTATCTTTTATTAAAAGGATTTATTTTGTTTGATAAATAAAAATCCTTGGGATTAAGTTTGACTTTCTATATAAAGAGTATACTCAAAATTAATATACACACAAAATTCGAAATTCCCTAATGAATTAGAGAGGGAATTTTCGGCCATAAGCAAGGAGGAAAAAGCTTGGAGTTTTTTCCGGTAGCGTATCGTAAGGATTCGAGACGAGGATTTCCTTCCACCGGGAGTTGCTTGGATCACACGTACGGAAGATCGTGGTGCTCTTCACGCTTTCCTTCGTTCATCCTATTACGGTTCTTCAACTTGGATTTTGAGATCCAAGAGGTATGATCTACAACCCCCTTGTAGATATAGATCTAGTTATTTTATTACGTGTAGTTTATAGATCTAGATCCATTAAATCGTTTCCGCTGCGGATGGTATTACTAACAGTGGTATCAGAGACCATGGTGATCTATATTTATACGTATAAAATATTAGATCTAGGAGTGGTAAACATGTAGAGTTTTTTGTCCCAATTTTTTGGGGGCCGATGCATATGTTTAATTTTTTATGCTTATGAATGTCGTGGTTGAAGAGATGGATTGGGGTTGGCACTGTTTACCCGTTAGATCTATTGTAAACTCATATAAACGATGAAAATTCGTTCATATGAGTATAGGAAATTATGTAATTTATCTTTATTGCAAGTTTAATTTCCAGCAAATAGATCTAGTTAGTAGCTGTTTAGTATTTTTTATTTTCCCGTTGATCGAACCGTTGAAACGAAGATCCCTCCGGTCAGAATCAAGAATTGAAGATGATGATCAGCTCCACAAATTTTGGCATCGATCAGAGTCCGTTTCGATATCCGTTCGTTGCTGCGAAGACGCTGCTGTAACAGAAAAACGCAGGATTCACAGAAACTCTACCTGTGACTTCCTCGATTTTCTGGGAGAGTTTGGACCGTTGAAACGCAAATCCGACCGTTCAGATTGATAAAATTGGAGTTCTAGACGTGTGATAAAAATTTAAGGTCGATCGGGATTCATGTAGATTCCCGATCTGCCTCGGGAAGTCTTTGATGCGCTGCAGTCAAAGTCAGATTCGGCATCAAGTTGGGCGTTTTACTGGAGATAATTGGTAAGTCAAAGCACCGATCCAACCGTCCATATTGAAGTTCCAGGAGTGAAGATATGATCTGGAAAGTTTCATCCCGATCCGAGTTCGTTTGGTATGCCGATCGTCGAAGAGTTCGAACAGCTGCAGATTTAGTTAGAAAGTAGTAAACCCTAGTTAGGGTTTTTGGTTGTTTTTTATTTTCTAATAGATTAGATACGGGGGTGCCAACGATCCATCTCGGTGTTTAAATTTTCCGCATTTATTTTTTATGTGTTTGATCATAAAATAGATATAAAACCGGAATTGCCATGACATGCATCATATCATAAATCCACTCCATGCATACATGTAGAATTTTAATTTTGGTAATTAAAATAGGCATGTATACAAACTCGTGTAATTAGTTGAAATTTAATTAATACGTGGTAATTAATAAATTTAGTAACTAATTAAAGATCCGAGGACGGGTTATGAAATTGTTAAGCCTTTCGGTGTGTGTTCTCGGTGAACCGCCTTAAAGCACAAACGAGATCACGTTTCCAATTCGTAGTGTCTACGAGATTGAATGATGGTAAAAGAACAATAAATCTTGGATAAAAACGGTTCGCCTATAGGTTGGGTGGTCAACTGAGCTTCGCTCGAACGACTTAACCCTCCTAGTGTGATGTATGCACGGGGGTCCGGCAAGATTAAGCTACACCGGAGAGCGGAGGGGTGATTCCTTCTTATCTCAATGAGGCTATCTTGACCCGATTTCGTCCGACTGTCACATATGTTCCAACGAATAGGACGGGTAGGCTTGCCTAAGTTACCGACACCATTCGGAATCCTTGATTTGAGGTGCTTTTATGTTAACATCAAAAAGACGTGGTTAGTTAACCCACCACCACTTCCAAAATATTGAGTGGGAGCGGGGGAGGCGACGCCCAACCCCACGGCCTCTACTATAGATACAAGTAAGTGAGAGAAGGGTGACGCCTCGAGGCGCTTTGATTTCGTCCCCCTAAGGATGGTGTTCGCCCCTATCAACATTCATGGCTTGGTCTCCGAAAGGATAGGATTTCTGGGTACTCGTCGGGTCACCGACCTATCCTAAGACGGCATACTCGGGGCGTACCTAAGAGATCCGATATAGTAGGTCACACTCATCATGGGTATTTTCTTGATAATATCTAGGCTAAAAAAGGAAGGTAGTCAATGAATAAAGGGATGTTCGATTCTCGTGGGATGTTCGATTCTCACAAGTTATTCATTGATGAGATTGTCTCGATTTAACCGTCATCTCTTTGACCTACCCTAAGGCGGCACTGAGATGCGAGGTTAAAACCTTGGAATGGTAGAGTAGACTTAATTTTAGTTTACAATTTCTAAAATAAAATATAGTAGTGTTAAACTTGAATTAATGTCATTTTATTTACAGCATTATATCCCTTACTAAATTGCTTAAAATTTATAATTGACTAGTATTGACTTCGTTAAAAAGTGGAAAGTAACTAGGACGTTGAACTAGTTAATCGATAATGCAATTAATTTTTGGAAGAGATATTTTTTCTCTTAAGCCTTTTAAAAACAAGAGTGACATACAGGTATGTCACTAGTGTCATTCATGTCAAACGGAAGACAAACTTAGTTTGATCAAAGGTGATTTCGGACTTTGAAATTCTTCTAGTAAATTTTGAGTATGTAGTAATTACACGAGTAATTTTCTAATTGAAAAATTGGAAAATCATGAAGTGTTACTAGTTGGACGATATTTGGAATCGATGAACTAGTGGGAGCTTTATGATTTGTTGTTTTTCTAGAACATTAGAAAAGTGTAACTGACTACACACGTAACCGTTCTAATTGAAAAACCGGAAAGTCATGAAATGTTGCTAGTTAGACGATATTTGGAATCGATGAACTAGTGGGAGTTTTATGATTTGTTGTTTTTCTGGAAACATTAGAACTGTGTAAGTGTTTACACGAGAGATTTTCAAATTGAAAAATTGGAAAATCATAAAATAAAGTATTGCTGGTTAGACGGTATTTGGAACCGATAAACTAGTGGGAGCTTTAATGTTATGATTTGTTATTTTTCGGTATATTAGAAAATCCGAAAAGTCCTAACAAGTAACACTCGAAATAAACATCCCACGGTTCGGGAGTAGTGTCTACTCACACGAACCGCTAGTTCAAAACTATTTTCATTTACGAAAGTCAAGAATGGGAAAGTATGTTTAAAAGTGTTAGTCATCTAAAACTGAGTTGATTTTAAGGCTAAACCGAAAATTAATTAACTGAAAATCATAGGATAAGGACAGTGATTTCGGATCACCAACCTATGAATCCTTGGCGATTTTCTTGAGCTAAGTTCTTTGGAAGAACAAGGCAGCAGTGCATTTAACGATTAAAGGAGTAAACAACGGGCAGTTAATTTTAGCTATAATAGTGGGAGTGATATAAGGAAATGAATCTCGGATTCAATCCTTGGATATCGCGGCAAATTTATTTTCTGTTTAAGATTCGTTGGAACGAATGGATTTACCTTCTATCCGATAATTTGTTTGTCGTATAGAAAGTGAATATACCATTTGTAGTACGAATCCAAGACTCGGACTTTTGTTTGATAAAGTCAAAACCACTTAGAAATGCTTTGAAATATGTATATAAAACACATCTTAAGAACTCGTTAAAAGAAATTGGTTTCTATATTTAGATAAACGCTTCTTCATATTCCATAGTTAGTGCATAGTCCCTAAAAGACAAGACCCGAAGACCGCGCTCGGGGTGATTCCTTTCTCCCGATCCGGTTAGATTGTCTTAAAGGTTCAATGACTAATTTTCCTTTCAATCGGGAAAGGATAATGGTTATAAAGAAGTAACATAGCTTGTTCATGACGACCTTCGGGGTTTGATGAAAGATACAAGCTAGTAGGAGCTTCCGAGTAGTGACTTCTTGTCTGACAACTATTCAAACACTCCGGTAAGTTTATCCAAAATATCCAAAGGTGTCTCTAATTTTGTCGGAGATGGAGTATTCTATACTCAGAAATGGGCCATCACATAGTCCTAGGGACTGATGCTCGGCCTGCCTTATAGTGAAATGCTTTCACTAAGGAAGAAACCATTGAATTGCCTTTACATAGTTGTAGATGTGCCACAATACACTGCTTAACTCAATAAAGATATTGGAAATGAAATAACGGTTTACATTGAAGTATAGAACCGAGAAGTCTACCTAGAATGTGCTTTGGAATTAACGGATAATGAGTGGATTCGGTTCACCCAAATTCCGTCAATATAAGCATTTAGCACATGATGCTTGATGGTTTGACTGAATTTCGCGTACACGTTCGGTCGGTGACCAATCGTTATATATCTTGTAGCATTGAGAAAAAGGTTCGTTATCGGATTCTTGACATCGGGAAGGGACGAGTTATCTTTGTTGCATCCTTTACGATAGAGTCTATGAACAACAAACCTTGAACCTTGGAGTACGGTTACTCAAGGTAGTTACTTACTGATTAGATCAAACCACATCCAACATTGGTTGTTGGTGATGACACTAAATACTACTGAACTAAATCAGATTTCGATCCACCAAGAAAATAGTGGGAGTATGGTTTATCCATTACCCATTATGGGTTCTGCGGACTTTATGGTCTACAGGATCGATTAATGACCTATGGCTCTTTTGTGAGCTGTATAGGATTCTGATAATAGAGGTTGGTTTATAAGCCATAACCCTGTGAATGGAGTTTGGTACTCCAGAGCTGTTCATACTCTTGCAGAACCACCTGAGTGTCTCAGGCCCAGTAGGAGTAATTGGATCTACACGGAAAAGAGTATAATGAGTTCGGTATTGCATGATTTCGTTCAAAAGCGAGAAAATAGGGGTGATTCCCCGAGACTTTTCATGCCGAACAAACGGAATCTGGATTCATTCGGAACGAAGGGTCTTCGCTTAAGAACCCATGACAGGATGACTGTCAAGGCTTATGTCCTTTGTGGATAAGAAGAAAACCTCTTGGTCATTAGAAGCCACCTGTTTCTAAAAACATGTGGATTTGACCAGCATATTGATAAGTCTTTTTGTAGACTGGATATCAATATTAGTAAAGTAGTGAATATATATAAATATATATTAGTGTTTGTGAAGGATGACACTGCACCAATTGGTAACAACATGGGTGTGTTATCTGAAGTTAGAATCTGACAAAGCCACAATTCTCTACAACAGAGTTTTGGACAACATTCTAAAGAGTTTGATTCGGTCGAATTCATTAGAATCGATCCACGGTTTCCCATCCATCTTATTGGTTAAGATGATGCGTACGTGTATGCAACATTCAACGAGGAAGTTCTACCCTATGCCTCAGGAATGACTCTCTTAATCTTCGGATCAAGAGAAATGGGATAGATTCTCTTTCTAGTAAGAGATGGTCAGGTTATTGAACGTCAATTTTGATCGAATCTTAGATTCGACGGTTAACAAAGCAAGTTTAGTATGTCCTTTAGTATCTTGAGAGAACGAGGAACAATATGCGGACATATTCATGTGTGAACTTGGATATGTGTGATACACTGATTTTGACTTTAAGTCAGATTGAGGATGATCGTTAAGTCGATCTCGGGCTCAGTGTTTACTCAGTACCACTTGATTAGATGGACCGGTAATGTTTCGATTCTACGGATCGTCTCGAGCCGACAACCTGAATAATCATTAAGACCCATGACATTTAGATGTAGGTACTCCCCGAGTCACTGACCTATCCTACGACGGCATACTCGGAGTGTACTTTGGAATCTGAAATGGTTATGATATGCTTAATGGGTACTAGAATACGGGATGTGTCTCCATTGCTTTAGAGCAAGTGGGAGATGTAGTTTGTTGTATTTTAAATAATAGGGTGTGCTCTAAAACAATTAATCACATGCTTTCGTGCAAGTGGGAGATTGTTAGGTGTAATGCCCGAAAGACAATTTTGTAATTGTTTTATTTAATAAATGAAATGATGTTATTATTCATATTTATTATTCTCATATTCACCGATGTGACAATAGTATTTACACTACAGAAAACCCTAAGTATATCGTTTATGTAATCACTTAACTCGGTGTATGGTATATACACGGGAGGATTGAGTTAGTGAAGATGTACTTAAAATAAAATTAGCCCGTAGTAAAGTTAATCGAGAGTATCGGGTCTCTCCTTTAACGTGCTATTAATGCGCCCAGAACACAATAGGTGTGATTGTCTTATCCGGACTTTCGGTTAAGAGAACCTAATGGGGCATTTATATATGATAGATATATCATATAGAAATTTGGACCGATTTGATTAGAGTTCACGATATAATTCCGTAATCGAGAAGTCTTATCAAATCAATGGATGATCATATTTATGGATATATCTTAATCCCGAGGTGATCACGATCAACTCGCTTGAATCGGTATGAAGTTTGACTTGACGGTTAAGGATTACACCGAGTCCGTGGTCCGAATTACCCCATCTTGGCATTGTACTTGAATTGAGTGAGTAGTCGTGTTATCACGGATACGGAATCCATTCCTTCCATTTATGGAAGTAGATAGACGCTTCCACTTATTTGTTAATCCTAGAAACCGATCGATCGCGCGAGTTCATATTACACCGATTAGCTACCGGTGAGTTGTATGAATTAATTGATCACTAGGGGTTAATGGTAAATAAGGATAAGAGGTTCGAAAAGGGTTAACGGTAACTTCCCGATTTAGAATGAACGATCTATGGAGGATTAATCCATATGTAATGATTATATCAATGGACGCTTATTACTTTCTCGTGAGGAGATAAATATAATCTTATAATCGGAGGAGTGCGATCACGGGATTATGGTGGCATATTCCCGTGATTGATTTATCGAATATAATTATTACGTTCGTAAGATAATTATTTATTTGATTTATCGGAGCCGCTGATTATTAGTCCATGGTCCCCGACGTGCCTCCAATATAGCATAGCTATTCTCGGACGTCGAATCCTAATAATGATATTAATTTAATTCTTATTAGAATTTAATTAATCGATATGTGAATTAATTGTTTAGTGACTATTTAATTAGTTGGAACTAAATAATTAAAATAAGTGGAAAATATATTTTCCATAATAATTGGCAAATTAGTGTGTATGACAAAAATTAATTGACTAGGTCAATTAAAGATACAATTCACGCCACATGCATATTTTTTGGTAACAAGAATTAGTTTCTTGTGTATTAATAAGACATGTGCATAAAATATTTATTGGATAAATATTTATGGTAAATAATAAAGATAAATATTATTCTAGATTTGTTCTAGAATATTATGGAATTATCTTTTATTAAAAGGATTTATTTTGTTTGATAAATAAAAATCCTTGGGGATTAAGTTTGACTCTTCTATATAAAGAGAGTTCTCTCAAAATTAATATACACACAAAATTCGAAATTCCCTAATGAATTAGAGAGGGAATTTTCGGCCATAAGCAAGGAGGAAAAAGCTTGGAGTTTTTTCCGGGTAGCATATCGTAAGGATTCGAGACGAGGATTTCCTTCCACCGGGAGTTGCTTGGATCACACGTACGGAAGATCGTGGTGCTCTTCACGCTTTCCTTCGTTCATCCTATTACGGTTCTTCAACTTGGATTTTGAGATCCAAGAGGTATGATCTACAACCCCCTTGTAGATATAGATCTAGTTATTTTATTACGTGTAGTTTATAGATCTAGATCCATTAAATCGTTTCCGCTGCGGATGGTATTACTAACAATACTTCATAATCATCTCGACTAATCGAGGTCAAGTCAAAGCTAACTAAGGTCAGGCACTTGCATGGTTGTAACGTTGGGCTAAGGACGGGGCTAAACGAAAGAATAAAAAGAATATCAAAAAAAGAAAAACGAGTGAGTCTAATCAAAACATCTTGAATTTGCCTCATAAATCACCTCCGTAGCTTGGTTTAAGCAAGCATCCTCCTTCTTTACTCTCAAATCCTAACATACTTCAATATGAACTCGTCCCACCAATGCCACATTTGGAAGAATTAATACATGACCTTCATCAAACATTCTTTGACTCAAATTTATTCAAACTTTTTATTAATTTTTTTTTTTTTGACTGATTTTGATTTTGAATTTTTTTTTGATAAATCAAACACCAACACTTTTTTGCTACCCCTTCTCATTCATAGTACAAAAGATCCACCAACACCATAATTTGATAAACATCTTCAACACCCTACACTTGTGCTAGTCAGTGTGCCCAAAATAAGATTAAAACTCACTCGTAGGGTGCCAAAGAAACATAGTCCACAAATAAAGGATAACGGTCGGTAATTATAGGCTAATCAACGAATGGCTAAAGTTTGGGTGGGGTCTAACCACCCTACAAAGGCTCTGAGGGGTTTCTGTTGAAATTATGTACATGGTTGGCTATTTGGCTCTGGTCGGGTCAAAGAAATGCCAGAACCGTCATCCCTTAATCTACAAAGATTGACCTTTCTATTTCGCCTCGAAGTTAATGGTATAAGTTCTAGGTAACAGATTAATGTCTATGTCATCTATAACCATTCACTAACTAACCACAATTCATGAAAGAGAAGCTATTACGTGCATGAAAATTCTATTTCCACAACAAGATCAAAGTTTGACTCGCATGCATTCAACTCATGACTAATAATTAACCAAAGAAAATAATGGATAACAAAGGATTCGCAACATCAAAATCATGAAGAATTTTAAAAATGGCTCAATTTCACTCAATAAGGACCAAACACCAAGCATATGACTTATTCGATGCATAAAAATAAAGCACATGGTAGTCAAGTGAAGCTAAGTCCAGTGAATCTAAGTCTACCACCCCCCACTTAAAACGGAACACCGTCCTCGGTGTGTGAGTGATAAAGTAAAGCAAGAAAGACTTAGTTGAACTGTCAATTGGGCGCAACCTTGCAAATAGACAACCGCCAATGTATCTCCCAGGGTACCTGTGTAATCACAACAAAAACACCAAATCCCCTAGGATGAAAGGTCGAAACCTTAAGCGTAGGTAAACACAAGCATGGAGATGTATAGAGCAAATAAAATACGGGTTAACACAAAGCATGAACAATATTCAAGATGCGTGGCCAAATTTTCATCACACTTTAAAAATACAAACCTAAAAACCTAAAGAACAAAAAATGTACGTTGTCTCCCATACGCGCTTTTGTTTATTGTCGTTAGCTCGACTTATTAAGAAACTAAAAGAAAAACAAAGAAGCACGAGTGAAAAGAAAAAACCAAACTATCTAAAACATTCTAAGTTTAAAGTCCTTAGTTCGACTTTCTTCCCCCAATTATGCTAAGGATAATTATACCAAAGGAGAGAAAATTGTTGCTTATCCCTACACAAATTATATGAATTGAGCACCCCCTCAATCCCCTCCACCAAGATTGGTTCAAGAAATTCATCGTGCAACACAATGAAATCACTTCCCCGAAACAGAGCACATGCCAATCATGATTGATTCAAGCACCACATAGTAACAAGTTGGCTCGACAAAAGCATCAAAATAGTCAACATGACTTACCTCTACCAATGTCTCAATAGGGCTCACTGAAGAAGGAATTGATAATTCAATAGGGACAGATATTCATACCTTCTTCATGGCATTCCTCATGCGTGATTACCTCAGGGAGAGATGGTGGTGGAGAATGCAAACCCCCGTCATCTTTAATGCTCCTCTCAAGCTTCCTCTTCTCAACCAACTGCCCTACCCGGCTTTCCAGATCAACCACATCAGATTCCAAGCGGTGCTAGGAATCCTTCAATTCCTTTAGATCCCGTCTAAACCCTTGGTTAAACTCTTTAAGGTCTTGACTAAGTTGCTCCAACAAAACCTCAGTTGTGCTATTCGGCGGTGGAGTAACTTGTGGCGGCTGAGAGTATTGCGGATAGACGTTGGGGTGCTGAAACTGAGAACTTGGAGGACTCTCCCACTTGTTGTTGTAGGGTGATGTGTATGGGTTGAACTGATAATATGGTTGTGTTCCTATACCCATACCACCGAAATTAAAACCTCCAAACGAGTGGGGGAAGTAGCCTCCTTGGCTATAAGGATCCATACTCTGCAATTCAGGGAAATAAAACAAGAACACAATCAAGGTATCAAGTCACTACCACTACCAAAGTATGTGGTGTGACCCTTCAGCAAAACATCAAAAGAAAAAAAAAAGACCTAATCCTAAATACTCAAGTGATTTACTGATATCGACCAATTCCCGGCAACGGCGCCAGAAAACTTGATGGCCAAATTATAGCAAACCAACTTTAACCGGCAGAGTACCGGGTCGGTTGTACTACAACGGCGAGCAAGGTCGTATCCCACGAGGAATCAGTTAAGTATCACAATCACCGTCGTATTTAGTTTAGACTCACAAATATTGGGGAAGGTAATTATAACTAGAAAAATATAAAAATGCTAACTTTAAAAAGTATGATAAAAAGGAATAGGTAAACTATGATCACAAACACTACTCTCAACACCTTACCGAATCACTAGAGACGAGCCTTAACCTACCAACCAACCAATGGTTTCTAATGAATGTGTTGTGGTGCAATCTTCTAAACTGGTCCCTATGCGCTAATACCACAACCTAGTTACCCTATATTCGGTTCAGCAGTCCCCTCTACGAGATTTAATTGACATAATATGACGAAAAACTGTGAGACGCTCTACATCCACCGAATTCATGGCTTAGCTAGAAAAACCTTACCAAGGAACATGCTGCGAATAACTCGACTAGTTCGTGCATGACATTCCTAAAACTCTAGTTCGCACACTCACTCGCAAAATATATTTATAATGTTCGTGTGTGGAATCATGAATCAAGTGATCAGTTTAATTCAAGCATTAAGAACAAAATTTAGGACACAACAACCCAAAAGATTTCATTTTTAAACTCTCTAATCTCTAGATCATCGTTTAGACATTAATTTCGTAGTTCCATAAGATACTCTAGCTATTAGGAATTTAGTTATGCATAGTAATAACAAAAGTGCAGAAATTCATAAAGAAATTAATAATAAACATGATAAAATAATTGAATAAAAATTACCAATCAATAACGTAGCAATTTATCACTCGAATCGTCATTTCGTTGTTTTCCAATTGCAAAATCAAATAATTAAACTGATGATGCTCTAAGGGAATTTTTACAGTAAAATAAAATAAGTCTATTCTAATGGAAGGGAAAAACTGTTGTAGAAAAAAAAAAAATTATTCTAAGAAGTCTGTGTATTAAAATTTGACCTAATGGCTTTTTATGGATTAAAATTCGACACAGGTCCTCTTCCAAAATTTCCGCCCCCAAAATAAAATTAAGGGGGAATGAGGGAGAAGGACAAAAATATTTCATCAATTAAGTAGAAGGACAGTCTTTTGAAACTTTTGCATAAAAAGGACAAAACTATTTATCCAATATCGAAATTCACTTGTTTCGAAATTCACTCGTTTAAATTCACGCCGAAATTCACCGTCGAAATTCACTAATTTTCAAAATTCATCGTTGTCGGGATTCACCGATTTTCGGGATTACCGTCAAAATTCACTATCGAAATTCACCGATTTCGGGATTCACTAGGGAGATTCACCGATTTTCGGGATTCAATTTCCGTTTGTCCTTCTCGCTATAAAAATTATGCGGTTGTCCTTCCTTCTCCCTATAAAAAATATGTAGTTGTCCTGTTGCTTAATAATATTTCAGATTGTGTCCTTATCCCTAATTTTCCATAAAATTAAAGCCGTCCCTCCAGTAATCTGCTTTTCCCGTATCAAATTGTTTTTTTCCAAAAAGGGCGTGGGCCCCACTTCCTTAAAATGCATGTCCACTTGATTATTCAGTTTATAGGTACGCCCCCTCCACTGCTTCCTCTTTTTTTTTTTTAAATTTTATAATTGAAAAGAGGTTAAAAGTGCTGTGGCTTCACTCCCTATTGGACACCAATTTCGGGATCTCGATAAAGTTGGATAATAATTTTTTTTTCCGAACGTTTGAATTTGAGTCTTGCGTCATTTTCTCATACGAATTCCGTTTTGGACGATTTTCGCACCGTTTTGATCCTCGTCACATCATCTATCATGCCGCACCTACAACAAAGAAAAACAAGAAAAACCAAAGCGTGACAAATGTTAATAAAACACACACAATTCACCTAAAATTGTGGAGATTTCGGACGTAAACGCCCTATCGTCTCGTGATTCAACCCGTGGTGAAATGTGTCTATAAAAACCACTTAACTACCCCAATATTACATCTAATAGATTACAAATAGAGGGTAAAATACACACGAAATTGTAACAAAGTTGACTCTCATCACATCAAATAACATGTACTCCACAATTTAATATAGATCACCATGGACCTGAAAACATAGCGGACACAGGATCTCGGGCAATGAGGGCGACAATTCTAAGGATTTTTTACAATTAAAAAGATGTAAAATATTTTTTTTCAATCCCCTTAGATCCGGAAAAAAAACACTACTATATATTACAAAAATAAAATATTATACATTTTACGCTATATAATTGAATAAAAAACTCTACTATATATCGCAATATCATAACACATTAACATTTCTACTTCTATCAATACAAATTTCTAACACTACAAAAGATTTTTTTTTTAAGGGAAACCAACATTTCAAAACTTATAATTAATATTCGTTTAAATGCATCATTTTGAAAAGGAACTATCTTTTCACACCAATATTGTTTTACACTTACCAAGAGCCGAGAGTGGGCTTCGTTTGGATATTTCACACGCCTGCCATTCTGACCGTAAAATGAGTCCGGGAAATATATACTATTCTGGCCAATTTATGGTCAATTCACACAACAACCATTCTGACCCAATTTGAGTCAGAATACGATCATTATACTGATTTTATTCTAGTCAGAATTTTGAATGTTTTATATACTCAATACCAGTCAGAAAGACATTCTGACTAAAATTGAGTGAAAAAACTTTTAATATTATGTCTGAAATTCAGTCAGAATCAATAGTGGTGCTCTTATATTGTTGTTGTTATCCTAACCCAATTCTAGTTTGAATGTGTAGAATATTCTGGACTCAATATCGGTCAGAATGATGCTCTGACTATATATGAGTTTGGAAAACTTCAAACATTCTACCTAAAAGATGGTCATAATCAACCAGATGTGACTCTCAAAACACGTATATTCTGACCATATTTCGGTATGGATAATGTGTCACATCCTGACCAAATTTGAACAAAATGAACGCGCGTAAAATAAAAAATGTAAGGGCGAAATTGGAAATAAATTTCTATGTGATAAGATAAAAATTGATGTGAAAAGATATTTCCTTTAAAAATAGCTATGTACTTTTATTTACATGATAAAAATTTTATGTTAGATTATCCGATTATTATAGATGCTGAGGCGAATATAAATTGTATAGAGCGAAAAAAAAAAGAGTGGTGTTTTTCTCCGTATCCGAGAGAGCGAATGCCCCTGGCCAAAGGGTGCATCCCTCCTGCCTGAAAAGGGTTATATTGGTTTGTTCATTTGGAATATGAAGGCCTCATAACTTTTAGAGGGACAAACAAAAAGTCGTAATCCCAACCAAATGTAGGTCATATTTCCACCTCAAAACATGACTATATATGTAAATCAAAGGATTCAACTGTAAACAATGGAGAAATTGAACGATTAACATAAACTAAAGGAAGCTTTTCGAGTCCAGTTCTCCAGTCTTATTAACACTAGAAAATAGAAATGACAGAAGGGAGAACAAAAGGAAAAAAAGATCTTCAAAGTGAACATTGACTTCAAAAATATCACACAGTTTACAATTTGAAGTGGATAATCCTTCATTTCCAAATAGTATATTATCACAATATACAATTGCAGCAAACATTTACTCAAAATTCAACAGCCTATGCAGCATAAAACAGAAAATCAGATACAACAGAGTTTCAATTCTTGCCACGAGAGGAAGGACGAGATACCCCGTACTCTCTAATATATAGCCGGGATCATCTCTCCGGTACATATACCAAAGGAAATTGACCTTTATTCCCCTTAAATCAATACAATACAATACAATACAATACGATACGATACACCACCAATATTACTTGCGCTTTTTCGTAACAGCTTTCTGGTCATCTTTGTTCGGCACGAACCTTGGCAAAGTCAACAATGTATTTACACGCGCCACACCTTCGAGTGCAGACCATTCTTTTCCAACCTCCATAGAGACTTCGTCATATTCTGAAGCTGTTTCTTCTACATCCATGGCTTCTTCCCCTTCATTAACTTCTCCAACAACACTTTTGTCTGATGGAACAGTGCCACAACGGTTCAATCCATTCATGTCGGGTAGATCTCTCTCAATTCCAGCTTCACCAGTGGAAGCAGCAGCATACATATTGTTTTCAGTCGAGTCAAGAAAGAGGCAGACAACAGCACAATCGTCAACTTTCGAGGTAGGGTACTTAGACCGCCAGGCTCGAACAGCTGATTCAACCAACTTTCGGGCAGCATACGGACGTGTACGAGATGAAGCTACGATGTCAACGACTTCTTTGTTGGAAAGGACATCCCATATCTTTGATAATGCATAGGTTGATATGAATATAAATATTAACAAAAAGAAAATAATGGATATGATGAAAAAAAACTGGATAATTACCCCATCGGTAGCCAAGACAATAAACTCGTCCTTCTCTGAGAGGCGTCTGCATGAAATTTCAGGCACGGAGATGAGACCGAAATCTTTGAGGCAGAAGTCCCCAAAAGCACGCGCCATAGCCAGTCCAGGAGAATCAAAGTTAGGCAGCCATACTCTAGTAACTTCAGGTTCGTCCTGAAGGGCAAAGACACGTCCCTTACATCTACGAATCCTCTCTGCTTCCGCTGCATAGTGGAAAGAAGAACAAAATAAACTATAAGGCCACCAAAGTTGCTTTCTTCATGATAAAAGCTTCAGAATCCATGAAACTATACACCAAAGTTTCCCAAGTACAGTATAATGCAATACGCAAAATATAGGCATCGTCAATAACATGAAGACTAAAAGCACCATGTACTACCCGAAAGGGCCCAAAGATGAAACACGGTGTACCTGGAAGATTTGGTTTCAGATCAACAGTTAACTGCACCGCAATGAGCGAATTATCTTCATCTCGAGTAGCCAATATGGCTCGCGAGTCACCAATATTCCCAATCACAAGGTCAGAACCCTAAGGAAAATATGATAACATACCATATTAAGAAAATACGATAATAAACCGGATGCAAATCATTCCTATCTATTGGTTTGAAAAAGATACCTGTTTTACTAAGGTCACTGCTGTTGTCCCACTACAGAAGCAATCGATATTTTTACTCATTTTGAGCTCTCTGTCCATGACCTTAAAAGCCTTCATAAATGACTCCTTCAATGTCTGAAAGATCTCTGGTTGCTTCTTTGCTTCTTCAACCTCAAGACACGACCGTTTTTCCTCTTCAACAGATACAACAGACGCGTTCTCAGAGTTCAGGCTACCCGGTCCATTTTGTATGATCTCTCTAAGAACATCTTTACCTTTAACTTTAGTTTCCCAATGTGCACTCAATTTCAAAGGAAGAGAATCCCTCACTCGCTTCGAAACCAAGTGACCAAAGGGACCATGGCCATCAAAAACACCACAGAAAACCGTGTCTGTTCTTGAACCGAAATTCTGCAAATCCAATTCATTTCTAACAATAAGCCAAAAAGATTTTCAATTACTAAAATCATAACTTAATTTGGAGAGGATAGGATAATCCCACCAATCACAACAAATACAAGGACTTTTAGTACCAATCTAATTTCTCAATCCCTTTCAGTACAATAGAGGATGATAAGAATTACCTCCCAAACAATCATGGCGTCTTGATTAGTCCCTTTTTTGCCTTGTTGAGTATAAAGCGACGCCACCTCACTCGAACCGTTAGAGAGCGTCCTCCCAGGGACTCTTTGAAGCATTTCAGCTCTTTTATTCTCTGATGAAGAATTCCGAAACCCTCTCTTCTTCAAGTTCTTCCCGCTCTTAACCCCCATTAAGGCAGTGGGGGAACCAGGAAGAGGGCTCCTGCTTTCATTGGTTAAGCAGGAACCCATTTTAAGGGTCCTGATTATATCAAATAGGCAACCCAAAGCAGCTAAACAATCAATACCCTCTGTGTTTTGAGCCGTCATAACTACTCAAGTAAGAAATCCACAAAATCTACTCAACAACCTTTTATTACAGTTACTAATGCCCCAGAAGCACAGCCCACCAGATAAAGCACGGGACTTTATCAAACAGACCAAAAGCTTGCAACATAGTTCCTCAAGCACTTTCAAGCTGTTGTCAAGATTATGGCATATGACAAGAAGATGCAAAAACTTTTTCTACTCTTTTTCCAATGTTCATAATCAGCAAGATACAGAGAAAAGGACACCAAAACAACTAATATTACAAAAAAAAAAGCAGATCTATCAACTTTACACTTTTTGAATAAACTAAAGACACTTTTCTCTCTCTTTTCCCACTTCCAGCTTTTGCTCAATAAATCATAAAACTTCCCAAGTATAAATAGTTTTCAGAGAGAAAAAATTAAATCAAAAGCACAACACTGAGGCTCCACTGAGAGATCTAATCCAATTTTACACAAAAACGAGAGTTCCTAGTTGGACCATACAATTTGTACTCAAGAAAAATACAAGCAAGCCTCCCACCAAACTAAATCACAGGTACAAAAAAATTAACAAGAAAACGTGAAAAACCCAAATTGGGAGTTTTCAATAGGGAGGGAGAAAAAAGCTACAAGGCAAGCCAAAACCCAGAGAAATGATTCTAAAAAAGAACAGAGAAAAAAGAGAGAAGACAATCTTATCCAACGAAAAAACGCTGGATGAAAAAGGAATTTCTTACAGCAACTGGAATGGGACGAGAATATCGTTTTATACAAGGGCGAGAGAAAAAAAGATTTCGTATACGATTTCAAAAAGAGGTGTCATTTGCAAAAGTCTTCTAGCCCGGCTCATAGAAAAGGATGGACATTGCAGACATAAAAAAATCTTTGAACTTTTGTGGCCAAAAGATTTAGTGATTATTTATTTGCATTTTCTTAGGGAAATTCTTATTCGGGGTCTTCGTGTGCACCGTCCGTTGAATATACAACATGTACGCGAAAAGACAAATTAATATTGCAAGAAGAGGAATATCAATTTGTCTTTTTACGCCTATGTTGCACATTCAATAAAACAACATACATAAAAAGAGTGTGGGTAAGAATCGCCCCAATTTCGCATATATAGATTTCTTTCATGACATTCGTATGGATTCCAACAACGAAACGAAGATGACAGCTTCGCAGAACATGAGTATGTACTGAAAATGATATTCCCCGAATGTTATCATTTAATATTTCAACAATTCCTTCAAAAATATATATATATATATATTTCAACAATAATTTTTCAAGTAATAATGGTAAATGCTAGTACTTCATTGGTTTTGTATCAACTAATATGGTTATCATTTTTTATGAGAAAACTAATACGGTTATCAACTTTAATTATGCGATATAGTTTCCTAACATCCTTTTTTTTTTTTTAAAGTAAACTTAGAATTTTATTAATAAAAATATATAATATAAGAAGCGTTATCAATACATGTTCGTCACCTCCTCAAAACTATGTATCAATGACTTATAGTCATTTAGTCACAAACATAAACATGTTCCATGGTTGAAATACAATAAACCCCTAAAAATTCTCAAAAAAATATTTTTTTTCATTTGGTATTGGATGCAACAAACCTTGTTGGGAGAGGTCCTCGCATTTGGTGCCCGACGGTACATCGAAAGATTAGTCTCAGACAACTGTATGTTGATACCTTGCAAAAGCAAAAAAATGGTAATTATAACGGTTTAGTGAATCTAATAGTGAATTGGAAAAACAAACCCTTGATTGTATATTATAAATGTTTAGTGAATCACACATAAAATCACATAAGCCGTAAAACCTTACCTCCTAACCTCATTAAACCCCTTACATGATCACAAAATTATTTTTTAGGTAATTGGTTTTAGTATGATCACTAAATGTTCATTATAACATTTCACTTAACCAAATAGTGACATGAAAAAATATACCATTAATTGTAAATGATATGAGTTTAGTGAACCACAAAGAGACCCACATAAACCCATTAAAACCCCTAAAACCAAAAACACGGCTCATAGACCTTGAGCCACTGACGTAAACCATTAAACACCTCAAACCCAATACACCCCAAAAAACCCAATACATTAAACCTTGAACCTAACCTTAAACCTTATAAACACTTAAAACCCTAAATATTAAACACTTTAACCCAAACCTTAAACTCCTAAAACCCTTGAAACCCAAACCCCTAAACATTAAAACCCTAAAAACCATAAACTACAATCATAAACCTTGAACCATTAACACTAAACAATTAAACCCCATAAACCTCTTTAAACCTAACCTTAACCCTGACCCTAAACCCTTGAAACCCTAAACTTTAAAACCTAAACACTAATCCTTAAACTTCATAAACCAATAAAAAGTCTTACACTCTAAAACCTAAACCCTAAACCTTAAACATCAAACCCCTAAACCCTTCAACCATAAACCTTAAATCACATAACATCAAACCCCTAAACCCTTACACCATTTGAACCTTTAAGACCTTAAAACATTGAACCTTAAAACCTCTAAACTTACACCTTTAAACCTAATTAACCCTTAAACCTTCAACACCATTACCCACTAAGAATACTCATAAACTTTTTTTTGGTGAATAGTTTTTGTAGAATCACAAAAAAATCGTTAAAACATTTTAGTGAATATCATAGTTAACTGTATCATTTACAATCAATGGTATTTTTTTCCGGTTAACTATGATATTCACTAAAATGTTTTAACGATATTTTTTGTGATTAAAATCCAAACATCATATTGTTGAGTATTGAACCTTGCCTTTTGATGAAATTGAATTATGATGTTTTGTTGTTTCAAAGATAACACATCATCTAATTGAGGTTTATATAGCATCTGAAATGAATTCTGATTGAATCAACGTGCCTAGGGTTTGATCCGATAAGATATATTGATTTTTGTAATTATATGTGTTTCTTCTTATTAAAAGTGTATATTTGACCATTGAATCATCAAAAACCACTCATCATTGATGTTGCATCAATTTGTATATATTTGTACTAATGCCAACTGAAGTGTATCACTTACAGTGCAAGGCACAAAATTTAATTGTTTTATTGCAGGTTTAATAAAAGTGTTTAATATCATATTATCAAGCGACATACAAAGATCAAACACAATTCATGGCTGAATTGAAGATTCTGATCAAGAACATAATTATGACTTTATAAAAATATTGTTCGTTTCTCTATATGATCATGCCTTGATTCGATGCTTTTTGGAAGTCTTTTGTTACATTAATCCATGTTTATTAACATGTTTAGTGCAGCTAGCAAGTGGTCGTGGAGAACCATTGATCTATTTCTTGATCCAAGGGTGAAAAGATGTTACAAAAGTCCATTGCAAGTACAGAGTCCAATCAACACTTTTCATCTACTTGTTTGTCTCTTGTGCAACGGATACAAGTTTGATCTAAGATCCATTTGGCTGATATTTATCTTGAAATACAGAGGAAATAAAGACTAAGCCTGATTTCTTGGACATTGAATTTCAAATCCAACGACTATATTGGGAAGATTGTTGATGCTGCTGAAATTGCCTATAAAAGGAGTTCTATTGCAATTGAGAGTGTCTAATATTAACTTACCCAAATATTTTTGCTTTGTTCAATTCTCCCTGAACTCCATCTGAGCCTTAACTCTTACATTTTCTGAGTTGTATTGAGACTTTGTGACAGGCTGTTTTGTATTGTTGATTATCTTTGGTTCGATAGTAGGTTAGTTTGGCTTGAGTGATTTTCTATTGATTGCAAGCAGTCCTAATTACTTAGAAGGGATTATTCTTCTTATACCACCACATATAAGTGCTGGAGTTAGAAAGACTGACTCGGTTTCTACCAGTACAATCCGGAGAGTTTTGTAAGAAGGTGTTGTCTAAGTGATTAAGGCAATTGGATTGTGATTGCATTGTGATTAATCTTCTGTAACACCTTTTTTATATTAATAAAATAATCTCAATTAAAGGGAGGTATAAAAATCCAGGACTCATAGTCTGGTACAAGATTGACAACAAAAATAAGGGTGTTTTAGACATGCTTTTTGGAATCTAAATGAATCAATATGTTCTCTATCTTGTGCACTTTACTTGTTTTGTCTGAATACTTTCAATGTTTCCCATCTTATACATTGTATGATCCAAACATTTGCAAGTTATATTACAACAAAAAGTTCAACAGGTTTTAGCATTATCTGCTAAATAGATCAATCCATCACACTATGCAATCTTGATTTACTTATGTCTCATACATTGAGGATTAGAACATTTGTGCAAGCTCAAATTGTTTAAGAAGATTTTAACTTGGAGTTTTTGGTTTAAAAAAACATTCACCCCTCTCTAGTTCATTATCACATCATATTGATCCTATCAATTGGTATCAGAGCATGATTACTTTGTGCAAACTGTTTTATTATATCCTATGATCTGACATCTAAGATCACCAAATGTTCGGGAGATATACCTACAATGACTTTTACAAAGCCTTAATAGGGAATGCCAGGTATGAGGCCACCATACTTTACTGGTGTGCATTTTGATCATTGGAAAAGAGCTGTGAGACTTTATTTAGAATCACTTTATTGTGAAATGATCTTCACTCCCTTGATCTGAATTGAATCTAAGCGTGTTTGATTGTTACCTGATGTGATCCGTAAATGAATCAGATACAAATTTACCGAATGGCCGAATAAAAGTATCAATAGAATGAGCACCGCGACCTTTAGCTAACCCGTAACTAAGAACCTTGGTATGATCTCAACCCTTAGATAACCCGTATCTAAGAACCATGGTATATGAACGCCACAAGGTATGCTCAGAACCTTGATAAGTTCATGTTTCAAATATTCTACATAAGAATACTCACAAGAAAGCTTGAAAGCTTAATATAAATTTCACTCAATAATTTCTGAACTGATTGTGGCAATGACTCTATTTGCCTTTATATAGGCTACAGACTCCAAGACCAATTGCTAATTTAGCAATGTAGGAGAAAATAACAATAAATAAAAATAACAACAAAAATAAAAGACAAGTTAGCCAATGTGGGATAATAAGAGACTAAAACAAAAGAAATAATAACTAAAAATAAATAAAAGACTCCAAATAAATTTAATAAGTTCTTTTTTTTTCAACGGGAATCACATAATTACCTATATAACACATCATCTAAATTAAGGGATTAGCGCATCTAGAATGATATCTGATTGAATTTATGTGTCAAAGGGTCAATTTAATCACTGTAAAATGTTTCCTATCGTTAAAGATCGAATCCCCTCATTATAAGTTATAATCTGACTGTTGCATTTGTGTTTACCATCATTGTTGGTGTTCATCGGATTTGTATAGTCCTGTACCAATGCAATATGAAGTAATCACTTCTGGATGTATGCACAAGTCTTTTATTTTTAAGTACAGGTTAATACAAGTGTATTTGATCATCTTAACAAGTTAAATCCAAAATCAAAAGGCAAAATCAAGGTTGATCAAGATCAAACAGTTTTGTATAAATTGAACATTTCATTGTTCACTTATAAGATATAAATCAAGTCTAATTGCTAATCAAATTGAAGTTGTTGTGCATGTTACAATGTTTATTAAGGTTTAACTATCAACATTAATTAGCTTACATAGGGGTGTACAACGAAATTGGAAAACTGGACTGACCGACTGAACCGGATTAAACCGGACCGGAAAATGATGAACTGCGGTTTTCCAATCGGTTTTTTCATTGAAGAAAAACCGAACCGGAAATCCAATTCAGTTTTCCGTTTTATCTATAAAAACCGGTATGACCCGAACCGAACCGGTTATACTTCATTTTTAATTATACATATACATATATATATATATATATATATATATATATATATATATATATATATATATATATATATATATATATAATATATATAAAATTTAATTTGTTCACTAGCTCCTACTATAAAAACCCCCCACACAACCCTAAATTTCTAAACCTATTACTTCTGCCGTTTCTACCTAAACCTAAACCTAAATGCTTCCCAGCTGCCGATAACCGCCGTTTGAGCGCACCGGCCGTTCTTGCTTCTTCTAATATTCTTCATCCTTTGATCGTGAAAGGCTAAAAGCAACCTTTGAAATTGTCGTTACAACGACTACCCGCTGGCTTATGGTGCTAATAATGGTGTTTTTCTCATTTTTAGAAGAAAAAAATCAAAATTTTATGGTAAATAAAATACAGTCTGAAAACCGAAACTGAACCGAACCGGACTGTATTGGTTCAGTCCAATTCAGAAAAATGACCAATTCAGTTCAGTTCAGAAAATATAAAAACCGTAACTACGGTTCAGTTCAGAAAATCGTAAAAAACCGACCGGACTGGACTATGTACACCCCTAAGCTTACATAGACATAATTGGATCAAAGAAGAGATGAAGGATTGGAGATTGAATCAACAGTATTGTGCAAGTACAAGTGTCATATATCATATACTCCTTCTTGTGCAACAAGTATCTTCCATCATATTAATCCAAATTAGTTGTTTAAGAGATTAATCAATAGTTTAAAGTTTAAGAAAGCTTTTGAGCTCCACTAAGAAAGGGTTGATGGATGATTAATTTGAATCAAACGATCATATTTCAAACCATGTCAAGTCTATTTTGCTGAGCTGAATGGCCTGCCTATATATACTTCTCAAATGAGCTTAGAGCATTACTATGGGTACTTTGCCAATTATATATATTGCATGGTTTGAACTCTCTGAATCTCTCTTGAGCCTTAAACTTCATCTTCTTCTGATTAATTTGAAAACCTAAGACATAACACTAGTTCAATGTCTATTTTGTTACGATCACTTCATTCAACATTTCATTTCTTAGAGAACAATTTTTTCATATTTTCTTTGAATGGTTGAGCTAATATCCTTAGCAGGATAATTGCAGACTTCTCAAGATCATTAGAAGTATAGCATCCTTCATAGTTGATTCATTAGAGAAATGTTGAAAGTAGCTGAGTTTGGTGCATCATTTGGTAGTAAGTGCAATATGAAGTGGTGTTCTCTGTTTGTCTTGACAGATTGGTTTGTAACTGCATTGTAAGTATTTTTGTAACACTGTAATATTCCGATTTTCGGGAAAGGGTAGACGTGTCATTTTGCGAAAACGAAATATTGGGTTCGGTTCCTTTTATTCGGAGTTTAAGTATTTGTTAAATTATATATGTATATTTCGAAATATATATATGTATATAGTTAAGGAAGATAATAAGATCTTTATCCTTTTTTTGGGATTTATCTTATTATAAAGGAAGATAATAAGATCTTTATCCTTTTTTTGGGATTTATCTTATTATAAAGGAAGATAATAAGATCTTTATCCTTTTTTTGGGATTTATCTTATTATAAAGGAAGATAATAAGATCTTTATCTTTTTTTTTGGGATTTATCTTATTATAAAGGAAGATAATAAGATCTCTATCTTTTTTTTGGGATTTTCTATTTAAGGAGAATAAATCCCCACAATTCTTATAACCTATTAGAAATCGATTTTTCTCCACCTCCATATACTCTCTCGCGTGTGTGAGCCAAAAATTAGGGCCGAGAGTTTTTCAATCGGTCATTAAAGCAATTCTTGACGGTTTTCGGATCGAGTAGAGTGCCGGAATCGTTGTGAAGAAGGCAACGTTTTGATTGCGAAAGTTGAAGCTTTGATAAGAGAAAGATCGGTTTTAGCCGCTTTTTTCTGCGAGTTTTGTCGTTGGAATAAGCTTGCTAAAGGTAAGCGCTCTTCCTACAATCTAATTGTGGTTTAGAGTAGAATAGATCATGTTTTGGATGCATATTGCATCAAGTTTTAAGCTTAGATGATGTTTAAGGATTAAGTTTTGTTTTGGATCTTAAAAGACATGTTTTCTACTGTTTTTCTGCTATAATTCATGTGCAAGATGTTTAGATTCCAGTAGAGATCGTTAAGGGTTGAAAAACAGGTTTTAGGGCTTTTTCTGCGTAGGATGCGTACGCATTGGCTAGCAATGCGCACGCATTCCTGATGCAGGATTGCTTAGAATAAGTGCAGCAGGGATGCGCACGCATTCCGAGTAATGCGCACGCATTGCCCCGCTTTCTATGTAATGTTGTTTTAAGCTATGTTTTGAATTTTAAACCTTAATTCATGATTAAATAACATTAATTGAATATGAACAAGCCCCGATTGAGTTTCGATTCGTTCGCTTAAAACACCGAATGTACTCTTAAAGGGAGTTGAAGTTCGGATCCGTCGGAAGGGCATGAAAGGGCTTGTGCTTTGATGAACTAGGGTTCATCAATGTCCGTGTAATTGATAGGATGTGATGTCTAGTTGTCTAAGTGAGGGAGTAGAGCTGATAAGGGAGTATTATTCTGAAAACACTTAGGTGACTAGTTAATTCACATTAATAATTACATAAGTGTAGTAAAAGCTAAAACGTCATCTATTCTTGGTTAGGCACTGATTCAAATCGGCAATGTGATACGTTCATAAAAGGTGGACAACACTACTGGCTCAAAAGGCTGAAGGGTAGTGAAGGAAATCCATCGAACGTATATGCATACCGGGGAGATCCCGGGACTACCGGTGCTAATCACCGTAGTTGGCAAGTACATCTCGTGGTGGAATTTTCACCATGCATTGTGTCCTTGAGTAATGATGTAACAAAGATAAGCTAAGTTAGAAACGTATAGTCACGACGTGTCGATGGGCATGTAGTGAACCCTAGATCGAGTCGGTCTCAAGTAAGGCAAATCTTTTAATAATAAACCTTAATCATATTGTAGCTTCTACTTCTTACTTTGTACATTGTACTTACCTCAAATGCATGTTTATTTATGTGTTTGGGGGAGAGAAGACGAACAGTAAATGATGAGTTCGAGGAGAACTTTGATGACGACGTTTGAGGACGCCGGAGTTGAAGACTTTGATTAATTATTATTCATTTCTTTATTTATTTCCTAGATTTGGATTATTATTGGATTTTGTAGTTTACTTTTAGTACTTTGGAATTCGTCTTGTTTTGGGATTCGTTGGTTTTGTTTCGGATGTAATAACTTTACATTTCCTTCTCTAGTTCTTGAATTTCTATTCGAGATGTTTGAAAAAAATTACCCGAGTCTTTTTAGCTTCCGTTTGCTTTTATTTGATACGACGTAGTAGAGGCTTACGTGTAATATTATTTATTTAATATTATGCGTGCCGAACGTTTCGATTTCCGGATAAGGACTCGGTGTCCGGGAACGAGGCGTTACAGTTGGTATCGTAGAGAGAAGCGTCTTTTAGGCTTTCTTTCTATTAAGATAAGTTCTCTTTAGACCTCTTAGTAACGATTTGGTTTTCGTTGATCATCGGGATGGTGTTCACGAGAACCGGAGCGGGTGCGAAGCTTCGGGAGTACGTCGAGAGAGTCCTACGCCGGTTGTTAGAGGCGGTTTCGTGAGGCGTAATCCTTCACCTCACCCGAGCCCCACTCCACCCCCTCATACCGCAACCCCTACACCACGATCTCGCCGGAGTTTGTCACCGCGACCTCATCGGGAGCAACACCCACAATGGCATGTGGGAAGTTCGGTTCGGCTTTTCCTTGGTAAGTGACGTTCCGGTGGGTTTAGTACCGCCACCGGTAAGTCACCCTCCACCAAGGTACAACTACATCTATGGAGAACCGGAGAAGCACCTATACGAGTCACCGTAGTGGGAGACATTCCACCGCCTACGTACCCCCGAACTAGTATCTATCCCCCGGCGGTGAGCTACCCTTCTCCACCGTGTTTTCTCATCGGCGGCATCGGACCTTTTACCCTCCTCCAGGTGGGTCATACTCCCCGACCCACTTGTACCACCTCCACCCCGTTTTGACCATCAACAAGGTCTTGGTTACCCACCCTACGGTTTACATCAACCCCGCTTTCAACAAAGAAGAGATACCTTTTGAATACCCTCCAGTTTATCCACAAGCCCCACCGCTAGACCGGCACCCGAGCAAGCACCACCGATTGACCGGTATACGAGATTAAGGAGGAACAAAGTTCAAGACTTCTTTGGGAATGTCGAGCATTCGAAGGCCGAAGAGTGGATAAGGAGTTTTGAGAAGGCATGTAGGAACATACATGTCCCTGAGACCGAGATGGCACAGTTGGCGGTTAGTTTCCTTTTGGGTGCGAAAGCATGGATAGATGCTATACGAGCAGAATGGTAAAGTGACGGATTGGGAAAGCTTTAAGGCAATGTTCTATAATGAGTATTTTCCAAAGAATAAAGGTGCGGACGGACATGGCAAGTCAATTTCTAAAGCATAAGCAAGGTAATTACATGACAAGATATCACAATACACCAACAAGTTTAACGAATTGGGAAGATTCTACCCTGAGTTGATGAAGGTAGAAGAGAGGAAGATGGCCCTATACAAGGAAGGGTTATCGTATCAGATACAGTCTGGCATGTTGGGTTTCACAGCCAAGAACATGGCTGAGTTGTTGAATAAGGCCTTAGAGGTTGAGACATTCAGGAAGAAGGCCACCGTTGTTATCGGGAGCAAGAGGAATTTTGGAACAAGCCAGGGCAATAGCCGGGGAGCACCCCAACAAAATTTCAAGAAGACAACGGCCCCTACAGCGAGTAAGCCACCCACCGGAGCACCTTTATGCTCTAAGTGCAACAGAATCACTCGGGTGAGTGTAAGGCTAATACGGGAGGCTGCTACTACCGTGGAGATTTAGGACATTTTGCCAAGATGTGTCCCACGAAGGGGAGTTCGAATATTCGAAGCAAGGAAGTGGGAAAGGCGGCCCAAGTCGCCCGCCCGAGTCTTTGCGGTGGATGCCGAGATAGCGAACCGGACGATAATGTTATTTCGGTACCTTTTTGTTTAATTTAATTTATTTGAGTACTTTTATAGCACGATTTAAATCATGTTGTATTTGTATTTAAATAAATGAATTTACATCCTAGGTACAATAATATTAGACAACTTAGCGCTTACGGCGTTGTTTGATACGGGAGCGTCTAATACTTTTGTGTCAACTAAGATAGCTAAGAAGCTTAACTTGCCAATGGAACCTTTAAGAAATACTTTGGAGATAACAACACCTTTAGGGAAGGTGACTAAGGTAACCAAGTTGATACCCCTGGTAGAGGTTCGAGTTGGAAAGTATTGTTGCAAGAGTGACTTTACGGTTTTGGACTTTTCGATTTTGATGTGATTCTTGGAATAGATTGGCTATCCGAGAATTTCGTCCACTTGGATTGTAGAGAAAAGAGAGTGACCTTTAAGATACCGGGAAAATCAGATAAGACTTATCAAGGTAACATTTACAAGCCTAGTAAGAAGCGTCACCCTATAATTTCGGCGGTTAAGGCTATAAGGGCTTGTCGAAAGGTTGTGAAGGCTACTTGTTGTACGCGAGTTGATGTGGAGCAGTAAAACCTAAGTTAGAGGAGACCCCCGTAGTCAAGGAATACCCCGAAGTGTTTCCGTAAAGAGTTACCGGGAAACATGCCGGATAGAGAGATAGAATTCGAGATCAAGTTGATGCCGGGAGCGGCACCAGCTTGCTAAGGCACCCTATAGAATGGCACCGGCTGAATTGAAGGAGTTGAAAGCACAGCTCAAGGATATGCTTGAGAGGAATATAATTCAGCCTAGTACTTCGCCTTGGGGAGCCCCAGTGTTGTTTGTTAAGAAGAAAGATGGTAGCATGAGGATGTGCATAGACTATCGAGCGTTGAATAATCTGACCATCAAGAATAAATACCCTTTGCCGAGGATTGATGATTTGTTTAACCGCTGCAAGGCAAGAGAGTGTTTTCTAAGATTGATCTTAGATCGGGATACCACCGCTTGAAGATCAAGGTAGCGATATACCAAAGACAAATTTCGGACGAGGTATGGACATTATGAGTTCTTAGTTATGCCTTTTGGACTCACTAATGCCCCATCTGCATTTATGGATTTAATGCGGCGTGTTTTCATGCCATACTTGGATAAGTTTGTGATAGTGTTCATAGATGACATCCTTGTATACTCTAAGGATGAGAAGGAACATGAAGAACACTTAAGGATAGTGCTTGGATACATTAAAGGAGAACCATTGTATGCCAAGTTCTCGAAGTGCGACTTTTGGTTGAATCAAGTGAGTTTCTTGGGTCATGTCATTTCGGAGATGGCATTAAGGTTGATCCCGCGAAGATTGAAGCAGCTTGAGAAGTGGTCCGGACCGACTACCGTTTCGAGGTTAGAAGTTTTCTCGGTTTGGTCAAGGCTATTATAGGAAGTTTGTACAAGACTTCTCAAAGATAGCTACACCACTTACCCGGCTCACTCAAAAGGATGTGAAGTTCGAGTGGACCGGTGAGTGTGAAGATGCTTTTCGGACGTTGAAAAAGAGGTTGACTACGGCCCCCCGCTTTGGCGCTTCCGGAGATCTTTGATAATTATGATGTCTACACGGATGCTTCGGGACAAGGTTTAGGTTGTGTGTTGATGCGGGGAGGGAAGGTAATTGCTTATGCATCCCGACAGCTGAAGGTGCATGAGAAGAATTACCCAACACATGACTTAGAGTTGGCGGCGGTAGTGTTTGCCCTAAAGACTTGGAGGCACTACCCGTATGGAGTTAAGGCCAGGATCTTCACCGATCACAAGAGTTTGAAGTATTTCTTTACCCAGGAAAATCCGAATATGAGACAAAGGAGATGGCTGGAGTTCGTAAAGGATTATGACTTGGAGATTCAGTATCATCCGGGTAAAGCAAATGTAGTGGCTGATGCCTTGAGCATAAAACCAGTGTTTGCAGTATCGAGTGTTGAAGACGTTGCAGAAAGGTTAGATGGGTTGAGAATCCGAAGCTTTGATCAGATTGAAGACCGACAGTTTATGGCACCATTGTTAGCAAGGTCTGAGTTGATGGATGACATTCGGGAAAAGCAAGATGAAGACCCGGTGTTGGTTGACTTGAAGCGAGTTGCAAGGGAAAAGCCTACGGTTGGATATGTGTTAGATAAGAATGGCAATCTTTGGTACCAGGATCGTTTGTGTGTGCCTAAGGTTGGTGATTTAAGACAGAGAGTCATGGAAGAGGCACATAGGATTGCTTTCGCGGTTCATCCAGAGCTACTAAAATGTACGAGAGACTTGAAGGAAAGGTTTTGGTGGCCCTCGATGAAACCGGAGATAGCCAAGTTCGTTGCGAGTGTGATACTTGCCGAAGGTTAAAGCGGAACATAGAAGACCGGGAGGAATGCTTAAGCCATTGGATATCCCGAAATGGAAGTGGGATAAGATCACTATGGACTTTATCACCGGTTTACCTAAGACGAGAGGCGGTAATGATGCGATTTGGGTGATTGTGGATAGATTGACCAAATCCGCTCATTTCTTACCATATAAGGTCGATATGCCCTTGAAGAAAATGACGACACTATACTTGGATAATATATTGAAGTTACACGGAGTACCTATCTCGATAGTTTCGGATCGTGATTCGAGGTTCGTCGATCGGTTTTGGAAAAGTTTACAAGCAAATTTTGGAACCAAGTTGGATTTGAGTACGGCCTTTCATCCTCGGACGGATGGACAATCCGAGAGAACCATCCAAACACTTGAAGATATGTTGAGAGCTTGTGTGTTGGAAGTAGGTGGATCATGGGATGATTACCTACCGGTAGCGGAGTTTGCTTACAACAACGGTTATCATGCAAGTATTGGCATGCCACCGTTTGAAGCATTATATGGAAGAAGATGTAGAACACCGCCGTTTTGGGATGAAGTCGGGGAAAGACAAATCACCGGGCCGAATTGGTTGAGCAAGCTAAAGAAAGGGTTCAAATTTGGTCAAGAAGAATCGAAGGCGGCTCAAGATAGACAAGAGTTGGGCGGATGTTAGAAGGAGACCTCTTGAGTTTGAAGTTGGTGAAAGAGTTTACCTACGAGCTTCACCAATGAAGGGAGTGAAACGTTTTGGAAAAAAAGGAAAGCTAAGCCCTAGGTACGTTGGACCTTTTGAGATTCTAGAAAGAATTGGACCTTTGGCTTACAGACTCAAGTTACCGAATCCATGTCGAGAGTCCACAACGTGTTTCATGTCTCAATGTTAAAGAAGTGTTTGACCAAGACGGATATTGAGACTACGTTGATCCGGAGGGTCTCCAGGATAATCTTTCGTACGATGAGACACCGACCGAATTTTGGACCGGAAGGAAAAGATGATTAAGAGACGGTTGATTCCTTTAGTTCGGTGCAATGGAGCAATCATTCACCGGATGAAGCTACTTGGGAAGTTGAGGACGATATGATCGGCGAGTTCCCGAGATTTTATGGACTTACCGGGTATGTTTTAAGTTTCGAGGACGAAACTCCTTTAAGGGGGAAGAATGTAATATTCCGATTTTCGGGAAAGGGCGACGTGTCATTTTGCGAAAACGAAATATTGGGTTCGGTTCCTTTTATTCGGAGTTTAAGTATTTGTTAAATTATATATGTATATTTCGAAATATATATATGTATATAGTTAAGGAAGATAATAAGATCTTTATCCTTTTTTTGGGATTTATCTTATTATAAAGGAAGATAATAAGATCTTTATCCTTTTTTTGGGATTTATCTTATTATAAAGGAAGATAATAAGATCTTTATCCTTTTTTTGGGATTTATCTTATTATAAAGGAAGATAATAAGATCTTTATCTTTTTTTTTGGGATTTATCTTATTATAAAGGAAGATAATAAGATCTCTATCTTTTTTTTGGGATTTTCTATTTAAGGAGAATAAATCCCCACAATTCTTATAACCTATTAAATCGATTTTTCTCCACCTCCATATACTCTCTCGTGTGTGAGCCAAAAATTAGGGCCGAGAGTTTTTCAATCGGTCGTTAAAGCAATTCTTGACGGTTTTCGGATCGTAGTAGAGTGCCGGAATCGTTGTGAAGAAGGCAACGTTTTGATTGCAGAAAGTTGAAGCTTTGATAAGAGAAAGATCGGTTTTAGCTGCTGTTTCTCTGAGTTTTGCTGTTGGAATAAGCTTGCTAAAGGTAAGCAGCTCTTCCTACAATCTAATTGTGGTTTAGAGTAGAATAGATCATGTTTTGGATGCATATTGCATCAAGTTTTAAGCTTAGATGATGTTTAAGGATTAAGTTTTGTTTTGGATCTTAAAAGACATGTTTTCTACTGTTTTTCTGCTATAATTCATGTGCAAGATGTTTAGATTCCAGTAGAGATCGTTAAGGGTTGAAAAACAGTTTTAGGGCTTTTTCTCGCGTAGGATGCGTACGCATTGGCTAGCAATGCGCACGCATTCCCGATGCAGGATTGCTTAGAATAAGTGCAGCAGGGATGCGCACGCATTCCACAGTAATGCGCACGCATTGCCCCGCTTTCTATGTAATGTTGTTTTAAGCTATGTTTTGAATTTTAAACCTTAATTCATGATTAAATAACATTAATTGAATATGAACAAGCCCCGATTGAGTTTCGATTCGTTCGCTTAAAACACCGAATGTACTCTTAAAGGGAGTTGAAGTTCGGATCCGTCGGAAGGGCATGAAAGGGCTTGTGCTTTGATGAACTAGGGTTCATCAATGTCCGTGTAATTGATAGGATGTGATGTCTAGTTGTCTAAGTGAGGGAGTAGAGTCGATAAGGGAGTATTATTCGAAAACACTTAGGTGACTAGTTAATTCACATTAATAATTACATAAGTGTAGTAAAAGCTAAAACGTCATCTATTCTTGGTTAGGCACCGATTCAAATCGGCAATGTGATACGTTCATAAAAGGTGGACAACACTACGGCTCAAAAGGTCAAGGGTAGTGAAGGAAATCCATCGAACGTATATGCATACCGGGGAGATCCCGGGACTACCGGTGCTAATCACCGTAGTTGGCAAGTACATCTCGTGGTGGAATTTTCACCATGCATTGTGTCCTTGAGTAATGATGTAACAAAGATAAGCTAAGTTAGAAACGTATAGTCACGACGTGTCGATGGGCATGTAGTGAACCCTAGATCGAGTCGGTCTCAGTAAGGCAAATCTTTTAATAATAAACCTTAATCATATTGTAGCTTCTACTTCTTACTTTGTACATTGTACTTACCTCAAATGCATGTTTATTTATGTGTTTGGGGGAGAGAAGACGAACAGGTAAATGATGAGTTCGAGGAGAACTTTGATGACGACGTTTGAGGACGCCGGAGTTGAAGACTTTGATTAATTATTATTCATTTCTTTATTTATTTCCTAGATTTGGATTATTATTGGATTTTGTAGTTTACTTTTAGTACTTTGGAATTCGTACTTGTTTTGGGATTCGTTGGTTTTGTTTCGGATGTAATAACTTTACATTTCCTTCTCTAGTTCTTGAATTTCTATTCGAGATGTTTGAAAAAAATTACCCGAGTCTTTTTAGCTTCCGTTTGCTTTTATTTGATACGACGTAGTAGAGGCTTACGTGTAATATTATTTATTTAATATTATGCGTGCCGAACGTTTCGATTTCCGGATAAGGACTCGGTGTCCGGGAACGGGGCGTTACAAACACTCTAATCAATATTAATAAGAGAATCTCGGTTGTGGGGAGGTTTGAAAATCCATATATCACTATCTAATACAAGATTGACCAATTTAGTGGGGGTGTTTTATACCTGGAAGAAGGAACTTGTCTTCGTCCTTGTGTCTCTTACTTTCGGTCTTAGATTAGGTTTGTTTGAATTCTATTTATGTTCTATCTTGTTTGATTATCTACTCAAAGCATTGCAGTACTTAAAGTTCACCTGAACTTCATTATTTACATCTTACATCTTCATCAGAATATCAGAACACTTAGCACTATCAAAAAGAATTTCAAAAGAGAAAGTGTTTGGCAAAAACCATTCACCCCTGGTTTGTTTGAACCTTTATACTAATCCGATCAATTGGTATTAGAGCCTGGTTAATTGTGCTTGATAGTGTTTGAAAATATCTTCCGATTCTTTAGAAAGCATGACTAGGGTGATTTGCACTAAACCCTAAGATGGTATGTCTTCTATGAGACCATCATACTTCACTAGTGTCCACAATGATCATTGATAAATAGCTATGAGGTTACATATTGAGTCACTTGACCCTGATATATGGTACGTCATTAAGGATGGACAACTTGTCCTAGTGAATTCAAGATCACATGGGATGTGTTTCAGCTTGTGATTAAAACCAAGTAAGCATGTGATGTTGATGACACGCTATTTTCCTCAACCAAGTTGTTTTCTTTCAACAAACTTATGTTCTTCAGTCTCTTTTATATAATTCAAAGCACGACTCGACCGAATTTATTATTGAAAAATTTCATTGCAACTCCACTATCTTCCTGACTAGCAAAGCTTGCTTATTACCTCGATGGTTTGATAAACCATTCTGAGTAAAAAACCTTGCAAAACTTCCAAAAAAAAGAGGTCGAGACCCAAATGTCTAGAATGCACATCTCACATAAAAGACCTTGCAAAACTTCCAAAGCACAAAAGACCTTGCAAACACTCAAGGAGAATAAAGACCACACATTTAGGCACTTCAAAGACTTTACAGAACTAAGGAAAACACGACCGAGGCCTACAGAGAGTGATCCAAAATTTAGATATATCTCTATCAAAATGATTTATAGAATGAAACAACAAGAACTCATTGTATTAAGACTAGTGGGTCGAGATCAACTCAAAGCACCTCACCAGGTCTCAAACCGAACACATCATACAAAGAAAATAAAAAACTTTCCTTCAATATTCTCGGAGGGCAATATCTCTCTTTCACAACCAAAGTATGCATAAGAAGGACCATGCCGACCAAAACATGGCACGGGTCAGAATATTATAGCAAATCAAAAATCCAATATTTTGCATTTCCTTTACTGAATCTGCGATTAATAGAACGAAATTTAACCAACCTTTCCATTAACAGAGATGGATTCCCCCGTTCCTCGAATTTGCCCCATTTGACAATGTAATCTGCTACAGATTCGTACCACCCAAATACCCAGGTACCAAGAAACGATTCTATAGCAGATTACATCACCAAATGGGGCAAATTCGAGGAACGGGGAAAGGGTTCTTGTATTTCCAACATTATTACATTTCCTTCAGCCCAGTCAGAGAATCTGCTATCTCTTTCAATAGCAGTTTTGTAACTTTGATCTGTCATTTTCAAAATATTTGATTTTGGAATAGGCCTAAGTCTACGCCCTTTTCAAAATTTTGATTTTGGAAAAGGCCTGCTTTTGGTTTTGAAACCAAAGGTATCCCTCTTGATTAAGAATCAAAAAGAAATAAATAAAAGAGACCTAATTTTAATTTTGATTTAAATTTGAATAGTTCTTATTAATTAAAATTAAAATTAAAATCGTTTAAAATTAAATGTTAATTTTATTTCGATTAAAATCATTTAATTAATTAAATGTTAATTAGTTAATTGATTGGATAAAATTATTTAATTGATTAAACGTTAATCGATTAATTAAGACGCAAGTTGGTAGTTTTAATATTTATCTTTTTCATAAGATTTTATTGTATGGATTAGACGTGTTAGATATAATATGATTATATGGACCCCGATTGATCATGACTCATAGATGTGACTCTATTGGTTTAAAAATTGTCCTAGGCCGTTATGAAGAACGTGACATAATGATGTGATCCGATGTTGAATGATTTATTTTTGGGTTGGTTTAAAAATTGTCCTTTTTTTTTTTTTTTGGAATAATACGGAACAAAGGAAAACAAAAATAAATAAAATAAAAGGGATATTTGATTACCAACAATTACGAGCTCGGCAAATCCTTTGTTTTGCCCGGAAGAAATTGAAGAAATTGAAGAAAACGTTATGAAGAACGTGACATAGTTTATTGTTGATAATTCGAGAGCTATGATCCGCGCCTTAGACCAAGACTACGGTTGGAACGCCACAACTCCCGGTGGCTGGTGTTTGCCTTATAAGGAAGGCTTACACATCAAAGGAAAAATAACTTCTAAGCAATGTGGGAGAATGAAAATAAAAAACGGCGGGTGTATTTCTTTTATTAGATAGAATGTTATGTAACAAGAATGGCGCCACACTTAAATGGACAACCTTATTGACGGAATAATTAAATAAATGGAAACCAAAGAAAGATAAAGATCTGCATTTTTCCGGGCTGGTCTTCAGATGGCGCATTAAAGATCATATTGTCGGTTATGTAACAAGAATGGAGCGAGAAGATGGAAACCAAAGAAATATAAAGATCTCATTGGAGATGGCGCATTAAAGATCCTATTGACGGTTGCAGCTACCCTTAGATTGTGACCCGCGGTTTTGTCAGTTTGTATTTGAAACCGCACCTAGGAAAAGTCAATGATCATGCCGGTTACTTTACGCGTTTATTTACTTTGTGCATGTATTTATTTTATACGATACGATAGATGCATAACTAGGCACGACCTAGATGAATATGTAGGGTGTATATCTATAGAGATAGATATATTTGATGAGACCGTAATTAAAATTAATTAAGTGAATTAATTTACATAAATACTTTCACCTCAAACTCTCCCAATATTATAATGACGGTGAAGAGCTGTATCCAATCCAACGCCACAGTTGGGGATTGCCCTACCTCGAGTATATCGTTATTATTGATATACGAACGCACTTGACTAGGATTTATTCAATCATCTGCCACAGCAGGGGTCGGGTAAGTTTTAAAGCCGAGGGTTGGCTACCACATTGTGATGTGCATTGTCAAAAAGTTGATTGGTCAACAACCAAGAGTCACATAGTGATGTGATTGGTGAAGCGTCACCTACTCGCGACGTAACAAGGTGGGATCTTGGCCACTAAAGAATTTTTGGAAAATTCTTGAAAGTCAATTAGGGAGTAATTGACTAGTGGGAGCAAAATCATAAAACAAAAGGCCATTTTTGATTTCGCATTTATAAACAACAACACTCTTTTATCTTTATTTTTAGGTTGTGGTATTTTAGCCAACTTTTATATATGTTTTTCTAATCTCGATTGTTAAAAACCAAATTATGGCTGTTACTTTTTTAGAAACGTTCTCAAGTAAGGTTAAGTAATTTTAATCATTTTAAAATAAGCAATGACACGAGCAACCCCGTTATAGTAGTTAGAGAGAAGGAGACTACATATTTGATGAAGTGCTCCAAGACTTTAATTATTAATGAATAAACGGAAGCTCATGATATGATTAAATCACTTGAAATAAGTTTCAACGAATTAATCATATATTGGATACGATCCAATATGATCGTTCTGTCATACGATGACAATTAATTCAAACATAGGATAAGAATGACCACATCAAATTTTGAAAAGGTTGTTTTCAAAATTGTAAGATTTAAGTATTGACTTAACTCTTTAATCATTGCTTGAAGATTAATTAAATGGTTCATGTTTTGAATAAGATTCAAAAGATTAAAGAAACTATTTAATAAACTTTAGATTTTATTTACGAAAGAAAACTGAAGTCATAGCTCTGTGATTTTTCTTAAATCTTATGAAAACTAAACTAAGAAGTATTTACAAGTGTTTAAGGGATTAAAAGGAAAGTTAGGGCATGAAATAAGAGATCTATCGAAGTCTCTGTTCTAGGCAAATGAGTTGAGATAAATCTATCTAAGTTCAAGTCAACTCTTAGATATACGATATCTTACGTTAAATTAGAAAGATTAAAATACAGAATACACCAAGACACGAAAAGTGAAGCAAACGTTGCGACATTTTTGGTTTTTGTATTCTAAGTCTAGTAAACTGATAAAAGAACTAAATAAATGTTATTGTGTTCCGGTTCTTATGAAGAACACAAGTTCAGTTATTTGTTAGGATTTAGTCGACATATTCAATTGTAAGGAATAAATGTTATTCCGATAAATTTGAACGGTCACCGAATCTAACATACTAGATTGATGTCACTATATAGTTGATATAGGAGATAAATCTCAACCAAATGTTTAAATGGCTGTTATCCTTGATATTTCTGGTTGTTCTAGATGTCGACTCTCTGGAAGAGAAACGTGTAATCAAATGTCATTATGATGATGTCTGAACTATGTGATTATGAATCATGTGGGTAATACGTATCTTATCTAAAGATGACTACAATACCCTTTTATGAAAAGGTTATGAATTCTAGAAAATTTGTTTAAAGCCTAAACATACCGATGTTTGTTGACTTATGACAAATTAATATCACAAATTATTGTTTATTACTCTATATGATTGTTTTAGAAATAGTTGAATGTACTCAATGAAGTACGACAATTCGGAAAACCCGAAAAGTTCGAGCTAGTACGAATATGAGATTGATGAGCTACTTAGGAATTAATCTTCAATTGGATTGAAGTAATTAATTTCCTGAAGGGTGTTTCAGAAGTTGTCTAAAATAGAATCATATTCTCCCTTGAATGATACCATCTTTGGGATACACAATTAGATTATGCTCCTAAAATGGATACAACACTTTATACAATAAAGGTGTGACGTAAGCCATGCGAAGTATCCCTTAGTGCCCTTATATAATACATATACTTAACCGGCATACAAAGAATAAAGGTTGAATGAATTTCATATCAGATATGGAAGAAGATGACGTCAAATCTATCTTAACCGATGATTGTCGTAGGCAATGTCTGAAAGGCTTGGACTTAGTATGACTTGTGCAACGTTGTGGAATATCTTAGCAAGTATGCTAGATATCATTTACTTGTCCACGGAGCAAAATGTGTTTGTCTCCAAACATGCTCTCTTCTAGAGGAAGTGTTTATTCCAAAAGAAACAATGGGAGTAAATTAAATCTCAAAAGAGTTTGAGAACCACAAAGAGATATTCAACTATTGGAACATGAGCAGGCGTCTCACAGTGATGACGTGCAGGACACTACTTAGTGCACACAAGAATTCTATGAGTCTACAGACGACCACACCCCTGAAAGGGCGACTGGTATGTTCATCTTGAAGAATGAAGATCTCGCGACTTATATAGAAATGCTTGAAAGGCAAGAATAAGAGATATGGCTTGGAACCATAATATCTGAATTAGATTCCATAAGTGACAACCGGGTTATGAACCTAGTATGTCCTACCTGAAGGGAATGTCTCGGAAAGGTGTATTAGGTCTTTATGAAAGACTGACATGGATGGTGACACGGTTACCATAAGGCTTAGTTGATAGGCTGAAGGCTACAAGGTGTAAACCTTGTAATTACCTTTATGGTACCAGCTATGCTTAAGTCTATTCAGATAGAGCTTGTTATAGCTTCGTACCATGGCTATATGATAGTGTTGAAAACGTTGGGTCAATGGCTTGATGTTCATAGACGCTAACATGATATGTGAGCTTGTGAGATCCATTTATGGACTCAAACAAGTTCCTCTATATGAGTTCCTTGCATTGATAAATCAAAAGAGTTGATTTCATCAAGAGAAAATATATGCCTTATGTGCAGAAAGGTTAGTGGGAGTGTTACAGTTCTCGAGCAAGGTATTGGATATCCTTCTCGAAATCAACACCCCATATCACAGTCAATCAATGTTTGGTAGTTCAAGGCCTTTACGAAAGATCTTGTAAGTAGTAGTTCTTATTCTGGAAATAAGAATCTATAGTGATAGACTTAGATACTGCTTGGTTTTCACAGTTCACCCACATAGATGAGATGCTAAAAGAGTTTAGCATAGACCACAACGAGAGACACTACTAGCCAATGTTCTCGGGGCCTGTCTATGACAGGACGTCAGTCCTAAAGATAAAATGAAAGATGATACTTAAGGAAGGTACCTTTTGCCTCTGCACTGGGGTCCATCATAAGTATTGTGAGTTAAACCAGATGTTCATACTTCATGAAAAGTCATGAGCAGGTATATAAGTGATTCTGGTAAATGTTGAGGATACCCTTAAGATGCTAAGTATGGGTTCCTAGTTTATTGAAATTTGGAATCGAATAAACATAGATAGACAGATATATTCCCAAGGTCTTATGAAGATAGTGGGAGCTAAGGTCTGGGTTTGCAGTCACTTTGATTAAGTGATACAGTGAGCTGGAAATGTACTTAGCTAGAAATCTCTAGAGATTCTACAATTGGGCCAAAACACAGTAATGCCTTGGAGGCACAACAAGAGCAGTACATGGATATAGAAGGTTCATTCCTGAACCTTGTACGGTTCTTACACCTTTTCTATATAGCTGATATAGTGGTGGATTCATTGCTTGAAGAAAGGACCAGGGTCTCGTCAGAGATTCATGTGTATGTTGAGGCGGTTCCTTTTGACTTGATCATTTAGAGCATGATATGCGGATAGTCTGAGTCCCCACGGATAGTGATCCGTTCATGCTTAGGGCTGGTTGCAAGTATTGCATGAGATTCTTGTGTTTCAACTTGGTCTCGTGTGTGCGAGTGATTGGTTTCAGGCCAAGTGGGAGATTGTTCAAATAGTGTCCTAAACCCAATCAGGTTGGATGGGATCCGACCGGGCCGGATCATTTTACTATTTCTTTATGTTTATACATATGATAAATTTCTTTTTTGATATTATATATTGCGTTTATCTATATGAACCAATTAGTGATTGTATATATAATAACGTTCCCAGTGTCAAACTGTGAAAGAGAAACCACGATAGTGATTATGGTTGATGAGATCTCGACTCACTTTAATGGTTTGATACTTAAATGTCTCGTCATACAAACGGGACATTGATAGTACGATTAGACTAGCACGTATTTGATGTCTTCTATCTTATTGAAGGTATGGATAGATCTCGTCTATCATAGTGTAGGGACACTTGGACTGTACGTGGACGTGTATTGGAGAATGCGTTCGTTAAACTGACCCACTTACTTTATTAAGTGTCGCAATATGTGGCGGTTGTGTAATTATCTTAAGACCGGAGTCTTCATGGAATCACGGTATGGATTGTCATACTTTGACTCTATTAAGATTTCCCCTAGCCATGGGTCGATCATGCGGTAGTGATTGGGTGTGATACTGAAGCATGCGTAGGATTCATGTCGCTCGTCCGGAAATTGCGTATCCTTTGAATAGGAGTAAATATCCGAAAGGGCCTTCTTATAAGGAATGTCTTACTCTCGTGAATCTTTGCAAAGTGGAAGTAAATGAGTTACTTCGAGAGAGCATGATATCCAGATTATAAGATACGGTCGATAATGTATTGACACTCGACATACGACCGTATAAAAATTGTAACAGTGATAGGAATATATACCCGGTAACCGTTTCATATGAAAGGCAGTAGTCATTGCATTTGACTCTTCCGAAGATTGGGGGTCACGGTGTGTTGCTACACGCTATTCCGTGATCGTTAGGCATGAAGGTCATTTTCGTAATTTGAACTTTATGTCTACGGCCAACATATTCGGAAGCCTATCGGGTCACACACATAAGAACATCTAGCCGGATTAAAATGTGTATAGTGATAACATTATAAGGAAATTTTTATCTCGACTATAAAGTGTTATAGTGATAAATTAATATGGTGGTATTTATTTATTATGAATAAATTAAATACAAGATATTAATTATGTTGATTAATTAAATATACATATGATGTATATGTGTGTCAAAAATATGTATATATGATATATATGTATTTTGCAAATTAATTAATCATAGTATTATTTCTTTCAACAAAAAAATTAATCATAGTATTATATTAATTAAGAATATTATGGATGCCAATATTAGTCTATTTGGGGCACAAGTTTTAGTGTATTATGATACACTTGGATTGTGCAATTTAATTAATGATATTAACATATATTAATATTGGATATTAATTGATTTTAGAAAAAATAGATTTATGGCAATAATATAAAGATATTCAATATTGGATATTGGCAATATCTTAGATTTATTTAATATAAGATATTAAATTAAAAGAGATAAATCAATCAAAGTGATTTTTCTTATTTTATTAGTAAAAATATTTTCTTTCTCCCCAATCTACTAGGAAGCTTCTCCCAATCAGTTTGGGAATACAAAGTGGCGCCCCAACACCCTATATACGAAAGGGGTTGGCTAGCTCTTTTGTACATCAAAATTAGAAGAGTTCTAATTTACAAAATAAACTGAGAGCTTCTTAGAGAGAGATTTAGAGAGAGAGAGAAAAAAGGCCGATCTAGCAACTTGATTTTTCTAGTAGCTATCCAAGGAGGATTCCGGCGAGGTGCTCGTGTGGATATTGATAGAGGCCGGACACATGGATGGCTCGCGCACTACTACTCTCCGTAGACGGTCAAAGCGTCGATCTTTTAGATCAAGCAAGGTAACCGCCGTCTACTAACTTAATATGTTTGTTGCTTAAACGAAGACGATCTTGGGTTGATAGGAAATAAATTTTAAATTCCGCTGCGTTCCTGCGTAGATTTCCTAACAATCTTTACATCCTTTAGAAATAGACCGGCGCATCCAGACACACAGTGTGTCTGGATCATTGGCACGATTATTATCCTCTGAGTCATACTCCGTGAAAAACTGTTGTAAAGCAAAAGTCACTTGAACCAGGCGATTCTTCCTCCAAAGATCACGCGAAAATTTGGGACATTCTTGTTTGTCTCTAATATTCTCAAAATCCCCGCCTTCCACATTGACGACCGGGGGATTTATCAGGTTGGCCATTTTCGTATGCGCAGCTTCCACTACGGATCAAACACTATGACTAATGGCCCTAGTGCCCAGGGTTCAAATGGCATACATGCTACGTTTGGAGGGATGAGCTCCTCCCCAGGAAGCTAAAGCAATAGCAGTACAAGAGACTGTGGGGTCAAAGTTGGATTGATCGACCAGACTGATCGTTGCATACGAGAGAAACCAATGAGTTTGACAAACACTATTAACAAAAGAGAAAACCCCAAAACAACAAGACTACGAGGCATGAAAGTTACATTCTTTCATATCCCCTTCAGAGATAGTGGCATAGGTGTAAGGACCTCCTTGATACAAATTAGCCAACTCCAAAGACCGGGAGGGAAACTTCTAAACACATACTCACTTCTTGGAATTGTAAAGACGTAAAACCCCATCAGCATCAACATGTTCGATTTCAGGATCCAGAATGTTGTCGTCATCGATCCAAGTCCTGGCCATTAGACTTTCAGTCACCCGAACAAAGAAGAATTCCCTCTTCAAGTCCTTGATGGAAGAAGGTCCTTCCATAACAAGGCTACATACCGTCTTTCCAGTCCGACGCTAGAAAGAAAACATGTCCCGGCAATGGCCAGAATTCCGAACAATATAAAAAGCTCAAAAAAGAGGAATAGGGAATTACAGGTTCTCTAGTCGGCAAAAGGGATATAAACCATTATCAACCTGATCCTATTGGGAACCACCCATGCTATATTCAGCATGTAATGTGGCAGAACTGATTGCACAATGTGAATAAATGGAAGCTTTAACGTGACATCAAAATTCTTGGAGAATACAATGACATACCCTTTAGGGGCTACATGCCCTCCAATCGGAAATCGATAACCATAGAGAAAATATGTTGGTATCCACTCCACTATCAGTGTAAAACTTCATCATATATGAGTATCACCCTAAGTACCGGGACAGCCGGATTGGAAGACCCTCCTCAAATCTTTTTGGTCCACATTGGACTAGCCGATTGACCAGAGCTTTCTCAATGGGAACCTAGGTTTTCAACCATGTAAGATGAGATGTTTTGACTATAGGAACCTGATGAAGAGGTATAAATTGTATCATGTACACACGCATAACCGATGAAAGGAGTGGAATTTCAACTGGGAAAGGTTATCAGAAAGTGATAAAAAAAAGTTGAAAAATGAGGAAGCCATCTTATTTATAAGCAAATATTAGTTGATGCTCCTCGATCTTTACACGAATTTGATTGATTGAATACGAAAAGATGCCTCGATCAGAGGATAAATAATTCAAATTTTGTCAAACTGGCTGGCACTTGATGCGACTTTTCTAGGTGTCCAATCTAACCGGCAGTGTACCAGGTCAATTGTAGTCTAGTCCAGTGGTCAAGGTCGTATCACACAGGTATTTGTGGGGTCAAACACTAAAAAGCTATTATTATTTCGATCTTGATCGCAATTAAACAAGAAAGTAAATGATTCTATGATTCTATTATTGCAATGGGTGATAAAATGTAAAATCCTAACCTAGATAATGCATGGATCAAGCAACTTCTTCTAGTCTCATGGGAATGATTTCCTTCCAACCTACCAATGTTGTTCAAGTGTGTGAATCGGTGCATTCCTAAGCAAGTAGTTCCCCATCATACGAGTGTATGAAATTACTCTATGTCCCCTCCATGGTCTAGGTGCCCTAAACCTAATGATTCAACATGATACGAACTTGAATGCAATGAATTAACAATAACCCCTGAATAAGAAATCGAGCTCCACTTAAGGTCGACTTTACCTTCCGGTTCTCCTACCCCTTTTCCCACACCTAACATCTCCTTTCGGTCTCTATTGAGTGTATGTGTGTGTGTGTGTGTGTGTGTGTGTGTGTGTGTGTGTGTGTGTATGTATGTGTGTGTGCAATCATTGGTTAATTACTCCAACAGAAACAAACCATAAAATGCAAGTAAGAAAAGATTCACAACAAATGAAACTAAGCAATATGAGCAACCATTCCCAATCAACCAAAAGATTATACTATCTCTACCACATTATCTTGGCTAGTAAAGAGCTAGCCACTCATAACTATGAACACCAACATGTCAAGGTTAGTATTCATGGTTATGAGAATAATTAAAACAAAGTAAAAGTTAAGGATTTACCAATCACAAGATATCAACTTGAAAGGAGAAAACTTTCACTCAACTTCAATAGACTTCCATGGATTTGGATACACAAAAGTGATAGTCTTGCTCTAACAAAAGTAAACGAAAGATTAAACTAAGAATTCTTAATGTTTTACAACTTCAATCAAAAGCTAAATTTATGTGGATTTTGGCTAGGAGAGCCTTGGAGGTTGGGGTGCCTTCAAGATGAGTGAGAGTGTGGTAGATGAGATACATTTTTTGAGAGAGGAAATGAAATATTTTAATTGTTGAATCTGCAACATAGGCGCACGCCACTCCAGTCTCGGTGTGTGCCGGCTATTCTTTTCATGTAGTCAGCGTGCACCGGTGTTGACACGGTGGTTGAGGACTGACATCTTGCATTAAATGCTCTAGAAGAGGTGGTTCATAATCTTGGCATGCATCACTGAGGTCCCGGGGTGCGCCATTTATAAAGAAAAACCCTTTGTTTCATCAAAACAGTGTCCGGTGTGTGCCATGGGCTTCTGGCGTGGGCCATTTATACAGAAGAAACATGGACTTCGCTTGAAACGCTTTGGATTACTTCTCAATCACTCGTTAAGCTTTAATATCTCCCTAGATGTAATCTCCATGCCTCGGTATCTGTGCTTCAAAGCAAAAAATAGAGATACCACGCGTAAATCCAATAATAAAATTTGGCTAAAAAGCCCTAATAAGTACTAAATTAATTGATTTTTTATTACACTTACTATATACGAAAGTTGGTCTAAATCATCACAATATTTGCTCATTTTGATACGAAAACATCACTAAATGCTCAAGAAATGGGAGTAAAACATAGTAAAATGCATCATCTGGTTGAATTACATCAACCGCTCCCCACTTAGCTTTTGATCATCCTTGAGCAAATGAAGCGACAAAGCAACTATTTCACATGATAAGATAGTGCAACGTCAAGAGATGAAAGCTCAACTAGATGATGCAACCAATTGAAATCATAACCACATGTTAATTGCTATCTAAGAAAGTAGTGAAGTGTGTGTGTGTGTGTGTGTGTGTCAATATTCCTCAACTCGTTATCAAGCAATCAATCAAGAAATCATGCATGTCTCACTAATAAAATACAACTATACGCTTAAGAATAATATCAATCTCCACTAATTAGGTGTCCGGAGAGTCAAGAAGCTAGGTCAGGTAGTTGACAAAGTGGCTTGTAATATTCAGGCCCCGGGTAGTTGGCTAACCGAAAGGATAAAAAAAGGGTAATCAAAGAGAAGAGCAAGATAGCAAGAATCTACACCTTCATCTCATCGATCGAGTACCGCTCCAATTAGTTACTTCCCAAGATTACATTACCAAGGATTGTGAAATTGAGCTCCAGAATTGCCTCGTCTGACTCTCCAATTATTGATTCTATTTACACTTTACTTGAGCTTCCCTTGATTATTTATGACCTTTTGGAAGCTTATTGAGATTTTTTTTTCTTTTCTTTTCTTTTTTTTACTTGAAAAGAGGAAACACCGATGGACTCCGAACATGATAAGATGCCATCTCAACTTGTGCCTACTAATGTCGTCCAACTCTTAGTTCCATTGCCACTACCCACACAATCCATAGAAACTTGCTAACTTGTGGGATGCCAAGGGAATGTAGACCAAGATTAGGCTAAGGGTTGGGTTATAATGAGGTTAATCACGAATGGCTAATTCGAGTGGTGTCTCGCCACTATACCAAGGCTGAGATGGGGACAAAAAGGGAAATATGTTCGGGAAGGTCATTTGGCTATGGTTGAGTCAAAGTTATGCCAAAAATCGTCATCCCTACTTCGATTCCAAACACAATTTTATTTCTCCTCGAAAGAATACCAAGCTTAAGTTCTAGTTGCAAGTAAGTGTATGCTTACACAATTGCATGAATAATTGCATGTTAACAAAAGATCAAAATATACGTACTCAGTGATTCACACTACTATCAAAGATTGGCAAGTTAAAATGTGCAACGTTGCTCATTTCATTGAAGTGTTCACTCTATTAATCACAAAACCTTACATTGTGTCAAACGGTGCTTTATCAAGCTTGACATGCTCGGAAATAATCAAAATTAAGTGCTTCTCTAGTTTTTAGTTCAATTACCCGTTGTTGGACTAACTACATCTCCACTCCCCACTTATGAACTCGCATTGTCCTCAATGAGAAGTGAGGGATGAAAAAATGGTTAGGGAATCAAATTGAGCAACACCATGACAATTTATGGTGCAAAAGTGTGGTCGGTGCACACCGGAAAGAGACGGTGTACGCCACCAGTGATGGAGTGCCAAACAGAGGGATGTAGAGAGTAAATGGCGTGCGCCAAAGCCAACGCAGCGTACTGTTAGAAAATCTACGCAGGAACGCAGCGGAATTCAAAAATTATTTCCTTTAACCAGGATTGACTTTGTTTAAGCAATAAACATAATAAGCTAGTAGATGGTGGTTACCTTGCTTGATCTAAAAGAACGACACTTTGACCGTCTAAGGAGAGTAGTGGGGCACGGAGCCGCCCAAGTGTTCGGCCTCTACCGCTAGTCCACACGAACATCCCGCCGGAATCCACCATTGGATTGCTACTAGAAAAACTCGGTTGCTAGACCGACCTTTTCTCTCATAAATCTCTCGAAGAAGAAGCTCTCTATTTTTCACAAGAAACTATTAGTCTCTTGGAATTGTGATATACAAAAGAGCTAGCCAACCCCTTTCTTATATAGGTGTTGGGGAGCCCCTCATGTCTCCCAATCTGATTGGGATTAGCTTTCTAGTAGATTGAGCAGAAAGAAAACATTTTCCTAATAAAATAAGGAAAATCACTTTGATTGATTTATATCTTTTTTTTAATATCTTATATTAAATAAATCTAGGATATTGTCAATATCTAACAGGGCCAGCCCTCGCTTGTATTGGGCCTAAGACCAAGCCTTCGAATTGGGCCTTTTAGTTGAATTTTTTTTTTTAAACATACTTATTGTTAGATATTTTTTCATAAATAAATATTTTGGTTATCGTTTGCATACGAGTTGCCGTACGAATTAATGTTATCGCAACGAAATGGGGTTCGACCTTCGCAGGGGTCGAGGGGGCAGCGCCAACTCGTGGGGGTTCGGGGGCAACGCCCCCGAAACCTAAACCACTACATGCATCAGTCCTTAAGGGATATGCATTTTCAGATACACGCATTTTCGAACTGGTATGTACTTACCCTTTTGTGTAAGGGTTGCATGCTTTCATCCGGTGCAAGGAGTACATCCATTCGTTTATGGGGTATTTGCAACTTATAAAAGGCATAAGTATGAAGACGAAAATCCATAAATTTGACAACATCATTAGAAAAACTTTGAGTGTTCTCGGGTTTGATTCAAACAAGTCATTGTTTGAATCAAACACCCTCATTGTATCCTGAAAGAGATTTTCATTTGATCCCTTAGTGACAAATCGTGTGGGACAAAACATCTCTTAAAAGACAACGTTATTAATGTGCCTTGGAGTTTCTAATTCTCTGTCAAATCCTAAGTATTACATTTTTTCCAACACTTATCGCGTTTTTACAATCCGTAAATGCAAAAAAATAATAAAACTTGTTTGTATATATCTATTTTTTTGGTCAAGTAAAATTTTTTATTGGGGTCTTTATCAATTAGAGTAAAAAAAATTGGGCCTTTAGCAAAAAAGAAAATTAACATATTATATTAGGTTGAATCGGATTAAATCTACACGAATTTTTTTTCTTTTAGCGAAACATGTACCGTTGGGGCCCCCGACAGAATTGGGCCTAAGACCCGGGTCTCGCCGGCCTTAGCATAGGGCCGGGCCTGATATCTAATATTGATTATCTTTATTATAATACCATAAATCAATTTACGCATGTATATATATATATATATATATATATATATATATATATATATACATGACTATTGCAAATGTGCACATGTATATATACATGACTATTGCAAATGTGCACATGTATATCCTATATACATGTACAACACACGCATATTTGCATGTACGTTCATTAATATCTAATATTAATAGATAATAATATAATACTATGATTAATTAATTTGTAAAATACATGTATATCATATATATATATATACATTTCGACACATAAACACTATATGTATATTTAATTAATCAACATAATTAATATCTTGTATTATATTTATTCATAATAAATAAATAACACCATATTAATTTTTCACTATAACACTTTATAGTCGAGATAAAACTTTCTTTATTTTGTTATCGCTATAACAGCATTTTAATCCGGCTAGATGTTCTTATGTGTGTGACCCGATAGGATTCTGAATATCTTGGCCGTAGGCACAAAGTGTAATTACGAAAATGCCCTTCATACCTAACGATCGCGGAATAGCATCTAGCAACACACCGTGACCCCCAATCATCAGAAGATTCAAATGCAATGACTACTACCTTTAATGTAAAATAGTTACCAAGTAAATAGAATCCTATCGTTGTAATAATATCCATAGGTCGTACGTCGAGTGTCAAGCATCAACGACCGTATCTTATAATCTGTATATCATTCTCTTTTGAAGTAACTCATTTACTTACACTTTGCAAAGATTCACGAGAGTAAGACATTCCTTATAAGAAGGCCCTTTCGGATATTCACCCCTACTGATAGGGTACGCGATTTCCGGACGACCAAACATGTATACTCCGCATGCTTCAGTATCACACCCAATCACTACCGCATGATCGCCCCATGGCTAAGGAAAACCTCAATAGTTTCAGAGCATGACAATCCACACCGTGCTGCCATGAAGACTCTAGTCCTAAGGATAATTACACAACCATCACATCGTGTGACATTTAACAGTGTAAGTGGGTCAGCCTAACGTACGCATTATCTAATACAAGTCCACGTATAGTCCAAGTGTCTCTACACTTCGATAAACGAAATCTATCCCTGCCCTTAAAGACAGAAGACATATAATACGTGCTAGCCTGTTTGTACTATCAATGCCATGTTTAATAGTACATAAGCCTATAGACATTTAAGTATCAAACTTATTAAAGGGATTAGAGATCTCATAAACCATAATCGACTATCATGGTTTCTCTATCACAGTTTAATACTAAGGACGTTATCAAATAACAATTCATAATTGGTTCTTTAAAAGAACAAATATATGACAACAGAAAAGCCATTTATATATATGTATAATCATAAAGAAATAGTAGAAATGATCCGACCCGGTCGTATCCAGTCCAACCCGATTGGGTTTAGGACACTATTTCAACAATCTCCCACTTGGCCTAAAGCCAATCACTCGTACATACAAGACCAAGTTGAAACACAAGAATCTCGTGCAATACTCGCAACCAACCCTAAGCGTAAACGGATCACTATTCATGGGGACTCAGACTATCTTCATATCATGCTCCAAATGATCATGTCAAAGGAACCACCTCAACACACACATAAATCTCCGACGAGACCCTGGTCCTTGCTTCAAGCAATGAATCCACTTACTATATCAGCTATATAGAAAAGGTGGAAAAACCATACAAGGTTCATGAATGAACCTTCTAAATCCATGTACTACTCCCCCTGCGCCTCCAAGGCACTACTGTGTTTTGGCCTAGTTGTAGAATCTCTAGTGATTTCTAGCTAAAAACATTTCCAGCCCACTGTATCACTCATTCAAAGTGACTGCAAACCCAGACTGTAGCTCTCACTCGCCTTCATAAGACTCACGATATACGTCTGTATATCTATATTTATCTTATTTCAAGTTTCGATAAACTAGGAAATCATCCTTAACTTGTTTAAGGATATTCTCGACATTCACCGGATTTTCTTTCATACTTTCTCATGACTCTTCATGGACTATGAACATCTGGCATTACTCTTACGATGGTTCCTATCACAGTAGAAAATGAAACCTTCCATAAGCACCATCTTTCACCTTATATGTAGGACTAACGTCCTAACATAGATAGTTCTTGCGAACACCAGCTAGCAGTATCTCCTGTCGCGATCTATGCTAAACTCTTTTAGCATCACATCCATAGGGGTAAACTATAAACTAACATCAGTTAAATCTATCACTTTAGATTCTTATTTAAAAAATAAGAACTGCTAATAAAAATGCTTTCGTAAAGGCCTTGAACTACCAAACATTGATTGACTGTGACATAGGGTGATAATTCCTGAGAGAGACATCCAATACCTTACTCAAAAATCATAACACACTCCCACTATCCCTCTTGCACATTGGGCATATCCCTTTTTTTGACTAAATCAAACTCCTTGATTATCAAACAAAAAAATTGTCTAGAGAAACTTGTTTGAGTCCATTAATGGATCTCGTGGGCTCACATATCATGTTATTGTCTATGAACATCGAGCTGTTTGTCCAACACCTTCAACTCTATCATATAGCCATGATACGAAGTTATAACAAGCACAGTCTGAATAGAACTGGGCTCAGCTGGCTGTATAAAGACAAGTACAAGGTTTACATCCCGTGCCCTTCAGCCGTCACTATAGACTTATGGTAATCATATTACTATCCATGTCAGCTTTTCAGGGACATTCTCTCTAGTTAAGACAGACTAGGTTCACAACCTGGTTGTCACTGATGGAATCTACTTCAGATATTATGGCTCCAGGCCATATCTCGCAATCTTGCCTTTCAAACATTCCTTCATAAGTTGTGAGGTATTCATTCTTCAAGATGAACATACCAGCAGCCTTTTCAGGCTTCAGGTTATCCACAGACTTATAGAACATTTGTGTGCACTGAGCAGTGTTCTACACCTCATCACTATGTGGCGTCTACTCATGTTCTCTCTCTTTGTGGTTATCAAACTCTTTTGAGATTTAAATTTACTCCCACTGTATCGTTTGGAAAGGGCACTTCCTCTAGAATACGGCATGTTTGGAGAAAAACAGTTTTGCTCCGTGGGTAAGTAAATAACATCTAGCGTACTTGCTAAGATATCCCACAAAGTTGCACATGTCATACTGGGCTCTAAGCCTTTTAGACATCGCCTGTTGCTAGAAGCATGACAACCCTAAATCATCAGTTAAGATGGATTTGATGTCATCGATTCCATATCTGATATGGAATTTATTCAAACTTTATTCTTTGGAACTCGGTTAAGTATATGTGTCGTATAAAGGCACTATCCCGAAACATGTAAGGGATGCTTTGCATGACTTATGTCACACCTTTATCATATAAAGTGTTGTTTCCATTTTAGGAACACAATCTAATTTCATATCCCAAAGATGGTATCCTTCAAGGGAGAATCTGATTCTATTTTAGACGACTTTTGAAACACCCTTCAGGTATTAATTGCTTCAATCCAATTGTAGATTAATTCATAAATAGCACATCAATCTCATATTCATACTAGCTCGAACTTTTCAGGCTTTCCGAATTGTTTTACTTCACCAAGTACATTCAACTATTCCAAAAAATGTCATAGAGATTAATAAATTTATCTGTGGCATTAATTGTCATAAGCCAACAAACATCAGTATGTTTATGCTTTAGACAACTTTCTAGATTTTATAACCTTTTTATAAAAGGGTATTTTAGTCATCTTTAGATAAGATTCGCGTTACCCACATAATTCATAATCACGCGGTTCAGATATCATCAGAATGACATTTGATTATACGATTCTCTTCCACAGAGACTATGTCTAGAACAACCACAAAATATCAAGGATAACAGCCATATAAACATTTAGTTGAGATTTCATCACATATATCAACTATATGGTGACACCAATCTCGTATGTCAGGTTCATTGACCGTTCAACTTTATCGGGACAACATTTATTCCTTACAATTGAATTTGTCCATTAAATCCTAACATCTAACTGAAAATATGTTCTTCATAAAAACCGGAACATGATAACATTTATTTAGTTCCTTTATCAGTTTACTAGACTCATAATACAAAACTAAAAATGTCGCAACATTTACTTCACTTTCCGTATCATTGTGTATTCCGTATTTAACCCTTCTAATTAAATCATACTCGTATGATATCATATATCTAAGATTTGACTCGAACTAATATGGATTTATCTCAACACATTTGCCTAGATTAAAGACTTCGATAAGATCTCTTATTTTAAGCACATGCCCTAACTTCCTTTTTAATCCTTCAAGCACTTGTAAATATTTCTTAGTGTAGTCTTCATAAAACTTAAGATAGATCACAAGAGCTATGTCTTTAATTTCCTTTCATAAAGAATATCTAAAGTCTTTTTTTTTTGTTTTTTTTAAAGCAGTTAAGCAGCATGCATTTTCATGAAGTCCTGCTGCTTGCCCAGCACCGAAGCATCAGCAACAGCATTTCCTTGCAGGTGATATGAATATCCAAGATTGAAACAAAACTCCCAATGTTAGCTGATGGGAGGAACAAACAAACAGCCTGTTTGCACTCTCCATTATTCAATGAAGAGTGCGTCCAAATATGGAAAATGGTCAGTTAAGAATATCTAAAGTTTATTAAATAGTTTATTTAACCTTTTGAATCGTATTCAAAACATTGACTATTTAATTAACCTTTAAGCAATGATTAAAGAATTAAGTCGGTACTCAAGTCTTAGAATTTTGAAAACAACCTTTCCAAAATTCGATGCAGTCATTCTTACTCAACGTTTGAATTAATTGTCATCGTATGACAGAATGATCATATTGGATCGTATCCAATATATGATTAATTCATTGAAAATCATTTCAAGTGATTCAATCATATCATGAGTTTCTGTTTTCATTAATAAGTAAAGTCTTGGAGCACTGCATCAAATATGTAGTCTTCTTGTCTCTAACTACTATAACGGGGTTGCTCGTGTCATTGCTTATTTAAAAGGATTAAAATTACTTAACCATATTTGAGAACGTTTCTCACAAGGTAACAGTCATAATTTGGTTTTACTAATCGAGAATAAAAACATAAATATAAAAGTTTGCTAAAACTACAACATAAAATAAAAATAAATGAGTATTGTTGTTTATACACGCAAAATCAAAAGTGGTCTTTTGGATTATGATTTTTCTCCCACTAGTCAACTACTCCCAATTGACTTTCAAGAATCCTTTCAAAATTCCTTAGTGGACAAGATCCCATTAAACTACCGCGACCCCCTGCTTTGGGTGGTGGGCCGAAAATAGTCTAACAGGTAGACAACTCTTTGTCAATCGTATCTTATACGACTCTTGTTGTTTGACTAGTCAACTCTTTGACAATCTTCATCTTATGAAATAGTCAAACCCTTGCCTCTAAAATCCAAACGACCCCGCTTTGGATGGTGGCCGAGAGAATTCTTAGTCAAGTCATAACTCCAATATTCATGAGATCTCTTAAGATCATATCTCGATAATGATGATATACCCGAGGTAGGTCAACCCCCTGCTTTGGCTGATGAGTTGGATCTGAACAAGGGCTCTTCACCGTCATTATAATATGAGTAGGCAATATTTCGACTTGATTTTTGTTGTGGAAGTATTTATGTAAATTAATTCACTTAATTAATTTTAATTATGGTCTCATCAAAAATATATCTATCTCAATAGACATACATCATACACATTTATCTAGATCGTGCCTAGTCATGCATCTATCGTATCATATAAAATAAATACAAGCACAAAAATAAATGATTGAGGTCAAGTTAAATTATTAACTCGATGCCTAAATAACCGCTAGCAAGTGAACTAGGTTCAATCGCAGTATAGCTAGATAGAGTCGAGGTCGATCCCACAGAGAATCAATTTGTGGATCCTACCTAAACAGTCAACCTATTTATTTCGTTTGACAAAGACGGTCTATGACCAACATAGAATACGAGAAAAGAAAGACACACTTAAACGTATAAACAAATAACATGTGAACAAATAACGTAATCAACTGCCCAATTATAACTATAATCATTTGGATCCAGACAATTTATATAACAACGAGAGTTATCAACTATTAATCCGGTCATATCTGTTTGTATTGGCTACGGGAGTCATCCTCTAAAACTTGACGTAGCACCGGTAGGTCACTAGATCACTGTGATATTGCTACGTGACTTCGCCTTTTAAGTGCCTCCATCTCATATAACTCACACGCTTACGACTCTAAGGATGCCGATATTAACCGTACACCTCGTCTTGGCAACATTCCTATGGTTAGGCGTACTTCCTAAACGATCGCTCAAACTCTCGTCCAACTAGTAATTACCAAGTTATAGTCTCATGCTAGTTTACGATCTACGTATAAAGAAGGTGCGCGCAATTCCCTAATATAAACCTTCCTAGATAACGCTGAACGTCCGTGAAGATCAATTCATAAGCCTACCTAAGAGTTTTATACTAGTATTTCCTTTTTACACGTTTTAATTAAACTAAGCGAGTAACGTAGCCATAGCCATACCTACTGAGATAACAGATTCAATTAAGCTAATCTAATCATAAAGACGTGACTGATTAACGGATGAAGCGAGGTTAGAGGCTCTCGGTCGACCGAATGCATAGGCTCGGTCGACCGAGTGACACCACTCAGTCACCCGAGTGCTCCACTCCCCATATTACACCCCTGAATATATTTCTCAGCGTTTCTCATACGAATCGGATTATATAGTGAATCATCAGGACATTATATAAATTAACCTAAATGCACGTAAATTAAACACGTAGATTCATCCATAAATCTTAGGAAGAGGACGTAGGGTATGAGATCCTCATAGACAAGGCATCACCACTTCCTTAATGTCATAGCCTAGATCTACATCATCTAGCTATGAATAACTACTCAAACAATCAAAGCATAATTGCGAAATTAATTACTAAAAGAAAACAAAAAGAGAAACTAGGGCTTACATTTTTGCACCCCTAGCACCTTCACAAGCCTAATGAATCCTTATTTGCTTGTATGTATATATGAATGAGTTGGTATTGGTGTCTTAAAAAAAATACAAAGGACTCGTGTTTATATAGAGCTACAGCCGACTTAAGAAGACCGACTTAATATGCCGACATTATTGAACCCTAACCGCCTCAAAGGATGCATTGGACTTCTGCTGGGCTTCGTGGACACTCGGTCGACCGAATGCATAGGCTCGGTCGACCGAGCCTTCTGTCTTCTGGGCTTCCTCTCGGTTTTGTCTTGGGCCGCCTGAACATGTCTGCAATCCATTAAACCTTCTCCGAATTCCCTCCTTTCCGCTTCCTCAAATAGCCCACTGCAAATTTAGCATAAAACACGGTCTGTAACATCAAATAATACAATAAAACCTTTAAATAGACAATAATGAATCGTAACCCTTGGCATACGTAAATTCAGCATATTACGACTAATTATTGCTATATTATAGTTCTTTCAAACTAGAATCGGGGATAAAAACCATAGAATAACGGGCGTAAAATGACCGTTATCAACTACCCCCCACTTAGCCTTTGATCGTCCCGATCAAAATATCAACAAGTCATTCCCCATAAACTATTTTCACGTGGTCACAGTATCCTGACACAAGAAACTCGAATCAACTCATACCCTCTATGCTCATTAGATATCCATTATTCCACTATTCATCATTAATCGAAGTGATGTGTGCATGTGCATTGAGTTTTAGATATTCGTAGCAAGATTAGAGTTTATGCAAACTTTGCCGTCTTATCGTATCAACAACAGTATTCCCATTTCTTTAGCCCTTTGAAGCACTAGAGCAATAAGCAAGAGCGTATCTATCGGGTTTTTGGACTTGGAGACCGAGAAAAATACTCAAAGCCTCTATAGAAGTAAAAAAAATTCAATTTTCCATATCTTCGAATACTACCAATCTCAAGGGAGAAAACTTTTTCGTATCCCCCTATCTCAGATCAAATATAGCATCAAATATTACCACAAGCGCGAGGCTACTTTGGTAACTTACTACAAGCCCAGTGTTTTAGTATTATCAACACAGATGCGTCTCAAGCTTATTACTCAGCTTTTGTGGCTAGAATTTTAGGAACACATCAGACGATAAACTTGACACTAGGTAAGCATAACCAATTATCTATGCAATGTACAAATAATTTTTTTTCATTTTTATAATAAGCGTAGTACAACTCGATTCATTTATCGAATAATTGAATAAACAACTACTCGCAACGGACAATATGAATATCATTAAGTTTACTAATCAATAAATCACAGAAGTATAAAGTGATCACGTACTCATGAAATATGGTTTATTTCTTATTAAATATAATTAACAGGAACTCACCAAGGTAAATGTGATTCTATGTTGAAAAAAATTATGGTTCACACATTTATTTTACTCTTTCTTTGATATGTGGAAACTTATATGAGCTAAGTGACTCGTACCCCCCACTTAAACCATGCATTGTCCTCAATGTATAAAAATCGGAAAAAGAAAAAAAAACTAAGAAAAGGAACTTAGCTCTGGATAAGCGTGGAAGTTGAACAAGTCTGGGGAATTCGGCAAAGTCTAACAGGCACAGGCATTGGCCGCTAGCAAAGAAGAAGAATAATCACTGTAACATGCAACTTAAACAAAGCTCGAAACTCGTTACAGGATTAGTCCAAATAGTAATAATCAGAAAAAGGGACCGTAAAAGAGATAACAAATTCCTTTAACATTTTCAAGTCCATAAATTCATGATTACATGTCAATATATTTCAGTAAGTCCAAAACATTACATGAGTTCGAATTTAGGAAGTAGGGAAACCTACTCTATATAACACGACACACTAGTAGAACTGAGTCAAAATAAAAAACGCGTTAATCATAGGAAATGCAAATACGGAAATATAAATGCTTAATCCCAAGTAGGATTGAATGGTGCTAGTTGCAAATTGTGCGGGCCGGCTTCGGCAGCATCGTCCTCGGGCTCCCCTGCTTGTTCTTGATCGTGGCCGTGAACGATAGGTGGTGCCACATAATCTAAAGATAAGATAGCCATTGGCTCCACATAGGAATCACTGCCTAACACTGGGCACTCGGCTCCCTCACAGAATGTAGTAATCAGTGAACCAAAAGGTAAGGTGTGCCGAGGCTTGAGAGCATCGTCTGTCTTTCCTTGCGTATCAATGCCTCCACGTTCACGGGCCATCCCATGTATAACCAATAAAGCAGAGTGGCATGGGCATAGTAGACCGTAGATACATGCTTGGCCGTAAAGAGATTAGAACGGATAAGCCGATGAAGGCATTTATCCTCCCATCTCCTGAAATCGGGTTCCGCAAATGTGCGGGCAACCTCTCCTATAGTCCATTCTATCCCCAGATAGGCACCAACTTCCTCCAACCAAGCATCGGACCCGTCAAATGTCACCATATACTCTGGCCCGTCCTCCGAGATATCCAAACCAAAGTAAGCATTAAACGTTCCCGGAGAAATTACAATCGGTCGTCCACGAATAGTAACAATATTGGTGTCGGGATGTACGCGTAAGTAAGCATAAAATTCCCTTACCCAATTGACGTTGACTCGGCCGGGGGGTGCCACGACATCTCGCCACTGATAGCGTTCCACTAATTCCAATAGCTCATCTCCACAATTATTCAAATCCAGTCCTCGAGCTCGATGTACAGGGGCATTTGAGAAATTATTAATAAATGAAGAATATACCTCCCGACTCGCGAATTGTGGTACCCCGTTGATTAATGGTATGTCGCCTTCAACTGCCACAAATTGGGCGGCTCTGCGTCTTCTTGGTGGCATTCTAACAGACAAGCAGCACAGCAGCGAACGGCGGCAGCAGTGAGACTCTCGGTCGACCGAGAGTAATCACTCGGTTGACCGAGTGCTGGCTGGTCAAGTGTTGCTTCGTTTCTGGCTCTCTATCCTCCCAGTGACTGAGTTGGTCGATCAGAAAAAGTTTCGACAGCTCCATTGCGTTTAAAAGATGAAAATTGAGGGAGATGGTGTAATGGATGAAGATTTTCAAAATATTTCCATTTGATTTCTACAAGGATTTGGGGAAAAGGTAGGTGGAGAATTTGGATGAAGAAAATGGAGAAGAGGATGAATGGGTTAAATAGAAAAAAGGGAAATTGAAAAGTGGAATGTGATTGGTGGATAAGAATTGTTGGGGATTGATGAGGTTTAAAGGTGGAATATGAAAGTTTAAATTGAAAGAATAAAGAAATTGGGAAGAGGGAAATGTGTATGGGGATATGTAGAAATAAATGGTGTTGACCATTTAATTTTGACACACCGGAAATTAACTACAACATATAACCATGTCAAAATTATTATTTCACTTTTTCAATTCCTACCGCAAAAATTATCCCAACCGACCAGTTGTCTCAACCACAAAAACAATCTCATTCTTTTCATAAATAAAAAATCAAACAATCTGGCCTACAGCATTTTTAAAATAACGCATCTTGATTTCCTTAATCGACATTTTTTTTTACAAAGACTCGGTTACTACACCCTACTTCACGTAAAAACGATTCGAATAAAAAAAAGAATTTTTGCACATCCTTAACTTAGCAGTCGTCGGAACACGGCAAAAATTAAAAAAAAAAAAAACTTCTTATCGTTTCACGCTACTTTTATTAATAAAAAAAAAATGACGAAAAATAGAATTAGTTCTACAGTTTAAGTCAGTAGCTCGACTTTCCAAAAATCATCACTTTCTACGAACTGCTCTTGGCTTGCCAGGTTTTCACCCGGTTAGCCTTTACCGAAAATGTCTTGCTGTCCTTTTGCACGAGTGTCTTTCCGCGAGGTGTGAGTCCAACGAAAAGACAGTCGAACTGTCCATCCAAGCAAGCTCCAACTTTCGTGATTGTCTCAGAACTAGATGAGCTCTCTTTAGCACGAACTCTACGGGTTCGTTTCTTTGCTTGCTTCCTTCTATCCTTGGGTCTGGAGAAAGGCAGGCCTTCAGGATTATGATTTTTTAGAACAGGGGCAAGCTCGACAGCTTTCTCACGACTCAGAACTGTAAGGGTCTCACCTCTTTCTTCTATCTCGTCATCAGCACTTTTTTCTGAGTCCGGAGTCAAATCTGGTTTCGAATTACCACCTCCTATAACATTCACGCTCACCGGAATAGGGAAATCGGATTCCTCGTCCCATAGGTCTCGAACCCTTAGCATCGAAAAATGTGATCTCACGCCCGGACATACGAATTAGGGCTCTAGAAGTATTGATAAAGGCTCTCCCTAAAATGATAGGGCGGTGAGGGTGCTCATCTATATCCATAACAACTATATCTATCTTAAACTCCGAGCATCCTATGCCAATGATCATATTATTCATATTGCCGGACATGATCGTTACGGTCCTATCCGCAAACCTAACTTGCAACGGGGTATTTGTGGGGGTAAGGATTAGATTTCTATCACAAAAACTCTTCGGGAAAATGTTCAGACTCGAGGCAGAATCTATCAAAGCCAACCCTAGGTATGTTCTTTCTAAGGTAACATCTACCATAAATGCTCCTGGGTCATCTAGTTTCGGCATCAACCGAGCTTCATTCTCAATATGCGCTGCATCTCTGGGACAGACGACTATAGGGCGATTTAGGTCTATACTAACCTCAGAATCAGATTCTATATCTGACATGTGATGCATGTAGTCATATCCTGAGTCTGAATCTGAAGAAATCTCTTCAGGATTTAACTTGGACATACCTCTGTATATGTAAGCTTCTTTAGACTCTTTTGTCTTCTTAGCTTCTTGAATTCTTTCCTTCATCTTCGCTATTCTCTCCTTGAGTTTAGGTGTCAACGGCTTTCTTGGTGTGGTTTTGGTTCTCAGCACCAAGACTTCTTCTCCTCGAGCCTCAGAAAACTGATGTGATAACATTTTGCTAAACAGTTCGCTTGAGTGATTCCTTCCGATTAACTGCATCATAAGAAAAACAACAAACGGTCATTGAACTAACAGGCAATATGATTACTCATACTGCTGCTAGGCTTATAACCTACTAACTGAGAAAAAACAGAATCTCAGGGGGAAGATAGTTGTCAGAAAATATAAAACAAAAGAGGGGCTCGGTCGACCGAGTGATACAGTTCGGTCGACCGAACGTACAGATTCGGTCAATTAGACCCTTTTTTTTTAATCCTTATTTAATTGAAGAAAACAGAAAAACGAAATAATTAAGTAGATTATTTAAGCAATTGGACCATTGACTCCTCGGCAACGGCGCCAAAAACTTGATTGAGGTCAAGTTAAATTATTAACTCGATGCCTAAATAACCGCTAGCAAGTGAACTAGGTTCAATCGCAGTATAGCTAGATAGAGTCGAGGTCGATCCCACAGAGAATCAATTTGTGGATCCTACCTAAACAGTCAACCTATTTATTTCGTTTGACAAAGACGGTCTATGACCAACATAGAATACGAGAAAAGAAAGACACACTTAAACGTATAAACAAATAACATGTGAACAAATAACGTAATCAGCTGCCCAATTATAACTGTAATCATTTGGATCCAGAAAATTTATATAACAACGAGACTTATCAACTATTAATCTGCTCATATCTGTTTGTATTGGCTACGGGAGTCATCCTCTAAAACTTGACGTAGCACCGGTAGGTCACTAGATCACTGTGATATTGTTACGTGACTTCGCCTTTTAAGTGCCTCCATCTCATATAACTCACACGCTTACGACTCTAAGGATGCCGATATTAACCGTACACCTCGTCTAGGCAACATTCCTATGGTTAGGCGTACTTCCTAAACGATCACTCAAACTCTCGTCCAACTAGCAATTACCAAGTTATAGTCTCATGCTAGTTTACGATCTACGTATAAAGAAGGTGCGCGCAATTCCCTAATATAAACCTTCCTAGATAACGCTGAACGTCCGTGAAGATCAATTCATAAGCCTACCTAAGAGTTTTATACTGGTTTTTCCCTTTTACACGTTTTAATTAAACTAAGCGAGTAACGTAGCCATAGCCATACCTACTGAGATAACAGATTCAATTAAGCTAATCTAATCATAAAGACGTGACTGATTAACGGATGAAGCAGGGTTAGAGGCTCTCGGTCGACCGAATGCATAGGCTCGGTCGACCGAGTGACACCACTCAGTCACCCGAGTGCTCCACTCCCCATATTACACCCCTGAATATATTTCTCAGCGTTTCTCATACGAATCGGATTATTTAGTGAATCTCAGGACATTATATAAATTAACCTAAATGCACGTAAATTAAACACGTAGATTCATCCATAAATCTTAGGAAGAGGACGTAGGGTATGAGATCCTCATAGACAAGGCATCACCACTTCCCTAACGTCATAGCCTAGATCTACATCATCTAGCTATGAATAACTACTCAAACAATCAAAGCATAATTGGGAAATTAATTACTAAAAGAAAACAAGAAGAGAAACTAGGGCTTACATTTTTGCACCCCTAGCACCTTCACAAGCCTAATGAATCCTTATTTGCTTGTATGTATATATGAATGAGTTGGTATTGGTGTCTTAAAAAAAATACAAAGGACTCGTGTTTATATAGAGCTACAGCCGACTTAAAAAGACCGACTTAATATGCCGACATTATTGAACCCTAACCGCCTCAAAGGATGCATTGGACTTCTGCTGGGATTCGTGGACACTCGGTCGACCGAATGCATAGGCTCGGTCGACCGAGCCTTCTGTCTTCTGGGCTTCCTCTCGGTTTTGTCTTGGGCCGCCTGAACATGTCTGCAATCCATTAAACCTTCTCCGAATTCCCTCCTTTCCGCTTCCTCAAATAGCCCACTGCAAATTTAGCATAAAACACGGTCTGTAACATCAAATAATACAATAAAACCTTTAAATACACAATAATGAATCGTAACCCTTGGCATACGTAAATTCAGCATATTACGACTAATTATTGCTATATTATAGTTCTTTCAAACTAGAATCGGGGATAAAAACCATAGAATAACGGGCGTAAAATGACCGTTATCAATAAATAAAAGCATAAAGTAACCGGTATGATCATGGACCTTTCCTAAGTACGGTTTCGAATACAAACTAACGAAACTGCGGGTCACAATCTAAGGGTAGCTGCAACCTCCAATAGGATCTTTAATGTGCCATCTCCAATGGGATCTGTATTCTTCTTTCTTTGGTCTCCGTCCTCTGCTCCATTCTTGTTACATAATATTCCATCTAATAAATAATTACACCCGCCGCACACGGGGGAGCTAACGGGAATGGGATAATGCAGAAAATAAACTAGGTCACATTCTTCATAACGGCCTAGGACAATTTTAAAAACCAACAAAAAAATTAAATCATTCACATCTATCCTATTGGTCGAGTCAGGGGTGAATATGGCTTCCAAAACCAAAGGAATCTACCTTTGCCCTTTCCAAAATCAATTTTGAAAAGAGTCTAAGCCTAGGCCTTTTTCCAAATCAAATATTTAAAAATGACCTAGGCCTATTCCAAACAAAATTAGGAATGACCTAGATTATTTAAAGGCAAATCATATTTACCAAATAATTCCATGTGGCATCCCAATGGTCCAAACTATTTGAACCATTAATTAACCACGTAACACAAACTAAACAAAAAGATATCAATCACAACTATGAACCATATAGAATCACAAATACACAAAACCAAATTTGGAGATCCCTCACCTTTGACCAGTCAACCGACCCCGGCAGCAGGTTGGCCTGCGTCCGCCGCCGTCGACACGCCGCCAGTGGTGGTGCTGCCGCCTGTCGGCCGAGCACCACCTGATCTCGTTTTTTTCTTTTCGTGCATCGATTTGCGAATGAAAAATCTTTCAAATTTTAAATACGTGATAATATTAACTACGTAAATTAACATGCTTATTGCTTAAGCTTGAAACTCGCTCCGATACCTCTGTTAGGAAATCTACGCGGGAACACAGCGGAATTCAAAATTTTATTTCCTTTAACGAGGATCGACATCGTTTAAGCAACGACCATAATAAGCTAGTAGACCGTGGTTACCTTGCTTGATCTAAAAGATCGACGCTTTGACCGTCTAAGGAGAGTAGTGGTGCATGGAGCCGCCCAAGCATTCGGCTTCTTCCTCTTGTCCGCACGAACAACCCACCGGAATCCACCATTGGATTGCTACTAGAAAAACTCGGTTGCTAGACCGACCTTTTATCTCTCATAAATCTCTCTCGAAGAAGCTCTCTATTTTCCACAAGAAACTATTAGTCTATTGGAATTGTGTTGTATATAAAAGATCTAGTCAACCCCTTTCTTATATAGGTGTTGGGGCTCCCTCATGTCTCCCAATCTGAATGGGATTAGCGTCTTAGTAGATTGAGGAGAAAGAAAATATGTTCCTAATAAAATAAGAAAAATCACTTTGATTGATTTATCTCTTTTATTTAATATCTTATATTAAATAAATCTACTATATTGTCAATATCTTATATTGAATATTTCCAATAAATTGTCAATATCTAATATTGACTATCTTTATTATATTACCATAAATCAATTTACACACATATATATATATATATATATATATATCACATATAGAAATCTATATATATACATGACTATTGCAAATGTGCACATGTATATCCTATATACATGTACAGCACACGCATATTTGCATTTACATTTATTAATATCTAATATTAATAGATAATAATATAATACTATGATTAATTAATTTGCAAAATACATGTATATCATATACATATATATATATTGACACATATACACTATATGTATATTTAATTAATCAACATAATTAATATCTTGTATTATATTTATTTATAATAAATAAATACCACCATATTAATTTATCACTATAACACTTTATAGTCGAGATAAAACTTTTCTTATTTGGTTATCGCTATAACCGCATTTTAATCCGGCTAGATGTCCTTATGTGTGTGACCCGATAGGATTCCGAATATGTTGGCAGTAGGCACAAAGTGCAATTACGAAAATGCCCTTCATACCTAACGATCACGGAATAGCGTCTAGCAACACACCGTGACCCCCAATCATCGGAAGAGTCAAATTCAATGACTACTACCTTTCATGTGAAATAGTTACCATGTAAATAGAATACTATCGTTGTAATAATATCCATACGGCCGTATGTCGAGTGTCAAGCATCAACGACCGTATCTTATAATTTGGATATCATGCTCTCTCGAAGTAACTCATTTACTTCCACTTTGCAAAGATTCACGATAGTAAGACATTCCTTATAAGAATGCCCTTTCGGATATTCACCCTACTGATAGGGTACGCGATTTACGGACGACCAAACATGTATACTCCGCATGCTTCAGTATCACACCCAATCACTACCGCATTATCGCCCCATGGCTAGGGGAAACCTCAATAGTGTCAAAGCGTGACAATCCACACAGTGATGCCATAAAGACTCCAATCCTAATGATAATTACACAACCATCACATCGTGTGACACTTAACAGTGTAAGTGGGTCAGTCTAACGTACGCATTCTCTAATACACGTCCACTAACAGTCCAAGTGTCTCTACACTTCGATAGAAGAGATCTATCCCTGCCCTTAAAGACAGAAGATATCTAATACGTGCAAGCATGTTTGTACTATCAATGCCCTGTTTAATAGTACATAAGCCTAGAGACATTTAAGTATCAAACTTATTAAAGTGATTAGAGATCTCATCAACCATAATCACCTATCATGGTTTCTCTATCACAGTTTAATATTAAGGACCTTATCATATAAAAATTCATAATTGGTTCTTTAAAAGAACATATATATGACAACAGAAAAGCCATTTATATGTATGTATAATCATAAAGAAATAGTAGAAATGATCCGACCTGGTCGGATCCGGTCCAACCCGATTAGGTTTAAGACACTATTTTAACACGTACGCCGATTATAAACTGTGGTTGGGCAGAGACATGGCAGGGCAAAATGGCGTGCGCCGACTGAGGATGGCTTACGCCGACTACCTTGGAAAAGGATATCGGCGTAAGCCAACCAAGGTTGGTGCAAGCCAAACAACCGGGGGAATTGCACGCATTGGGAAATGAAATCCAAACATCATGAAAGAAGGATCGTAGCACAGATGCAAAGAAATCAAAATAGCCAAATAAACCACAAGCACAATAGAAAATCCCAAGTCTCCAAGAAAACAAAAGTACTACCAAGCCACAGAATTGAAAGAACAAGGACAAAGTTTGCAACATGTATTATTATTACAGACCAATTCTAGCATAGAGAGAATAAACAAAGCACAGCCATAGAAAATTTACTCATCATCGGACTCATCCACCTCGGAGGAAGAAGAGCCACCAGGCCCGTCATAAGGCAGCAAGGCGGTGCAGAAAGCCCGGCTCGGGGAGACTTCATCACAGGGCATGGATGGAACGTCATCCACACAAGTGCAAAAATGAGAGATCAACCAAGCAAAGGGGAGCGGCTTATGAAAGTTGTGTCTCGACTTGGCAAACTGGACTGCAGCACGGTGGATAAGAACGCCCCAATCAACAATTGCCCCAACCCGAATGGCAAACAGAAGTAGCATCTCATCGTCCATGATCTCGGCAAAGTCCTCGTTGGGAAAACATGAGAGTTGAGAAAATGCTTCCAAGCCCTAGTATCAGTGGATAAATCAGCCGCAGTGAAGTCCTGATCGAGCCTCCGCTCACTGGAAGGAGGGCGTGAGTAGCCTCGGTGAGCTTGATAATCATAATGCTCATAAAATCAAGGTTCCAATCATCCTTATAGTGGCAGTGGGGTGGAATCGAGACTTGTGGAAGGGAAAAAGAAGCATGGATGGCGGAGGGAGTGAATGGAACAATAATCCGCAGCGAGACAGAATGGGTGGCTTCACAGATGGAGTCTCAGATAGAACATCGAAAAAATCATGCACCAAGGTAACATTGATGCGGCCATGAGGAGATCGAACAAACCTCTTCCAACCTCCCAAATCGATATGGTACTCGGCGTAGTCCGCAATCTTTTGGGTATTCAAGCCTTTTTCAAACAAAATTGGTGAATGAAGGTAGTTCTCAAGGTTGCGGGTGTGAGCAATTTCAGACCCATAGTCAATGATGCATTGTGGATTTCAAGGCAAATTTGATTCGGGAGAGGAAGATTGTGGGGAGTCGGGTGGTGGAGAAGAAAAAGAAGCGGAAGATGGTGAAGACATGGTGAAGGGTGGTAATGGAGCAAAAGGATAGATGAGAGGGTAGAAAATTTAGGTGGAGACTAGGGTAGAAGAAACTATGAAAGATATGGGAGGAAAAAGAATGATAAAGGGGTGAAGATAGGTTGAATTACGGCAACAGACTACCTCGGCAGGCGCCGTGTGTCTTCCGGCGTGTGCCGGGTCTAAAAAAGCTGAACCCTAGATTCTTGAATGACAGTGTGCAGGTATCTGTACTAGGTCTGTCAGCGCACCGAATTGGTCATGGCATGTGCTAGATGTCCAAAACAAATTCATTATGTGTGCAAACCCGGCGCGTGCCGAGATGGTCTCGACGTACACCGACTACAAAGGAAAACAGAACAGCATCTAGAAACATACATGCCACCACCAAAATATGCAATATCACTACTTAATGAGCTAAGCACAGATAATGAAATAGCAAAGATGGGGATAAAGGCAATGCAATTCATGAAAACAAGCCACTAGACTCACACACAAGAGTGCACCAACAGAAATACTAGCACAACTAGATAATGTAGCAACAGTGTCCCAAAATTAACACACTACACTGTTAGGTGTAGTGCCCGAAAGACAATTTATGTAATTGTTTTTATTTAATAAATGACAAATTTTATTTCATCTTATTATTTGCTTTGTGATTATATTTAATACACTGCTGAAAACCCCCAATTGTATCATATGTAGCCATATAACTTAGTGTGTGTCACGCATGAGGATTAAGTTTGTGGTGATACACTTGAACTATTAGTCCGTGGTGAACTTAATCAAAGTATAAGGTCTATTGATTAAACCACCATTAATGCGCCCAGAACACTTTATGGTGTTACCGTCTTATCCGGAGCGTCGACATTGGTTGTCTAAGTGGGGCATTTATATATGATGAGAGTCATATAGGACTGAACCGATTTAATCTGCATTTCTCATATAATTCTGTAATTGAGAAATCTTATTGAATCACAAGATGATCATATATGGATTGACCTTAATCCTGAAATGGTTACAGACTCCTACTTGTTTTAGGATAGCGTTTGATGTGTTCGTTAAAGATCGCTAAGTGGCGCGGTCCGAATCACTTTCACGTTGGCACTATTCTGAAATTAGTGAGAAGTGTGTGTCTCACATATATGGAATCCGATCCTTCCTGTGGGAAGTAGAAAGACAATCCCCTTATTTGTTGATCCTAGAAACTGATCAATCCCGGGAGTTCGTATTGGTTATGAATTAATTGATCACTAGTGGGTTAATGGTAAATAAGGATAGGATGTAGTGAAGAAGGTTTACGGAAATATCCTACTTCAGTACGGGAAGTCTATGGAGGGTTAATTTATATGGAATGATTATATCAATGGACACTTATCGACTCGACTCGACGTTTTGAGAATAAGTTATATCTATAATCGATAGAGTTCAGTTTCGAATTTATGGTGGCGTGATTCCAGAATTAATAAGTTAAGTAGAAATATTCTGCTCGATGAATATTTTATTTAATTTATTGTAGCTACTGATTATAGGTCCATGGTCCCCGGGTTGGCTCCTAACACGCGAGTGTTTTCTCGTTTTATGGAACCTCGAGAATAATATTAAATAGTTGGTCTATTTAATGAATATGGATTATTATTTATTTGGTAAATAATATGTAAAATAGAAAAGACATTTTCTATTAAAAATGACAATAAGTGGCGCCACACATTAGGATAATTTAGGAGAAGAAATTTTTCTAGATTATGTCATATGTGTAATTAATTAATTTTCTATTTGTTGGATAATTAATGAGAAAATTAAGAGATTGATTTTTTTTGGGAATTATCTCTTATTTTGTAGCAAAAATATATTTTCCTTATGGGAATAGGTTTTTCTGGTGTGAAAATGATAACTCTCTTGACTAGTTATTTTCCTATATAAAAAGAGTTCCTCTCCTAGCACAATAATACAACACTTTCTGCGCCACTCATCAAATAAATGAGAGAAAAATTAGTTTCTTGTTCTAGTCATAGAGAGAAGAAAAACCTAGGGTTTTTCTTGTGTATATTCGAGGAGGTTCTACGGCGAGGATCGACGTCCACCAGTCGCCGCTAGGAGACACAATCCAGAAGATCACGGAATCTCCCTTTGGTCGATTATCTCTTCCTCTCCGATAAGATAAATCTTTGACCTTCTCGTAGGATTAATTAGTTATGTTTCATATCGTAAATAGCATAAGCTTCCGCTGTGCTAAGATCGAGTGTCTCGATCGGTGCTATTACTTCTAGCATACACCGCAAAGTAGCATATCCAACACATAGTGATAATAATACAAAAGATAGATAAAAAGTCTAGGCCACAGACGGCCATCAAAACAAACAAAGCAAGTTCTGGTGAATGGCAAGGACATAACTCAAACATCGGGGCAAGGGGAGACAGAATCAGAGCCAACAACGCTCCCTGCATGCATCGGATCAACAAACTCCATATCACTGGCGCCAACTGCACTCACAGGGGTAAAGCCCATGGGGTGCAACAAACCAGCTCCCTGAAACTCTGCTGCATGAGGATTGCTCAACATCTGAATAGGTTCCAAAAGATAATGCAGCAGAGGCCAGAGTCTCATGACCATAACCAGCACCAACAGTAGATATAATCATAGAACCATCTAAACCCAAGCTGCTCAATCCTGCACTGAGCGAAGACACAGAAGGGGGTGTGCTAAACACTCCAAAGAAAACAACCGCATCACATGTACATGTAAAAACAAAACCAGACGCACCACCAGAAGACATGGAATGATGGGTGGATCGAGGATAGGCCTGGTGATGGGTGTGGATAGTAATGGCTGGTACCCAGGTAGGAAGTGTGTTGGGCTTAGACTGACAGGCGTCAAGATTATCACAAATCTCTCCAGCAGAAGGGTGAAGAGCATTGAGAAAATCACGCTGACCTCTCAACCCAATTCTTAAGTCGACAGCCCACAGACAAGTCCTCTCAAATCCTAAGGTCATATTGGCATTGTGAGCCACCTGGCCACCCTTAAGGAAGTCCATCTTGGACTCAAGAAAATCGAGCCTAGCTATGATAGCAGGGTCCTGGTTGAGAAACTGACAAGGAAAAGACGAACTAGACAGATCAGGGAGAGGGGCACTCAGAGAAGGTAGACCTAAGGAAGAACCAGGTGCAACAGAAAAAGGATCAGGCTGGGCAGCGGGAAGCTCCGAAATGTTAGGACCGATCTAAATCTTAGAAGGTGTTACAAGCTTGTCACCATGAAGGGTCTTAACCTGAGCTAGAGAACAAAGTCCTGAAATGAGACTGGCGAACGGCATATTTCCATCCTTACGCCGATGAATAGCAAAGTCAATAGCTTTATTATAAATGAGAAGTCCCACATCTATAGGGAGCTCCTTCACAATGGCATATGTAAGACAAACCTTGTCAAAGTTAAAAGCATAAACATGACGGGAGGGGTAAACATTGTAGCTCAGGAGATGCTTCAGAACCCTAACATCCTTGTCTGTCCCACCAAACTTAAACTGTTTCTCCACCCAAGTGGCAGAGGAGTCGAAAGCCCTTTCAGCCTCGAGAGATTTTCTATGCACATTCACTTCTTGGTCAAGGCCCCAAACTATGGGCATAAGTGGTGTCATACGAAATCTCGGGAATACCATAGAATTCGTTAATGGAATCCGGTGAAAACAGGACATCGGTAGTGAGAAGGTTAATGGCTGCCACTTCTTCTCCCTTATGGGCCTCTACAGTGGACAACATCGCATAATTCTCGGTCACCAAAGTGGCATTAACAACCTCAGTACGGTCCTTTACAAGATTTTCCCACTTACGGCTCTCAATGATCCTACGAATGTTCGGGATAACAGACTCATACTTGATACCACGCTCAAGAGGCAAAGAGCAACTACCAAAGTACTCATCATAACACCTAATGGCAGCCATAGAAGCAGTTTTACGATAATTGATAGCCCTTTCAGCTGAGGTAAGAGCACGGGTTTGTTGGATAGGCACAGTTGTGGTTGGAGCACTGGTCTTACATTTCTTGCTCGAGTCACCCTTACGAGTCTTGGGACGGGGTGAGGAATCAGCCATGGCTCCGGTGGTCAAGACAAAAACAATTTATTCCAACAAAACTCAAGTCCATCCTCCGGTTTCAAGTATTAAACATGAAAAATCGTTTACCTTGTTGTTGAGTTGATTCACTGGAAAAGAAAAGAAGGACAACGCCGGAAAAGATGGTTAAGCCGCCGGAAAAGATGGTGCCTCCTTGCTTGAAACCAATGCTTGCTTCAAATAATGAAGGATAGGATAAAAGGTAGAAAAGAAGAAAGAAGAATAAAAGTGAAATGTGATGGATATGGTGGTTTTGAGGAGTGAAAGTGGGGTTATGGTGGTGAAGGGGGGGACGAAAATAGTGAGAAAAGGGAATAGAGGTCGATTGGGAAGAGTTATGAGAGGAGAGAGAGAATGAAAACCGATTAAAATTTAGAAACTGACACTTCGACGCACGCCGACTTCCTTTCGGCGCCTGCCGTTTACACGGCAAACCTTCGGTTTTTGCTCCCTTCAAACCCAGCGCACGCCGACTAACCCTGGCATACGCCGCTTACTCTAGCGTCCAAAATAGAAACTTTCTCTTCACAGACGGCGTGCGCCGAACTTCTTATGGCTCATGCCGAGGCCAACTGTCCCCCAAAAAGGTCTATCTCTAGCCTTAAGTCCAATGTCATTCACCAAACTACCAAGCATGCATTGACACAAAAGATTATACAAAGACGGGCTGCCTCCCGGTAGCACTGTTGTTTATTATCGTTTGTTCGACGGGATTATATGATAGAGAAGATGGAAATTATACAGGTCATCGTGCGTGGATACTATTAACAACTACTCACGTAAGAACATAGCACTTATGTATAGAAAGCCAGCCGAAGAATGAATGCTTAATGAATAGTAGAAAAATAGTACCCATGGGTTGCTAAATTTATAGTCTATATCTAGACTTTGAAACTTCTCAATGAATGGGGGGGTCTTCGAGGAACATCACCTCTTTCTTTTGAGACACACCCTCTTCTGCGATGAACTTCTTAAGTCGATGGCCGTTTGCTACAAATGTGGTTTTCCCGTCACTTATCTCAATGGCACCCGAAGCATATGTCTTTGTGACAACAAACGGGCCTGTCCACCTATATCTATGCTTGACTGGAAACAATCTCAAACGTGGTTATACAAGAGCACTTTATCATTCACATGGAACTCTCGATCAAAGATCTTCCGGTCAGGAAATGACTTGGTTCGTTCCTTGTAAATTGTGGCGTTCTCGTATGCATCGAGGCGAAACTCATCAAGCTTAGTGAGTTGGAGCAACCTATGATCACCAACAAGTTTGGGGTCAAAGTTAAGAAACTTGATTGCCAATAAGCTCGGTGATCCAATTCAACGGGCAAATGACAAGACTTGCCAAAGACTAACCGATATGGTGAACATCCTATAGGTATTTCAAAAGCCGTACGGTAATCCCATAGTGCATCATCAAGCTTCACCAACCAATTCTTACGATTGGTGTCCACCGTCTTTTCATTGATCCTTTTCACCTCTCGGTTTGACACTTCAACCTGCCCACTCGTTTGTGGGTGATACGGTGTGCATATCTTGTGTTTCACACCATACTTCTCAAGAAGTTTAGTAAATGGTCGATTACAAAAATGTGATCCGATCACTAATGATGTCTCTAGGAGTACCAAATCTAGTGAATATGTTCCTTTTCAAGAACTTCAACACCACCTTAGCATCATTAGTGGGGTAAGCTTGGGCTTCAACTCATTTAGAAACATAATCAATCATCACTAAAATAAATTTATTACTTAATGAATGAGGGAATGGACCCATGAATTCAATGCCCCATACTTCGAATAATTCACACTCCAATATGGGCTGAAGGGGCATCTCATACCTCTTGGATATATTTCCCCACTTTTGGCATGCAACACAGGATCGTGCAAAACGATGTGCGTCTTTATAAAGTGTGGGCCAATAAAATCCACATTGTAATACCTTGTACGCGGTCTTCCACCCTCCATGGTGGCCTCCAGCATCATGACTATGGCAAAAGAAGATGATACTTGAGATTTCATTATCGGGAATTCATATCCGAATAATGCCATCCGAGCACCTCCGAAAATGTTTGGTTTCTCCCAATAATAAAATTTCAAACCATTAAAGAATTTCTTCTTCATTTGCCATGTCCACTCAGATGGAACATACTCACATGAAAAATAATTGACAATGTTTGCAAACCATGGTGAGCTCTCCTTCGGTGTAGAACCAACACGAATAAGTTGCATAGTTGGGGGAGCATCAACCATCATGAGTTGTTCATCGGGAAAATTGTCTTGAATTTATCTTTGCTTTCCCACTTCTTCAAGAAAATCTAACTGACTCAAATGATCCGCCACGACATTCTCGTTACCCTTCTTGTCCTTTATTTCATTGTCGAACTCTTGAAGTAGGAGGATCCATCGAATAAGTCTAGGTTGTGCATCCTTCTTATTCAACAAGTATTTCAATGCCGCATGATCGGTGTACACAATCACCTTAGACCCAACGAGATATGATTTGAATTTGTCCAGTGCGAATACTATAGCCAATAACTCTTTTTCGGTTGTCACATAAATCACTTGTGTGGAGTTCAATGTGTGAGATACGTAATAGATTGCCTTAAGCACTTTATCGTGACGTTGTCCTAACACGGCCCCGACCGCCAAATCACTAGCATCACACATTAACTCAAAAGGTAAGCTCCAATCCAATGCCACTAGAACATGTGTACTAATCAACTTCTTCTTCAGTGTTTCAAAAGCTTTCATACATTTCCCATCAAAAACAAAAGGTACCTCTTTCTCAAGCAAATGACTAAGAGGCTTGGAAATGCGAGAAAAATCCGCAATAAGGCGCCTATAGAAACCGGCATGCCCAAGGAAACCCCTTAACATCTTCAAGTTAACTAGAGGAGGCAATTTCTCGATCACTTCAATCTTTGCTTTGTCCACCTCAATACCTTTCTCAGAGATTCTAAGTCCCAAAACAATTCCATCCGAGACCATTAAGTGGCACTTCTCCCAATTAAGAATCAAGCTTGTATCTTCACAACGTTGCAAAATGCGTTCTAGGTGAGAGAGGCATTCATAAAAAGAATCCCCAAAGACGCTAAAATCATCCATGAAAATCTCTAAAAACTTCTCCACCATATCAGAGAAAATTTCCATCATGCATCTTTGAAATGTGGCCGGAGCATTGCATAAACCAAAAGGCATTCTTTTGTAAGCAAACATCCCATATAGACAAGTGAAAGTTGTCTTTTCTCTGTCTCATGTCGCAATGAATATTTGTAGATAGCCTAAATAACCATCAAGAAATCAATAGAACTTACGCCCACACAACCGCTCCAACATTTGGGCAATATACGGAAGTGGATAATGATGATGAAGTTTTCTTGACACATTCCGTCACTTGAATGTTAATATCCCTGTCATCCAAAGCACTCAAGATCAATAATTTTTGGATAAGAAGTCATACCCACCTTACCTTTGTCTTTGGATGAAGATGATGAAGCTTCCTTGAATGTTTGCGTATTTGGTGGGCGCCATGTGTCATCACCATGCAGCAATTTCTTTGAAAGGTGCTTAAAACCTTTGTTCTCTTCGGCATGGGCCGAAAACGCTCTGTTTCCTTCCTTTTATTTTCGGCGTGCGCCGCGGGTGGTCTGGCGTGCACCGTTTATCTGTGTGAATTCTAGAGACTTTTCGCCCATTCTCAGCATGCATTGTATCAGGCTCGGCGTACGTCGTCTTCCTATCAACGTTTTCTCTCCCACATGTTTGTTGAATAAGTTCCTCAAGTCACTTGCCCTAGGATTTTTCAAAAGCCTTGGGACTTTCACCCATTCCTCGTCTTCTTTTTCAACTTCAACATAGCCAGCATTTCTTAAGAAACCATCAATAATTTCTTCTTCTTCACTCAACTTCCTTTTCTCATCCGTGTCATGTAAATCATTTTCAACCTCATTGCCCACTTGATTGGCATAAAACTATAGATTTCCGCACACTCGTCCACTTCGTGTAATGATGGCATTCACCCATTTTGGGTTTCTCTATGTATTGCTCGGTAGTCCACCCGGTGGTCTACTAGCACTTCGCTCGCCTTCTCTACTAAGGTGCTCTTCCATGTTCCGCACGGATGCTTAAATGTTTTTCATTCTCATGTCATGGCCACTCATTGAGGTCCTCAAAGTGCTAACATCTTTTGTCACCGTGCTTATAGAAGTCATCATCGTTTTCATATTGGCGGCTTTAGTAGAGACAACACCCATAAGGTTTTCCATCAACTTTTACCATATTTCTTCCTTATCCGTAGGTTGACTTGATGTTTGTGTGATGGGGATACTTTGTTTAGGACGTTGTTGGTAAGAGTGTGTTTGCTGTTGATTTGGATTATTGCCTTGATTACCTTGACCTTGCATGTTATTGATATATGGGTTCATGTATTGAAGATCAAATGATGATGATGGTCCTTGTTTGTTCAGATTCGGATTCCAACGTTAAGTAGGAAAGTCTCTTTGAATGGCGTTGTACGCATTAGTGTAAGCATTATTCAAATTCCGAGGTTGTTGCATAAAGCTAACCTCCTCGTTGGAGTAGTCACCGGATTCAATCATTGCAAATGGCGTATTGTCCTCATTTCTCATTTCCTCAATTCCACTCTCATTGGATACATTGCTTTCCAAATTTTTGCTTGCTTGCATACTATCAACTTTCTTACTAATGGATGCCAATTGAGCTAACACTTCCGATTGGTTGGTGGATTATCCCACAAAAGCAACTTTTCTAGTACTCGAACCGGTTTCCCACATTCGGTTATTCTTCACAATTTTCTCAATAGCATCATATACATCTTGTGCCGCACTCATCATCAAAGAACCATTGCATGATTGATCAACGTCCGCACGTGATTATTTCCTTAGCTTCCGACAAAAGAATTGGATTTGCATATCCAAGGGATAACCATGATCGGGACATGCTCTCAACAACCTCTTGAATCTTTCCCAAGAAACCCCAAGTGATTCACATTCGCTTTGATTGAAGCTAGCAATTTCAACTTTCAATTCCAAATTCCGGCCCGGAGTAAAGTATTGCTTCAAAAGTTCATTTTGGATTTCTTCCCAACTTGTCAAAGAATGGTGAGGGAGTGACATAATCCAATCCTTATCCTTTCCATCCAACGAGAAGGGAAACATTGACATCCTCATCAACTCTCTATTAGCACATTGACTCTTGGCCGTATTGCATAATTCTTCAAAATTATAAAGATGGTGGTGTGGATCTTCATCGTCACGTCCATGGAATTGAACTCTTGTTCCAACTAATCCAAAAATATGAGCCTTAACCTCGAAACTGTTTGCTCCCTCATTTGGTAAGCGAATTGTATTTTTGGTTTCATTCTTCTCATGGCTTGGTTACAAATGAGTCTTGATTTGGAGGGTTATTGTTGTTGTTCCGGTTATTTTGGTTCCGGTTTTGGTTGTTGCGGTTTTGGTTATTGTTTGGTGGTGGTGGTGGATTAATGTTGGGATTTTGGGGGTTAAGAATGTGAAGGTTCGGGTTATGTTCATTGTTTTGGGCATCCTCATATCCTTTCCCAACTTGTGCATTCTCATGAATATCATCCATTTATACTTCTTGACTAGACGATCCTTGGTAGTATTCTCCACTAAGTTCCAAACCACGACGAGGTTGACCAACTTTATTCTCAGCAACTCGTTCCCTAATATACGTATTGATATCCGGAATGAGCTGAGTGAGCGGCGCTTTACCACGTCGAGTCTTGGTCATCCACTACAAGAGAGAAATAAAAGAACACAATTTAAATAACGCTTGGTAACTTACCAAAGAGGTAAGCACCAAAGAAATAAAATATAAAGGAGAATAGAAAAGATTGATCTATTCTCAAAAAAATTTAAGCTAGTACAAGTATTAACCATTACACAAATCCCTGGCAATGGCGCCAAAAACTTGATGCGACTTTTCAAGGTGTCCAATCTAACCGGAAGTGTACCGGGTATATTGTAGTCTAGTCCAGTGGCCAAGGTCGTATCCCACAGGGATTTGTGATGTCAAACACTAAAAAGCTATTATTATTTCGATCTAGATCATAATTAAACAAGAAGGTAAATGATTCTATGATTCTATTATTGCAATGGGTGATAAAACGTAAAAGCCTAACCAAGATAATGCATAGATCAAGAAACTTCTTCTAGTCTCATGGGAATGACTTCCTTCCCACCTACCAATGTTGTTCAAATGTGTGAATCGGTGCATTCCTAAGCAAGTAGTTCCCCCTCATACGAGTGTATGAAACTACTATATGTCTCCTCCTTGGTTTAGGTGCCTTAAACCAAATGATTCAACATGATACGAACTTGAATGCAATGAATAAAAAATAACCCCCGGATAAGAAATCGAGCTTCACTTAAGGTCGACTTTACCTTCCGGTTCTCCTACCCATTTTCCCACACCTAACATCTCATTTCGGTCTCCATTGAGTGTGTGTGTGTGTGTGTGTGTGTGTGTGTGTGTGTGTGTGCAAACATTGATTAATTACTCCAACACAAACAAACTATACAATGCAAGTAGGAAAAGATTCACAACAAATGAAACTAAGCAATATAAGAAACCATTTCCAATCAACCAAACGATTATGATATCTCTACCACATTATCTTGGCTAGTAAAGAGCTAGCTACCCATGACTATGAACACCAACATGTCAAGCTTAGTATTCATGGTTATGAGAACAATTAAAACAAAGTAAAAGTTAAGAATTTGCCAATCAAAAGATATCAACTTGAAAAGAGGGAACTTTCATTCAACTTCAAAAGACTTCCATGGAGTTTGATACATAAAAGTGATAGTCTTGCTCCAACAAAAGTAAACCAAAGATTAAACTAAGAATTCTTCATGTTTTACAACTTGAATCAAAAGCTAAGTTTATGTGGATTTTGGCTAGGAGAGCCTTGGAGGTTGGGGTGCCTTCAAGATGAGTGAGAGTGTGGTAGATGAGATATATTTTGTGAGAGAGCAAATGAAATCTTTTAATTGCTGAATCTGCAACATCGGCGTATGCCAGTCCAGTCTCGGCATGCGCTGGCTCTTCTTTTCATGTAGTCGGCGTGCACCGGTGCTCACAGGGTGGTTGAGTACTAACATATTGCATTAAATGCTCCAGCAGATGTGGTTCATAATCCCGGCGTGCGCCACTGAGGTCCCGGCGCGCGTCATTTATAAAGAAAAACCCTATGTTTCATCAAAACAGTGTCATATGGCGTGGGCCATTTATACAGCAGAAACCTGGACTTAGCTCAAAACGCTTTGGATTACTTCTCAATCACTTGTTAGGCTTTAATATCTCCCAAGATTTAAGCTCCAAGCCTCAGTATATGTGCTACAAAGCAAAAACACAGAGATACCACATGTAAATCCGATAACAAAATTTGGCTAAAAAGCCCTAATAAGTACTAGATTAATTGAATTTTTATTAAGGTGTGTTAGATTCGAAACACATTCTTATCAATTTAACTAGTGGAAGGATTTTATCAGGCTCTATTCACGTAATCAATGGTTTGTTACTAGTAAGCCGATGCGGATTCTCAAATGGACTCCAGACTTTCATGTTGATGTAGAATCATCGCTAGTACCGTTATGGATCTTGCTTCCAAAGCTGCCTGCACACTTGATGAAGGTGGATGCTCTTAAAGGGATTATTTCAAGCTTTGGGAAGCTCTTAAGAGTTGATGCATCTACAGCAACTCTCAAGAGGCCATCTACTGCTCGAGTTCAGATAGAATTTGACCTATTGAAGCCTTTTCCTCGTCGTTTTTTGGATTCAACAAGGGGATTCCTCTGGTTTCTGGCAATTTGTGGAACTGGAGACTGAACTTCCACAATATTGTGTGTACTGCAGCCACACCGGACACATGGAAGCAGATTGTCGAACTAAGGATCCTTACAAATCTCAATCCCAACAGGAGCATGGTTCTGAACTGGGACAAAACAGCAGGAGAGAAAGAAATGTAGGTCCTCCAGCTCAATTATGGAGACGAAACAGAATACCACACATGCCACTGCAAATATTCAGCAACAGCAACCCAGGACCAGCAATGAAAAAGAGAATGCAGATGAATTATTAAGCAACAAGCATATCCAGCAATAGCTAAGCTCTGAAGTTCAAAAGGTTCAACATGTGGAAACACTCATTACTGGATCGAGTGAGGATATAACTACCCCAGAGAAAGTTGAGGAGGAACAGCACTTAGAGGGGGTAAGTCTGGTACAGGGACAGGTACAAAATCAGATTGAATACACACAACATTTAAATCCTTTAAGTGGCAAGGAAGTTATTGATGATATTATCCTTCCAAATATGGATAATGAAGCCCTTAGCCAAGGTAATGTCTCAGAAAATGATAGGCCAGAGCATAATATTTTGACAAAGCATGCTCAAGTGACTAGTCTTCTGGCTGCCCAAGAGGAACTTAACAAAAGATTTCAAAATCAGTTAGAAATGGACAAGGGTAAAATGATCCTGATTGAAGATGATGGGTTTAGAGCTGTTAACAGAAGGAAAAAGAGGAGAAATTATGCGGCTCTAAGACCTACAGTTAGCACAAGATCCTCAGTTCTTAAAATTAATCAACCACCATGGTTAATAGTCTTTTCTGGAACATCAGAGGGCTCAAGGGTAAGTCTTCCTTTAGGCGCCTCAAAAAGCTAGTCAAAATTCATAAAATTTCCTTTTTAGCCATCTCTGAGCCCATGCTTTCCAATAAATTTCTTAATACGTACAAGTTTAAATTAGGTTTTGCTAATTGTTTTGCTTCTCCTGGGATAAACTTTGGGTTTTTTGGACCTATAGTGCCTCTGTTGATGTTGTTACTAGTATGGAGCAAGCTATTACTCTTAAGTTTCATGGGAGTCACCCGTTTTTAGTTACTGTTGTATATGGTAAATGTACCCGTATTCTTAGAGCTGAGCTGTGGACACACTTGGAGTCTTTGTCGGATTTAAACATTCCTTGGATGATTTGGGGGATTTCAATGCCATACGTACCCTGACTGATTATAGTGAGAATTCACAGCCTAATGAAAACTCCATGAAGGACTTTAATGCTTTTATCTCTAGTTGTGGTCTGCATGAACTCCATGTTACTGGATCCCATTTCACTTGGACTGGTTGGAGGAGCAATGGTTATGTCAGAGAAAAGCTTGACAGGCTCTTGTTTAATACTCTCTGGTTGAATGCTACTAACACTGATATGGTGCAAATCTTAAATAGATCAGGATCTGATCATGCTCCAATTCTCTACACTGTTAAAGATAGATGTAAGCGTGCCTCTTCCTTTAAGTTTCAAAATATGTGGCTTTTGCACTCTAGTTTTCAACAAACAGTTCAAGACAATTGGAATAAACCCTATATTGAAGTTGATGGAATGAGTAATTTGGTTTTTAAACTTAGAAGGCTTAAACAGGATCTTAAATTCTGGAACAAGAACACCTTTGGTAATATTCATGACAGGGCTAAAGCCAGTGAAGATGAAATCAATTATTTGGAAACTGTCTATGACCAGTCCCCCAATGAGTCTAACAGAGCAGCTTTGTCACAGGCTAAGGCTACCTACAATCTCCACCTTGCTCAACAGGAAGAATTTTGGAGACAGATATCTAGGTTTAAGTGGTTTAAAGAAGGAGATAATAATACTGCTTTCTTCCATGCCACTGCCAAAGATAAGATTAGAAGACTGGAGATCCATAAGATACAGGACTCCAATGGTCAATGGTGTACTTCCCAGCAATCAATTGGCCAAGCTGCTGTTGATTTCTTCAGCCATCTTTTCAGAGGGGATCTTACTACTGATAACAATGCCATTGAAGATCTGCTTTATTTCATTCCCTCCAGTCTTACTGAGGATGTCCAAAACTATCTGATTGCAGATCTTACTACTTCTGAAATCAAGCAGGCTGTTTTTGATCTTGACCCTTCTAGTGCCGCAGGTATGGATGGCTTTTCTGGATCCTTTTATAGAGCTTGTTGGGATGTTATTGGTCCAGATGTTTGTAATGTCACCATCCATTTTTTCTCTAGGGGGTATATTCCCCAAGCCATTGGCTCTACTGTTATAACTCTCATCCCTAAGAAGAATACCCCTGCCACTTTTGCTGATTTTAGACCTATTGCTCTCAGTACTTTTATTAATAAAATCTTTACAAAAGTCTTGTGTTCCAGATTGTCCTCCATTCTCCCACAGCTAATCTCCAATGAGCAATCTACCTTTTTAAAGGGCAAAGATATTGCTGATAATGTTCTGTTTGTCCAAGAGTTGGTCCAATTCCTTCATAAAAAAGCAGAGGTCATAACATTATCTTCAAATTTGATGTTACTAAAGCTTTTGATAGAGTCTCTTGGCCTTTTTTGAAAGCCCTTCTCTTAAAGTTTGGTATTCCTTCCTCTTTTGTCCAACTTATCATGAATAATTTGTCCTTCAGCTGGTTTTCTATCCTTATCAATGGAACTCCTGTTGGTCTCTTTCAGAATACAAGGGGAATTAAACAGGGTGATCCCCTCTCACCATACCTCTTTATACTTGTTTCTGAAGCCTTAACCAGAGGTCTTAAACACATTTTTCAGTCACAGGTTGAGCATTATGCCACACCTAGAGGCTTCCTCCATGTTACTCATTGTCTTTATGCTGATGACCTAATTATGTTTGCTAGAGCCACCAAAAAATCTCTTACTGACCTTTTCATGTTTCTCCATCAATATGAATTAGCTTCTGGTCAGCAAATAAATGCCAATAAAAGTTCCTTTTTCCTTTCCAAACATGCTCCTCTTTCAACTATCAATATGATCAAACAGATCACTGGTGTGAGAAAATGCTCTTTTCCTTTCACTTATCTTGGCTGTCCTATCTATGTTGGCAGACCTAAGCATAGCTATTTCATCCCCGTCCTTCAAAAAATGGAACACAAACTCTAAGGATGGTATGCTAAGTTTCTTTCACCTGGTGGCCGGCTTATACTTATAAAACATGTCTTGTTTGCAATTCCCATACATATCCTTGCTGCACTTAGATTACCTGTTTCTGTTTTCAAGAGTATTGAGCAGATTCTCTCACATTTCTTATGGCTTAATACTGACACACATAAAAGACACACTTGGAGAAAATGGGAGAAAGTCTGTTTTCCAAACTCTGAAAATGGACTTGGTATTAGGAATCTTGCAACTTTACAACAAGATTTTTCCTGTAAGCTGTGGTGGAAACTCAAAAAAGGTCAAGGTCTGTGGGCAAGCACTGTGATGAAGGGCAACTTCCCTATTTACAAGCTTTATGCCTGGAAATTATTAGCTGAGGTGCAAGACACAGCTGGGAATAATATGAGATATCTTGGTAGAAATAGGTGGGTCTGGATACCTTCTGCTAATGGTTTATTTAGCATAAAATCTGCCTATGAGGTACTTAGAAAGAAGAGCCAGACTATCCATGATCTGAAAACTATTTGGCATACTAATATGCCTAAGAAGATATATTTTTTTCATGTGGAGATTACACAATGATCTGCTCCCTTTTTCTACTCAACTTCAAAATTTTGGTATTAATGGTCCTTTCAAATGTACTTTCTGCCAGGAAAAGGAATCTATTGAACATGTGTTTTGGTGCTGTGATAAGACTCAACAGATATGGGGACATTTCCAGAATATCCTGCAGTGGGGCTATAACTCTTCTAATCTGCATCAGAATCTTGCTAAATGGTTTAATCCACAGTTGAAAGGTGCTTTGGGAAAGATTCTTCCTTTAGTACCTTCGTTGGTTTGCTGGGAAATATGGAAGGCCAGAAACAAGATGTTCTTTGAAGATTCCCTCACTGACAACAATATTATCATTTTTGCTATTACTGATCATCTTCAGATGATTTGTAAAAATATGAAGGTGATTAAAAAGAATGCACAAGATGACATCCTTATTCAAGCAGGTATTCTTAAGCAATTTACTCCAAAATCCCATGTTACTTATATTCCTGTCCAGTGGCATTTTCCTCATACTGATGGCTATAAGCTTAATACTGATGGGTCTTCTATTGGCAATCCTGGGATTGCTGGGGGGGTTTCATAATCAGAAATCATGTTGGACAAGTCATAAAGGCAGGGTATGAAGCTTTTGGGGTTGACACTAATATACAAGCTGAAATCTCAGCCATGATTTCTGGTATCAATCTTTGTATGCAGCTCCAGTTACATGATGTTATTATTGAGACTGATTCTCAAGCTTTGGAAAAAATTATTAAAGGGAAGTATCAAATTCCATGGAAATACCAGCAAGACATTGAAATCATTTAGCATCTTCTTTCTAGCCAGAATTTTCAGCTCTATCACATATACAGAGAAGCCAATGCTCCTGCTGATTATCTTGCCAAGGTTGCCAGCTCCACACAGAATACTGGAATTATTGAGGGCACTAATCTTGATGCTTGAGCTTGCTTTGTTCTCAAAAGGTGGTCCAAATCATCACAATATTTGCTCATTTTGATACGAAAACATCACTAAATACTCAAGAAATTGGAGTAAAACATAGTAAAATGCATCATCTGGTTGACTTACATCAGCATACGTCAATCAAGTTAGAAACGGTTGGGGTCTCGCTTATCAGTTCTCTCCACGTACGTCTCCACATTACAGACCTAACTTGCGATCTATGACTCAACTCAAGTATGGCGGCTTTTGACATGGGTATAATATGGAAGTCATACAAACAACTTAAGTTGGGTCTCAAGCGGGTCAAATTAATTAATGGTCAACTAAGATTCAACCCACAGTTGGCCCTAGGTCAGAAAAATCCAATCAAGAACAAGCTGACCTCATCTTGCTCGCTCTCAGGGCTCAGTCAACCGCATCTCAATAACACTTAGCAGTCCAGGATATCTAGATCGCCTCTAAGCAGAAGAAGTCGTCTGCGACCTCCAAAGGCGGTTATAACTCATTAATGGACATGAACCCATGATTGATCCTCATTAGCCTAATTGAGCAACGATTGCCGCACGATTGACATCATTCTAGCCCTCAATCACATGCTCTACAAGTCATGGATTCATTCATTAACTCCCCCATGCGAGATGCCTATATAAAGGACTCTTGTCCACTCTGCAAGAACTATGTTATTCGTTTGATCTCATTGACTTTGGATACGTATGTAGTCTTAATGACACAACAAGAAATCACCAACAAATTATCTAGTTTTCGTAGTTGAAATTCTTCCAAAATGATCCAATCACCCGCAAAAGTAACCGACGATGTTTAAACATTGTCTGTATTAAATTAACCAGGTCTGGTTAATAGTGAACTATGTGAAAAGAGACTGGAACTAAAAAAATTCGGTTGGTAAGATATACTTCATCTAGTTAAATTATACATTTATGGCTTGTTTGTTTCGTATGAATGGAATGAGTTTTCATTCCATTTCAATGTTTTGGATATGATTATAAGGTAATTAAATGAAATGAAATGAAATTCAATGGAATGAAAAATGTCCATTTTCATTCCTTAAAAAATGGATTGAATAACATGGAATGAAATGAAAATCGACAAAACACGTTGTGATGGGTAAGATTGAGATGAGGTTGTGTGGTGGTGGTGTTAGATGGGGTCGGGTTGACTGATGTGGGATGAGTAGATGGGTTGTGGGGTCGGGTGGGTGGTAGTTGGTAGGGTACGTATGGTGTGTGGTGTGGGTGGTAAGGTGAGGCGAGTGAGGTAGTGTATGGTAGAGTGTGATAGGGTATGTTGGTAGGGTGATAAAAGCATTATTATCAATCTCCCTATCCCTATCACCAAAAATACTTTTAAAAAAATACATATCCCTACTTTACAGCAACTAAATTCATAGTACTCTACGTCAACCTCCATATCTCTGTCCTTACATCATTTAAATATTCATTCATTATATATAAACAAAATTTTTAAAATTAATTTTTGTTAGAAAGGAGAGTGAGGCTGATGGAGTGTGTTTTGGCTATATCCCTATATTTTATCCCCATTGTGGAGATAAAAGAAGGTGTAGGGAGTTTGATGCTAATAAGTAAGTATGATGTGATGTTTGGTGGGGTAAAATATGGTGTGTGGTGGGGTAAAATTGCCCCATCTAACCCTACCTTTTTGCACATTACCTCACGTCACCTACCGTACTCTCACAACCCCACTCTTCAATTTTATTTTATTCCTACGAAACAAACATGTCATTAGTGGGGAAAAAAACATGAATTAGTGATTTTAGTGATTTTAAAAGATCTATTTAATTAGCTAATACTCACTCCGTTTTTTAAACTGTCATTTTTTAAAATTTGCTTTGTTTTTATTTATCTATCATTTTACATTTTCAATGCAATATTTTATTTTATTTTTCCACATTCACCTTCATTTCATAACCCAAATTTTGGTACACTTTTCTATACCAAATGAATGAAGGGTACTTGTGTTATTTTATATTCTTTTTCAGACATATTAAATTTTTTTTAATCTGTGTGATTTTTCTCTCTCTGACAGTTAAAAAAAACGAAGAGATTACTCTTTTTTAAACGTATATGCATACGAATATTTAGAAAGACAAAAAGAAAGTCGAACTCGTAGCTAAGAGCAGCCATAATAAGCCTTTTGTGGAGATATTCTTACCTTTCTTTGTCAGAATAGAATAGGAAATTAGCTGAAATGTAAAATAATAGAGACAAAGTAGAGAATTTTTTTCGAAGATTGTCTATCACCTTCTCTGCTTTTAGATAACCAAACAGACAATGCTCTCTAAAAAAACAGTATCAAACTAAACTGAAAAAATAAATACATAACCTTAAAAAATAGATTATATTAATAAAAAAAAAACAGTCACATGTATACATAAATTTTAGTTACAACTAGGAAGGAGAAAAATATCATTAGATTAAAATTTAATATTATTTGAGATATTTTATGGTGTAACAGTTGTATTAAAGTTATACCAAATGATATATATTAAAACATTTTATTTTTACTCTATTTCACATAATACATTTTAATCGTATATGAGATATTAGAAATTAATTGTTGTAATATGTGACACTTGATACAATCTTCTTACAACGGTTGTATGTTAAAAAAATTCATTTTATTTTAAACAATATCCCAAAATATTTATCACCATTACAACATCTAATCACACACATATTATCTCCACGATCCTTCTACATTCTTTCTCCACTCACCTTCCTTCACGTCACTAAACTGTCAGCATAGATTATGCATTTTCCCCCTACCCATTAGGGGGCTGCTCTAAGAAGTTGGTCCCCTAAAAATTGGACAAATCTCTTTCAGTTGATAGAGTGCAGGACCACGAGAATCATGTGAAATCTCCCATTCGGTGTGAACATGAAATTCAACTATGAAACAAGATTTTCAATATCAAATTTATAAAATAAAATTTAAAAATAAAATTAAAAAAAAATTAGATTGAATAACAATAGCATAAAGAAACGTTTCCATATTTTAAAGCCATGTGATATGCTTCAAAGAGTAAGTCGTACTCATTCTATCTGACCCTTGACTGCGTCCATATTATTTTTTTATTCTTTTCTTTTTTTAAAGGGAAAGAACTTTGATATTATTTCTTTCTTTTTGAAAAGTGGGGAAAGAACTTTCTTTTCGACTTTTATTTTTCTTAAAAAGGAAAAAAATTTTGATATGTGAAAATCATAACAGAGTAATTTCAAATACGTACACACCTCCGTCAATCAATCTGGGTCGACTATTATTATTGGGAAACTTGAAAAAGGGAGCTACTAATCACCCCCCCATCCCATCACCCTCCCCAATTCTTTTTTTCTTTTTTTATTAATCTATACAAATTATTTGTTTTAAATTTTTTACTTATATTTTTTATTTTGCTTGTAACTTTTTTTTGATAAATTTTTTTTAATAAATTATATGTTTTTGAAATCTATTCAATTTAATCTATCAAAAGAGTCCAATATTGAATATGAAATATTGTATTAAAAATAATTTTATCGGATCCAATATAACTTTTATTAATTTTTTGAATTATGTACATCGAAATAATAGATAAACGCATAAATTAATCACCAAAATCATGCATAAATTCAAAATGTTGTCCGGGTTGATCTATCCACATTACATCATGCCACAATTGAACACGTGCTTGATAATCACGAGCCCATTCGTCTGATGGGTTTGATTCGCCGAGAAACGCCATATGATGATGGGTGGTACAGGGTATTCAGGGTACAAGAAAACTTGTACGAAGTGATTATTTTGAACATGACCGATAGCTATATGTTGCCGCTGGGCAAATGGAACTGGCGGGGATCTCAACGGCAAGTGAGTATGACAATGAGTATCGTGTGAATCGAATGTATGCGATACCACGTTGTACGCTGAAGCTACAACAACCCCCAGTGTTGCAGCATCCATCCAATAATTGCCGGGTGCGGGTACCGCGAAGCAATTAAGTGTTGATAGTAGTCCTGATGCATAATTAATTTCTTGAGAAAGGTTTTCATACAAGTCCATATTTTGATTAATCTCTTGAATAAGCATAAATCGTACTTTACGCCATTCATGTTCTGAACCATGGAGTTGCGCAGCTATTGCTCTGAAGCCACAATGACCGTCGCCTTCGACGTCAACACAATGAGAAATATAAGGTCGATAGCGTCTAGGAAATGCGAAAATGAGGGGATCCTTTCTTTTACTCGCTTGATAATTCGGAATATATGGTACCTTCTTTTCTCGAAGTGGGTATTGAAAAGAAAGGCATGCGGCCAATGTTCTCGCTCATTCCTTTTTGTAGGTCGACTTTTGTTCGTGTTGTATGCCGGGGGTCGAACCGTACAACGAGATGGATCTCGCCATATCGAAAAACTTGTCAATCATAGAATCTCGACTAGCGGGTTCCATTTCATTTAATCTTTCCATAAGCTGAGCTGCCTTGTCGGGTTGTACTCCCTCATCCGTACGCTCGGGGGCTCGTATGGACAATGTACGCCGATGAATATGGATATAATTTTGCGGAATCGGCATGCCGGCAAGACGAAACATTGCAATATCGTGAGCGCACGGCAATATCTGCTTTTCTTTCGTTAGATCTATTGTAGGCTCCTTTGTTTAGTAACAATTGAGCATAGGATTGATGTAAAAGTTGTTGTTTTTTATTCCTTTATTTTCGGCAATTTTTATTTTTTTTGTAATACCGGAAAAACAACGAAGAACACGAGATGAAGACGGAACTCGAGGTATGAATAGGAGTCGGGGCTGAATTTTTTTTTTGGTACACACGGCAAGATATGTTATGGAATATTTTGACAAGATATCTTATGGAAAAGGATTCCCTGATCAAATATTTCTCACGGCAATATATCTTATTTTTGGAATTTTTTTTTTTTTTTTTGGCCGTATGGCCTGTTGATTAAAAAAAAAAAAATTTATCACAGCAGGATTTTAAAAAAAAAAAAAATTTATTTTATTTTATAAAATAATGGCCCCTTCTCCTTTCGGGTTCGTGGTTCGTGGTTCAAGGTTCGAAGATCGAAGATATGAAGACAACAAGATTGTAATTTACTATTTTCCTAGGATATATTAGATACGGGGGTACCAACAATCCATCTCGGTGTTTAAATTTTCCGCAATTTATTTTTTTATGTGTTTGATCATTAGATAGATATAAAATCGGAATTGCGCGCGTACGTATCATATCATAAATCCACTCCATGCATACATGTAGAATTTTAATTTTGGTAATTAAGATAGGCATGTATACAAACTCGCGTAATTAGTTGAAATTTAATTAATACGTGGTAATTAATTAATTTAGTAACTAATTAAAGATCCGATGACGGGTTATGAAATCGTTAAGCCTTTCGGTGTGTGTTCTCGGTGAACCGCCGTAAAAGCCCAAACGAGATTACGTTTTCGATTCGTAGTGTCTACGAGATTGAATGATGGTAAAATAACAATAAATCTTGGATAAAAACGGTTCGCCTATAGGTTGGGTGGTCAACTGAGCTAGGCTCGACCGACTTAACCCTCCTAGTGTGATGTATGCACGGGGGTCCGGCAAGACTAAGCGACACCGGGAGAGCGAGAGGGTGATTCCTTCTTATCTCGATGGGGCTCTCTTGACCCGACTTCGTCCGACTGTCACATACGTTCCAACGAATAAGACGGGTAGGCTTGCCTACGTTACCGACACCATTCGGAATCCTTGATTTGATGTACTTTTATGTTAACATCAAAAAGACGTGGTTAGTTAACCCATCACCACTTCCAAAATATTGAGTGGGAGCGGGGGAGGCGACAGCCAACCCCACGGCCTCTACTATAGATACAAGTAAGTGAGAGAAGGGTGACGCCTCGCGGCGCTTTGATTTCGTCCCCTACGGATGGTGTTCACCCCTATCAACATTCATGGCTTGGTCTCCGAAAGGATAGGATTTCTGGGTACTCGTCGGGTCACTGACCTATCCTACGACGGCACACTCGGGGCGTACCTAAGAGATCCGATATAGTAGGTCACACTCATAAAGGATATTTTTGGTAATATCTAGGCTAAAAAAAAGGAAGGTAGTCAATGAATAAAGGGATGTTCGATTCTCGTGGGATGTTTGATTCTCACAAGTTATTCATTGATGAGATTGTCTCGATTTAACCGTCATCTCTTTGACCTACCTACGGCGGCAACGAGATGCGAGGTTAAAACCTTGGAATGGTAGAGTAGACTTATTTTTAGTTTACAATTCCTAAAATAAAATAATATAGTAGTGTTAAATTTGAATTAATATATTGCATTTTATTTACAGTATTATATCCCTTACTAAATTGCTTAAAAAAATTAATTGACTAGTATTGACTTCGTTAAAAAGTGGAAAGTAACTAGGACGTTGAACTAGTTAATCGATAATGCAATTATTTTTCGAAAGAGATATTTTCTCTTAAGCCTTTTAAAAACCAGAGTGACATATAGGTATGTCACTAGTGTCATTTGTGTCAAACGAGAGACAAACTTAGGTGATTTCGGACTTTAAAATTCTTCTAGTGAATTTTGAGTGTGTAGTGATTACACGAGTAATTTTCTAATTGAAAAATCGGAAAATCATGAAGTGTTACTAGTTGGACGATATTTGGAATCGATGAACTAGTGGGAGCTTTATGATTTATTGTTTTTCTAGAACATTAGAAAAGTATAACTGACTACACACGTAACCGTTCTAATTGAAAAACCGGAAAGTCATGAAATGTCGCTAGTTGGACGATATTTGGAATCGATGAACTAGTGGGAGTTTTATGATTTGTTGTTTTTCTGGAAACATTGGAACTATGTACGAAAGATTTTCTAATCGAAAAATCATAAAAAATAAAGCATTGCTCGTTAGACGGTATTTGGAACCGATAAACTAGTAGGAGCTTTAATGTTATGATTTATTGTTTTTTCTGGTATATTAGAAAATCCGAGAAGTCCAGACGAGTAACACTCGAAATAGACATCCCACGGTTCAAGAGTAGTGTCTACTCAAAACGAACCGCTGGTTCAAAACTGTTTCCATTCACGGAAAGTCAAGAATGGGAGAATATGTCTAAAAGTGTTAGTCATCTAAACTGGGAAAATTTTAAGGCTGAACCGAAAATTAATTAAACTGAAAATCATAGGATAAGGACAGTGATTTTGGATCACCAACCTATGAATCCTTGGCGATTTTCTCGAGCTAAGCTCTTTGGCAGAACAAGGTAGCAGTGCATTTAACGATTAAAGGAGTAAACAACGGGCAGTTAATTTTAGCTAGAATAGTGGGAGTGATATAAGGAAATGAATCTCGGATTCAATCCTTGGATATCGCGGAAAAATTATTTTTCTGTTTAAGATTCGTTGGAACGAAAGGATTTACCTTCTATTCGATAATTTGTTTGTCGTATAGAAAGGGAATATACCATTTGTAGTACGAATCCAAGACTCGGACTTTTGTTTGATAAAGTCAAAACCACTTAGAGCTATTTGAAATATGTATATAAAACACATCTTAAGAACTATTAAAAGCAATTGGTTTCTATATTTAGATAAACGCTTCTTCATATTCCATAGTTAGTGCATAGTCCTTAAAAGACAAGACTGAAGGCGGCTCGGGGTGATTCCTTTCTCCCGGTCGGTTATATTGTCTCAAAGGTTCAATGACTAAGTTTCCTTTCAATCGGGAAAGGATAATGGTTATAAAGAAGTAATATAGCTTGTTCATGACGACCTTCGGGGTCGATGAAAGATACAAGCTAGTAGGAGCTTCGAGTAGTGACTTCTTGTCGATAACTATTCAAACACTCCGGATAGTTTATCCAAAATATTTTGAGGTTTCTCTGTTTTCAACGAGAGATAGAGTATTCTATACTCGGAATAGGCCATTCATAGTCCTCGAGGCTGATGCTCGGCTGCGTCATTTGTGACATGTTCTCACTAAGTGAGAAACCGTTAAATTGCCTTACATAGTTTTAGATGTGCTACAATACAACTTTGCTTAACTCAATAAAGATATTGGAAGCGAAATAACGGTTTACATTGAAATGTAAGACCGAGAAGTCTACCTAGAATATGCTTTGGAATTTACGGATAAGGTGAGGATTCGGTTCACCCCACTTCCATAAATATAAGCATTTAGCACACGGTGCTTGAAGGTAGGTACGGGAATTTCGCGAACACGTTCGGTCGGTGACCAATCGTTATATATCTTGTAGCATTGAGAAAAAGTTTGTTATAAGATTCTTGAAATCGGGAATGGACAGTTATACTGTTGCATCCTTCCTGATAGAGTCCATGAACAGCAAAACCTTGAACCTTGAAGTACGTTTACTAAAGGTAGTTACTAACTGATTAAAATCAGACCACGTCCAACATCGGTTGTTGGTGATAACACTAAATACTACTAAACTAGATCAGAATTTCGATCCACCCAGTAAGTATTGGGAGTATGGTTTATCCATTACCCATTACGGTTTCTGCGGACTTTGTAGTCTGAGGATCGATTGATGACCTATGGCTCTTTTGTGAGCAGTATAGGATTCTGATAATAGAGGTTGGTTTAATAGCCATAACCCTGTGAATGGAGTTCGGAACTTCAGTTCTGTTCATGCTCTTGTAGAACCACCTGAGCGTCTCAGGCCCAGTGGGAGTAATTGGATCTACACGGAAAAGAGTAGAATGAATAGGAAAGTTTATCTTTCAGAGCAAAGCTTGAGTGGTCTAGGGGTAATTCCCTAAGAAGTAGAGAGTTAATCGGACCTTGAACTCTCTTACCACTTAGTATTGCGTGATTTCGTTCAAAGCAAAAAGAAAATAGGGGTGATTCCACGAGACTTTCTTGCCAAACAAACGGAGTCGGATTCATTCGGAACAAAAGGGTATTGCCTTATGAACTTATGACGGGATGGCTGTCAAGGCTTATGTCCTTTTGTGGATAAAAAGCAAACCTCTCGGTCACTGGAAGTCATATATTTCTACAATATGTGGATTTGACCGAATATTGATAAGTCTTTTGTAGGCGGATATCAATTTTAGTACGGTAGTGAATATATAAATATATATTAGTGTTTGTGAAGGATAACAACGCACCGGTTGGAATCAACATGGGTGTGCTATCGAAGTCGAATACGACAATACCACAATTCTACGCAACGAGAGATTTGGACAACATTCGAAGAGTTTGACTCGGTCGAATGCATTAGAATCGATCCTTGGTTTCCCATCCATCTTATTGGTTAAGATGATGCATATGTGTATGCAACATTCAACGAGGAAGTTCTACCCTATGCCTCAGGAATGACTCTCTAAATCTTCGGATCAAGAGAAATGGGATAGATTCTCTTTCGGTTAAGAGATGGTCAGGTTATTGAACGTCAATTTTGATCGAATCTTAGATTCGGCGGTTAACAAAGCAAGTTTGGTATGTCCTTTAGTATCTTGAGAGAACGAGGAACAATATGCGGACATATTCATGTATGAACTTGGATATGTGTGATACACTGATTTTGATTTTAAGTCAGATTGAGGATGATTGTTAAGTCGATCTCGGGCTCGGTGTTTACTAAGTACCACGTGATTAGATGGACCGGTAACGTTTCGATTCTACGGATCGTCTCGAGCCGACAACACGACTAATCATTAAGACCCATGACATTTAGATGTAGGTACTCCCCGAGTCAACGACCTATCTACGACGGCATACTCGGAGTGTACTTTGGAATACGAAATGGTTATGATATGCTTAGTGGGTACTAGAATACGGGATGAGTCTCCATTGCTTTAGAGCAAGTGGGAGATGTAGTTTGTTGTATTTAAATAATAGGGTGTGCTCTAAAACAATTAATCACATGCTTTCGTGCAAGTGGGAGATTGTTAGGTGTGATGCCCGAAAGACAATTTTGTAATTGTTTTATTTAATAAATGAAATGATGTTATTATTCATATTTATTATTCTCGTAATCACCGATGTGACAATAGTATTTACACTACGAGAAAACCCTAAAGTATATCGTTTATGTAATCACTTAACTCAGTGTATGGTATATACACGGGAGGATTGAGTTAGTGAAGATGTACTTAAAATACAATTAGCCCGTAGTGAAGTTAATCGAAAGTATCGGGTCTCTCCTTTAACGTGCTATTAATGCGCCCGAACACAATAGGTGTGATTGTCTTATCCGGACTTTCGGTTAAGAGAACCTAATGGGGCATTTATATATGATAGATATATCATATAGAAATGGACCGATTTGATTAGAGTTCACGATATAATTCCGTAATCGAGAAGTCTTATCGAATCAATGGATGATCATATTTATGGATATATCTTAATCTGAGGTGATCACGGTCAAGCGCTTGAATCGGTATGAAGTTTGACTTGACGGTTAAGGATTACACCGAGTACGTGATCCGAATTACCCCGTCTTGGCATTGTCTTGGATTGAGTGAGTAGTACGTGTTATCACGGATACGGAATCCATTCATTCCATTTATGGAAGTAGATAGACGAGTTCCACTTATTTGTTAATCCTAGAAACGATCGATCCATGGAGTTCATATTACAACGATTAGCTACCGGTGAGTTGTATGAATTAATTGATCACTAGGGGGTTAATGGTAAATAAGGATAAGAGGTTCTAAAAGGGTTAACGGTAACTTCCCGATTTAGAATGAACGATCTATGGAGGATTAATCCATATGTAATGATTATATCAATGGACGCTTATTATTATTCTCGTGAGGAGATAAATATAATCTTATAATCGGAGGAGTGCGATCACGGGATTATGGTGGCATATTCCTGTGATTGATTTATCGAATATAATTATTACGTTCGTAAGATAATTATTTATTTGATTTATCGGAGCCGGCGATTATTAGTCCATGGTCCCCGACGTGCCTCCTAATATAGCATAGCTATTCTCGGACGTCGAATCCTAATAATATTAATTTAGTTCTTGTTGGACTTTATTAAAACGATATGTGAATTAATTGTTTAGTGGACTATTAAATTAGTTGGGCTAAATAATTAAATATGTGGAAAAGACATTTTCCATAATCTTAGCCCAATTATTGTGTAATGGCAAAATTAATATTGACTAGGTCAACATATATTTTCGCCCCATGCTTATTATTATGGAACAAGAAATTGTTTTCTTGTGTATTAATAAGACATGTGCATAAAATATTTATTGGATAAATATTTATGGTAAGAAATAAAGATAAATATTATTCTAGATTTGTTATAGAATATTATGGGATTATCTTTTATTTAATAGGATTATTATAATTGATTTTGTATTAATTATTAAATCCTTGGAGGTTAAGTTTTACTCTCACATATAAAGAGAGTTCTCCCAAGCCTTATAACACAACACATAATTCGACTTCTCCTCTTAGAGAGAAGAAGTGTAAAATTCGGCCAAGGGTGAGTTGAGGGAAAATCTTGGAGATCTTTTCGGGTAGCATATCGGAAGGATTCGAGTCGAGAATTTCCTTCCACCGGAGTTGCTTGGATCACACGTACGGAAGATCGTGGTGCTCTTCACATCTACTTGTTGCATCTTCCTATTGCGGTTTTTCAACTTGGATTTTGAGATCCAAGAGGTATGTTCTACAACCCCCTTGTAGATATAGATCTAGTTATTTTATTACGTGTATTTTATAGATCCAGATCCTGAAATCGCTTCCGTTGCGGATGGTATTACTATCGGTATTGTCAATCTTCCATCCATCCTTTATCCATCTTCTCTCAACGGATACACTAGATTTTGAGCTTCATTTGAAGAGGAAAAACCGTTGATAAAGAGAAGAGGAAGAATAGAGTGTGCTAGACTCTCCAAACGGCTGAAATTATCCAAGTCCATAATTCAAAAGCAACGGCTACTTTTATATTCTAGATGTTGTGTTATCTAGCTATATAAGGGCCATTTGATAACGGCATCAACATTTCACCCGTTATGAGCTAAAATTAGTTGTTTCGGCAATGAAATGTGAGCCATTTGTATTGAAAGCTATATGTTGGGTTCACGAGTCGAGAAATTGGTATTTCAAATTATTATTCTCGGAATTGGTACTATTTCGTGTTTTATTGGATTATTTTCAGATAACGAAATTGGGCCGAGTGATTAAGGAAGAAGATATGGAGTGGACCTGTAGAAGAATCGGGCCTAGGTTATTCCAAAAGATTCCAAGTTAAGCTGGCTGAAGAAAAAGTACGAACTTGCCCTCGATGAGTCGGCAGCCGCCTTCGAGCCATCGAGCATTCTAGAAATAGTTTTACACGTTTTATTGGACGAGAAGTAGGTTTTAGGGTTTCTTAAGTCAGTTGTAACACTATAAATAAGAGGCACAAGGCCTCAGTTTCAGTGTGTACCACAAGATAGATACATTTTATACAATAAAAACTTGTTTGTTCTTTCTTTCATATTTTCTATGAGTGCTAGTCACGGATCTGACGGATTCGCTGCCTAAGGAGCGATCTGAGGAGGATCTATGCTCGACTTCGTGGGTATGATTTTCCAGCTTTCTAGATGTAGATCTGTCGTTATTTTGTGATATGATGAGTTTGTTTTGATTATTGTATTAGTCCTGCTATGTAGTAGTTAGTTTATTTACCCCGTTTGTGAGTAGATCTGAATCGTGGTGAAGAAATCATGAAATAGTGGTTGCGTTTTCTCGACGATTCGATGGTCTGTATCGACGAGTCGAGATACCTAGTAAATCTTGTTTAATGATAATCGGCGCCAGCTACATCTGATATTCAGTTTTAATCTACGTGTTTTTATCCTGATCAACTATTTGCTTGTTATCATAAATTAGCATGAACGACTATTAGCGAAGTGCTAGTTAGAACATGGTTTATCGATCTCCAGGAATGTGCTAGTCATCGTCGATAGCTACCTGGGGAGGTTCTCGGTCTTGAGCAGGTTATCCCTATATCTTATTGCGTGTGATGCTAATACAACCTAAGGTAGATTAGTTGCACATACGCACATACTGTCCTTGCAAATGGAAGTATGGTAATATTTGGGGTTAGCACTCGTAGCTGACAAAGAATTAAAATTTACCAACGGGGAAGATCGATTCAAGAGTTTGGGGGTATAACTAATCACTCATAATTAGGACTAATCTTTAGAAAACTCATAGGAGCGCGTTGGTGTGTTTTCTTGTGTGTCGCCATTCTTTACTCTTCTTGCACCTTTGTTGGTCGTAGACCGCCCTTAATTGTTCTCAATCTTGAATTGACAGTAATCTTACGAGTCTCTATGGATTTGACCTTGATTCGCCTTTGCTATACTATGATAGACCTAGTCCTATTGCTAGTAGAAGCTACTTGCACATAATCAATGGTCCTTTAGAGGAACCTGTTTATATGCACAACCAGAAGGGTATCAAGATCCTGAAAAACCTCACTATGTTGTAAACTTCACAAAGCTCTATATGGTCTTAAGCAAGCCCCAAAATAATGGTTTGAAGTTATGAAACCTAGTTATTAAGATGGAAATTTACTTAGACTGTATGTGACAACTCCCTTTTTGTCTACAGAACTTCAGTCACCTTTGGCCAATGTTGGTTAATGTTGATGACATCTTGCTTACTGGAAGCTCAATTGACTTGAGTAAAGAATTGATTCATCTTCTGGACTTAAAGTTCTCTTTGAAAATTCTGGACATGTATCTGATTTCCTAGGAATGAAAATTGTAAAAGACCCCACTGGATTATATTTGAATCAAGCTCAATATGCTGATAAACTTTTGTCTAAACTTGGATTTGCTAATCTGAAGCCTTGTTCTACCCTTATGGTTCTTGGTAAGAAGCTAGAATCAGGTCAAAGAGTTCCCTTTCATGATGAAACTCTTTACATAAGCATCATAGGAGGATTGCAGTATCCAACTTGAACCAGAGCATACATTACTTTTGCAGTCAATTGTCTGAGTTAGTTTATGCAGTATTCTTGTGCTGGTCATTAACATTCTTTATAAATACTTATGAGATATGTTAAGAGTACAATTTACCATGGTTTGCATTTTAAACCACCTGCATCATTGAATTTGGTTGTGTTCTCTGATGCGAATTGTGCAGCGTCTGCATTTAACTAGAAGGTCTGTTGGTGGTTACTGTGTTTTTATCTTTGTGAATCCTTGGTTTCTTGTAGCTTGAAGAAAAGGAATGGGGTTTGGCTGATGTCACAAGTGAATTCAAATGGATTACTCACTTACTATTTAAACTAAAGACCCGTTTACATAGCATCCCTAGAGTTTGGTGTGACAACATCAATGCACCATATCTAGCTCAGAACTATGTCTATCATTGAAAAAACCAAGTGCTGGAAAAGAAACTAGTAGTTTGATAAATACCATCTTCATATAAGATTACAAATTGCTTAACAAAACCTTTGCATGTATCAGCCTTTCAACAGTTTAGAGACAAAGTCAATGTGATCTCTTCAACCTTGAGTTTGAGAGGGAGAGGGGTGCTAAGAAGTAATATGAGCTAATAATACTTTAGAGATGATCTCAACCATTGATCCATTGGAGATAAGATCAAGTGTCAGGTGTCCTTAAGTGGTTATATTTGTTCTTATGTTTTGTCATCTAGATAAGGTATTTACCTTTATGTAACTTGCAATTTCGATGAATTAAACAACAATTTTATTAATTTTGAATACAACAAAATATGAAAGAAAATACGATAAAAGGATATGCTAAAAATACGTTGAAGAATTTGCTCCGGTATGTACCCCGGAAGATTATGTTATGAGCTCAAACTCAACAATGGCTTCCATCTTCTTCACTGATTCGAATTAATAGTTTCCTATTTTACTTTCAGGCCAAGTCATGGTAGCGTCTCTCATGCAACCCAACAACTAGGGTTGGAGACGTTGGCTAGGGACTATGAGTTCAATGAAAAATGATGTTGACGAACCGCGTGACTTTCCTTGTAATGCAATAAAAATTGAATTTGACGAAGAAATTATATAAAACCTTACTACATGTTTATGATACGTTTTCAAACCTTTATATTATGATTAAAAATATGTCTCAGAAGTGTGTTATTTTTTTATGGATATTTGTGTAAAAGGACTGTTTTGGAGTCTTAATTAGAAACTTAGGACACGTAAAAAAATCAATATTTTTAAAGGCATATCCCCAAGATTATTTCGAAAAAAAAGATCATTATTAATTTTCAAAAGAGCATATATTTGGTCAAACATTTAAGTTTCCTAAATTACCCCTTAGTAAAACAAAGCTGAATTCGATTAATAAATAAATCAAAGAAGAAAGAAGAAAAAAACAGGCGTAGAACAGCCTAAATTACCCCTTAGTAAAACAAAGCTGAATTCGATTCTCCCTTCTCCCCCTACTATTTCTCCCAACCTAAATAAAAAAAAAGAATTTACTTCCAGAGTACACATATTAGGCTGATAAAGAAGAATTCCATATTGCATCAAGATTTATGAAATGAAAAAGAATAGAGGCAATATCTTGAATTTCACCAAGAAAAAATCAGCCCATTGAACACCTTGATCAATGAGCGAATTTGGAGTAGGGGCAAGCATCATTAAGTGTTCTGCAACTTAAAGTGGTCTTCTCGGAACTAGTATAATAGGTTATGGTGGAGATCTTACCGGTCGTGAATCTACTGTATAAAGCTTCAAGAAAGAGGTATACTACTCTGTCTGTTGGATCTCCATGTGCGGATACAGATTCTCGCAGCTGTTGAAATTTTCCATATATGAAAAACTGTAAGCTTTTTGTTTCATTTAGTAGCATATTGTGTATGAGTAAATGTAAGTAGTGGTTGAATGTTCTTGTTGTTGGGACTTGTTTTTTAGCAGAGGGTTCAATTGAATGCAGAAATTTGCAATAGCGGTTAAAAAAGAAGGCGAAGTTGGGTTTATCCCCTTTTTTTATGGAATTGCAGTTGAGTTCAACAATGGATTAGTACAATGCGAGAGATCTGAGAGTTGTAGTTGCAAAATTAGGATTCAGGGAAGAAGGGTTGGTTCTGTTTTTAACTGCTACTGCAAATGACTGTTGTTAAGTACATAAAAAATACTCAGAATTTTTCACGGTGAAAATCTGCTACTGTTTTAATTGTAGGCTGCTAGTTTGCTCTTTGGGGATATTTTTTGCAAATATGGCTTTGAGACTCTTGGCTTATCACATATGGAATTCACCCTTCATTGGTGGGTGCAAACAGGTGCTGCACATTATCCTTTCTTGGTATTATGTCAGTTCTTGAATTTTCTACTTGTTGTGGTGCGTTTGTTGTCTCTTCCCCAAGTTAGATTGAAGGTTGTTGTCTTCAAAAAAAAAAGGACAGTATAATGTCCTTGTGCTCTGATTTTCATTTGCAGTATGGAAGAATGCATAGTCCTTTTCTTTTAGGACTTTTAGAGCCTAGCTCTCTTAGTTAGCATGTTACTTCTTTTGCTTTTAAAATGGAGTTGCACCTACTTCTTTTCCTGCTTTGGAGTTGGATCTCTTTCTTTCCTTTTTGGGTTGGTTATTCCAATGTACGGAGGCATGGGTGTCAGAACCTAAACTTATAGAAATTGCTTATGCCTTTGAACAAGCTATATTGATCAGAAAGCCTCCTCCAATATAGATAGACATTTTATTTCTACTACGATAAATTAATATTAAAATTTCAGTATTATATCGATGACGAAGCATCATCAAAGTTCCAATAAACATCGGACCGAAAGTTAAGTCACGTTATCATCTTTAGTTGCTATTTATATTTTTTTTCTTCAATTGATGTACAAAAATTGTTTCAAAGTGTCTTAATAAAAGAAGCTATCAGTGGGAATTGTCCTCGAAGCCCTCATTGCTTACTGGTAACACATTCTATATTTTTTGTATAGACTGAAGTAAGCTTACTTGTTTTACTTTTCTAATTAGTACTTATGTACAAATTCATATCTTTAGTGTCATTTCATCGTGGTGTCACTGCACTGCATTCGTTGTATGTCACTGCATGTTTAGTTCTTAAGTGTCACTGCATCCGTTGTATGTCATTACATGTTTAGTTAAGTGTCACTGTATCCATTGGTTTTTAAGTGTCACCGCATCCGTCGGTTTTTAAGTGTCACTGCATCCGTTGTATGTCACTGCATGTTTAGTTATTAAGTGTCACTGCATCTGTAGGTTCTTAAGTGTCACTGCATCAGTGTCGTTGTATCGATTATATGTCACTACATTCGCTATTAGTTATTGGAAAAAATATATGAATTTCAAAATTTATGTTGAAAAATATCAAATTGTATATCAAAATAAAGAGGACAAAAAAATAAGAAATACGGTGAAAAAATTATGACCCTTGGATATATGGATCAAAAGATACGAGAGGTTGAAAAATTAGGTAAGAGAGACAAAATAATATTTTTTGTTGTTGTTGTTGTTGTTGTTGCTTTAATTAAATGAGATATCGTTAGTTTAAATTTTTTTTTTCATTCTTCCCGTCCAAGCAAGTGCATGTCATGTGTGTGTGATTTTTTCCCATTTTTCTTGATTTTCGTTATTGTCACTGCATAATGTGTAATTGCATAATTCATTGTGGTGTCACCTTATCGCGGTGTTACTTCATCGTGGTGGTCACTGCATTGCAGTGGTCAATGCATCGTGGTGGTCACTGTATCGCGATGGTCATGCATTGAGGAAGGTCACTGCATCGGGTGGGTCACTACATCACGGTAGTCAATGCATCGGGGTGGTCATTGCATCGGGGCGGTCAATGCATCGGGATGGTCAATACATCGCGGTGGTCACTGCATCGCGGTGGTCACTGCATCGCGGTGGTCACTACATCGGGGTGGTCAATGCATCACGGCGATCAATGCGTCGGGGTGGTCACTACATCACGGTGGTCACTACATCACGGTGGTCAATGTTTCGGGGGTAGTCAATGCATTACGGTGGTCAATGCGTCACGGTTTTCAGTGCATCGCGATGGTCCCTACATCGCGGTGTCACTTCATCGCGGTGTCACTGCATCGTGGTGTCTCTGCATCACGTCGATTTTTATGGAAAAAAACGATTTTCAGCAATTAAGTCGAAAAATATCAAATGAGATATCAGAATAAAGAGGACGAAAAAATATGAGTTATGGTGAAAAAATTACGATTATCGGTGTTTTATATCAAAAGATATAACCGTTTGAAATATTTGATAAGAGAGAAAGAAAAAAAACCAATTTTTTTATTTTCCAACTTTTTTTTAAAGGGGTATTTTCCAACTTTTTAGTATCCACGAAAAAAAAGGGAGAATGACATCAATATTTCATTAATTAAATCACAAAATTATTTTCTTTTTTTTATATTCTGGTGCCTTTTTTTTTTTTAAAAACCCAAGGACGCTTTCTCTCTTATCCATCTTTTTTAAACACTCATATCTCTCAATCTAGAATTCCAAATTTGAAAGTTCTTTCACCAATCTTTTTATTTTCCAACGTTTTAGTATTCAGGAAGAAAAAATTGAAAAAAACAATAAAAAAAAGGAAGAATGACACCAACATTTTATTAATTATGAAATTTTAAAATACAACCGTTGTAGGAAGGTTTTACCAAGTGGCATACATTACAACCACTCATTTCTAACCTATCACACACGATAAAAGTGTATTATGTGAAAGAGAGTAAAAATGAGAGGCTCTAATGTATGCCACTTGGTATAACTTTCCTACAACCGTTACACCATAAAATCTCTCTCATTAATTAGGGAGAATGACACATTTTCGAAACTTTTGCATAAAGGTCAAAACTTTTTTATTTTATTTTCTGGCGTATGTTTTGTTTTTTTTAAAAACCCAACACACTTTCTGTCTCATCCATCTTTTTCAAACACTCATATCTCTCAATCTAGAACCGCAAATTTAAAAATTATTTCACCAAATTTTTTATTTTTTGATGCTCTTTATTTTGAAACCACATTCAACATATTCCGTCTTGATTTCAGAAAAATCCTCCGTCAAAAATCACTATTGTTCGAAATTCACTATCGATATTCACTGATTTTCGGGATTCACTGAGTGAATTTCGATAGTGAATCTCACGAAAAATGATGTAAACGAAGATAATCAAAAAATAAAAAAATTAGTGAAATTTTTATCGCGTTTGGATCTCTAGATCAAAAGATATGAGTGTTTAAAAATAACGGAGAAAAAAAATGGTGCAGCGTCCCGTCAGATTTTTTTTATTTTTTTACTTTTTTTTTTTGTTTTTCTTTTTGGGTTTTGTAATTCATGCTATAAAAACCATGAGAGTTGTCCTTCTCCCTATAAAAAATATTAGGATGTCCTGTTACTTAAACATATCCAAATGATGTCCTATATATATATATATATATATATATATATATATATATATATATATATATATATATTATGTATACCATGGTATACATATTTCAAAATAATATAATAAAAAAAAATCCTGATTTTCCAAATCCTGAATAAAGTGAATTGATTAATATTATTTTATTTGTTAATAGTTAAATGATTGGTGTGAGAAATTATAATAAAATCAATAAAATAATAATAAATAAGATAATGGAGTGAATAAATATTCAGTTGGATCAAAATGGATCCAACCTGACCCGAAACCAAACAGGGTCTTAGCCCTATTTTTTATTCATGCATGTTATTCATCAACATAAATAATTACTCCCTCCGTTTTTGAATAGTAGTCACTTTTGATGTAGACACACAGACTAGGAAAGTGATTAATATACCTGAAATATAGTATGAAATGACTAGGGGCGCTTTGGGTGGTCCATACGCCAGAAATTTCCCAAAATCAATGAATTTACGGGCGCTTACGAAATTTTGACTCAGTATATATATATATATATATATATATATATATATATATATATATGTATTTTTGAAAACTAGTAAGGTATTGCTTAATGGTGGCCAATTATGATATAACTTGACAAATAATCAGGGTTTGAACCTTGTTTGAGGGGAAAAAAAAAAAAAAAAAAAAAAAAAAAAAAAAAAAGGGGAATGATACGTTTACGTAACTTCAGCTCCCGAATTGTTACAGAATTGATGATGTGGAAGACACATCATCATGTGGGTCCCACATATTCATTTAACCCATTATTTATTAAAAAAAATTAATAAATCAGATCGGATATAACAAAACGGAAAAACTTCTTCCAGGCATTCTCTTCTCCCCTTTCCGACCCTCTCAGCCCAACTAAGCCTCTGTACGACGCCCTAATCGATCGGCCACCTTAATCGATTGACGACGAATGAACGAAGTTGAAGAGCATATTTTCACCTCGAACACAGCCACGCCAGCCAGCGATTCAATTGGTATGTTGGGCATTTCTTTTTTCTGTAATTTTATTAGTCATGTGTGAATTTGGATGTGTTTTCTTGGCACGTTTTCTGAGAGTGTAAAAATGGAAGGGAAGGTTCTTGGCAAAATGGTCGCTCTGTTACTATTTCTATTTGTGTTGCATCTTGCCCATCCCAATCGTGTTTGATAAGTTATGATCAACATCCAGCATATCATGATGGTCAAAATAAGCTTATCTTATCAAACATTTTTAATTTAATATGGAGTAAGAGCACTGGTATCAAAGTGTTTTTTTAATCGATTCTCTATTTACGGATTTAAACATCATTTTTTTTATTAGCTACTCTCCATAATTTGTTGGTGGACAAATTAACCTTGAGAAATAAAACCATATGATTTTATTCGTTCTCAATAGCCATGAGATGATCACCTTAGGGTGATCCTTTTGTCGACGGATGCTCCTATTACAGTTGTAGTCTCTAAAGGATGAGAACCAACTATGTATCTACATCGAGAAATCAAGTATTGTATACGTCATTAGTCCGATCCTTTGTAGGAACTACCCGTAATAAGGATGTTTGAGTGATATTAACTGAATGCAAATATGTATGTAATGACGATACGGATCTGTCGAATTAACAAGAATTACCTTGAACATGATAACACTTGCAAAACTTGTTAATGATATGAACATTACATAGTATATTGGTGATACCACCGCCGTGTTGAATGTATCTAAAGCCTTCAACTGCAAGAAAGAAAAATAGACGTGAAACAGAATTTCTAAGTAAAAAAATCGGGAGGCAATGGACAACACAGAAAATGCGTCTTTAGTGGCACCACACCGAAACAATCAACCGTTAGAAGGTCGATTCTTAGCTTTAAAATCGATTGTAAGTACCATTAAGACACCGAAGAGAAAACTTTGTAGGGATTTTTACCATGCTCAAGTAGTTAAGATGAGTCAGGACACAAGTTAATACGATAACAGCAAAGGCCCAAGTTTGAGGGTAATGCAATTTATTTGTTCCTGATAATGTCAACTTTATAGCTATCCCAAGTGCTCTTACACTCATTACTTGTACACATTTTTCATATCAACGCAACAAACGGCGTAAACCAAATGGAATGTTTGTATATATGCTTTTTCATTTGAACGACTTTGATGTGGTCTTGCCAAAATTGTACAAATGTTTACTTTTCAATTTGTCTAAAGTTTCTCTCTTGCTTCTTGCACAAATATGTGATCTTTTTCTTTTTGATTTTCTTGGCTTTGTTTTGGAAGGAATTTGTAGCTTGGAAGGTAGATTTCATCAGACGGATCGGATGAATGTGAAGGATATATGTGTCAAGATTGTGTGAGCCAAGCTCTCAAAACTATGTGCCAAGTCGATTTTCATATATGTTGAGTCAAGCGAGGCAAGCATGGGGTATTCCACAAGAAGGTGCTTTAGAACAACTTCGTCAGATTGAATAGTGGGTGGGATCACAAATTGGTCTCAATGAAGCGTCATTGAAGGACAATAGCACTTCTACACGACATCAATTGCAATCCATACGTATGTGTAATTTGATGTAATTGGCACTTTTTTAGTATGTGGTACTTTGTTATTTAGAATCTAAACACATTAGCAGGAAGTTCATCTGTTTTAAGTTAGCAAGTTTGCAAGCGGCCAACTTTTTTGGAGTGCATTTTGGTACTTGTTTTTTTGTTACAACACGGGCTAACATTTCGTTGTTTGTACCTGTTTTTTTTTTTTTGTTTTGTTATTTACTTGTATGGAAGTGCTGCAATGGAAGGATAAATATTTGTGTCCATGTTGGTTTCTCCTGTTGATGATGATGACCATTGGGCGAAGAGTTGTACACTATACTGAAATCTTTGAGCTCTTCTTATTGTTTTTGCACTTGTCCAAGTGGCTATGCTTCTTGAATTTGCCTTTCAGTTGGTTTGAACTACTTCAATGTGTTGTCTTCGGAAAGTTTAACTTCATTTTAAGTGAATTATGGATTCAATATGTGCAGCGTTTTTACTTCTCCATCCATATGTTTGCAGAAATTATTATGGATTCAATATGTGCAGCGTTTTTACTTCTTTCATCCGATTTTTGGTATAGCTGGTACAAAATGGTTGATATACAATAAACAGAACCAAAGAGCGATCTTTATTATTAGCAAGTGGAGATCTACACCAGAGTCCCGAGCCAAAGGCTTACACACATGGAAAAAGAGCAACAACTATGTACAACACAGCATTAAGTAAGGACTCAGAATTCTAGTCGCCAAGCAAGCTTGAGGTTGCGAACTCTCTTCACCGTGTGTGAAAGAAGGACGTGGTTGGGGGGGTCGGGCCTCTCCTGCACCATGAATTTTGCTTGTTTCGTCACTGCCAAATGGTATAGACCATGTCTCTAAAATGTGTTGTTTTACGTAAAACACTTCGACATACTATAGTGTAAACGTTCAAAATGACTACATTATGATCACACAAGATATGATCAACCACTTTCAGATTCTAGTCCTGCTTTTAATATTTTCAACTCTTCGCTCAAGCGGATTTGTTTCATCAAGCCACCTTAAGACAGTTACATGCTCCATCTGTCTGCAATGACCAAATCAACTTATCAATTGTTGTGCTAAGAATAAGTATAAAGCACACTTAACATCATGAAATTAAATTAAGTAAATGAATAAAAACAATCAATCACAAAAAGCCAATTATTTCCCAGGATCAAATAATGACAATTTGATACAGTATCTAATTTTTGAAATGAATTATAAATAATAAGATACCCTAAACTCTAATTAGATCGAGTGTTCACACTAAAATTTCCAATTCTTGCCTTGTAATCAATTTTTAATACAGTAATCTCAACAGCAATGTAAAAATAAATAAATATATAATCATCAAAGAATCAACAATTCTTAAATCAGATACAAAAAAAATACGAGTTACAGCAAGCATCAACCAATTTGCATCAACAGAAAGGATATCCGTTCAGAAAGAATATACAGATGACCCAGATGCGTTTGAATGCAAAATAAAAATTAAAATAAATAGAAGAAATAATGGGATGAAGAAGATATAAAATGTAGTGGAAAAGGTGTATGATTCATGAAAAGTGAAAATTTGACCACGTAAGATTGAATTCTGGGTCATCTGAAATAGACGAGCTCGCGTCGTATGGACTGTGGCGATTACAGGCCTGCAAGCATTCGTCGTCACCGGTCTTCTGGGCACCGTCGATTAAGGTGGCCGATCGATTAGGGCGTCGTACGGAGGCTTAGTTGGGCTGAGAGAAGGGGATGGGAGCCTCCGATTAGAGCACTTGCATCACTGTCTCTGAATAAAGTCTCTATTTTACAGACTCGAACATCATTTACAGAATCTCTACACATAACAATTGCATGCGGAATCTCTACCGTACTACAATAATAAAGTAATCGTAAACCAAAATAATTTTGACATATTTACGAAAACAAATACACATATAAATAACTTATTGTCTATATAAATATTACCTTGTATAGATATTGAAAATATGTATAGAAGATCTTATTAATTAAATATTTATATAAAGCGTTTTTTGTACTCGAAATATATATATATATATATATATATATATATATATATATATATATATATATATATATATATATATAATGTTAGAAATAAGAAAAACTCGAATCGTAAAAAAATTCGATTGCGGTAGATATAGAGTATAATGTCCAATTTTATCCGAATCATTGAATAGAGATCATGTATACAGATTTTGATGCAGCACATTTTAGCCGGTTTTTCTAACCTCCGGTTTTTCAAACCGGCGGTTTGACGAACCGCCGGTTTTTCTAACCTCTGGTTTTTCAAACCGGCGGTTTACTGTTCAAAACCGCCGGTTGCCGGTTTGGGCCGGTTCCGGTTTGCTTTCCGGTTCGATCACGGTTCGAATCGCGGTTCCGGCCACGATTTTAAAATTTCATTTTTTTTTCTTTTCATTTTTATATAACACTTATTATTTTCACTACAATAACAAATTATTATTATTTTAATTATAATTATTAAAGCGAATGTAATATATATATTATTTTAAATAGATTTCTATTCGGTTTTAAAAATAATATTAATATTGTGTTATTTTATTTATATGTAAATAATGTTATTTTAAAAAATTATGTTGTTTTTCTTATATGTAAATTGTGTTATCTTTTCAACGCTCATACCGGTAATTCGGTACGCCTACGTATTTTTATGTGTAATCGTGTCGGAGCGCAAACACATATAAAAAAATCAAAGCGAATGTAGTTAATTGTTTATGTTTTTAGTCTTTTATAGTTTGTTGTAATGATTTTTATAGTTATTTAAGTAGGTTTTAAGTATACTTTGATTATAAATGTTGTTTTATAGTTTCTTATAGTTTTTTTTATAGTTTGTTATAGTTTTTTTTATAGTTTGTTATTGTAGTATTTTATAGTCTTTCTTATGTGTTTGTATTACATAGTTTCATATAATTTTTTAGGTTTGTATATGGTTTTTTTTAGGTTAGTATATAATTTTATAGTATTTTTTTAGGTTTATAATTTTTTAGGTTTTTTTTTATTTATAGTTTTTATGGTTTATTTTTTTAAATTGTTTTTATTGCCGTTACATTACATGCATCCAGAAAAAAAAAAAAAAATAAAAAATGTTGGGCCGGTTAAACCGGCGGTTCCGGTTCCGGTCCGGTTCCGGCCGGTTTTACCCGGTTCCGGTCATCCGGTTTGAACCGGCGGTTCCGGTTCCGGTTCCGGTTACCAATAACACAAACCGGCGGCAAACCGGCAAACCGGCAAACCGGCGGTTTTCGAACCGCCGGTTTGACAAACCGCGGTTCAAAAACCGCCGGTTCGGTTCGGTTTCGGTTTCGGTTTGGCCACCTCTACCGTATATACGATTTGCGCCACTTTTTGAGATTCTAATGCAAGTCTTTCTTGAAATTTGGGTCGGAAAGGGGAGAAGAGAATGGCTGGAAGATGTTTTTCCGTTTTGTTATATCCGATCTAATTTATTAAATTTTTTTTAATGAATAATGGGTTAAATGAATATGTGGGACCCACATGATGACGTGTCTACCACATCATCAATTCTGTAACAATTCGGGAGCTGAAGTTACGTAAACGTATCATTCCCCAAAAAAAATATTTTTTTTGTTACTCTTTTTTTAGAATGACTTAAAATAATATTGGGTCCCGAACCTAATATTTTTTTCATTACTCTTATTTAAAAAGTCCTAAAACAATATTTGGTCCCGAACCTAAATTTTGACAGGAACACCCTTGAAAATGACGAGACCGCCCTTCACTTTTCACTGGATTAATTTTTTAATTCTCATTATATAATGTTATTTATATTATTGACAAAACTTTTTATATTCCCAAAATTGTCTTGAAAACTACACATCAATGATCTATATACTCCTAGTCGTCCAGCTTCATTGTTCAATTTTGTTTTTTTTTTTTTTTTTTTTTTTGTCAGAGCTATCTTTTTTTTTTTTTTTTTTTTTTTAGAACACTAACTTTTCTTTTAAAACATCAGCATTGAATTTGTTTTCATTTCCAATATTTATGGATATTGAGAATCAATTATTTTTCTTTATGGTTATTTAAATTAAGATAAGGGTAAGAGTGGAAAAAATAATAAATGTTGTATTGATAATGTAAAATGATAGATAAATGTATAAAAACCAAGTTTTAAAACGTGGCCGCTAAAAAAAACGGAGGTAGTATGATTTATTTAGAGGTGTTCACGGTTCGGTTTGTTCGGTTTTTTGAATTTTCAAAACCAAACTAACAATTTCGGTTTGAAAAAGATGAAACCAAAACCAATCAAATTAACTTCGGTTTGGTTTGGTTCGGTTTGTCATTTCTTCGGTTCGGTTTTCGGTTTCTCGGTTTACACTACAAAGTGTCCGACAACCAAATATAATACTAAGTTAAGCACAAAAAAATACATCTTCCCTCTAATTTTCTGAAGGTTCAGTTCTTTAAAAAAGGTTCAAATATTTTTTTTCTTAATTTTGTGTCCAAATTAACATGTTTGTATAAAATCCACCAAAAATAAAGAATATTAGACACTTGAATTCATAAAAAATAAAACATAGGGAAAGGAATACCATCTAGCAACTACTAATTACTTATTCAATCAAAATTTCTTCAATCATCATATTCATATTGTTCATAGTATAGACATGCTGACGATGTTTTCTAGACAAACAAGCTATAGGAGGATAAAACGATAAGAAAGGATAAAGGATTTTATGTTTTCAGAAGATGTAAATATAATACATATAAAAGAAATTGTGATGGATATTTTTTTGCGCAATATTGCTGAAATATTATTTTGGACGTATTTTTTTGACAACATTGAAATATATATATTTTTTAATTTCTCTTAAAAGTAGAAATATGTCATTCAAAAAAAAAATGAAAATATGTATTATTATGGCTATCTGTTCGGTTCGGTTATTCGGTTTCATTAATTAAAACCAAAACCAAACCAATTAGAGTCGATCCGGTTCGGGTTCGGTTTTACAATTTTTAAAAACCATTTAAACAGTTCGGTTTGTTTCGGTTCGATAGGTTTGGTCGGTTTTAAAAAAAAATGAACACCCCTAGATTTATTGTTTGTAAATAGTGGATAATATCAATGACTTTGTCATCGAAATGAATAAAGAGAGTCTGGACAGCAGAAAAATCAAAAGCAAAAAATACTTAAAAACTCTATTTATTGATGATATTGTATATGATGCTTTTTTTATGCCAATGTGATGTTTTGTGACTGCATTTTGATACTTTTGCGATTCCTTAAAATAAAAAAAAATTTCAAACAGAGAGCAAATTCAGAGAAGAATGGAAGCTAGAAATTATAAGCAATATATTAAGGCGGGTTCTATCGGCACACACATAATTACTTTTAGCATCCATTTATTGAATATTTTTTCTGTTGAACAAAACGTCATCCCCACTGGTGTTCTTCCTACAACACCAACGTCGGTGACATCGACATTGGTGTTGAAGGAGGAACACCAGTGGACTGACATCCTTAAGTTGTGTCATTTTTATAACGTGAATGTCGGTGACACTGGTGTTCCTCCTTGAACACCAACGTCAGTGTCCATTTATTGAATATTTTTTCTGCTGAACAAAACGTCATCCCCATTGGTGTTCATCCTACAACACCAACGTCGGTGATATCGACATTGGTGTTGAGGGAGAAACATCAGTGGACTGACATCCTTAAGTTGTGTCATTTTTATAATGTGAATGTTGGTGACACTGGTGTTCCTCCTTGAACACCAACGTCGATGTCGTGTCCTCCTTGAACAACAACGAGAGACAACGACGTCGCGTTGGTGTTGAGGAGGACACCAGTGGGAATGACGTTCATCTTTTTGAAAACAATATGGTGCCGAAGTAATTTTTTGTGGTGACGAAAGTAAATGGATACCAAAAATAATTTGATATGTGTCAATAGAACTCACATATATTAACAACAGCTAGAACACTAATTAATCAAATTCAACCACCGATCAATTCAAGACAAGCATCAATGACATCTCCATCTTTCATCTTCAAATCATTGGGAGTGATTGAGCCCCCCTTTACTCTCTTGCCTTCAAATGTAAATCGAAATACATTAAATATCAAACCATCCCCCTTTTATCACAGTAAATCCGCATAAGCTTATGTAAAGGTGCATCCTTCCTAATCTTAAAATGGATGGATTCCCTTTTGATTCTCCTCTTGTACTTTGATATTTACATGAGTCTTCTGCAGGTTGGCCGCCTGTTCATCTGACGACTCTCCGGTTTCCATTTTCGTTGTTTCTTTTTAATTTATATTCGGCTCGTCACTAGTACTGCAAGAAACATCAGACGATCTGTTTATATTTGCTTTATTTAAAAGAAGATTAGGGCTTTTCTATTCTACTACTAGTATTTAACAAAAAGTAACCCAGATTTCCATGTTCAATGACTTGGGTATTCTTTATGGGGAAGTTCTACAACGGAGACTCCCGTATACGAATGATCTGAAGTACATTCTCGACGTTATACATTTTTTTATTTTACAATAAAATTGTGTGATCTAAAATGTCTTGAAATAAAGCTATCTCCACGTCGTGTTAGATCCAACTAAGAATTTCCCCTCTTTATGGATATATCAACGGACAAATTTTATAATACAACCGTTGTAGCAAGGTTGTACCAAGTGGCATACATTACAACCATTCATTTCTAACCTCTCACACACAATAAAAGTGTATTATGTGAAAGAGAGTAAAAATGAGAGGCTCAATGTATCGCCATGCACTGTACCTTCTTTATGGATATATCAACGAATGAATAGTGTTTCGGTTTTGTTGATTTATTTATTTAAAAAGGAAATGATAGAGCTCGTGTTTACACGTACTATTTCTACACGTAACATAATGTTTTGGTTGTGATTCTTTCAAATTATTTTAAATATTTTTTACAAGTAAAAAACATGTGCTGAGATGAGATAAATATATGCTTGATTGAAATGATGAGGGTGTAAAAATGGCGTAAAACTCACGGGAGGATTGCTTGAGAATGAGCCAGCCCCAAAACATGAAAAGAAGACTTTCGATGTGTAAGAATATAAAGGTTGGTGGGCAAGTTGGGGTGGGTAAAGTAAGGTGTGTAAGAATATAAAGGTTGTGGGTAAGGTTAGATAGGGTTATAGGGTGTTCCGTATGAAAGGGAATAGGATCCTCTCAAGTAACTTGAGAGGATATTCTCTCAAGTATGCATGATCCAACCACACACCTTTAAAGTGTAAAACATCTAGCCATTGATTCACTTTTTCCAAAACTACGTAGTTTAGTTCATTATATATAAAAACACTAACTTTACCATTAAGTTATTTGAGAGGATTTTGGTCCCGTATGAAAGGCGAATGAAGTCTATTTTCACTACATTCATTTCAAATATTACAGTAGTAATGAACCTTTTTCATTTCTGTGAAGAAAAATGTAACTTAATTACATTACTAATTTTGTTTAGATAATGAAATGAAAAATCCAATGATATATAACAAGGAAAATTATATCACAGGACCTATTGGGAAGCATGTCTACGTGCAAAGATCTGGACCATATAATTTCCACACACGGACACGCGTGTATTCCACCTCGAAACCGCGCGGTCCGATCTGCGCCACGTAGCGATTCCCTGCTTGGGAAATCCTACGATAGAACGACCCAAATGAGTTTAAAGGACAATAAGAGAAGTAAAAGAAAGAGGAGCTAACAAATGAGTTTAAAGGACAATAAGAGAAGTAAAAGAAAGAGGAGCCAAAATTTGAAACGGCTTCTATCAGCACCACTCTTTTATTATGGACACCACGATTGCTTCAGGCATTCAAAGAATAACTGTTGGCACCATTATAATATTTTCATTATTTTTGTGCAACATACGGGCGTCACTAGCACTGACGTTGGTTTTCAATATCAACATCAATGGCACTAATATTATACTTATAAATGTATCATTAGTAAAAAAACGTCAGTCCCACTAACGTTGTTAGCGAAAGAAAACGTCAGTGGCTCTAACGCACGTACCGTGACGCCGAAAACTAATTTGATGATGTCCTGAAGTAAATGAAAAATAAAAAGAAAAATGATTTCAATAGAAAAAATGTGATGTCGATATAAGCCGCCGATTCCAAATGTACATGTTATTCTAGACTATGGAATTCAGACACAACATCAATCAAACATCGATGTATAGTGTAACCACATATCACGGAGTTATGCCATTAAAACATGAGAACATCATTATTGATGGGTCAAGATGTTTTAGAATTTTGACATACAAAAAAAAAAGTTCAATGGTCAGGATAACTTAGAACACACGCACACACACAAAAAGCAGGTTTTTTTTTATCGGTCTAAGTTTTATGTAGCTATCACTATTGATATGAATACACAAACATAAAACAAGAACACCAGATTTCAGTTGGATCCACGCAATACTGCATAAAGTCGTTGACAGATCAACCCAGAAATATCAAAGAGAAAAAAAAAAAAAAAAAAAACAACTTTTTTAAGAAATACCAACACAACATAAGCGACTTCCGATCAACATCGTGGAAGATGTCGAATTCAAGTATCAGCCAATAAGGAACAAGTTTTATTATTCAGTATCCTGAAGTTGCCATGCATCAGGACCAGGTAACTGAAGTGTGGGCTGGCTTTACTACTATAGAATTATTCCTCTTCCTCAGCTTCCTCCAGCCACTTCACAAAGGGCTCCATTGCCTTTACAAAAGCTTGCCTACATAACAAAGCAAACGCAACAAGAAAGCGATTAATCAGTTTCTACCCATTGGCATAATTATTCTAGGAATCAAAGGAATTGTCATCATGAATAATAAAACAGAAAGACTACAATAATTTCTCATCTTATGTCTCGATTAGGACATGTACATATATTTATAAACAAAACTATTACTTCGTTGACATACTCGAGTTAATTAGCGTAAAATACTCTATTCCAATGAAAATATTCAGGATAGATAATGTATGGATCACATTGAATTCTGAGGGCAAAAGTACTATTTTCCCGAATAAAAAACTGATGCGGAAAAGTGAGGGGTGGGGGGAAATGTAAAATAGATTTCCACCCTACTAGGGACAATCCAATCTTAAGACCTTTATGCTACAAAGAGATGAAAGGTTCAGCGATACATATTCAAAAGACAAATGAAGAACAAAACTTGAAAACGAAAACCCGGAAGAAAAAGGCGATTGGTGGGAGCAAGGCTACAAAAAGGCATTGAACCTGATCAAGAACATTGCTACATAGAATAATTATGCTTTATAGAACAAGATTCTGCACAACAATTTTTTCTCAAAGCAAAAAAGATAGGGTGCAACATGATTTTTTTTAAAACAGTGGATGATATTGTTAGAAAGATACATGATATGAATAAACTGGGATTGAAAAGTTAGATCCCATATCCTTTCATTAGTTTAAATAGATAACAAAATACACTGGATAAGTCTTCTTTTTATGGCTAATAAACACACTGGATAATAACCTTAACACCTAACAGATAAACATACGGAAGAAAAACAAAAACACAGAGACCCTTATATTCAACAAGACTCTAATAATAAACTAAAAATAATAGATACTTGAACAGATATCAAAGTAACACAGCCAATCAAATAAGAAAGACAAACAAAAGGAAACCACTATATGGAAGTATGCAACGTAATCATGATATTGCACATGACTGAAAATTAGTATAGCAGCACAATTTTGGTGTCAGTTGATGAGTGTGAGAGATTAGTCGATTTCAGTCTAGAAACAATTGGTGTTCACACAGATATATTTCCAGGACACAAATTTAACCACATAGGCAGGGACATAATAATTGGGAAGGGGGGAGATAACATCTTTGGACTGTAGTCCTGGAGACACTGAATTTCAGCAGCTTGTAGATATGGCTTGTATTATTCATGAACATAAATACAAAAATAATAAATAATAATAAATAGATAAATAAAAAACATATAATTAAACAAGAAACAAACATAGGAATGCCAGGCAGTGAATAACGCATGCACTAAAGAGACTACTACTATAGATACTATTTAATCATTATCAGCATATAAGCGCTGAGTCAGATGTAGTACCTGCCCTTCGAATTAGTACCCTTACGGAACCAGTGAAGAATGGTGTCTTCAGCCAGCACATCTTGGTCATAAAGAGTCCTCACCATTTCAGGGAATAATTTCATCAGCTTAGGATCATCGTAACATTGAGCCTGGATTTTGTACATAAGCTCCAGTTCCAAATTCCCAGTAGTGCAGAAGGTATTAAGTAGCTCAGCCCAAGTTTTGACCTGCATTATAAAAGACAGAACTGTAAATGAAGAAAGGACTGCCCCAAGTACCAAAAAAATTGCAAATAAGCCTTCGTATACAAGTGAATGTATCTCAATAATACATACTTCGATGACTCCCATTAGAGGAAGACGAATTTACACTATCATTGGGGTGTTTCTAGAGTCCAATAGTGCGACTCCTGGTCCTATGATTATTCCAGACAGCATTCGGAACAAACATAGTTGTTAAATCGCAAGGCGAAGAGGGATTGCCTGATCGCCTGGCGACCCACACATCTGAATATTGATGGTCATGTATCTAAATGCCAGAAAGCACAAAAACAAGTATCCTCCCACTATTGAGCCGAGGGTCGATAAAAGTTTTAAAATGCTAAACCGAAGTGTGAATAAATTGAATGACTTCCATACCTGTCGAAGCGCTGCGTTTGCATTCTGTTGTTGGTTTTTCCCCGACCATTGAATAGCATCCATCAAAACATCCCACAGAATCCGCACAACCTCAATATCAGGAAATTTGGCATCTTTCACATGTTGTTTCACAGTTTCAATGACTTCAGACGTGTCTGCTTCCTCTGCTATCAGGGTTTTTAATGCAGATTTCATTTCATTCATCTTCACATCAAAAGTCTTCTTTTCATTGTACTCAACCAAGGGCAACAATCCTGCATTGCTGAATTATATGAAACTTAGTCAGAACAAAGCTAGCAAGTTAGTTGAGACACTATGGAGCAATTGCAATATCCAGACATCGGTACTCCAAAATAAAAATATTGGTCTAATTATCCTTAAAATATATGGTACAAGGAAGCGCAACCTGTCCATGCAGGGTCTGGGAAAGCCAGGCCATTCTGGCCTATCATAATCAAGACTTGAGCCTGTTTCCATGGCTCAAACCTGTGACTGGGGTCACAAGGCGACAAAACCCCCTTCACTAAATCAAAACCTAACTAGAACAGTATGCTACATAAGACTTACGAGAAATGCTCTGAAAAGGCTTCAGGAGTGCGCTTTCCTAAGGGGAAGAATTCAAGAAGATTGTCTTCCATCTTTGCCCGCTTCAGAATTGAAATCAAATCATCGAGGCTATTGTCTATCAGATATTCCTTAAAGAAATCAGTAACGAATGAGAGAACTAGCCCTTTGGCAACAAGATTGTCCTTAAGTAGTGGGTGGAACACAGTCTCTGGCTGGAGACCTGACAGCTTCTGAGAAAAAGCAAGAGCCGTGAAAATAGCGAGCTTCTTCCGCTCATTTTCCTCAAAAAGCTCCAACGACTGCAAGAACCTTTGCATAACATTCTCAAGATTCTTAATAAGAAAAGGCTTCCTCCGCAGAATCTTTTGTATATATAAAACAGATGGTAAAATCACTTCACGCTTTGGCTCACACTCAATAATAGAGTAAGGGTGGTGGTCCCCCTCATCAGGTTTTGTTGTTCCAGGCTGTGTACGTCCCCCTGTGAAGACAACCTGTGGCCATATACACACAAAAACAGCAAAAGGGAATCATTTGTACAGAAAAAAAAAATATAAAGAAACGCATAAATATTTGGAAACTCACATGCAAATCATAAAGCACAATGCAAGGCCAAAAATCACATGCCCATGTACATTGAGTGCCAAATAAGGAAAAACAGAATCTTATTACAACAAACATGCAAAATTACTTGACAAAAGGGATAACCACACTTTTAGTCCCCTTCTGTTTCACAATTTTTACTATTATATCCACAATGTTTCATCTTGACACTTTTACCCCTCGTCTATGCACCTTTTTACATATCCAAACCGACACTTGTCCAACAACCAGCACTGAAGGGACGACAGACTTCAACCAATAAAAACTTGACACGTGGCAAAAATAGACTGAAAAGGTGGGAAAATGCATAGATGAGAGGTAAAAGTGCAAGGATGAATGAAACATTATGGATAGATGCAAAAATCGTGAAACAAAAGAGATCAAATAACCTTGGTCATCAGGTCATCAATAATTAGAATTAGATAAAGTGTTAAACTTTTTTTGAATCTACATTAGAATGATAGACAATGGATACTGATTTCTCAAACAAGATAAGTTGCAAACTGACTGTTACAGGCTCCAAGGACAGCACATGTATGAAACAAAATCAACATAATGGGCAGCGAAATGGTATTCACTAGTAAATGATCATGTAAGTAAACATCCCCGACCAAAACTGCACAAAAATACTCGTTTCTCCACAAAAAAGATTGAAACACTCGACAGCTATACGCTACAAGATGCACCTGATAGGCAAGTGCTGAAAAAAAAAAAATAACACACTAAAAGATTAAGATCCCTCCATAAGAAACAATGTGCAAGTATGGTGACAAGAGAGTTTAGACGTGACGATGATATTTCAGAAGGTTTACACGGTTCACAAATTGATGTCAAACTGTTCTCCTAACAATGAATATTCCTCCTTTCTTTTAACTCTGATACCCAGAACAATATCAGGTACTTTTAGCTTTCGAATCCAAGCAAAGCACCCGTGTCTCAGCCCTAATCAATCTTACCATCTACCTTTGCCTTCACCCTTACCAATCAGCTGCAAAAGTTTATAGTGCCAATATATACTGAAGATTAAAAAAATAAAAAGGATACTTGCCTCGAAAAACGTTTCACCGTATCGTGAGAAGTTAAGGTCCGAGGATTCAATGCTCTTAGCAATAAGTTCCTACAATGAACCAAAATGCAGTTAGCTATGACCTCTATTTTATGCAAGAGCTGGAGGTAAAGATAAGAGGAGGGGGGGGCACTTGTAAGGAAAAACAGTTACCAGATCACCAGCATTATCCAGATAAATCTGGACCACTGCATCCGCAAAAGCTGCAGGGTCCAGTGGCGCAGCAATATTCCGTTTGCGGGTCTTAATCCGCGTACCACTGTAAAATAAATGAACAACGCTATTCTGATTGTTTACGAATTTGAAATCAGTTTATATTAATGAACACATTTTTTGTTGGTTACAAGTATAATATAGGCTAAGCACGAAGAATTCAGCTTTTATGTACAGTATACACGGATATTACACAAAATGACTGCTCTAAGAAGATATCGAGGGATCCCATAGTCACGCTCATGAAACCTAAACACGCCATGAACCAACCTATCCAATCAAGTTGAGGGTGGGGCATTAAAGAGTGACAGAAACACCGTAAGGACTAAAGAAACACCATGTCAAGGTGAAATCAACGACCATAGGCTCATTATTCTAGCTCACCCTAAATTAGTACACTGAATTAGCGGTAGTTCTTTCTCTCTAACATTACCTGGATGCTTTGAAAAATTTCAGCTGTTTGAATTAAATGAAGTATACAGATGTTTTTACAACCATAAACAAGGAGAGAACTTATTATGAAATAATGGAGTAATTATTCAATATCTTCAAAGGCATATATTGAAAAATCACAGAAACGTAATAAAAAGGATATAAGAAGCGGCAAATAATGGAATAATTATTCAATACTACTTCGAAGGCATAAATTGGAAACTCACAAAAAGATGTAATAATGCGGCAAAGAATTCAATGAAAACCTAAATTACATAAGCTACCGAAATAACATTTTTATTTATTTATATACAAATAGATCTAATTCTATATTGCAATAAACATACCCGAGAGTGGGCTTCTCCTTGGAGCTGCAATCAAACATGAACAGAAATTCAATTCTCTAGCCGAAATTAAAAAAACGATTAAAAATAGAAAGAAAGAAAAAATAACGCGCAGAAATTCCAAATGGATCTGGCATACAAATCAGAGGCAGCTGAATCAATTGAACACAATTTCGAACCAGATCTGAATTTTCAACAACATAAAAATCAATAGCGAAGGAGATGACCAAAAGGAATATATTTTCGCTTACCTCATAAACCGAGACGGCGAAAAAATAACAGTCGAACGAAAGACTCCTGTGTTTTGACGAACCGGGAAGAAATGAATAAAGAGTGTAGGGGGAAAAGAGGGGATGCGGCAGTAACTGAGAGTGATTAGACTAATTTAGCTACACCACTGTTTATAATTGTGTATAAAAAGTTCGTTACAAATTGGGGAAAATTACTTTATATATCATATATTACTATATAATATTCTCTAAAATAAAATCATGGGCCAATTATTTCACTGAAATTCATATTTTTTCGTCTTCTTTATTCTAAAATCAAATTTGATATTTTTTCGATTAAATTTCATAAAATCAATTTTTTTCTTCATAAAAATCGACGTGACGTATTGATCACCGCCATGCATTGATCACCTACCCGGATGCATTGGCCACCGGGATCCATTAACCACCCCGATGCATTCACCGCCGCGATTCATTGGCTACCATGATGTATTGACCGCCGCGATCCATTGACAACCTTGATCGTGACATCTCATTGTAGTGATTTATGCAATGACGTCTCATCAGTAGCGATTTATGCAGCATGACTTCTTATTGTAGCGATCTATGCGGTGATGTCTTATCAGTATCGAATTATGCGATGACGTGTTATTGTAACGATTTATGCAGTGACGTGTTATTGTAACAATTTATGCACATACCTTTGGTTGTAAAAATATGCATTTAAACCAAAAAAAAAAACAAAAAAATACAGTTATTTTACAAAGTTATCGAAAATTTAAACCAACACTAATCAAATGAACCAACATCAATCAAATATTTAAAGATAACAAAGAAATAAAGTTACTTTACAAAGTTATCAAATGTGTGTATCAAGTTGTATATGCGGTGATATCAATATCATTGCATCAGTTATCTAATTATAAATACGAAATATCAATGTCACGCTTCGTACATCAATGTCGCCGCAAAAGTCATCAATGTCCCTCGCATCGTACATCAATGCACCGCATAAGTCGTCAATGTCACTGCATAAAACCTAACAACCGCATCGATCGCTACTTCGCTCTTGTTTTGCATTTCTCCAAATGTGGAGCTTTTAATGTGGATAGAAGTACAAGTTTGGTGAAACTACAAAGACTCTTCACTATGACTCTTGTAATGGCCACTCGTTGTTTGTGCCCTCCTGATAATTGGATTCATTGTGGAATCCCTCAATTCTTTAACACGATCTTGAATCATTTGACGATCTTGTTTAGCTTAATGTCCCTGCATCATTCATCAATGTCACTGCATAAGTCATCAATGTACTTGTATCAGACATCAATGTCACTGCATAAGTCATCAATGTCAATGCTTCAGACATCAATGTCACTGCATAAGTCATCAATGTCACTGCATCTAAAATAAAATAAAAAATTCTTCCAGCGCTTCATTTTTTTTTCCTGCGCTTCATCTTTTTTTTTTTCTTCCTTCCTTTTTCTTCTTTATCCACTTGAAATAGGGATGGCAATGGGTCGGGTAGGGGACGGGTTTAGCTCCACCCGACCCTTACCCACTCCTAAATTTTTTTACCCATACCCGACCCATACCCGAACGGGTATAAATAAAATCCCCCCATACCCACCCCCAACGGGTAACGGGTAGTAGGTACGGGTACATGAACATGTATAAATAATTTTTTTAAGTACAAAATGAATTTGATTTTAAGTACAAGTTAAGACATTTTGCAAATGAATGTCCTATTAGGAACTAATGTTTTTTAGTTTTTTTATCGGTTCTTTTCTACTAACAACGTTAGGTTTAGTTCTTTTCTAATTTCTACTAACCTCAAAGAAAAAGCAACGGGTAGGGTAGGGTACGGGTCGGGGAATGGGTCGGGGACGGGTAGGGTAGGGTTTTATGCTTATACCCGATACCCGACCCGATACCCGAACGGGTATAGAAATTTTACCCATACCCGACCCATTACCCGAATGGGTAGTTGAAAATCATACCCGAACGGGTAGGGTAACGGGTAGGGCAGGGTCGGGTTGGGCGAGATTGCCATCCCTAACTTGAAATTAGAATGTCCTTATAACTAAATAATATTTCGGAGTGTCCTAAATGATCATTAATTCTCTAACGACGGCCTTATAACTAATTTGCACTAAAATCATATACTCCCTCCGTTTTTTTTTATCTGTCACATTTCACAATTTATTTTTTTTCTATTTATCTGTCATTGTACATTTCTAATGCATCATTTATTACTTTTTCTTCCTTTAACAATAAAATATTTACATCTCCAATAAAAAATATACATTTGCAATACTAAAAACACATTTACCAACAAGTATTTACATCTCCGATAAAAAAATACATTTTCAACACACTATTTTTGAGACATATTAATTATTTTTTTAATCTGTATGAATCTTCTCTCTCTGACATATATAAAAAAACGGAGGGAGTATTATAGTAGTATATCTTTCGGCACCATCACAGGAGAATGGAGGGTCTTTTCACGTCTATATTGTATACTTTGTCCGAATTTGAGTTAAGAATTATTTTTAAGGAGAGTTAGGGATAAAGACAGTATTTGGAATATTTTTGAATAACCCGGCAACCACACATTTTTTTTTATAAGAGAAGGATAACTTTTATATTTTTTTAGTCTGAAAGACAAAACCAAAAAAATTTTAAAAAAAATACGCGCGCCTACTGCTCGAAACTTTTTTTTGCTTTTTTTTTTTCTCTTTCTTCCATGATTTTTAAACGCTCGTATCTTTTGATCTAGATCACCAAACGTGATGAAAATTGCACAGATTTTTTTTATTTTTTTATTCTCTTCATTTTGAGACTTGGTTCGATATAATTACATCGGTTTTCGTAAAATTCAATGTCCAAATTCACTCAGTGAATCCCGAAAATCAGTGAATTTTGAACAATAGTGAATTTCGACAGAGAATTTTCTGAAACCACCTCGGAATATGTTGAATGTGGTTTCAAAATAAAGAGCATGAAAAAATAAAAAATTTGGTGAAAGAATTTTTAAATTTGGAGTTGTAGATTGAAATATATGAGTGTTTAAAAAAGATGGATAAGAGAGAAAGTGTGTTGGTTTTTTTAGGGGGTATGACGTCAGAAAAATAAAAATAAAAAAAATAAATAGTTTTGTCATTTATTTGAAAAGTTTAAAAAACTTGTTCTTCTCCTTAATTGATGAAATATTGGTGTCATTCTCTCTCATTACCCAATATCTTTATCCCGATTAAATTAGAGTCAAGATGCTGACATTTTCTAGACTTTTTTCAAAACAAAAAAAAATCTCGACTCAATATCGGTTAGGAAGCACAATTAATACTTAGTGAAATTCGGTCGGTAAACTAATCACCATTCAGCCTAAAATTGAGTCAGAAAACACAATTGATATTTTCTAACTAATGTTCGGTTAGAGCACTTGCAGTCGATACTGTAAATTCTTTAAAAACTATATTTTAGAGATTTCAATAGGAAAAAAAATAATGAAGTAGATACGCTATATATTATTGTAAAATACTAATTCTGTAAAATTTCTTTTACATCTATAGTATTTTTGCAGAATTCGTAAATTTTCCTTTATATCTACTTAATTGTGTAAAATAGAAATTCTAAGATATTTCATCTTGGATAGAGATTCTTTTTTTTAAATGATCCTTTATTAATCAAATAGGTCCAAAACGACCAAAGAAGTACATATGAATTTCAACACCAAAATTGGTAACTATGGAGAATCTAAAGACCAAGCTAAGAGCATTAGCATCAGATCCCGTATCCATGTCCCTAAAAATACTATTAAAAACTATGGAGAATTAGGTACAAGGAAAGTTTTTGAAATATTTTTGAGTAACAGGACAGCCACCCACAAAAAAGAAAAGAAAAAAAAAAAAAAAAAAAAAAAAAAAAACTGACGCTGGGCTGGGAGTCTGGGACGCTGTTGCTGAATGGTTTTTTTTTTCTCTTTCCATTTTCAAACACTCATATTTTTTGATCTAGAGATCCAAACGCGATAAAAATTTCACTAAATTTTTTATTTTTTGATGCTCATCGTTTTGAGACTTGGTTCGATGTAATTACGTCGTTTTTCGTGAGATTCACTATCAAAATTCATTTAGTGAATCTTCCCAATGAATCCTGAAAATCAATGAATATCGACAGGGAATTTCGACAACGGATTTTCTGAAATCACGTCGGAATATATTGAACGTGGTCTCTAAATAAAGAGCATTAAAAAATAAAAAAATTGGTGAAAGAATTTAAAATTTTGGAGTTTTAGATTGAGAGATATGAGTGTTTCAAAAAGATAGATGAGAGAGAAAGTGTGTTGGTTTTTTTTTTAAATATGCGCCAGAAAATAAAAAATAAAAAAATTAGTTTTGTCATTTATGCAAAAGTTTCAAAAAGCTGTCATTCTCCCTAATTGATGAAATGTTTGTGTCATTCTCCCTCATTCCCCCTAAAATATATATATCCCTACTTTACAACAACTAAACTCAAAATATTCTACATCATCATCCCTATATCTATCCTTACAACATTTAAATATTTATTTTTAATTATAAACAACTATATCAAAAACACTTTTCAAATAACTTTTAAAACTCAAAATATTGAAAATGAATATTAAAAAAATGTGTAGAGGGTGCTACAGTGCATCCTTACATGTGGTGACACTGTTCATGAACCCTACTTTAGGGAAGGGATAGGGAGTCTGATGGAGTGAGTTTTTTGCTCTTTCCCTGATTTTTATCTCTGTTGTAGAGTTAAATGATCATTTAAGAAAGCTGATGCTAATGCAATCTTAGATCCATGGAACGTGTGACTCCACTAGAAACTGTAAAATCTTAGATTAGACCAAGCTAATCTTAGATAGAGATTCTGTAAACTAAAAAACATGTATTAAAAACTGTAAAATAAAGAATTCGTTAAGAGTATCTAATGCGGGTTATCTTAGTAAAGTAATCAACATCATACCTCAAATTGAAATCAGAATCAATTAATGAAAATTTAAATGGTAAAAGTGAAAATAAAAACATGATGTGAAAAGAATTTTATAAGGAAGAAGTGTTGGGTACACAAGTTTTTTTTTATTTTTAAAAACGATCTTTTATTTATGGCCAAAAGTGGAAATCCACATCTTACAAAGAAAGAAATGTCAAAGCATCAAAAAAGATACACAAAGGTCTACAATAAATCAAAATTCCATGCTAATTTGAGATTGCGAACTCGGGTTTCACTCTTTGCAAGCAACACATGGAGTGGGGGGGTGCACTTCTTGCACTCCATGGTGTATCTTGTTCCTCCAAAGCCATATGCTATAAATCATATCTCTATCCCCTGGATATGGCCTAGTGGTAAGCGGTTTGGGTGGTGTAATGCCAAGCTGGACCGAAAGCCGGAGGGTGGGATTCAAGTCCCGTAAAGGGCCGGCCCCTTTCGGTAAGCGGGTTATAACAGCAAGCCTCTTCCCCGAGCTGCTAGGTCCCATGAAGAAGAGTGATCCATTGGTCATTAGAGATGGACCTTTGACAAGGCTCCAGAGGAAGAGAATGAGAGAAGCCTTGAACACCTTGCTAAAAGAAATCCATGAAGAGTATGGGCAGCCCAAAAGGAGTGATGAAGCTTCAATATTATACATTCACTACGCTTTTAGGCTTAAGGAAAACGCCTAGTTTAATCAGTCTTTTTATTTTAGTTTTGTGTCAATAAAGGCTAGTTGGGTCTGAAGTGTGGTTTGGCGAAGCCCATCTAGTGGAGGCGTGTTTTTCATTTAGGTTTGTTTAGTTTTCATTAGTTTTCCGTCCCACATTGGAAGATGTGAACATTGAGTCAGTTTTTGTAGCCTATATATAGGCCAACACTATATCTTTTATGAGCAACATATATTTGAGTGAAATTTTATTATTCGATTAAGCTTGTCTTAATTGTGCACGTTTATGTGTGAGATTCTCTTGGGTTGGAGGATTGCCCCTTTGAGAACTTATCAGCGTAACCGAGCATTACGTTGTGGCGTTCCAACCGTAGTCTTAGATTAAGATACGGAGCATAGCTCTCATTGGTTACAATTCAGTTTCTTCCTGGGCAAACAAAAGATTTGATTCGTAAGGATCACATCAGTTGGTATCAAAGTTCGGTAACTGAAGGTAATCAAATATCCTTTTCCTTTAATTTCGCTTTTTTTTCTTATCTTACAAAAAAAAAACACGTCTTTCTTTTTTTCATTTCCTTTTCCGTTTTCTTCTTGTTCTTGGCCGAATCAAACCCTAGGTTTTCATAACCCTAACCCGAAACCTTCAAATTTTCTTCAAACCTTCAAACCTTCTTCCTCGCAGCCCGGATAATATTGCTACAATACACACAAACCCGTAGCAATCAACCTACCTAAGCCCTAAACATCCCCGGATAATAAGGTTGCAACACCCCCAAAATCGCAACCTTTCAACCCTAAACCCTATTTTCACACCAAATTTTGCACAAGAACTCTACGACACAACACAAGCGACAAAAACAAAAAAAATTCTTGCAGAATTTTCCCGCCAATTTACTCTTTTTTTATCACAAAAAAAATTTCGTAACACCAAATTTTGCACAAGAACTCTACGACACAACACAAGCTACAAAAGACAAAAAAATTGTTGCAGAATTTTCCCGCCATTTTACTCTTTTTTTATTAATTTTTAGGGATGCCTTTTGGACGATTACACAAACAACAACTTATACGCACATCAATTAAACGACTGACGAAACCAATAAGCACAAACTAGTGAGGGAGGTTATACAGTTGAAAAGTCAAAAGACGCGCGTGTGTATAGGAATTTCTATGCCAAAGCCACTGAATTCATTGATACTATTGAATCCAATCATGTTGTATTTTTTTTCTTATTTAAAGGTCCCATGATCCCTCCCCCTACACATGCATCCGGCCCCACACACTCACCAAAGGTGACTTGGCCGAGTGGCTCCCCTTCCCCTTTCCCCTCCCCTTCCCCTTGTTTAATGCTTGTAAGTGATCTCATCGGTTCTCTACCTAGTGTTGTGTGCTCTGTCTTGCAGGAGTTTGCTGATGTATTCCCCGAGGAGGAACCAAGTGGCTTGCCACCATTGCGAGGCGTGGAGCATCATATTGACCTCGTGCCGGGCTCTGTGTTGCCCAATCGTCCGGCTTATAGAGCCAACCCCGCGGAAACTTTAGAGATCAAAAAGCAAGTCGATGAGTTGCTAGCTAAAGGGAAAATTCAAGAATCTATGAGCCCTTGTGTTGTGCCAGTGTTAGTAGTGCCCAAGAAAGAAGGTGAATGGAGAATGTGCATGGACAGTCGTGCCATTAATCAAATCACGGTAAAGTATCGTTATCACATTCCTCGTTTAGATGACATGCTAGAAGAACTTAGAGGTGCTAAATTTTTTACTAAAATTGATCTTAAGAGTGGCTATCACCAAGTTCGAATTAGAGAGGGTGATGAATGGAAGACAGCTTTTAAAACCAAGTTTGGGTTATATGAGTGGTTGATCATGCCCTCTGGCTTGACTAATGCACCTAGTACTTTCATGCGTTTAATGAATGAGGTGCTTCGAGAGTTCATAAATAAATTTGTGGTAGTTTATTTTGATGATATTCTGATTTATAGCCACAATTTAGATGATCACCTAGTTCACCTACGTGCTGTTTTGTCTACACTTGGCAATGCTCAACTCTATGCTAATCTTAAAAAATGTTCCTTTTGTTTGGATAGAGTCGTTTTCTTGGTTTTGTGATAAGTGAACAGGGTGTTGAATTTGATAATGACAAGATTTAGGCTATTGAGGATTGGCCTACACCACAAACGGCGGCTGATGTGCGTAGTTTCCATGGCTTGGCGAGTTCTATAGGCGTTTTGTCAAGGATTTCAGCAGCATCGCAGCCCCTCTTAACGAGCTTGTGAAGAAGAATGTACCCTTCTATTGGGGTCCACGACAAAGGGAGTCTTTCGAAACTCTAAAAGCTCGTTTAATTTCAGCCCATATACTTGCACTTCCTGATTTTAATAAGCACTTTGAGATTGAATGTGATGCATCGGGTGTGGGTATTGGTGGTGTCTTAACTCAAGAGGGTAGACCTATTGCTTATTTTAGTGAGAAACTTAAGGGTGCCTCTTTGAATTATGCTACTTATGATAAGGAATTGTTTGCGTTAGTTAGAGCCCTTCAAACTTGGCGGCACTATTTACGTCCTCAAAAGTTTATCATACACACTGATCATGAATCACTTAAGTACTTGAAAGGGCAGGGTAAGTTAATTCCTCGGCATGTTCGTTGGGTTGAATTCATTGAGTCCTTTCCTTATATCATTAAGTATAATAAGGGTCAAGATAATGTGGTAGCTGATGCTTTATCTCGTAGACCTGGTTTAATTACCACTATGCAAACTAAATTCCTTGGTTTTGAGTTTATCAAGGATTTGTATGCTTCTGATGAGGATTTTCAGGATATTTGGCATAATACTGCTAATAAAACCGATGGTAGGTTCTTTCGACGCGAGGGTTTTTTGTATCGTGATCATGTTATTTGTATTCCTCGTTGTTCTATGCGTGACTTGTTGGTGCGTGAGGCACATAGTGGTGGTCTTATGGGTCATTTTGGCATTACTAAGACGCTTGATATGCTTAAGTCACATTTTTATTGGCCTCGTATGAAAGTTGATGTTGCTAAATATTGTGATGCTTGTATCACTTGTAAGGCTGCTAAATTTATGTCCAAATTTCATGGTTTGTATCAGCCCCTTCCCATTCCTACACAGCCTTGGACTGATTTATCTATAGATTTTGTGTTGGGCTTACCCCGTTCTAAGAGTGGTAAGGATTCTGTGTTTGTGGTGGTGGATAGGTTTTCTAAGATAGCACACTTTATTGCATGCTCTAAAACTAATGATGCTTCTTGTTTCTTAAGAAAGTTGTTAAATTGCATGGTGTGCCTAGAACCATTGTGAGTGATAGGGATTCCAAGTTTATTAGTCATTTTTGGAGATTTTTGTGGATGCGTTTAGGAACTAAGTTGTTTTATTCTACTGCATTTCATCCTCAAACTGATGGTCAAACTGAGGTTGTTAATCGTGTATTGGGTCAGTTGCTTCGTTGTCTTGTTCAGAAAAATATCAAGAATTGGGAAGCTTGTTTACCTTTCACTGAATTTGCTTATAATAGGTGTAAACATTCAGCTTCTAAATTTACTCCTTTTGAGATGATTTATGGTTTTAATCCAGAAACACATTTTACCTTGGCTCCTTTACCTGATGTTGCGCAGGTTAGCTTGGATGGTGAGCAGAAGGCCGCGCTTGTTCGTGAGCTACATAAGACTGCAAGGAAGAATGTGGAGGCAGCCACGATACGGTATGCTAAGCAAGCTAATAGGGGTCGCAAGGAAGTCATCTTTGAACCTGGCGATTATGTTTGGAAAGGCGAAGGACCGTTCCGAGTGCTCGAGAGGATCAACAACAATGTTTACAAGATTGACTTACCACCAGATTGGAATATTTCTCCTTCTATCAACGTGGCTGATTTAACACTTTTTTGATAATCCCTTTGATCTGAGGACAGATCCTTCCCAACCGGGAGGGAATGATGTGATATATGATGAGCATTATGATGAGGAGCCAGATTCATTAGCACCCATGAAGAAGAGTGATCCATTGGTCATTAGAGATGGACCTTTGACAAGGCTCCAGAGGAAGAGAATGAGAGAAGCCTTGAACACCTTGCTAAAAGAAATCCATGAAGAGTATGGGCAACCCAAAAGGAGTGATGAAGCTTCAATATTATACATTCACTATGCTTTTGGGCTTAAGGAAAACGCGTAGTTTAATCAGTCTTTTTATTTTAGTTTTGTGTCAATAAAGGCTAGTTGGGCCTGAAGTGTGGTTTGGCGAAGCCCATCTAGTGTGGTTTGTTTAGTTTTCATTAGTTTTCCGTCCCACATTGGAAGATGTGAACATTGAGTCAGTTTTTGTAGCCTATATATAGGCCAACACTATCTCTTTTATGAGCAACATATATTTGAGTGAAATTTTATTATTCGATTAAGCCTGTCTTAATTGTGCACGTTTATGTGTGAGATTCTCTTGGATTGGAGGATCGCCCCTTTGAGAACTTATCAGGGTAACCGAGCATTACGTTGTGGCGTTCCAACCGTAGTCTTAGATTAAGATACGGATCATAGCTCTCATTGGTTACAATTCAGTTTCTTCCTGGGCAAACAAATGATTTGATTCGTAAGGATCACATCACGAGGGGACCCTTCCGGTTAGGGTTTAACCGTTTTTTATAAATCATATCTCTAAACTGATAGGGCCACATACCTTTATTTCCATGGCCAGTAAGGTTCTTGTTGATCCAATCATGCACACTAGTATGTGAGAAGAACTCATTCCATTGTCGCCTAGACACAAGTTTTATAATGACAGTATGACTTGATGTTTTTCGACTAATAAAATTTATAGAAAATTATGTAAAAGGACACATTTTGAAATATTTTTAAGTAACATGACAGTCAAATATTTTTTATAGGGAGAAGGACAATTTCTATAATTTTTATACTCTAAAATACCAAAAAAAAAACAACAAAACAAAACAAAACAAAAAAAAAACAAGAAACAAAAAAAAAAAAAAAACAAGCAAACCACCCGCTAGCTATTTTTCTTTTTCTCTTTCCACCTTTATTTTCAAACACTCATATCTTTAGATCTAGATCTTCAAAGGTGATGAAAATTTCACTGAATTTTTTTTTCTTTTCATGCTCTTCGTTTTGAGATTTGATTTGATATCATTACATCGTTTTTCGTGAAATTCATCGTCGAAATTCACTCCGTGAATCTCGCCAGTGAATCCCGAAAAACAGTGAATTTCGTAAATTATGTCGGAATATGATGGATGAGATCTTTTTACGAAACTTGAAAACTTAAGAAATAATTTACGAAATTCACTATTATTTTCATCACGTTACGACATATTGAGACATCATCCATCATATTCCGACATAATTTACGAAATTATGTCGGAATATGATGGATTAAATTATGTCGGAATATGATGGATGAGGTCTCAATTTCGACAGTGAAAATCATTTTTAAATGCTTATATCTCTCAATCTCCAACTCCAAACTTGAAAATTCCTTCACCAAATTTTTTCTTTTTCATGCTCTTTATTGTGAGACCGCATCCACTATATTTCGACGTAATTTCCAAAAATCCACTGTCGAAATTCATTATTATTCGAGATACACTGTTTTTTGGGATTCGCTAGCGAGATTCATTGAGTGCATTTTGACAGTGAATCTCATGAAAAAAGATTTAATGAATCAAACCAAGTTTCAAAATGAAAAGCATGAATAAATAATTAAAAAAATTCGGTGAAATTTTAAACATGTATGGAGATCTAAATCAAATGATATGAATCCTACACATGCTTCAATATCACACTCAATCACTACCGCATTATCGTCCCATAAATAGGGGAAACCTCAATAGCGTCAAAGTATGACAATCCACACCGTGATGTCATGAAGACTCCGGTCTTAGGATAATTACACAACCGCCACATAGTGCGACACTTAATAAAGTAAGTGGGTCAATCTAACGTACGCATTCTCTAATACACATCTACGTACAGTCCAAGTGTCTCTACACTTCGATAGACAAGATTTATCCCTATCTTCAGAAGATAGAATACATCCAATATGTGCTAGTCTGATCGTACTATTAATGTGAAGTACGATCAGATGATTGGGGGGTCACGATGTGTTGCTAGATGCTATTTCGTGATCGTTAGGTACGAAGGGTATTTTAGTAAATGCACTTTATGTCTACGGCCAATATATTCGAAAGCCTATCGGGTCACACACATAAGAACGTCTAGCCGGATTAAAATACGGTTATAGTGATAACCAAAATAAGGAAAGTTTATCTCAACTATAAAGTGTTATAATGATTAAATTAATATGGTGGTATTTATTTATTATGAATAAATTAAATACAAGATATTAATTATGTTGATTAATTAAAGAATATTCCAGATGCCATTTAGTGGATATATGGGGCCAGACTTTCAAGTATACTAGATACATTTGGATTGTGCAATTTAATTAATGGTATTATCATATATTAATATTATATATTAATAGATTTATATACATGTGTATAAAATGATTTATGATAATATAATAAAGATAGTCAATATTAGATATTGACAATATCTTGGATTTATTTAATATGAGATATTAAATTAAATGAGATAAATCTAGAATATTTATTTTCCTTATTTTACTAGTAAAAAGGTTTTCTTTCTTCTTACTCCACACAAGAAGCTTTTCCCGTTGGGAATGGGACACATGGGGCGCACCACCCTCTATATAAGAGAGGGGTTGGCTAGCTCTTTTGTACATCACAATTCCAACAGTTCATAATTCATGTGAAAAACTGACAGCTTCTTAGAGAGAGTATTTAGAGAGAGAAAATGTCAGTCTAGCAACTGAGTTTTTCTAATAGCTATCCAAGGAGGATTACGGTGAGGTGCTTGTGTGGATATTGATAGAGGCCAGACACGTGAACGGCTTGCGCGCACGACTACTCTCCTTAGACGGTCAAAGCTTCGATCTTATAGATCAGTCAAGGTAATCACCGTTTACTACTTAACGTGTTTATTGTTTTAAACAAAGTCGATCTTGGGATCAGTAATCAATTTTTTAAATTCTGCTGCGTAAAACTAGTTGATTTCCTAACAATTTAAGTAACAAACATTTTAAAGTGAGTTGAGATCTCATCAACCATAAACACTATTATGATTTCTCTTTCACAATATGACACTAAGGACATTATCATATATACAATATCATAATTGGTTCGTTAAACAAACAAATATATAATAACAGAAAGTCATTTATTATATATACAAAAATAAAGAAATAGTATAAATGATCCGACCCGGTTGGATCCGGTCCAACCCGATTGGGTTTAAGACACTATTTCAACAGGACAGTGGCAGTTGGTGGTAAGGTGTTAGTGTCATGTAAGGTGGGTGGAATTACCGATGATGACATGGTGATAGTGGTGGTGGCAAGGGTTGGTGGTGAAGGCAGGGTTGGTTGTACGATGGGTTGTGGTGAACCCCTTATCTTTTTGCTATTTATATCGAGTACCTCTCTATCTTAATTGAGAATGATGTTCAAAGAAATAAGTGGAAATCATGTCATATGGTTAGAAGTGGCACTATGATCTTTCACTTGATGTTTGCTGATGACATCTTAAAATTCGCTAAAGCTAATAAGAAGGGCATTAACAACATTATGAAGGTCCTCAACAATTTTTGTGATGAAACGGGGTAAACTTTTAATCTTCAGAAGTATAAGATATAATTTAATGACAATATGGATAAAAAGATGGCTAGATTTATGATTAATAAAACGGGCATGTATAACTAGTGAATTGGGCATGTATTTATGAGTTCCTCTTAATACTGAGAGAATTACTAGTAAAACCTTTAACTTCCATATTGAGAGGGTCCAAAATAAGGTATCTAGATTGAGAGAAAAGCATTTACACCATGCTAGTAGGCTTACCCTGATACAATCTGTCAATTTTGCTTCATCCTCTAATGTAAGGCAAACTACTTGGCTTCCCTAGAAAATTTGTGATACAGTTGATACGTTTAACATAACTATCATGTGGAAAAGTAATCAGGAAAATAAAGGGATTCGTGTCCTTAATTGGAAAGAGTTTACTAAGCCTAAGAGTTCTAAGAACCAAAAAGAGTAGGGATAATTTGTAGAAATAGTATCCTAAACCCAATTGGGTTGTACCGGATCAGACCGGGTCGGATCATTTCTATTATTTCTTCATGTTTATATATATAATAAATGACTTTTCTGTTATTATATATTTGTTCGTTTAACGAACCAATTATGATATTATGTGTGTGTGTGTGTGTATATATATATATATATATATATATATATATATATAACGTCCTTAGTATTAAATCTGTGATAGATAAACCATGATGGTGATTATGGTTGATGAGATCTCAAATCACTTTAATTGGTTTGATACTTAAATGTCTCTAGTCGTATGTACTGTCAAACAGGACAATGGTAGTACGATTAGTGTGGAAATACTATGGTTAATATTACATTATTATTACACTCATAACATGTTACAATGTAACGTGTTACTTTCTATCAAGGGACATATTAATTGCATTGAATAAACAATTAATATGTCCTAATAGTCATAAAGTAACTATCCTTTGTCCTATTATATAATAGCATTGACATAGCCGACTCTAGCATTTATTGTAGCCGGCTCTAGTTACTTTTACTTTACTAGCTAGGATCCTCTCTTGTAAGGATCCTCTCTTGTATCTATTTATACTCATTCTTTCAACATGAATAAATAAGTTGGAGTTTACTCAAGTATTATTACTTTCTCAAACTCTCTTCATGGTAGCGAGCCTTAAACTCCCGAAATCCGTTGCAAACTCTCGGCACCCCGCTCGAATCAAGAATGTCTTCACTATCGAAGCTTCCTCACCTTCGCTTGAGTCCCGGTCCCTCGACGGACCAGGGTCACCGAATCTTCATCTTATACTAATCATAGACTTGATGGCAACAACTATTTGCTATGGTCAAGATCTATGAAAATGTACATCTCCGGACAAGGTAAGATGGGATACCCGTCCGGCTCTAAACTCGACCTGCCGAAGACGAAGGCGAAGACGAATCCGCCTCGGCGGCTTTGCACTCAAACCTTAGATAATATCATGTTATGGCATTATAGACTAGGACATCCAAGTTTTGGTTATTTGAAGTCTCGTAATTCTGAATTATTTAAAGGATGTAATGTCAATGATCTTCAATGTGATATTTGTCAATTTGCCAAACTTACCAAATCTGTGTATGCCAAACTACCTTATTTGCCTTCCACACCTTTCACTTTAATTCACGGTGATGTATGGGGACCTTCAAGGGTAAAAAGTATAACGGGAAAAAGGTGGTTTGTCACTTTCATTGATGATCATACCAGGAACACATGGGTTTTTTTTAATGAAGGATAAATCGAAGTTGGACCAGCTTTTTCGGAATTCTACAACATGATCTCTACTCAATTTGACACTAAGATCAAGATCTTAAAGACTCGATAATGCTCTTGAATACTATGAGTCTAACCTCGGTAATTTCTTGATGAATAAGGGGATTGTCCATATCGGCGGTTGTGTGGAAACACCTCAACAAAATGGGGTTGCTTTGAGAAAGAACGGGCACCTACCGGAGATGGCTCGATCAATCATGTTCACTACCCATGTCCCAAAGTATATGTGGGGTGAAGCTATATTAACTTGCCACATACTTAATCAACGGACTTCCCAAAGCGAGTGTTAGGCTTCAAAACTCCTATCCAAACCCTCCGACCACACACTCCTGCCCTCATCTTATTTCCCAATTACCACCAAAAATCTTTGGTTGTACTGTATTTTGTTTATATCCATGCCCAACACAGAAGCAAACTTGATCCCAAAGCTCACAAGTGCATTTTCCTAGGATATGCAAAGGACATGAAAGGTTACAAGTGTTACTCTCCTTCTGAAAAGAGATTTTACAATTCTATGGATGTAAAGTTCTTTGAAAGGACTCCCTACTACAGCAAGTCCACTGAGGCAGTCACTGATGGAAACCTGATTGAACTTGACCTAAATCCTTTCCCTCAGCAAACTCTTGAACCTCAGCACCCCACTGACTCTCAGCATCCTACTGATCCTCGGCAACCTCCCCGAACCGAGTCTGCGACCCGAGCCCGCCGAACCGGAGACTGCGACACTCGGCAACCTGCGAGTCACGGCGAGACCGAACCTCGGCACCCCACGACTCTCGGCGGCTGGCGACGTTGATGACGGACCTATTGCTATCGGGAAGGGAAAGAGATCTTGCACTACGATCACTCTATTCATAATTATCTATCCTATGATCGGTTATCACTGTTTTTGCCATGTTTACACGGGACTTGGATTCTCACTCTATTCCTAAGAATATACGGGAAGCTCTCCAACATGATAAGTGGAAGGCGGTATCAAAACGAAATGATCGCTCTCCTTGACAACCATACTTGGGATCTCACCACTCTCCCACACGGAAAGAAGACGATGGCGCAAATGGTCATTCACTATCAAGTACAATGCGATGGTACTATTGACAAATACAAAGCTAGGCTGGTTGCAAGGGGATTCACTCAAACATATGGCCTTGACTACAAGGAAACCTTTGCACCCAATGGCAAAACTAAACACCGTCGAGTGCGATCTCAATTGTTTGTCCAACTTGATCGGCCTCTACACCAATTGGATATCAAGAATGCTTTCCTAAATGGTGACCTTGCGAGGAAGTCTATATGAATGTGCCTCCCGGTTTTTCCAACACTCACACTCAAGGGAAAGTTTGCAAATTGAGGAAATCTCTATATGGCCTAAAGCGGTCCCCAGAGCCTGGTTTGGCAAACTCACTACTTGTGGTTAAAGCCGCTGGATACCATCAATGCAACTCGGATCACACAATGTTTATCAAAACAACAAACCGAGAAAAGGTCCATTCTTATTGTCTACATGTGGATGATATCATCCTTACTTGGTGATGACCTGTTTGAGATCCAACACTTGAAGACCTGTTTGGCAAGAGTATTTCAAGTTAAAGATTTGGGCTACCTCAAGTACTTTCTTGGTATGGAAATAGCTAGGAACAACCGGGGTATATCGTTTCACGGAGGAAGTATGTCTTGGACTGCTTTGAAGGAAAGCGGCATCTTTGGGATGCAAACTGCTTGTATCCCCGGTAGACCCCGTAATACCTGTTTGCATGGTGACATTCTTCGTCGAAAGGATCAATATCAAAGACTTGTAGGGAAACTCATTTATCCGTCCCATACAAGACCCGATATTGCATATGGCGTCGATCCAGGTTAGCCGATTCATGCATTGCCCTACCGAGCAACATTGGGATGCTTCGTGAACGGATACCGAGGTACACCGAAGTCCACTCTGGCCGGGGCTTACATTTCACCAAGTCTCCGATAGATCAATCAAGGTCTACACCGATGCTTGATTGGGGTGGATGTCACATTGACGAAGAAGATACCACGAGTATTGCTCGTATGTATGGGGAAACCTAGTTACTTGGAGAAGCAAGAAACGACCCTCTTGTGTCAAGAAGCGATCTTGAAAGCCGAACTCGGGGCACTTGTACTTGGCATTTGTGAAGCTCGTGGCTAAAAAGGGTACTCACCGAACTTCGGCAACCTCTTCGACAACCTATCACACTCTGTTTGTGACAATAATTCACCTTATGCATGGCGGAGGATCCGATCCATCATGATAAAACCAAACATGTGGACATTGACGGACACTTCCTAAAGGAGAAGATTGATGCCAAGATTATTCAACTCCGGTATGTTCCCTCGGCGGATCGAATGCGATATTCTCACCAAGGCCATACCACCACTTATGTTCGGCGGATTGAGTAGCAAACTTGGTTTGTATAAACATATACAACCCGGTTTGAGGGGGTGTGGAAATACTATGGTTAATATTACATTATTATTACACTCATAACATGTTACAATGTAACGTGTTACTTTCTATCAAGGGACATATTAATTGCATTGAATAAACAATTAATATGTCCTAATAGTCATAAAGTAACTATCCTTTGTCCTATTATGTAATAGCATTGACATAGCCGACTCTAGCATTTATTGTAGCCGGCTCTAGTTACTTTTACTTTACTAGCTAGGATCCTCTCTTGTAAGGATCCTCTCTTGTATCTATTTATACTCATTCTTTCAACATGAATAAATAAGTTGGAGTTTACTCAAGTATTATTACTTTCTCAAACTCTCTTCAATTAGTTAGCACGTATTGGATGTCTGTGAAGATAGGGATATATATCGTCTATCGAAGTGTAGAGAGAGTTGGACTGTACGTGGACGTGTATTAGAGAATGCGTACGTTAGACTGACCCACTTACTTTATTAAGTGTCGCACTATGTGGCGGTTGTGTAATTATCCAAGACCGGAGTCTTCATGACATCACGGTGTGGATTGTCATACTTTGACACTATTGAGGTTTCCCTAGCCATGGGGCGATCATGCGGTAATGATTGGGCGTGATACTGAAGCATGCGTAGGATTCATGTAGTTCGTCCGGAAATCGCATATCCTATGAATATGATCAGTAAATATCCGAAAGGGCCTTCTTATGAGGAATGTCTAACTCTCGTGAATCTTTACAAATTGGGGGTAAATGAGTTACTTCGAGAGAGAATGATATCCAGATTATAAGATACGGTCGTTAATGTATTGTCACTCCTGATACGATCGTATGGATATTATTACAGCGATGAGATTATATTTGCACGGTAACCGTTTCACATGAAAGGTAGTAGTCATTGCATTTGACTCTTCCGATAATTAGAGGTCATGGCGTGTTGCTAGATGCTATCCATGATCGTTAGGTATGAAAAGCATTTTGGTAAATGCACTTTGTGCCTACGGCCAACATATTCGGAAGCCTATCGGGTCACATACATAAGAACATCTAGCCGGATTAAAATGCAGTTATAGTGATAACCGAATAAGGAAATCTTTTATCTCGACTATAAAGTGTTATAGTTGTTGGATCAATATAGGCGCAAACACACTCTAGAGGAGGGTGAATAGAGTGTGAGTGAATTTATAACTCTTTTCAAACTTAACACAAGTACTAGTAATTAAGTACGGAAGTTCACTTAATAAACTATTCGCTTGTGTTATATAAACCTATGTGATCAACGGGATTAATTTATTGTGATAAAAACACTTAGAACGAATGCAAAAAGAACAAAAACAGATTTGACAATATGATCAAGTATTTATGGTAACTGATTAAAAAAAAAAACTACTAACTAGTCAATTTGATTAGACCCGAAATGCAGGCTGATTTAATCTAAAGATCAGAACTCAGCTTATATGTCAAAAATAGTTGCAGACAAATAAAGTTAATTACAACTAAGAGCTTATAGTGACGGTTTGAATATGCATCACTAATAATTTCCAAAACAGGGATAATGAAGCAAGTATTAAAACAGAATTAGTCAAACAGAATAATGACTTTGCAAATTGAAGTGATTAAGGAAAAAACAACTTGATATATAGATAGTATCAAACAGTTCAAGTCAAAAAGTTTCAGATATTTTAGAACCAAGTATTACACTTGCTTGAAACTTGCATATGTACTAATACAAATATATCAAGAATAGTTCAAACTTAGTTACACCAGATTGGATCAGCAAGGTTCAATAGCAGATACAGCAGTGTAAAAATATTCAGTCTAGTAATACACACAGATTAGGAGCTAAACACTAGGCTGATCAGCAGATCACAAGGAGAGAAGGAAAACGGCAAGGTGAGGGCGCTCAACAGCCAAAAATATGTGCTACACATAGCATCTAGTGTTTTTGTTTGAGCACTTATCTTTGGTGTATTTCCTATCGTGATCTTGCTGAAACCATTGACTGAGTCTGTGAATTTGAGGTCTATAATTTCAAACAGACAAAGACTAGAGCCTTGATAGTTTTAACCTTTGGTTTTAACTATCATTTCTGAGAATCAACTGAGTGATCAGCCTTAGGTTGATCAGCTCTGTGAATGTGTTTTTCAATCTGTTGAACTGTATTTTGTTGTACCTATTTTGTCTTGGATCGTAATTTAGACATTCGGTATTAGTTCTTGTGCTACCAGTCATTAATCTGAACTTGAACGCTTGAATAATATATTATGTATTAAGTTTCAGTTATTGTATCTCTACTTTGCTGTATCCCTGTATTTGAGCAATTTAATCTTATAAATTGTGTGACACTGTGTTGTATCAAAGTGCCTAATTAAACCTGTTCTGCTTTACAGCTCCTGTTTTATATATATATCAGCCTTTAGTGACATTTTTCTGGAAACGTCACTAGTACTCTTGCTGTGCAAATCCGTTAATTGAACTTTTTGTTCTAGTGCTGTGAAGATGAATTTAATATAACTTGCTTTTGATCAGTTGTGTTATCTTTTATATAACTTGCAATAGTATTTGTTTTTATCAAATTGCAACCTGTATCTTGTCATAAGTAATATTAGTTTTATTTGTCTTGATCTCATAAATTAAATCAGATCACTTTTGATCACTTGGGTTATACAATACAAGCGAATAATAAATTAAGTAAGTTTTCGCACTTAATTTATTAGTACTTGTGTTGTTTTCAAAAAGATTTTAAAAAATCACCCACACTCTATTCACCTCCCCCCCCCCTCCCCCTCTAGAATGTGTTTGCGCCCTATATCGATCCAACAATAGTGATAAATTAATATTGTGGTATTTGTTTATTATGAATAAGTATACAACAATATATTAATTATGTTGATTAATTCGTAACACGATTATATTGCCTTGCTTACTAAAGTTGGTGCTAACCTTATTCATTTGTCTAACTCTCCTCGGGGAGATGTGCTCTCTTCTCTTTATTTACTAATGGGCACATTATGAATATTAACATACAAAATACCGACTCTCCTTCTTGAAAGAGATTATTAGAGCATTCTTAAAGATCAAAGACATGTTTGGGTGGAGGACAAATGTTTGATATTTGGTTAGGTTCAGGTTCTCTGGACAGCATTCTAAAAAGCCATATTTGCTTAAGTGATTTCAATAAAACTGTTAGTGGTATTGTTGTTAATGGAACTTGGGATCTCTTTGATGTATCTACTCATATTCCTGATATATATGTTAGAGAAATCGTAGGCAAATCCTTATCTTATTTTGCTAATATGGTGGATTGCAGGATTTGGCCTAGACATATTTCTGGAAGGTATAATGTGAAGATAAGTTATCTCTATCTCTTATTTGAGGAGATTGTTATTGATAAGCCTACTTTGAATTGGGAGAAACTTTGGAGGGCTAAGGCTCTTTATGAAATAAAGTTCTTTATATATTTTTCCTGTCACAATAGGTTTCTCACTAATAAACTCAGATTTTGAAGGAGAATGACTGATTGTAGACTTTGTGAGAGGTGCAAGCTTCATTATGAAGTCATGATCATTTCTTCAGAAAGTGCCCTTTGGCTGACAAAATTTGGAAGGCAAATGACTGCCTTAAGCAATTTGTGGATGATAGTCTTGATTGCACGGAGAGGTTAGATTCTAATATTGTTGATAGCATTGTTATTAAAAATGAGCGGTTTGTTGGTTATAGAAACACTTTTTTTTTTTTCACTATCTCGCACATTTGGAAGGATATGAATGCCTTTATCTTTGATAGGAAAAAAAAACACATGTATTGAGTCCGTCAAGTCCATTTATAATGTGCACATGAATATATTAATGTCTATTGTGCTAACTTGCTCTCTGTCAAACATAGGGAAATTCAATGGATTGTTTGGAATCCCCCACCGGATGGCTGGATCGAGTTGAATATTGATGCTAGTGTGATCAATCCTGATAGTGATGAGAAATGTGATATTGCTATAAGAGTGGTCTTTAAAGGTGTTGACGGAATTTGGGCCAGAGGCTTTATGGGTGCTATGGGCAAAAACACTATCTACATTGAGGAATTAATGGTTATTATGGATGCTATGAGGCTTGCGATGAGTACATTGTCCCTGCTCAGTGGATTGATTCTCTAGCCGCTGATTTGGCCATCAACAACAGAAGCAAAAGTGAAGACAATCTGACCATTATTCAAGATATCATCACTATAAAGGATGGAAGTTGGGATGTTAGGATATCTTTCAAGCAAAGGAAACTAGTAAGACTACTGATCATCTTGCTAGACTGGGTCATGATATTGGTGTCACTAATATAAAAAATAGGAAAATGTTAAAAATGACAACTTATGTATAATATTTGGAATTTAATCCAGTGATATTGTATTCATGTTATTTAAGACAAATAGTATTGTCACTGGACCATTATACATTTTATTTTCATTTTCCCCCATTTTGTGGTAACTGAATTTATTTATTTAAAATTTTTTTTTTGGAATAAATTGCATTAACTACTCCTTTAAAAAAAATTGCATTTGTCAACTGCAAAGCTATTCATCGCATGCTTGTAGTTATTTGGGTAATCCAATAAATAAGGGTAATTTAGGGAATGAAGTTGTGTTTTGTCCTTATTGCCAAATTATTTTTTTCCTTTGTCCTTTTTGCTATTTTTCTCTTCTATTGTGTCCATTATTCCCACTATCCCATAAAAAAAATGCCCAATTATTTAAAAGGATTGATTTTCAACTTATTAGGGGTAATAGGACACTCCGAAATCTTATTTAGTTATAAGAACATTCTAATTTTAAGAAGAAAACTTATTTAGTTATAAGGACATTATAATTTCAAGTGGATAAAGAGGAAGAAGGAAAAAAAAAGAAGCGTTCAAAGTAAAAATAAAAAAAGAAAAGAAAAAAAGAAAAAAAAAAACTTACTGAACGTGATGAACTTCCTAGGGGAAAAAAAAATAAAAAAATACTAAGTAAGATGAACTTCCTAGGTAAAAAACAAATCTTGGCATCTTCTTACCATGTTCACATTCAGCCGTGGCTTCTTTGAAAGGGATAGAAGATAAGAAGCCAGACGAAAAAAATGAAAAATTAATTGAATGTGAGGGAGGGGGAGGGGGAGGGGGGGTTAAGACTCCAATTTACATGCCTCTGTGCAAAAGGGGCAAACAAATTGTCATTTTCAGCATCTTTTCATCTCTTTGCAAATAGTATATATCTCCACCTACCATTCATTCTTCTACTGTATTCTCAACTCTCTCTAAACTCAGATCATTAATTTCAATATCAAATGTGTGTATCAAATTTGTATATGCGGTGACATCAATATCATTGCATCAGTTATCTAATTGTAAATACAGTCATCAATGTCACTGCTTCAGACATCAATTTCACCGCATGTATCAATCGTCCCCGCATCGTAAATCAATGTCATTGCATAAGTCGTCATGTCGTTTGCGTAAGTCGCCAATGTCCCCGCATCGACATCAATGTCCACCGCATTTAACCTAACAATCGTATCGATCGCCTTTCTGCTCTTGTTTTGCATTTCTCCAAATGTGGAGCTGTGGAGCTTTTAATATGGATTGAAGTACAAGTTTGGTGAAACTACAAAGACTCTTCACTATGACTTTCTTGTAATGACCACACGTTGTTTGTGCCTTCCCGATAATTGAATTCATTGTAGAATCCTCAATTCTTTAACACGATCTTGAATCATTTGACGATCTTGTTTAGCTTAATGTCCCCGCATCATTCATCAATGTCGCATCGTACATCAATCTCCGCATCGACATCAATGTCCCCGCATAAGTCATCAATGTCCTTGTATCGGATATCAATGTCACCGCATAAGTCATCAATGTCCCTGCATCAGACATCAATGTCACTGCATCAGACATCAAACCGTATCCTTTAGAATTTTGACGATCCGAGTTTTAGATCAAAATATATAACCTTTAGAAATATGGTGAATTTAAATAAATAAAAAAAACAAACAAACAAACATCAGCGCATTTTTTAGTATCATCATCTGGTTGCTTGCTAACACCCAACTTCTTAATTGCAGCCGTGCATCCATTTTTTAGAACACCATAGTATACTCTCCCATAGGATCCTTCTCCGATTAACGAATTGGTGCCAAAATTGTTTGTGACTTCCTTCAATTCATTGACTTGTGATTGCGGGAACAGATATAAAGGCTTTTGGGCTACTTTTACGATAGTATTTGAGAACTTTTGGATGCAGGATGAAATTCTCCATCATTTCTTCCTGCACAAAATAAGTTGGAAGGTGAATTAGTACACGAAAAAAAAAATTTGGCAGGAAGTGTAATTCACGCTTATTAGTCATTGGATTACCTTGTGCTTTACCCCTGTATCCACGGGGACGTCCACCAACATCTTCCATGTCATAGCTAGACCTGTAAACGAGCCGAACCCTACCGAACCCTGGCAGGGTTCGAGCTCGGCTCGGTGTGTTCGAACCTTAGGCTCGGCTCGGCTCGAAATGGCCGAGCCTTATATTTTCATTATCCGGCTCGGGTTCGGCCCGGTATTTGGGGAAAAAAGCTCGGCTTCTTGAGTATTTGCATGAGAAAGCAGATCCTCACATCATCCATCGTAATATCAAATCCAGCAATGTGATAGGTAAAAAAAAATGGTTACTTTAAAATAAAATAAAAAAACTAATAACCACTAAAAAAAAATGGTTACTTTAAAAAAAAAAAAAATAAAAAAGGACCAAGTTGAGAAAAAAAAAGACCAAGTTCTGCACCAAGGATTACGGCTACGTACGGCTATATATTTTAATATAAAAACGACATCACGTGTAGAACGAGGAGATGTATGATAAAGGATGAGTGGCCAACTACATCAACATGCAGTGTCATCATCTCATCTCTTCTCATTATTATTAGTTGCATTTTAGTTGCATTTGTTGTTGTGAAAATGGCCAAGGCGGACTCTACGAGGAAGAGGAAAAACCATTTGGTTAATTGGTCATACCCCTACCCCTTACCCCTAACCCCTACCCCTAACCCCTAGCCCCTAACCCCTACCCCTGGACATACCACCTATACCCGTACAGAGTCCGCATTTACTGAATCCCAAAAAATGCCTTCAGCCTTGACCGCTCCCTGTTTTCAAACATTTATTCTCAAAAAAACTCCATTATTATTATTCTACCATTCTTCATCTATTTCCTCTCTCACTCTCCGACCTCTCTCTTCCCGCATTTCCGCCACCTTTTCTTCCGCCGTGGTCGCTGCCACCTCGGCTGCAATGGGTGTTGTCGTTGAAGACAGTACCATGGACGCTGTCCAGAAACGCCTCATGTTCGAAGACGAGTCAGTAAAAAATTTCTTTCCTTTTTGTGTTTTTTTTTTTTGTTGTTGTTAATTTCATCAATCCGGTTCAATGACTTTAATTTCTTACGTTTTCTTAATGCTGGATTGTAATAGAGCTTGGCGTGTTTTGAAAAGCCTGTAGGATGAAAATCAAAAAGTTTCTGTTAAGCTATTCAGAATTTTATGTTGCGGTTTTCTTTTCCCATCTTCTGGATAATCAAGCTCAAGAGATGGTTTATACTAGTATTTCTGTCACTTGTATAAGCTGTTCTACTTAAGTTGAATGATTTTGATTGCATATTTGCATGCAGTGCCTTTTGAAGCAGGTTTGTATCTGACGAGTTTAAACTGCTTGACATCTTTTGGATCGTTGATGTTTGCCTGTTTGGCTTTTGATTTAGCTTTAAAATTCGATTCTTTTTCGCAACTCAGGAAATTTAGGATTTTCGGCAGCTGATCTTTGCCTTTTTGCGCCAAAATAATTTGATTTACGATTGGATTCAAATACGGAGATGGTAGTTGCAACATCAGCGTTTATTTTTACTTTGATTTGTAACTTTTCCCGAAAAAGTTTAACCTTATATTTTGTTAGGTTGTATAGCTCCATTTTTGGTGGACATAAACCTAAGAAGAAAAAACTGATGATGTAACAAATTCATAAGCATTCTGATTATTTATGATTCTGGCTGAAACGTATGATTGTGGACTAATTTGCCTTGCTGCTCCTCTTCTTTTCATTATGCCCTATCTGTTGTAATATAAATTTAGGCATGTTGTAATATAAACAAAAAAAAAAAAAAAAAAAAAAAAAAAAACAGCCTGCCTTGTGATGTAATGTGTCATATCTTAATGTTACAGATGCATCTTGGTTGATGAGAATGATAAAGTAGTTGGGCACGATTCCAAGTACAATTGTAAGTTAAAATTTCCTTCTACTTATCATAATACTTTCTTGATTTCACTGTTTTTGAATTTTTTTCTTCTTCTCATTGCAGTTTTTTGATGGTTATTGTAGGACTGACTAGTGTTTCTTTTTTCCACCTACCATTTTTGTTGAATTACTATCTCTCCCAAGAGCTTAAGCTGTTGCGGAGATACATAGTTTACATATTAAAATTTTTTGGAAGGTTTCTTTCCTATATCAGTCATCTTATGTATGATGTTTTTGTCTGTGGCTTTAACAGCTGAATCGGATAAGAAGGCGTAGTAGCGTCTTTTTTGTTTTCTTCCATTTATCCAACTTATCCTCCTTGTCTTGTTGGAAGCGATGACTTGTTAAAATATGCAGTTACCTGGACCATACATGGTAGTAGCATTTCTCTAGTAGATTCTGATAAACTAAACCGATGTCCTTGTTTCTAATGTCATTCAAGTCCAATGTCTTTTCTTAGTGAACGTTATGTCCAACTTACTCTATCACACGCCCTTTTCTCTGTATTGATTTTCCAAATGTTGTACATTGTCCATCTGTTTATGTGAACGTGATGCAATATGTTTCTTAGGTCAGCATATATTTGCTGAGCTCTGGTAGCTAGACAAATATATCTTTCATGATTTATTATGTTTGAAACCGGGATGAAGGGTTCATAATGAGAAATGATGTGGCCACAACATGTGTCACAACACACTTTTATACCGTTGAGTATGATGTAAAACCTAGTGATTGAATTGGGTCCCACAGTGTAAAGTGTGTTGCGACAATATTTATGGCTCTAGCATTACTTATTCATAATATACAGAACGTTGGGAAACTACTATGCACAGCTACTCCTATTTGATAGCGTCCAGTATCTTATACTCATCCGAAACGGATATGTACCGCATACTTAATGCACGCATGGGGCTAGTTTACTATGTTTTTAAAAGTTGGATATGAGAACCTGATATTCATATTAAAATGAAGAAAAACCGCTATGAATCGTTCTATTTTATCATATTTAATATTTATACTTTGGTATTCATAGTTAGTCCCTATATTCATAACTTGATGAACAGTTTAGTCCCTATATTTCCAATATTTAAGTGTTATCCCTTCTACCCGGTATCATATATTCTTTAAAAAAATTGCATCCATGTATCCCATACCCATGTATCTCTACCCGCATATCACTAAAAAAATTCTGGCATGGGAGTTTGCTATTCCCTATTTTTAAATGCACTTATAGGCAATTCCAAGGATTTATTGAGTCCCTGTTTTTAAATTGAAGTTATAGGTAGGCAATACCGTCCTAGTAAAAATGTGAATCGGAAGGAGCATGGATTTTCTTCTTCTGTCGTAGTTGGGTTTACCGGCTAAGATGTTCCTACCCTGTCAGGAGCTTTGTCATATTTGTGGATACCAAAGCCAAGAGCATAAGCCATCCTGTTTCCCTTCCTCAGAGTATGTCCTAATTTGACTTCCCAATTTCGACTGGAAAGCTACATTCTTCCACAATCTGCATTGCTAGCTCAGCTCTTGTTTTGGATTTTAGATTAAATGATCTGCTGTTTATGAATATGACTCCACCTCAATCATTTTGTAACCATTTTCATAGGCAAGCCAAAGTCCTTCCTTTATAGCCACTTGTTCAGCAACTAAGATATTGTTTCTTCCTACATTCATGTAGATGAATTTGGTGTTGAATGGCTTACCGTAATCTTATGAAACATTGTTATTGAAAGCAAGCATACCCAATGCCTTCACTGATTATTTGTAAATAATGATAACTCAAAGGCATACAATGATTGTTGGCGAAAGACCAATAGCTTTTGCTCAACTGCATAAGGACGTTAAGGTCCAATGCACTCATCCATTCATTGCTTTAGCTCTGGCAATATTTAGATTTGGAATATATATACCTCAGAATGTAGTATCCAAAAAATGCAGTCCTGGAAAGGTTCACACATAGAGTGAATATGGATAGCGTTAAAATACATATGAGCCTATCTAAAGAAATGCCTTAAATACACTTCTCCTTTATAGCTTAAACTTTTGGGAGAGTCGGTAATCTATAATGCTATTAATCCTGGGATGAAACCTCACATAGCCCATCTATTTAAAAAAGAATTATTACTATTGTTCTGTCAAAAAAAAAAAAAAAAAAAACTTTTACTATTGCTGCCACTCAGATGCAGCATGTCTTGTCTTGTCTACTATTGTCTATGTGCTGGCAAACACACACGCTCAGGACGTGTTATATATATATATATATATAACCACTTCAGCTTCTGGGTCAACTGGTAATTTATGCGTTTGTCAAATATATTCCATCTCATTTCATTCGTCTGAACTGATGTTGAGTTACTTTTTGACTACAGGTCACTTGATGGAAAAGATTGAATCTGAAAATTTGCTGCATAGAGCCTTCAGCGTATTCTTGTTCAACTCAAAATACGAGTTACTTCTTCAGGTATGATTTGGAATTACTGCATGATACTATCTTGAGGGTTATGTCTTGTTATGTTTCAGCTTGCAGCACTTCTTGTCTCAAGGTATATAATCTTACTACTGGGAGCATTTACTATAGGGTTATAAATCCGAGGAATACATGTAATCCAGGGTCACATGTTTACATTTCTCACATTAGCCTTACTAAGAGGTAGCTTCTTAGGTAAAGGATCCCTATTACACTAGATCGTCAGATGGATGTTACCTGTATAAAAAGTCAAAATTATTAACCTTTTGTCTTTTTGTATGCATGTCAGATGATGTGGTGCAAAAGAAACCTTTAGTACAATAATTTCCCTACTTAAAGCCTTATTCTATATTAGATGCTCAGCTGAATGGCATTGAAAAGTGCATAGCTCAGGATGTTTGAACAACAAGAAGCATGGTTTTTGTATTTCCTTGGTTTTCTCTAGTTTGGGAGAAGAGTTATGATGCAACAGTATTGAAGGTTATACCAAGTGGAGGGATGTGATATATCCAGCTCACCCCAATGCGCTCCTACTATTGAAAGAGGACGAGTTGGATGTATTACATCCATGCACTTTATATTCCCCTTCCAATAACTATTGCACCATAATACTACCTCCGTTCCAAAATATAAGTCATCCTACGTGTTTTCACACAGACTAAGAAAATGGTTGAATGTCATAAATTTGATGGTTATTGTCTAAAATACCCCTTGACTATCATTAATTCAATAGTTGTTAAGTAATGAAAAGTGGTTGGATTTATAATAAATTAGGGGTAAGATAGAGAAAAGAGTGATAAATGTTGCATTGGTATTTAGTAATGTAGAATGACTTATATTGTGGGGCAAAACTAAAAGTGTAGGGTGACTTATATTTTGGGACGGAGGTAGTATTTGGTCTAGTTTGGTATGTTTTTCATTTATCTCCCGCATTTTTTGTGCTCTTGTTAAATTGTTATTTGATTCGTAAGCCCAAGCAATATAAGTTCTGATCTAACTTTTAGAGATTACATCTCCTAATTGGTAAGCATTTGCTATGTCTTTGTTTCCAGCAACGATCGGCTACAAAAGTGACCTTTCCGCTGGTCTGGACAAATACGTGTTGTAGTCATCCTTTATACAGAGAATCTGAGCTGATTGAAGAGAAATATCTAGGTAGGTAAACTGTATTAGTTTCGGAAATTGTATAAAACAGCATGAAGAATTCATCATTGTATTCTAATACCTGTTTCTTTAGGGGTGAGGAATGCTGCGCAAAGGAAACTGTTAGATGAACTAGGCATTCCTGCTGAGGACATCCCAGTTGATGACTTCATTCCATTGGGTCGTATACTGTATAAAGCTCCTTCCGATGGGAAATGGGGAGAACATGAACGTAAGCACTCTCTCTGGTATGCAGTCGTCTTAAAGCACTTTAATATGCAGGCATCTTAGAACACTTGGATCAGGTTTTTTAACAGATTCTCTATTTTACAGACATAAAAACCGCTTTCTTCTGTTTACGGAATTTCTATTTTAGGGTGAAAAGCATCAGATTCCCCACATCATATAATTTGGATATAAAGGATTCATATTTCGTGATCTTTGATATCGTGACACGTTTATGCAGTTGATTACCTGCTTTTCATTGTGCGGGATGTGAAGGTGAGCCCGAATCCCGATGAAGTAGCGGATGCTAAGTACGTGAATCGTGAGGAATTAAAAGAGCTGCTGAGAAAAGCAGATGCAGGGGAAGAAGGCTTAAAACTATCCCCTTGGTTTAGGCTAGTGGTTGACAACTTCTTGTTCAAGTGGTGGGATCATGTGGAGAAGGGGACCTTGTTAGAAGCTGCTGACATGAAAACTATCCATAAGTTGATTTAAACGCCATGCAGAACATGCCTTGTTTAATGTTGTTTGCAAGTAATAATTTGGCCAATTTTCTGCCTCTGTGTTATATATATATATATATATATATATATCGTATCTTAAGACCAGAAGAAGAAGAAGAAAAAAGGGCTCTTATTGTGTGCTTGTAATATGGATTATTTTGTGATAATTTGTAGACGCAAACATGTGTTAGTACTTTCATCATTCGGAGAAATAAAGGTGCGTTTGCAAATTAATTAATTGTAGTTATTTATATGATATATCCTTACACAGTTTAGAAAAAAATTCCCAGTAAACAATCTCTTCTTGTCGCCGGATCTTTCATTCCTCCAACTCATCTCAACCTCCGTTTTCATGAGACACCGCCGTATCCCATGGTGAAAATCCTATTTGTTTTGCCAAAAACTCTTCCAATCCAACTGAAAGTTCATGACTTGTTTCCGATCCAACATAAATCTTTGGAGGATAAGAGGTGGTAATTCCGGCGGCGAGAATCAAGATACCAACAATAAACAGTATAAAAAATCAGAATTAGGCTCATTGAGCAGCATCAATGATGATGAAGATCTCTTGATTTCACCTCAAGACTATGTCCCTATAATTTCGCAGGATGAAAAATCGCCTGAGGAAACTCTTGGAGATTATTCCGACGAGATTGTTCGTGATTGCCCAAGAACTGATGGATTCACCCAAATCAGTTTCTTCCCCAACATGTTCTGTGCCAAGACTCTAGTACAACAACCCCATTATCCCTCGGTTTTGGGAGTCATCCATGGTTGAGGAGCTTTTGTTTTGTCTGCCGCTCTGTTCTTTTGGTTTTGATTCTTTTCCCTCCTATTTTTTTGCCTGGAGATTTGGTTCTTTTGTACAGTGTTTACAAGGCAAGCTGAATAAAATGATGTTTCATACATGTATTGAGGATGTAAATTGCATTTAGCTGAATAAAATGATTCTGAATCAGTCACTACCACTACCTCCATTGATGGAGATTGCAAATCCAAGCGGAACGTTGCCGCCGATGTATATGGGATGTCTTTTGTTAGAACAATCTTTAACCAATATATGCTTTATACCATGGCATTCCTTAATTGTTGTCAAAACAAGGGATGAGCTAGCTTCTGAATTGTTTATGCCTTAAATCGAATATTAGTGTTGCTTGGCTCTCCTTTTTATCACTTTAATTGAAGTTGTCAATGAACGAGGGCGGGGTTGGTGAATTTTGTCTACATCCTTATCGGGTTCGAAATCGCTATTTTGGCCCCAAGAATCCTGGTTGAAAACCCAGTAGCAGGTTTCCCTCTTCTTCCATTAGTGACAAGAATAGGACTCATTGGATAAATATTGATCAAAAATGGAAGAAAGTGAAGCCTTTACAACGGGCTTCGGGCCGGATGCTTGGTGCTTGTTTTGTAACGCCGGAAGGCATGGTATCATGGGCACAAACAGTTGATGAAAAAAAGGGCTCAAGGGAGTGGCTCCAAGAATTTGAGCCGCATCATTATTAATTGTTGGCGCCGGCGTCGATGATGCATGGCTCACACTCTTGGCAAGGATAGTCGCCGGCCGGGTACGTGTAATTGAATTGTTGGCAAGTACTGCTACAACCATGAGGATATGTCAAGGCGATTGAGTTGTGATTGGAAGATTGGGTGGAAGAAATTGATGCTCGAAAAGTGTTTTTTTTTTCCTAAAGAAAATCAACAAGTGTTTGGATATGCACTTTTAAAAATTGGAAGAAAAGAATTAATTTGTTGGAAGCATTAGATGTGTATTATAAAGCTAAGGAATTGGGCCATGTTGTAGTTTCGTACACGGTACGTAATGTCTTGCTTAATTTGTTGCAAGAAAAGAATGAGATCGATTGGCTTGGTGTTTTTATGCTTCATTGATCCGAAACGGGGTCCAAGCGAATCACTTCACTTGGTCTATTCTCTCAAGAATGCTTTGTAAAGATGGAAATTTTGAGAAAATTGCTTGGATATTGGACGGGGAATCCATAGCAACGTACTTGTACAATTTGCTTTGATTGAATGCTATAGTGAAAGAGGCAATTTCGATCTTTGCATTTAGTTATCTAGCTAAAATGCATGATATGAAACTTGAGTCCAATTTTAGTAGTTACAGTTCAATTCTTTTTTTTGAGTGTCACATCATGTATCGACACCTTTGATCATGATGTAATAATGATCAATTAGTTTAACATGCATCACCTTGAAACAAAAAAAGCAAAGATATACGTTGATGGTGGGTTTGTGTATGATTTGGTGATGTCACTGCATAAAATGTCAATGTCACTGCATAAATTGTTGATGTCACTGCATAAAATGCCGATGTCACTGCATATCTGATTGCCGATGTCACTGCATAAATTGTTGATGTCACGCATATATGATTGCCGATGTCACTGCATAAAATGTTGATATCACTGCATATATGATTGCCGATGTAACTGCATAAAAATATGAATTAAGGTGAAAGATTTATGTTGATCGTAGTTTTATATCAAAAGATATAACCATTTGAAGTCAATTTTATGAAGAAAATAAATCGATTTTATGAAATTAAGTCGAAAAAATATCAAATGTCATCACGGTGTTGTTTTATCAAATGTCACTGCATCCCGGTGATCACTGCATCTCGATGGTCTCTGCATCGCGGTGTCTCTGCATCGGGGGTGGCCACTTCATCGCGGTGTCTCTACATCGGGGTGTCCACTGCATCGCGGTTTCACTTCATCGCGATGTCTCTACATATATGATTGCCGATGTCACTACATAAATTATTGATGTCATTCATATATGATTGCTGATGTCACTGCATAAAATGTTGATGTCACTGCATATCTGATTGCCGATGTCACTGCATAAATTGTTGATGTCACGCATATATGATTGCCGATGTCACTGCATAAAATATTGATATCACTGCATATATGATTGCCGATGTCACTGCATAAAAATATGAATTAAGGTGAAAGATTTATGTTGATCGTAGTTTTATATCAAAAGATATAGTCATTTTAAGTCGATTCTATGAAGAAAAGAAATCAAGTTTATGAAATTAAGTGGAAAAATATCAAATGTCATGACGGTGTTGCTTCATCAAATGTCAATGCATCCCGATGGTCTCTGCATCGTGGTGTCTCTGCATCGGGGTGGCCACTTCATCGCGGTGTCTCTGCATCGGGGGTGGCCATTGCATCGCGGTTTCACTTCATCGCGATGTCTCTGCATATATGATTGTCGATGTCACTACGTAAATTGTTGATGTCATTCATATATGATTGCTGATGTCACTGCATAAATGTTGATGTCACTGCATATCTGATTGTCGATGTCACTGCATAAATTGTTGATGTCATGCATATATGATTCTCGATGTCACTGCATATATGGTTAATTAATCGGGGTGGTGACTGCATCGCGGTGGTCACTGCATCGCAATGGTTAATTAATCGGGGTGGTGCATCGGGGGTGGTCAATGCATCGCGGTGTCATTTCAGCGCGGTGTCTCTGCATCGCGGTGGTCAATTAAAAAAAAAATTCACTGTCCGGGAAAAAAAAAAAAAATCCAGGAAAAAAAAAAAAAAAAAAAAAAAAAAAAACCTCAAATACATGAACAAAACAAAACTAGCGCTGCATTAATTTTGATTGATGAACATCGGCGCTTTTTTTTTTTTTTTTCCCCTTCATTAAGGGTATTTGGGTCTATCTACCTAATTTTTGTCCTTATAACTAAGTGTTTGTTTTGGATGTCCTTTTTGCCTAATTAAGTCTAAAATGCGTCCTTTTCAATAATTGTCCCATTAATTAATTATAGTTATTTATATATTACTTTTTTCATTTGAATTAAACATTTTACATCTTTTCACACAATACACATTTCACATGCCAAGAGCGAGAGTGAGCTTCGTTTTGATATTTAACATGCATATCATTCTGACCTTATATGAGTCATGAATGGTATATTATTCAGACCATTTTATAGGCAAGAACATTATGTTTTCCGGATCAATTTTGGTCTGAATAAAGAGACATTGTTATGTATGTTTGAGAATCAATACATACCACTTTAAAGGCCGAAAAATTACGTTTTCTGCTCCCATTTCAAGTCAGAATATAACCACGACGCCATTAAAATTTTGAAAACGTATTGGACCATTTTAGAGGCCGAACATGTACTGTTTTTCTGACCAAGTTCGGGTCAGAATAAGCTAAATTGTTCTGACCACAGTTGGGTCAGGTATAATCTTATTTCAAGTCAGAATATAACTGCGGCGTTATAAAATTTTCAGAAACGTATCGGACCATTTTTTATGTCGAATATGTAATGTTTTCCGGACCACGTATGGGTCAGAATAAACTAATATGTTCTGACCATATTTGGGTAGGTATATGTTTCACATTCTGACCGAAGTTCGGTCAGAATGTAGGCGCGTAAATGAAAAAAATTTAAGGGTAAAAATGGAAATTAATTACTGTGCAATAAGACAAATGGTTGTATGAAAAGACATTTTCTTTTTCTTTTTAGATAAAATTAGCTATAAATCCACTTTCTCTTATATATTAAGCTTTAATCCATACTCATTTTTTTAGTTGCAATAAGGACAAAATAATTTCGGTCGGACTAAAATACTTTCGATTCCTAATAATCTTTTTTCTGTTATAAAACTAAGAAAATATTGGAGGAAGAACGAGAGAAAATACAAGTATAGAAGAAGAGAGAATTGCATGTGTCTTATTCCAATAGTATAAGATGGTATTTATAGTAGAGATTACAATGTGAACACAATAATCTGAATTAATCTCAAATCTACGTAAATCAATCAGAATAAGAGATAATCCATCAATGATATTATTTCATAACACTCCCCCTTGGATATCTATTATTAAAAATACAACAGATATGATATGCCTCATTAAAACCTTACTAAGAGAAAACCCAGTGGGAAAAATCTTAGTTAAGGAAAAAGAGTACATATTTATCTGTTTGATTTACTCCTCCTGAACCAAGCATCAATTTAGATATTTCAATTGCCGCATCCCAATGCTCTTCACTAGTTTTTCAAATGTTGTAGTCGACAATGTCTTCATAAATAATTCTGCCAGATTATCGGTTGACCGGATCTGTTGCACATCAATCTCCCCATTCTTTTGCAAATCATGAGTAAAAAAGAACTTAGGTGATATATGTTTTGTTCTATCCCTATTAATATAGCCCAATTCAATTGAGATATGCAAGATGCATTGTCTTCATTTAGTGTAGTTAAATGATTTTCATTCTCATCTAGACAATGTCTCAATGAATAAATGGTAGAATTGATTGTCTCGATCGTAATTGCATAACGTATAGTCATGTACTATTAACTTTGTTAGAAAAACCCAGTGGGAAAAAAAACTAGACAAGGTAAATAGTTCATGCCATATGCATTTTTATGTGTTGCACTGACTGCCTCATTAAAAACTGAAGAGAGTTTGAGAATGTGAAACACAAGAGTAAACTTCAACTTAGTTTATTCATTGATATGAGAGGTGTATAAATAGATACAATTGAGAGAGACTAGCACTAGCTTGGGCGGCCATTCGAGTATGTAGATGTGGGCGGCAAGCATGCAAAAGTAAAAGTAAAAGCTATGTCTATGACATATTAATTGTGTCTATGACATAAAGTAAACTAGAGTTTGACATATTAATTGTTTATATGTATCACAATTAATATGTCTTTTACAATTAAATAAAGTGTACAAAATTTTATGCACGAAATCCTGAGGCTCGGCGGTTTGATGAGCGTTTATTTCACCAAACAAAATTTATAATATTCTCAAGACAACGGTGACTAAACAAGCTCTCTAACCGGCGGTGGACCGGTCGATTGCTAGTATAGCTACGGGAGTCCGAGGTCGATCCCAAGAGACAAGTGTTTGTGAATACCAAAGTGAACGTAATTCTTAGTCTAGATGGTCAAGTGTTGGATAAATGTTGAAATTAAAGTAAAGCAAGCTAACAAGTCTAAAAAGAGGTAGAAAGATTACACTACTAGATTTCAAAGATGGATAAGGGGACATAGCCGAACCATGATCAATAAGGCTAATCTCAACCCCAGGATGACAAAACCGGGAGTGTGCAATATAACAAATGAACTCTTGCATTCAATTTCACGGGTGCGAACTCCTAAACCCGGTGCTAGCGTCGAACAACTCTCTTCTAACACCTTAAGCCTTGTCAAGGTCGAACAACTCTCCCCTAACAAGTCATGTTTTGCACTCGAGCCGCTTAAACGTAAAAACGAGTAACCTCGTGATGAGCTCGGTTTAACAACTAAAACGAGACTACACCACGATCCTAGAACCACTTTTCCCACACCCTCTCTCTCGAACAACTCTCGAGAGTGATGTGTGTGATATTTGACCTAGGTAGCTAATCTAGCTCAAATCCGTTATAACAAGTTCTAAGACGTGAAACATGCAAGAAACAACAATAAAACGTAACACCCACTCCCGATTTCATCACCCAAAGGTTGATTTCACCAAATTTCACATGACCCGGCTATGAAGAGAATTTAGCTACTCATTATACTAATCAAAACATGCACAAAACGAGTAAATAAGAGCCATAACAAGTAAAAGAAAAGAGAAATATACCATAAGATTGCGAAATTCGAGTTGAGATCCAAAAAGTACAAAATAGAGAAGTAATTAAAAGGTGGTCTCTTAGTGTTTGAAATGAAAATCTAAGCTAAGAAATGGAAAGATTGAGCTAAGATGTTGTTGATTTACACTAAAAGGAAGTATTCTAAGCTATTACAAAATTCGAGCTATGAAGGGGGTAGAGTTTAGCTAAGAAGATGAATAATAATCCCAAAATGGGCTAAGGGGGGTATTTATAGGTGGAGGGAAAATCCTGCAGATTTTTGGTTCGAACGGCGGTTCCATAGGAGTGGAACGTGCGTTACGCGAAGTTACGGGCGGCTTAGGGCTTTTGTCTTTCGAAACGCCGGTTTACGGGCATGGAACGTGCGTTTGAGAGGTACGGAACGCACGTTCCAAGGTAGGAACGTGCGTTTGGCTTGCTTGGAACGGTTTGGTTTGGGGTAGATTCGAACCGGCGTTTGAAGGCTTCCAACTACGAATGACTGCGGCAACTGCGGAACGGTTTGAGCATGGAACGCCGGTTTGGAGACTGGAACGCACGTTTGAGGGTTCCAAACGTGCGTTTGGACCTGTGCCACCAAATTCTTCACTTCTTCCTCATTTGATCTCTTTTCTTGCCTCGGTTATGCTTTCTACCAAAAATCATCGCCTTCCGGGTTATCGAGACACCATTTACCTACATCATCACAACATCCAAAAACAACCAAAACATTCCAAAGGGTAAACGTGCTCGGGAATGGGGTCAATATCATCAAAAAGGGGTGGTAAACTATCAAAATGACGGGATTACCCCCCGTGCGAGGAACTCACAATATTACCCCGAAAGTGGTCTAAATTATCCAAAAATATGCTTGAAAATGTGGTAAACGGAGGCCAAACAATGTAGCGGAGTCACGTAAAGTTGACTCCCATCAACCACCCCACACTTAGCCTTTGCTCGTCCTCGAGTAAAATGGGCGTTTTAAAACAAACCAAGGGATTCAACTTTATGATGTAGGTGCTACTACTCACATTCTCAAGGTAAACACAAAGTAAGAAACACGAACATATACACATTGGTGCAACATTATCAAGAAAATGGAGTGTGTGTGGTGCAAAGCTAGAACCAAGTACTCAAAAAGATTGTTGGGGCTTGAATCCCAACCAAAAGGTCTACCAACCGTTTCGTAATCACGAGCCTCTCCACTAATCTGGTTTACTAAGTTTGGACACGATCGGGCGGGACTTGAGCGGTTATAACGTTAGGCTAGGGTGATTTCGGTTAGTCGAAAGGGGTATTTTGGGAGCTGGAGAAAAAAGAAGTACGAGTGAACCTAATCAATAAGTGTACCACTTCATCTCTACTATACAAACCATCCAAACTCCTTTTGATTATTTTTAACACCTTGGGAACCATAGAATGCTAACATACCCGAACTCATTGCCTAATTCAACTATGTTTCAAGTTTCATAAGGTGAGTCCAAGCACACTAGCTTTTATCTCACTATCCCAACTCTAACATCATAAAAGCAACTTTTGAGCTCAACCCTTTTATTTCTATAAACATCAACTTTTATTCAACGAGAGCTAATGTATTTTGAACTTTGTTTGATTTTTTTTTTTTTTTTTTTTTTTTTTTTTTTTTTTTTTTTTTTTTTTTTTTTTTGAAGAAAAGAAGAAGGTTCTTTTCCTTGGCCCAAAAACTGAACACCAAGCCCAAACGAGCTCCTCAACACCTTACAGCTCAAAACAAGAAACAACAACCCAATCAAAACATCATATTTCCCCCACCCCACACTTGTTTTAGCAAGTGTGTTCCAACTAAGGACTAGGTCCACTCGTAGGGTTAAAATGAAGGATATGTGACCATATTTAAGGCTCAAGGGTAGGTTTCGACTAAGTGACAAAACGGCTATAAGCGAATGGTGGTCGGACCATTCTATCAAGGCGAGAGGGGCTACGAAGGGTAAATGTTCCGGTTAAGGCTTATTTGGCTATGGTAGGGTCAAAAGGACGCCAAAACCGTCATCCCGTATCTACTTAGGTGAACTATGACATTTCGTCTCGAGACTCATGATATGAAAGGTGGTAGTAATCAAATTGTGCACAAAGTGTAGCTTCGTGAAATAATAAACTCCATTCTCAAGATAATATCAAACCGCAATGCATATGTTCGGGGTCCCGACTAAGATGATCACCCTCAAATGTGAAAATAACACATACAACATGGTGCTAAGACCATTGAAAAATTTTAAAAATTACCCAAAAATCGACTCGAGCCCGATCATAGGCCAAGTATACCACATTTATAGCACATTTAACAATCAATACCAAGAAAACGGCTAAGTCTCCCCACCCCACACTTAAACGAAACAACTTGTCCTCGGTGTGTGAGAGATAAAAAGAGTAAAAGACTTAGGCTTTGTTTGACCAAAACCCGGCGAAAAGCGCAACCGATACTCGAAACTCGTGACACCCTCGTATAAGTCCATCCCGAAACCTAAAGCGAGAACAAAAGAAACAAAGAAAGCGCAGGCACGGGAAAAGTCCACGTGCTAAAGATCAAGCAATAGGCAAACGGGAGCGTAAGAAAACGAGTTTATGCCTCGAAACGATATCAAAGCATGCCGAGGGGGAATGGGATATGCAATGGACGGATACAATATAACAATAAAACTCAGAACATCCACGCATGCGAATCAAAGGGGAGAAAAACATGCACGGTCAAACAGGCCTCAGGGGCTGAACAATGATTACATGTGCGTATCAAAAGTGAAGAATGTAAAAATAGCCAAAAGTCAGAAATCAAAAGTCAACCTGCCTCAAAGTGAATCAGTCAAAAGTACCCACAAATAAATGAAAAACAGACTAGCCAAAATAAGCTGCACTCTCAAAAGAAAAGCAAAAACAATGAAAAACAAGCTAGGCTTGCTACGGCCACAATACATCAAGCGGGAGGATCTGTGTCTTTGGAAGATGGTGCGATCCACGGCAAGCTGCACTCTCGAGGTGTGTAGTCTCGGCGGCACACTTTGTCCTCACTTGTCTCGAATGCGCATCGCCCACTGCCTCGTGCCTGTCTCTGTCTCGACATCCAACGAATCATCTGCCTCGGTCTCTATCGAACCTCGACCCCTCGTCGGACTCGTCCTCTAGTAGGCTCTCGGTAATCCGGCTGCGGATCGGCCTCTATCTCGGGTGTGTCTTGGAAGGGCTGTAGTATCCAAGTCTCGTGCGGAAGATGGACCTGCTTGAGCTCGAGCTATTGCCTTGGTTCTTCGGCGGCCCGTTCATCATGATCCGCGGGCTGTCCATCCAATCTCGGCTTGTGGGCTATCAACGGTCCCTGTCTCTCGCTCAGCCACGGCCCTCCGGTGAAAGGTATGGTAGGTGTGGGTGGAGGTAAAGTGGTGGAGGAGGTGGAAGGTCCAGAACTGGGAGGTGGTGGAATGGTGGTGGTGGTGATAGTAGTGAGGGGAGGTGGTGGCATAGGCAGGGTGGTGGAAGTAGTGGAGGTAGGGGTGAAAGGTTGGAGGACCGTGTGGATGAGCCGCTTGGAAGGCCGAGAAGCAGAACGAGCATTGAACGACTTAGGCATGATAGGCAAAACTTTGCTCTTTCTAATCTGATCATCTGCATACTCACCAACTCGTGCATCACGACACAACCCGTAAATCAAGTAGGGGCACGTAATCAATCGACGCTTGTTTTTACGGTTCTCCCGAAACTCCGTAAAAATTGTCCTTCCCACGTCTACTTTCAACTTATAATGCAAGGCGTACAACAAGCTTGTAGATCCTTAATGTGAAAATGTGTGATGTTGTCCTTAGGTAGTAGACGATTACGGGAGAACTTAGCCTTGACTTTCCGGTCGTCGGGCCAAGTCGTCGTCAACGGTGACTTGCGCGTGTTACCCCTTTTGACATCCACTTGCAACTCGGGGTTGATTTCTATCCTCATCCGCTCCAAGGGGTCCTCGGTACTACCCCAACTATTCTTGTCCCGAAACCACTCCTCATAATGATCGCCCACGATAGTCGGTGTCCTATAAAAACCATTAATCGGCTGCGACCGACCATGGGACATTCACTCCACGCACCCAAACGGTCCCTCTCTCTAAGTCGGCCACGGTAAAGTTGGCATACCATTCCCGGACTATCGACAAGTTCAGGTTGCCCTCGGGTTCCAAGATAAGGTTATTCCAACCCCTACTCCTCAGATTATCCACAAACGATTTCGGTACCACCTTCAAATCTAGCCCTCTTTCAAAGCACATTTTTTTATCAACCACAAACTCCTCATAATTACTCAAAGCTTGGGGCGTGGAGAAACGCATGTCGTAAGGAAGAGGGTCAGATGAGGCAGAAGCTACTTGGGGTTGCGGCTCGGTGGAAGGCGAGGAATAGGTTGGGTAGGTGGAGGGTGTGGGGGTTGAGCGGTTGAGAAAGCGGGGGACGAGCGACCCAGGGTGTGACACGGGACGGGGGTGCCTCACTTGTCAAACTCCGCGATCTCCTCACTTGCTATCATCACTTTCATCCTTTGCTAGAGTTTCGACCTTCGATATCGGGCTCAAAATCATCATCCGATGTCTCGTCTCTAAGGCTGTCCGGCCACAGAGCTCTAGGGTTCGCGCTCAAACCTCTCCCTGGTTCACTTGATCCTAATCCCACCGCCTCTAGTTCGTACCGCATTTTTTTTTGTTTCTTGGATTGGCTCTTACCAACAACGGGCATCTTACCCTTCCCTTTATCCCCTATCTCCTTTCGTTTACCTCCCGCCATCTTCCTAAATTAAGAGCAACCACACCACGATCAAACACAAGGCAAACCGACCCGATTATCATCCAATACGGGATTTCAAAACAACCAAACCAAACCACCCATCACACGACCACCACACATCACAAGGCCAAGAACACGATAAACAAACAAGAAACAAGGTACATAATCAATGACAATTCACAAACGGGGTAGGGAAAAAAAATTGAAAAAAAATCAAAAATCAAACCACTACTCAAAGCGAAATGTAAACCAAAAGGTACTGTCTTATGCTTAGATTAGCCTACGTGAGCGTTGTGGAGTGACTAACGAGTCCCGAAACAACGGAGAAGGTGGAAATCGACTATGGTGAAAAATATGCCCAAGCACCGATCGAACCGGGAATTTGGTGGATTGTTGTTTGGATTTGGTCTCAGAAAACAAAAGAAGGGATCAAGAGGTGTTGATTGCAACAAAAATCGCTCAAAACGGGTTAGAAACGAAGAATTTCGAAGCAAGAAGGGGGAAGGGGCGTGGGAACGGCGGTTAGGTTTCGAGTTCGATTTTGGGAACGCCGGGTTGGGGAAGAAGGGTATTTATAGAAAAAGGGGTCAAACGGCGGTTCCGGAGCATGGAACGTGCGTTTCGCATGTCTCAAACGCACGTTCCGGAAGAGGGAACGCGCGTTTCGCAAAGATGGAGCTGGCGTTTGAACGAGGAACGTGCGTTTGAGCGGGGAGTTGATGCGGGGGTAAGAGGCTCAAACGGTTTAAAAAAAGCGGGAACGCACGTTTGAAGGCTTGGAACGCACGTTCGAGCATTGGGAACGTGCGTTTGAGAGCAAAAACGGGGAAAAACGGGGAAAACGGGGGAAATCACTCCACACTCACATCTAACCACCCACTAGACCAATCTAGACTCTTACTCAAACAACTAAACCACAAAAAGGTGGGTTGCCTCCCACTAAGCGCCTTTGTTTTACGTCGTTGGCTCGACAAGATGGATTATACGGTGCCAACTTTTTCAAAGTTATACCGTTGGCACAAGGCGAGAAAGGGTAGAAAGAGAGGACGATGGATTTGGAATTATACGAGTCAAGGTTTAAAGTCCATGACAAGACTTACAAGATTCATCACAAGGTACGGGATCTTCAAGATGCACTATTTCTAGTGCTTCATCGTAGGGTAACCGCTCATACCTTTTCAACCGCAAGCCATTTGTGGTGAACGTGCCGAACTTAGAATGGGTGATTTCAATAGCACCGGACGGATAAACTTTCGACACAACATAGGGACCGGACCACACAGACTTCAACTTCCCTTGGAAAAGATGTAAACGAGTATTGTAGAATAAGACTTCGTCACCCTCATTGAAAACACGAGGTTTGATCAACTTATCATGGAGTAACTTAGTCTTTTCTTTATACTTCGTGGAGAGGTCATAAGCACAAAGGCGGAACTCATCTAGTTCATTCAATTGGGCCGTACGCTTCTCACCAATTAAGGTGTCATCGAGGTTTAGCATTTTGATGGCCCAATAAGCCTTGTGTTCGATTTCTACGGGAAGATGGCAAGATTTACCATAGACTATCATGTAAGGTGACATGCCTAGGGGTGTCTTAAAGGCTGTCCTATGGGCCCACAAAGCATCATCTAACTTTAAAGACCAACTCTTGACGTTCGTGTCTACCGTCCTTTCCAAGATACGCTTAATACCCCTATTCGTGACTTCAACTTGACCACTCGTTTGGGGATGGTAAGCGGTACCTAGCTTGTGTTTCACTCCATACTTCTCCAAAAGTTTGTCAAACGGCTTGTTGGCAAAATGGCTTCCATTATCACTAATTATAGCACGTGGCACCCCAAACCTACAAAAGATGTTCTTTCTAAGAAAGCGGATAACAACATTCCTATCATTAGTGGGTGAGGCTAAGGCTTCGACCCGTTTGGACACATAATCACACGCGACTAGAATGTACTTGTTACCACACGAAGAGGGATAGGGGCCCGTAAAATCAATGCCCCACACGTCAAAAATCTCACACACTATGATCGGCTTCGAGGCATCTCACTCCTTCTAGATATACGACCGGACCTTTGACAAGCATCGCAAGATTTCACATAAGCATGTGCATCTCGGAATAGAGTGGGCCAATATAGCCCACTTTGCAATACTTTCAAAGCGGTTCTTTGCCCCGAGAAGTGGCCTCCGGCCTCTTTGTCGTGACAAAACGAGAGAGCACTCAAAATCTCACTTTACGGGATGCACCTCCTCGAATACCATCCGAACACAACCTATATAGACAAGGATCTTCCCACACATACTTACCCACCTCACTAAGGAATTTACGCCTTTGGTTCGAGTCAAGGTCGGGGTCTACGAAACCGCACTCGTGGTAGTTGACAAAAGGAGCAAACCAAGGACTACCTTCCTTACCGACTTTTAGAAAGTTCCACTTTTTTAGCCGGAGAAAGGGTGTCAAGTGCATAGAGTTGCTCGTGAGGAAAAGAATCATTTATCTCCCTTTGTGCCTTAATCAACTCCTCACTAAGCTCCATACGACTTAGGTGGTCGGCTACGACATTCTCACAACCTTTCTATCACGGATCTCTAAATCAAACTCTTGCAAGAGCAAGATCCACCTCAAGAGCGGGGCTTGGCGTCTTGCTTGGCAAAGAGATAACGCAAAGCGGCATGATCCGTGTGGACAACTACCCGAGAACCTACGAGATGAGACCGAAACTTATCAAACGCAAAGACGACCGCTAAAAGCTCTTTTCGGTGGTGGTGTAATTCTGTTGGGCCGGATTCAAGGTGTGACTTGCATAAGCAATGGGCTTGAAGATTTTATCGATCTTTTGACCGAGGACCGCACCAACCGCGGTGTCACTTGCATCACACATGAGCTCAAACTCTTGATCCCATTTCGGAGCAACTAAGATGGGAGCGGTTATAAGCGATTGCTTGAGCATCAAAAAGGCTTCAACACAAGCTTTGTCAAAATCAAACGGGACGTCTTTTCCAAGAAGAAGAGTAAGAGGACGGGCTATTTTCGAGAAATCCTTGATGAACCTACGATAGAACCCCACATGGCCTAGAAAACCCACGAGAGTCTTTAGGTTGGTGGGTATAGGAAGCTTAGCTATCGCTTCAACCTTAGCCTTGTCTACCTCTATACCCTTACTAGATATCTTATGCCCTAAGACTATCCCTTCCGTAACCATCAAATGACACTTCTCCCAATTGAGCACCAAGTTTGTCTCCTCACATCTACCCAACACCTTTTCAAGATTATCTAGACATTGTTCAAAGGAATCACCAAACACGCTAAAATCATCCATAAAGACTTCTAAAAACTTTTCTATCATATCCGCAAATATGGCCACCATGCACCGTTGGAATGTCGCGGGTGCATTACACAACCCAAAAGGCATCCTACGGAAAGCAAAGGTACCGTAGGGGCAAGTATAGGTAGTCTTTTCTTGGTCCTCTAAAGCCACATGTATTTGGTAATACCCACTAAACCCATCAAGAAAACAATAAAAGGCATGGCCACTCAATCTTTCCAACATTTGATCAATAAAGGGGAGGGGGAAGTGATCTTTACGGGTTTGGTCATTTAGCTTACGATAATCAATGCAAATTCTATGACCACTTACCAAACGCTTAGGTACCTCCTCACCTTTGTCATTGATCTCCACGGTCATACCTCCCTTCTTCGGCACCACTTGGGTGGGACTCACCCACTTGCTATCCGAGATGGCATAGATAATCCCTAGCTTCAACATTGTGACCACGTCCTTTCTCACAACCTCTTGGAGGTGTGGATTGAGTCTTCTTTGGGGTTGCCTTACCGGCTTTGCTCCATCTTCCCGAATAATCTTGTGTTGGCAAATGGTGGGACTAATACCCTTAAGGTCGCACATCTTCCACCCGAAAGCACGCTTATGCTTCTTAAGCATCTTCACTAACTCATTTTCTGCAAAGCCGTTAGTGTAGAAGAAATAATCAAAGGAAGTAAATCATCATTTTCAAGAAAAACATACTTCAGATGAGGTGGAAGTGGCTTCATTTTCAAATCTTTCGGTGGATCCTCGATTGATGGCTTTTCTAGCTCTCCTTCAAGCCCAAGATCAATCTTCTCAGTCCACCTTTCACCCACGAAAGCTGTCTCTTCGAGCTCTTTTGCTTCCTCTTCCAACTCTTCTTCTTCATCGGTTTCCGTACTCACTTTTTCCATGCATTCATCGGATTCTTCCTTATATACCTGCATGTCAACATGTTCCGAAACGCAAGGATATATGGCATCAATAGAAAAACAGTCCTCGGTGCTCTCCTTAGGATGTTTCATGGCTTTATAGACATTGACCGCGACTTTTTCATCTCCAACTCTCAATATTATCTCACCACTCGCAACATCTATCAAAGTCCTCCCGGTATTTAAAAAGGGACGTCCTAACAACAAAGGTGTTTTAGAGTCCATCTCCATGTCTAGCACTACAAAATCTACCGGGAAGGCAAACTTGTCCACTTTCACTATGACATCCTCTATCACTCCCATAGGCTCCCTAATAGACCTATCCGCCATTTGAAGGGTCATCCCCGTTGGCTCCAACTCTCTAGATCCGGACTCTCATATATAGCACGGGGCATTAGGCTTACACTAGCCCCCAAATCACGCCAAGACACTAGGAAAATGAGTCGTACCAATAGTAACCGGGATAGTAAAACTACCCTTGTCCCAACTTTCGGGGGAATCTTAGACTTTCCATTAAAAATAGCGGAACACTCTTCATTTAAACACACAACTTCTTGCATCTTACCACTTCTTAGTTAGTAACTCTTTCAAAAACTTACAATACGAGGGCATGTTTGCAAGTGCTTCAAGAAAAGGAATGTTCAAATCAATTTTTCGTAAAATCTCAATGAATCGAGTTTGTGCCTTATTCAAGCAACTTTGCCTATGATTCTTAGGGGGATATGGGAGAGTACTCAAATCAAAATCTTTAGAAGGAGGAGGGATCATACCTTTCTTACCTTTGGAGCGTGGGGAAGACGGCTCTTTCATTGGCTCTTTCCCTTCTCTTCTAGTTGACTCCTCTTCTTTCACATCGATAACCACATAATCTCCCCGAGCTTGAGCTTCTTTCCTTTCAACTTCTTTCTTCTTGACATATTCCTCATGATCTTCATCATCTTCAATCCCATCTATATCACCATCCATAGCTCCCGCTTCCGACTCGATAGGTGCTTTTCTAGCCTTGTCCTCCCACAAGACTTTCTTTTCTCCATTAGTTCTCAACACTTTGCCACTTCGGGTTAAGATGGCGTTTACACTTCTCGGATTTTTTTCGGTGTTACTCGGTAAACCGCCCTTCAACGAACATGTTCTACCAACTTGACCAAATTGAGTCTCAAGATTTTTGATGGCGGAACCATGTTTGTAGTTCATCTCAACCATGTCTTTCTTAATCTCCGCAAAGTTTTTGTTCATTTGTTCCAAGATGACATCGGTTGAACTCTTTTGAGGTATAGGAGCCAAAGGAGGAGGGTGTTGATAATTGTTGGAACCTTGTTGATTGTACCCTCCTTGTTGTTGCCTTTGGTGTGGAGGTTGATAGACTTGCCCTTGTGAAGATTGACCTTGATTTTGGTTTTGTCTATAACCTTGGTTTTGGCCTTGGCTTTGATTCCGATTCCAACCTTGATTATTGTTATGCCTCCAAGAACCATCACCTTGATTTACATAGTTTCCTCCTTGACCTTGTCCCACATAGTTCACATCTTGGGATTCTTCATATGGTTGCCCACCTTGTTGCTCACCCATATATTGGCCTTGATAGGGGCTTTGAGATTGATTTTGATATTCGGGCCCCGTATTCCATTGCTCCATCGAGCAAATACTCATCATCCGCTTAGCCAACTCATTCATGTTATCTTGAGAAAGAGTGCTAGGTTGCCATTGAGTCGAGGATTGAGGATAGGCCATGTTTTGGGCTTTGGTTGTCATCCTACAATCCTTTGCCGAGTGTGGTCCGCTACAAATTTGGCAAAGCTTAGCGCTCTCATTCTCCTTTTTCAATCTCCTGCTTGTTGTTCCATCGCTTGTACTTGAGCATGATATTGATCATTTGCTTCAACTTCTTTCACTTCAACCAAACCGGGCTTCTTGCTCCTTGTCCCCTTTCTACTTGACGATATATATTGCCTCGAGGTCTCGGAAATCTTCTCAATTTGGTTCATAGCTACTTCGGGTACCATACTCATAATATCTCCATTGCATGAAGCATGCAACGTACTTTGATGAACTTGATCCAAACCCCGGAAGAAAGCATGAACTACCTCATATGATCTCAACCCGTGCCCCGGGCACTCTCTCAATAAAGCCTTAAACCGATCCCGCTGACTCGTGAAGCTCTTCTCCTTCATATGCATTGAACGACATTATAGCTTCTTTCATATCCATGGTCTTCGACGGGGGTAATATTTGAGTAGAAAAGTCTTTACCACTTCCTCCCATGTGTGTAAAGAGTCATTAGGCAACGAATCATACCACCTCTTAGCTTGCTCTTTCAAGGCGAACGGGAAAAGCATAAGTTTGAGTGCCTCATCACTCACTCCATTGATCTTTGTCGAGTTCACTATTTGGAGAAAGTGATCAATGAATAAGTGAGGATTTTCTAAAGCGGTTCCCTTGAATATAGCGTTGTCTCCCAACAAATGTATGATGTTCCTATTCAATTCCAAGTTGTTGGCGGCTACCGGTGGCATTCGGATTGGACTATGCCCCGTGTTTGCCGTGGGAGCTAGCACAAAATCTCTACAAGTCAAGCCGCCTTGGTTTTGCTCTTGTTGACCGTTAAACCAATTTGGCATCGCGTTTGCACCTTGATTGTGAGCTTGGTTTTGGTTTTGTTGAAGCTGATTCAACATCCATGCATTGAGCTGCTTGCATAAGAGCGGGATCCATTTGATTCCCTTGGACCTCGTGTTGAACATTTTGAGGTATCGGCCCATTTGCATTCACAACATTGTTTCCTTGTCCATTCCCACCTCCTTGTGCATTGTTGTTGACGAGAGGCGGGTTTTGAATTGGGACTCCATTATCATTTACCAAATTTCCTTCCAAACCTTGTCCACCTTGTTGTGCCATGTCGGATCCTTCTCCCGACTCACCCGAGTTGTTCTCTTCAAAGACCGGAATCGACTCCTCTACTTGACGACCTCTTCTTCGTTGACTATTTCTACGCCTTGCGTAAGCTTCAATCCCGTCTATGTATGGCTCGAGTGGTGTTTGAGATCTCCGGGTCATGCACTACAAAAAGCAAACAACAAGAAAACGATAAAATAAAACCTAGGCCCAAGCCTTCGGTTCACTTACAAGATATCACAAATAGCACACAAGTCCCCGGCAACGGCGCCATTTTGATGAGCGTTTATTTCACCAAACAAAATTTATAATATTCTCAAGACAACGGTGACTAAACAAGCTCTCTAACCGGCGGTGGACCGGGTCGATTGCTAGTATAGCTACGGGGAGTCCGAGGTCGATCCCAGAGACAAGTGTTTGTGAATACCAAAGTGAACGTAATTCTTAGTCTAGATGGTCAAGTGTTGGATAAATGTTGAAATTAAAGTAAAGCAAGCTAACAAGTCTAAAAAGAGGTAGAAAGATTACACTACTAGATTTCAAAGATGGATAAGGGGACATAGCCGAACCATGATCAATAAGGCTAATCTCAACCCCAAGGATGACAAAACCGGGAGTGTGCAATATAACAAATGAACTCTTGCATTCAATTTCACGGGTGCGAACTCCTAAACCCGGTGCTAGCGTACGAACAACTCTCTTCTAACACCTTAAGCCTTGTCAAGGTCGAACAACTCTCCCCTAACAAGTCATGTTTTGCACTCGAGCCGCTTAAACGTAAAAACGAGTAACCTCGTGATGAGCTCGGTTTAACAACTAAAACGAGACTACACCACGATCCTAGAACCACTTTTCCCACACCCTCTCTCTACGAACAACTCTCAAGAGTGATGTGTGTGATATTTGACCTAGGTAGCTAATCTAGCTCAAATCCGTTATAACAAGTTCTAAGACGTGAAACATGCAAGAAACAACAATAAAACGTAACACCCACTCCCGATTTCATCACCCAAAGGTTGATTTCACCAAATTTCACATGACCCGGCTATGAAGAGAATTTAGCTACTCATTATACTAATCAAAACATGCACAAAACGAGTAAATAAGAGCCATAACAAGTAAAAGAAAAGAGAAATATACCATAAGATTGCGAAATTCGAGTTGAGATCCAAAAAGTACAAAATAGAGAAGTAATTAAAAGGTGGTCTCTTAGTGTTTGAAATGAAAATCTAAGCTAAGAAATGGAAAGATTGAGCTAAGATGTTGTTGATTTACACTAAAAGGAAGTATTCTAAGCTATTACAAAATTCGAGCTATGAAGGGGGTAGAGTTTAGCTAAGAAGATGAATAATAATCCCAAAATGGGCTAAGGGGGGTATTTATAGGTGGAGGGAAAATCCTGCAGATTTTTGGTTCGAACGGCGGTTCCATAGGAGTGGAACGTGCGTTACGCGAAGTTACGGGCGACTTAGGGCTTTTGTCTTTCGAAACGCCGGTTTACGGGCATGGAACGTGCGTTTGAGAGGTGGAACGCACGTTCCAAGGTAGGGAACGTGCGTTTGGCTTGCTTGGAACGGTTTTGGGGTAGATTACGAACCGGCGTTTGAAGGCTTCCAACTACGAATGACTGCGGCAACTGCGGAACGGGTTTGAGCATGGAACGCCGGTTTGGAGACTGGAACGCACGTTTGAGGGTTCCAAACGTGCGTTTGGACCTGTGCCACCAAATTCTTCACTTCTTCCTCATTTGATCTCTTTTCTTGCCTCGGTTATGCTTTCTACCAAAAATCATCGCCTTCCGGGTTATCGAGACACCATTTACCTACATCATCACAACATCCAAAAACAACCAAACATTCCAAAGGGTAAACGTGCTCGGGAATGGGGTCAATATCATCAAAAAGGGGTGGTAAACTATCAAAATGACGGGATTACCCCCCGTGCGAGGAACTCACAATATTACCCCGAAAGTGGTCTAAATTATCCAAAAATATGCTGTGGTAAACGGAGGCCAAACAATGTAGCGGAGTCACGTAAAGTTGACTCTGAGTGAATCCCCTTGCTACCAATCTTGCTTTATACTTGTCAATTTTACCATCGCATTGTATTTGATAGTGAATAACCATCTCAGCCTAACTGTTTTCTTGCCTTTGGGAAGAGTTGTGAGGTCCCAAGTATGATTATCCAGGAGAGCGACATCTCTGTTCTAACAAAGCGACCTTCCACTTATCATTTTGAAGGGCCTCCCGAATATTTCTAGGGATAGAGTGAGAGTCCGTGTCCCGTGTAAACATGGCAAAGACAGAGACAACCGATCATAAGATAAATAAGTATGAATAGAATGATCGGTGCATGATCTTTTCCCTTTCCTTAGAGCAATAGGTCCGTCATCTACTTCGAGATGGCTCGAGAGTCGATGCCGGGGTCCGGCGGACTCGGTTCGATGAGTTGCCGAGGTTCGGTTCGGCGGGCTCGGGTCGGCGGACTCGGGTCGGCGACCGCCGAGGTCGGTAATGTGAGTATCCGCGGGATGCTTTGAAGATTATGAGTCCGCCGAGGGTTAGGACTCGCCGAGGGTAAATGGTTTGCCGAGGGAACGGACTTAGTTCAATCTCAATCGGTTTCCATCGGATGGGCTCGATAGGTTTGTCGTAATATGGAGTCCTTTCAAAGAATTTCACATCCATAGAATTGTAAAATTTCTTTTCGGTAGGAGAGTAACACTTGTAACCTTTCTGTCTGTGCATATCCAAGGAAAATGCACTTATGAGCTTTAGGATCAAGTTTACTTCGTGTTGAGCATGGATATAAACAAACACGGTACAACCAAAGATCTTTGGAGGCAATTGGGTAATAAGATGAGAGCGGGAGTGTGTGGTCAACGGGGTTTGGAGAGGAGTTTTGAAACCTAACACTCTGCCGGGAAGTCTCGTTGATTAAATATGTAGCATCAATATAGCTTCACCCCACATGTATTTAGGAACATGTGTAGTGAACATGATTGATCGGCCATTTCCGACGGATGCCCTGTTCTTTCTTTCGGCAACCCCATTCTCGTTGAGGTGTTTCCACACAACTACGATATGAACAATTCCTCTGTTTGTCAAGAAGTTACCGAGGTTAGACTCATAGTATTCCGAGCATTATCGATCTTTAAGATCTTGATCTTAGTATCAAATTGGGTGGAGACCATGTGATAAAATTCTTGGAAGATAGGTCCAACTTCGATTTGTCTTTCATTAAGAACGACCAAGTGTTTCGGTATGATCATCAATGAAGGTTACAAACCACCTTTTTCTGTTATACTTTTCACTCTTGAGGGTCCCCATACATCACTGTGAATTAGGGTGAAAGGGGAAGAGGGCAAGTGAGGTAACTTAGCATACACAGATTTGGTGAGTTTAGCAAATTGACAAATATCACATTGAAGATCATTAAGATTACATCCTTTAAACAATTCAGGGATTAAAGACTTTAAATAACCAAAACTTGGATGTCCTAGTCTATAATGCCATAACATGATATTGTCTAGGTTTTGAGTGCGGCCGCCGAGGCGGTTCTGTCTTCGATCTTGTCTTCGACGGGGTTGATCACAAACGATCTGAGCGGGGTTTAGCTTGCCCAATCACTTCCGAGAAGAAAGATCCTGGAATGTACACCGATTCTTATTAAAAACAACAAATCAATTCGGATCTTTAGTGAGTTTACCGACGTATATAAGGTTACGATCTAACTTTGGAACAAACAGACATTCGTAGATATATCGATTAGTAAGTTTAACCTTCCCAACACCTTTTGCATAAGAAACGAACCATCGCAGTCTTAATTCTCGTGAATTTGGTTGCATGGCATATATTGGGTAATAAGGTTTTTATTACCAAATCATATGGGAAGAAGCAACAATCCAAGTCTCATTACTAAGAGGTGAGTAAAATATACCGTTTTAGCATGAGTAGCCATTTCGAGTAGGGGAGCTACCTTCCTGATGCTGAGCAATAAAGGCTCTAAAGGCGACAAGAACCGAGCATTCGGCTTCTTCGTCATTCTCCTCTTCACTGACAAGTTTGCCTTGACTTTCCTTGGTTGGTTTTGAGGTTTTAGAGGGGTTAGGTTTGCCATGTAGCTTCCAACAATTGTCCTTGGTGTGATTTGTGCGTTTGCAGTGATCACAAAACAGCCTTTCCAAATTTCTCGCAGTCTTCCCGTAAGTCTCATTAACCTTCGGCGAGGCGCACCTTCGAGTAGGGTTGTCGGCGGGGAGTTCAAAGAAGATCACTTTCCTCCTCGCTTTCCTCATGTTTGACCTCGGCAAACATGGATTTGAGATTTGGAAGAGGTTTAGTAGCAAGAATTCTACCTCGACATCATCAAGAGTAGGATTCGATCCGAAGAAGGAATTTGAATACTCTCTTTTTCTCGATAATGTCTTTAAAGAGTGCGATCTTTAACATCATTCCAGGGTGAGTTTCCAACATATCTAGGTGTTGCCATGCCTTAGATAGTTGATTAAAGTATTGAGTTACAGACATATCCCCTTGTCTGCAATTTTGAATCTGAGCTTCGAGTTCATAGACTTCGGATGTATTGTCCTTTTTGAGTAAAGGTCTCGGCATTGTCCCGCATTTCCTTAGCGTGTCATACATCATGAAGTTCTCACGATCTCTTTTGTCATAGACCTCGTGAGGATGGTCATGACTTGGTTATTTTCTCGTGTCCCATGCTTCAAACTTGGGGTCGGTTTCGAGCGAGGGGCAGTTTGGAACCGGACGATATATCCCATCTTGCCCCGGCCGGAGATATACATTTTCATAGACCTTGACCATAGCAAGTAATTGTTACCATCAAGTTTATGATTTGTAAAAGAAGAGTGTTCGCTTATCCCGATCTGTTGAGGCAAATTGTGTGAGTCTACCGAAGAAGATGAAACTTCGATAATGTTGACATTTTTCGAAAAAGACCGAGTTTTGCGGCGGATTTTAGAACTCGGTAAGGCTCTGCTACCATGAAGAGAGTTTGAGAATGTGATAAACACAAGAGTAAACTTCAACTTAGTTTATTCATTGATATGAGAGGTGTATAAATAGATACAATTGAGAGAGACTAGCACTAGCTTGGGCGGCCACTCGAGTATGTAGATGTGGGCGGCAAGCATGCAAAAGTAAAAGTAAAAGCTATGTCTATGACATATTAATTGTGTCTATGACATAAAGTAAACTAGAGTTTGACATATTAATTGTTTATATGTATCACAATTAATATGTCTTTTACAATTAAATAAAGTGTACAAAATATTATGCACGAAATCCTGAGGCTCAGCAGATTCTGCTGAGCACCCTGCTGAAGCCTCAGCAGACTCAGTATGCTTTGAGTAATATTTCCACAAAAACCTTTAACTAAGAAAACTCTTTTGGGAAAAAACTTGGTTAAAGGGAAAAAGAGTACAATCATTGGTTTTAAGATCAAATCCACACAAAAGTTTTGAAGTTGTCGCTCTTCCCGACGACAACAATCTTTCAAATGCACGCATTCCATTATTATAAACACTTATTATCCAAAACCGATGTAGGAATAACATTTGTGAACAAATCTATGAGATTGTCACTAGAGCGTACTTTTGCATATCACTCTCTTTTAGAGTTTATTGGATAGTCGAATGTAGGGGTTAATAAGTGTCATTCCCACTACTTACTTGTGCAACACAATCAACACTGTAATCAACTAAATAATGAGGGAAGCAATATAATCGAAATTTGCATGCATATATTTCCACTATAATGCATCGTAATTTTTTAAAATTTATGACATTAACCATGCATTACTTACATATTCCTTTCTTAATAGAAATCTACTCAACTGGTCATACTACATTCAACATGAATGTTAACGACCTTAACCATATGCATGTTGCGATTGTCATATTAATTCATTTTTGAAATCCACCAAGGATTTTCATATCAATATTAATGTCCAACGACCCATAAATATACCGTTATGACATAAAGTTACTGCCAGATATATTAGTTAGCGGAACATTATATTATCTATAAAGGGAGAATATATTTGATCATTAACAAATAAGTATTTCCAATTCAAACTCAACGTCAATTGCTTATTTCATTTTTTACCTAGTCTGAGTGTTACTGACACTCTGCTGATGACTTAGGTACTGGATCCAGATATTACAATAGCAATTAAAGAGGCAAATATATCGTCGACGACTATGATGTTTTATTATAAATTTCTCCCGTAAATTTTATTGCTAATTCAATATTAGCATAAACCAATTTCTTATCAATGTATGAATTGGTTGTTCCGCAACCCCAATATTTAATCATCTGTCATACGTGCAATTTTATTTTGGGGTTTTCGCCTTGAAGACGGATCTCTTTAAGAGATTTCATGAGTGACTGAATGTGAATTCATTTTCCACGGATTTTTATCTTTTACGCCGATCGGTATTCTAAGCTTCTGGCATAGAGAAATATCATTAATCATATTGTTGGTGCCTTTATAAATAGTCACTCATTTAATTTCAATAACGGCATCTGGCGGATTACTTGTTAAATACTACAAGTAAATTATTTTCGCAAATAAGTTAAACTGATGCGTGGAAGATCGTTTATGTTGTTAAAGTTTATCGGCATTCTTTTATTCTAACATGGGGTTTTCTTTATCTCCCCCTAATGCCGAGAATCGATCTTCATCAAACATGTTGCACCGAGCTATACATTGATGCTCTTTATTCGCTTCAAGCAATTTACACATTTAAAACATAGTGGTTTCATTAAATATCTCATTCAATGAGATTTTTAAAAATATTATCTCTCTTGCGATTTATATACCACTATGTGATTTCAGATTCTTCAAGAATCGTTCAAATTACATATCATATGTAGAGAAATCACTCGAACGAGACATTGAACTTTTGGTTCATTTCTCCATTTTTCTCAGAAAATATTTGATGTATGCAAAATGTGCATAAAATCTACCCTTCATAAGTTTGATATCAATAAATGATATGTGAACTCATAGTTTATGTCGAAGTTTGTTACGAGATATAATTCATATTGGGTTTTGCTCCCCTCATTCTCGGACAACATTTTTTCATAATCGATATGTCGAAAATTTGAAATAACCCGTGACGGATTCAACATTTTAATGTGAGATCCTCTTATGCGGGTATCAACAAACTTCTTTTATATTTTTCGATTTGTGGAGAAATTTTGCCTCATATAGAGATATTATATCCGTTCTCACAATTATGGATACAATGTATCGAGTTATACCAATTTTCTTGAATCATCATCCCAATTCTAGTGATTCTCTCATAAAAAATGTTTATAACCACAATATTCAGAATCACTATATGCATCTTAAATACTTAATTCTGTCGCATTCATTTCATATAATGATTGTGAAGCATCCCATGTAATTTGATACATATATCATTGTTTTAAATGATGCATGTAGTATTAGTCACATTCTCTTCGTGGAATGGACATATCTCATTATTTTCAAACACATTGTTTTATACACATTTCATCGGGAAATAGTATATAAAGCAAATATTTCAATCTTGATATAACACCCATATTACACAAAAAATATCGATACTTGAGAGAGCATAGTGCTTTATTTCAAACAATTTTGTTTCAATATAGCACTTGCATGTTGCATTACCATTTGCATCTTTCATTAATTCTTTTGAGAACTTGTTTCTCAATATAATGTGCGTGTCGCACTATCGATGAGGCAATTTAATTACTCTCATGTTCCGACTCCATTTCTTCCTTAGAACGAAATGAGCAATTAATTTTTCAAAATATAACAATTGTCACATAATATAAATGAATTACAATGTGTAATTATTTTAAATAGAAAATTACATTATGTATCAGTTCAAGCAAATCAAATTGATATTGTAAATGCTAGTGGATCCGAGAGACAATTATCCAATATTACAATTCGTGAATCAATCATTTGAAATAATTTCACTCACCAATAAAGCACTATAATATGTTGTCATATTTATTCTTATCACAACTAGACAACAAATTTTGAATATGATAATAACATAGAGCAAATGCGCCTTACAATCAAAGACCATATACATAGTATTCATTTTTAAAAACGCAAGTTGAATATTTTGTAATAAAGATAAATATAAATAATCACAATAATGATTATCACTACTCTTACAATAATCATGCAAAATAAAATCTTTTCATTGAATAACCAAATATGATTTTATTTATTAAAATCAATGCAAGCACTTTTGTCAAAAATTCAATGAATGCATTAATTGCCTCAATGATCATGCAATTATTGTAAGACTATGGGTAATATAAATCAAATTAGTTAAATGATATGACAATATCATGTTCTTATTTTTCATATCTTATCAACTTTATAGTGAGAAATATATTGCTAAATTATAAAGCAACGTATAAAACATTCTCACGTCGTATCAAACAAAGATCATATATGCGCTCAACGTAAGTGATTGTGAAATATAATAATTTTAACTATTTAAAATGACTTTAATTAATATGAATATGATTGCAAAAAATATACACGTTGATTAATCCAGCGATTGAGAATCATATATTATTATTGTGGTCAAATAACAAGATTTACTTACCAAAAATACATGAAGATACAATTATTTTCCTTTTTTCTTTTTGAAGAAAACCAGTCTCACGTATCAATTATACACAATCGATAAAATAAAATTCCAAAGCTACTAAATATATCACAAAATACTTCAGCCGTTTTAAAATAAGGCCAAGACAAGAAACAATTTATTTATTAATAAGCGATGCTTAAGTTTAAATGCATCGTATAAACAATTTCTGTAAATCGCCACTAACTCTGACATGTGGCGTAATCTTATAAAAGATTACTTTGTTTCTTGTCATGATTATTGTTTTAATCATATAAAAATAATTTTGTGAGGACTGTATCAACCATGTCCTCCTCCACTACCGTAACCAAATATTTCCAAATATTTATAAATTGAGTCACGTTATTTATAAAGTATGAACTCTCATAATTTGATCGGGAATCATTAGTCATATCAATGGTGACTCATTATTTACTTTCATATATAATTCCACATTCAGTGGATTATTATTTTTCATTCATGATACGAAATCTTAATCAATTTCGAATACATCATAAATTACTTTGGTCGATATTGCTGCTTCGATCAGGAGCATATCATCATGATAAAAAGTGATTTAATTTTTCATCGATTATGGTCATGAAATCTCATGATATATTCAGTAGATTTCTTATCTCTGAATTTCAGATCACTCGTGGAACATGTCTTTCTCTATGGACTTTGGGTCCTAATTTATTTATATGCATGACATATCTGTACTTTTTTTTTCTCTGTGAATTTCAAATTCACTTTCACGATATTTCGACATATCTGAAATTTATCTATGTAAATTTTATATTCACTTTCATCGGTTTTTGACATGCCCACTTATGTGAATTTTATATTCACTTTTACGAGCTTTCTATTTTCATATGGATTTCTGATCCATTATATTCTCGTTTCAAACATTGATCAACTTCATGTGATCATACCTCCTTTTTCAATTTGCACAAAAGACAAACTCTTTTGTCTAAGGAATATAGCCATCAAGGCTTCATATCACCGATGAGTATTACTCATATCTTTTTCTTATGTGGTGTTGACTTGATCCATCATGATTTGATGATGTCAATACCACTAGCATCAATATTACATATATCTATAAAATAATAGAATTGATCACGATAAATAATTTAAATAAATCAAATTTTTACCTTAATGTTTACCTGTATCGAGATGTGTAGATATAAAATATATCAATTGATCGACTTGAGTCCTTCTGACAATCTATTAATTGTGATTCTTGTGGGGTTTTTCTTTTTTCGAAGGTTGCCAAACTTCATCAAAACAATTTTGATGATTTGAGACGTGGTTAGAGACTCGTGCTGATAACGTGTTATAAAACTAAGAAAATATTGGAGGAAGAACAAGAGGAAATACAAGTATAGAAGAAGAGAGAATTGCTTGTGTCTTATTCCAATAGTATAAGAGAGTATTTATAGTAGAGATTACAATGTGAACACAATAATCTGAATTAATCTCAAATCTACGTAAATCAATCAGAATAATAGATAATCCATCAATGATATTATTTCATAACATTTTCCGCAATTCCCCTAATTTTTTGGATTCTATTTCTTCTCGGAAAACCTAAGATGCTGATGATTGATCTCTGTGAGACCTTATGGAATACTGTGCGAAAATTGATATCACAAATGGTCTTCACGCTGGAATCGCGTTTCCTACAGGATGCTCACTGAATTGGTAAGCACACTTGGATTTCTCAGCCAAAAGTTTCTCTAATTTCTTCTTTTATATCTTTTTGCGTGTTAAAGGTGTGTGTCTATGGTGAATTGAATTTTTGCATGCAGGGTTGCAGCCCACATGATTCCTAATTCTGGGGACAAAATCGTGCTTCGATGATGTGATGAAACTCTTGTTGTGGATTGCATATGTACCTAATTTCAACATTAGCTGTTGTTCCTGGTGATGGTTGGACAAAAATAAATCCATTTTTTCGAAGTCAATCACATTTTTGCAGAGAGTTTTTTTTTGGGACATCTTTTTATTGTGAGATAGCAGCTTTATCTTTTGAGATGAAGAGTTGTATATATCTCTGATCTTTAATGTATGTTTATTTGATCTGTGTGGGTTTTGTTTTGGTCACTTTGTAGTGGTGATCTTGTTTCTCATGATCTTTTTACATGTGGCATTTTTTAATGAAATATTGTTCTATTACATGTTTTGGCTAATCACCTTCATGAAATATTGTTTTAATGAAATATTGTTCTATTACATGTTTTGGTCACTTTGTAATGGTTGAGTTTGGGGTTAATTAATGTTGCTAATTCTTTTTCTTATTTATCAGGCTAATCACCTTCATGAATCATTGGATAGTCGCATTTCAGCTCTTGAAAAGCATGTTGAATCATTAAATTGGGGCATCTCAGCTTTGGGGAAGTTTGAAGTAAATTAGGGGATGAAAGTGGAGGAAGCTGCACCTGATATTGTAATACTGATATTGTGATACTGATACTGTTATTGTGTTATGGTGCTGAGGTCGATGCATTGAAACCGAAGGTAGAGATCTACGAGCTAATGTTTCAAGAAGAGGCTAATGCTCCTTGGTAATGATATGTGATTTGAGATATGGTACAAATGTTAAATCATTTAGTGTAAATATTGACTTTATTTAGAAAATGTTAAACCATTTGGTGTAGAGTTGGAGAAGAAGATGATGGTAGCAATCGACATTGTCAAGATTTTTAGGTGCTTAGATAATCAATTCCTTGGATTGCCCCTGTTTTTTATTTCTTCAATGGCCGCTTTTCCGTCGGACTTTGTACGCATCGATCCTCCACCTGCTGCAAATCACCGGAATCCATGGTGCTCAGCTCCGCACGCTGCTGCTCCAATACCATCGGATTTCATCCATGGAACCTTCAAAGGGGAGCCATCGATCACCATACCAAAGGATACTGTGGCTTCTCTTGCTGCTCGCTTCGAACATACATTAATCGGTAAGTATTCTCAGGGAAAGCCGCCTATGGAATCGATTCGGAAATTTCTATTGATTCAAAATTTGCAGGAGCTATTACTGAAGGGCTTTTGGATAAGAAACATGTTGTGTTCCGATTTGAATTGTCTAGTTGATTATGTGCATTTCTTCTCTAAACCTATATGGAATGTGTTTAGGAAGTCAATGAGGATTCTAAAGTGGACACCAGATTTTCACTTTGATAAAGAACCTTCAATTGTTCTAATTTGGCTATGTTTGCCTAGGGTGCCACTGCATCTGGTAACTCAGGACTTTCTATTCTCTTTTGTTTCTTCCTTTAGTAAACCTTTACAAATTGATTCAGCCACTGAACAGCTTCGAAGACCCTCTGTTGCCCGTATACAGGTAGAATTTGATCTACTTGAAATATTACCATCTCGGGTGTGGATTCAATATGAATCTGGGAGAGGATTTTGGCAACCAATTCTCATCGAAGATCACTTACCATCATATTGTAGATTTTGTTAGCACTTAGGTCACGAAGAATATTCTTGTACAGTTAAATACCCAAAACTACAACATACTTTTACACACATTATGAGTCACAAATACATAAGGAATTCAGACATGAGAAAGCGGTTGAGGGAACCAGTGTACATACAGCCCAACATGGAAACAAAGACAGCGCTCTTGATATAGATAAGTGGGCCGTCTCGGTGTTAGACACCGAATCAAGTATCCAAAATGCAGAATTGGAAAACCCGGGTAAAGGAACTGAGATGATGGTTGAGCCTTCAATTCAGGGGGAAAGGCTTGCTGAAGAAAGGAAAAAAATGAAGAATGTATGATGCTTGATCAATGAAGAGTAGGTGCAAATAGCAACAGGTTTGGAAATTGAGGCTTTACCTCTATCAAGCAAAATGTACTTGTACAAAAGAATGCAGCAGGGGGGGGGGGGGTTTCAATGGTGCTTAAGCAGCAGAATTCCTTAACTGCTGGAAACCTCCCTCCCCAAGTAGCACTTGGAAGCTCAGTTACAACCTCTGTTTCTTCAGCTCTTGCTGCCTCTCAACTGGCAGCCAAGAAAAAATGAGGAGGTTGAGTAGGCTAAATCTGCCAAAACTATTAATGCTACACCTTCTGCCTTGGTAAAAAACGCCCCAGCAATGATGGAAATAGCCCAGATTAAACGATTTTTAAAGCACAGCAGGGCAAAACAATGACTGAATTGGGTGAGAAGCGGTTTATTGACTTGGCTATTGTTGAAGATAAGGGACTTCTAGCTGCACCCACTGTTTTGGTAAATCAAGTGATAGAGTATTCTGAAGGTTGTCCTATAAGCAATTCGTTCGAGGTCCTATCTATGCCTTCGACAAAGCAATGTACTTCACTAAATTCATTAGGTGTAGATAGTCAAAAATCTATCCAAGCTGAGCTCCAATATATGAGTTAGATCCAAAAGCTCAGCTGAGAGAGTAAATTTCGAATATGGAATTCATAGAAAAGTTTACTCCGGCTCAGAAGATTACTCGAACTCGGAAGAAAAAGCAAATTTTTTATATTTAGTTTTGTTGTTTCCTGTTTTTTTTCCCAAAAAGCTTGAAACTCGGCTTTGTGAGTTTCAAAATGATTCAATGAAATAAAATCTGTTTATATATAAAAAAAGATGTAACTTAATTATCATATATGTTGATGTTAAAGTTGTTTATCATATATGTTGTAATTTTTTTTTCCATTGTGATTGAATGTGTTATTTCAAAATACACAAGTTTTTTGGGTGTTAATGTGATTACATTATTGTCCAAATGATTTTTAGTTTACGGTTTGTTTCCGTTTTAATCTATAAAGGAATATAGGTTGTTGGTGTTGTTGTAAAGTTTGCCGAGTCCATGATTTTTGGTTAATCCCATACTATTAATGGTAATGGAAATGGTAATGGTGTCATTGTATTTGTTAATAAAACGTGTTACTGTGATATTGTTACTGTGATACTGATACTGTGATACTGATAATGTTATTGTGTTAATGTAAATGCGGAGATTATTCGGATTTTAAAAACTACGTCGAAAGTGTTGGAATAGTGTCCTAAACCCAATCGGGTTGGACCGGATCCGACCGGGTCGGAACATTTCTACTATTTCTTTATGTTTATACATATATTAAATGGCTTTTCTGTTGTCATATATATGTTCTTTTAGAGAACCAATTATGAATTGTTATATGATAACGTCCTTAGTATTAAACCGTGGTAGAGAAACCATGATAGGCGATTATGGTTGATGAGATCTCTAATAACTTTAATAAGTGATAAGCGAATTTTCTAGGTCCGGTCGATCAAGTAAAAACTCGAAACCTTAGCAAAATCTACTTTCTAACCGGCAGTGGACCGGGTCGATTGTAGGATAGTGCTTGAGGAGTCCGAGGTCGAACCCACAGAGATTGGCTTTTGAGTACCACAGTTGACTTAACACTCGGTTCGGGTCAACGAGATAGGTGTGAAGTTATACTATTGCATAAAAGAAAGATTACACTACTCGGAATTCTAAACAATTAAAAGAGGTATGGCCGAACTACGATCCAAATGGATTACTTTACCCTCAGAAAGATTACCCCGGGAGTGTGCCTTACTCTACCATGCCGTCTAACGAAAACTCATAGGACAAACCCCGTATTGGAACTGGACTTGATGACTAGGGCGTCAATCTAGTACACGGGTAGGTGTCAAACTACCTTTCAAGTCCAAAATCTCTACGGTCCCGAAACCCCGCTCCCACACGTCGCCGCAACATACATTTATAAGCTACGTGTGTGCAACAATGAACAAGGTTGTCAATCTCATTCAAAGCTATTAAAACAATCAAAACAAGTTTCGTGATGTGGATTATCGATTAGAACGTTAAATTACGCGCTACACTACCTCCCGGTTCATCAATCTAACGGCGTTTCACCCGCATTCACGTGGTTCGACCATACGACAAATCTAGCTACTCATAATCAAATCTAAACAATACAAACAAGAGAAAAACATCACAACAACAATAAAATAACAAGGAAACATACTTACTTTACTCAACTTGAAGGAGGTGCCAAATGTGCTTACAAAAGATCGATTTTTTGCTAAGTGAAAAGTTGCGGATCGAAGCCAAAAGTTAGTAGATCAAAGAGAGGATCGAAAGAGGTTTCTAATGATATATAACACTTATTCTAACTCTAAAAAACGAAGAAGATCGCCCACAATCTCTAAAACTATCTAATATTATCGCCCCCTCTTTCTCTACTTGGCTGCTGTGAGAAAATGAGCGGCTTTATATAGAAAGTAAGGCATGTCCGTACGGATGTCCACCCCGTCCGGACGGACTCGTTCTTGATTTTCCAGGTGTCCGGACGGATTGCATAAGTGTCCGTCCGGATGAGATGCTCTTGTCCGTCCGGATAATAATCTGTCCGTCCGGATATTAATCTGTCCGTCCGGATATTTATTCTGTCCGTCCGGACGGGTTCTTCATCAAATAATCTTCCAAAAACCAGTGAGTTAGCCGTCCGGACACAAAAACCTGTCCGTCCGGACAGATATTTTGCAGCCCAAATCTTCACTTTTTTTCACCTCCAACCTCCGTGTTTCGCCTCGGACACGTCCAAACTCATACTTCTCGTCTTTCAGGCTCTCGAGACACCCTAGTCCTGCATCCATATGAAAACAACACGAAAACGCATAACCCCGCAAACTACGGGTGCTCGGGGAAAACGAGTATAAAATGCTAAAATAGGGTCGAGTTTACGGAAATCCGACAGTCACTCGCCGTGCAATAAATCCTCATTTAATACTCAAGATAGGGTCTAAACTCACCCGAAACATGCCAGAAATGCAATAATCGTGTGCTGAACTGTACAGAAATGTACTGTAAAGTTGGTTCCTATCAATAAGTTTGATACTTAAATGTCTATAGGCTGATGTACTATTAAACAGGGCATTGATAGTACGAACAGGCTAGCACGTATTAGATGTTTTCTGTCTTGAAGGGCAGGGATAGATCTCGTCTATCAAAGTGTAGAGACACTTGGACTGTACGTGGATGTGTATTAGAGAATGCGTACATTAGACTGACCCATTTACACGGATAAGTGTCACACTATGTGACGGTTGTGTAATTATCCTTAAGACCGGAGTCTTCATGGCATCACGGTGTGGATTGTCACGCTTTGACACTATTGAGGTTTCCCCTAGCCACGGGGCGATCATGCGGTAGTGATTGGGTGTGATACTGAAACATACGGAGTATACATGTTTGGTCGTCTGGAAATCACGTACCCTATTAGTAGGGGTGAATATCCGAAAGGGCCTTCTTATAAGGAATGTCTTACTCTCGTGAATCTTTGCAAAGTGGAAGTAAATGAGTTACTTCGAGAGAGCTTGATATCCAGATTATAAGATACGGTCGTTGATGTTTTGACACTCGACTAACGACCGTATGGATATTATTACAAATGGGATAGGATTGTAAGTTACACGGTAAGCTGTTTCACATGAAAGGTAGTAGTCATTGCATTTGACTCTTCGATGATTGGGGTCACGGTGTGTTGCTAGACGCTATCCCGTGATCGTTAGGCTTGAAGGGCATTTTTGTAATTTGCACTTTGTGTCTACGGCCAACATATTCGGAAGCCTATCGGGTCACACATATGACTATCTAGCCGGATTAAAATGCAGTTATAGTTGATAACCAAATAAGGAAAGTTTATCTCGAGACTATAAAGGTTATAGTGGTAAATTAATATGGTGGTATTTATTTATTATGAATAAATATAAATACAAGATATTAATTATATTAATTAAATATATACATATATATTATGTATATGCCACGTGAATTTACTAGTAATGTGGGGCTAATTTTTGTGTATTTGGATACATTTGGTTTGTGCAATTTAATTAATAAGATTACCATAATATTAATATTGTATATTAATTGATTTTGGAAAAATAGATTTATGGTAATAAGATAAATATAGTCAATATAAGATATTGACAATATCTTGGAAATATTTAATATAAGATATTAAATTAAATGAGATAAATCGATCTAAGGGATTTTCCTTATTTTATTTGGAAAAATGTTTTCTTTCTCTCCACTCTACTCAAGACTTGTTCCCCAAGGATTTTGGAAGATATATGGGGCACCACCTCTATCATAAATATGAGGGGTTGGCTAGCTATTTTGTACATCACAATTCCAAGAGCTAATAATTCTTGTGAAAAATAGAGAGCTTCTTAGGAGAGATTTTGAGAGAGAAAAAAGTCGATCTAGCAACCGAATTTTTCTGGTAGCAATCCATGATGGGATTCCGGCGGGCTGTTCTTGTGGATCATCGGTAGAGGCCGAACACTTGGGCGGCTCTATGCAGAACTACTCTCCTTAGACGGTCAAAGCGTCGATCTTTTAGATCAAGCAAGGTAACCACCGTCTTTAGCTTATTTCTTTATTGCTTAAACGAAGTCGATCTTGGGTCGATAGAAAATAAAATTTTGAATTCTGCTGCGTTCCCGCGTATATTTCCTAACATAAAGGGTATCATATGAGATCTCAAAATGGAGAGAAAAAAAATATGAACTTTGGTGAAAGAATTTTGATGATCGGTGTTCTAAATCAAAAGTTACGGTCGTTTATAAGAAAAACGTTCCGATTAATGCAAATATTTTTTCGTCTTTCAAAATTTACGTCGGAAGGGTGTCGTATGAGATCTCAAAATGAAAAGGGGAAAAAGTATGAATTTTGTTGAATTTTTTTTGATGATCGGAGTTCTAAATCAAAAGTTACGGTTGTTTGAAAAAAAATGACTTGCTGGGAGCCTGGACGCGCGCGCGTCTCTTTGTATAGTAAGGGTATTTTTGTCCGCCTGATTTTTTTGTCCTTTTTGCAACTAAAAAAACGAGTGTGTCATGTTTATTCATTTTGTATGAAAAGTGGACTTTTGGCTCATTCCCTCTATTTTTTTATCTGAATAAAGCGTCTCTCCACAACACATGTAATTTATTCCACACGATATACGGTTGCAATTCAATTAACAAAATGAACCCCAAGCCATAGTTATCAGACCTGACCCGATCGTTCGCCTGAAAAAAACAGTGGATCACCGGGTCATTGGTTCAACCGGAGAAATATATGTATAATGGTAAATAATATATTATATCATGAAAAACATACCTTTTGATAATCATAATCAAGTAAATATCTATATACCAGCTTATGAGTTATCATTTTAGAGACTGAAATATATTTCATGTGATTATCAAAAGAGAATATGCAATATATATATATATAAAGCTAAAATATATCGCCAACTCTTAAGTACTGAAGTATTTTTTGAATGAGGGTACATTTATTGTTAATATTAGAAAAAATAATTAAATGTATTGTCTTTTGGAAAGCATTTCCTGAATTATTTAGCAAAACGCTAAGTCAAATGTAAGAAATTTCCATGTTTTTTTAAGTACAAAACATGATTTGATGTAAATCTATAATAAATAGTAAGTATATCGGAGAAACCCCGAATATTTTTGCTACTTCAAACTAGTTCGATACCTACTTCCTACTTTTTTTTAAATTAAATTTACTTTACCCAATGGTTCAACCATAATCCACCGGGTCACTGGTTGAACCTCCGGGTTCACCGGGTTTGAGTTGGTCGCTTCCTTAAACGGGTTGATGCTTGAACCGGCTCGGTTCCATGACTGGGTCACCGGGTCGAACGGTCGAACCACCTGGCCGGGCCGGGTTTGATAACTATGCCCCAAGCTTGACATAAGTAGTGGTGTTTTAAGAATGCTTATAAGAGGTCATCAAATAAACACTCCTGAAATGTCAAGAATTAGATCTGAAATCTCTGACTAAGAATCATACTATGCAAGCACTCCAAATGACCGACATTGGATTAGTCGGATTAATGGTCCGGATGTTATGCCAGCACCCAAATGACCGACTTTGGATAGTTGGATCAATGGTCTTGATGCAGGGGTTTAGACAAAAGTATAAATAAATAAAATATCGACGAAATGTCTAATGTTCAAACAAACACAAAGCTTATTATTTCCATTTTGAAAATGACAAGTCATTAGAAGATGAATCACATTTTTTTGGGCGATTTGAAAATTAGGTCTGTCACAGGTTTGAAAATGCGGAATTCGACACTTTGAAAACATGTTATCTGTGTTGAAATTTATTAAATTGAAAATACAAAATTAAATAAAATGCAGAATTCTCATTAATTACTGAACAATCGAGTTAAGTTACAATGCTACTGATCTTATAGAGAATACTTCACTACAACGGTTACATTCAGTTATACCGAAGTAGAAGAAGTTACAACATAATAACATCAACTGTGTAGCCTCTTGACTGAATCTTTAAGTCTGTTGAATCTTTGTGTCTGAAAGTGCTAAGTTGAATTCTTTAAGTCAGCTGAGCTGATCACATCTGAATCTTCGTAGCTGAACACTCTAGATCAGGAGTGTATGCACATCCTCTTGCACCCAACACTTCTTTATCCATATATTGTAACACCCCCCCCCCCCCAAGATGAGAGTGATGAATGAATTGGTTTGCACATCATGTTTTCTCCAACACTCTTTTATCCACTAGAACTTGGTTGGAAATTTTCGTAAATGCCTCATTTATCCAACAAATAACAAAAAATAGGTGCATCAAATGTCTTGGTGAGAATGTCAGCAAGTTGTTCTTTGGTGTGAACATGCATGAGTTTGATCCGACAAGATTTAACTTTGTCACTGACAACATGACAGTCGATGTCAATGTGCTTGGTTCTTTCATGAAAGACATGGTTATGAGAAATGTGAAGAGCACTGGCATTGTCACAAATAAAAACAGAAGAAAGCTGATCTGGAATCTTTAAATCTTGCAAAATGTAAATAAGCCACTGGATTTCAGAAGTTGCATTGTCCATTGACTTGTATTCAGCTTCAGAAGCGCTTCCGACAATAGTTGTATGTTTCTTTGCCTTCCAAAATATGAGAGCATCTCCTAAGAACACCATATATCCGGAAATAGAGCTCTTTGTCTCAGGACATCCTGCCCAGTCACTGTCGGTGAATCCTTTTAAGATGCGGTTGTTTTGAGCTGGGAAGAAACTTCCATGTCATGGGCTGGCTTTTAAGCATCTCAGGAGCCTATGAGCTGCTTTCATGTGGTTTTCAGTTGGGGTGTCTAGAAACTGACTCAGATGTTGTACTACAAAAGCAATGTCATGTCTGATAAAATTGAGATAAATAAGTTTATCAACCATTGATCTATAGGCAGTATTATCATCTAATAAAGGGGAACCCTATGCTACAATTCTTGTTTAGACTCCGTTGGAGTTTTAGCAAGTTTAGCACCTAAAAACTCATACTCTTGCAAAAGTTTTAGGGTATCTTTCTTTTGTGAAATGGTATGCCATTAAGTGTTCTGGCAGCTTCAATTCATTATAAAGTATATGAGTTTACCAAAATCCTTGATGGTAAACTGCATGTGGAGATGATCTTTGACTTGTTGAGTCTTATTTTCATCAAGACTAGCTGCAATAATGTCATCTACATAAACCAATAAGGCAATGAAGGTTTTTCCTGATCCTTTAGCATATAAGTTGTGATCATACTTAGACCGAACAAACCCCCGAAATGGATATGCCATTAGGTGTTATGACACCTTCAATTCTTTATAAAGTATATGAGTTTACCAAAATCCTTGATGGTAAACTCGCCTGGAGATGATCTTTGACTTGTTGAGTCTTATTTTCATCAAGACTGGCAGCAATAATGTCATCTACATAAACCAATAAGGAAATTAAGGTTTTGCCTGATCCTTTAGCATATAAGTTGTGATCATACTTAGACTGAATAAACCCCTGGCTCTCTAAAGACTCTGTCAACTTGTAATTCCATTGTCTGCTAGCTTGCTTTATCCCATATAATTACTAGATTAACCTGCAAACCTGATTTTATTTGTTAGATGTAAACTCTCAAGGAAGGTGCATGTATCATTCTTCATGCAAATCTCCATTAAAAAGGCATTGTTCACATCCATTTGATGAAGATACCAATTGTTGGTTGCTACAGCTGCTAACAATTTTTTGACAATTGTGATCTTCATAACTGGAGAAAAAATTTCTTGAGAATCAATGCTATAAGCCTGAGTGTAGACCTTTGCTACCAATCTGGCCGTATATCTCTCTTCTGATCCATCAAGGTTTTATTTTATCTTATACACCCACTTGCATCCAATTGGCTTCTTTCCAGTTGGCAATGTAATGATCTCTCATGCGTGGGTCTTCTGCAATGCCTCAATTTCCTTCTGCATTGCCTCATTCCACTCATCATGATTGATTACTTGATTGTAAGTCTTAGGCTCAGCGATTGCATTAATGGCACAGACATATTTGGCATATTCAACTGAGAGTCTGTCTAGACTCATTACTTGATTTAGCAGATGAGGGTTTTGCACAACATTGGCACCTTCTTAATAGAAGTTTGGTGCATTTCTAATCCTGGTAGATCTCCTCAGTTGAACAGTTCGTGCAGGTGTCTGCTCAGCAATGACCGATCCTTTGTTGGACTCCTCAGCAGAATTTGCGCCTCTGTTGGATTCATTAGCTGACCTGCTTAGTTGATGCTCAAGGCTGTTCAAAATAGGTAGTGGTATTGGCATATCAGTGGTACACTGAGCTTTGCCTATAACCTGCTTGAATAAAGGAAAGTGAGTTTAATGAAATTGAGTATTTCTAGCAACAAAGATATCTTTGTTGATGATGTCCAATAGAACAACTCTCTTGGAAGTGTTTGAATTTCCAATATACACACAAGTCCTGCATCTTGATGTATGTCAACTGGACGATGAAATTCCACGATATTTTACTCTCATTTCTTTAGTATATAGTGATATTTTGTATCAATTAAAGTAAATCTCATGACAAATCGAATCACTTTTCTTTTGTGTAGACATAACCAATATTTAAGCATTTTATCATCTTTTAACAGCTTACTAGTTATATTTTATTATCGGAATTACGCATGGTATGTTCGTGTTGGTGTTTTGCAGTGATTATGGAAGCGTGGAGTAAAAATATAAAAGTTAGACCGAGCCTCGTGTCACCATTGGAGCAATTGAGGAAGTTTAAGAAGAAATAAGCTCAATTCTATATGATTGGCAATACAATCTGAGGCCACAACATGAACCGAGGCACCCATGGCGCACGCCGAGACATCAATGGCGCAGACCGAGACATCAGTTCAGAAGTTGTTGCATGTGCATTAAATGCTGATGTCATTTCTCAACTACCGTGTCAGAACCTCGGCGTGAGCCGAGACATTCACGGCACAAGCCGTAATGTAAAAAGCAGCAAACTAATTAGGATTTTGAGCTCTTTTCAGGAAATATCATCATACAACATATCAACAGAGAAAAAAACACCATAGCTCCGTTTGTTTTGGGGTAGAGTTTTTTCTGGAGTTTTTTTTGGAGTTTTTTTTAGATAAAGTGATTGAAGTAATGATTAGAAAGTTGATGGGGTAAAATAAAGTAAAATAATGATTGGTGTAGATTATGAAATGATTGGTGAAATAAAGTAGAATAATGAATAAAATAATGGTAAAAAATGTAATAAAGTTGATAAAGTGAAATGATGAGAGATGATTTAATATTTTTTTATTTGTAGTTGAAGATTTGATTGGTGGGAGAATTGTAAGAAATGATTGGTGATGTGATAATAAAAAAACTCCCAACAAAACTACATTGCAAAACAAACACAAGCATGTTCTTCCTCTCTTGCAGGCACCTCCACCTCAAGGCTCCCTTAGCCAAAATTTCATCATTTAGCACTTAAAATCCATTGTAAAACATTGTAGAATTATCATTTTGATGTTTGAAGCACCTTGGTGAATGTAGGAAACAACTATTTTGTGTTCTATCTTCATTGAAACACTTTGAAGGTTAGATGAAATCTCCTAATTTCGAGTTCATAGCTTGAATTAGGTAAATTCTTAATCTTTACTTTGATTTAATTGTTCTTGTTGTTATGAATACTAGCTTTAACATGTTGGTAGTTATAACTAGGGATAATGACTCATATAAGTCATTCTCCAACTTTTTTTTACCCAAATAAGCTTCAAACATTTATAAAAAAGGAAAAATCTAAAAAAATGGTAAAAGACAAATTTAACCTCCTTAAACTTGTTTTTTTCGATTTTCTTTTTCTTTTTTCTCTTTTTGTCAGCCTACTATTTTTTCCTTTTTTTTCCCCGATTTTCTTTAAAAAAAATTGTAGCTGAAGAGTCTCGAACCCGCTCCCTATTATTGTAAAACAACAAAATTTACCAATACACTACATATCTATTTATATGGGAATAAGTACGTTAAATATTTATACAACAGGGACTGCTGGAGTGATATATTGTAAAAAAGAAATTTAATTTAGATTTTTTTTTTTTGAAAAATTATTAACGGGGATAATTAATTTCAACTATTTAAAAAAAAAAAACTAATTTATCACATTAGCGACTTTAAATACATTTAATCATTTAGAAGGAAAATCAAACACTATAATGTCAATGGCCAAAGGCTGTAATTAAGTCAAATAAACATCATACATATAATCAATAGTAAACGCTATATTCAACATAACGAGCATCAGTTTGATATTCAATCTCTTATAATCAAATATTAAATACTATGATAAAATATAATAAATATCAAAATGATGTACAATCACTTATAATCATCATCAAACATCGCAATTAACTAGAACGAATATCATATTGCTATTCAGTCAGTTATAATTATCGTTAAATACTACAATAAACTCAAATGAATATTAATTTAATGTTCAACATGTTATAATGATCATTAAACATTTGAGTGAACTTATTTATGCATCGAATCGTTGTTCAAAGGTCACTTTGATCTTTAAACACTTATAATTGTTATCAAAAACCACAATAAACATAACAAACATCAAATAAATGTTCAATGTCGTATAATCATCATTAAACACCATAGATTAACTCAAATGAACATCATATTGATGTTAATTAATAATAATTATCGTTGAAAACTTTTATTACATTAAATAAACATCATATTGATATTGAAATGCTTATAGTCATCATCAACACTACAATAAACATAATTATCATTAGATTGATGGTCAATACCATAATCAACTCAAATAAACAGTATATCGATGTTCAAACAACAAATGCAATATTCAGTCACTTGTAATCATCAGCAAACACTATAATAAGGTTAAATGAACATCAAATTGATTGTTCAATTATTAACATTCATTAAAGCACCGAATAAACAACATGTTGATGTCAATCATTAACAATCGTCGTTGAACACTATAATTAATTTAAACAAACATCATATTGATATTAAAAAACATAAAGTCATCATGAAACACTACAATAAACATAATTAGCATCAATCTGACGTTCAATACCATAATTAACTCAAATAAACAACATATCGATGTTCCAACATCAAATATGAATCACTTATAATTATCATGAAATATTATAATATAATTAAATGAACATCAATTTGAATGTTCAAATGTAAAACCTTCATCTCTTTATAATATGTTTTTGTATTTTGAAATTAAAATTTTCTTTTCATTTTCTTTTAAGGAAGGGTCCACTTGCCTTTAAAAAGACTTTTGTAGCATTAGAGTTATGCAAGCCAATAAAAAAGTTTTAAATGAGCTTACACTTCAGAAGTCGCAAATTGTCTATTCAAAATTATCAACAAATGTCATAATCAATATAAATAAATGTCAAACTAACGATCAAACATCAACATTAACGTTTAATCATTTATGATTGTCACAACACACAATATTCAAAAATAAGAATGCATTAATTATATTTAATGATTATTCGGTCATTTTATCGTTAAAGTCAAAGTTTTAATTCATATCTTTAGTATGTGGTTTTACTATATTAATTAAATACTATGATGTTTAAATATTGTTTTGTATTTTGTTACTTATTCATTTGGACTTGATTATTGATACCTTAACGAGTCGAGCTCGAGTTGGAAGATAAAAATTCATGTAGTAAGACAAACTCGAACATGAGCATTAACAACTCGGATCTAACTGAACACAAACTTAAACAACTGATACTTGGTTCAGCTCAGCTTGTTAACAACATTATTACTTCCCTGCCCCACTTCATCAAATCACTCCCATTTCTTGTAACTGCTATGTTATGTGTAGGGGTATACACGGTTCGGTTTGATACGGTTAATGGTCGTAACCTAAACCGAACCAAAAATTTCGGTAGTTAATATTCGAAACCGAGAACGAACCATTTTCTTTAGGAAACGGAATTAAACCGAACCGAAATATATGGTTTGGTTCGGTTAACCAAAAACGAAAAAAAATTAACAAATCTATTTGGTCATGAACGGTTCAGTTTTTTATTTGTTTATAAACGGTTCGGTTAGAAGCAATTTTTATAATAAAAAAATTTAAAATTTTGGTTATAAAACTAATTATACATGTTGGATATAAACGGTTCGGTTTGGTGCAGTTTCGGTTCGGTTATTCAATCGGTTACGGATAATTTGTAGCATGAATTGTAACCGAGCCGAAATTTTCGGTGTCTCTATATTATTAACCGAAATCGAACCGGATACAAGTATTAACCGAACCGAATCGAATGACCTCGGACCGGTTCGGTTTTCGGATAAACCATATTCATGTACACCCGTAGTTGTGTGTTGTTGGTTAGGTTTCTATTTTTTTTGAACATGCTTCAATGTTCAATTATGCGTTGTTGTTGGTTTTTTTTTCCAGCATTATGTCGTTCAGTTTTTTTTCCTTTTGATGATTTTGAGTGGTGTTGTTAATTTTTGGAGGGGGTAAATGTATTTGGGTTATAAAAAATTGGATGATGATGTCATAAATAAAAAAGAATTTAAAAAAAGGAAAAGGAAGAGGAAGGAGGGTATTATGGGTGTTGAGTGATTGTTTTAAGAGATGAAACTTAGGTAGGTAAAAAAAGTTGTAGTAAACTTATATAAGTAAAAAAAGTTTGAGATAAGCTTATTTAATCAAAGACCCCTTATAACTATGAGTGGCTAGCTCCCTACTAGCTAAGATGATGTAGTTGTGATAGTCAATCCCCTATGATTGCTTGGAATTGATTGTTTATGTTTCTAGTTTCTATTGTGTTGAAATTCTTCTTGCTTTGCGATTGTGTATGTTGGAGTAATTAACTACATACGCACCTACACAACTAGTAGACACCGAATGGAGACGTTAGTTGTGAGAAGAGGGTAAGAAGAACGGAAGGTAGAATTGACCATAGTGGAATTCGGTTCCTTATCCGGGGAATTTTGCATTCAAGTGTTTAACTTGTCAATTCATTAGGTTTAAGGTACTTAGACCAAGGGGGAGACAAAGAGTGGTTTCATTCACTCGTATGAGGGGAAAGCGCTTGTTTAGGAATGCACCGTTCACACATTAGAACACAATTGAAAGGTGGTAGGTAGATCATTTCCAAGGATTTAAGGGGAGATAACTTGAACTATGAATCATCTTGACTAGATTCTTTTATCATTTGAACAACTTTTGTAGTTAAGTATTAGTTTCTTAATCAAACTTGCGATTCGGATCAAGATAATAATAACTAATTAGTGTTTGACCTCGCATCCTTATGGGATACGACCTTGACCACCGTACTAGACTACAATTGACCCGGTACACTACAAGTTAGATTGGAACCCTAGGAAAGTTTGCATCACATCTACAATTGAATTTGGTTCTAAATTGGTGAAGAGTACATGAAAAATCCAAACAACCAAAAACTTCAAAATAGAATAATCTATCTTAGTGCCATACAACACCTCATAAGGAGTGCTTTCTTTTTAAAAATTGATTAAGTGTAGCATTGACAAGTTTAACAGCATGCGATAAACAATAACCCCACTACTCTATGGGTAGGTTACTCTGAAACCTCAAACCTCTGGATACATTCAGTAGATGCTGATAATCCCTCTCAACAATTCCATTTTTCATAGGTGTACTTACACATGAAGTCTGATGGATAATGCCATGTTGTTCATAAAAGGATGTCATCTGAAACCCAACACCATTATCAGATCTACTAACTTTGATAATCTTATTAAACCGAGTTGAAACAAACATAACAAAGGATTTAACTAGTTGATAAGCTTTAGACTTATGTCTCATAAGAAGAACCCAAGTAAACCTAGAATAATCCTCAACAACAGTTAGGAAATACGGTTGATCATTCACAGTAGGATGCCTTAAAGGTCCTCAAATATCCACATGCACAAGATCAAAAATAGAATTGACAACAATGGTGCTTAATGGAAAATGCTTATTTTGTTGACGTAATGCCGGATCCGACCTGGTCGGATCATTTATACTACTTTTTTATGTTTAAACATATGATAAATGGATTTTTCTGTTATTATATATTTGTTTGTCTAATGAACCAAGTATGATATTGTATATATTATAACGTCCCTAATGTCAAACTGTAATAGAGAAATCATAATAGTGATTATGGTTGATGAGATCTCGACTCACTTTAAAAGGTTTGATACTTAAATGTTTCTAGTCGTATGTGCTGTTAAATGAGACATTAATAGTACAATTAGACTAGCACTTATTAGATGTCTTCTATCTTGTGAAGACAATGATAGATCTCATATATCGAAGTGTAGAGACACTTGGATTGTACATGGAAGTGTATTAGAGAATGCTTACGTTAGACTGACCCACTTAATTTATTAAGTGTCACACAATGTGACGGTTGTGTAATTATCTTTAGACCGGAGTCTTCATAACATTATGGTGTGGATTGTCATGCTTTGACACTATTGAGGTTTCCCCTAATCACGGGGCGATCATGCGGTAGTGATTGGGTATGATATGGAAGCATGCATAGTATTTATGTTGCTCGTCCGGAAATCGCATATCCTAATGGTAGGAGTAAATATCCGAAAGTGCCTTCTTGTAAGGAATGTCTTATTCTCGAAAGTCTTTGCAAAGTGAAAGTAATGTGTTATTTCAAGAGAGTAGGATATCCAGATTATAAGATACGATCGTTAATGTTTTGACACTCAAGTTATGACTTTATGGATATTATAACATCGATATGGTTCTATTTACACAGTGTCCGTTTTCACATGAAAGGTTGTAGTCATAGCACTTGACCCTTTTCGATGATTGAGGGTCGTGACAAGTTGCTAGACGCTAATCACGATCGTTAGATGTGAAGGGTTTTGGTAAATACACTTTATACAACATATTCGGAAACCAATCGGGTCACACACATATGTATAACCAGCCAGAATTAATTTGTGGTATAGGGATGACCAAATAAAGATTTATTTACGACTACTATAAAGTATTATGGTGTGAATTAATATTCTAGTATTTATTTATTATGAATAATTAATATTGGATATTAATAATAGCATTATATTATTATGTATGTATGTGTGTGTGTGTGTGTGTATATATATATATATATATATATATATATATATATATATATATATATATATATATATATATATATATATATATATTTGTTTTGTTTAATTCGAATCCTGTTTTTCATGAAAGGACCAAACACATTGATATTGATTGTCATGTGGTTAAAGACAATGTGAAATCATAGTTGATCAAGCTCGTGTCCATTCATACCAAGGAAAACTTGTTGATATCATAACAAAGGCTCTCGATGCACCGATGTTTTGCTAACTTCTGGACAAAATTGGGGTTTTTAAGATTTTCCAGCCAAGTTCAAGTGGACAAAGGAAGTGTTGGATCAAACAGGATCTGCTAGTAGATCCATTCATCATTCTCAGCTAGATGAGTGTTAACATATATAATGTGGATAAATAAAGTGTTAGATGCAAGTAGGATGTGCATACACTTCTGATATCAGAACAATTAAAAGAATCAGCTATGTAAAATAGTCAGCTAGGCAGAAGAGATTCGAATTTGAGGCATTCAGCAGAGCAGAGATATGGCCAGATGAGAATAACACACCACAGATGCGATGAGCAGACTGTTACTTCATACAACTAAAAGACCAGACACAAAACTATCACAATTGAGAGTATGATCAGCTGAGATGTTAGTCAGCCTAGTCACTTAGTCCGTTGTAACAAACTTAGACTTAACCGTTGAGAGTATGATCTATAAATACCTCCCAACAGATCCCTTGTAACTTAATTTGAATGCTTTTATGATTAATGAGAATTCTGCATTTTATTTTGTTTCTCGGTTTCAATAATTTCAACAATATAAAAATATGTATTTTTATACTAAAGGTGAGCCATTGTTCACTCGACAACTCACCACCTAATTGTCACAAAATGGAAAACAAGGAAATAAAATCTAAGGTTAGCCAAGATAATTATTAAAGTGATAAAGTGTCATTTGTTTCCTTGTGGTAATTTACAAGCACAACTTGTTGAATAGGTGTCCTAAACCCAATCGGGTTGGACCGGATCCGACCGGGTCGGGTCGTTTACAGTCTATTTTAGTTAATGTAATAACTTTATTATTATTAATAAAAGCACTTTTGTTATTATATATTGTTTATCTTCATGTTATTGGTTGTATATATATAGTAACGTCCCTAGTGTCAAACTGTGATAGAGAAACCATGATAGTGATTATGGTTGATGAGATCTCTAATCGCTTTAACAAGTTTGGTACTTAAATGTCTCTAGTCGTATATACTGTCAAATGGGACATTGATAGTATGATTAGACTAGCGCGTATTGGATGTCTTCTATAATATAGAAGGTAGGGATAAATAGCGTCTATTGAAGTGTAGAGACACTTGGACTATAAATGGACGTGTATTAGAGAATGCGTACGTTAGACTGACTCACTTACATTAAGTGTCGCACTATGTGGCAGTTGTGTAGTTATCCTTAAAGACCGGAGTCTTCATGGCATCACGGTGTGGATTGTCATGCTTTGACACTATTGAGGTTTCCCTTATCCACGGGGCGATCATGCGGTAGTGATCGGGTGTGATACTGAAGCATGCGGAATATACATGATTGGCCGTCCGGGAATCGCGTATCCTATGATTGAGATTGAATATCTGAAATGGCCTTCTGATAAGGAATGTCTAGCTCTCGAGAATCTTTGCAAAGTGGGAGTAAATGTGTTATTCCGAGAGAGCATGATATCCACATTATAAGATATGATCGTTAATGTATTGACACTCGAGGTACGATCGTATGGATATTATTACAGCGATAAGATTGTAAGTTTCACGGTAACTGTTTCACATGAAAGGTAGTAGTCATTGCATTTGACTCTTCCGATGATTGGGGGTCACGGTTTGTTGCTAGACGCTATCCCGTGATCGTTAGGTATAAAGAGCATTTTCGTAATTTACACTTTGTGTCGACGACCAACATATTCGGAAGCCTATCAGTTCACACACATATGAACATCGAGTCGGATTAAAATGCAGTTATAGTTGATACCAAATAATGAAAGTTTATCTCTAGACTATAAAAGGTTATAGTGGTAAATTAATATGGTGGTATTTATTTATTATGAATAAATAAAATACAAGATATTAATTATACATAAATTATATTAATTAAAGATTATTCGGATGTCAATTAATTGACATTTGGGGCGCCACCTTGATGTGTATTATATACACTTGGATTGTGCACTTTAATTAATAAGATTATCATAATATTAATATTGGATATTAATTGATTTTGGAAAAATTGATTTATGGTAATAAGATAAATATATTCAATATAAGATATTGGCAATATTTAGATTTTATTTAATATAAGATATTATAATAAAAGAGATAAATCAATTAAAGCAATTTTCTTATTTTATTGGAAAAAGATTTTTTCTCTTTCATCTATCTTCTAGAAAGCTTCTCCTAATCAGATTAGGGGCTTAGGGCTACTTGGGGCGCCACCTCCCCTGTATAATAAAGGGGTTGACTAGCTCTTTTGTACATCACAATTGCAAGAGATAATAGTTCTTGTGTAAAAATAGAGAGCTTCCTATAGAGAGTTAGAGAGAGAGAGAAAAAGGCCGGTCTAGCAGCCGGATTTTTCTGATAGCAATCCTAGGAGGATTCCGGCGAGGAGTTCGTGTGGATCAACGATAGAGGCCGGACGCGTGGACGGCTTGCGCACATGACTACTCTCAGTTGACGGTCAAAGCGACGATCTCATAGATCATCCAAGCTATATTCCGTCAAACTACTTAACGTGTTTATTGCATTAAACGAAGACGATCTAGAAAAGGAAATCAAAATTTTAAATTCTGCTGCGTTAAACTAGTGATTTCCTAACACAACTTGCCTTCCTACCTTGCTTTTATGATGTGTGATGTTCATTGGTACAATGATCCGACTCTAAGCGAGCAATATTTCATGACACGCTCTTTACCTCCCTGACCAATCCAAATTTTCACCGGATTAAAATGTCTAGAAACTTTATGAACTAGTCATCTGTGAAAACCCAAGGAAATGGGTTTAATCTCTACACTTCATCTTCTTCACCTCAAATCGGCATTTACACAATCCAAGAAGATGGAAAATTCGGGTAAAGATCAAACTAAAACTAACACAAATAAAGATGAATTTAAAGAGCAATAAGTTAAATAAGATATGACCCATGAAAACTCACTTCATTGACTTCATTTTCTCCAAAGCATAAGTTTCCATCTCACATTCATCGAAGAAAAGAAAAGGCTTGGGATGAATCTCCACAAGGTACAACTAATCTAGCTAATTAAATACACTTTTAGTTCATGATTTTTGTGTTTGTTAGATCTCCCCCAAGGTCTCTAATGGAATGGTGGCTGCTACAAGGGTTTTAAGGGAAGATGGCGATGAGTTTTCTGCTGATAAAACTTGTTTATATGGTGTAACCCATGTAAAATGTGAATTTTTCAAAGTGCCCCTGTTTTATTGTCCAGATGTGGCGCCCGCCAAGAATTTTCTACTCTTGACGCCTTCACTAAACAACCACAACTTTGTGTATAGACTTCCAATTCGAGTGATTCGAGATGCTTTGGAAAGCTTTTTCGAAGATCTGCGACTCTCATGAAGACGTCTAGTCCAAATTCTATTTATAAAGGGGACCAAAAGTCTCCTAAATACAACTACCGGTTGCATTTCCTAAGACAAATAAACGGCTGAACTCCGACGCTAATTTCGTGATTTTGTTGGTGACACTTCATGGTTTTGAAGGTACATTTACATGTCATGGAGAGGGATTGAAGGAGGTGAAAAGATACTTGTACAAACACGTCTTTTCACCATAAAAATCATCTCTCCCAAGGCTTGGTCAACCTAAGATCCTGCAAAGAAACGCCCAAAATATCAAGCGTAAACCTGTCACAAAATACTGGTTCCAATGACCCAAAAATACTATAAAAACTACTTTATTTTAATATTTTATAATAATTACTAATATGCAATTTATATCCAAAAGATTCAAAATTACTATTAAAAGATTGAGAAATTGAGGCAAATACAAAGTGAAATACATCATTGAATTGACTTACTACCCCCACCCCAAAATATAAGTGTATTTAGTTTTGTTGGTTAATGTAAGTCCGTTTATATAACCAATGAAGCATTTATTATATTTTTCTCCTTTTACCTCTCATTCATTATTTACCCGCCCACTTTTCACTACTTTGCATTAATAACAGTCAAATGTCATTTTAGACCTTTTTATTATTATCAAAATTAATGATATATAACCAATTTAACCAACTTTTCTTTTGCTTAAAGCCCCCGGTATCCATTGTCCGACTAATCCGGAGTTCGGCCCGGGTCGTGCCTGCAGAGTCTGACTCTTAATCAAGGGTAATGCCTGGCCAAGAGCTATTTCAACATGGCGCCTCAGAAGAGAATCGAACCGGTGACCTCCATAGGCATTCTCAAGTCACTTACCACTTGAGTCAATCTACTTGGTTTTAACCAATTAACTTTCTTAAACTGTGTGAAAAAAAAACCTTAATGGACATACATTTTGGGACGAATGTAGTACATTACTAATTCAGTGTATAACCGTTTACGGACATACTAAGTAAACACTTCCCTTCGATTCATAATTGAGACGACCAATTATAGCAACAATAAAAATGTTGTACATCGACCTGAATATATTAACCCATTAATATATCACTCTCGATTTACCTTTTTCATAAAGTCGTAAAGAGTGAAAAATGAAATCATTTAATTTGTGGTATGACATTTTTGTTGTGTAAGTGTAATAACAATATGAAAAGAAAGAGAATGCTATTTGCACCACACCGATCCTACCGGTCATCATACTATCTGTGAATTACAATAAAATCGAATTTACAAAAATCGGTTATGAAGCAAAAACAAACTTTCCATAAGTACTAACTCCGTCACATAAAAGATGTCAACTTTTTTAAAATGAATTGTCACATAAAAGTGTCCATTTAGAAAATCAATACATTATTTAATACACTTATTCCAAACATACCACAATCATAACATTTACATTATGAGAAATCGACTCGGTAAAAGTCAGGTTTTGACTCCAAAACGTTGGTTATTCCAAAAATAAAGAGTAAATAGCAAGTTTGGTCCTCTATTTTTACAAAAAGGAGTGATTTAACGCTTTTCTTTGGTTTTGGTTTGACCAATCCCTCATCTTTTAATTTTATTGCAACTTTGGTCCATTTAACGGATAGTGAGAGATTTTATGGTCCAATGGTTGTAGGAAGGTTATATCAAGTGATATACATTATAGCCTCTCATTTTTACTCTCTTTCACATAATACACTTTTATCGCGCGATATCGATGATCGTAATATACGCCACTGATACAACCTTTTTACAAAATAAGTGTATTATAATGAGTGATGTAATATATAATACAACCTTTTTACAACGGTTGTATTTTAAAATTTCACGTCGAAATATGATGCCATTAACACAGTTGTCTAAGACACTTTCTCCGTACTCGGAACAGAAAGAAAAGTACTACTGCTAGCTCATACACATATAGCACACGCGCTGAGAGTGGGGAAGTGACTTCCGTCGGTTATACAGAAAACGCGGGGCTGCGGGAAAAGCAACGCTTATATGCCTAAAATGTCCTCGAGCGTGGAATAGTTGGTTGGTTCTCATTCATTCATTCTCCCCCTTCTCTCTTTCTCTCTCACATACTACTTTCTCACTGTTCTTTTTCTGTGGAGAGGAGACAACGCTACTCCCTCCTTCCTTCTCTTTCTCTACACCCTTTGTTCACTATCATCTCCTTGATCATTATTTTTATCTCTCTCTCTCTTTCTCTTTCTCTCTACATTTTTAGTTTTTTTTTTTTTTTAATAATTTATTTTGAGGTGAGGAAGAGGAGGGGTTGATTTGGGAGGGTAGAGGTGGAGGGGTACTAAACGAGCTTTTGCTGGAGCTGTGAGAGGAAGAAATTATGAGAATTCCGGCTACTGTCCGTGCTAGCTGTACTTGTTGGTGATGGAAGTCATCTTCACGGTATATCTATTGCCATGGATTTCGATGCCGGAATTCCGATGCCCCGTACGTCTGTCACTGAAGGTCCTTCCTCTCTCGACCAAGGTAATTAATGAAGAATTTTTCAGCTTTAGTACGATTTTGGTAGTGTTTGTGTCTATTGTTTGTGAATTTTAGTCCTCATGAGTGTACTGCAATAAAAATAAAATTTTGTGTTTATCATTTTTAATTTCAAATGATAGCGGCTACAAGTTCTTGATTCTTTTTTTTCCTTTAACAATTTTTTTCCTCCAATATATGTGGCTCGCATGCAGCTGGATTTATGTTAAAATTTTGATTTTTTTTTTTTTTGGGACTTTTTTCTTCTTTATGTTATAATCGAGCAGTTTTGGATGCTAATTTAGCATGCACGTGAATTCGGACTCGAACTTTTATTGGTCGTTTAGTAATCTTCCCTTGGCTCATTTTACTAACCTTTACGGTTATCAATTTCTCGGAGCTCATGAAAGAGGACAAATAAGTGGTGTTTTTTTTTTTTTTGGACTTTAAGGAAAAAAACAACATTTTGTCTCTGTTTTGGTGTAATTCAGCTGAGTCGGTGACAGCTTTCCTACTGAAGTCATTATTTGACCCAGATGGTAAATGATGAAATTGGTCGAATTTCTTAATGATATAACGGAATTGAAATATAGAAGTGAATTGTTTCAGTCTAAAGGGTATAAATTGTCCATTGAAATTTTGTAGAGAGAGCTATAAGGGGGAACGTTTTCCTTTGCACTCCATTTTTCTGTGTCCTTTTGTGAAGTTGCAGACTGGGAAATTTTCATTCATAGTGTTGTATGGGAGGTAGTGAAATCAGGGACTATGTTTTTCTGAGAACTTAAAGTATAGTCAAATGCTCTTATTTACCCAAAACGATTTTGCTGAATGATCAAATAATTGTGTTGTTGGCATTTCAGATGCCCTATGGGAAATGAACTTGAGGTCCAGGGAGGCCATCGACTCCGGGGCGTATCCTGTTCGAGAAGGTGAACCAGACTGCTCTTACTACATCAGAACAGGTCTATGCAGATATGGAGCTACTTGCCGTTTCAATCACCCTCCTAACAGGAAACTGGTAAAGGCTGCAGACTCTTTGGATGTTGAAGTGAATATGTTGCATGACTTTACATGCATGCGGCATGCCCATTTGTCCATCACTAGTAAACTCTTGGGGGGCAATACTGAATTTGATGTGTGCATTATCTGTGTTACTTCATATTTGAGCTTGTACTTATGACGGCCTTGCTGCTTAGTAGTGGACTCTAAATATCGAGAACAGTTGTCCTTTTCTATAATATTACTAGCTTATGTTTTTTAGTTGAAGTTGATTAATGATTTTAGATGCGTGTCATTGTAACCAAGTTGTGTTTGTCATTGAGAAATTTTTGGTAATTTTCTCAGAGCAGGTTAACATTCGTTTGAAGTTGTTAAATTGTAGGCCATTGCCACAGCAAGGATGAGAGGAGAATATCCCGAAAGAATAGGACAACCGGAATGTCAGGTATACATATGAACTCACTGTCCTTATTACCAACAAATTTTTCCTTTCCCCTTATATTATTATTATTATTTTTTATTTTAAACATTCGGATTGTGAATATATATTAGAGATGTCATCCCCTGCTGTTGTGAGGTTTTGATATTTTGCTAATGAATTACACTATTCCATATGTTTCATTCTAGTAGATTATGTGGAAATTTTATATGTCCTGAGGTTTGGAGGGGGTGGCAAAAGGTTGAACAAAAATGTTTTGTGGTTTTGTAAATCTTCAGTGGTTATTCTAGGATGAATTATAGACGCAGATAAAACACCTATGATTTTGTGTTGGTTTAAATTGTATATAATTTCTGTTTTTGGCTGTTAGAGTCCTTCTGCTCATGATTTCTTATTGCAATCTGACTCCTTCAACTTTATATATAATTCATCCTTGCTGGAACACAACCACTATGGTTTGCCTGTTGTCCACTGGCTGTCAGTGTTTGAACTCTTTGCCTCCATTCTCCTACAAAACAGAATAAAAATAAGAGAAAAGAAGAAGTGTTTGATTGAAGCTTTTATTTTATTCTAGGTGGGGCAAGTGTATATATAATCAATGAGCCCAATATCGGTCTATAACTTTTCCGTTTGCCTTGGACTTAGAATGAAAATGTCGAAATTTGACCGGCTTCCTCGGAGAACAACATTATTTGTGTTCATTTTATGTTAGTGGTAATAACACTTGTCTATTGTTGTTCTTGTCCTGTCACAACGATATGATACCACAAAAGGTGGACAGTGGTACCACATATAGCGGAGTAGGATTTGAACCTGGAATCTTATGGATGGGGCCTCCACATGTTGCCACTAAGGCATGACTTGTCAGCATTTTATGCTGGTGTTTGCCTTTTCTGATTTTAGTTTTCCCACTATGGATGATAAGCTGACAGCATGGTTTAGCAAGTTCATTAGAATTATATCTTATCATATTAGTCTTGACGATGTACAAATAGTTTCCTGATTGTACCTTTTGACCAGACAAGTGTTTCAGATTTATGTTGCCAAGAGCCTAAAGCTTTCAATAGTTTTACTTTCTCGAAGTTACACATGTAGAAATTCCTGATAGTTTGATTTGAGTTAGCTGCTGCTCTAATTGGATTACCTTCTAAATACATGCTTGTGATCCTTTGCCAATGGAATGGATTCCTTCTTAATCAGACTGCAGAATCAGATTCACCCCAGGAATGTTGAAAACTCATTACACTGCTGCATAAGATTTTTTTTGCTCAAGTAAAAGTTTGAAACCATTTGATGCTCTTTTGACAAGTTCTTTATTTCTTCTTCATGCTAACAGTTCTGTGAACTGTATACATGAATTTCCTATCTAGTGCAGTGAATATCATGAAGGATTTGGAAGATCTATTTTTAGTTTTTGCATTGGTCCAAAGGCAATCTAGTTCCTTTGTAAAGACTGAGTGGAGATCAGTATCTCTTCACATTACTATGCATGTATTCTTGGGCTAAGATATATTATCGTCTCATCCAGAAGGAAAATTTATGCTGTATATGAGGGAGTTTTTAATTCTTATACTATTGGAAAACATCTCACCTAAAAGCTTGAGTTGATTGGGAGAACTTTAACTTGCGCACGTATGTGTTTTAACATGTCCCTTCAATTGTTGCTTGCCAACATGTAAACAAGAAACAATAGCACTGCACTAGGCAGGTCCTAGTAGCGGAACAGAGCAGTAGTAATAGGATTCTTTAGGTAAATAGGTCATTCATAAGTTTTGATCCAAATACCTAATGCTGATACCATGATGAATTACCATCTCGCCTATAAGTTAAGCTGACAAGGAGAAGTTTAACTCATGCATGCATATATTCCCTGGACCCGGCATATGCATGATGCTTCCATGCACTGAGCTGACCTTTGATAAATTTTAACACTATTTTAACTCTTATGTAACTTGTTAGATGTATATGAATTTTTTTCAAGCACTCTAACTTTGGATCTGAATTGATCTCCAGTATTACTTGAAGACGGGAACTTGTAAATTTGGAGCAACATGCAAGTTTCATCATCCTAGAGAAAAGGCTGGGATTGAGGGAAGAGTTACTCTAAATGTCTTAGGATACCCTCTCCGTCCGGTTAGGCTTACCACTTCTACTTCTATTCTTTTAATTGCTTTTACTTAATTTATTATTCGCTGTTTAAAGACACAAAATGGTTTTTCCATGTTGCATATCATGTTAATTCTGTACTCCCCTGTCAACAATGATCTTGCTTGTCTGTACTCGTTTCTATCTTCGGTGCCAATGCACATTTTCAGTAACATAATTATCAATTCTGTCCCTTGTAAGTTCCTTTTTAAATAATGTAGGGGCACTTGTAATAGCCATTGATCTCATCTGTTTCATTTTAGGCATTTGTCATGATTTGAGTTTGATTTGCACGCGTTGATGTCTGCCAATCACATATAATCTGTATAATCTGGAGCATTTCTTTTGGTCAATGCAATTATTGAATAGCTATTACTATACTCTGGAGAAGTGAACACATCTGGGCTAAATATCATGAACAGGAATTACCAAGGGAAAACTTTATTCATGATCAATGCCCTATTGCTTGTATATGTAGATGCATGTTTTGATAGTTATGTGCTAATCCATACACACATTATTTGGTATTCTTTGTGTGTGTGTGTGTTTTATTTTATTTTTTCTATTTTGGGGAAAGCCCGAAAAAGTTTCTGCAGATTAAGTGGCACCTTTTTGCTACTTCTTTTGTTGTCATCTAAATCTGGGGCAGCTGAGCCAAACATTTCATGTTTGTTTTGACGTGGCATGAACATTTTGAGAATTGAGGTCATGGATCAAGTTTGATCTGTTCAGTTTTTTTCTGTTAATATAACAGCACAAAGATACTCATCAGGTCTCTTTTTTCCAATTAATTTGTCACCTTGTCTCTTAATGTGCAGAATGAGATTGATTGTGCTTATTATTTAAGAACTGGCCATTGCAAGTTTGGAAACACTTGTAAGTTTAATCATCCCCAACCGGCAAACATGATGGTCTCTGTTCGCGGATCTCCTGTTTATCCACCAGTCAATTCTCCAACTAATCCTGCACAATTGTCATATCCCATGTCAAGAGCTTCTTTCATACCCAGTCCACGCTGGCAGGGTCCTCCAAATTATTCTCCCATGCTTCTGCCTCAAGGCATGGTTTCTGTCCCAGGGTGGAGTTATAGTGTAAGTTGTTGCATTGTTACTGTCATGTAATGTACATTGCTGTTTTCTGTTTATTTCGTTGTTCATTTTGAAGCCTTGTATCTCTTTGATTCCACTAGCCTTGCGAATTTGATGAAATGAGTTTGCTTTTCTTATCTCATCAGGTCCATGTTAGAAGTGTTCATTCTGCATTGAGCCAGGATCTGTCTTTCTTTCTTTCTTCCTTTTCTTTTTCCTTTTATTTTTAAGTGTCACTATCTGTTGGTATTGAGGTTACTTTTCCATGCGGTCTCCATTGTTATTTCCCTAGTCGGTCTCCATTGTTATTTCCCTAGTCGAGGAGCTATCTTTCTCAGAAGATTGTTTGGGACGTAGTTATTTGTGGTTCGATGCAATGTGTAAAAGATATAGAAATCAAAATAATATGCTTAAGGAAAATCTGAAACCTGTTCCCTGATTGTAAAATTAGAAAGAATGAGAAAAGTATTCTTGTTATTTAGAATAGAAAGCTCATTACAAACTAGGGGCCATCTTACTTCTATTAATAGAAGAGATGCCCAACGGCTATAAAGGCAAAAAGGTAAAAAGCAGGAAACACTGTTCCAACGGTTAGTTGGACAGTGTTTCATCTGCTAAAAGACAAGGGAGAAACGGGGATGATTAGCCACTAATTTATAAGATTATTAGGGCTAATTCAAGGTAAAAAAACACTGAAGAATAACAAAAAAAGGTTAGTCTACGATGACATAGGAAGGAGTCGGTAGACAAGAACCCTATTTGATGTACCTGTTGATGTATTCTAACACTCCCCTCAAAGTTTGGTGAATGGATATCAATCATTCCCGGCTTGCTAAGGAGATAATCAAAGGATTTCTTAGGCAGACCCTTAGTAAGGACATCAGCAACTTGATTTTGAGAGTTGATAAACTTGAGCTTGATAAGGCCACAGTCCAATTTTTCCTTGATAAAGTGTCTGTCAACCTCAACATGCTTTGTTCTATCATGTTGAACAGGATTGTGGGAGATGTCAATGGCAGATTGATTATCACAATATAGGATCATAGGTGCCATTCTTTGAATCCTTAGATCATCCAGAATGATTTTGAGCCAAAGTAATTCACGGACACCCACGGCCAAGGCTCTAAACTACGCTTGAAAGACTAGATCTTGATACCACCCCTTGCTTTTTACTCCTCCAAACCACGGGATTCCCAAAAAAAACACACAATGACCAGAGGTGGATCTTCTGTCATCAATGCAGCCAGCATAGTCAGAATCAGTGTAGGCCTCTAGTAACTTCTGATCATCCTTTTTGAATAGAACTCCTTTTCCAGGACAGCTTTTGAGATAGTACACAATTCTTTCAGCAGCATTTTGATGACACCGTTTAGGGGAGTGCATATACCTGCTCACAATGTTCACAGCAAAGGCAATGTCAGGCCTTGTGTGAGACAGGTAAATGAGCCTCCCCACAAGCCTTTGGTAGGCATTTTTGTCCACTTCTTCATCTTCTGGTGCAAGGTTGATCCCATGGTTGAAATCAATGGGGGTCTTCATAGGTTTGCAACCGATTTCCCACGATCTCTTAGAAGATCTAGTATGTATTTTCTTTGGGAAATGAATATTCCTTGCTTTGTGAGTACATAACGTCAATCCCTAGGAAATACTTCAATTTCCCTAGTTCCTTGATATCAAACTCATTCCCCAAAAAGGTCTTAAGTTGAGCATTGCCTTCAGTATCATCCCCTGTGATGATTATATCATCAACATAGACTAAGAGAATAGATCTCTTTCCATGTAAATTGAATTTCATAAATAAGGTATGGTCACCTTGGCTTTGTTTATAGCCAATACTTATCATGGCTTTTGTAAATCTCCCAAACCAGGCCCTGGGGAATTTGTTTGAGGCCATACGAGCCTTTTTTAATTTGCATATTTTTCCTTGTTCCACTTGGAAACCGGGAGGAATATCCATAAAAATGGTTTCCTCAAGGTCCTCTTGTAGAAAAGCATTTTTTACATCATATTGATGTAATCCCCAGTCTAGGTTAGCAGCCAAGGATAGAAGTATTTTGACAGTGTTCATCTTTGCCACAGGGGCAAAGGTGTCAAAATAGTCAATTCCATGGGTTTGGGTATACCCCTTGGCAACTAACCTTGCCTTATATCTTTCAATGGTGCCATCGGACTTGTACTTGATGGTAAAGACCCATCTACGACCAACGGTTTTAGCCCTTTAGGGAGCTCAACAAGCTCCCATGTTTTATTTCTTTCAAGAGCATTCATTTCTTCCTTCATAGCCTTTGTACCCAATTTTCATCTCCTAAGGCATCGAGAATCTTTTGGGCACGAAACTATTTAGAAGATTCTCCATAAACCTTTTACGTTTGTTTGACATCCTATCATAAGACGGAAATTCCTCATAGGGTGCGGGGTACAAGCCCTAGTAGGTTTCCTCAATGTAATAGGAAGATTATCCTTTGGATGAAGAGTCATCTTTATCAGAATTTTGAGGAAAAACAGTAGCATCAGAAGTGGGTTCCTCATTCGTGAATGGAACTTCTTGTTCATTTGTGTTAACAGTGGTGTCCTCAATTGGAACCACATTTTGAACCCTCATCCAGTTCTTCCTGGTATAGATTATGGGAGTCTTATCTTTGCTCTTATTCATAAGGGGAGCATCAGATTGTTGCTCAGTAGGAGGAACATCAAGTTCATGTTCAGAGATAGAACCTTCATGATTTGCATCATTACTAGGACCCTGCTGAGGGACCCTGCTGAGGGACCCTCCAGAATCTGAAAGATCAGAATCAATATCAAGAAGAAACATTTCCCTTTCATAATCAGATTTAAAGTTCTCCCCCTGAATCATAGCTTTCCCTGAGAAGTAGGGGTGCATTTCATAGAAGGTAACATCCTTGGATATGAAAATCCTCTTTGTGGGAGGATGGTAACATTTGTAACCTTTCTGTGTGTTGGAGTACCCAATGAACACACACTTAACAGATCTGGGATCAAGTTTTCCCCTGTTAGGTTGGTGTATGTGAACAAAGGTCTCACATCCAAACACTTTAGGATGAACTCCTTCAGATTTTAGAAAATCCGGAAAGAGTTTAGTAAGAGTATCAATGGGACTTCTTTTTCCAAGGACTTTAGTAGGCATCCTATTTATAAGATGAGCGACGATAAGGCCCGCCTCTCCCCAGAGTAATGTTTAGGCACATTCATTTGGAAGAGGAGGGCCACTAGCCGTATCCATAAGGTGCCTATTTTTCCTTTCGACCACCCCGTTTTGTTGGGGTGTGTACACACGAAGAGGATTCATGTATGATCCCTTTTTCTTCCAAAAAAGGACTTAGGAATTTGTTGAAATAATCCCTAGCATTGTCGGTTCTTATCTTTTTGATTTTGACCTCAAAGCGAGTCATAATCATATTGTAGAACACGGGAAAAATCGTGCAAGATCGATTTTTGTTTCATAAGATACAACCAAGTTGTTCTAGTACGATCATCAATAAAGGTGACAAACCAATGAGCACCATTGATATTGGGGTTGGTGGAGGGGCCCCAAATATCACTGTGTATAAGATTAAAAGGATTAGCAAAAAGATTAGATGCAATAGGATAAGACACCCTTTTATGTTTAGCAAATTCACATTCATTACATTTGAAATCAATGAGTTTAACCCTTTACATAAATTAGGAAACAAATGCATAAGAATGCGAAAAGAGGGATGACCAAGTCTCTATGATACAACATAATCTTATCATGACTAGTCTTAGACAAAAAAGAAGTATTCGACAACTAAGCTTGTCATTATCTTGACCTTCAAAACATAGAGACCTTCTTTAGCCACTAGCAAGTCCAATCTTCCTCATGGTTTCTAGAACCTGTATCACACAGAAGTTAGTAGAGAAAAGAGCATAACATTTAGAGTCTCTAGTTAACTTTCTGATAGATAGGAGACTAGCAGTGAGATTAGGAACATGCAAGACATCTTTTAAGGTTAGGTCATTGTTTATAGTAACATTTCCAATGCCTGCCACACTCATTGAAGAACCATTAGCAACTGTAATGTTCCTCTTAGTAGTACAAGGCACATAGACAGAAAAACATGCAATATTAGGAGTCATATGGTCAGTAGCCCCAGAATCAACAACCCAATCCCTGGTAACATTCGATTTAAGAGATTTAAAGAAGCCATACACAAAAAAACCATTGAAGATGATGGATTTTCCAAGGTATCTAAGAACTTCCTCAATTTCTCTATTTCGGATTGACCAAGAGTAGGATTCGATTCATGGGGTTTTGATCCATACCATCCATTGCTTTCGGACTTGCCGAATTTGCAGTGTGAGCCAAGGGTTCTTTGTTTTTCCCTGGTCTCCCATGCAATTTCCAACAGAATTCTTTGGTATGTCTGCTCTTTTTACGGTGAGAGCAAAACAATCGTCCCTATCGGGTTTCATATTTTCCTTTTGAGAAGGAAATTTCTTTTACGGATATCCCTTTGACTCGGTGGTCTTAGGGTACCCTTGATTCCTCGACCGGCTATTAAAGCGAGCCATCAATAGAGGGAGTGTCAATCATGACACCCCTCCTACTTTCCTCTGCTCTAACAATAGCAATTGTTTCATTCAAATTAGGAAGATCATCTTTTCCAAGAATTTGGACCCTCACAGGGTCAAAATCCTGGTTTAAACCAGTAAGAAAGGAAAAAATCCTATCTTTTTCCATCATCCTTCTCAAGGTAGCAGCATCATCTTTATCTTTCATTTGAATGCACTGATAATGATCAAGTTCTTGCCACATACCTTGCAGAAGATTGGAATACTCAGTGATGGATTTGTTACCTTGCTTGGTGTTTTGAATCTTTGCTCTTATCTCATAGATTTGAGCAGCATCATTCACCTTGGAGTAGGACTGCTTGGCTGTGTCCCAGATTTCCTTAGCTGTTTCCAGAAACATGTAGGGGTCACTGATTTCTGGGGTCATAGAATTCCAGAGCCATGACATCACCATTGAGTCCTTTTCATCCCAACTATCAAACCTGGGATCATCCCTTGGCCGGACCGGTCCCAAAAGATGGCTCGGTTGCCTCTACCTTTCAAGAAGGTTCGACAAGCGTGACCATTTCGGATAATTTTTCCCATTCAGCTTGTAAGCAGCATGAATGTTTTGAAGCTCACCAGAGTTTATAGGATTTTCAGTAATAGAAGGATCAGTGGCTGCACTAGTTGCAGTGGAACTAGCCATTGATCAGGAAGAAATTTGAATTTTTCGAAGAAGAAATTCCCAGAAAAATCTAAAGCTCCGATACCATGTAAAATTAGAAAGAATGAGAAAAGTATTCTTGTTATTTAGAATAGAAAGCTCATTACAAACTAGGGGCCATCTTACTTCTATTGATTAGCTGATATCTTAAGAATACCCATACTAGCTCTCACGTCAAGTGTGGCTTTTGAGATAAACTATACCTGATTTCTTCTGAATCCTGAATTTGAAATGTTAAAGTGGCGTCCGTTCAAGATGTATGGATAATTATGCTTAGGATTACCTGTCAGCAGAAAAATGTATTGTTATAGCAGTCATGTTTTTTATGTTTGTGTGTGTGTTTGTGTTCTGTGATGTAGTTTTTGTTCTCTGTTAATGCTCGTGGTACATTTATGCACTGACTTAATGACTTACGGAACAAGGTTTGATGTGAATGAGGATAGAATTTTCATTTGAAAGGATTAAAGATTACTTTCCTTTTTTTGGGTTTTTTTTTATTCAGGGTCAGGTGGCTTCAGGTTCTCCAAACGAAAGTCAACAGGAAACAGCAGTAAATCATCAAACTCATGGAAGTACACACCAGTCTGAAGGTGCAATTATGGAACAACAAGGGGTATATTCTTCATACAATTCGGCTTCTATACCTATGGGGTATTATCCATTACAGAGGGAGGCAGTGTTTCCAGAAAGGCCTGGGCAGCCAGAATGTCAATTCTACATGAAGACTGGAGACTGCAAATTTGGCGCTGTCTGCAAGTTTCATCACCCAAGAGAGAGAATGATTCCAGCTCCTGACTGTGTCTTGAGCCCTATTGGACTTCCATTGCGTCCTGTAAGTTGACACGGTCCACATTTTATCTCATGCTTTCTGGAAAAAAAAAATCTTATATGCGACCGTGATCAGTGCAATGCATTTTCTTGGAGATGAATCCTGTTTAAGTTTTATTTCCCATTTCTTAGCCCCCTTATATTTACATTAAAATATATATGTACGCATATATTTGCATATCTATATGCCTATGTGCACGCTCACACACTATTCTACCTAAAGGTGGAATGCGTCACGGGATGCAAGAATGTTATGATATTCAATTGTCATGGATTCGGAAAACGAAGGACACACAAATGCATTGTTAGAAGTTTTAGCCAACAGATTGCCCAGATGAATGAAAGATTGCATAATGATAGCTTGGATGAAAAAACGTGTTGCATCTACTTGATTTTTAGATGGATTATCAATGTAGTTCCTTAATAACTCACTGGGATTGTTGTCAAATTTAGTTATTCTCATCCTTGTGAATAAGATCTTCGTGAAGTGGAGGATGTATATTGCAGCATTAACTCTCAAACGCGCGTGCCTATAGGAATTAAAGAAACTCCACTTACAATGTTATCAAATCTGTCTATTTCATTTTATACTTGAAGTATTATGAATTTTGTAAGTAAACACCATTATCATATTTACATTTTCGTTTTCTTGATTGCAAACAGTTTTAGGTACTAGAGTTTCTTCTTTTTATCGTTCCGTTAAATGTAGTGATTGCAATGCTGGTATCATTAGTTTCTGTTTTTTGAAAGCGTGATATTCATTTGTTATCTGTTCTTTTTTCTCCCCTCCCCTGGTTTACTTGTTTTAATATATAATACTATTGAGATGATAAGTTTGAGCTAATTTTTTAACATCTGTGACTATTCTTAGCTACATGCTTCTTCAGAATGAGAGAGTGAAGATTACCTGTGAAAATTAGAGACAATTAAGTCTATTATGTTGACTGTGTCAATAAATCTTATAATTTAAGTTGAATAATATGCTTGCAGATTAAGCTTTGCTGTATCTTCTCAAGTTTGGTTATATAATTTTTGAACCAGTGCATGTGGTTCAATGAAATGATTTCATGGTTAAACATTTGTTTCTATTGATTTTAATATTCTTTGGGATTCTGAATATTCTTGTCAATTATTATCTACTGCTTGCAGGGAGAACCTTTGTGCATTTTCTACTCCCGTTATGGGATCTGCAAGTTTGGTCCAAGTTGCAAATTTGACCATCCAATGGGTGTATTTGCATACAACCTTCCATCACCTTCAGCTGAAGCTCCCGCTGTTCGACGTTTATTGGCTGCCTCATCTTCAGGTTCTGGTGCATTAACTTTGACATCAGAAGGCCTTGTTGAAACTACCTCCACAAAGACTAGGCTACTGGCTCATGGTGAGGCCAGCGTTGAACCAGAGGACTGAATTTCCTTCCAAATAAAGCCTTATCTATCTTTTAGAGGATAAGAGCATCTGCCTGTAAATTCATCTCCTTTGCTGGAGATGTACAGAATTAGTTGAAGGCAATCTTGTCTTTTGAATATGCTTCAATCGACAAGATTGACTTCCAAGAACTTTGCTTTGGGGGCATTGTATAAATTGCAGATATTGTCACTTTTGGTGAAACCAAATTTGAACGTGACGTCTTTTCCGACAACCCTTGTGTCTTAAGTGATTTTGTTTAACCCCCACCTTTTTGTTTGTGTACATTTCTAAGTGCTTTACAGATCTTTTTTGCTAGTTTTACCTGACATCAAATGTTTCGGCTTGTTGGTGTTTATTTTCATTACATTGGTGTCAGTGTGATTCATAGTGCTACTTTATATTCCTTTTTTAAAAATATTACCGTTTCAATATTAACTGCAGTCATTAATATCGTAGCATGCCGTCAAGGTCTACTATGGGCATCATCTATTTCAATCGTCATTACTTTTCTGTTACAATAATCACTCTGCTCTGCACTGATGACGCTGTTATTACACTGTTTTTATTTAACCTTTTCAGTCAAATAAAATATACAGTGTCATTGGCGTTCCTGACCACTACTTTCTTGACGAATTTATGTAATGTCTTGCTTTGAGCATGTAAGTTTCCATGTTTTCATGTTATTACAATATTATTGTAGTCGCTGAAACTGTTGGAACACTTGGTCATTGCTACTGCCACAAGCTAAGTTTTTCTTCCTCATGATTTTGTTTTTGTAACCTAATCCCGTTTGTTAAGACTTTCTCCTATTCTTTTATCATATGATTGTTCTTTTCCTTCCAATTGATTGAATGTTTACTAATTTTGCCTAGTAACTTTTATCTAAAAGGCATGGGCTGTGTTATATAGATGTAGAGACTTAGTTTTTAGCCTTACGTACCACAAATATGTGTTTTACCTTTATTATTGGACTTGAAAAAGTATATACTTCTTTCCATGGAAATCCTTGCATGTCCATCGTGTCCAACAGTGTTTTGGAATGAAAATTAGATGTAATATTGCTCTACTTTTTAATCATTGTCAGACTCATTGTGAAATGCCATGTATCTAGACTTTAGAGTTGGTTGAGGGCCCTAAATGTTTGAAGGTATCTTAGCGCTTAACATTGAGCCACGTGGTTGTTCACTGTCATTATTGAAGGCTCTCATAGTGGTATCATGGTTCCCAAAACACCTGCGATTCTGTCAGATAATCTCGGAAGGATCTGCTACAGAAGTAGCAGTATGTAAGATTGATCTGTTTGCTTCACACTTCATATATGGCATACCAAATGTAATCTGGACGAATTGTTAGTGTGTCAATATTTAAATTTTACCTCACATAGCTTAATCGTTTTAGGAAATGTCATAATGTGTTCATGGTATCAATGCAGAAGATAATGGTTTAAACCTAACTGCTGCCGTTTTTGTGAGAAAAAATGCTTTGCACGTAAAATCATGGTAGGCCCACATATGAGCGGCATATTAGTGTTTAAATGTAAAATTGCTCATCCCAATAGCTTACGGTTTTAGGTGAACTTGCAATTTATCGATTATTTGTTAATCTGCCTGAAGTTTTCTAACAACATAGGATATCATAAGCAGATTCTTATTGTCAGCTAACAATTCCACTTAGTTTAAAGTTATCTCTCCTTGTTGAAACTATCGGTTGGATTGTGAAGCAATCTGCTCAATCAAATGAGTCCGGAGAGTGACAGATACTGCTGGTCATTTGGGAAAGCAAGCCTTGCAGCATGATGCTGTTTCAGAACAAAGTAATCCTCATAGAAGAAATTATGGAAGGTACCATACGCAACTTTGGCACCATGGCTTGTTCTTTCTTTCTGTATTTCTTTAAATTGCTTTCATGTAATAAATTGGAAAGCTGCTTACACCATAAAATTGAACATCATGGCTTCTCTTGAAAACCTTTTTTTTTTCACATGGATATTTGTTTTTTGTATCTTCTAATTCTGCTCCCGAGTTATTAAGTTGCCGGGTTGTGGTTAAATTTGGAAATAAATTTGCTGTCGTATCAAAGTTATATAGCTTACCTATGCGGTAATATCTTACGATAATCTATCGCATCATGTAAGGGTAGAAGGAAACATCTCTCTATTTGATTCTTTGTTTAGTGCCTGAATAGCATTAAAAGCAAGTAATTGTCAGTTACTGTTTGAATATAACAGAAACTATATCCATGGACCACAAAGCGTAAGTTATGGCTTAAATACATTTGTATCTTACACAATATTATTAACTATGGATTATGAACTACACTCTTGACACCCACTCTCCCATAATGGAGTGGGGGAAAAGCAATAATCTTTTTGTTAGCTAGTTGCTTAAGATAATCCTGAGTACCAAGCTGATAATGTAGTTGTTGTGTACATTTGTGAAACCCCATTAAGGACATGCATCTGTATTTGGATAACAAAGTACTGTAGAAACTAAAAGGTATATTTATAAATAATATAAAATAAAAGAGTTGAAGAAGATTCCAATCAAGAGGCTTGCCTCCTGAGGTGGCTATTTGCCAATGATCTTTTCCGTGATGAACAGAAAATGTTTGATTAATGAAATGGAATCAAACTTGCCCACTAATCATTGATTGTGTATAATTTAAGTTAAAGTACATATTTAGCTTAAGTGGAAAGTCTTGATTTTAGTTTATATTCTTCAGAAACACAGATACGTATGTATAAAAGCAAGGAAAATGAGAGTGCTTCTTTGTAATTTAGTCGGTTTACATGACCCCCAAAAGGCCATGGCTTCTTAAAGAATTGTCTCAGCAATGGCTATATGGAGCCAAATGAAGTGATTAGAGAGATGATCTTTGTCTTGAAGGAGGATTAAGTAATCTGTTTTGAGGAATGTGTGTGGCCGTACATGCTTACTAAACTATCCACTTTTTATGTACGGCTTATCAGATATGGTTATATTGAAAGGATGAACTGTCCGGTGCACTAACCCTGCCTTTAGTGCAGTCTATTTTGCTGGGGTGCGAAAAGGGTCAAAAGGAACTATTGAATGTTTGATTTCTGTACTAATAATATCGACTCTTCCTGTTATATATTTGGGGTTTGCAAAAGTTGCTCATAGTGGAGTTTCGTTGGTCGTCTGAGTCTGCTGGATAATATTAATGTTAGAATCTGCGAGTAGTATGTTTGAGCCCATTTAACTAATAGAATCTGTTGACAATATGCAGGTTTAGAAGGGCAAGGTTACGGTGGCAAACTATCCGGTTCATTCCGAAGCAATGATTTTAGTTAAAAAGGTTTGTGACACGAAACATTCCTTCTTCTCTCTCTTTTTTTTTTCTCTCTCTCTCTCTCTCTGGAAAAAAGAGAATTTAAAATAAATAAACCAAAAAAAAAAAAAAAAAAAAAAAACATTTCTGGCTATTTACTCCAGCAGACATTTCCTGTTTGGTTGAATGGGTAAATGATCTTCCTTTTAGAAACAGAGTATATATTGAGAGTTTACCTATCTCTGCCCCCCACCATCCCCTTCTCATTGCTGGCATTGCTGAGGGATTTATTTTTCTTTTCTTTCCCATTTATCTATAACGAAAACAAACTTGCATGACAACCGACACCTATGTCAAATAACTGCTTATAAATTAAGTACTCAACGGGATATAACATATATGAAAGCCTTCCAAGTAAAGGGAAAGGAAAAAAAACCGATAGAATATGAAAAAGAAAAAAAAAGAACACAACTGCAACCATCATTTCATCAGCTAAGAAATCCCAGGAAGTCAAAATGACAGCCCTGACAACATAATATAATGAGTTGATCCTACTTTGGTTTCTTTACGTTCTGTGTTTGGTTTATCTTCCCATTTCAATGAAGTCGTGTGAGCTTTCCAAGCTATAAGGCAAAGGGAAGAAAATTAGAACAGAAGTGCAAACCATCTTCTTGCTATTGATTAGTCTGTATCTTCCCCTTTCCTTCCTGTGCTTGTAGTTAGTTTCATTAGACAAGATAATCCCACCAAGTCGACAAGACAGCCCTTTCAAGAGTGGCCTTTTTATAGAATATATATGAGTTTCACTCTTTTGGATTCTTTGAAGTTCCCTGTTTGGTTTATCTTACTAGATCAATGAAGTCATGTTTTGCCTTTTCACCTGTTTGGTTTTCTTCCATTAATTCTTTTGTGGACGCTGCTGTCGTCTTCTTCTTCTTCTAGCTCATGTACGGAACTGGGGAAGGACTTGTGCATGTTTTTTTTTCTACTTTTAAAGGTACAAATTTGACGTTGTATTGGACAAATAAATGCAGGGGGGTGCTCAAAAATTGAGACTTTGCTTAAGGGGGGGCAACAAGCTCCTCCTTATGAGTCGGCCTAGCAGCCATTGGTTGTTAGTTCTTTGGTAAAAGGTTGAGGTTTTTATTACTAATCAATCAGGTGGCTTGTGAGGTACAATATCTTTGTTAGGAACAGTTTTAGAAAATCAGTTTCAGAAGAAAAGTTCTGGAGGTGCTATGGCACCAAGTACTTGGGTTTGATAAGTGAAATTATCATCTGACCAAAAGCTTAAAGTTTCGCCCCCGGGTGACGTTCTTACCGCTTGTTTGGCGGATATTACTTAATAAAATTCTTTGTTCCCTCAAAAAAAATAAAAAAAAAATAAAAAAAAATCCAATTTGACAATAATGTCGTGCAATTTAATTTAATTAAAGATATAGGATAACTCTTAATTATCATTTATCCATTATTTTTAAAAATATTACAAGACTTAAATGAAATACTGTATCTCTTGATTTCGGCAAATTTCGGTCGACCTCTCCCCATGGGAAGTTATTGTGTGATGTTTCACACGGTGCGGAGACACCGTGTGGCAGCACACAGACCACACAATTTTATTATGTATTTAAACTGTGTGGTTCTGATCGTTTCACCCGTCACTTCACCTCAAAATACCTCACCACACAATAATTTCCCCTCCCCATTCCCCATTAATCATGGTCTTTTGAACAACTTTTTTTTTTAATTTTTTTTTTTTAAAGTCTTTATTCGCACCGCAGCCTTTATTTACACTATCTTTTCAAAAAAGCCTTCTTTGTAATTAAACATTTTTCTTTCTTTATTTACACTTTATTTTCAACCTTTAATTACACCACACTTTTATACTACTTCCACACCAATAATTTTTTATTACATATTTGTCCATAAATTAAATATATTTTACATTCTACACCATATCTTCTTCATCCTAAATCATCATATTCATCACAAATCCTTTACAAAATCTTCACAAATCCATTATCTTCATCATGTTCATAATCTTCAACATCTTTTTTTCTTCACAATCTTAATCACATTTATAATCTTCATCATCTTTTTTTTCACCATCTTTCATCATCTCCATCATCTTTTTTTTCTTCATAATCCTCATCATCATCATCTACATCAAATCCCACCAAAATAAACGAAAAAGAAAGCCTCTTTGGAGGTTGTAAACCAAGATTTGAATGGATCAAACAATAGAATCAAAAACCCTAATTGGAGAAATTGGGGTTTCAAACAAATTGAATTAGAATGTAAATTTGAAATCAATGTAATTTTGTGTATTCTTTTCTTGTAATAGAAATGTAAAAAATATTTTAATATACATGAAATTAGTGTATTACACATTTATTTTTGGGTTTGGTGAATGAATATTGCAAAGTTCAAATTTTTTATTTGAAAATGGGTTTGAGTTTGAAGATGAAGATGAAGAAGATAGAAAAAATGGGTTTGGTGATTGGGAAATTGATTTGGGTTTGAAGATGAAGATGAAGATGAAGAAGATGAAGAGGATGAGAAAAATAGATTCGGTGATAGGGAAATTGATTTGAGTTTGAAGATGAAGATGAAAAGATGAAAAAGATAGAAAAATGGGTTCGGTGATAGGAAATTGATTTGGGTTTGAAGATGAAGATGGAGAAAAATGGGTTTTGGTGATAGGAAAATTGATTTGAGTTTGAAGATTAAGATGGAGATGAAAAATGAAAAATATAGAAAAATGAGTTTGGTGATAGAAAATTTGATTTGGATTTGAAGATGAAGATAAAGATGATTTTTTTTTTTTGTTGTAAATTTTAAATGTTCAGTGGAAGAATCGATATTATAAAATTTCGGCGATAGTAAAAAATGCTTGGCTCTTTTTTTTTTTTTCTTAACTTTGTAGACAAAATGTGGTGTAGAGGTAGATTTTAAAATCATGAAATATATGTGTGGTGCAGTGGTAGATTTTGTGTGGTGCGAATAAATGCCATTTTTTTTTTCATTTTTTTAATTTCTCATGAACGGTGAACATCACTTTGCCATCTTTCTTCAAATAGTCTCTCCGTTTTTATTTAACTGTTACATATTAAGGTGAGTAGTTAATGGTTTGACTAAACATCAAATTGATAATAACAGACCTTAAATATAATTAATACAATTTTTTTTCAATCTTCCACCCTTAATAAATAAAGATGAATGTAGAAAAATACATTAAATAATATTTTGGAAATATAATTACGACAGATTAAAAAGAATTTTTATTTTGCAATAGCAATATTTAAATAGGAACGGGGAAATAATAATAATAATAATTAATCTTTGAATGAAACAATTTTAATTGAGACTAATAGATCCTACTGAATCAGAAATGGATGCTAATTTTTAATGGATTTCACACCAAAAATAGATTTCAGTCCAGGATCACTGGCAAGAAATATGATAAAAAATGAATTTAAATTAGAAAGATGGAAACCATTTAGAGATTGGTTTTTTGATAATATTTCAAGTGAAGATAGAAATTACTATCAAAATGAATTTTATAGTTTTCTTGAAAAAGAAAATAAATTAATAACTTTTATTCCTTGGTTTGTTTCTATATACGTTCAAGATTATTTATGTATTATTGAACGTGATTTTAAATTAGAAGGAGGAAAATTTATGAAAGGGATATATCCACCACAACAAGCTTTTTCAATTGAAAAAAGTGGGAAAATACTTAATTTTAATGCTTTTTCTAAATTAATTGATACTGATTCATTAACTTTTACATTAAAAGAATTAAATCAATTATTAATGAATCAAAATTACACTAATTTATATCTTAATGTTCTAGGAGAACAGATAGCAAACGTGACCATTTCGAAAGAACGAAAAAGAATTTATTCTGCTATTCAAAATTTATCAATAGATAAAAACATTAAAGATAATAATGTAAATATTGATAATATTGTTATTCAATCACATCTTCAACCTCCCCCTGAAATTAAAGATTTTATTTTAAAACCTAAGGGAGATTTAGAAAAATTGATTGAAGAAAAATTTAAAGGTCTAAAAATAAATACATTAGATAAAGATTTATCTAATACAATAGGTACTAGTAGTCATAATGACACTGTTAAGTTTGAAATAAACAGACTTAAAAAATATGCTGATAAACCTACCCAGCATAATTATTATTATAGACGACCATCTCCTATGGATATTCTCCATGAGGAACATGAATATGTTATTAATATAGTTATTCAGGGAAACATATTTATGAGTGGAATCTTGATGGTTGCGCTGATAAACAAATCTATAGTATGATACATAGAATGTTGATGTATAGTACTATATGTAAATCAATAGGTAATACTGATAAAAATGTTGCAAAAATGATAATTGCAGGATTTACAGGCCAACTAAAAGGTTGGTGGGATAATTATTTAAGTTTAACTGATAAAGATCATATCTTAAATACAGTTAAACAAGAAAATAATAATGTAATTGAAAATGTAGTTTATACTTTAGTAACTACAATACTTGAACATTTCACGGGTAGAATTTCCGATAATTGCGAAAATATTCGTACTCTATTACAAAATTTAAGGTGTAAAACACTTACAGATTTTAGATGGCATAAAGATACTTTTCTTAATAGAGTTATGGAATTACCAGAGAGTAATAGCTCTCATTGGAAATCCAAATTTATTGATGGATTACCTTATTTATTTGCTGAAAAGGTTAGGAAAAATTTAAGAAAAGATTTTCTTACTATACCTTATGACAATTATACCTATGGTAAATTAATAGGCACAATCATTCAAGAGGGTTTAGCCCTTTGCAATGAAATAAAATTAAGTCAACAAATTAAAAGAAATAATAATAAAATGTTTCCTCAAATCTTTCCTCTACGCTATGCAAAATAAAATGTTTCCTCAACTCTTTCCTCCTACGCTATGCAAGTGGTGCGTATCCTTGACGAGTTGGAAAAAATTAATAGAATCTTGCTGGGCTGATAGCGAGGAAAAATGCAAACTACACTCATTGAGTTGGAGCAAAATCTGCAGCACCAAGAATATGGGTGGGCTTGGCCTGAGAAACTTGAAAGCAGTTAATATGGCTCTCCTGGCCAAGCTTGATTGGAGTCTTCTTACTCAACCAACAGCTCTTTGGGCTCGTGTTCTTCTTGATAAATGCGGCGAGGTGTTTTTTTTTTTTTTTTTTGTAATATTTCGATTTTCGAAAAAGGACAGACGTGTCATTTTACGAAAATGAAATATTATATTTATTATAATTATGGAATAAAGTTTTTTTTAAAAAAAAATAAATAATTAATAAAAGAAGTAAAAAGAGAAGTTTTATTCGGAAAATAAAACTTCCCTTTTAGTTGGAAGTTTGTCAGAAATTTCGCAAAAAAACGAACTTCAGAAAATTGAGAGCAAAATGAAAAGACAAAGAGTTCTTCCAAATTCTCACAAGATATTCAACGGATTTCAGATTCAAGTAGAGTTTTGGAGTTGTGAGAGGACAAGGATCGTTTTGGTGCTATCAAATTGAAGGCTTACAATAGGTTAGTTTTGCACTAATTTGAAGATCATCAAAGATTTGATCAAGTTTCAAGATTTTGTTTGGTTTGATTCGTTGTTTCACTTGTTCATAAACTTTGACCATCAAATAATTCAAGTTCAATTGTTGGTCAACATAGGTTTTGGTTGAAAGCTTAGAAAGTGTTGCAGGTTTTTCTTGGAGTTTTGCTTGGATTTGCTTATTAACAAGTAAAAGGATCTTCCTATTGATTTAATTCAAGTTTTATAAAGATTTGGTTGTGTTTTGGTGTGGTTATGATGCTAGAAATCATGTCTAAACGTTTTTGTTAAAGTGTAGAATGTTATTGATTCAACATAGGTTTTGGTTGAAAGCTTAGAAAGTGTTGCGGGTTTTAGTAAAGTTGACTTGGAGTTTTGCTTGGATTTGCTTATTAACAAGTAAAAGGATCTTCCTATTGATTTAATTCAAGTTTTATAAAGATTTGGTTGTGTTTTGGTGTGGTTATGATGCTAGAAATCATGTCTAAACGTTTTTGTTAAAGTGTAGAATGTTATGGTATGTTAAAGGGCTGTTTTGCTGATGTTTTCTAAGTGTTTTTGCTGTTAAACATGTTGGGAATGGATTAGAAATCGTAAAAATGCAGAAAATAAGGTTTAAGGAAGTTTTTGGGTCTTTGGCTTGCGCCAAAGGCATTTAGCGTGCACCAGTGTAGGCAGAACGGGGTGAAATTGGACAGAGAGTTTTAGCGCGCGCCAAATCGGGTTTAGCACATGCTGAAAGTGAAACAGAGAGTGATGAAACTTCAGAGAGTTTTAGCCCGAGCCAAAATAGGTTTAGCGCATGCTAAAACTAAACCCTAAGGCTGCTTCTGTTTAACGCGCGCCAAACAGGTGCAGCGTGCGCCAAAACCTTCTATTTTGTGAGTTGAAGAGTTTTAAGTCCCGAAATGAGTTTTGAATGTTTTTTTCTTGATCTAATAACATTAAATGAACAAGCCATGATTAAGCTTCTGATGCGTTTAGTTCCGGCACCGAATGGATTCTTACTAAGAGTTGAAGTTCGGGACCGTCGGAAGAGCATGACTGGCCTTGTGCTTTGATGAATTAAGTGTTAGGAAATCTACGCGGGAACGCAGCGGAATTCAAAATTTGGATTTCCTTTTACCCAAGATCGACTTCGTTTAAGCAATAAACAAATAAACTAGTAGACGGTGGTTACCTTGGTTGATCTAAAAGATCGACGCTTTGATCGTCTAAGGAGAGTAGTTCTGCATAGAGCCGCCCAAGTGTTTAGCCTCTACCGCTAGTCCACACGAACAGCCCGCCGGAATCCCATCATGGATTGCTATTGGAAAACTTCGGTTGCTAGACCGGCCTTTTTCCCCTCTCTCCAACTCTCTATAGGATGCTCTCTATTTTACACAAGAACTATTAGTTCTTGGAATTGTGTTGTACAAAAGAGCTTGACACCCACCTCTTATTTATAGTAGAAGTGGCGCCATATCTATGTGTGGAGGAGAAGAAAACCTTTGTCCAATAAAATAAGAAAAATATAATTGATTGATTTATCTCATTTATTATAATATCTCATATTAAATAAATCTAGGATATTGTCAATATCTCATATTGAATATTTCTAAGATATTGTCAATATCTTATATTGACAATATTTATCTTTATTATATTACCATAAATCAATTTACACATGTGTATATATCACATATATATTACACATATAAAAATCTATTAATATATATATTTGGAAACATGTGTGCACATGCACATCATATGTGCATCACACGCATGTATGTACACAATTATAAATATTTAATATCTAATATTAATATATGGTAATATTATTAATTAAATTGCATAATCCAAGTGTATCTTATACACATTAATAAGTGTGGCGCCCCTTTGACCAACAAATTGGCTTCCGGAATATTCTTTAATTAATATAATATTATTAATATCTTGTATTTAATTTATTCATAATAAATAAATACCACCATATTAATTTACCACTATAACCTTTATAGTCTCGAGATAAATTCTTTCCTTATTTGGTTATCATCTATAACCACATTTTAATCCGGCTAGATGTTCATATGTGTGTGACCCGATAGGCTTCCGAATATGTTGGCCGTAGACACAAAGTGCAAATTACGAAAATGCCCTTCATGCCTAACGATCACGGGATAGCGTCTAGCAACACACCGTGACCCCCAATCATCGGAAGAGTCAAATGCAATGACTACTACCTTTCATGTGAAACGCTTACCGTGTAACTTACAATCCTATCGCCGTAATAATATCCATACGGTCGTTAGTCGAGTGTCAAACATCAACGACCGTATCTTATAATCTGGATAATCATGCTCTCTCGAAGTAACTCGTTTACTCCCACTTTGCAAAGATTCACGAGAGTAAGACATTCCTTATAAGAAGGCCATTTCGGATATTCGATCCCAATCATAATATACACGATTCCTGGACGACCAATCATGTATACTCCGCATGCTTCAATATCACACCCAATCACTACCGCATGATCGCCCCGTGGCTAGGGGAAACCTCAATAGTGTCAAATTTTGAAAATCCACACCGTGATGCCATGAAGACTCCGGTCTTAAGGATAATTACACAACCGTCACATAGTGTGACACTTATCCGTGTAAGTGGGTCGGTCCTAACGTACGCATTCTCTAATACACGTCCACGTACGGTCCAAGTGTCTCTACACTTCGATAGACGAGATCTATCCCCGCCCTAAAGACAAGACATCTAATACGTGCTAGTCATGTTTATACTATCAATGCCCTATTTAATAGTACATCGCCTAGAGACATTTAAGTATCAAACTTATTAAAGTGATTAGAGATCTCATCAACCATAATCGCCTATCATGGTTTCTCTATCACGATTTAATATTAAGGACGTTATCATATAACAATTCATAATTGGTTCTTTAAAAGAACATATATATGACAACATAAAAGCCATTTAATATATGTATAAACATAAAGAAATAGTAGAAATGATCCGACCCGGTCGGATCCGGTCCAACCCGATTGGGTTTAGGACACTATTCCAACAATCTCCCACTTGGCCTAAAACCAATCACTCGCACACACAAGACAAAGTTGAAACACAAGAATCTCATGCAATACTCGCAACCAAACCCCAGCCTTAAACGGATCTCTATCCGTGGGGACTCGACTATCTTCATATCATGTTCCAAATGACCAAGTCAAAGGAACCGCCTCAACACACACACGAATCTCTGACGAGACCCTTGTCCTTGCTTCAAGCAATGAATCCACTTACTATATCAGCTATATAGAAAAGGTGGAAGAACCGCACAAGGTTCAAGAATGAACCTTCTAGATCCATGTACTGCTCCCGCTGCGCCTCTAAGGCACTACTGTGTTTTGGCCTAGTTGTAGAATTTACAATGACCCATCGCTAAGAACATTTCCAGCTCACTGTATCACTTATTCAAAGTGACTGCAAACCCAGACTGTAGCTCCCACTCGCCTTCATAAGACTCAGGATATACGTCTGTATATCTACGTTTATTTAATTCCAAGTTTCAATAAACTAGGAAACTTTCCTTAACTTGTTTAAGGATATTCTCGACATTCACCATATTTACTTTCATACTTGCTCATGACTATTCATGGACTATGAACATCCGGCATTACCTTATGATGGTTTTTATCACGATAGCGAAGGAAACCTTCCATAACCATCATCTTTCACCTTATCTTTAGGACTAACGTCCTAACATAGATAGATCTTGAGAACACCGGCTAGCGTATCTCCTTCGCGATCTATGCTAAACTCTTTTAGCATCACATCTATATAGGTAAACTATAATCTAACAAAGAAGTAAATCTATCACTATAGATTCTTATTTCCAAAATAAGAATGCCAATCCAAGTGCTTTCGTAAAGACCTTGAACTACCAAACATTAATTGATCGTGACATGGGGTGATGATTCTCGAGAGAGATATCCAATACCTTACTCAAAATCGTAACACACTCCCACTATCCTTCTTGCACATTGGCATATCCTTCTTTTGACTAAATCAAACTCCTTTGATTATCTAACAAAGAAATCGTCTAGAGAAACTTGTATGAGTCCATAAATGGATCTCGTGGGCTCACATATCATGTTATCGTCTATGAACATTGAGCTGTTTGCCCAACGTCTTCAACACTATCATATAGTCATGATACGAAGTTACAACAAGCATAGTCGTACGAATGATTACAAGGTTTACACCCCGTAGCTCGGCCCACTACAGGGTACATACCCATGTGGGACAAAGACGGACTAGGTTCATAACCCGGTTGTCACTAATGGAATCTAATTCAGATATTATGGCTCCTGGCCATATCTCTCAATGTTGCCTTTCAAACATTCTTTCATAAGTCGTGAGATATTCATTCATCAAGATGAACATACCAGCAGCCTTTTCAGGCTTTAAGGTTATCCACAGACTTACAGAACTTTTGTGTGCACTGAGCAGTGTTATACACCTCATCGCTATGTGGCGTCTGCTCATGTTCCAATGGTTGAATGTATCTTTGTGGTTCTCAAACTCTTTTGAGATCTAATTCACTCCCACTGTTTCTTTTGGAAGAAACACTTCCTCTAGAAGACGGCATGTCTGGAGACAAACACCTTTTGCTCCGCGGATGAGTAAATAATATCCAACGTACTCGCTAAGATATTCCACAAAGTTGCATATGCCGTACTAGGCTCAAGGCTTTCTGACTTTGCCTATGACAACTTCAAATCATCGGTTAAGATAGATTTTACATTATCCTCTTCCATATCTAATATGGAATTTATTCAACCTTTATTCTTTGGAACTCGGTTAAGTATAAGGGCACTATCCCGAAACGGGTAAGGGATACTTCGCATGGCTTGTGTCACACCTTTATCATATAAAGTGTTGTTTCCATTTTGGGAACACAATCTAATTGCATATCCCAAAGATGGTATCCTTCAAGGGAGAATCTTATTCCTTTCAGACGACTTCTGAAACACCCTTCAGGTATTAATTACTTCAATCCAATTGAAAATTAATTCCTAAGTAGCTCATCAATCTCATATTCGTACTAGCTCGAACTTTTCGGGCTTTCCGAATTATGCACTTCACCGAGTACACTTGACTATTTCTAAAAATAGTCGTAGAGACTAAAAAAAACAACTATTTGTGGCATTAATTGTCACAAGCCAACAAACATCGGTATGTTTAGGCTTCAGACAATTTTTCTAGAATTTATAACCTTTTCATAAAAGGGTATTTTAGTCCTCTTTGGATAAGATACGTATAACCCACATGATTCATAATCATATGGTTCAACATCATCAGAATGACGTTTAATTACACGCTTCTCTTCCAGAGAGTCGACATCTAGAATAACTACAAATATCAAGGATAACAGCCATACAAAAATTTAGTTGAGATCTCATCACATATATCAACCATATAGTGATATCAATCTAGCATGTTAGATTCAGTGACCTTTCAACTTTATCGGAATAACATTTATTCTTTACAATTGAATATGTCTACTAAATCCTAACAAATAACTGAAAGTATGTTCTTCATAAGAGCCGGAACATAATAACATTTATTTAGTTCCCTTATCAGTTTACTAGATCCAGAATGTGGTAAGTGTTACAACGTTTGCTTCACCTTCCATATCTGTATTAACCTTTCTAATTTAATCACACTCGTAAGATATCATATATCTTAGAGTTGACTTTGAACTTAGACAGATTTATCTCAACTCACTTGCCTAGAATAGAAACTTCAATAAGTTCTCTATTTAAGCACATGCCCTAACTTTCCTTTTTAATCCTTTAAGCACTTGAGAAATGTTTCTTATTGTAGTCTTCATAAGACTTAAGAAAGATCACAAGAGCTATGTTTTCAATTTCCTTTCATAAAGAAAATCTAAAGTTTATTAAATAGTTTATTTAACCTTTTGAATCGTATTCAAAACATTGACTATTTAATTAACCTTTAAGCAATGATAGAATTAAGTCGATACTTAAATCTTACAATTTTGAAAACAACATTTCCAAAATTAGATGTGGTCATTCTTACCCAACGTTTGAATTAATTGTCATCATATGACTGAATGATCATATTGGATTGTATCCAATGAGCTACCGTTTTTCATTAATAATTAAAGTCTTGGAGGACTCCATCAAATATGTAGTCTCCTTGACTTTAACTACTATAACGGGATTGCTCGTGTCATTGCTTTACTTTAAAAGGATTAAAATTTACTTAACCATTCTTGAGAACGTTTCTCAAACAGTCATAATTTGGTTTTACTAATCGAGAAAAACATAACTATAAAAGTTTGCTAAAAAACTACAACATAAAAATAAAGATAAAAGAGTGTTGTTGTCTATACACGCAAAATCAAATATGGTCTTTGGGATTATGATTTTGCTCCCACTAGTCAACTACTCCCTATTGACTTTCAAAACTTTTTTTTCAAAATCCTTTAGTGGCTGGAATCCTATCTAGTTGACTCGATCCCCGACGTGGGCCGATCGACCGGGTCAATTTCGACGGGTAGGTACTTCTTACCAATCACGTCCAAAGCGACTTCCAGTGGTTTGACTAGTCAACTCTTTGACAATTCACATCGTCTATGTGATAGTCAACCTTATGTCTCTAAAATCGACGGTCCCGACGTGGGCCAATCACCGCAAGATTCTTAGTCGAGTCGTAACCCAAGTATTCATGAGATCTCATAACGATCATATCTCGATAATGACGATATACCCGTGGTAGGTCAACTCCCGACGTGGGCCGATCAGTTGGATCTGAACAATGGCTCTTCACCGTCACTATAATATTGGGAGACATATTATAACTCGATTTTTGTTGTGGGAGTAATTTTAAATTAATTCACTTAATTAATTTCGGATTAATTCTCTTAATTAATTTAATTACGGTCTCATCAAATATATCTATCTCTATAGACATACATCCTACACATTTATCTAGATCGTGCCTAGTCATGCATCTATCGTATCATATAAAATAAATACAAGCACAAAATAAATAAATGCGTAAAGTAACCGGTATGATCATGGACTTTTCCTAGGTGCGGTTTCGAATACAACCGACGAAACCGCGGGTCGCAATCTAAGGTAGGCTTGCAACCGCCAATAGGATCTTTAATACTCCATTCTCCAATGGGATCTTTATCTTCGTCTTTCTTTGGTCTTCATCTTCTCGCTCCATTCTTGTTACATTTAATTTTATCTAATAAAATAAATACACCCGCCGCACACGGGGGGAGCAACGGGAATGGGATAAATGCGAGAAAATAAACTAGGTCACGTTCTTCATAACGGCCTAGACAATTTTTAAAACCAACGTAAAATTTAAATCATTCACATCTATCCTATCGGTCGAGTCCATGATCAATCGTGGTCCATATAATCATATTATATCTACTATATCTAATCCATACAATAAAATCTTATGAAAAAGATAAAATTAAAATTTAACTACTTGCGTCTTAATTAATCAATTAACATTTAATCTATTAAATAATTTTATCCAATCAATTAACTAATTAACATTTAATTAATTAAATGATTTTACTCGAAATATAATTAACGATTAATTTTAAACGATTTTAATTTTAATTTTAATAAATTAGAACTATTCCAAAATAAATCAAAATCAAAATTATTTCTCTTTTGTTTCTTTCCTTTTGATTCGTAATCAAAAGTGATGCCTTTGGTTTCCTAAACCAAATTTGGATTAGGCCTGACCACTTTCCAAAATCAAAATTTTGGAAGTGGCCTAGGCCTAGGCCTTTTACAAATCAAATATTTCGAAAGGGCCTAGGCCTATTCCAAATCAAATATTTGGAAAGACCAAATAATTTTGGTTTAGGCACAGCCACTTTCCAAAATCAAAATTTTGGAAGTGCTTTAGGCCTAGCCTTTTCCCAAATCAAATATTTGAAAAGGGCATAGCCTATTCCAAACAAAGTTTGGAAAGACCATTATTATTTTAATGTCATGTGGCATCCCAATGGTCCAAACTATTTGAACCATTGGTTAGCCATATGACACAACTAAACAAAAGACGAATTACCGATCACAATTATGAACCATATAGAAACACAAAATACACAAAACAAAAATTTGGAGATCCGCCAGCATTGACCGGTCAACCGACTGCTGGCAGCAGGTTGCCCTGCTACCGCCGCCGCCGCCCAGCCGCCGCCAGTCGGCCGAGCACCACCCGATCTCGTTTTTTTTTTCTTTTCATGTATCACTTTTACAAATACAAAATCTTTCATCTTTTGATTACGTGATTTAAACGATAAAATTAACTACGCAAAATAACATGCTTATTGCTTAAGCTCGAAGCTCGCTCCGATACCACTATTAGGAAATCTACGCGGGAACGCAGCGGAATTCAAAATTTGGATTTCCTTTTACCCAAGATCGTCTTCGTTTAAGCAATAAACAAATAAACTAGTAGACGGTGGTTACCTTGGTTGATCTAAAAGATCGACGCGTTGGCCGTCTAAGGAGAGTAGTTCTGCATAGAGCCGCTGATGTATAACATTTATATGATAAAAATTACGAGGTTTTATATACGTTATCGACTCTTTTTATATAAAATATAAGAAATTATAACGATAAACTTATAAAATATTAATAGTTATGAATAAATCTAAATACTATAAAAATCTAGTAAAAGTAATAAAAAGTTATAAATTTTGTACCGGGATAATAACCGGAGTGTTGTGTCAGATTTACGGGGGTATTTTTGGTATTTTATTTGCAGATCTTAGGTAAACCAAGACCCCGAGTGAGGACACTTTTTGAAGTAAAATCGTATCTTTTGAAGGTAGTAAGGAAGTGCCATGAGATTTAAAGTTCAAGTGGATCAATAGTTCGTGACACCATTATCGAATTATATTTTCGACGAACAAATGGCCCATCAAAAAGGCATTTTCTGAAGAAGAGTCCTTCATGGAAGTTATAGATCTTCTCAAAAGCTTTCCAACGCTTCTTGAATTATGTCATTTGGAGATCCGAGCTCAAGTTATGATTTTATCAAGTTTCGAGATCAAGTTAAGGAATAAAAAGCTCCCCGGATCAATCCGGATTTACCTCGGATCGATCCGAGGAAACATAATGATTATCCAAAGCATGTGGTCCTGCAGAGAATAATCCTGGGATAAGATTTTTATTCCCGGATCGATCCGGCCCTTTCTCGGATCGATCCGGCCCCGAAATTTCGCCTATAAGAGGAGCGACCTTGCGGACACGAGGGGGTACCAATATAGTTTCCTAACCTCTTTTTCTTAGAAATAGTATGTATGTATATAGGCCTTATGCCATAAATAAAGTAGTATCGTTATAATGCTCGAGAAAAAAATTATCAGAAGATCAGTGTTGTTGAAGTTGTTGTAACATCCGGAAGAATACAGCTTCTGATTCAACAGTTATAATCGGGTAAAATTTCTTAAGTATCTATGTTTATTATGTTTGTCTTTTTATAATGTTATTAGGCTAGATCTAATAACTAGCCAAAGTTATGTAATCGTTTTATTTCGATCTTTTCGGTAAAGGAATGCCGTCTAAAGTAAAATTGATTAAAATTGAGTTAATTGAATCTTTTTCTATTCGTAAATGTATTGATAATATTCGGATTGACGTAATTAACCAAGATGAATCGCACCATATAACCTAACGATGAACGACCGAGAGAAGTTAGGATATGAGATAAAAGATAGAAAAACCGGAGGGTAAAATTGGCCGTGCGGAAGCGTGACTACGGAATCCTATTTCCTACCCGGAGGCAGATTTGTCCTGGAAAGATAGATCTTATTAAAATTGTGCTCGAGATCATAATAATGTTAAAATCAACAGTTTAATTGAAACTAAAACCGGAAAGTTAAATCGATCCGCCCGACAACCGGAGCCTTTTGAATAACATCGGCCGTCGACAAATGGAATAACCTCTTTTATCCGGGGTAGATTTGTACTCGGTACTGCTCGACCTAACCGAGATTAGCATGGGGCGGTTGTGAAGATTGAACCGATGACAATGACATATGACAATTTCATACGCTCGTGTGAGGAGGAATTGTTAACCTCGGGGAGTGCACCGTTTCATTTACTCAATTGGACCTAAAATAAAAGGAAAGATCGAGCACATTCCGTCTAATCGAAAAGATCGTATAAATCAATTATATAAACTTTGGCTAGTTCTATAAAATATATTGGTATCTATATATTTATATCTATATATATATTTTACAATTTATGTATATCTATATATATTTATATATCTATATACATTATATTATAATAACTTTTAAATTACGTATTTATTTTATGTTGAGTAGAATAGTAGTGATATGTGTTATAAAATTGCGGTTTAGATCGAGTTAATCACAAACTCTTTGGTGTTTAACCACACTTAGAAGAATTACCAAGTTCCCTGAGGATTCGACACTCTGACTCACCATACTAGCACTACAGTTTGACCCGATACACTGTCGGTTAAGGACTGGTATTAGCACTAGAAAAGGCCACGTCAGCTTTCTGGCGCCGTTGCCGGGGAGCTTCGCTAATTTCTTTCTTTTGTGTCTATGGTTACTACTTGTATTAGCTCAAAATTCTCGAGAATAAGTCAACACTTTTCTTATCTCATTTCTATTTTATTTTTCGTTGGTACCTACCTTATAGGTAAGTTACCAATATCCACTACTATCAATTTCGTGTTATTTTTCTATTTTCGTTAGTTGATGACCAGAAGTGGTAAGGCCCCACTCGCTCCTTATAAGCCCGACATAAACACTTACGAAAGGCGAGTTAAGAGTAGAGAGTAAACGAGGTCATACTAGTCGTGGAAATCCCGACGAATCATCTTCAAACGAAATACGAGAATGGTGAAATCGGTGATGAAACACCCGAACAAGGACTAGAACATGCTCTAGTAGGGCATGGACGAACCCCGTTAACCCTAATAATCAAAATAATAATAATAGAAATAATCAAAATCGGAACCGAACAATCGTAATAACCCACCAAACCCGAGACCTATCTCGTGATCAAACTATAAGAAGAAACCAGACTAATAATCCCATTCTTTTACCCAATGAAGGAGCAAACAATTTCGAAATTAAATCTCATCTTTTTGGTTTAATTGACGCAAGAGTCCAATTCTTAGGAGAGGATGATGAAGATCCACATCATCATCTCTATCTTTTTGAAGAACTCGTGCAATACGGCCAAAAGTCAAGGTGCTCATAAGGAATTAACAAGGATGACTATGTTTCCTTTTTTTTCTTTAAAAGGACGAGCCCGAGATTGGTTTATGTCTCTCCCACATCACTCACTTACTAGTTGGGAGGAGATTCAAACCGAATTTCGAAACAATATTTTACTCCCGGACGAAATTTGGAGTTAAAAGTCGAGGTTGCTAACTTTAGACAAGGATCGAAGAAACGCTCGGGAATGCCTGGGAAAGATTTAAAAAGTTGTTAAGAGCTTGTCCCGACCATGGTTATTCCTTAGATATGCAAATTCAACTTTTTTGTCGTAAATTAAGAAAAGATTCACGTGCTGATGTAGATCATGCATGTGGTGGTTCTTTAATGATGAGTGAAGCTCAAATAGTTTACGATGCTATAGAAAAGATTTCCAAAAATAACGAGAATGTGGGAAACCGGTTCTAGCACCGGAAAAGTAGCTTTTGCGGGAGAATGTACATCTAATACGGAAGTTTTAGCACACTTAGAAAATTTGAGTAGGAAATTTGATGGCCTACAATCTAACAAAAACCAAAGTTCAGAAAATAGTACACCAACTGAGTACTCAAATCAGGATAAAATGCCATTAGGGATTGAAGAACCAATAAGATACTCAAGAGAGGAGGTGAGTTTTCTTCAACAGCATAGGAATTTGAACAATGCATACTCAAACTCGTTTAATGCTATTAGAAGAGATCACCATACTTATCGATGGTCTGAAAACCCTAGTAAGCAAGGACAACCGCCATATCCAGTACCATATAGGAATATAAATAATAATCAAGTTTATCAAGAAAACACATCTAATCAGAATTTACAATCATTACCTAAATCCTATCCTCAACATACCACTCAAAGTATACCAGTAACTCAAAGTTCAACTCAACCTGCAGAAGGAGTTGAAAAATGGGAGAAGTTAATGGAAAATATGATGGGTGTAGTATCCACTCAAGCTAAGAATATGGAAACAATGATGACCTCTATTGGTACGGTCTCTAAGGATCCGAGTACAATGAAAACATCTATGAGTGGACATGATACCGTAATGAGAACGATAGAAGCCTCATTAAGGAATATGGAAGATCATTTGAGTAGGGAAGGTGAACGTAATAACAAGAGACCTCCCGGAGGATTACCAAGTAATACTGAAAGAAACCCAAGAGAGGTAAATGTTGTAGTTACGAGAAGTAGAAAACTCTGTGGTAGTAATGGAGTAGAAAACTTCGGGAATAATGAAGTAGAAAATGATTTAGATGGTAAGAATGATGAAACCAAAGATGAAATTGAATTCACTGATGAGGAAGAAGAAATTATAGAGAATTTCTTGAAAAGGAATAGAAGTTTGGAACCTAAAAATGAAGGTGAAAAATGGGTAAAAATCCCTAGGAATTTGAGAGATCCCATGGATAAAGATTTAAGGAATTTATTCAAAGAACATGTTAGAGTAGAAGATAATGAAAACAAGGATGAAAAACAAGAAGAATCAAGGAATCTGAAGTAGAGATTGATTCAGGGAATGTCTTAAAAGAAAAAACTCAAGATCATGATACTTGGCGATCAAGTAATACTCAAAGGTTTAAGGAGAAAGGAAAAGAGAAAATAAATTTGGGATCAAAGGTTGTAGATTTGGAATCTTTACCTTACCCACCTAAAGATCAAATTAAAAAATTAAAAACTGATCAGAAGTATGCTCGTTTATTGATACCTTTCGTCATATTCATGTTAATATCCCTGTTATCGAAGCTCTAATTAGTATGCCTGCTTATGGAAAGTTTCAGAAAGATATTCTGTCAAACAAGAAAAAATTAGAGGAATATGAGAATATATGCCTAAATGAAGAATGTTCTGCGGTTTTGCAACATAAGTTACCACCTAAACTGAAAGATCCGGGAAGTTTTACCATTCCATGTGAAATTGGAGGATTTCTGTTTAAGAAGGTCTTATGTGATCTTGGAGCTAGTATAAACCTCATGTCTTATGAGGATTATAAGAAGCTAGGCATAGGAAATCTTACGAAAACTGAAATGACTCTGCAGATGGCAGATAGATCGATTAAATACCCTAAAGGAATTATTGAGGACGTATTGGTTAAAGTAGACAAGTTCTATTTTCCGGTAGACTTTGTAGTTATGGAAATGGAAGAAGGATATTCGGCGCCACTTATCTTAGGTCGACCGTTTCTAGCTACGGGAAGAACTTTAATAGATGTCCGAAAAGGAGAGTTAATTCGAGAGTCAATGAAGATGAAGTTGCTTTCAATATTTTCAAAGCTATGAACCATCCATACGGATCACCGAATCATGTTCTTTTATAGAAGATATTCATTCTGTCTATGATAATCAGTTACCAACATATGAAGACATATTAGAAGAATGCTTGACTCTATCTATCTATAGGGAAGATGAGGAAGACACCGAAATGAAAGAGATAATTCTTTCTCTAGATAAAGGAAGTTTTACTTTTAAACCATCATGGCATAAGTATTTGGAATTAGAACTAGAAGGACCAGTTCTTAAACCTTCACTGGAAAATCCACCTAAGAATCTGGAATTGAAACCGCTACCTTTAAATCTGAAGTATGCTTTTCTTGAAACTAATAATCTATTACCTGTTATTATTTCATCATCTTTAACTGAGCAACAAGAAGATCAATTACTTAGAATGTTGAAAAAGCATAAGAAAGCTTTTGGATGGACAGTTGCCGATATTCGAGGTATTAGCCCGGAGATTTGCGTTCATAAGATAATTCTGAAGGAAGATGCTAAACCTTGTATTCAACGGCAACGCCGCCTCAACCCAAATTTGCAGTTGATTGTTAAGAAAGAGGTCATTAAGCTATTAGAAATGGGGATAATATTTCCCATATCAGATAGTGAATGGGTAAGTCCAACTCAAGTGGTACCAAAGAAAGGAGGTTTCACAGTGAAAGAGAATGAAAAGAATGAATGGATTCCGACTAGAGAGATTACAGGTTATCGAATGTGCATTGATTTTAGAAAACTAAATGATCATACTAAGAAAGATCATCATCCACTTCCATTCATAGTTCAGATGTTGGAACGTTTAAGTGGACATAAGTATTACTGTTTCTTAGATGGTTATTCAGGATATTTACAGATATTCATTGCAGCAGGAGATAGAGAAAAAACTACTTTCACTTGTCCTTATGGAACTTTTGCTTATAAAAGAATGTTTGGTTTATGTAATGCTCCTGCTACGTTTCAAAGATGTATGATGGCTATATTTGCTGATATGCTTGAGAAATTCTTAGAAATCTTTATGGACGACTTTAGTGTTTATGGAGATTCTTTCGACGAATGTTTATCACACTTAGAACGAGTGTTACAACGCTGTGAAGATACCAATTTAGTACTAAACTGGGAAAAATGTCATTTAATGGTATCAAAAGGAATTGTTCTAGGTCACGAGAATCTCTCGAAGAAGGTATTGAAGTTGATAAAGCTAAGGTAGAAGTAATTGAAAAATTACCTCCACCGCTTAATTTAAGAACCCTAAGAGGATTTCTCGGACATGCGAGTTTTTATAGAAGGTTCATTGCCGATTTCTCGAAAATAGCAAAGCCTCTAAGTCATTTACTTGAAAAGGAAGTACCTTTCAACTTTGATAGTAAATGTATGGAAGCCTTTCGGACCTTAAAAGCGAGGTTGACTACCGCACCGGTGTTAGTAGCACCGCATTGGAGTTTGCCGTTTGAAATTATGTGTGATGCAAGTGATTTAGTCGTAGGAGCAGTTTTAGGTCAAAGATATAATAAAATTCTCAAAGCTATCTACTTTGCATCTCACACACTAAACGCAACTCAACTTAATTACGCAACTACGAGAAAAAGAACCGTTGGTCGTAATTTTTGCCTTAGATAAGTTTAGATCGTATATTGTTGGATCTAAGGTAATAATTTATACGTACCATTCAGCCACAAGTATTTACTAAGTAAGAAAGATGCTAAACCACGTCTTCTTAGATGGATTCTCTTACTTCAAGAATTTGATATTGAAATCAAAGACAAAAAAGGAAGTGAAAATGTAGTAGCAGATCATCTAAGTAGAATGGAAAATGATGCGAAAATAGGAAATGAAATTAAAGATTCATTTCCGATGAACAACTATTTAGAATATATACTCCTTCAACTATGCGGTTATTAAAGAATAGAATTCCTTCTAAGGAAATATCACCCTGGTTTGGAGATATCATTAATTACTTAACCCGTGATTACATTCCGTCTCATTGGACTTGGCAACGAAAAAGAAGTTTTTTATGACTTAAAATTTTATTACGGGAGGAACCGGACCTTTTCCGTAAATGTTCGGATGGGATAATCGAGAAAATGTGTGCCTAATAATAAAATTTTAAGTGTTTTATCATTTTGTCATGATCGTGAGGCGGAGGTCATCATGGAGGTTGGAAAACTCGCTTTTAAAGTTTTACAATGTGGTTTTTATTGGCCTACACTATATAAAGATGCGTATAAGTATGTTAAATCTTGTGAATCTTGTCAAAAATGGGGAAATGTATCTAAAAAACATGAAATGCCTATGCAACCTATTTTAGAATGTGAGTTATTTGATGTTTGGGGTATAGATTTCATGGGACCATTCCCTATATCTTTTGGGAAAAGATTTATTTTAGTAATGGTAGATTATGTTTCAAAATGGGTAGAAAAGTTTGAAGCTCTTCCCACTAATGATACCAAAGTTGTCATACGATTCCTTAAAAAGAATATATTCACCCGATATGGTATTCCGAGGGCTATCATTAGTGATAGAGGGTCACACTTTTGTAATAGACCATTTACCAAGATAGTTGAAAAATAAGGTGTAACACATAAGTTAGGAACGCCCTATCATCCGCAAACCAGTGGTCAGGTAGAGGCGTCTAATAGAGAAATCAAAAGAATCGTGGAAAAAATAGTTGATTCAAATCGTAAAAACTGGGCAGTTAAATTAGACGATGCATTATGGGCGTACAGAACAGCTTTTAAGACACCAATTGGTTGTTCTCCCTATAAACTAGTCTTTGGTAAGTCTTGTCATCTCCAGGTTGAGTTAGAACACCGAGCCTTCGGGCTATTAAATTTCGAATTTCGATCCTAAGGTCGTCGGTGATCATAGATTGCTTCAATTAACGTAACTAGAAGAATTTCGTCTCGATTCTTATGAAAACGCTCGAATCTACAAGGAACGCACGAAATCTTTTCACGATAAGAGAATCTATAGTCGTGAGTTCCATGTAGGTGATCGAGTGCTCTTGTACAATTCACGTTTAAAGTTATTTCCGGAAAGCTTAAATCAAGATGGACGGTCCATTTAAAGTAACAAGGGTTTACAAATGCGGAGTTTGTTGAACTAACCGATGGAAATACGACTTTTATAGCCAATGGCCACGAGTGAAGTTATTTGTGGAGGGAGAAGGAATCACACTGAAGGGAGAAGTAATGCTACTGACTGATCCTCCGACAAATTGAAAAGCAGAGGAACTGAAATCAGCCGAATATCAGGTGCTATCTATCTTTCTTCTACTTTTCTGTGTTTTATATGTTTGAACTAGTTTCGTCTTTTACCGGATAGACGTAAAAGAACTGGATGTTTTTTTTAGATAGAATAGGAGTTTTTATTTTGCTTTTGAAATTAGGCCTGGATAAAGATGTCGCGTTTAAAATAGAAGCTTCGCTTTTGAGAAAAACAAGCAATTGTTGAGAGAGATCGATTGAAAGAAGTTTGTAGTGGAAAATCGAGAAGTTCAATAAAGAGAAGGGCAAAGTTTCGATGAGATGCGAACTGTGGAAAAAGTGAGCATGATGGGAAATGCGGGGAAAGCACAACCAAATCCCGGGATGAGTGTTTGAATGTTGTTAAGAAGGGAACGATTAGGTGGTTATCCGAAAATCCCGATGGAGATCAAAGGGAAAATTCGAACGCCTCATTTCTTAAGGTTAGGTTGATAGAACGTTACGTCGAACTCGGAAGATTTAGAAGTAATGGAATTAGGACCCTTATGAATTTTATAATATTTATAAAAATTTTATATAACTTTTGAAAATTTTATAAATAGGATCTTTATGGAATTACTTAAAAGTTTTATAAAGTTTTTATAAAAAGTTTTTATTTAAATTTTGGAGAAGTTTTGTTAAGGTTTTAAATTTAAAAAAAAAAAAAAAACTTTGGTCGGATCGATCCGACCTAACCCCGGATCGATCCGGAAACTAAAAAACCTAAAAAAAGAACGGGATCTTCCCTTCTTCTTCCTCTTCCATTTTTTTTTCGAAAAAAAAAAAAAAAAAACAGCCGCCCCCCCCATTCTCCCCTCGATTTTTTTCCAAAATCATCACTAAAATTCACTCTTACATCACCCCAATCCTTATACTCTTCTCATTTTCCTCTCTTCTCTTCAAATTCTTGTTTGAATTGGAGAAATCTTCAAAGAAAAACTTCAACTTTCACTCCGGTGATATTCAACTTTTCCGGCCAACTTTTCAAACTTTTAAGCATTATAAGGTACCATTGTAGTCATTTATTTTGTTTTAGCAATTTTTTATTTTAAATTTCAATTATTTTGTTACTCATTTGTGTTGTTTTGTGTTGTTTCTTTTGTTGTTTTGTTGTTGTTTTGTTATTGTGTCACTATCGTAGAATGGCCGAATCATCAAAAGCTAGTAAAAAACGTAAACCTAATATCCCTACCCAAATCCCGGTTATAGAAACTAGACCTTTAACAAAAGAAGAATTGGCAGTTAGTTTTGAAAGAACCGCGTCTGCGTCGCAACTAAGAAAGCATTGAAAAATAAATTTGGAAAGTGTTTAGTTGCAATAGAGAGGGGCTTAGATTTCAAAGATTTGGGAAGGGAGGTAAAAGAAATTTTTGAAAGACGACAGTGGTTGGAGTTAGCTAGTTTAAGGTCGGGTGAAATTAACACAACCTTAGTAGTGAATTTTATTCTCTGGTAGCAACTCATAATGCTACGAAGGTGGTGAGTTAACTTCGTCAACCTAAGAACTAGGACGGTACCGTTTAATCCTCGGGTTATAAATGCTATTTATGGTATCCCCGATATACCGGAGAGTGAGGATTATTATACCGTATGGAATTTAGAGGAGCCTCGGACTTTGATTATATTGTATCACTAGCCCGTAATGAGTTAGATCCCACCGCCGTCCGGCATGAAAACGAGTTTTCCTATGGAAATTGTATACGGGATATGAGAGCTATTAAACGTTTTATTAGCCACACTCTTTACCCTACTCGTCATTTTACTTCTTTTGGTAAAGAGGATCTGTGTATTGCTTGGGCTATGGTCAATGAGATACCCGTGGATGTAGGCGGGATAATGTATAGAAGGGCCAAGGAATTTGTCTCAATCGCCAAACCAGGCGGTCACATGCCTTTTCCTTGTTTTATTTCTTCCTTATGTCGCCGGATAGGTGTCCCCGAGCTTCCAAATGATAATTTGATGGTGGTTGATGACACGCTTATAGGTCCTAGTTTACCACTTAGGCCGGCAGGAAGAATAGATTTTATGAACCCTAACCGCCAACGACCTCAGCCTACCCCATCCACTACTCGTCCCTCCTTCATCCAAATAAACTCAAAATCAATTTCCAAATACCATCACATACGACATGTTTCAATCAATGGCCTATGATGTTCATCGTGCCAATGCCAATATGGTCGTTTTCGCGAAAGGAATAGGTTATGGTCGAAGATTTGCGTCAAGGCATGCGAGGTATATATCAAATGAATATACTTGCAAAACCTACCTATGCCGAGATGGATATTCCGCATTGCCAATCCGTACCATATACCTTGCCAGACTTTATTCCACCAATGCCACCTCGCTCAGACTTCCAACAAATGCCACATTCTTTTGGATTTCAAACTAGTGGTGTAGGGGATTTTTCGACAGGTACTACGGCAGCTGCAACATCTGATTGGCCAGGATTTGGATCATTTGACCATACCACGACGACATGGGGAAGCACTTTTTCTGATGTCACGAGAGAGATGAGCTCGATGGGGTTGGATAGGTCGGTTCGGATGTCAACATATTTTCAAGATCCATTCCAAGAATCGACTTATGATCCGGCCAGTTCTCAGGCTATGCCAAGTTCAAGCCACGTCGAGATGAGTGATGAAGAGGAGTGATTTTAAACATTTTATGATTATTGACATTGAAAACAATTTATTTTTCGTACAATTTCATTTTCGTACAATTTTAGGTTATTTTGGTTTTATTTTTGTAGGATTTTATTTTAATACGATCTTCGTAGAATTTTATTTTACTTTCGTTTGGTTTTATGTTAGTACACACTGTGTAGTAAAATGTATCGTTATAACATAATAAACCGAAGATAGGAAGAAAAACATATCACCTAGAAAAATCTAGGCTTTTTTTCCAAGCAAAAACAACTCTGTCCGTGAATAGTAATTTTCCGGATCGATCCGGCCTTTTTCCGGATCGATCCGGTGTTCGTATACCGACCTGACAGGATTACTAGTTGAGAGGCCGGATCGATCCGGCCCTTTTTCGGATCGATCCGGTAAGTACAAAAACGCCAAAAAAGGAGATCTTTCCTACTTTTGCTTGATAGAAACATTTCTATAAAAGGAAGGAGCTGCAAGCCTTCAACTTTGCTCATTCCTTCTTTATTCTATCTGTCTTTGTTTATTTTCTGTATCTGATAAAATAATGTCTCACCACTCCTCTCCCTCGGTTAATAGTTACGAACCACATACACCTGATGGTGTGGTTCCTGAAAGCCATGCTTCGTGTTTTCATAATGACGTTCCGAGACGTCTAAATTTCGTCCATTCTCCTATTCTTATGGAGAAAGGCTTGAATACAGAAAAAATTGATCAGTGGGGACGGAATCTAATCCGAGGTTGTGGGTGGAAGAAGCTGATTAGGACTCCAAGAGGTAGAATTAACATTTCAATTGTCGAGAGATTTTTATGCGTCTCTTATCGATATAATGGCAAAGTGGCCTCGTCTCGTCTCATCTCATTACTGTTAGGGGCGTCGTTATATCATTTTCTCCAGTTATCATAAATCAAATCTTTCAAATTCCACTATCTACTTTTGAGCAAAACCCACACTACGAGTTTCTTTGGGAACTCGGAAATACTTACAATGTTGTAAATCGTACTGCAGAAGCCTTTCAGTATGTGTTTCCACTGTTTGATCATAATTATGATTCTTCGACTCTGGCTTTACCCCCTCATCTGAGGGCGTGGAAACGCTTCATTAATTCCCGGATCTATCCAACTAGAGATTTTTTAGGGGTTACGGATGATGAGATGCTATCATAGTTGTATGCACCGACCGTGGGGGCATACATTGATTGGGGGATTTTGATGTTCAAAACTGCAATTAATTTTGCAGTAGAGAGACGCAATAGGGGACGACCGCTACCGTTTGCCTGGGTTATCTCTCAACTTTGTGTCCAACTGAATCACGTGCCTGAGTTTACTACAGACGAGATTTTTCCATCTCGTGATTCTCAGTTGTGATTACTTCCGGTAGATACTCCCGGATGTTCATCTACGGTTTGAGGTGTTGTTGGAAATCAGTTAAAAGTTGTTGTTGTTAAATTAGTACTCGATTAAGTTAGACGGTTAATCGCTTTTTAATTTAGTTTCTTTAAAGTTTGTAATAGTTTCATTAATGTTTAATATATATGTCATTTTCTTTAGTCAGAATAATATATGTTGCGAAAATTAATAAAAATCAAAATCGTATAAAATTTTAATTTTATTTTCGAACCTACTTTTTATTACTCAACGTACATCGGGACGATGCCATTTCGTAAGTGGGGAGTAGAGGTAAGTTAGTAAATAAAAATTAAAATTTTCTCATATAAATTTATACTTAAATGCTTAATACTTAGTTTAATTTTTCTTGAATCAAAATAACTAGGTAATATATAATTAATATGAATAAAAATAATATAAAGTTCTAAGAATAGATTTTAATTAAGTAAAGTAAATTAGATATATTATAATCATATTATATATGTCAATTTTAGATTTTTAGAAGATTTTAAGTATATGTAACTATACATAAATATTATCAAGTAATTTTCATATGAAATTTAGCAAATATACTTATATTATAATGAAATTTTAGAATAATTTTCTTTTCAAAACGAATTATGAGTTTGGAATTGGATTAGGAATGATGAGATTTTTGGCACCATAAAAATATAAACTATAGCCAAATAGCCTACCTAAATAAATTTCTAATTTTTGTCCCTACCTCACCTTGATTAGAGTGATCAAGACCTCACTCGAAATAGCCATTTTTTGATTATAATCGACCCTTAGCTTAATGTGGTCTACATTTCCTAAAAATCCCACGAGTTTGTACGTACTTCTGAAAAGAGATGATGACACAAAAGCTAAGAATGGTGTATGCTGAGATTGAAAAAATTAGATAAGTATTAGTATATTCGATCTTACCTCATGACACTTGCAAAATAGTCGATTTTGGTAATAAGTTCGGATATATTAATATTCTATAAAAGAATTAAGAACGAAGCACCATATTTACACAGAAGTAATCAAATACCATGTATCTTCCTTATCTTTGATTAACAACTAAAAATCGGTTGTAGCTACCAATGATTTGAGTGCAGTAGGGTGTTATCTCGAAATGTCCTATATCACTATGAGGTTTAAAAGCTCCCGATAAAAAGTCGAATCATAAGATCTCAAGAATGATTACAAGTTTAAGGAAACCGGACTTGTAATTTTCGATCGAAAGAGTATTACTCCGATCAATCTTGACGAAGCAATGCTTGTAAGTTTGATTTTCTACACACACGCACGCTTTTAGTTCATAAAAAAAAAAAATCAGAATATTATTAATCGAGGTATTTTTGATCAAAATTATGAAGGTATAAGTACGTACGACTTGCTTCTTTCTCTTTTGAATTTTCTTTTCTATCCTTTCGATTGACCAACATTCTGAGCCTAAAAAGTATAATCCATTTTGTCAACTACTTGACTTAGTCCTTAATTCCAAATATTTCATATAAGTTGAGATGGGAGAATGATTCTATAATTTTAATTATATTTAAGTAGATTATGCAGAATTTCCTTTGAATAATAGTTTATAAATAATTTATCTAAGTTATCTACACTTCTTATCTTGTTAATTTCTAAGAAAGATATAATTAATATGTTTATAATATTGAAATGATATTTTACTAATTTGAAATCTACTCTACCACGTATATCATTTTTATTGTAATTTTTATATATTACCGCTTATTTTGCTCGAGGACGATCAAAGAAATGTGGGGAGTAGTTGATGTATAACATTTATATGATAAAAATTACGAGGTTTTATATACGTTATCGACTCTTTTTATATAAAATATAAGAAATTATAACGATAAACTTATAAAATATTAATAGTTATGAATAAATCTAAATACTATAAAAATCTAGTAAAAGTAATAAAAAGTTATAAATTTTGTACCGGGATAATAACCGGAGTGTTGTGTCGATTTACGGGGGTATTTTTGGTATTTTATTTGCGATCTTAGGTAAACCAAGACCCCGAGTGACGACACTTTTTGAAGTAAAATCGTATCTTTTGAAGGTAGTAAGGAAGTGCCACGAGATTTAAAGTTCAGTGGATCAATAGTTCGTGACACCATTATCGAATTATATTTTCGACGAACAAATGGCCCATCAAAAAGGCATTTTCTGAAGAAGAGTCCTTCATGGAAGTTATAGATCTTCTCAAAAGCTTTCCAACGCTTCTTGAATTATGTCATTTGGAGATCCAGAGCTCAAGTCACTACAACAAAACAGACCTTTGGCGACACTTTCTTTGCGTCATTTTTATAAGTGTCGTAAATTTGCCGGCACAAGTTATTAATTGCCGTGAAAGTACGAAATTTTTGCGACATATTATTTAATGCCACTAATTTCTGACAATTAAACGACAATCATTGTTTATGTCACCAATGTGTGGCATTATTTGTGGCAGTTTAATGTAATGTCGTATATAATACGTCATTCTTCCGACACTCCCAAAATATGTCGGAAATTTTCTGGCAAAATCGTGGCATTTTGAACATAATGCCATCAAATGCACGACGTTTCTCAAATTGAAACTTTTTATACATAGATAGAACGACACTAGCTATGGCGTATTTGTATTCCCCAATAAAATATAAAACGTTTTCATGACACTATATCAATATCTGCTATAAAATTAAAAATGATGTTATCAGAAGTAAGATAGATCGTATCGTGGTATTTCATTAAAAATTCAAACAACACACAAATCAATAATATATATAGACATTAGACAACCAAACGTCCTTCTTATATGCCACACAATTTGAAATGTACAGCGTGAAATGAGTAGTTGAAGCTGGCCATGTGGATCAAATAAAGGTGTATCTGGGCTAGTTTCTATTGAAAATTCAAAGATGTGAGTGTAAACGATTAGAATCGAATCAATTAATTAGCTATCGAGTCGAAAATACATATAAAATTGTCGTACTCGAACACGGCTCGAGATCGCTCGAGCATAAAACAAAATGCTCGAATTCGGCTTGAAGTTTCGAAGAATGCTCGAGTTCGACTCGATTAAGCTTGTGAAAAATTTCATGCAATTAGAATCTTGAGCATCTCGTTATGCTCGAAAAAGTAAAATTTCTAATCCAATAATACTTTTTGGGGGATTCTATCGGCACCCCCATATTTACTACCTACCCTATTACTCCCGCACCACCAAAAATTACTTCGGCACCCGGTGATTTTTTACAAAGGAACGTCGGTGCAGCGGTGGTGTTTCTTGTGCGCAAGACCACGCCGCCGACGTTGGTGCTCCACAAGCGAACACCCGTACCACCAACGTTCCCTTTGTAAAATTGTTAAAACTCGAAAACGTCGGTTCACGTTTTTCCACCGGCTTTTCTTGTTGCACACCAACGTCCGTGCCACCGACGTTAGTGTTCAACAAGGAACGCCGGTGTCACCGACGTTTTTTTCGTCCGAAAAATATTCAATAAATGAGTGCTAAAAGTAAAAACGGGGGCTTGATAATCCCCGTACTCTTTTTAGGGGTAATAATACTGTTCTTTATATTATATTTTCTACTTCTTAGTAATAAATTATATTTATTTAAATAAATATTTAAAAGGCTGATAATTTCGATTCAAGTTTAAGATGCTCGTTAACCATAAGTTTAAGATGCTTGATCAACAAAAAAAAAAAAGAAAAAAAAAAAAGTTAAATAGATGCTCGATCAAAGTATTAGCACACAAGCACAAGAAAGGACGCCGTTTTCTCCTCCCCATTCCTTCCTCCCTCTGTTCCTAATACCCGCCTTTCATCCCACCTGCTTTCCTCTCTTCCTTATTCAGGACCTCCGTCCTTTCTCTTCTATACGAAACCGTTGGAAAAACAATCAAGATAACGTGGAGTTCTGCTTTGGATTATTTTTGGAAAATAATGGTTCATCGATTTTTCAAGCGTACTGTTTTGGATTTCTTTCCAATCTGTTCGACTTCTTTACTTTTTGTTGACCTAAAATACGTCATTAATTGTCTTATTTGAGTAATGTGGACTTATTCACACAGTCGATTTGGTCACAGAAAATCATTTCAGATCTAATTTGTGTACGGTAGAGTTTCTTCAACTAAATTATTTTGTCTACTGGACAATACAAGCAGGCAACATCTAAATTTTTTCATTTTTGGCAGACTCGACACGACCCGGACAGAACTCCGAATTAGTTGGACTAGTGGGTTCCGCATACCGGAGGTTTTAAGCAAAAAAAATTAGTTCCACATTTTGTTTATAAGTAATGATCCGTTGTTTGATGGTGGTTTTGGCGTTTTTTCGGGCAGTTGTTTCAGTTTATTACACTATTATCTAAATTATCGTCGTTTGTTGTAAATGTTGTAGCTATGTATGGCCATATGATTATGCTATAGCATTGTATCAAGTGATGGATTTAGTCAGCGAGTGGGTGGGGTGGTCTCTAGACCACTAATGTTCATATTTAACACCTTATAATTCATGTTACTATAATTTTATGATCAAATACAAATTTGATGTTCATTGAATTTCAATTCGATTATAAACAACAAAATAATATTATTTGAAGTTCAATTCTACAATTTATTTATAAGAGAAACTATTTGTTAAGTGTGTGGAAAAAAAAGAGAATATTAATTTACCTATAATCTGAAACGTGATCTGAACTGTATTGAAACATGACCTGACCGTCAGTACATGAACTGACTATTCCTTAACCGCTGGGTCACCAACAAAAATTGTCAATCTAGCAGTACAATCGATTTTTTTGATATAGTTGATATTTATATCATTGATATACATATATGACAATACAATAAATCATTTACCCTTTACCCTCTAATTGTAACCCCCTTACAATCCATTCTTACTACAATCCAATGATCAAATACCAATTTGATGTTAATTAAAGTTCTATTCGAGTATAAACACCAAATTGATAATATTTTAAGCTCGATGCAATCAATTATTTATTAAATAAACTATTTTTAAATGTGTGAAAAGTAGTTGACCGATGACTAGGAACGTGGTCAGAACTGTATCGAATCATGACCGAACGTCGGTTCATGAACCCCGGCTATTCATAAATTTGTGGGTCACCTATAAAAACCGTCGAACTGGTAGTTTAGATTATTTTTTAGTATAGTTGTTGTACAAATATGACATTACAAATAACGTTTTACCCCCTTAAACCCTTTCATCTCCTATATGATAATTAAATGTTCAAATACCAACTTGATGTTAATTGAAGTTCAATTCAATTACAAAGACCAACTTGATATTATTTTGAGTTCGATTCGATTAATTATTTATAAAATGAAATATTTTGATGTGTGTGAGAAAAGTCGGGAATCAGATCTGGCCTAGTGGTACATGCCATTGCACTTCCTAGTGAAAATCAGGGTTCGATTCCAAGCACTGCCCCCAAATATAATGAAACGTCCGATTCTCATGCCTCAATTTAGAATCCAAAAAAACTATGTGGAAAGTAGAATATTAATTAACCCCTAACTGGACTGTTGTCTAACCCGTCGGTTAATGAACGAGTTATTAATGAACTGGTGGGTCACCGACCAAAACAGTCAATCAAGCCGTTCGATCGATCAACTTTTTACTAGACCGAGTGGATGTCTATAGCATTAAAATACAAATATGCATTACTGTAAATCCTTTACCCAGTAACTGTCTTAATCCACTTTTTACCCCTTATATTCCGTACTTACTATAATTCGATGACCATATACCAACTTTATGTTAAATGCTGCCCAATTCGATTACAAACACCGAGTTGATATTACTTTAAGTTCGATTAAATTAATTACATATAAAAGAAACTTATTTCAGGAGTGAAAAGGGTAAAGAATAATAGTTGATTGTAAGTTGAACAGTATTGTACTGTGATCGAACCATCGGTTTATGAACCACCTATTAATGAACCGGTAGATCACTGACAAAAACCGTCGAACTGGCAATTCATTGAATTATGAACGATGAGCCGAAGATCTGAACCGTGGTCAGATGTACATGAATTATTGTTGTGATCTATGATATGGTGTGTATGTTTCATATACATACACGCAATGACGGAGCCAGGAATTGAAGTTCGGTGGGCTGTAGACTATATCTAGACAATCGGGAGAGCTCATATAAGATTTTTTGACAACTTAAGTTGCATTATATAAGTTTTATTGTGTAGTTTTTTTTTTTTCCGACGGGTGGGCTCAACCCTCCACTTACCTCCGTCCTTGCATACACGCGTGCGCGCGCGCGGATCGCGCGCGCGTGTGTGTATATATATATATATATATATATATATATATATATATATATATATATATATATATATATATATATATATATAGATATATAGATAGATAGATACACACAAAAGAATTTATAATCATTATTCTTAATTTAAGTGTAATAATTTTATAAAAGACAACAACATTAATGTTATCAAGAATATAAGGATGAAAATATTTAAACATAAGTTAATGTGACACCATTAATTGTGCTCAATAAAGAAATAAAATAATAAACTGTTGTTTCTCGTTAAAAAAAAATAAACAAAATTCCTCCTATTTCAAAAACAAATATTGTTTCCTCTAATTTTTTTTTTTTTTTTTGCGTAACTTTGAAAATGGAAAAAAAAAAAAAATTTGCTGGACCGAATTCACTTTTTAGCGCTTTCTTTTCCCACCAAAATTTTAGATCATCCATTAAAACCCTAAAAAAAAGGACTCCATTAACAATTAAACTGCTTAAAAATATAAAAAAACTTGAACTTCTTAATGATAAACCCAATTTGCTGAGACTACCTTCCCCATTATCTACAAAGCGCGGTTCTCCTATTAAACAAAAGAAACCACAAATTTCTTCATTCAGACCTCTTCATAACTAAGATCTTCTAAAGGTGAGCGCCACATCAAGGCTGAATTGCGTAATACCAGGTAAATTTTTTTATTTTTGGCGAAATTAATTGATTGTACATTTGATTCATTTTGTGTTTTTTTAATTTAAAAAATCATATAAACAATATATTGTTCTGGAATGAATTGATGGACTTGCCAAGGTTTATCAAGAATCCATTATATTATGATGTGCTAAATTTAATGCTACCGGTGCTTCAAAAAAAATTAATGTCCGGAGGATCTGAATATGAGCTCTTAACAATCTCATAAAAAACCATTTGTTTCCTGCTTTTGTGTAGTGAATCCCATCCAATTGATTCTTGATTGTGGTTTGGTACAACACTCATGAATGGCATTTGTTTTTAAGAATCTGGTTCAGTCTAAGTTTGCATGTTCACTGTCCAAGTTGTTCTGGGTTTAAATTAAAACAAAATAACCGTTCTGGTTTTGAATATGATTTGATGCTGAGTCCATGTATGTATTCTATGTATGTATGATCTGCATTTTTTTTTTTGCCATCAGTCATGATTAAGTCGAGTTTTACAATCAGTTTAGTTTAGGTATGCAGTATGCACCCGTGAAATCAGTAAGTCGGTGATCGTGCTTAGGTGTTATATCGAGTACTTGTCTGATCCTAGTGTATACATTATTATAATTCTATCTGATATGCATTGATTGAGTATATGCCTGAGAGATTAAATACATGCTATGTTGCATGAGCTTTAGTTCTTTAATTTATTAGCTTCTTGAGAACTTGTTCAACATAAGGTTAGCTTAAAGCCCTTAGTCAGCATGCTATCTGTTTGTTAAGAATCAGTAAATGGTGAGGAGCTTGTGTACCTGTAACTTGTTTTGTTGAGAACCAAGAACTCTGTTATTAGAACTATTTTTCTAAACAACCTATTTCGTAAAGTTGACTTGTTGTTTTGAAAATCTGATTTAAGACTTTATATGTTCTTAGAATATCATATGCTTTTGCTAATCTGTTTTGACAGCATGATTGATTTGTGAAGTTGATGTTTGGTTCTGTGTTTGAGTCATGAAGTTATGGTTTTTGTCTCTAAGTGCTTCTTGAATATGATATGACATATAAGAAACATGCTTAGCTGGGAGTATATGTTTGCTACCTGCTCCAATTGCATATGTGTTGTCCTTTATAAGCGTGTTTGAGCATTCATATCTTTTTCCTGATCTTTTATCTGAATGCTCCTACGCTATTCTCTTTCTAATATTGATACCCTACACACTTTCATCATCTCCATACAAATATATATCAGCTTTAACTCGCGCTTTTTAATTTATGAGTCTGTGTTGCTTAAATCCTACAATGCATGCCTTAAATTTGTCAAGGGAATAGACTTTGGGTTCATTGCGTTAGCGGCTTTTTTTTGCCTTGCTTTGCTGTTGCAAATTGTTTTCATAGAATCTGCTTTATGTTCTTCAGCACCTTCCGTTTTATAAATTCACACAGCTTCCTTTGTGTAGGTGATGCCAACCATGTTTGTGGTTCTGGGTATTATTTTATTGAATGTTGCTGCTTGTTATTGTATGTTGCAAGGTTGCACTGTTTTATCGTATTCATCCTGATATATTTATTCTACTAAAGTCTACATTATTTTTTCAATAAAAACTTTAGAACAATTGTGTTTTTTTGTATAATATATGTATGGTCCGTATATATTGTCTGTGCATTTAATATATGAAAAAGATGGACGACGGAATTATAGTAAACTTAAGCACTTTTACATTTCAAATAGTGATGTTATTAGACAATCTAATAGTCTTCCAACACTAAAAAAGTTTAGTCACCGTATACTTCATATCTCAGACTTCAATTTTAGGATTTTAGACTTCAAATTTTGGACAAGAGGTATTTCTTTCTTACATTTTATATCATATTAGTAATGAATGAGTTTTCAACATTACAATCATAATTACTAGTTATTAGTGTCAACTTTACAATCATCTTTACTTGTTAAAAGAGAAGATAACCTTTCTTTGCAGGTAAAGAAAGAATTGAGCGGTGCACCATCCAAGCTTGATGTTTTTATAAGATCTATGGAAGGAAAAAAGAAAAAAGGAACTTCAAAATCACTTGATGAGACTACATCAAAGATGATTGTAAGTTGAAATTTGATAACATTAATTCACAAATGTTTATGTATTATAATGATTTTATGTAATTTTCTATTTTGTTCTTCCTTTAATAGGATATGACTAGTGAATTGAAAGAACAACTACCTGAAGATGATAGAAATGATGTTCGTAAAAAGATGAGATTTACCACACACTTTTGGGTCCTGAATGACCTGGCAGGTTGCGCACATATGGAATAGAAGCTACTACTAATCCAGTGACGAGAGCTTCAAGTCAAATGTCTGTAGAATGGAAAAAGTGTATTGAAGATTCTTTAAAAGACAAAGTTACAAATTTTTTTGTAGAAACAAAATATGAGATAGAAAAAAAGTTCTAGACATGATGGAGCAAAGATTACCGGATTTAATGGAAAAATGTAGTAATTTTCCATCCAAAACTACTTTGCTAACGACCAGGTTTGTTTTCTTAACTTCTTTACACTCTTTTGCGCATCAAGTTGATCACTTGATTGTTAGATATTTTTTGTAAGTCGGAAATGGTTAGCATACCTGAGTATGTTAGTATGTTCAAAGGCTCAATGTCTTAGACTTATATTGCGACTTATATTCAAAGGCTTATTTGGACGCACTATACTACCGCTATTGCTGAATTAATCAATATTGATGCTTTTTTACGAGACACTTTTTTTTCCTTTTGCCAGCCAGCCAGTCAAGTTTCTCCGGACTATCATTATCGTGATATCTTTTTGTTATTTTTTTTTTCCTTTTATGTGTATAGATGCCTTTGAAAATCTGGTACCTCTTCCAACAAAAGATATTCATAACGTATAATATGTGTTGACCCAAATCTCCGAATGAAAAAGACGTTAGTCATATCTTGTTTCTTTAAAGAAGAATAATTTCTCTCCCTTTTTCTTATCAATATAGATTTTTTATGCACTATATTGTGACCTCTAATGTTTACTAATTATCTTGTATTTTAATTTAAAGGTGTGTGAATCTACAAGTTCACATCCATCACTCCATTAGAAAAAGAAAATATAGCGAATGAAGATATTTGCAACATGGATGATACCGTCCTCATTCATGATGTATGTGCCTTATCTGTCTATTATTTTTATTTTTTAGATTATAATTTGATAGCAAATGAACATCTGACTATCTTTAATGCATTCAACATGTGGTATATTTATCGCATTTTTCATTCTCAGAAAAGTGGCTGAAAATAGTACATCTTCCCATTCAACTGTAACTCTCACTTGTGTTTTATTCTAATTATTTGTAAAAATTACTTGTTATTTTTATGTTAATATTTTATTAAATTAATACATGAAAAAAATCATATATGGATATTTGTTGTTGTGAACAATTGTTTGTTTTCTTCTCCCCTGATGTAGGATAAAGCAACGAAAAGGAAAAAGAAACAGAACAACTGCAAATGAAAGGTAAAATATACATGGATATCATATTTATTACTATATTTTCTAATCAATTAAACAACTTTTCGTACCGTTCAATCTACCTTATGCAGGACATATCCATGTTATTGGGATTATTGGAAGTTATTGAGATTGGACGATTGTTCTTTTTCCGAAGGAAAATAGTTGCTTCTTTGAGTATTAAACGCATTAAATAAGAACATTTAAACATCATTGTTGTTTTCTAGATAAGTACAATTTATTGTTGGATTAAATGTTTGGATAGCATTTTTTCTTTGGTGTTTAGTTATTGCTCCCTTCAACCTTAACCTCGTCCTTTATGTTCAATATTTGAATAAATTCATTTCCTTTTGTCTTTGTTCATATGTGGTTTACGGATTTGATATATATGAATGTCATGTAAGACTACTAGTACCTCATTTGTATATTGATAAATTTTGACGTACACATGGTCATTAATTCAGTTACTGTAAATGAAAAAAATGCCAGTATAGTGCAACAAACACGTTTCTCTCCAAATGAAAAGTGTCGGCAAATTTGGCACAAACAACTTGTGACAATCAAAATAAGTGTCGTCAAAATGCCAAGAAGGTATTTCCATCACATTAATCAAGTGCCGGAATATTTGTCGTAAAAGATAATCGGCATTCAAAATAAGTGTCATTAAATTGCCACAAAGTTGTGTATGTCACATTAATCAAGTGCCAAAAAAATTGTCATAAAAAATAACCGACACACCGGAAAAGTGTCAGCAAATTGCCACAAAAAAGACATGCGTCACTTTTACTAAATGCCACATAATTGCCGCAAAAGCTTTCCGGCGGAACAACAAAGTGCTGCAAAACATTTCCGACACCAGTATTGACGACACTTAAATAACCGCCGTTTTATGTGTCGGGATTGCTTTTTACGGCGCTTATTTTCTATTTTCCGGCATTTATTTTGTGCCGCAAAAGGCCTATTTTGTTGTAGTGAGTTATGATTTTATCAAGTTTCAGATCAAGTTAAGGAATAAAAAGCTCCCCGGATCAATCCGGATTTACCTCGGATCGATCCGAGGAAACATAATGATTATCCAAAGATGTGGTCCCGCAGAATAATCCTGGGATAAGATTTTTTATTCCCGGATCGATCCGGCCCTTTCTCGGATCGATCCGGCCCTGGAAATTCTGCCTATAAGAGGAGCAGCCTTGCAGACACATGAGGGGGTACCAATATAGTTTCCTAACCTCTTTTTCTTAGAAATAGTATGTATGTATATAGGCCTTATGCCATAAATAAAGTAGTATCGTTATAATGCTCGAGAAAATTATCAGAAGATCAGTGTTGTTGAAGTTGTTGTAACATCCGGAAGAATACGACTTTTCGATTCAACAAGATTGTAATCGGGTAAAATTTCTTAAGTATCTATGTTTATTATGTTTGTCTTTTTATAATGTTATTAGGCTAGATCTAATAACTAGCCAAAGTTATGTAATCGTTTTATTTCGATCTTTTCGGTAAAGGAATGCTGTCTAAAGTAAAATTGATTAAAATTGAGTTAATTGAATCTTTTTCTATTCTGTAATGTATTGATAATATTCGGATTGACGTAATTAACCAAGATGAATCGCACCATATAACCTAACGATGAACTGACCAGAGAAGTTAGGATATGAGATAAAAGATAGAAAAACCGGAGGGTAAAATTGGCCGTGCGGAAGCGTGACTACGGAATCCTATTTCCTACCCGGGGGCGGTTGTCCCGGAAAGATAGATCTTATTAAAATTGTGCTCGAGATCATAATAATGTTAAAATCAACGAGTTTAATTGAAACTAAAACCGGAAAGTTAAATCGATCCGCCCGACAACCGGAGCCTTTTGAATAACATCGGCCGTCCGACAAATGGAATAACCTCTTTTATCCGGGGTAGATTTGTACTCGGTACTGTTCGGCCCTAACCGAGATTAGCATGGGGCGCTTGTGAAGATTGAACCGATGACAATGACATATGACAATTTCATACGCTCGTGTGAGGAGGAATTGTTAACCTCGGGAGTGCACCGTTTCATTTACTCAATTGGACCTAAAATAAAAGGAAAGATCGAGCACATTCCGTCTACTGAAAAGATCGTATAAATCAATTATATAAACTTTGGCTAGTTCTATAAAATATATTGGTATCTATATATTTATATCTATATATATATTTTACAATTTATGTATATCTATATATATTTATATATCTATATACATTATATTAGAATAACTTTTAAATTACGTATTTATTTTATGTTGAGTAGAATAGTAGTGATATGTGTTATAAAATTGCGGTTTAGATCGAGTTAATCACGCCTCTTTGGTGTTTAACCACACTTAGAAGAATTACCAAGTTCCCGAGGATTCGACACTCTGACTCACCATACTAGCACTACAGTTTGACCCGATACACTGTCGGTTAAGGACTGGTATTAGCACTAGAAAAGGCCACGTCAGCCGCCCAAGTGTTCGGCCTCTACCGCTAGTCCACACGAACAGCCCGCCGGAATCCCATCATGGATTGCTATTGGAAAACTTCGGTTGCTAGACCGGTCTTTTTCCCCTCTCTCCAACTCTCTATAGGATGCTCTCTATTTTACACAAGAACTATTAGTTCTTGGAATTGTATTGTACAAAAGAGTTTGACACCCACCTCTTATTTATAGTAGAAGTGGCGCCATATCTATGTGTGGAGGAGAAGAAAACCTTTTTCCAATAAAATAAGGAAAATATACTTGATTGATTTATCTCATTTATTATAATATCTCACATTAAATAAATCTAGGATATTGTCAATATCTCATATTGAATATTTCTAAGATATTGTCAATATCTTATATTGACAATATTTATCTTTTATTATATTACCATAAATCAATTGACACATGTGTATATATCACATATATATTACACATATAAAAATCTATTAATATATACTTTGGAAACATGTGTGCACATGCACATCATATGTGCAACACGCATGTATGTATACAATTATAAATATTTAATATCTAATATTAATATATGGTAATACCATTAATTAAATTGCACAATCCAAGTGTATCTTATACACATTAAATGTGGCGCCCCTTTGACCAACAAATTGGCTTCCGGAATATTCTTTAATTAATATAATATTATTAATATCTTGTATTTAATTTATTCATAATAAATAAATACCACCATATTAATTTACCACTATAACCTTTATAGAACGAGATAAATTCTTTCCTTATTTGGTTATCATCTATAACCACATTTTAATCCGGCTAGATGTTCATATGTGTGTGACCCGATAGGATTCCGAATATGTTGGCCGTAAACACAAAGTGCAAATTACGAAAATGCCCTTTATGCCTAACGATCACGGGATAGCGCCTAGCAACACACCGTGACCCCCAATCATCGGAAGAGTCAAATGCATTGACTACTACCTTTCATGTGAAACAGTTACCGTGTAACTTACAATCCTATCGCTGTAATAATATCCATACGGTCGTTAGTCGAGTGTCAAAACATCAACGACCGTATCTTATAATCTGGATATCATGCTCTCTCGAAGTAACTCGTTTACTCCCACTTTGCAAAGATTCACGAGAGTAAGACATTCCTTATAAGAAGGCCATTTCGGATATTCGATCCCAATCATAGGATACGCGATTCCCGGACGACCAATCATGTATACTCCGCATGCTTTAATATCACACCCAATCACTACCGCATGATCGCCCCGTGGCTAGGGGAAACCTCAATAGTGTCAAAGTATGAAAATCCACACCGTGATGCCATGAAGACTCCGGTCTTAAGGATAATTACACAACCGTCACATAGTGTGACACTTATCCGTGTAAGTGGGTCGGTAACGTACGCATTCTCTAATACACGTCCACGTACGGTCAAGTGTCTCACACTTCGATAGACGAGATCTATCCCCGCCCTAAAGTTATGTCCATAAAACCAATCAAAAGTTAATATAAACCTTAAAGTGATTATATCTCATCAACCAAAATCATGGTTTCTCTAGAATGGGACGTTATCATATAACAATTCATAATTGGTTCTTTAGAATAACGTATATATGACAACATAAAAGCCCATAAACATAAAGAAATAGTAAAAATATCGGACCCGATCGGATCCGGTCCGTCGGTCCAACCCGATTGGGTTGTGTCCATAAAACCAACAATATAAACCTCTAATACCATGGCTCCTCCCTTACTTGGAGAGGGGGGTATTTTATATAGTAGAGACATTTTGAGACAAGACATTTATTGGGACACCTCTTTTGGAAAGTCGGTTTGGAAGCATTCTCCAACATGCACATTCTTTGTACAATCTTGCCATGACGTGCTCCAAAATGCTTGGGGGGACTACTCAAGAGCGTTTTTAGAATAGGGTTTAGCAAAAACCGGGACCCCAACGTCTCAACCTTACGTTGTGGGAGGCCAGACATGGTATTATGAAGACTAATATGTTTATCCTTTCTAGAATGCCTCAGGTGGATCCTATTTGTTGTATTTGCCAGTCGTCTATTGAGACTAATCTTCATGCCTTGCGTGATTATTTTGGATCAAGGAATTGTGGTGTCAACTACTTTCCAGCCGGTGGCATTCATGTTTTTTTGGATTTTCCAGGATCGGCAGTTGGGTGGACTTTAATATTTCTCAGCCCCTACTTAATGTAGACGAGACTCTTGATTGGAAGTTTATATTTTAAGAAGGCATTGCAAGTGTCATTCATTGGAGGAACAAATTTACTATGACTAGTTTAGATTCTTTTCTAGTACACATGTTCTTAGAGCTAATATTATAGCTCATTGTTTGTCGCTTGATAGCGTTCTGGGGGACAAAAATTTGGCAGCGCACAGATAAACTTTGTATGTGGTGGCGACTGTGTTTTTTCTTGTAAAGTTATGTGATATCTATATATGATAAAGTTTTCCTTAAAAAAAATTAATAATAATAATAAATCTTCTCAATTTCTAGCGCTTCTACCTTACCTCATCCTCCTCCTCCTCCTTATTATTATTAGGCTTTATTGTTAAAAAGGACAAAATAAGAGTGGAAATGTGTAAAAAGGACAGTGGAATTTTTTATTGGGTGAAAATGACAAACCAAACGGTCCTCCTCAATCAACTCCTTTTTGATTATTATTATTTTTCAACTTTTTTTTGTCCTTTATTATTATTATTATTATTATTATTATTATTATTATTATTATTATTATTATTATTAATAATTTATAAAAGTAAAAGAATAATAGAGGAAGAACAAGAAAAAATACAAAGTGTAGAGAAGTAGGAAAATTGCATGTGTATTATCCATTGGTAAATGAGTATATATAGTAGGGATTACAATGTGAGCACAATAATATTGAATGAATCTGAAATCTATGTAAATCAATCAGAATAATAGATAATTCATCAATGATATTATTTCATAACACTCTTTGGATATCTATTATTCAATATACAACAGATATGATATGCCTCATTAAAACCCTTTTAAGAAAAAACTCAGTGGGAAAAAATTTTAGCTAAGAAAAAGAGTACATATTTATCAGTGTTTGATTTACTCCCTCTAAACAAAGCATCAATTTGGATTTTCAAGCGTCGCATTTCAATGCTCTTCACCAGCCTCTCAAATGTCACAGTTGGCAATATCTTGGTAAATAAATCCATCAGATTATCAGTTGATTGAATATGTTGCACACCGACCTCCCATTCATTTACAAGTCAAATAAATTGCTGAACTGATTTCTCGATCCGAGTTGTATAACGTATATGTCATGTAATATTAATTTTGCTAGAAAAACCCAATGAAAAAAAAACTAGACAAGGAAAATAGTTCATGCCATATGCGTTTTTATGTGTTGCATTGACTACCGCGTTAAAAACCCTTAACTAAGAAAACCCTATGGGAAAAAACTTGGGTAAAGGGAAAATGAGTACAGTCATTGGTCTTTAAGACCAATGCTCAAAATGGTTTTGAAGTCTTCGCTCCCCCTGATGACAACACAATTCCTCATGTACGTATTCTAGTACTATAAACGCATTTTGCTCCAGAACAGATATGAATGATCTTAGTGAACAATTCTACTAGATTGTCACTTGAGCGTACTTTTGCATATCCCTATCTTCTGAGGTTCATGTAGATAATTGAATGTAGGGGCTAAAGACTGAAATGTCCGTTACTCATTCGTGCAACACATGCAACTCAATCATTACTAGAATCATAAAAACAATACGGGTGTAATACAATCGCAGCTTGTATGCATATATTTTCAGTATCACGCGTCGTAGTACTATAGATTCATGACATAAAGCATGAGTTACATTTATATTTCTTCATCAATAGGAATCTACTCAACTGGTTATATTGCATTCACCATTAATGTTAACGACCTTTAAAACTTAACAATATGCATGTTGCGATTGTCATATTATTTCATTTATGCAATCCACCTAGGATTTTCATATCAATATTAATGTCCAACAACCCATAAATATATAGTCATGACATATGAAAACTCAAAATTACTGTCAGATATATTAATTAATTAACGGACATAACATTATCTATAATAGGAGAATATATTTGATCATTAACAAACAAATATTTCCAATAAACTCAACCTCAATTGCTTATTTCATTTTTACCTAGTCTGAGTGTTTCTGACACTCTGCTAATGACTTAGGTACTAGATCCAGATATAATAATAGCAATTAAAGAGACAAATATGTCGTCAAAGACTATGATATTTTATTATAAGTTTCTTCCGTAAATTTCATTGCTAATTCGATATTAGCATAAACCAATTATTTATCAATGTATGGATAGGTTGTTCCGTACCCCAATATTTAATCATTTGATGCATGTGCAATTTTATTTTGGGGTTTTCATTTTCAAGAAAAATCTCTTTAAGAGGTTTCATGAATGACTGAATATAAATAACGAATCATTTTTTCGCGGATTTTTATCTTTAACACCAATCGGTATTCTACGCTTCTGACATAGATAAATATTATCAATCATATTTGACTTGGTGCATTTATAAATGGTTACTCATTTTTGTTCAATAAAGGTATCTGGCAGATTACTTGCTAAATACTGCAAGTTAATTATTTTCCGAACTTTCACTTCAATATAACTGATGCATTGAAAATCTTTTATATTTTATAAAATTTTATCGGCATTCTTTTATCCTAAGATGAAGTTTTCTTTTATCACCCCTAATGCCGAGAAATGATATGCATTAAACATATAGTAATTGCACCAAGATGTATGATGCGCTGTCATTGCTTCAAGTGATTTACACATTTCAAAACATAGTGGTTTTCATTGATGATTTATTTAACTATCTCATTTTCATGAGATTTATAACTTTTGGAAATAAAATATCTCTTGCGCTTCATGCGTTTAATATGCCACTATGTGGATGTAGATCTCTAGGAATCATTCCAATCGGTTCACATCACATTTAGAGAAATAATTATAATGATGCAATGAGCTTTCGGTTCATATCTCCCCTTTATTTTAAATAACAATTTATCATCATCGATATCTAGAAATTTTGCAATAACCCGTGACGGATTCAACATTTCAATGTTAAATCCTCTTAAGCGGGTATCAACAAACTTCTTTGGTATTTTTCAATTCGGGGATAAATAGACATTATAACCTTTCTCACAATTATAGATACAATATTTCAGGTTATATGCCAATGTTATTGAATCACCAACCTAATGCTGGTGGATTTTTTTCATCATAATTCTCACATAAAGAATAGTCATAACCACAATAACAAAAATATTCAGAATCACCATATGCATCTTAAATTTTTAATTTTGTCGCATTTATTTCACGGAATGAATGTGATATATCTCATATAATATGATACATATATCATTGCTTTTAAATGATGCATATAATACTAATTATGTTCATTTTTAAGAATTGTCATATCTCATCATTTTTAAGCATATTGCTCTTTATTTGTCTCAGTCTCGATATGATACCATATTACTCAAAAGATATATTTTTTTTGAGATGAAAAAGATATTTTCGAGACTAAGGAGAATATGGTGCTTTATTTCAAACAATTTTGTTTCAATGGCTCTTTCGAAATCTCATATAGCACTTGCATATTATGCATTTGAAATTGGCTTCTTCCATATTTTATTTTGAGAAATTCACTTAATTATTCAATATAATGTGCGTTGTCGCATTATTGATGAGTCACATTGTCATCGCCATTTATCGGTCTCAACTTTCTGAGTTCTGACTTTTATTTCTTCTTTAAAAAGAAATAAAATTATGACATATCAAAGAAAAATGCAATTTTCAAACAAATAATAATGTTCACGGAGTACATCACAACGGTTAATTAATTCATTGACAAATAGAATCATTCAATAATCAGTGTATTATCAATTGAAATAACCAGGTATAAATTGGAGTAATATGTGCTACGGAATCCAAGAGACAATTATTTAGAATTACAATTAGGGAATCATCATTTTACTAATTATGACTGGTATAAATTTCATCCACTTATTAAAGATTATAATTTGTTGTCATATTTTATTTTACAACACCTATGCATTTAATTTTGAATCCAATAACAATATAGAGAAGATAAACGCAATTTACAATTAAAGATTATACATGTGCATCACGCAAGTGATTAACATAACTATACAATAATGAAAAATATAATCAATTTAATTTTAGCAATCTAAAATGATTTTATTTACTTAAATTAATACGAATATGATTGCCAAAAATAATATACATTGATTAATCCATTGATTGTGCAATCATATATTATTAATATCAAGATCTACTTACCTAAAATAAATGGCAATACAATTATATACTTTTTTAGAAGTAAACTAGCAACGCATATGCACACAACCAAGAAACAATTATTCCATAGTTACTATTCATTTATCACAAAAAAAACTTTAGCCGTATCAAAATAAGCCAAGACAAGAAAAAAATTATTTATTAATAAACGATGCTTAAATTTTAAACGCATCGTATAAAATAATTTTCCAAACATTCAGAAATTATTTGTTTCTTGTCATGATTATTATCATAATTGAATTAAATATTTTTGCTAGGACTGTATAAACCATATCCTCATCCATGACCATAATCAAATAATAAAAAGTAAAGTCTTCATTCTTTACAGTGAATCGACAACTCATTTGGTCGGGACTAATGAGTTATCAATAATAACCATTCAATAACAACCCATTATATTTGTATATATAATTCCCACATATATTTTCAAAAAAAAAGGTCCCACATATAATGGCATATTATCTTCCCATATATGGTATAATCACCATTGTGTGTGTATATATATATATATATATATATATATTGCAAGTCTCTTTAATCGGTATTGCTACTTTTAAAGCATACCATGATGATAAAAGTGATTTTTTTCCCTTTCAAACACTGATCATATGATCTCATTGTGTATTCAATGAGATTTCTTATATCAGAATTTCATATCACTTAAAATATGTCTTTTTTTCCGTGGACTTTAGGTCCTTAATTATTCATGCGAGTAATATGTCCACGTGTTTTCTTTGAATTCCATAATCAGTTTTATAAGTATTCGACATGTCTGACATTTATTTATGTGAATTTCATATTCACTTTCATCGTTGTTTGACATGTCCGTTTATGTGAATTTCATGTTCACTCATCGTTGTTTGGCATGTCCATTTATGTGAATTTCATATTCACCCTTACGAGCTTTTCACATCTTAAATGATAGACATAACATCCATCAGTATGCTCGTTCAAGAATTGATCATCTTCATGTGCATATATACATTTTTCTAAAAAATTGTCCACAAGACAAAACTCATATTTGATCGATGAATATAAATTAAAATTTTATTGTAATCTTGTTTAGATCATCATTGTATTAGTGTTATCAAGATTTACATCATCAATATTTTATCCATATTACATATAATACATATAATATAGAATAATACAAACAAAATTTTACCTCCATATATCGCCACTGATGTAACATTGGAAAATTTTGATTGTGGTTTTCTCAATAATGCAATCCATCCTGCAGTGAAGTCTTGATGAATATTGTTGCTACCGTCGTGATGGTCGACACAAAATTTGATTTCCTCATCCAAAAGAAAATTGCAAAAGTAGTTAGTTAATGCTTTTAAATTTCACATTCTTAAAAATGATAAATATAATGATTTTCAATTAATATTAAATTCTATATAATAAGATAAATCTTAATTTATAAAACGTTGCTATTGACAAATATATTTTACAAATCTAGCTTTGCATTTATTCTTCAAACAATAGTTATGATTCTTGATCTTTCAATCTACGGTGTTTTTAACAGCCGGACGGACATACATATAATGTATCATGGAATTAGTATGAATAATGTTAAATATAATAATAACCATGTCTCCAGAACATGATTATTATCCGTGCTTTTATTTCTCTTTCTTTTTCTTTTGTTAAAAGGCAATGTAATATACCAGCCAAAAGACAAGGTAACATACCGGCCATTTTCTTGCGAGGGAAGGCTTCAATGTGTTTGGTTGCCTAGAATGAGGTTCTTCTCTTCCTCCTTATATAATCCGTGCGCTTGTATCCCTTTATGAATTCATATGTATAAGCCATGTGCCGGTTGAAGGCAATTTTTTTGGTAGATTATAACAATGGAATACTCGGTCAGTAGAGTTTCGTGCTAATAACGTGTTATAAAAGTAAATGAATAATAGAGGAAGAACAAAAAGAAATACAAAATGTAGAGAAGTAGGAAAATTGCTCGTGTATTATTCCATTAGTAAGGGGGTAGATATATATATAGTAGGGATTACAATACGAGCACAATAATATTGAATAAATTTGATATCTACGTAAATCAATCAGAATCATAGATAATTCATCAATATTATTATTATTATTATTATTATTATTATTATTATTATTATTATTATTATTATTATTATTATCCTTTGAATGTGATACGCTTTTAATAGTTTATAGATTTCCTTGCTCAAAAAAAAAAAGTTTATAGATTTCCTCAAAAAAAAAAAAAAAAAAAAAAAAAAAACTTGATAGATATACACTAGGAACCGATCGGTTTAAGATTGGTTACCCCTTTCTCTTTATCTCTATATATTTATACAAAGACTATATTTTGTTTGGTTACCCCTATCTCTCTATCTCTCTATATATATATACAAAGACTCATTGAGTCTGATCACCGTAAACCCTACACCAAAATCTTTGTCCTGTAAAATTCAAGGTCCTCCCCCTTTGTCTCTCTCTCTCTCTTTTGTTTTAATTTAATTTAATATTTTCCCAGATTTTTTTTCTTCCCTGTTTCTTTTGCCTCTTTTCTATGCATGCATGCTGCTCCTTTTGCTTTTTCCTCATCTCAAATTACGATTAGTCTTCTATACTTTATTTATGTGCACCCTTTATCGGCACCATAGTCAATATAATTTTTAGGGCATCATAATAAAATTCTATTTTTTATAATCGAATTTATGCACACAAAACTCGACACTAAGAGCTGTAAAATTGATTTTTTTATTTTATTTTAGAAATATATATGATATCCGAATATATCGAATGTTAATGTCTGAATAGATCGACCGTAGTGTGGTATCATCAATATTGCTCTATATTTATTTGCTTCAATTGGTTCTCTCCTACAATTGAGCCCCAGGCCAACGAAGTTTGTTATTTTTTATTTTATTTTTTTATTATTTATTTATATTTTTTGAGCAGCTTCTGTTATTGTGCGAACCGCATCCCTATCTTTTCTCTCGTGTCCTTTTTTTTTTTTTTTTTTTTTTCCTCCAATGTTTTTATTTCATTGTTTTTGTCTTCAGGAATCGGGCAAACAATTATAAAACATATCATCATCCACACAAAAGTATGTTTTTCTCTCTGTCTTTATTCCTTTTTTTTTTTTTTTTTTTTTTTTTCGATATTTATATATATGTATTATGTGTTTTAGTTATATCAGTAAGGAGCAAGATCCGAAGTATATATTTGAATGTTTTTACTAACATCAATGAGGTTAGCAATATGTCAACATTAATTGTGTATAATATTGTATTAGGTCATAATCAAGACGTGCTCGGACTAAAAATAATAAATAAAGGGTAAATCTGAAAATCATATTGCTTGATTGTATTTTTTCCGTTGTATGAATACAGATTTAGTTAATTATATCAATCGTTTATTATAATAAAATTCATACTTTTATAAAACTACTAGATTCTACATCGATAAATCTATTCTCTCATCAATTTTATTATGAATTTTAGGGAGTAGAGAGCAAGTCAGTATCTTTAAAATTAAAATAATTTAGTTAAGGAAAAAATCAATGAGAATGTCTGATTTTTTTTGGATTTTCTTTCTGTTTTACTATTCTCAATTTCATTGTTTACTATTGTAGTACAAAAATGTGTTATAAGGTTGCGGATGTCTGATTTTTTTTTGGCTACATATTGAATCGCTCTACGTTTTTTTTCCCTCTCTATTTTACTAATTGTCAATTTTATTGTTTGTCAATTGCAGTAGAAAGATGGGGTATAAGGTTGCGGATGCGTCTGAGTTTCTGGTGATAACCGGCATTGGAATTCCTGATATTAAGCTCGCCAAGAAAGCATGGGTTTGGCCATTCCAGAGTTGTGCCAAGTTTGATGTATCTCCTGTTAACTACACCTTCAATGTCCAAGCCATGAGCGCAGAGAAATTGCCCTTCATGCTCCCGGCTGTGTTCACGATCGGCCCACGAGTTGATGATACGGAAAGTCTCATTAAATATGCTAAGCTAATCGCTTCACACGACAAGAACTCATCACACGTAAAAGAACTCGTGCAAGGCGTTATAGAGGGAGAAACACGTGTCTTAGCTGCTGCTATGACGATGGATGATATTTTTAAGGGCACTAAAGAGTTTAAACACGAGGTTTTCGGGAAGGTTCAGTTAGAATTGAACCAGTTTGGGCTTTTTATCTACAATGCTAATGTCAAACAGCTGGTGGATGAGCCTGGACACGAGTACTTTTCGTATTTAGGACAGAAGACTCAGAAGGAAGCGGAAAATCAAGCTAAAATTGATGTTGCTGAGGCAAGGATGCATGGAGATATTGGGGCTAAAAATAGAGAAGGACTAGCGATTCAGAATGCTGCAAAGATTGACTCAGAGACGAAGATTAATGCTGCTAAAATTGATGCAGAGACGAGGATTAATGCGGCGCAGAGGCAAGGACAAAGAGAGAAGGAAGAAGCTAAGGTGAAATCAGAGGTGAAGATTTACGAGAATCAAAGGGAAGCAGAGACGGCTGAGGCGAATGCGGATCTAGCAAAGAAAAAAGCCGATTTGGACCGGCAAGCACAGACTGCAAATGTGGTGGCAACGAAATCCGTGGCTCTTAAAGATGCTGAGCTACAAAAGGATGTAGAGAAGATGCATGCATTGGCACTAACCGAGAAATACAGGGCCGAGCTGTTGAGTAAGGCCAATGTTCAGTATGAGACAAAGGTATGTACCCTATCTTTCTATGCACAATTAATTAATAGGGGCAGACTCATGTCCATGTTTACAGGTGCAAGAAGCGAATGCGGAGTTGTATAAGAAACAAAAGGAAGCAGAAGCCTTTTTATATGAAAAAACAAAGCAAGCAGAGGCCCAGAAAGCAATGGCAGAGGCATCATACTATTCACGACAGCGCACAATCGATGGAGAATTGTATACTAAAAAGAAAGAAGCAGAGGGACTTAAAGCAATGGGAGAGGCACAAGGTGTGTATGTGCAGACACTTTTGAAATCACTAGGTGGCAACTATGAAGCTCTAAGAGATTATCTCATGATCAATGGTGGAATGTTTCAAGAAGTGGCTAAGATCAACGCTGATGCGGTCCGTGGTCTACAGCCCAAGATTAGTGTTTGGACTCAAGGAACCGGAGATGTTGCAAATGGTGTTGGTGTTGGTAATGGTGGTGCCATGAATCAAATTGCTGAACTTTACAAGATGCTCCCACCGGTTTTAGATACTGTCCAGCTGCAAACCGGTATGCGCCCACCTGAATGGTTGGCCACTTTGCCTAAATCAGCTTAGTTAAATTAGAAACTTGTATGGTTTGGTCGAACCTCAGTGTCGGTTTTGGTTTTCGTTCAACCTTGTAGTCGGTTATGGTTATGGTTATGGTTTTGGTTTTGGTTTTGGTTTTGAGTCAATTTTAGTATCCGTTGAATATTGGAGTCGGTTTTAGTTGGTTAACCTTTGAAGTCTGTTTTTTTTAGGAAATTTTAAATTTATACCTTTGCTTCTAAAATAGTTTTGTCTTGTTTTTATTTTTTATTTTACTATTTTTTTTATACCCCTATTTCTAATTTATACAACTATAACCCTGCCAAAAATCCCACATTGCTGGGCTATTTTTTCATCGAACCGGGATATTTTTGCAAGAAACCGGGTTAATTTTACCTAAGGCCGGGCTAAATTTTTATAAGGCCGGGCTACATATCACGCCCTATAATTTTTTTTATTTACAAAATTCGGATTTATTTAAAAAACTATATCCGGTCAACACCATTTTCATTGTGATGAAAAAAAACACTATTTTCATTAAGCCGGGCAATTTGAATTCATCCACCCCTATCTCTTAAAAAAAAAAAATAATAAAAAAAAAAAAAAAAAATTCATCCACGCTGCTTTTTGATCAGAGCACTCGCACTTTAGAGACTATAACTCAATTTTTATCTGCTTTAACTGTGTTTGAATCTCTAATGTACAACATTGAAACAACTACAAACCATAAAAAATAAAACATATTTTAAAAAACAAACAAAACACACAGACAATATATATACAAACCATAAAAAATAAAACATATTTTAAAAAACAAACAAAACACACAGACAATATATATATATATATTCTTATAGTGATATTTGTATATGACAAATATTACTTTGTATGGATTTTCTAAATATTTATAGAAGATCCATACAATGAAATATTTGTCAAAAACAAATTTTTGTCACTCTAAGGATATATATATATATATATATATACATATATATATATATATATACACATATATACATATACACACACACACACACACACATATATATATATATATATATATATATATAAATTATTTAAAAGGACTAATTTTCAACTTATTGGGGGTAATAGGACACTAATAAAACTTATTATGTTATAAGGACAATCTATTTTTCACTCCTATCTTAGCACGTTGCAAACAAAACCGTCGGAAAATCGAAAGAGGAAAGTAGATCAAAGCGGATCCACTCTCTCAACCTCCAAGAAATCGATCTTCACGTTATGAAAAGCGAGATCAAAGGTTCTATTTTAGGTTAAATTCCGGTATTAATTTGAAGAAATCGCACGAATCAACCGTAACAAAGAAGAAAGCGAGACAAAAAAAAATGACGAGGAAAAAGAAAGTTGTTACAAGCGAGAGGAAAGAAGAGCAACAAAAAGAGGAAGACGAAGTCAATGAACAATCCAACAGATTCTCCGGGTGGATCACAGTAAGTACATTGTAGATATATCAAATCATATCACAACTTATTTCTGGAAAAAAATTATTGAGATTACATAATTTAGGGCTGAAATATTGCAATAAAACATAGTTAAAAAATCATGTCACTGCATATTTGACAAAAATCATAGTTCGGTTTACTTAATTAGCGGTTATATTGAAGAACAAAACAGAATGTCACTGCATATTTTGCTAAAATATTCAGTTATATTTATTTTAAAATCATGTCACTGAATAATTTACCTATTTTGACATCATATCACTGCATATTTTAGAAGTATAGTATTATGTAAATGAATATGGGGATAAATTGCAGTAAAACAGAGTTAAAAAAATGATGTCACTGCATATTTCAGCAGAATCATTGTTCAGTTTACATAATTTGGGATTATATTAACCTCATACATACTTAAAAAATCATGTCACTGCATAATCTAGGCAAGCATATGGATTTTGTTGAATAATAAAACAGAATATCACTGCATTTTTTGGTCAAATATTAAAGTAATATTTACTTTAAAATCATGTCACTTCATATTTTGTGAACAATAATTGGATGATTAACATGATTAACATCATATCACTGCATGTATGAGAAGTATAATAGTATGTAAAAGAATTTGAGGTTATATTGCAGTAAAACAAAGTTAAAAAATCATGTCAGTGCATTTTTAGCCAATGTCACTACAATTTTAGCCAATGTCACTGCAATTTTAACCATGTCACTGCAATTTTAGCAAATGTCACTGCAATTTTAAGCATGTCACTGCATTTTTAGCAAATGTCACTGCATATTTTCACCATCTCACTGCAATTTATGTTTAACAAAAATCTAATATTTTTTGCAGGACAAGAGAACAGTATAGATCCACACTCAACAGCATTGTCCAAATCTTCCAAGAAATAAATGGGCAACTAACAACGGAACATTGGACAATGATTAGAGATACACCATTCAAACATATGTTTGAAGCATGCCACCATAAGAAGATTAGAAATGATAAAAAAAGCAACAAAATGCTCGACGACCTCATCAGCACATACAACAAACAGAAGGCTGGATTCAAGATTGGAAAGAGCTATCACTTTCCAACAGCAACAGATGTAAAATTGTTATTTGGAATAGAAGATGGCAAAGAACAGGTGCCAAAAATGAAGTATGATAAAACAAAGGAGATATCAATCAAAACTAAACTGTTTGATAAGGTTGACGGGATCGACATCGGTAGCTTAAAGGAGCTCATAAAGGCCGAAAGTGAAAGACCCGAGATACAACATCAATTGAAGACACGGTAAAACTATTGTGTCTTCTATTGATTGCAACGATTTTTGCGCAACATCAGGCCAAAAAGTACCATGGTCATTCCTAAACTATGTGGATGACATGAGTACACTGAAATCATTCAACTGGTCATCCCATATACTGAATGAACTGAAGAAAGGACTTGACAAAAGTTCATTTCAACCAAGAAAAGTAAATGGATGCACTATCATGCTGTTGGTATGTTTCATACAAAAACATTTCATTCTATTTGTACCATGCTACATATACTGTTTTAAAGTTACATGAATGAATTCAAATACAAAATATATACTTTTATGTTACGTTCCGGTTCTGCGAGCACACAGATATGATAAGAGATCTTGAACAAGAGGAAAAGGAAAAAAAAATCAGCAGGAGGGGACAAAAGAAAGCGAAAGCTATGGATACCAAGGTTATCAAAATGGGATGTGAGGCAACTGAAGAATGTTCTGACAGTAGAAAAGCTTAAAAAATTGCAAGAACATGAGGTAAATATTGCACTGATAAATTAAAGTGACATAATTCATGGTCAATGAATTTTTAATGAATGTGAATGCACTTTACGAAATGTCACCGCACTTTTAACCAATGTCACCGCAATTTTAGACAATGTCACCGCAATTTCAAATAAATGTCAATGCAATTTTAACCATGTCACCGCAATTTCATTCCATGTCATCCGCAATTTAGCACATGTCAATTCACTTTCATCACATTTAACCTCAATTTTCCAGCATATCACTACACTTTCAACACATAACAATGAACTAATAACGTTACTAATAACGTTTGGTTATCTAACACATATAAAAAAAAATACTAATAATGTTTGGTTATCCAACATGAAACGAGTTCAAGGTTGGAGATTTGAAAGCAACATTACACGAAATCATGAGAATAAAAGGATGCACGAGAGGATAAAAACAAACATGATCGAGAATGAATTGGAAGACAATGAGGATGAAGATGAAGAGCATGATAGTGAGAATGAAGAAGAAGAAGGAGATTATGATAGTGAGGATGAACAAGAAGAGGATCATATTGACAATGTTGAAGTGCACAATGATGAAGAAGAAATTGGAGGTGAAGATGTTGATGATAATGATGATGAAAGCGGAAAGAGTGAAGGAGGAGATGAAGATGATAATCAAGACGAAACGAGCTGCGGATGTGCATCATGATCATGGTGAAGAACAAGAAATTGAGAATGATGATGATCATCACCAGCAAGATGTGGAGTATGAACAAGGGAAAGAGAAAGAATTAAAAACAGCAGGGCAAGAGAAAGATGAGCAAATATTGGGAGGAACTCCATCATTCACATTGCTCACACCTACACCAACACCACCAAAGGTATAACTACTACTTCCATTTTTCAAAAACACAAAAAAAATGCAAAATAAATTAGTTCATGGCACCCAAACTCACATTAAATAAACATGATGCAGGATTTGGAAGAGAAAAAAATCCAGGAAGAAAATGTCAGGTTGACAAAGGCATTGCAAGATGCAAACAGCCAAATTGAAGACCTCAAGAAAGCCGTGGTAACCACAAAGCTCAAAAAAAAAATTGCAGTGACATGATTCAATGTCACTTTGCAAATATGCGATGACATTATGCAATGTCACTTTGCAAACATACTGATGACATTGTGCAATGTCACTACAAACGATATAAACATTAGTTACCCTTAACTAAGTGATAATATGTTCACATATAAATGCAGGACAAGATGAAAAGTAAAGAAACAGCTGCTGATTTGACCAAAAGAAGGATTGTTGAACTGCTCGATGAGACTCGAGAACGAGCAAATAGAGTGGAACAGTTAAAAATCCAAAAGTTGCAAATCGAAAAAGAAAAGCTGGAAATACAGAAGCAAAAGGATGATTTGGAACTGAAGCTTAAAACACTCGGAAGATAATGTGGCAATCACAAATGAGGTAATAGATGTCCTCACGAGTGAAAAAAAGCTGAACGCAAATTGAAAAACAAAAATGGGAAAATAGTATTTCTAATGCAAAGAGTCTCCTTCGCAAAAAAAGCCATGAAATGCTAAGGAAAGATGAATACATCAGCAAAATGTTAAAACTAATGGATGAAAAGGAACCGTATAAACAGATATCTACTATCTTTGCGGGAGCGAGAAAAATATGAGAAAGCGGATGCAAACAGTTGAAGAAAGGGCAAAAACAATTGAGAACATGTTATTTGAAAGTAAAACAAAGGAGGGTATTCTACAAGCTGAACTGCAAAGCATGAAAGAGAGGAATGAAGGCTTGAAGAACGACAAAAAGGTACAAGAAGAAGAAATTGAACAATTGAAAAGAGAGAACCAACAATTAAGAGATTCAATAAAACAAGATCTTTTGCAAGATGAAGCGAAAAACACGAAAGAGGGTATGAAAAATTGATGGAAATCAAAAGGATCAATGAAGAACAGATTGAAAAACTGCAGAAAGAGAAGCAAGACCTAAGAGATGAGATAGATAGCAATGCAGCACATCAAGTCACACAAGATTTGGAAGAAAGCAAGGATAAAAAGGAATCAACCCCTGTTGGACGCCAACTCCGACCTCGTGGTCCGCAACGGACCCCGGACTACTCAATTGAAAGGGGTGTAAAGAAAAATGCAAGAAAACGGGGAGAAAAGAAGATTCGGCTTACCATTATGACCATCCAGAAAAGAAAAAGAAAGATGGAAAAGGAAAAGGAAAAGGCAAAAAATCCAAGGCGCATGATGGAAATAAAATGTTGAATGATAATCAGCTGTTGATTGCGGAAGACAAAGAAGCATACACATGTGGAGCATACATTCTACCAGAAGTATTCAAAAGAATCAAGGAATTGAATGAACAAGGTGGACAAGAGTAAGCACAAATAACTAAAACAATAACATATTATTCAATACTCATGCAAATCTTTAATACTAACATGGAAAATTACATCTTTTGCGGGGAATTAGTATGGTCAAAATCAACTGGGAGACTACCCATTTGTCACTCTCAACTCAATCATGGAACTTAAATCAACTCTTCATAGACGAAACGGTAAAGACTTAATGTCACCGCAACTTACATCTAGTCGGCTTCATGTAACCGAATTAATTCATCAAAAACACTAGACAAATTATAACACATTTATTAAATTCTTAAACGGATCATAGAAGGATTCATTGAGTGATGAGACGTGCACATTTGATAAAGGATACTAACCACATATACGACACAACCTCATGGGTATGTATACAAAAATAATTTCAAAGAACCTAACATTAGCAAAAAACTATTAACATTACCATACAATGTGTGCGGGGAATATTTGAAGAGGTTGAACGGGATGGAACATTCGAAATGACAAAACATGCGACATGTTGAAAGTCATATATGAAGGGAAAAAGGTTTTCCTCCCATTATCTTTTGCAAAGGTTTGAGTGACGGGGCATACCATTGGGTACTCCTAACCTACACCAAAGGAGAACCCACCTGGAAAATGTATAATTCAATAGAAATGGCGAAAGAAGAAGACATATTCATTCCCGAGTGTGAAACTGCGGTAAGTTATCTAACAAATTAAATTCCATCTCACATAAATTTCACATAATATAACTGCATCCAAAATAAAAAGAATGTCATGTCACTGCATTTAACATAATGTCACTGCATTCAAAATAAAAAAACTGTCATGTCACTGCAATTTAACATAATGTCACTGCATCTGCTACCTCTTGTTTTGTAGGTAACAATAATTTCTCAATCATTTACTGAAGATAACCAGCAAGAAGAAATAGCAAGAACAATTGAGAAGGTGCAAAACATACCATTCCAACAGAATATGAAGTGAGTGTCGACAAAAATACTTATCATCATCGCATATATATATATATATACATACACACACAAAAGACTAACGCAAATCATTCTAATGTAATGCAGAGACTGCGCAGTTTATCTGTCATACTACATATATAAGATGGCACAAGAGTTACCAATTCCAACAGAAGTGGAACAGGAAGAAATGGACAGGATGAAAGGGATGATTGTAAATTCCCTTGTGTTGAATGAATTTCATCCTTAGAATGAAAACATATCTAGTGATAGGAACAAGTAATACTTGACAAGTAATGGTTGATTTTCAAAACTGATAATTGATTTTGTGATGGTGATTGGGCAAACACATGTTTTTATTACGAAACGTTATGATCATAATGTTTTGATGATGTTTCGGTTTTGTAACAATTATACTATGTAGTCTTATTCATTATATTTTGAGACATTTTATATGATTAATGCTTCAACTTATTCATGTTTCCATTTTATGTTCAACCTATATAGTTAATGAGATCAAGAAATAAACAAACACAAAAAAAAATAACATAAAGAAATATTATGCTTAATATATTCAAAACTATAAAAATTCAAGCATATAATTCATTACTCATTAAATTCAATAGCAATACAATGATAAATTTGACAACAACATGAAAATATGCATAACACATTACAATGTCACCGTAAAAAACACAATGTCAACGCAAAACAACACAATGTCACCGCAAAAGATCACAATGTCAACTGCAGAACAAAAGACCAACTATCCAAAGAATACGAACACGACAAGTCTTCTTGTTATGATGACCATAACCATGACAACGACCACATTGAAAAGGCCTCTTTAATGATTCACCATGAGAACGAAGCCGCTTGGTACGGGGCCTACCGACAATTTCTTCGGAATAGCAAGAAGCACAAAAGAATGCACCGAGATGCATTCAAAAACGGACGAGGAATTGGATTAATTGGAAAAGAGTATGAATCGACGCATAAGACGTGACAAGAATCAAGGATCAACATACTTGATCCAAAAGGAATGATGTTTCCATTTTATGTTCAACCTATATAGTTAATGGGATCAAGAAATAAACAAACACAAAAAAAAATAACATAAAGAAATATTATGCTTAATATATTCAAAACTATAAAAATTCAAGCATATAATTCATTACTCATTAAATTCAATAGCAATACAATGATAAATTTGACAACGACATGAAAATATGCATAACACATTACAATGTCACTGCAAAAAACACAATGTCACTGCAAAACAACACAATGTCACCGCAAAAGATCACAATGTCAACTGCGAACAAAAGACCAACTATCCAAGCAATACGAACACGACAAGTCTTCTTGTTATGATGACCATAACCATGACAACGACCACATTGAAAAGGCCTCTTTAATGATTCACCATGAGAACGAAGCCGCTTGGTACGGGGCCTACCAGTGTTTCTTCGGAATAGCGGGAAGCACAAAAGAATCACCGGATGCATTCAAAAACGGACCAGGAATTGGATGAATTGGAAAAGAGTATGAATCGACATAAGGCTGTGACAAGAAACAAGGATCAACATCTTGATCCAAAGGGAATGATGTACGCCTAATCACCGCCATAGCATGAACGCACGGATATCCATTCCGCGCCACTCCTTGCATGAGCAAACTCGTTTTTCAAGATCAACACTTGCGGATGGGAATGAAAAAACCTCATACCTTGAAAAACTTGAGCGCCAACACCCAAGCAACTTCCCAAATCCATTAAATTAGACAAAATAGCATCCACTTTTGGGCAAATCAATGAATTAAATAATGCGACGCACGACGATTTTACGAGAGTCTTACCATAATCTTAATACGAATACCATTTACCATATTCAACACGGGAAGATGCCGCTCCTTATATATCCAACTATTAAAGGACTCGGCCAAAGTAGAAGCGAGTATGACCATAACGACAACCTTCAAAGTGAGCGATCGCCCAATTCGTCGGATGCAAATTCGAAAAAAAGATTACGCACGATCACCCCCTTCATGTAACATATCGCCATGTTCCTCTCATACTCCTCAACGGTTCGTGCAACAAAGACATTGGTAAAACAGATGCAACATTCTCTTACGCAAAGACTTACCAACATTTCTACCACTGAAATGAGTCTTCAGGTTATTCATCAAATGAAAAATACAATACGAATGAAATGCATCAGGGAAAACTTCACGAACAGCATCCAATAGACCAACATTCCTATCCGTCATGAATGTAATACGACGAGCCGGGATAATCAAACGCTTCAAATGCAATAAAAACCACTTCCAATTATCAAAATCCTCTGAATCAACAACGATAACATAAAGGATATAAACCTAAAAACACAACAATGAAAACAAACTATCAATGTCAACGCATAAACACAAATGTCACTTTGCAAAAACAATAATTTGAAATAACACATCCATAAAAATCATATAAATCAAAAACTCAAAGCACAATTCATATAAACAATACCATTTAATCATCTCAAAAAAATTCATAAACTTTCGGATCATGAAACTAAAAAAGTCAACGCATCAAACTCAAATGTCAACGCATCAAACACAAATGTCACGCATAAAAAAAACATACCATCATCACCATCTTTCCCGGTGGCGACCAACAAATGACCATTCGATCAAACTTCAAATGAGCACCATCAAGAAAAAGCATCGGTCGACAATGTTTAAAACCACGAATACAACCATCAAAGGCAATAAACAACCGTTTAAAACACCGTGTCTCATCATTCACCTCTAATGATATAACGGATCCGGGATTTGTTTCAAGCACACTACTAACGAATCCGGGTAAACGAGTTGAATGACGTTTTAACATCCCCATATAACGAATCCCTCGCTTTGATAACCGCGGACCAAGCAACTAAATAAGGAACCTCGTAACCATGATCTGTTAAAGCCAAAAGACGAAAGTCGATCTTTGAAAAGCTTGGATCTCCACGTACCTTTCGAACAACTACCTTTGAAAGAAGATGCGAACTCATACGGCGATCTCGCTCACAAGACCCCGCAACATATCTCGAGCATGTACCACAAGTATGAACATTGCACAAGTCGGATATATAGAAATAGCCACTAGATATCTCTTTTTTAGCACGTACAAACCAACCACAATTTGCAACATCCTTCATAAGCACAAACGGCATGGATCCTACAACGGTCATTCTTCTTGTACACATACTTGAACCCGGTTTGTATACAAAGCTTCGAAGGGACTCCTCAAATGCACGGCACCACCGAAAAACATTGACCATCATGAAGTACAACTCTATCCCAACCAAAAGTGGAAACACATTTATCATTAGATGAAGAAACACGGGATAAAACGAAGAAGAAGAATCATGAAGCACAACGACCATTGAACCTCCACTACCACCAACATTGTAAGATGAAGATGAAGAACCAACAACATCAACTACAACATCCACTTTAACACGGCCGAACGAGGATAAGACTCGGCAAGACATATCATGGCGTGCACATCTTCATCGAACATAACAAACACTTTGGATTATCCTTCAACACATAATAAAGACTAAAACCCGTATCCTTCAAATCGACCACCGATCGAAACTTTCTCATGAATAAACTTCAACGTACAATTAGCTTCCGCCATCACAACACACATATCTAACTTATAACTACACACAAGAAGCAACATTGCAACCACCGCACAAAAAAAAAACAAAATATTATGTCACTTTGCAAATACTAAAGCAAACAATGTCACTGCATAAAACAATAATATCGAACCAAAATAAACTTATGTCACTACAACCAAATCACATTACAGAGCAAATAACAAAAAAAAGTAGACACAAAATAATAAAACAAGCACAAAAGTGCACATAAATCATCTCAAATTGCAAGAAACGGCATCAAAAGGATAAAAACGATGCAATACATTACCTCAACTACAAAATACAAATAATTCAACCAAATTTGCAATTAAGCACTACATACAATAGCGAAAAGAAAGAAAATAGAACATCTAAAAGCAAAAGAATTGAATAAGAAAACAAAAGAGCAAATTCACATAGCACACATTGACAATCCATACCAAATCTATGTCACTGCATACTCTAAATCACAAAAAACAGTGATTCCAAATCAGAATCAAGTACATTTCTTAAACAAATCAGTAACAAAACCACATACAATAAATGAATATGAAACAATTCAACTAAAAAATGCAAAGAGAGAGTAGAAGCCATTTCATAACATACAATGTCAATGCAAAACGAAAAAACAATCAATGAAAAACAGAGACATGAAAAAAGGAAATCATCATCATACACTTACACCGTACATACTGAATATTAAATAAATCAACTTAAAACATCAAGAAAAAGCAAAATATTCCATCATAAAGCAAACAATGTTACTTGCATAAAACAAGAATATCAAAGCAAAATAAACTTATGTCACCGCAACCGAATTACTTAACACTCAAACTAAATCGAATACGAACAAATAACAAAAAAAGTAGTCACAAAATGATAAAACAAGCGAGAAATTGCACATAAATCATCTCAAATTGGAAGAACCGACAACAAGAGCAAAATAAAGGATGTAATACAATACCTCAATTACAAAATAGAAAGAATCGAATCGGATGCAATGAATCTCTAAAGTGAAGAGCGAGAAAAAGAAGAAGAATAGCACCGATTTGAATCAAAAAACGCAGATCACCAATCGTTAAGAGATTAAGAGCACCAATTCCGAAAAAGCGAGAAAAAGTGTTCAATGAAAATGGCGAAAAACGCAAAAACGAAGATGTAATCGAACTTGCAATGAAGATGTCAAAATCGCGAGAAGGTAGAAGAATTGAACGATTGTAGATAAAAAAACGATGAAGAATGATTCACAAATGAGCGAAGAAGAAGATCTGTTCTTGAGTAAATCAAAATTATGCGAGAAATCAATGTAGAAGAATCGGATCTATGTCGTGTTAATGAAAATTAAATGGTGAATCAGAATCTGAATCTTCATTAATGTAGATATTTGAAGGAAGTAAAATTAGATCGTCCTTATAACTAAATAAGATTTCGGAGTGTCCTAAATGATCATTAATTCTCTAACGATGGCCTTATAACTAATATCCACTTATATATATATATATACTAAGCCTTTTACCCGTGCAATGCACGGAGGAGAGATTAAATATATCTGAATCTTATATTGTATATGTATAACACCTTATATTTCCATTAGATATAAGTTTTTTTTTTTTTTTAATGCAACTGTAAGTTAACATGAAAAGGGTCTACATGCAACTGTAACTTAACATGAAATAAATTCAACACCACTATTTCGTTGCAAAGTAACTTAAAATTTATGAAAGAGCCACTAACACTAATTTAGAAAAAATTGAAACGAAAAAAGAGAAGTGAATACCAAATGATGGACCAGAAGACTGCAATACAACCACTCAATTAATGTCCAACGTTCAGAGTGCTAATTCCAAATAAATTCAGAAAAACGAAGATAGTCCTATATGCCATATCCACCCATCTACTCTTATTCTCTACATCTTGAGGAAAATATTCTTGCTTTAACCTGCCATTGAAAAATAGCTGGGTCAATCAAAAACAAAAAAGACATTACTTTAAAATAAGGTGACCATTCTCGGAGCAGATTGGACTCACATACATACCTTTTTACATGAAGCATTACTATTATGTTGAATACCCAAATGTCGAAGTAAAATCTGCAAACTGTCGTTCATTATCTCACATGATTTGTATAATATCAAATAAACGGAAGAAAAAGTAAGATACAAATTACCTATATTTAACCCAAATGCGTCTTCTGTATTAGGAAGTTCCATAGAAGTTTGGATTATATAAGAAGGATTTACAGATGTTTTTGAGGTAAGATATGAATGTTTATAAAGCTAATGCTTGAGAGACCAAAACAAAATGTTGATCCACATGAGTCACTTTAACATCCTTACCAATGAAAGTACCACTAAGTTGAAACATTGAGTTGGATACGTCTATTAATCTGCTTAATTCAGTATCATAGCACCCACAACTTAGAAACATTGACTTGGAGCAGTAAAATCTTCAACCCAGATGATAGTACTAATTATCACATGAAATCATACGATATTCAATAGTATCATAAGTAGTACTTGAATCAATAGACAACAATTAATCAAAACTCTAAAACATGGTTTGGGATCTAGGGTTACCCAAATTTATTCAAAAGTGTAGGCGACCATTCCTAGGGGAGGACCATGTGAAAAAAGATGAGTGAGAGAGTTATTTGAGCATAATAAGGCTTGGATTCCATCAACTGCACGTACTACAGTATCAAAGGATTGTTATCACTTACCACTCAAGATGGCTTCCTCCATAAATCATCACACCTTTATGGTGAATTTTTCCTTATTTTATACACTTTATGGAGCAACTTCAAAATCCTTCAGACTGCACAGGCCTACTGCAGCAGCTAGCAATTTTTCAGAAATGAGAAATTGTTAAAATTAAACAATACAAAATGAATCATCCAACCAACCAAATTCATGCAATCTAAGATTTGAACCTCCTCAAATATTCACTTAATTTTCCATGATAAATTTTAAATATACACATCTTTGTTCCAATCTTTTTGAGAGAGATTCAGACGAAGAGTTAGAAGCCACAAACCATTCTCATCGGCGGTGTGTGAGCGAGCATTCTTTGAACGCCTCCGTTGAATTTGCTTTGCACTGATTTGTAGTGAAAAACCGATTTTTCTTTCGATTTTGAGTGAATTTGAAGATCGCACATATATTTGAGTTGCTATTGTTGCATGTAATCGGTTCCATGATTCTAGGGTTTTTTTTTTTTGAGTTCAAATTTTTTTTCGAAAAGTAATCCGTTCAATAATGATTCTAGGGATTTTTTTTTTCCGTTCATATTTTTTGAGCTGCTATTGTTGCAGGTAATCCACTCCATGATTCTAGGGAATTTTTTTATTGCGTTTTTTTAAAGGTTTGTTGCCGTGTCAAAAGCGGGTTACGTGGTAAAATCCGGGTAATTGGGTTAAATGTTGCTTTCAAATATATATATATATATATATATATATATATATATATAATGTTTGAAAATAGTAAAAACTTGAATCGTAAATTCTTTCAGATTGCCGTAAATATAGAGTATGGTGTCCAGAATCTGTTGAATATAGATTCAGTTAACAGATTCTGATGCAGCTATATATTAGCTGTATTGAAGCTGCTATAACTCCTGTTGGCATATCAATTTCTCAAAGAAAATACTCTTAATCTCCTAGAAGAATATGAATTTTTTGGAGCAAAACCTGCCAAGATACCTATGGTGTCCAAGCAAACTTTACAGCATGGTGATTCACCACTTTTGGAAGATAATACTGCCTACAGATCAATAGTGACAAACTTATCTATCTTACTTTTACCATACTAGATATTGCCTTTGCAGTTCAGCGATCGAGTCAATTTCTAGACACTCCTGCTGAAAATCATATGAAGGCAGCACACAGACTGCTGAGGTATTTGAAAACCAACCCTGGTCAAGGAATCCTATTCCCAGCAAACAATGATCTTGTACTCAAAGGATTTACAGACAATGATTGGGTTGATTGTCCTGAAACAAGAAAATCAATATCAGGCTACATGATGTTCCTAGGAGATGCACCAATCTCTTGGAAAGCAAAGAAACAAACTACTATATCAATAAGTTCTTCAGAGGCTAAATATAGGGCTATGGCAAATGCAGTTTATGAAATTCAATGGCTCATTTACATTCTTCAAGATCTGAAAATTCCAGTTCATCTACCTTATGTCTTATTTTGTGATAATGCCAGTGCCTTGCACATTGCCCATAATCCTGTCTTCCATGAAAGAACCAAACACATAGAGATTGACTGTCATGTTGTAAGAGATAAAGTAAAGTATGGACCTGTCAAACTGCTTCCAGTCAACACAAAAGAACAAATAGCTGACATTCTCACCAAATCCTTGGATGAACCTATTTTCTCTTATCTACTAGACAAACTGGGGATTTCAAAGATATTTTAGAGTTCCAGTAGCTGAAGGGAATGCTGAGTGCAAGCTGCTCATGTACCATTCTCAGCTTGATGGGGGTGTTACAGTATAGAGGCTGAAGGGAATGCTGAGTGCAGTCAGCTGATACACTCTGCTGATGGTATGAAGACACATCAGCTTGCTGGCAATATGAACTCACAACAGCCTGCTGAGTAATCTAGTGTAGTGTAATGTAGAAAGTGGTTATTCAGTTATAGTCTATTGTAACCGCTTGTAACTTACTTCTAACTGATTCATGAGGTGTATGAAGTTATAAATACCTCATGATCAGCTACATTGTAAAGTAACTTGTAATTTTTAGTTAATCATAATAATTCCACATTTTTTTTTTTGTTTGTAATTCTACAAACTTCATCAGTTCCTTCCAGATTTGTCATCGTCCCACGTGGCATTGCATCTTTGAATGCGATCTATCGAAATGTGTTTGGTAAACTACCAAATGGGAGGATTCCTGCAAAAGCTACAACTACATTCCTTTTCAGATTTCTTCAATGCCATTTTTCAACTAGAAATCGAAGAGGAGCTTGTGAAAATTATACATATTATGTGGCATAAATGGAAGACATGCAGTGAATTTCTCTTTGAAGGACGACCAACGCACACAAATTCAATCTTGGCATCCGCAAAGGCTGAAGCAGATGAGTTTCTTTCGTGCATGCTAAGTAACGTGATCAATGTTCCGAGAGTCCCCATGGAGGTCAAACGGACTCCCCCTAGTCCTGGTATGCTGAAATTTAACATACACGCTTCTTTTGGCGATAAGACATCAGCAGCAGGAGGAATTATCCGCGATGCAAATGGTAGGATCATACGTAGCTTTTCAAGGAAGTTGGAAGGGAGTTTCGAAGTGCTAATTGGCGAGGGCCTTTGCTATGTGTATCATGCTATGGTGTTTGCGCTCACTTGGGATTTTTTTTAGAGTCATTTTCGAGGAAGACTTACAATTGATCTATCATCGTCTGAATAATCCCTCTAAAGACCTATCTCCGGTTGGCAGCATTATCGAGGATTGTTGCATGTTGCTGCCAGTTTTCATTTCTATTTCCTTTTCTTTTGTAAGAAGGCAATGTAATGTAGCTGCCTATGAAGGTCTCTATCTTGTTAATGTGTTGAATAATGTTTCTTTCAACTTCTCACGTTATTCATGCTTGTATCTCAGACAATGATAAATAAATTATTCTTTTTAATTCTCATAAAAAAAAATAAGAAGAAGAAGACTTAATTTAGTCATTATCCTTTAATTTCAATCAACCCCTCCCCCTTCCAAATTAATCATAGTGTGAACACATTTTTTTTTTTTTTTTTTTTTTCATTTTTTTTTTCTCGTGAACGGTGAACATCACTTTTCCATTTTTTTATTTAATGTGATACTCTTTTCATACATTTCCTCAGGAAAAAAAAAAAGAATTCTTTATAGATATCCACTAGGATTTTAATCATTTATGAAATAGGAGTTTGTATCAAGTACTATAATTTGTTTGGTTACACCCCCCCCCCCCCCCCCCCCCTCTCTCTCTCTCTATATATATATATATATATCCCGATTGAGTCTGATCACGGTAAACCCTACACCAAAATTTTGTGTTAAAAAATTCAAGGTACTCCTCCTCCTCTCTCTTTTTCTTAACATTTTCCCAGTTTTTACATACACGGTCATGCATGCTGTGCTTCTTTTACTTTTGTATTGTATATTTCTCCTCCCGTGGCAAATCAGCCAGTCTTGTTTATTTTATTTAGGGCACCGTTATCGACACCACAACCAATTACTTTTTTATGTATAATTATAAAATTCGACTTTTATAGAATCGAATTTATAAACAAAGCTCCACTCTAGAGCTGCAAAATTGAATTTTTTTTTCTTTCAAGTATATGATATCGGAATAGATCGACCGTGGTGTGGTGTCATCATCAATAGTGCTCTTTATTTATTTGCTTCAATTGGTTCTCTCCTACAATTGAGGCCAAGCCAAGGAAAAGATGTTGGTCTTTTTAATTTTTTTTTATTTTATTTTTTAACAATGTTTTTTATTTCATTATTTTGCTGTTTTTTTCTTCAGGAATCCGCCCAACAGTTATAAAACACATCATCCACACAAAAGTAACATGTATGTTTTTTTTCCTCTCTGTCTTTATTTCTTAATTATTTTTTTTCGATATAAGGGTTTTTTTTTTTGAAGGGAGATATATGGTTTGATAATAATATTTTTTTTATTTAGTTTTCTTTAAACTCCTATCTCTTCCGTATCAACCGTATTTCAAATGAATATCTAATCTAGTAATATTCTTTTTATTTTATTAAAAAAAAAAAAAACTATAACTCCTATATCAAAATCGTCACCATTTTATAAATAATTTTATAAATAACTCTGAATAGGAGTGAAGCATAACTGACACAATTAACATAACCGGATTTTACATTGATCCTACATGATTAATTTATGAATGATTATGTTACTATCGTTACTCTACTATTATAACAGGGGTATTTTAGTGCTTTTATCTGAAAAATTGAGGGGGCATGGCCCCCTATGTCCTCTACTTTTATAACAGTGACACAAATTTTATTCAAATCTTATTATATAAACATCTATTACTAATTATAACTATAGCGGTTATTTTGATTGATCGTCTCTGTTTAATTAACCACAAAATAAAACGTAAAAACCACAAAAATAGATGGAATAGATGGGATGAATGAGATAATGGCTTTTATCAATACAAAGATCAATTTTGATTTTAAAAAAAAAATTTACAAAATGGATTCGCTGGATATTGTGGACATCGTGTAAATTCAAGGAAAGGACATCCTAATATTGATGTTCATCTAAATAGATGGGAATATCTATTCACACAGCTAAAATTCTTAATATACAAAATTTTTTTTTTATTTTTACTCTTCAAATTTATGTTTTTTTTTTTTTGCATTCGTTGATAACGAATGAATTTCAAACAGAATGTTGAATGTTTTCTTGACTCAATTTTAGTCCAAACGAATTTCTGATCGGTATCGGGTACGGAAAACATTGAAAATTCCGACTCAAATTTTTCTGACTCTAATTGGGCCAAAATAATTTGCAAACTCGTTGATTCTGACAGAATCTCAGACATAATGTTAGAGGTTTTCTTGACTTAGTTTTAGTCGAAAAGTCTTTTTGACCGGTATTGGTATGAAAAACATTCAAAATTTCGACTCGAATTGAATCAAAATAATCATCGTCTTCTGACCCGAATTAAGTAAGAATAATTTGATGTGTGAAAATATGTCCCCTATAGATTCCGTCATTTTTAAGTCCATTTTAAGGCTATTACAATGTCAAAAAAGAAGAAGAATTTCATCAACAAATTATTGATTGTGTTAAATACATCAGATTGTCTATTTTACTTAACGGGTAGATATAAATTTACTTAACGGGGTAGATATAAAGAAAAGTTTATAGAATCTGGATTATTGCTGTAGATATAAAACAAATTTTACAAAATCTTTATTTTACATTAAAAGTAGAGAGTAATTTACGATAAGAAATAGCGTATTCGTTATATTACTATTTTTTATTTTTTCTAAAATCTTTAAAATGACCTTTTTAAAAAAAAGGTTACAGTATCTGCCATAAGTGTTCTTACGATTGAAGTCTATTCTCAATTGGAGTCTATTCCTGAATCATAACAATTGCTCTTACCGTACTTATCCTTTAAATTAAGTCTTTCTACGATTGTTTTTTTTTTTTTCCATCTTTACTATTGTAGAAAAATGTGGTGTAAGGTTGATTTTTCATATATATATATATTGAATTGCTCTACGTTTTTTTTTAATTGTTTTTTTTTTTTAATCCCTTTTTCTTTCTAGTTACTATTGTCAATTTCATTGTTTATTATTGTAGTAGAAAGATGTTGTATAAGGTTGCGGATGCGTCTTATTTTTGATAGAGATATTGAAATGCTCTACGTTTTTTTTCACTCAACTCGATCATGGATACTCCATTCTTTCTATTTTACTAATTGTCGAATTCCTTGTTTACTATTGTAGTAGAAAGATGTGGTATAAGGTTGCGGATGCGTCTGAGTTTTTGGTGATAACCGGTAGTGGAATCGATGATATTAAGCTCGCTAAGAAAGCATGGGTTTGGCCATTCCAGAGTTGTGCCAAGTTTGATGTATCTCCTGTTAACTACACCTTCAATGTCCAAGCCATGAGCGCAGAGAAATTGCCCTTCATTCTCCCGGCTGTGTTCACCATCGGTCCACGAGTTGATGATACTGAAAGTCTCATTAAGTATGCTAAGCTAATCGCTTCACACGACAAGAACTCATCCCATGTAAAAGAACTCGTGCAAGGCGTTATAGAGGGAGAAACACGTGTCCTGGCTGCTGCTATGACTATGGATGAAATCTTTAAGGGCACTAAAGAGTTTAAACACGAGGTTTTCGGGAAGGTTCAGCTAGAATTGAACCAGTTTGGCCTTTTTATCTACAATGCTAATGTTAAACAACTGGTGGATGAGCCTGGACACGAGTACTTTTCGTATTTAGGACAGAAGACTCAGAAGGAAGCTGAAAATCAAGCTAAAATTGATGTTGCTGAGGCAAGGATGCATGGAGAGATTGGGGCTAAAAATAGGGAAGGACAAGCGATTCAGAATGCTGCAAAAATCGACTCAGAGACGAAGATTAATGCTGCCAAAATTGATGCAGAGACTAGGATTAACGCGGCACAGAGACAAGGACAACGAGAGAAGGAAGAAGCTAAGGTGAAGTCAGAGGTGCAGATTTACGAGAATCAAAGGGAAGCAGAGACGGCTGAGGCGAATGCGGATTTGGCTAAGAAAAAAGCCGAGTTGGACCGGCAAGCACAGACTGCAAAGGTGGTGGCAACGAAAGCCGTGGCTCTTAAAGACGCCGAGCTACAAAAAGATGTAGAGAAGATGCATGCATTGGCACTAACCGAGAAATACAGGGCCGAGCTGTTGAGTAAGGCCAATGTTCAGTATGAGACAAAGGTACGTACCCCATCTTTTCTTTTTATGCACAATTAACCAGGGTTGTTGATGAGTTCACCTGTCTAATATTCATGTCCATGTCTGTAAATTACAGGTGCAAGAAGCAAATGCGGAGTTGTATAAAAAACAAAAGGAAGCTGAAGCATTTTTATATGAAAAAACAAAGCAAGCAGAGGCCCAGAAAGCAATGGCAGAGGCATCATACTATGCGCGCCAACGCACAATCGATGGAGAATTGTATGCTAAAAAGAAAGAAGCAGAAGGACTTAAAGCGATGGGAGAGGCACAAGGTGTGTATGTGCAAACACTTTTGAAATCACTAGGTGGCAACTATGAAGCTCTAAGAGATTATCTCATGATCAATGGTGGATTATTTCAAGAAGTGGCTAAGATCAACGCTGATGCGGTTCGTGGTCTACAGCCGAAGATCAGTGTTTGGACTCAAGGAACCGGCTCTCCCGGAGATGTTGCAAATGGTTGTGGTTATGGTGTTGGTAATGGTGGTGCCATGAATCAAATTGCTGAACTTTACAAGATGCTCCCACCGGTTTTAGACACTGTCCAGCAGCAAACCGGTATGCGCCCACCTGAATGGTTGGCCACTTTGCCTAAATCAGCTTAGTTAAATTAGAAACGTGTATGGTTTGGTCGAATCTCGGTGTCGGTTTTGGTTTTCGTTCAACCTTGGAGTCGGTTTTGGTTTTGGTTTTGGTTATGGTTCACTTTTAGCATTCGTTGAATATTGGAGTCGTTTTTAGTTGGTTAAACTTTGAAGTCCGGGTTTAGTTTAATTTCTTACATGGTTAAACCTAAATTTGCATTTTGGTCATGAGCCAGCTCAAGTTAATTTTTTTTAGAAGCCATGTGATTTTAATAGCTTTATATTATTATTATTATTATTTTGCTCGGTAGAGTAGATGTATTAGAATCTATATTTTATCGAATTTTCAATCAATTTTATCAACTTTTTCCATGCTTTGTTTGAATTGACAAAGCAGTAGTTTTATTATATTTTTGTGAATTCTAAATTTAACGTAATTTCAAAAAATTGAAACACTACAATGCAATATAAAAAAAACTAGAAACTGCAATGAAACCAGCTCATCTAATCATGCCACTTAGTATTATTAGTATAAATATTACACAAATGCTTGGTGAGGTCAATTTGGAATTAGGTATTTACTGATATGTTTAATTATCAATATTATTAGTATAAATACTACACTTAAAGGAATTTTTTTTATTATATATATTCTGTTGTAGTTACCTACTGAGCAAATTATTACATATTAATATTTATAGCCAAAAAATAAAATAAAATAAAATGATTTCCATGAGTGAAGTAATCATATTCTCCACCACAACAGTAACGTTAAAAATAGATACACTCTGATTAATCACTACTCCACAATTTTATGATACACGCTGTATCTCAAATATTGACCAAGTAAAAGATTTATCTATAATAATATCCAGATAATTAAAAAAAAACTAACATTACCATTTATCTTAAAATTAAATATTTTGCAATATTACTCAATTAATACAACATATATGCAAGAGAAATACCATAAAGGGCTCATTAGTCTCACACAAATCCTTTGAAAGTATAGAAGGTAATTATTATTAGTAGATGAATTGACCATCGGGATGCAATGACAACCGCGATTCGGGATGCAATGACCATCACAATTCGGTGACCACCCACGATGTAGACACACGCGATGAAGTGACACCGTGATATAGCATTTGATTGAAAAGACACCGCGATGAAGTGACAACTAATAAGTTAATATTGCATATATATATAATTTTTTTATTATTATTAAAACTTTTTTTGTACTGAATAGATTTTGTTTTTTGAGGAACTTGGGCGATGACGATTTTATCATTTATTCCCACTATTCTGTCGAATGCATTCTGAAGCCGGCCTTTGCCCTCCACGACACATTGTTACATTCACTGGACAATGAAGGCAGTTATGTGCAACACTACCTCTTATCCTTGCACCATAACTATTTACAAACTCTGGCGGCAGATTTCCTTCTAGGAAATTATAATCCAAAAACACCCTAGTCCACGGCGAATCACCACTACGAAGCTTTCCACCGTATTCTGCTGGGATTTTATCAGAGAATAAGTTACTTCCGAGATATATTGACGTAAGATTTGCATAGGTGACTAAATTCACCGGCAATCGTCCATGGAGACGGTTATTATGGGCATCGAATACTTGAAGCTGTGAAGGTTGGTCAGTAGCTTTAAGTACACTAATCGACGTGAATAGGTTGGCCGAAACATTAACGAAATTGATATCTGGAAACATGAGGATATCAGGGATTATGGTATCAGACATCCTGTTATCACTTGTGTCTAATGTTTTCAGATTTACGAGTCTTTTGATTGGCGTTAAATGGCCCGAAATCAGGTTATGGCTAAGTAGTAATGTTTTAAGATTTGTAGGCAAAGGTGGCAAACTTCCAAAAAGCTGGTTTCCACTAAGGTCTAACGACTTAAGTTGCCAAAGGGCTGAAAGATCCGGGATCTCGCCGGATAATTCATTACCCGACATACTTAAGTGAATTAATCCACGTAACGCCGCAAGACTTTCAGGAATGGTTCCAGACAAGGAATTCTTGGACAGATCAATGTTTTCGAGAAGTTTCAGATTACGCAAACCAACCGGGATCCCACCAGAAAAGAAATTGTGTGAAAGTTGAAGGAAAGTGAGCATTCTCAAATTTGATATGGATAAAGGTATAGGTCCTCTAAACTTGTTCCTTTTCAGGTTTAGTTCAGTCAGTTCGGGTAAAGATCCGATTGTGGGCGTCAAAAAGCCTTCTAATCCGTCTCCTTCGAGATCGATTGCTGTGATCCGACTGCTGGAAGAATTGTCTTGTGGGATTGTGCATAATATCCCTAGAAAATGTGTTCCTATTGTCTCACAAGGATCAGTGTCGAAATTCCATGTGTTGAGAAAAGAAGTGGATGAAATGGAGTTTGGATCGATCGATTCCTTGATCGAACGCAAGACCTGAATATCAGAAGGTAAAGTTGAAGAATATACAACAACCATAAACACTGTGAAATACACAAGGAAGAAGAACATGGATGTATTATCCATTGAGATATGGAAATTATGCTTCAACATTTGTAATTATAATTTGTGTGATGATGGCATGGCCATGAAAGGTTATAACAAAAGCATTTTATATTCGTTTCATCGGACACGTAGAATAAGGAGTTAAACTAATTCACTTCAACAAAATTATGTATATTTCAACTCACAATCTTTGGACATGCGAAATGGATTCACCATTTTTGTTGGAAAATGCAGAAAGTGTTTGCTTTAAATCCACCTAATAGCATTATCTGCCACCCTTCAGTTAGATATATGTTTGGTAGGAAGGCCCTCTTCATGATTTAACAGGATAATTATTCTCAATTTGTTTTTATACCCCAATAACCTTTGACCAAACTGCTAAGGCAAACGACTTAATCAACTTAATTAACATGGCTAGTGATGCTTAAAATTGTAATCGGGTAATTAAATGATTCGAGTTAGGAAAATAGTACATAAACAAGTATGATTTTATGTGAATTTGGACTGAACTCTTTTGAGAGAGCTGCCTACGTATCCCATTCAATGGTTGAATCGGAATCAAGTCCGCCTCGTAGTTCAAGTCTTTCCTTTTATACTTTAGATCGTGGTGATAACTTCCCATACCATAATGGGGAGTTATCACCAGTTATCCTGCCCATTATACGATGTGGGGTCTACCCACGTTCATAAACGTTATGTCACTATAAACTTTGTTTTTTGGCAGTTGCTTGGTTGTTCGTTCAGAGGCTGTTCTGCTCAGAATATGGCAGAGTCCTGCTCTACCAATCCCATTGCTATTATTATCAGTTTGGGAGATGTGCCTGGCCCAATTGGAAATAAACCGGCCTAGTGGGCCCATATATCATCATAAGTCCCCACAGACTAGGGTGAGATGCTGTACATCTATCCTAGTCTGCAACGTATGAATTTCCATCATTAATATAACGCGAAACGAGGCCAACTTGCACCCTACAATAATGATTACGGGCTGAACCATTGCGTCCCTTCCATTTCCTGTCATATAGCCCCCTTTATTTGAAACTCTCTGGATCATACATCTGCGATTACAAGTAAGTCTCTACCTTTTTCTTATTTCCTCTTCTTCTTTTCGGTTTGTTACTTATTTCATGAGTTTAAGAGCTAATACTGCCTCTAGTGATTCTGTGGAAAGATTATTTCAGTCGTCAGAAGAAACCGCAATTGTAGTAGAAGGTGAAGAAGTGAATTCCTCCATTCCTACTCCTTGCCCGGAACCTGTTATAACCTCTGATAATCCCTCTTCTTTGATTAATTTAGGGGATACTTCCACATTTGGAGATAATCCATTGTGCCTCCTTCCTTCTCATCTTCTTCCTCCTGGGATCTTTACCCTCTTCTATTGTATACAAATATCCAGAAGATCATTCTGCTTTTGTTAACACCCTTAGTAGGGAGATCAACGATTTGAAAAAACAAAGGCGATAATGGCCTGCCACGGCGTTTCTAGCAAGATGACGAAAACCGAATTGGCCCATCTATTGAAAACTTATAAGATTCCTACTGATCCCTTCAAGGTTGCTCTCCCTAAAGCTACTGAATATGCGTATAATCCCACTGTTGGTTTCTGCACAGTGTATGCTGATCAGCTGCGAAATGGCCTTAGGTTTTCTATTCCCCCAGGTTATATAGAGGTAATGCGACACTATAAGCTGGGTAGCGGGCAAATCCAGCCAAACAACATTAAATTCCTGATTGGGTTTATGATATGGTGTCGTTTGAACACTACCCCTTTCTCTGTGAAGTTATTCAAAAACTTTTATCAGTGCAAGTTAACACCTGACAGTGGGGGTGGTACCACTTCTGTCGTAGATCTGGTAAGCTAAGGCAGATTAATACCATAACTGGTAAGGATAAAACTAAGAAAAAGTGGCACTTGGCCGATGGAACACTTCCTCCATGAAGGATAAGCTGGAAGAGTCTATAGATGCCGCCCTTGCCCAATACCTTGCTGATAATAAGATTTCCTTGACATTAGACTTCTAAGCTCTACCCTGATAAATGCTGCTCAGCTTCATACCGCAGGTCCTACCGGATATGTGGAGTTCACTAAGGAATAATATAGAAAATGTAATGCTCGAACTTATACTTTATGCTTGTTATTGAATATAAATTAACCCTCTTATTTCTGTGCAGTGGCCAACATGGATGACATAATCGATGTTGATGTTGAAGAGGGGGTTGAGCAGATGCAAGAAGATTCTGAAAGGACTTTATCGTCCGCCCCTGAAGGCGGTGAGACTTCTACTCCGAAAGTAGTTGGGGAGACTGTCTTTTCTGGTACCGCTGCCCAGAACACCATGGCTATAGTGGAACCTTCTGCTCAGATCCTGTCAAGCATGAACAAAGCTATAGACTTGCCTGATGAAGAGGGTCCTCCTAGTGATCAATTTGTTGGTCTGAATGCTGTGCCTTTGAGGTCTGTTTCTCAGAGAAACAAGAAAAGGCATATGTCGACATCCTCTGGCAGCTCTGAAAGTGATTCTTCTTTTAATTTTGAAGATATGTATGCTGAGGACTTTGCCAACTCTGTAAGTAGTTTTCTTGTTGGGTCCTTTATTTTCTTTTCTGTTCTTTATTCCTTGACCTCCCATCTTTTTGCAGTGTTACCACCTGGGTAGGTCTTTGCATAGGAAAACTTCTGGTATGGCCAAAGAAATTGCTGCCCTGCAGCAGAAGGTGGCCAATTTAGATGAGGCCAATGCCAAGGTGACCAGTTTAGAGGAGGCCAACCACGCATTGATGTCTTCAGAGACTGCTGCTCGTCTGGAGATCGAGCAATTAAAAGCCGAACTTGCCAAGGCTGAAAATTTATTATTCACCCAAGACGAACAACCGAAACTTAGAGACCAGCAGCTGAAGAAGATAAATGAGGAAAATCAACAGCACCTTGCAGCAGCAAAAAAGTTGAAAGCTGACTTTGATGAGATTGTGAGACAGATGGAAGAAACTCTTGCTCGATGGAAGAAACTCTCCTCGCTCGAACGAATCAAATCCTTTGTTTTGCCCAGAAGATCGTTGCGCGCCTTAGTATAAGCCTTCTCCCCAAACTTATGAAGAGATTAAAAAATAATATTTCATCCGTCCTCGAATCAAAAGGACGTCATATAGCCGATCACTATGCACAAAGTCCGGAGAGAAACTACAAAAAAACACCAATGCTATGCCGGCATCAAATATAATGCAAAGACACAACGTCAAATGAATTGCACGCTGATATTGTGAGCCATGCTTCACCAAATCAACATGAGAAGTGTATCTTGGCTCGATATAGACGTGAATGAAGCTCTGTGTGGCAGCAATATAATTATGAAAATGCAATGTAGGGTCTTCATCAACAGGTGTAGCAAAATGATCAATAAAAGTGTGCTCCGGCTTTCCACCAATATCAATAGTGCCAAGGTCGTCCATCGGCACTAAAGGCGTTGCATCGTGCACATCCAATAAATCATTTTTCTCCTCAATTGTAAGAACATCATGTACCTGCAAAGAAGATTCAACAAAACTGGAACAAGAATTGAGTAACATAGAATCTTCTTTTGCCTCAACCAAAAACAACTCCTCAGATATCTCTACTTTCTCACCCACTAAGTCAGGTTCATTCACCTCCACCACACTCTCACTTTCCTCATTTTTCATCTCCTCCTCTCGAATGTTAACAACCTCGTCGTTTTTTTTTCCACCAATTCTTTTGCTTTTTCGAGTTTCAAGTTTCAAACGAGTATTTTCCTCCATTACATGCCCTCAAAGTTTTTAGCGAACCGAACCTTATCTTTGTGAGCCTCTTCGGGGGATAACGCAAGGAGCTTAAAGTTTTTACCTTTATGGCGCAAAGTGTAGCTATTTGCATACCCATCATAAGTAACTCTTCTATCAAACGCCAAGGTCTTCCAAGTAATATATGGGTGACGTGCGTGGGGACTACATCACATAAAACTACACCATCGAGTTTACCAAGATTGAAGGAGATTAAGGCCTGTTGGGTAACCCGCATTTCACCAACATCATTCAGCCACTGCAACTTATACGGATGAGGATGGGGTATAGTAGGAATGGATAATTTACGATCACATACGTACTAACTAAGTTAGCACAACAATCGAGTTCAATAATCATAGAGCATAGCCTTTCACCAATCCAACAACGTGTACGAAAAAAATCACATTCAGCATAACCTTGCAAACTATTATCTCTTTCTGTCATCGTCTCAAAAGAAATGACCTCACAAACTCATGTGCTTGCACTCACCCTCTCTCAAAGTCGTATTGAAATTTTTCGACGAGCGGAAATTACACGGTGTGAAACCCACGTATTTAATGACCAAACTAAGACGAATCTGCCAAAACTCAAAAGACAAAATTTGTAGAACAGAGAGTTTTCTAAATGTTGTCAAAATTTCAGATTTTTCGGAGGTCTAGAAGTCGCCCAAACAATCATTTTTCAGAAACTAGTGCAATCTGTCAGAATTCTCTAGATTGATAGCAGTGTCTTACGGTGCCGATTGCGATTAAACTACAGCGAATTTGGGAAACCTAAAAAGATAAAAGTTGTAGATCGGAGAATTTCCTATTAGTTCACAAAATTTCAGGCAATATCGAGTCGTTTAACCCACTGAAAACGAATTCGAACAATGATTTACTGCTGCAGTTTTTCTGGACAGATTATTTGGAGTAATCGGCGGTTTTAGTCAAGATTTATGTTGAATCTGGATTGGGTGTAAAGACAAAAATTGTAGAACACGATGTTCTGGGTCTGTGGTAAAATTTTCGGAATTTTTGGAGTGGTTTAGGGTATAAAACGAGCTGAGAGAACAAACGGTGTCTGGAAAATTAGGGTTCTTAGGGTTGAAGGTTTGAAGATACAAAGGATTTTCCGGGTTGGTGAATGATGAAGATTGCTTGTGTTCTTGGGGGGGGGGGGGGGGGGGGGGGGTGACTGAAAAAAAACAAGAACAACGATTTTTTTTTTTGTTTTTTTGGAATAATACGGAACAAAGGAAAACAAAAATAAATAAAATAAAAGGGATATTTGATTACCAACAATTACTGAGCTCTGATACCAACTGATGTGATCCTTACGAATCAAATCCTTTGTTTTGCCCAGGAAGAAATTGAAGGTAGTCAATACGAGCTATGATCCGCGCATTAGACCAAGACTACGGTTGGAACGCCACAACGTAATGCTCACCTACGTTGATAAGTTCTCAAAGGGGGCGATCCTCCAATCCAAGAGAGTCTCACACACAAGGTGCACAATTAAGACAATGCTTAATCGAAAATAATATTTCACTCAAAATTAACTTGTCTGTTACAATGACTCTATTTGCCTTTATATATGCTACAGATTGAAGGAAATAAAACAAACTAGCAATGTGGGAGAATTAATATCTAATTTTCGCCACATTATTTCCTAATTGACCTAACTTGACTCTAATAAGTCCAAATGGCTTTTATTTGCTGAAAATAAATACTTAACCCAATATACTATCATATAGTCACATTTTTTTATGGACAATACTAGCATTTAGGCCCATAAAACCATTATTAACTAAACTCAATGCAAAATGAAATAAAACAATTCCAATAACTAATTAATAACTCATCCAACCCCATATTTGCTCGGCTCTTCAGTGTTCTTGGGTGGATCACATCATTAGGGTTGAAGGTTTGAAGATACAAAGGATTTTCCGGGTTGGTGAATGATGAAGATTGCTTGTGTTCTTGGGGGGGGGGGGGGGGGTGAGGAAAAAGAACAAGAACAACGATTTTTTTTTTTTTTTTTTTGGAATAATACGGAACAAAGGAAAACAAAAAAAAATAAAATAAAAGGGATATTTGATTACCAACAATTACTGAGCTCCGATACCAACTGATGTGATCCTTACGAATCAAATCCTTTGTTTTGCCCAGGAAGAAATTGAAGGTAGTCAATACGAGCTATGATCCGCGCCTTAGACCAAGACTACGGTTGGAACGCCACAACGTAATGCTCACCTACGTTGATAAGTTCTCAAAGAGGGCGATCCTCCAATCCAAGAGAATCTCACACACAAGGTGCACAATTAAGACAATGCTTAATCGAAAATAACCATGCGTAGGGGGTACACCCTGGGTGTTGATGAAGCTAAGCCAGCGGATTTGGTGATTAGCACTCTGCCTAATCACAAATTATATGATAACGAGACATGTGATATCTTCACCAAACACTATGATGAATACAAAAGTGGGGAAGATATTATCTATAAGTATGCCAAGAAAAAGCATGCTGCCCCTCATTCAACTTGATTTTATATATTTGTTTTGAGACTTTGATAATCAAACTTTGGTGTTTCCGCCTTTTTTGAATTTACCTTATGAAACCTTTTTTGATGTATCTAACATTTTGATCACTGGAAGCAATTTTAAATTTGCATTCTCGATATTTGCTTGTTCATCTGTTCATTATCTCCTTTTGCGCTGCAAAGAAGCTAGGATTGTTTATCTTAGCTTATTTATTGGTAATTCTTATATTTTTGCTCAGAATGCTCTGCATTCCATTACTGACCACTGGATATTTTGATCAAAGTATCTTTGCGTTGCAAATTTTATACTTAGTTTATTCATGTACCGTCTTCTGTCCAGAAATGTCCTTGCGCTGCAAGTTTGACACGTTATATTTTTATGATGGGCCTTCTGCCTAGAGTGCCTTGCACTGCAAGTTTGCCACTTTAAATTTTTACGATGGGTCTTACGCAGAGTGCTCTTGCGCTGCAAGTTTAACACTTTAATTTTTTACGATGGGTCTTCTGCCTGGAGTGCTCTTGCGCTGCAAGTTTAACACTATTTTTACGATGGGTCTTCTGCCCAGAGTGCTCTTGCGCTGCAAGTTTAACACTTTAAATTTTTACGATGGGTCTTCTGCCCAGAGTGTTCTTGGGCTGCAAGTTTAACACTTTAAATTTTTACGATGGGTCTTCTGCCCAGACTCTTGCGCTACAAGTTTAACACTTTAAATTTTTATGCTTCTTGCGCAAAGTTTAACACTTTAAATTTTTACGATGGGGTCTGCCCAGAAATCCCTTGCGTTGCAAGTTTCAACGCTCGGTGTATTTTATGGCATTTTGCCTTTAGCTTTCTATGTTTCAACACAATTTAAAATATTCAAACATATAATAAACAAAATTAATAAAGATATATTTCAAATGGATAACAATTTCAGAAAATAAGCTTATTTTAAGGAAAGTATTTCCTTGGGTGAATAGCATTCCAGCTCCTAGGAATGGTCCTATCCAGAGGCATTAGCCAATTGATAAGATCCTTTTCCATGTACCTTGATAATTTTGTAAGGACCTTCCCAATTTGGGTATAGCTTTCCAGTCGGACCTTGCTTGCTAGCATCATTTCGCCTCAAAACTAAGTCACCTTCTTTAAAATACGTACCTCTAACTTTTGAGTTGTAGTATTGAGCAATCCTCTGCTTGTACTTGGCCATCCGTATTAATGCTACATCTCTTTTGTGCTCCAACTCATCCTTAATGTGCAACATGTTTACTTCCTGCGTTTCAGGACAGTATAATTCTGTCCTGGGTGATTTATGCCCAATCTCGGCTGGTATCACGGCTTCACATCCATATGCTAAGGAATTTAGAGTTTCCTGTGTAGCAGCATTTGGGGTAGTTCTATATGCCCATAATATATTAGGAAGGTGATCTGCCCAATGAGATCCTTCTTGCTCCATCTTTTTCTTCAACCCTTGCTTCATTTGCCTATTGGTCTGCTCAACCTGCCCATTGGCTTGAGGATGAGCCACAGCGAAGTGTTGAGAGATTCCTGAGTTTGCGCACCAAGTCCTCACTCCTTGATCCTTAAATTATGTGCCATTATCGGAGATGAGCACTTTAGAATGCCATATCTACAAAAAATATTCTTCCATAGGAACTTTTGAATCTGGTTGGCCGTGATGGTGGTCAAGGGCTCTGGTTCCACCCATTTGGTGAAGTAATCTACTGCCACCACTAGAAATCTTAAATTTCCTGGTGCTCTGGGTGGAGGACCTATTAGGTCTATTCCCCATTGATCAAAAGGCCAAGGTGATATGATTGGTGTCATCTCCTGCACAGCCTTATGAGATAAATTACCATGCACCTGGCATGCCTTGCATGTATTGACCAGTTTCTTTGCATCCTCTTGCATTTCTGGCCAATAATATCCAAAGAGTCTGCATTTTTTGGCCAGATCTCTTGCTCCCAAATGATTTCCACAAATTCCAAGGTGGATTTCTCTCAGAACATATTCTCTATTTTCCGGGGTGACACACTTCAGCCAGGGCGCTGCGTAAGATTTTCTGTACAGCACCTCGTAGAACAGAGCATATCTTGCCGAGAGTCTTATTTGTTTTTTGGCACGTACCTTATCTTCGGGGAGTCTTCCCTCTCTCAGATACATCATAATTGGATCCATCCAAGTTTCTGCCTGTGTTATAAGTTGTACTTCAACCCTATCACAGCTCTTCTACTTTAACTGCTCAACTAGCACTTTCTTGTTGGATAGAAAATTGGACCCCAGTTTAGATAATGCATCATCTCGGGTATTTTAGGCCCTAGTTATCTGTTCCACTTCCACCATTAAGAAGTTTTGTAATTTCTTCTGTGCAGCCGCTAGGTATTTCTTCACAGGGCCCTCCTTGGCTTCATATTCTCTTTTGATATGATTGGTTACGAGCTGCGAATCAGTGTACACCTTTAGGTTCTGCACACCTAGTTTCTGTGCTAGGTTTAATCCAGTTATTAAGGCTTCATATTCTACTTCATTGTTAGTGGCCTGAAATTCGAAATGAAGAGCATATGAGAATTCTTCACCTTTGGACTAATGAGTAGGAGTCCTGCCCCTGCTCCTCTTTGTTGGAAGCTCCATCTACATAAAGCTGCCACTGCTCAGCCACTTTCTGTTATGCCTTTTGCTCCACTGCTAATGCCTTTTCTTCTGCCAAGAAATCTGCTAATGCTTGAGCTTTGATTGCCGTTCTTGGTTTGTACTCAATGTCAAACCCTGCTAATTCAACCAACCACTTTGCTAATCTCCCAGACTTATCTGGTTTATCCAAAATTTGCTTTAGGGGTTGATTTGTCAACACTATCACCGGATGACTCTGGAAATACGGTCTTAATTTTCTTGTGGAATGCACAAGGGCAAGAACCAATTTTTCTACCTCAGAATACCTGACCTCGGGCCCTTGTAGGGCTTTGCTCACAAAATACACAGGCCTCTGTAACATACCATGTTGTTTTACCAACACAGCACTTACTGCTTCATTACAAAATGATAAGTATAAGAATAACACCTCACCTTCGAGGGGCAGTTAGAGTTGGTAGCTGACCGATATGATCCTTTAATTCCTGGAAAGCTTGTTGACATTCTTCATTCCACTCGAATGGGGTGGCCTTCCTGAGAATTTTAAAGAAAGGTAATGACTTATGCGCTGATTTTGACAAAAAACGATTTAACCCTGCTAATCTTCCTATCAATCGTTGGACTTCTTTAGTGTTCTTCGGTTCGGGCATAGTCTTCAAAGCTTCCAATTTATCAGGGTTGGCCTTGACCCCTTCTTTGGATATCATATAACCAAGAAATTTGCCTGACCTCAGTACATTTTTTAGGATTCAACTTCATTCTCGTTTGTCTCAATACCTGACAAACTTCTGCCACATCTTTCAAATATTGGTCAAGAGTCCTGCTCTTGATCAATAAATCATCTACATACACTTCCATCGATTTACCAATATGTTGGTTACAAATTTTATTGACTGCCCTCTGGTATGTAGCCCCTGCATTCTTTAACCCAAAAGGCATATACACATAGTATTAGGAATCAAATTCAGTAATAAATGCAGTTTTTACAGCATCTGTGGGTCCGTCATATTCTGGTGGTAACCCTTATACGCATCTAAGAAAGCAAAAATTTCATATCCGACTGTGGAATCTACTAGTCTATCAATTCTAGGGGATGTGTAGCTATCTTTAGGGCATGCCTTGTTTAAATCTGTGAAATCCACACACATCCTCCAGCTGCCATCTGGCTTCTTGACTAGTACCGGATTTGCTAGCCACTCAGGATATATAACCTCTTTAATCATGCTGGCCTGCATCAGCTTCTCTATCTCTTACTGGACAGCCTGTATCCTTTCTGGAGCGAAAGACCTCTTTTTCTGCTTCACCGGTTTTCTGGTTGGGTCTATGTTGAGTTTGTGGACAGCGAACTCTGTTGACAGTCCTGGCATGTCACTGGCTTTCCATGCAAACACATCTTTGTAATCTTTCAATATCCAGATTAGAATTTGCTTCTGCTCAGCAGGTACCCATGATCCTACACTGATTGTGGACTCTGAGTCCATTTCTTCTAGCATTACTGGCTCCACTGGATCATTAGACTGCCAACTTTTCTCTTCCTCTGGAATGAGATCTTCCATTGTAACCTGTTGCACTTTGATCTTCCCAGTGATTGTGGCTGTATAGCAGTTCTTCACAGCATCTACATCTCCTTTAACAGTAGCTTCTCCTTCTAAGGTTGGGAATTTCATGCTATTATATGCCGGGGACACTACAGCTCTGAGATCGATCAATGCCGGTCTGCCTAAAATCACATTGTACGCAGACGGGGCTTTGACTACCACATAATTGACCATCAGAGTCCTGCTCCGTGGTCCTTTTCCAAAAGTTGTTAATAACTTAAGCATACCCACAGGATGAATAGGAGGTCCTGTGAATCCAAAGAGAGGAGTTGAAACATGAGTCAACTCTGAGTCGGTCAACTTCATTACTTGAAAGGCACTATAATATAGCACATTTACTGCACTGCCCGTGTCCACACAGACTCTTCTTACCAAGTTTTTCTGTATAACCGCCTCTACTACCAACCCTTCGTTGCTCACAACGGCTGGTAGTGCATCTTCTGGGCCGTACTGGACAGTTCCCATCATTTTTTGTTTTTTTGATTCCTCTTTTTTCTCTGCGCTGCCACTCCTTTCTTGCTGAACAGCCTGGCCAACGCCTGTTGGCCCTCCAACAATCGTATTCACCGTGTTGATTGGGGCATTTTCCCTATGCCTATCTAGAGACGGATCTCTACGTCTCCTTTGATTATTTCTATCTTGATCGTTGTTGAATTTTCTGAACTCCCTTATTCCTCTGGGGTTATCACCTTGTGATCGATCGATGCATTCATCGATCTTCCCTTCCATAGCTACCGCATCTATATCTCTGATCAGTTCCCTGCACTGCTCGAGTCATGCCCAATGTCTTTATGATATTTGCACCACCTTGTATGGTCTCTTTTATCTCTTGGACCCCTCAAAGGAGGAGGGGTCTTAGCAATTCCTTTCTACTCCATTATCACCAGAACTTGATCGCGGGATCGGTTCAAAGGAATAAGGTCTTTGTCCTGCAAAGTACATTTCTTCCCTAGCCTATCTGATATGGGAGCGGTTACCCTGTCCCAAACTGATTTTCTTTTCTTGTCAGACTTATCATCAATTTTTCCTTTTTTTAGAATCCCTGTGGGATTTCTCTCTCTTGGCCCTGTTTGCCTCTTCTCCTTGACAATGTCTGTGCGCAATTTCCAGACACTCTTCCATCGTGCTCAGATTCTTGCTGCTTAGCTTAGCATGTAGCCGCCCTTCTTTCAGACCTGCCACGAAGGACGCCACTAAAAATTTATCATCCAAATCCGCTATCTGGGATGATTCTCCGTTGAATCTTTTGATGAACTACAACACTGTCTCATCAGTTTTTTGTCTGATGGTTAGCAAATATGTTCTGTTTCTTTGAAAAGGTCTTGCGGCAATAAACGCGTGCATGAATTTTTTGGTTAGAGTGGGGAAGTCTGGTATGGACCTGGGGCTCAACTTGTTGAACCAATCCCTTGCCTTCCCTGTAAGAAGAGTTGCAAATGCCCTACATTTCATCTCTTCTTGTGTATTGTATAGGCTCATATGCTGTATGTATTGGTGCATATGGCCATATGGATCCTTAGTGTCATCGTATGACTGAATTTTGGGGATCTTGAATCCGGGAGGACAAGGAAATGTATCAATGTCCTCAGTAAAAGGAGACACCAGCCTAAACTCATCTTGCTTAGGCTTAAGAATAGCGTCCAATTCTGCTTTGGCGTTATCACCACCTGGGCGAGTAACCACCACCCTTCCACTAGACTCTGCCTCATGTTTTTCTTTTGTGATTGTATTATGAGGAGGAGGTGTTTCTGAAACCTCGCCATCCTGATTTCTGGCTTTCAACACTTCCTCAAAGATGGCTTTTATCTCTTCGCCTTTGAGATTTGCCAGGTTTTCCACCAACATCTGTCTGATTGTATTTGGGGTGCTGGTTTGTCCTTCTTCCGTTAGAGTTTTATTTCTAGGTTGTTGATTGTTTCCTTCCTGGTTCTCTTCCCTGTTTTGATTTTCAACTTCCGTTTGATTTTGATGCTTCTTCCCATGATTTTTCGCCATTTTTACTATAAAAGAAACTCACTAACTAGAATCGGCCCTCCTTCTAGTGCCAAATGGTGATGCTTAAAATTGCAATCGGGTAATTAAATGATTCGAGTTAAGAAAATAGTACAGAAACAAGTATGATTTTATGTGAATTTGGACTGAACTCTTTTGAGAGAGCTGCCTACGTATCCCATTCAATGGTTGAATCGGAATCAAGTCCCCCTCGTAGTTCAAGTCTTTCCTTTTATACTTTAGATCGTGGTGTTAACTTCCCCTACCATAATGGGGAGTTATCACCAGTTATCCTGCCCATTATACGATGTGGGGTCTACCCACGTTCATAAACGGTTATGTCACTATAAACTCTATTTTTTGGCGTTGCTTGGTTGTTCTGTTCAGAGGCTGTTCTGCTCAGAATATGGCAGAGTCCTGCTCTGCCAATACCATTCTGCCAATCCCATTGCTATTATTATCAGACTGGGAGATGGGCCTGGCCCAATTGGAAATAAACCGGCCTAGTGGTCCCATATATCATCAATGGCTATTCTATCGAGAAAGCTCTATTTTATGATATAACAAAGACATTACACTATCGTCGGTAAAAATCACAAGTAGAACCTAGGAAGCACTGGTGTAGAAACACAACACAATGTTTCAATAGATTCACATGCATAAAGTAACACTTTGTATTAGAAATCTTTGTTCTTAAGCTTCTCATTTGGTTGATACGATTACAATAGTTAAGAAGGCTATTTATAGCCAAATACACAAGGTGTAAACACAAACAAGTCAAGAATTGATACTACACATGTTGTAAAATTTTGTCAAGCTAATGTACTTGAAAAGTCTTTGGACGGTGGACGGTGCAGCCATCGATACAAAAGTAAGGCTACACACTTTGAGATTTTGTTCACATCTCTACATTGCCTCCCTTGAATCAAAATCTTCAAACTTGATCATACCGAGCATCTTCAATGGTTTTGTGAAGATATCGGTAACTTGTTTTTCGGTTGGACAACACTCAGTAACAATCTCTTTTTCATGAACCAACTCTTTTATAAAATGATATTTGATATCAATGTGCTTGCTACGACCATGAAAAACTAGATTCTTCGGTAGTTCAATAGATGATGTATTGTCACAATAAATCTTCGTTGTTTCAGATTGTTGATGGTGCAAAAAATCAAGAAAGTGTAAGAATAATTTATTTTTCGTCTATTATGTGACCCATTTAATTTATTATATTAAATAGAATTACGTTAGATATAAGTGTTTGGAATATGTAATTATTAAAATAATAATAATAATAATAACCATTTCTAATATAAAGGATCCATGTTGTGATGTTTGACTGGGTTGTTACCGTGAATTTAGGAATGTGGGGTGAGTAGTCATATTGTTGAACAGTTTATTCCACCTATAAAAGTTGAACCACCCTCTCTCTTTATCATCATAATTTGACGATTACAAAACATCATGTAACTCTTTGAAAAAAATTGAGATAGATAAGGGAGTGGAAAAAAAACGCATCACAGGCTGTTCAAAGGAGGTTGGTATATCTCAACAAATATCCTTGGATATTTCAACGAATTTTTAAAAAGGAGGAGTAGATTATTACTCCACATATTCCATTTGCTATAATTATGACACCTTCTGTAACGCCCGTTCCCGGACACCGAGTCCTTATCCGGAAAAGGAACGTTCGGCACGTATAAAATAAAAAAAATTCACTTTATACGTAAGCCTCTACTACGTCGTATCAAAAATAAGCAAACGGAAGTAAAAGACTCGGGTATGAAAAATTCCAAACATCCAAGAATAGAAACATGAAATCTAAAGATGGAAATGTAACTTATTACATTCAAGAAAAAATACGAAATCCAAAAGAAACGTACGATATTCTCAAAAGAAACGTAAAAGTACTCCAAGTCTCGAAAGACCAAAAGTCTAACACAGTCTAAAGAAGAATAGTAAAAGAATAAAATTAAAGTTTTCAATGAGGCGTCTTCAAACGTCATCATCGAACTCCTCATCGTAAACATTATCGACCTGTTCGTCTTCTCATCCCCAAACACATAGAAAACATGCATTTGAGGTAAGTACAACGTACTTAATAAGAAAGAGAAGCTATGACAACAATTATAATTTTTAAAGAAAAGATATTTAGGAGTTTAATTGTTTATATGTGACCGACTCAATCTGGGGTTCATTTCATGTCCATCAACATGAATTGACTAAACGTTTCTACTTAACTTATCTATGTTACAACCGCACTCAAGGGCACTACGCGTATCCACTTTTGGGACACTCTTGGCAACATATTAGTGGATCACACCAATATCCACGAAGTCTAGAATAGGTAGACTCCGATAGCACGCGCGTCTCAGTGGAGTCACCCGAACTTGTGGTTTTTTTGACTTACGGGTTCTTCCACCTTCAGAGGTAGCACACACATCGCGATATAGACTGGTGCCTATCCAAGAGAGACATGTTGTTTAATCTTTTACTAGTCAAGTACGTATTTATTAGGATGATTAACTAACCACCTAAGTGTTTTCAATTAATCTCCCTCACATTGACTACTCTCTACCTAGACCACTAGCCACAGACAAAGCCTAGCAATTACACAGACATTGATGAATACTAATTCATCAAAGCACAAGCCTATCATGCTCTTCCGACGGATCCGACTTTCAACTCCCTTTAAGAGTACATTCGGTGTTTTAACTGAACGAATCAGAAGTTCAATCGAAGCTTGTTCATGTTTAATAAATGTTAACATATCATGATTAAGGGTTTAAAATAGTGAAAACACGATTATGAAGCCGAAAACCAAGCTGAAACGCTAAAACAGTAAAAACAAGGTAAAACAGGTCAAACGCCCGTTTGACATCCTATGAACACCCGTTCGACATCGAACGCCCGTCCACTAACCCCAAACGCCCGTCCGTCAAAAAAGGCTACATCCTGAATCAAAAGTCTAACCTCAAACGCCCGTCTGCCATGTGCAAACGCCCGTTTGAGCTGCTATGATCCCAAACGCCCGTTTGGCTAGTGCAAACGCCCGTTTGCCTGGGTTTTTCCCAAAACGCTAAAATCTTCAAAACGTGATTTCTAAACCGTTTCTAACCTAGTTAACATAAAAAAAAAACCCAGAAAAAACACATAACCACTTATCTAATCATACCATAGCATCTTGGATCATTGACCAACAAAAAAAAACACATCTTTCTTACATCTAAACATCTTAAAAGAAGATCTAAACTTTACGAATCATAATCGAGATCATAGGAAGAGTCTCTTACTTGATTGCAGCCAAAAACCAGATTCAAAGCCTCTGAAAATCTGCTGCACTTCCCACCAACTGATATCCAAACGGTGCTCTCCTCACAACTGTTCCAAATCTCTCGTCCGATCTGAAAATGATTAAGCTTTCCTTCAGTAAATTGGAGAACTCTTATAGCCCTTTTCTCTTCTCAAAAAATGCGCAGAGAAGGAGGCACAAGTTGTTTCTGATTAGTGTTTAGGTTTAGGGAATTATCTGTGTTAATTTTCCTTAAATACAATTCCCAATTAAACCCATTTTCCTTAATTGCCCTTAATTACCAAATAATCAGATTTCCTTAATTATATATACATATAACTCGAAAATCATGTATAAAATAATTAATAAAATACTTAACTCCAATAAAAGAAAAGCACTAATAATATTTTGTTTTCACAAAATGACACGTCTGCCTTTTCCCGAAAATCGGAATATTACATTCTTCCCCCCTTAAAAGGAGTTTCGTCCTCGAAACTAGAACATACCTGGTAGATCAACAAACTCTTGGAATTCACTGATCATGCCATCTTCAACCTCCCAAGTTGCCTCCTCGGGTGAATGATTGCTCCACTGAACCAAAACCAATGGGATAATCCGCCTCTTAATCATCTTTTCCTTCCGGTCCAAAATCTTGATCGGTCTCTCATTATAAGCAAGATTGTCTTGTAGAATTTCCGGATCAATTGTAGTTTCAACATCATTCTTCGTCAGACACTTCTTCAACATTGAAACGTGAAAAACACTATGGACTCTTGACATGGATTCCGATAACTGAAACATATAAGCCAACGGTCCAATCCTTTCCAGAATTTCAAATGGTCCAACATACCTTGGACTTAGCTTTCCCTTTTGTCCAAAGCGTTTCACTCCCTTCATCGGTGAAGCTCGTAGATACACTCTATCACCGACTTCAAACTCAAGCAGTCTTCTTCTAACGTCCGCCCAACTCTTCTGCTTGTCTTGAGCTGCCTTCAGATTCTTCTTAACCAACTGAACCATTTCCTTAGCTTGTTCAACCAATTCCGGCCCTGTGATCTGTCTTTCCCCGACTTCATCCCAAAACAGCGGCGTTCGACATCTTCTCTCATACAAAGCTTCAAACGGTGGCATGCCTACGCTTGCATGATAACTGTTGTTGTAGGCAAACTCTGCTACCGGTAGGTAATCATCCCATGATCCACCTACTTCCAAAACACAAGCTCTCAGCATGTCCTCGAGTGTTTGGATGGTCCTCTCAGATTATCCATCTGTCTAAGGATGAAAAGCCGTACTCAAATCCAACTTGGTTCCAAAAGCTTCTTGTCAACTCTTCCAAAACCGACTGACGAACCTCGAGTCATGATCCGAAACTATCGAGATAGGAACTCCGTGTAGCTTCATTATATTATCCAGATATAGTGTTGTCATCTTCTTCAAAGGCATGTCAACCTTATACGGTAAGAAATGGGCAGATTTGGTCAATCTATCCACAATTACCCAAATCGCATCATGTCCTCCCTTAGTCTTCGGTAAACCAGTGACGAAATCCATCGTAATCTTATCCCACTTCCATTCAGGGATATCCAATGGCTTAAGCATTCCTCCGGGTCTCCTATGCTCTGCCTTTACTTTCTGGCAAATGTCACACTCTGCTACGAACTTAGCTACTTCCAACTTCATCGAGGGCCACCAAAACCTTTCTTTCAAGTCCCGATACATCTTAGTAGCACCTGGATGAACTGCAAAAGCTATCCTATGTGCCTCTTCCATAACTCTCTGTCTTAAGTCGCCAACATTAGGCACACACAGGCCATCCTGGTACCAAAGGTTTCCATTCTTGTCCAAGACATAACCCACTGTAGGCTTCTCTCTAGCAACTCGCTTCAAATCAACCAAAGCTGGGTCTTCATCTTACTTCTCCTGAATATCATCCATCAACTTAGATCTTGCTAACAACGGCGCCACAAACTGTCGATCCTCAATCTGATCAAACCTGCTGATTTCCAGCCCATCTAACCTTTCTGCCACATCTTCGACGCTTGAAACTGCATATACTGGTTTCCTGCTTAAAGCATCTGCCACTACATTGGCTTTGCCTGGATGGTACTGAATATCCAAATCATAGTCCGTCACGAACTCTAGCCATCTCCTCTGTCTCATGTTCAGATTCTCTTGAGTGAAGAAATACTTTAAACTTTGGTGGTCGGTGAAGATCCTTGCCTTAACTCCGTATAAATAGTGCCTCCAAGTCTTTAATGCAAACACTACTGCTGCCAACTCTAAGTCGTGTGTCGGGTAGTTCTTCTCATGAACCTTCAACAGCCTAGATGCATAAACAATCAATTTCCCTCCTTGCATCAATACACAACCCAAACCCTGCCCCGAAGCATCCGTGTAGACATCGTAGTTATCAAAAATCTCCGGAACTGCCAAAACTGGGGCTGTAGTCAACTTCTTCTTCAATGTATGAAAAGCTATTTCACACTCCTTTGTCCATTCAAACTTCACATTCTTCTGCGTAAGCTTGGTGAGTGGGGTAGCTATTTTCGAAAAGTCTTGCACAAACTTCCTATAGTAGCCAGCCAATCCAAGAAAACTTCTTACTTCTGAAACCGTGGTAGGTCTAGGCCAATTCTCAACTGCCTCAATCTTGACGGGATCAACTTGAATACCATCCCTAGAAATGACGTGACCCAAGAAACTGACTTGTTTCAACCAAAAGTCACACTTAGAGAACTTAGCAAACAACTGGTTCTTCTTCAAAGTATCCAACACTATCCTTAAGTGTGCCTCATGTTCTTTCTCATCCTTGGAGTACACTAGGATGTCGTCTATGAACACTATCACGAACTTATCCAGGTAAGGCATGAAAACTCGCTGCATTAAATCCATAAATACAGATGGAGCAATAGTGAGTCCAAAAGGCATAACTAAGAACTCATAATGACCGTACCTCGTACTAAAAGCCATCTTCGGTACATCTGCCACCTTAATTTTCAACTGATGATAACCAGACCTAAGGTCAATCTTAGAGAACGCTTTCTTGCCCTGCAACTGGTTAAACAAATCATCAGTCCTCGGCAAAGGATACTTATTCTTGATGGTAAGGTTATTCAGCGCTCTGTAATCGATACACATCCTCATGCTACCATCCTTCTTCTTCACGAACAAAACAGGGGCTCCCCAAGGTGAAGTACTGGGCTGAATTATATTCCTCTCGAGCATATCCTTAAGCTGTGCTTTTAATTCCTTCAACTCAGCCGGTGCCAAGGGTGCCTTGGCAACTGGTGCCACTCCCGGTATTAACTTGATCTCAAACTCGATTTCCCTATCCGGCATATTTCCCGGTAATTCTTCCGGAAATACCTCAGGGTACTCTCTTACTACTGGAGTTTCCTCTAGCTTAGGCTTCACTTGTTCCATATCCACTGCGTACAACAAGTAGCCTTCACAACCCTTCTGACAAGCTCTGATTGCCTTAACCGCTGAAATTATCGGATGTCGCTTCTTACTCGGCTTGTACACATTACCCTTATACATCTTATCTGATTTCCTGGGTATCTTAAAAGTCACTTTCTTCTCTCGGCAATCTAGGTGAACATAATTCTCGGATAGCCAATCTATTCCAAGAATCACATCAAAATCTGAAAAGTCTAAAACTGTGAAGTCGCTCTTGCATCGATAAGATCCAACTCGAACGTCCACTTGAGGTATCATCCTAGTTACCTTTGTTACCTTCCCTAACGGTGTAGTTATATCCAAGGTGTTTCTTAAAGGTTCCGAGGGTAAACTCAACTTCTTAGCTACCTTGGTCGACACAAAGGTGTTAGACGCTCCCGTATCGAACAAAGCTCTGACCACTAGATTATCTAACATTATCGTACCTAGGTGCATATTCATTCATTTAAATAAAATTACAGCATGAATAACCGTGCTATAAAAATATCTTAATAAAATAAATTAACAACAATAAGGTACCTGAGATAACATCATCCTCTGGTTCTGCATCCTTAGCGTCAGCTGCAAAAACTTGAACTGGTCGGCTCGGGCCGCTTCTCCCGTTTCCTCGGCTCGTACTCCCTTTATTCCCCTTATTGGGACATTCCCTAGAAAAGTGCCCCGGTTCTCCGCAAAGGTAGCAACTATTCGTGTTCTGTCGGCACTCGCCTGAATGATTCTTATTGCACTTGGAACACAACGGTGCACTGGTTGGGGCCTTTGTTGCCGTAGGAGCTGTCGTCTTCTTGACGTTCTGTTGTGGTGGTCCTCGATAATTGCCTTGACTAGTCCCAAAGCTCCTCTTGTTCCCAATCACAATTGTAGCCTTCTTCCTGAAGGTCTCAACCTCCAAGGCTTTATTCAGTAACTCCGCCATAGTCCTTGCTGTAAATCCCAACATGCCAGACTGAATTTCATAGGCCAACCCTTCTTTGTAAAGGGCTATTTTCCTTTCTTCCACTTTCATCAACTCAGGGTAAAACCTTCCCAACTCATTGAACCTGTTGGTGTACTGAGATACCGTCAAGTGATTACCCTGGTTAAGTTTCAAAAACTGACTTGCCTTGTCCGCTTGTACTGTTGTCGGGAAGTACTCGTTGTAAAACATAGCTTTGAAAGCTTCCCAGTCTGTTACTTTGCCATTGCTACTCGTATCGCATCTATCCATGCTTCAGCTGCACCCAAAAGAAAACTAACTGCCAGTTGTGCCATCTCAGTCTCAGGCACATGTATATTCCTGCATGCCTTTTCGAAGCTTCTTATCCATTCCTCAGCCTTTGAATGTTCTACATTCCCATTGAAGTTTTCAACCTGATTCCTTCTCAATCTTGTATACCAATCCACAACCGGTGCTTGCTCAAATGCCGGTCTAACCGGAGGGTAACCAAGGGTACTTGGTACTTGCTGCTTTGATGCTGGCATTCTTTGAGGGTAAGTTGGATTCGCTTGAGGTTCAGGCTGAAAAGGGTAGTATCCCTGATGGTAATTTTGGTGATGCTGTGGGGTTGGCTGAGGTTGTTGGAAACCAAAGGGTGGGTAACCAAAACCTTGCTGATGGTTTAAAAGCGGTGAAGGTGGTACGGTAGGTCGAGGGGTATGACCTACAGGAGGTGGGTAGAAAGTCTGATGTTGTTGGTGAAACACTAATGGTGAGGAGTGGCTCACTGGTAAAGGTAAACGTTGACTGGTGGCGGGTAGAAGGTTTGTTGGTGTGGAGGGTAGCTTACCGGTGGCGGTACAAAACCTGCTGGAACATCACTTACCAAAGTGAACTGAACCGAACTCCCCACATGCCATTATGGAGTTTGCTCCTGATGAGGTCGTGGTGACAAACCCCGTTGAGACCTTGGTGTGGGTTTCGCAGTGTGAGGAGGTGGTGACAAACTCCGCTGAGGTGGAGGAATCTGCCTCATAACACTGCCTCCTACTACCGGTGTAGGACTTTCCCGTCGAACTCTAGAAGTCTCTACGCCCGCTCCAGTTCTCGTGAACACCATCCTGATGATCAAAGAAAACCAGAACGTTACTAAAAGATCTAGAGAAACTTATCTTAAAAGAAAGGAAGCCTAAAAGACGCTTCTCTCTGATACCAACTGTAACGCCCCATTCCCGGACACCGAGTCCTTATCTGGAAAAGGAACGTTCGGCACGGATAAAATAAAAACAAATTCACTTTATACTTAAGCCTCTACTACGTCGTATCAATAATAAGCAAACGGAAGCAAAAGACTCGGGTATGAAAAATTCCAAACATCCAAGAATAGAAACATGAAATCTAAAGATGGAAATGTAACTTATTACATTCAAGGAAAAATACAAAATCCAAAAGAAACGTACGATATTCTCAAAAGAAACGTAAAAGTACTATAAGTCTCGAAAGACCAAAAGTCTAACACAGTCTAAAGAAGAATAGTAAAAGAATAAAAGTAAAGTCTTCAATGAGGCGTCTTCAAACGTCATCATCGAACTCCTCCTCGTAAACATTATCGACCTGTTCGTCTTCTCATCTCCAAACACATAGAAAACATGCATTTGAGGTAAGTACAACGTACTTAATAAGAAAGAGAAGCTATGACAATAATTATAATTTATAAAGAAAAGATATTTAGGAGTTTAGTTGTTTATATGTGACCGACTCAATCTGGGGTTCATTTCATGTCCATCAACATGAATTGACTAAACGTTTCTACTTAACTTATCTATGTTACTACCGCACTCAAGGGCACTATGCGTATCCACTTTTGGGACACTCTTGGCAACATATTAGTGGATCACACCAATATCCATGAAGTCTAGAATAGGTAGACTCCGATAGCACGCGCGTCTCAGTGGAGTCACCCGAACTTGTGTTTTTTTGACCTATGGGTTCTTCCACCTTCAAAGGTAGCACACACATCGCGATAAAGACTGGTGCCTATCCAAGAGAGACATGTTGTTTAATCTTTTACTAGTCAAGTACGTATTTATTAGGATGATTAACTAACCACATAAGTGTTTTCAATTAATCTCCCTCACCTTGACTACTCTCTACCTAGACCACTAGACACAGACAAAGCCTAGCAATTACACAGACATTGATGAATACTAATTCATCAAAGCACAAGCCTATCATGCTCTTCCGACGGATCCGAACTTCAACTCCCTTTAAGAGTATATTCGGTGTTTTAATTGAACGAATCAGAAGTTCAATCGAAGCTTGTTCATGTTTAATTAATGTTAACATATCATTATTAAGGGTTTAAAACAGTGAAAACACGATTATGAAGCCGAAAACCAAGCTGAAACGCTAAAACAGTAAAAACAAGGTAAAACAGGTCAAACGCCCGTTTGACATCCTATGAACACCCGTTCGACATCGAACGCCCGTCCACTAACCCCAAACGCCCGTCCGTCAAAAAAGGCTACATCCTGAATCAAAAGCCTAACCTCAAACGCCCGTCTGCCTTGTGCAAACGCCCGTTTGAGGTGCTATGATCGCAAACGCCCGTTTGCCTAGTGCAAACGCCCGTTTGCCTGGGTTTTTCCCAAAATGCTAAAATCTTCAAAACGCGATTTCTAAACCGTTTCTAACCTAGTTAACATAAAAAAAACCCAGAAAAAACACATAACCACTTATCTAATCATACCATAGCATCTAGGATCATTGACCAACAAAAAAACACATCTTTCTTACATCTAAACATCTTAAAACATGATCTAAACTTTACGAATCATAATCGAGATCATAGGAAGAGTCTCTTACTTGATTGCAGCAAAAAACCAGATTCAAAGCCTCTGAAAATCTGCTGCACTTCCCACCAACTGATATTAACGGTGCTCTCCTCACAACCGTTCCAAATCTCACGTCCGATCCGAAAACGATTAAGCTTTCCTTCGCTAATTGGAGAACTCTTCTAGCCCTTTTCTCTTCTAAAAAATTGCTCGAGAGAAGGAGGCACAAGTCAAGTTTTTACGATTAGTGTTTAGGTTTAGGGAATTATCTGTGTTAATTTTCCTTAAATACAATTCCCAATTAAACCCCTTTTCCTTAATTGCCCTTAATTACCAAATAATCAGATTTCCTTAATTATATATACATGTAACTCGAAAATCATGTATAAAATAATTAATAAAATACTTAACTCCAATAAAAGAAAAGCAATAATAATATTTCGTTTTCGCAAAATGACACGTCTGCCCTTTCCCGAAAATCGGAATATTACACCTTCCTATTGCTGATGCTCGCGGATGTATTTGACGTAAGTCTTCTTGATAACAATTGGGATATTTTCTATTTCAAAGCAAACAAAAGGCTATGGACTCAGGTAAGGTTAATATATTGTGCAATATAATTATTTGCAAGGTCTTATTTAATTTTGGCTGGAGTTTAATTTTGCTAATGGTATTTTCGCATTACATGACATAAATTTAATAAATTGATAACAAGTGGTATCAAAGCCAGGTTGATGCATTGATTAAATTGTCATTTTGAGTTTGCTAAATTTATAGATTTACAGCAATGATTGTAATAGATATTATGTGTAAATGAATCTATAAATTTCTTGAGTTCTATTGTATCATAAATGTATGAGATGTTTCTGTAACATGAATCCTGTGAAAGGTTGCTTATAATATTAAAGTATAACATTATCTAAAATTAATGGGCTAGTTAGTCACCAAAGTGACCTGGTTAAAATTTATAGTTTGGATAATTGAGTGCATAAAATTGCATCAAAACACTAATCAGGATGACTTATTTTGTTCAAATAATTGAGTTATAAAATTAAAGCGAGAAGGTAATCCAAAGATTGACCATTGCTTAAATTTATAACAATTATGGAAGTTATTTTGGGTTAGTTGGTATATTCATCCAAAGATGGTATAATCAACTAATTTAGATTGTAGAATAATTTCTATTTTATATATATATATATATATATATATATATATATATATATATATATATATATATATATGTATATTAGTAGAAAAACACGTGCACGCACGGGGAGAACGTCTATCATTGAAAAATGATTAGTAAACAAAAACGTCTATATATTAAAAATAAATGTTACGTTTGATTTTGAAGCTCATGATGAAGTATTATACACGTCGATCGGGTATACTTATGATCATTTATATTCAATGTGAGTAATAATTTATATTGTTTCAGGTGACTTTGAGGCGAGTCTTCCTCACACTTGAACAAAGTGGGTAGTAAAGAAAGTGTATGAAATAAGGACCGAAGAAAATGCACTTTATAATTAATCAGGGAGTTTGAGAAAAGAATAAAAAATAGAAGCAAGCCAATATGTGATTCTATAAATATGTTGGTTCTTGGTCACTCTATACGGATGCGACAGCTAAGGCCATTTCCTTCCAACATAGGCTTTGTTTAAGGCGATTTCCTTTCAACATACAAAATGGTAAATTGGTTTTCCATTTATGCAAAAACCGTGACTTTCCATCACTCAACATTACCCATATGTCTGCATGTGTTGATCCTAAGAAGATCACACATGCATAATGCTCTCCTCTGATTTGCGATGAGCACATTCTTCGCGTTTCCCTGTGAAAAATGAGGGTAAAATTAGGATTTTAGTCCTCTAACTTGGCCTATTTTGGATTTTAGTCTTGTTCATGCTCCGGTGAGGAAAATGGTCCTCTAAGTTTGCTTTTTTTTTTTTTGGATTTTAGTCCTATCCGCCGGAAATAGGACGATTGGACACCGGAATTTTTAAAAATAGTCCTCTAACTAGGTTGCCACGTAAGCGTTTTTAAAGATTCCGGTCCAATCGCCTATTTTCCGGCGGATAGACTAAAATCCAAAAAAAAAAACTTAGAGGACCATTTTCCTCACCGAGCAGCAAAGACGACTAAAATCCAAAATAGACCAAGTTAGAGGACCAAAATCCTAATTTTGCCGAAAAATGGGTGAATACGTACGGTCAACAACGACTACAACTCAATAACCTTCACCAACACGTACTATCCACAAAACTAATAGCCACAAAAGTGAACGATCAACCGATAACAACATATATATAGTGGAGAATTCACCAAAATATTAGTAATTATAATTTGAAATGCACATATATATATTGCTGCATCAGGGGCGACAATTATTGGAAACACAGGGTTTTGACCTTGCAAATTTTAAATATAGAAGCAGTTATATCAGATCGCTAAAAACGGTGCGTGAACTCAAAATAGGGGCTTGAATTTCCTCATATTCAATGAAAACCCCAACTGCAGTTCCCGTAGTCGCCGTTCATTCAATTCAAAATTCCTAATATTGAAAGGCTCTCTGACCGAAACATGAAATTACATATCTCACCATCAACAAAATCATTGAAATTAATGATTTCAATCTCCATTCCCAAAAAATTGGACAAAAGGAACCAAAAAAAAAAAACTGCAGTGCTTTCCATTTCCATCACCGTTTGATCTTTATTTTTTATGCTCGGTTAGCCCATTTTAAAGTCTTTTTAGGAAACTATAGACGCCTAAATAAAAAGGGCCAAATTGCCATGTTAGTCCATTTAAAGTTGTTTAAGGAAACTATAGACGCCTAAATCTGAAGGGCCAAATTGCAACAGTAACATTGTATTAGGTGTAGACATCTGAACCAAATTTCACAACAGCTACTGCATATCATGAATTGTTGTATTAAAAGCATGGAAAATAATTGACATGATTTATTTTACGCATTTATTTTCATGTTTGATAATTTATGTGAGGTAACCATGCCATGACATGCATCATATTCATTAATTCCACTACTAGCATATGCATACATGTAGACAATTAATCGTGATATTAATTAGGCATGTATGAGACGTAATTAATTTAATTAATTAAAACAAGGGGGAATGAGGGAGAATGACAGAAATATTTCATCAATTAAGTAGAAGGACAGTTTTTTGAAACTTTTGCATAAAGGACAAAACTATTTATTCATGTCGAAATTCACCCCATGTGTTCGAAATTCATTGTTTAAATTCAATTGACGAAATTCACGTCGAAATTCACTAATTTTCAAAATTCATCGTCGAAATTCACTAATTTTCGGGATTCACCGTCGAAATTCATTGTCGAATGTCGTCGAAATTCACCGATTTCGGGATTCACCGGGAGATTCACCGATTTTCGGGATTCATTTGTTTGTCCTTCTCGCTATAAAAATTATGCGGTTGTCCTTCTCCCTATAAAAAATATGTAGTTGTCCTGTTACTTAAAAATATTTCAGATTGTGTCCTTATCTCTAATTTTCCATTAAAACAAACGGAATTTTATCAGGATATAAAATTCACATGATAAATTTAATTTGGGATAATAAATCCTACGGGGTTTAGGTTATGTAGTGTCTACATAAATTTTGAATTTTGATAATCAAAAATTGGAAAATCCGGAAAAGTAGGACACCAACTGAGCAAAAGGTTCAAAAATTGGTTCGGGCAGTCAACAGGGCTTCGGCTCGACTCGACTTGTCCGTCCAAGTGCGACGTTAGCGTCGGGGGTCCGGCAAGGTCAAGCTATCCGGCGAGGTGAGGCTCAATAGGGCAACCTTAACCCGATTCATCCAGCAGTCGCATATGAACCAACGAAGAGGATGGGTCGGCTTAGCCGATCCCGACACCGTTCGGTGAACTCGGTTAAAGCTCCCCAGGGTTGAATACCGATAAGTTGGTGATTGCTTTCAAGATTTATTGTTTTTCGATTATTGGAAAAATTCTGAGATCCTAAATTTTTATCATGACAAGATTGGGACTTTAAAATCCTTTGGTGAATTTTAATTGTGTAGTGTCTACACAAGAGATTTTATAAATAATCGATAAATTGGAAGATCACGAATATGGTGTCACTAGTTAGACGGTATTTGGAACCGATAAACTAGTGGAAGCTTTAAATTTGTGATTTATTGTTTTTTCGAATTGGTGGGAAATTCATAAGTCCTAATATATTAGGATTACAAAATTCATGGTGAATTTTAATTGTGTAGTGTCTACAGAAAGATTTTTTATAAATCCGAGAAATTGGAAAGTTGTGAATAAGTGACACTAATTAGACGGTATTTGGAACCGATGAACTAGTGGGAGGATTAATTTAAATATTCATGATTTATTGTTTTTCGTATTGTAAATAAATTCTGAAAATCCTAAAAGAGTACCTAATTTTCAAAATAACGAGTGGGAGCGGGGAAGGTGACAACCGACCCCTCGGCCTCTACTGTTGACACAAGCACCGTGAGAGAATGGTGACGCCTCGTGCCGCTTTGATTTCGGCCCCCTTCGGATGGCCTTCACCGCTATCAAAATTCAAGGCTTGGTTTCCGAAAGGATAGGATTTTGAGTACACGTCGGGTCACTGACCTACCCTTCGGCGGCATACTCGGGGTCTACTTAAAAATCTGAAACAGTAGGTGACACTCAAAAAGGGCATTTTTGGAAATATCTTGGCTGAAAAAGGAAGGTAATCAACACTTAAATCGGGATGTCTGATTCTCAGTTAATGTTGAGAGAGATTGTCTCAGTTTATTCGTCACCTCTTTGACCTACCCGTCGGCGGCACTGAGGTGTGAGATTAAATCCTTGGAATGGTAGGATAAACTGCATGCATGACATCACGTTTATAATTCCTAAAATTTATTATTTGTTGTGGTGTATGATTTGATTTATAATTCTGTCATAATTTATTTTTGCAACTACATATTATCTCATGGTATCTAAACTGCTAAACATGATAAATTGACTGATGATGACTTCGGAAAAGTGGAAAAGTAACAAGAACGTTGAACTCAATAATCGAGAATGAAAATTAATTTTTCGGAAGATGATGTTCCTCTTAAGCTTTCAAACTTAAGTGACATTGATAAGAATGTCACTACTGTCACTTGTGTGAACGAGAGACAAGAATAAAATTAGTTCAAAGATGACGAGAATGATTTGGTATCATTCTCACTGGACATCCCACAGTTCACGAGTAGTGTCTACTCAAATGAATTGCTAGTTCACGGCCATTTCCTTTATAAGAAAGCCAAGAAACGAGTATTCCATGCTCAGATATAGGCCATAGCATAGTACTTGGAACTGATGCTCGGCCTACCTCCGAGTGAAACGATTTCACTGAAAGGATAAACCATGTATTGTCTTGTATAGTTATTGATATGCTACATTACACTGCTTAACTCAATTAAGATATTGATTGCAAAATAACGGATTACAATATTATGTAATACCGAGAAGTCTACCTAGAAGATGCTTATGAATTTGCGGATAAAGAGTGAAGTGCATTTACTCCACTTCCGTAAATAGAGGCATTTAGCACTAATGCTAGAAGGTAGGACTAGAGATTTTACATACACGTTCAGATGGTGACTGTTCGTGAAATATCTTAATGCAATGAGTAATGGTTGGTTATAAGATTCTTAAGATCGGATCATGACGGTTACACTGTTACGTCCTTTCTAAAAGAATGTTTAAATAACAACCTTAGACCTTAAAGTACTGTTACTCAAGGAGTTACTATCTGATTTAATCAGACCACATCCAACATTGGTTGTTGGGGATAAAATTGATAAATACTACTGAACCAGATCAGAATGTCAATCCACCCAAATGCAGTGGGAGTATGGTTTAACCATTGACCCGCTGTGATTATGCAGACTTTACAGTCTGCAGGGGGGGGTGATTGGTAACCTTTGGTCTTTTGGAAGGACTGTATAGGATTCTGATAAAATGAGGTCGGTTTAAAGCCTTAAACCAGTAAATAGAGTTTTGGTACTCCAGTTCTGTTCATACTCTTGTAGAACCACCTGAGTGTCTCAGGCCCAGTGGAAGTAATTGGGTCTACATGAAAAAGAGTCGAATGAATGGGAAAGTTTAAATTTCTAAGAAAATCCAAGTGGTCTTGGGGGTAACTCTCTGAGAAGTAGACGGTTAAACAGGGGTGATGCCCTGAAACTTTCTCACTACTCAGCCTTGCTTGACTCTATGGAAATCAGAAAAATTAACAGGGGTGATGCCCTGAAACTTTCTTGCCGTACAATGGAGCTTAGATTCATTCGGAACGGAAGGGTTTTAGCTTAAATCCAATGGCAGATTTACTGCCCATGCTTATATCCATTGGTGGATAAAAGCAAACCTCTATGTCATTAAAAGTCACGTGTTCTAAATGTGTGGGCTTGACCTGATTATTGATAATTCTTTTGTAGACTAGGATATCAATATTGTTAAAGTAGTGAGTATTAGTGTTAATGACAAAGATAACACTGCAACATTTGAGAACAACATGAGTGTATTATCTGAAGTCAGAAACTGACAAGCCAAGATTCTCTAAATTAGAGATGTGGACTATATTCTTAGAATTTGATTCGGTCGTATTCATGAGAACAATTTTGGCTGTGTCCCATCCATCTTATTGGTTAAGATTAAAATGCATATTCGTATGCAATATTCAACGAGAGGTTTCCTACCCAACCCCTCACGGAATAATTCTCTTAGTCTTCAGATATTGAGAAAATGGGATAGATTCTCTATTGGATAGAGAAAGTCAGGTTATTAAAAGTCAATAAAAGTCGTGTCTTGGATTCTGACGTTGAAAGCAGTATTGTGCATCCTCATGTATCTTGAGAGAACGAGGAATCATATGCTTGTGCATTCGGGTGCAAACCTGAGTGTCGTTGACTACACTGATTCTGATTTTTTGTCGGATTAAGGATGATCGTGAATCGATCTCAGACTCAGTGTTTACTCATTATGATGGAGTGCAGTCTGGAACAATCCAGCACTGCCAGTTTGACTAGGTTAGACAAATACATAGCAGCTTTCGAAGCAGCTAAAGAGGCAATGTGGCTTGAGAAGTTCTTTATTGGATCGGGAAGTGATTCCAGGTCTCGTTGAGCCGATATCTTTTTAATGTGAAAACAGTTGAGAGGTAGCTCATGCAAAGGATCTTTGCAATCACAAGAGGTCAAAAGCATATTGAAAGTAAGTACCACCTGGTTAGACAGATCGTGCAGAGAGGCGACGTTTCGGTCCTAAAGATCGCCTCAAAACCGACAACCTAGTTGATCAGTGTACCAAGACGCGTGGCATCTAATGTCACTGATGAGTGCTTGACGGGTATGTAATTGGGAGATATGTCTCATCTACTTTAGAGCAAGTGGGAGATTGTTAGATATAATGTGCCCGAAAGACAATTGTTGCTTGTCCTTATGGGCAAGTGGGAGATTGTTGGAAGTAGCGCCCGAAAGACAATTTATGTAATTGTTTTTAGAATTAATAAATGACAGATTTATTCTCATCTTATTACTTGCTTCGTGCTTGTAAGTAATACACTACTGAAAACCCTAAGTCGTATCATATGTAGCCATATAACTTAGTGTGTGTCACACATGAGGATTAAGTTTATGGTGATACACTTGAAATGTTAGTCCGTGGTGAAGTTAATCAAAGTATGGGGTCTATTGATTAAACCACCATTAATGCGTCCAGAACACTTTATGGTGTGACCGTCTTATCCGGACCGTCGACATTGGTTGTCTAAGTGGGGAATTTATATATGATGAAAGTCATATAGGACTGGACCAATTTAATCCGAGTTTCTCATATAATTCCGTGACTGAGAAATCTTATTAAATCACAAGATGATCATATATGGATTAACCTTAATCCTGAAGTGATTGCATACTCCTACTGGTTTCAGGATAGGGTTTGATGTGTTCGTTAAGGATCGCTAAGAGGTGCGGTCCGAATAATTGATCACTAGTGGGTTAATGGTAAATAAGGATAAGATGTATTGAAGAAGGTTTACGGAAACTTCGTTACGGATAGTCTATGGAGGGTTAGTCTGTATGTAATGATTATATCAATGGACACTTATCGACTCGACTCGACGTTTTGAGAATAAGTTATATCTATAATCGATAGAGTTCAGTTTTGGATTTATGGTGGCGTAATTCCGGAATTAATGAATTAAGTAGAAATATTCTATTCGATGAAAATTTTATTTAATTTATTGTAGCTACCGGTTATAGGTCTATGGTCCCCGGGTTGGCTCCTAACACGCGAGTGTTTTCTCATTTTATGGAATCTCGAGAATAAATTAAATAGTTGGTCTATTTAATGGATATGCAATATTATTTATTTGGTAAATAATATGTAAAATAGAAAAGACATTTTCTATTAAAAATTAATGACAGATGGCGCCACATGTGTTGATAAATTAGGAAAAGAAAATTTTCTAGATTATGTCACATGTGTAATTAATTAATTATCTATTTGTTGGATAATTAATGGAAAAATTAAGAGATTGATTTTTTGGGAATTATCTCTTATTTTGTAGCAAAAATATCTTTTCCTTACGGGAATAGGTTTTTGTGGTGTGAAAATGATAACTCTCTTGACTAGTTATTTTCCTATATAAATAGAGTTCCTCCTAACACAATACACAACAATTAAATGCGCCACTTACAAATTAGAAGGAAGAAAAATTAGTTTCTTGCCTTAGTCATTTAGAGAAGGAAAACCTAGGGTTTTTCTTGTGCATATTCGAGGAGGTTCTACGGCGAGGATCGACGTCCACCAGTCGTCGCTAGGAGATACAATCCGGAAGACTACGGCTTCTCCCTTGGTCGATTTTATCATCTCTCTCCGGTTTGGGTAAATCTACTAACCTTCTTGTAGAGATTAATTATTTATGTCTCGTATCGTAAATCGCATAAGCTTCCGCTGTGCGAAGATCGAGTGTCTCGATCGGTGCTACTACTCCTAGCATGTGGTATCGGAGCAAGGTTAAATTTTACGATATCGAGAGCATAATTAATTAAATTAGGAGTGAAATTGAATAAATATTGCATCTTTTATATATTTTTTATATATATGCGATTGAATGATTTGGTTGACGAGATGGATTGAGGTTGGTACTTGTTTACCGTTAGATCTATTGTAAACTCGTTTTTCCGGGTATAGGATGTTATGTAATTTATTTTTGCAACTTTAATTTTCTGCAATTCTTTTATTTTCGGCCGGCACCTATTTAATTGCTAGGACGCATTCTTCATCAAAGTTGGAAGCTGGTACAGTGGTCAAGACACAAGTTTTACTGCGCATAGACCAAAGTTTGAATCTCTTTGGCCGGATTAATTGTCAAATAATTTTTTTTTCTGTGCGAAAAGTCTTTATTTTAAACTTGTTCGAAATTTTTTTTTTCTTTTTTTTCCTTGTACGAAAAAAAAAAATGACACAATTTTTTTTTTATTAAACCAAAGGGGATTCGAACTCAAGAGGTGATGAAGGAAGAAGGAGGCTCTTACCAACTCGGCTCGAGAGGTTTTTGATAAAGAGACAAGAGCAAAAAATTAAATACCTGGAGCGGCTGAAGAAAATAGTAGATTTTTTTAATTCTAGGTTTAGGGTTTATTTAATTTATAGATTAGATACGGGGGTACCAACGGTCCATCTCAGTGGTTTATTTTACGCATTTATTTTCATGTTTGATAATTTATGTGAGGTAACCATGCCATTACATGCATCATATTCATGAATTCCACTACTAGCATATGCATACATGTAGATAATTAATCGTGATATTAATTAGGGTTTTTCAGACCGAAATGAATATCTCTAGGATATACAATCCGGAAGACTACGGCTTCTCCCTTGGTCGATTTTATCATTTCTCTCCGGTTCGGGTAAATCTACTAACCTTCTTGTAGAGATTTTTTAGTTATGTCTCATATCGTAAATCGCATAAGTTTCCACTGTGCGAAGATCGAGTGTCTCGATCGGTGTTACTACTCCTAGCACCATCATGTCAGCATATCAATCAAAAACCTCCATTAATAATGATGTGTAACATATTTTGAGAAAGCAAAATTGTATCATCTGATAAACCTGAGGTTGAAGGTGGCTATTCGCAAGAGGCTGCATATTAATGTCAAACATAAGACGTTTCGCATGTCTTGGTTCCCTATCCTGCAAATGAGAATCACAATATCAAACACCAGAAAGGGGCATTAAAAGCTGATATCGGATGAGATCATTCACTGCCTTAAGCTGGTATCTTTCTCAATGTTTCATACACATCCCCACGATGCCATATATGCCCTTAAACTCACTTAGTGAAAGTGTCAACAGGCCATGTATTATACTCTTAAGGTGTGGTGTGACATCACAACATAAATTTCTCACTGTGGGTTAGCAGAGTATTCTCTTTTCTACCTTATATACATAATACTCAGCAGTATTTTTGTGAAAAGATACCGAAAGTTCATAAACGTATCCAAATTTCAGCATATTGTCTCTGAACTCTGAAGTACACGATAAACATTGTCCCCCTTGGGAATTCTGCAAAACACAAATTTGTGAAAGTGTCTATTGAACTACAGAGTACAATTCACATAATTTCAAATCTCGGAATCACCATGTATAAAATAACATCAACGCACAAAAGCAAGAGTACCAGCATTAGGCCAAGCACAGGATAAACGTATCCGGAAATTTCAGCATATTGTCTCTGAAGCATACGATAAAAGTCGCCCCCAATGAGAATTCTGCAAAACACAAATTTGTGAAAGTGTCTATTCAACGACATAGTAGAATTCACAATTTCACATATTTTCAAATATCGGAATCACTATGTCTAAAAGCAATAACAATGAACACTTAATTTATATAAAGATGAAGAACAACACAGTGCATGCAATAAATCAAGATCGACAGAAAATTTTAACATGCTGGTCAAATAAAAAGTGATGAGATAATCGTCAAAGCGAAATATTAGGCACTGAATGCCAATTTTTTTGGCTCAATTCCAAAAAAAAATCTGCAAATATGTTCCCAAATCATGGATGGAAGTTAACGGAAGAAAGCTAGTCATAAGATTTTGTGAAAACTGGAAGTTGAATGAAAATGAAAAGAGAATGGAAAAGAGTGTGGTTAGATGAAGAGTTGGGAACGGAAGTTAGGCGGTTGCCGAAAGAATGGAGATGGACTGCGTTGAGGTAGAATTGCTGAGTTGTGGAGAGGCAGTTTTCTTTTTCCTTTTTTTTCCCTCGGATGTGAGTGGAGGAGTGGGATACGTGCATGTTTTTATTTTATTTTTTATTTATAGATTCGGGTCAGAAGCGGCTCAATTGATCAAAACGGGTCAATTGACGGTTTTTTGTTTTTCAATATATATATACTAGCCAAAAACCCGTGCATGATGCACGGAGAACATTTTATTTGAAAAGTCGAGTTGTGTATGTAGAAATATGTAGATATTGTAGTAATTTAAGAGCTATTTAAGTGAAACAAAAAAAATGGCATTAATGAAATATTTACAATGATATATATGTATGTAGGAATTTGTAGATGAAACCAAAAAAAAAAAAACATGAATGAAATATTTACAATGATCTGCAATGTAGGAATTTAAGTGAAACAAACAAAAAAAAAACATCACAAAAGAATGAGCCAATCACATGATCCCCTGTTTCATGTGCTCAATCTTCCTCTTTGCATCACACAATGCAACCTTCAAGTCCCGAATCTCCTCTCGTAGGGCTAAACACTCATCCCGACCCGCCTTTCGTATCCATTGGCCCAGTGGTATTCTCTACCCCGGATCATCAAGGGGTTATGGAGATAAACAATCTCTAATGGTGTTGCTTCCCATATCAGAGAGGCATGGTCTTCCATCATCGGGTCCGGCTGGGGTTCTGGAACATACTCCGGGGTTGGCGTGTCTTCATGCTCCGCATTTGCTTCTACCCCCTGATTTTCATTTTCTTCGGGGTCTTCCTCCTCGGGTCCTCTTCTTCGGGGTGTACTTCGGCTCGGAATCATCGTCTTCTACCACGATGACATCAACGAACGAGATCTTTGTGGGGCTCTTCATTAGTAAGTTCCATAGAAGTTCCCGCTTGATCATGCTTCCACATTGGCCCGTTTATATTTGGGGGAAGGTCTGATCGCCCCCACCCTTTTCTTTGGTTTAGCTTGTCTGTTTGTTGAACCAATATTCGGTGGAGTTGCCATTTCTGAAAAAATACAATATCCAAAAAATGATATAAAAGCAAAGGTTATTATATAACTTTTTTTTATGATGTAATTAACCCGTTCTACAAATTAAAATGGTTGGGCTTATTTACTAATCATGTGAACCGAGTTTTATTCAAACGACAAGCTCGGCCCGACCCATTCCTCACCATATAAAATCCCTCAACCCTAAAAAATAACCATCCTCGACCGCGTTATCTCACTCTCACCCTCGCCCTCTCCCTCCCTCTCCCTCTCCTCTTCTTTTCTGAGAGTCGGATCGTCACTCCAAAAACAAATAACTGCCTGATTCATCACCGATTTGTCACTCAACCCGGTCCATATGCTTCAAATATGAGATCGGAAAAATAAAAAGTTGTTCTTGCTCACGTATAAAGAGCTGTGACGATCGAATGGGGGAGTTTTAGTTTGAAGAATACATGCAAGCGAGGCGTATGCGAGGAAGCTACGAGGCCGATGATGTCCATTTCAACAAATCTCGTTACTGCGAGGGCCTATGATGACTCGATCGAGGCCTATGATGTGTTTATATACAAATCGAACTCGTGATACCTTAATCGGGCATCGATGAATCGATCTGAGGCGTATGAAGGCTATATCTACAAATCTGAACTCAGAATAACTTAATCGGGTAATATCTCTTTCATTTCGTTGTTAGCGGTAGGTTTAATCATCTGTAATTCCTCTTCTCAGCTTTGTAGTATGTCGGTTTGTCAAAATTAAGTTTTATGTAATCCATAATGAATGAAATCGATAAGTGGTGTTATATTGTTTTATTCAGTGAATGATTGTCTGTGTTTTGGAAAAAAATATTAAATTTGAATCGGCATTGTCATTATATTCGAAGGCTGTTAAAATGGTTTACTCATTAAAGTGTAATTTTACATAACCGTTATGTGACGAAGAAGTCTTGAAAATTTTTACTTTTATTAAAAATTTGTATTTGTTTTTAATTTTGATGAGGGATTTATAAGTGATGAGTAAATTGTAAAATTGTACGGGCATGTTTATCATTAAATTTGATGACTAAAAAATATTTGTTGTAATTTATATTTTAAGCGATATTGCGGTAAATGGGGCGATGAGGTGCATGGTATTGAACGCGGTAGTGTAAAAATGGTTTAAGACAATGTGTGTAGAGTGATGTATTTAACATGGTATGAAGTGTACATAAGTAAGATAAAAACAACATTAATAGTAATTGAGAGTAAAAAGTCGTGGTATTTACAGTCTTTGTTTAGGTAATTACATCCCAATGCATAATATGTGATTTGAAGCTGAGAATTGTGTTAAAGTGAGAAATGATTAAGCATGTGTAAATCTGAATGTAGGGATTAAGTTGTGTACCTGGTCTATTTTCTGCAATTGAAGGTGTTTGGAACTAATTTGTGTACCTAACACTCAAGTAGAATCTGCAAAATAGATGGAAACACAAACTTATTAGGTGGAATAAAAAGCACCAAAAATGTTATTTGGTGTAAATAAGACCATGCAACAAATGGTGTAGACATAATATGTGATTTGAAGTGAGAATTGTGTTAAATTGATAAATGATTAAGCATGTGTAAATCGAATGTAGGGATTAATTTGTGTACCTGGACTATTTTACGCAATTGAAGGTGTTTGGAACTAATTTGTGTACCTAACACTCAAGTAGAATCGCAAAATAGATGGAAACACAAACTTATTAGGTGGAATAAAAAACACCAAAAATGGTGTAGGCTTGTGGAGGTAGGAATTTTCCTGCAAATATGCAATATCTTGTGTCGTAAGCCATTGACAACGCAATAGTTCGGGAAATGGAAAACAAACACACTTTTTTGTATTCTTGTGTTTACGCACTTTTTGTCTTGCTATGTTTCTAGTAATGAATGTTGTTGTAAATGTGCACGAAATGTTGTTGCGGGAAGATGTACAATAATTGTGTAAATGGCGTGTTGGAAAGGAAGGGAGGATGGAATGGAAAGGAATGCGAGAGGAATATTTGAAAAGTAATGTGCAGCAAGAGGGGTAGTTTGATGTGATAAGATGGTGAGAATATATGGGAGATAATAGCCAGAGATGAGGGTGGACGGTTATGTGTTGTATTTGTGTAAATGGTGTGTTTGTTCCTTAAAAAGGGGGTGGGTACGTGGGTAGGTTTTTTGTTTGCAGATTTTATGTTTTTTTTTTTAATCAAAGCGTGTATAGAAGAAGTTGTGGGAAGGTGGGAATAGTGATAGTGATGGTGGGTAGTTATATTGAATTTTGTTATTTATTTATTTTTTTTTCCATAATATTTTTTTGTTTGCAGAATATATTTCCTTTTTTTGACGTGGGCAGTTCTTTTCCCATTTTTTTGCCGTGTTTTTTTTTTTAACACTACTTTCATACTATTATCCGACACCACTCCCATTATAACACTACTCTAATTATAACTGCCACACTTTCATTTCCCATGTTCTCACGACCCAATTTGCGTGAAAAAAAAATTAAAATAGCAAAGCAGTAAAAGAGATAAGAGTGAAAGAAATTAAAAAAAAAATTTAACCTATCACAACTAATAAAAAGAAATTAACCAACCCACTATTACCACAACTCTCATTCTAACTCCCCACTATCCCATGATCCGTTTTTTAATAATATTTTTCTTTTATTTTTTTCCGGGTTTTCGGGTATGGAAAACGGGTTTTGTAGTGTTTTTTCCGGGTCAATTAACGGGTAATTGGGTTAAAACCCTTCCTCTATATATATATAGTATAGATATATAGATTGACATCATTTATGTTTTACGTGTTTAAGTAGTTGCCCAAAGGTATATTTAAATACGTTGCAGAATAGTACTACCTCCGTCCCTAATTATAAGTCGTTTTGGTTTTGGACACACAGATTAAAGAACACAATAAATGATCCAATTTTTGATACTTTTAGACTAAAATACCCTTTTCCGGTGGATTTATAAAGTAAAACTGAAATGAATACTAACAGTCACTATATCATTTATTGCTTTATCATAATGACAACTTTTTCGACTCTTCCATTTTTTTATTTACTTTTTCCTGAGGACCCGAATTTTTCACAAGTCTCTTCCCATTCCTACTTGTCATCATTTATTGATGTTTTATTTTTTCCAAAAATATAAAATACTAGTATAAAAAAATTTAAGTTTAGGAGGAGGGGTAGATTAGGAAAAATAGCATTAATGATTGTATTGGAAAGTGAGAACGACTTATATTATGGGACGGTAGAAAAGAGGCAAAACGACTTGTAATTTGGGATGGAGGTAGTATTCTGAATCCACATGATTGCTGTTTGTTTTATGATAACATCTATACTATATAATAAAAAGGAGCACATTTATCCCAATTACCCGCAATTTTGTTCCAAACCCGTAAATCGACCCGGTTTATGCCCGTGGGAAAAAGGAAAAGAAAAAAACAGTTGTAAAATATCAGTATAATCTATACTGTTAATATATATCAGTATTGTTAAAACAGAAAAGAAATCAAAAATCACGGAAGCAATATCAGGAATTACGGAAAAAAAAACACACGAATCTTTTTTAACATAGTCATCCTCTAAAAACTCTTATTTCCATTTTTTTATATACTTATTTCCAATTTAAAACGGCCGGAATTTATTTCAGTTTATTCAAATAAAATAGATTCGATCACACTATCACAGTTGTCATTCCAATCCAGATCTTTACCCACCCATCATCATAAAATTGCTGAAATTTCTCAACAATCTCAACAAAAACTATCTTATTTCTAATTCAATCCGTTGAAAATTATTTGTCCTTCAATTATGGATTTCTACCCAACCATGAAATATCTGCGGTTTGGCATAGCCATGCTTTATGTTAGTTTTAGGGACCGAATCAATTGAAGATATGTCCGCTTTTTGAAGTATCTCTCATTGTAATCATGAGTTCTATTCGAAATTGCTGAAGAATACATGTGGTGCTTCATTTTTTTCTTATGCAATTTCGTGTTATGGGGCTGCTGTCAAATATTTGCGGTTTGGCGCAGCCATGTTTTATGTCTGCTTTAGGGACCGAATCAATTGAAGATATGTCCGTTTTTTTAAGTTTCTCTCATTGTAATCGTGGGTTCTATTTAAAATTGTTGAAGAAAACATGTGGTGCTTCATTTTTTTCTTATGCAATTTCGTTTTATGGGCTTCTGTCAAATATCTGCGGTTTGGCGCAGCCATGTTTTATGTCTATTTTAGGGACCAAATCAATTGAAGTATGTCCGCCTTTTGAAGTTTCTCTCATTGTAATCGTTAGTTCTATTCAAAATTCCTGAAGAAAACATGAGGTGCTTCGATTTTACACTACATCCAATCTACTCATGCACCACTCTACATGTGCACCATAGCTGAACCACCTTTTCGTAGGTGCATTGTGAAGACCGAATTTTATTAAAAGCCCCCATAATCAATAGTGTCGATATATATATATATATATATATATATATATATATATATATATATATATATATATATATATATATATATATATATATATATATATCATATCCGGTTTGGTCCGGTTTTTATTTTAGAAAACCAAAACCAAATTGTTCTTCACGGTTTGGTTTTTTACAATACAAAAACCAATCAAAAAAACCATGGTTTCCGGTTTGGACCGGGTTGATTTGACCGGTTGGTTTGATTTCCAGTTTTTTGGTTCATCCCTGGTTTACGTTTTTTCGGTTTGGACCGGGTTGATTCGACCGGTTGGTTTGATTTCCGATTTTTTTCTATCACTAGTGAGAATATTGGTTCAGTGTATTATTTATTGGATATTTCTTCTTGGGATACCTGTGAGAACTGTGTTGGCCGAGCTTAGTTGGACCAAAGGAAATTATGTTTAGACACAATGTATTATCGAGGACTTAAAGGATGACACATATCGTTGCAATGAACAACCCAAACAAGTTGCGACATGATACTTGTTGATATTATTGGGTTGCTTATTAGAAGACATGATTGTTAAGATAAACTCCAATTTGAATTCGCAAGATAAAAGCTTATCAGATAAAGAAGAGGAATAGCAGCCACCACAATTAGAAAAGTTGAAACTACCCAGACTCATTTGACCTTCGTTATCCTTTATTTATTTCCCTTACGTTTTATCTTTTGTAATTTAAAATAATATTTTTTTATGTAAAAGTACTAGTATATAACAATGTACAGGGTCAACACTTTATTCATTGAACGAAATAAATCTCTTTTTCCCTTTTTTTTGTTAAATCTTTCATGGCATCAGAGTCTACTACAAACGCACCACCATGTCTGTTACCACGTCTGCTATCACCAATCATCATCTCCTTCTGTTCTCGCAATTCCTAATTTGAATCAACTCATTACAACAAAACTTGATGAAACAAATTATCTGATGTGGATTTCTCAAATGGTTCCAGTTCTTAAGAGCCATAATCTGATGGGTTTCGTGGATGGTTCTCAACCGTGCCCATCCAAATTCATACTTGATAATGCAGGCAATCTTACAACAACTTCCAATCCCAAATATCAGCTATGGCAAAGAAAGGACCAACTGGTCCTTGGATAGATCAACGCCACGTTATCAGAAAAAAAAACTGCACCTACTGTTTATGGCATTACCACAGCACAACAAGCTTGGAATGCACTCACACAGAAATTTGCGTCCCCGTCCTGATCAAGAATAAATCATCTCAAACGACAACTTCAGACTCTTAATCAAGGCTCCACGAAATGTGTTGTGTTCTTGGATCAAGCCAAACAACTCGCTGCTCAACTAAGGGCTGTAGGCAAGCCGGTGGATGACGAAGATCTGATTACCTACATTGTAAGTGGCCTTAATTCTGCCTATCATTCATTTGTTACTTCACTATCTCTTGCTACACGAGACATGACCCTTACCTTTGAAGATTTCCAAGCCAAATTACTAAGTTGTGAACTGTTACTTGAAACCCAATTAAATGCTATCTCCCCTGAACCCAATTCTATTGCCTTATTAGCCAAGTAAAATCTCTCCAAACAAACAGACTCCCCTCCCCCTTTTCAACCTTACCAACCACCTCAGCCACATAATAAATTCCTACCTCGTGGCCCACCATCTCCCTTTCCCCCACAACCCATTATGACTAACCCGCATCATTTCCAAACACTCATCCCCCCAAAGACCATACACAGGACCTCGGGCCCTATACCAAACAAGCCCCAGACCCCAGTCCTTCAACCCTTCCCAACAACACCATTTCCAACCCAACAAAGTCCCTTGTCAGATATGTGGACGAACCAATCACCAGGCTTTGGATTGCTTTCATCGGATGGATTATACATATCAAGTTAGGCACCCCCGGCACAACTAGTAGCTATGGTCGTGCATACTCACTACGCACATGTTGAAGACCCGTGGCTAATCGACAGTGGTGCAAATCAGCATATTACATCAAATCTGGATCAGCTACACCTCGCCGAACCTTACACAAGTCAGGAAGTCGTTGCGGTTGGTAATGGACAAGGCCTGAAGATAAAAACCACCGGTAATGCTGTAATTAATACACTTCACAAAAAGCTCACACTACAAAATGTATTACATTGCCCACAAGCCTCAGCTAATCTTTTATCCATAAATAAATTTTGCAAATATAATGATTGCTATTTTGTTCTCACCGACTCTCATTTTTTTACTAAGGCCAAGACAACAGGACAAACGCTGCTGGAGGGAAGGAGTAATGGTGGCCTCTATCCTATCCACACTCCATCACATTTCAGACCCCAAGCTCTCACCACAACCGTTGGCATCAAGACTTCTTTTTCCGTTTGGCATTCTTGATTAGGGCACCCTTCCAATTCAATTGTTTCCTTAGTATTGGAATAAACATTGTTTGCCTTTTAATTCTAGTAATAAAAATACTGTGTGTGAACCGTGTCAATTAGGTAAAAGCAAACAACTTCCTATTTCAAGCTCTGATCGCGTGTAAGTCACTAACGTCGATATTACTAGCAAGAATACTAGGTATATCGTAGTATAGTAAATGCGAGTCAAGGTCGATCCCATAGAGACAATGCAACTATAAGTATAAACCATTCTAACCTAATTAAGAAGCAACAAAGAGGCGGTCATGGACCAACAATAAACAATAAGAAAACAAACTTGGTATTCTCCCCCTCTTCTCACCGATCTACTAACTTGGATTAGCTAATCGTTATGTTTATTTCCCTATATAATTTCCTTAAATTAATCGTGAGCTTTCATTTTAATTATCATTATCAGCTACGGGTGCAATTCCTACTCCTATCAACTCTGACAATGGTAGTAGACAATCTATACGCAAGCTACCCTCCTTAATTGGTCCGTAATAGCTCATACCAATAAAGATCTAGAATTGCCGATATCAAGCGCTAACTCATACCGCTAACCCGCCTAGACAGCTGTCGACATTGATCAGCACGTTCTTAGGGTCCATTCAAGACTATGTCCAAACTTAGCACTTCACTATTCGTATTTCATGCCAGTTTATGATTACAATAAGCAGATTAGCCAGATCTAACCTACTGTTAATTAAACCTGTCGATCAACGTAGCTGTAGTGAATCCCAATTTTAGGTTTTCGAAATAATGCCTCGGTAAACCGGTATAGACCGCCGGGTTACCGGGGGCAGCTTTTCCTATCCCTGGATCTACATTGCTCAATTACGATTAAAATAAGTAAATTATGGGCTCTTTAAACATGCAGATTAACTAAAACACATAAATACGAACAGATCTACCATATTGAAGACAAAAAGGAACGTTCAAAGCTTTATACCTTCAACAATGGTGATCTAGCTCGATCTACTCAAGCTAGGTATGATGGAGGAAGGGAGGAAACCAGAAACAACTCTTCCAAAGCTTGAATAACTTTATTTCGTCAAAATTGTATATATGATTGTAATACTAATGAAAAGTTATGAAGAACTCTGTAATTGCGGCCATATATAGATACAATGACCGACTTAAGACTATCTAAAACCCTAACCGACCTAGATAATGTGGCAGAATCAGTTTCGTGTCAAACAAGTCACTGGTTTACCGGCCCTAGCCCTCGGTAAACCGGGCCGACTTTTCTCCTTTTTCTTCAGCAGGCTTCTTCTTGGAATTTAATCACTTAGCCCAATATATTTCTTTTGGTCCAGATCCACTCTCCAATGCTCCAGATTCGGTACATCCTATAAAACACGCAAAATGAGACAAAACAGTACCAAATCTTTGAGAAAATAACATAGATGCAGAATTACGATCCTAGAAACACTCGCATAGCATTTAACATATATTCCTCCTAATAACGAGCCTATCTATCCTCTCTTGAGCAGAATTCGGGGTGAATAAGGGTATAATTATTGGTACCATTTAGAGCGTTATCAACTACCCCCCACTTAGCTTTTGATCGTCCCGAACAAAAAGGCGAAAAGAAAACAACACTCTAATCAGTACACAAGTTAATTAAAAACAACTACGCCTCACTAAATCAAGATCAAGATCATGCCACTCATATCCATCAGTAACGCATTAAACAATATTCACGTCATGAGCCAATGTGTGTGTGCAATAACTTTCACAACCGCTTAGTAATGCAGACAATCTCACATTACGTCAACCCGTAGTCGAAGTAACCAGTCTCGAACATGTTATTTATCAATTAAATTAGCTGGCAAGGAGGATCGAGAACCGAGTATTTACTACTCTTAGGCTCGCTTTATCGGTCTATGCAAAAGTCGTGTGTTTTACGCTCCATCGACTCAGATTTTGCCAAAGAGAATATAGATGTATATATTTCAATGCACTTCTCTTTCTTGGTAGGTAAACTCTCATTGATTTAACTATCGTCACGGCCCCACTCATGATAAACTACCGAATCCAAAATTTCTTTGCCTTCATAAGCGTTGGTGGAACATGACTCGTGATGAAGCCAGGGTCAACTCTAGTCAAACCAATATGCTATCGTGCTTAAAATGGTGGCTCATAACAGAATATGCGCTTAATACACCACTACTTCAAAAGCGGGCATTTACTCTCATTCGTACATCGTAAAACAAAGATGAAGTCAATTAACTCGAAAAGATCAAAGATATCATATTTTTTTGAAATTCTGTCGAAATGAATCAAAGTCTAAGTGGTGAATCGTCCATCAAAGAGAATCAAAATAATCACGCAATTCATGGAATATAGTGCTAAGAAGCTAAGTGACGTTCCTTCCCCCCCCCCCTCACTTAATCGAAACATTGTCCCCAATGTGTAAGATGAAAAATGAAAAATGAAAAGGAACGTAGCTTCGGTTAAGGGTGGAACCAAAGAAAAAGTGGATCGTCGTATAAATCATCAGGCTCATGTATGTAATCCATGAAGAATCGGTGCTAAGTAACTCAAACAAAGCAAGAAGAATAATGGTGACAAGAAACCATATAATAAAATGGCGGCAGTAAAAGAGAAAATAATTTAACTCCAAAACAAATTAGGCCATCAAAACATTATATTAAAATGATACTGCTACATTAACAAGATAGGAAAAGAAAAATAAAATAAAACAAGAAAATGGAAAACAACAATAAAAAGAAATAAAAACTAGTCATCATCAGAATATCCCTCCCAGTCATCTCTAGGCTCAAAACCGGGAGGTGGACCAGAACTCGAGGCAAAAGCTGCCGAAGATGAGGCTCGGTGATGTGGGGCAGTCCTAGGTGGCGGGGTCGATGGAGGTATGCCAAAGAAGTCGATAATCCTATCCATCTTGCGGTGCAAACTCGCAATCTCTCGCGAGTGCTCCTTTAGCATAGCTCTCTGAGTCCGGGGTGCTCCGAGGACCGGAGTACGCTCCCTCTCAGCTCTTCCAACCCATCTTGGAACTTTTTTAACCGACTGCGAACTGATCATCGGCTCAGGGTCTTCCCAATCATCACTGACGAGAATTTTCACCTCGTCCTCTAAAGCAAACATGTCAATCATCGGCCCGTATAACAATAGCTCGTGCTCGGGTATGACGGCAAGCTCGTGAATACGACTATGCATCGGTAGACCGATGTTGACCGGAGATCCCTGCTCCAGATAAAACATCAACTCCGCCCTCTTAGTAGTGACAGAGACCGTGTGCTTAGTCGGTAGAAGGCGGGCACAAACAAATCTGTTGACCATCTTCCGATCCTAGGATAACTTGTTCTCTAGGAAGATGGTGGGAGCTCCAATAGGATTGTGCTTCCATTGCACCCCAAAAAACTCAACTATCATGTTCATCCTCTCTAAATCTTCAATGTTGCTTGAGGATGTGTACTCATCCGGGCCCACCGGTGGATGTCTAACCCCAAAATGAGCATTGATCTTATCAATAGAAAAATCAACTTTAACACCACGGACCATAGCAAATGTGGATCCGGGGTTATGCGAAACGTAAGCATAAAATTCCCTTACCACCGTGGGGTTAGTGTAGGTGCCTCGGCCATGTCCAGAATATCTTGCTCTTGTAAGGCTCGTGGCAAGATAGAACCGTAGTCGTCCAATTCTTCCCCTCGTTCTCGAGCAACTGGCATTGCGTTCCAATAGCCTCAGAACGACTCGTAGATAGCTAAAGAATGGAATTACTCAACCCCATCTATCAAAGGGTTGGCATCTCCATAGACACTCTGGTAACCACTGGGATGAACAGATGACCGGCTACGCTTGGGACCTATCCTGGATGATAACAGGAACTGATGCTGAAGCTTTTTCTGAAAAATTGACCCTCGGTAAACCGGAGGTACAGTGCGGTTTACCGGCCTGACTTTTTCTGATTTTCTTTCAAGAATGTGCCTCTGATGATAAAAGATGAAGAACTGTGGCACCTCACTAGCACAGCAGCACTAGACAGCAACAAGGGTGAGGAAAATGGGTGTTTTGGTTGGTGAAAATGGAAGAAAGGTTTGATTTTGGTGGTGGTTTGGTGGTGATAGTGGTGGTGATGGTGGCCGACTGGATTAGAGAAGAAGAAGAAATGGAAGAAGTTAGGTGATTTGAGAAGAATATAGTAGATGGAATGATAAGAATGGTGGTGAATGGGTGGTTTAAATAGGAAGAAATGAGTGAAGGTGGAAGGATTTAGTGGGATAGTGGGTAGAGAAGTTATTAGGGTGAGGGATTTGAGGAGGAGATAGATGGGATTGAGGTGGAGTTATGGTGGAGTGTGGGAAAGGATGAAGAGTTGAAAATAGGGAAAAATGAGACGGTTTCTACTGACTGATGGTGTCTGATGCAACGTGTGTCCTCCACGTGTCTCTAAAAATTCAGCTTTTTAGACTGACGTTTAGAAATCTGAAAATCTTGGCTTGGTAACTCGGGGGTAACATAGGGTTTACCGGGGGTTCTTTTTCCCCAGATTTCTCTGTCTCCTTCACTGCACACTTTGCTCAACCTCTCTGCTCACTTCTGACCTCAAAATTGACTAGCCTCTTACTTCCTTTGTTGTTATTTCCGACTCAATCCTAAACTACTTCACTAGAATCCGTAACGAGTAAAAAACCTTTCCACAACAATTCGGTTTCAAGCCTAAGGGTGCAGTAGGATGAAAAAAAGCTCGTCCCTTCATCTGGCTACTTTTATTCATTCCTAATCTACCTAAGGGTTTAAGAAAATAGTTCTGAGTTTATAGTCGCCAGCTCGAATTTCTTCAGATCCTCGATCATTCAGTTGTTGGAGCTTTAACTCGCCAAAATTTTGCTCCAGAGGTTTGTACCTTTATAGAACCTTTTTGAGCTCTCTTCCTAGCACGCCTCTCTCTTTGCTTGCGTACTAGGTCTGCCTCTACGTCGAGATTTAGACTTTAGACCCAAGGACTCCACATTTTCCACTTTTAGCTCAAAGCGTTCACTACGCAACACGGAAGGACTAGCTTCCGTGATCATCTTGTTGTGGTCCTTCTCTTTTCTCTCTCTCAGCATTAGTCTCATGAATTCCTGCTCAACGGTTTCTACTGCAACCTCTCTGTGCTTATGCCCCTCTATCTCCATAATTTCCACCTTTCCAGAAGCATACGTCATTTTGTAACTTTCCGGCCTATTTTCTAGGGCCTCTAAGATCTTAAAATATACAGCATCATTATTCAATCTCAAAGTAATCTCTCCATTATCAAAATCCATGACTGCCCTGCTTGTCGCTAAGAGGTCTCCCTAACAAAACTGGGGACTCGGGTCCTCTGGTATGTCTATTACCGTAAAATCAATTGGATAACTGAACCCTCCTGCCTTAATCGTGCACTTCCTAAGAAGACCGGCATGCATATCTCTAGTTCTATCACTGAAGGTCATGGTCCTGGTTTGATTCATTGTGACCGGAAGCTTAATCTTTTGGCAGAGGGAAAAAGGTAGAATGTTGCAACTCGAGCCATAGTCGCAGAGACATAATCCTACTGATATACCATTAACAGATATTGGGAGTCGAAACATGCCAGGGTCTCCTAACTTCACCACGGTGTCTGAGTCTGGGTAATCATCAGGCTCAGAAAACATCGTGTCAAGATCCTCTTCAGGATCATCAGAATCATAATCCGAAAATGATATTTCAATTAACTCACAAGGGAACTCACCTGGACGATACATGTTATACTCCTCTAAGTTCTCTTCAGGCTCTTGCTTGATTACTTCTTTCTCTTTTTCCAACCGCTTCTTAATAGCTTCAAAATGCTCTCTTGCTTCAGATCAAGGGTACATGGAAATCGGTGCTATGTTCAATATCGTTCTAGTCATATTGCTTGCCTTGTTGGCACTTTTTCAACTCCGGTTTGATCGAATCTCGGAAGTGTTCTGATCTTCCTGCAAAAAAAGACAAAATAAAACAAGGAAATGGTTAGCAACTTCTGCTTCAGTCGGGTATGATTCCAACTGTTGCGGACCTACTAACTAAAATCAACAGGGAATAACACAAAATAACATGGACTGTCAGAATTCAATTTTCCAGGCCTCGGTAACTCGGGGGTTAGCCACGGTAAACTGGCCCTAAAAAAATTGGCAGTTTAACAAGTGCAGGGTTGATCTAGAATGACTCAAGACTCAAAATAAAATAAAATAAAATAAAATAAAAACAACTTCTTAATCAGAATTAAAACGTTTATATTTATAATTGGCCATTGTCCCCGGCAACAGCGCCAAAAATCTTGATCGCGTGTAAGTCACTAACGTCGACATTACTAGCAAAAATACTAAGTACATCGTAGTATAGTAAATGCGAGTCAAGGTCGATCCCACAGAGACAATGCAACTATAAGTATAAACCATTCTAACCTATTTAAGTAGCAACATAGAGGCAGTAATGGACCAACAATAAACAATAAGAAAACAAACTTGGTATTCCTCCCCCTCTTCTCACCGATCTACTAACTTGGATTAGTTAATCGTTACGTTTACTTCCCCACGTAATTTCCTTAAATTAATCGTGATATTTCTTTTTTAATTATCATTATTAGCTACGGGTGCAATTGTAGGATGTAATAACGCCGGATGGATCATAGATCCACCCGATTACGCAGCGGAAAGTATAAGATCTAGATCTAGTCAACCAAAATACATAAAATAATATATCTAAACCTACGAGAGGGTTTAGATTACCAACCTTTTTATGGTGCAATTACTCCAAGAACAAAGGTCAATCCAAGATCCAAGCTAGATGAGAAGCCACAGTCTTCCAACGTGTGTCTCCAAGCAACACCAGGTGGATGGTGTTTCAAGCCGCCGGACCTCCTCGATATGCTACCTTAGAAAACCCGAAGTTTTCTAAAACTCAAACCCTAGTACTTTTGGCCGAAAAATCTAAGCCAAAATACTACCTAATATTTCGAAATTATGTGATATAATTTGGCTTGGGAGAACTCTCTTTATATAGGAGAGTAATCATTGTCCTCCAAATTTAATTAATTAATACAAAATCAATCATATTAATCATTTTCCTTAAAAAGATAAATCCAGAATATTCCTAAATTAATTAGGATATACAAAAGATTTTCTTTTCCTTAAATTATTTAACAAATAAATAATTTAATCACATATATTATAATTATCAAGAAAAAAAAATTTCCTAATAATAATAATAATAAAAAATGCGGCTCTAACCCTAAATAAATTAGGGCCACGCTCATTTTTGTTGGGTCGAGTCCACGAAAAAAATTCTTTTCCGTGTATTTAATTATCTAGTCCAACTAAACAATTAATCCACATATCAATTAAATAGTCCAATCCAACTATTTAATTATAATTAAGGAGAAATGACGAGAAAACGTATATGCTATATTAGGAGCCACGTCGGGGACCATGGACCCATATTCAGTAGCTACAATAAATTAAATAAAATTATTCGTCAGACCGAACAATTATATTCAATCTATTAATTCCGGGATTACACCACTATAAACCCGAAACTGAACTCTGCCGAATATAGATATAAACTTACACTCAACTATGAGTCATAAGGTGTCCACTGATATAATCACTACATACGGATAAATCCTCCATAGACTGTTCATTTCGATTCGGGATATCTCCGTAGACCCTTCTCGAAACATCTTATCCTTATTTACCATTAACCCCCTAGTGATCAATTAGTTCATAACTAATATAATATGAACTGGGCCCATCGATCAGTTTAAGGTTAACAAATAAGGGAACTGTCTGTCTACTTCCCGAGGGAAGGAATGGATTCCATATCTGTGATAGCACAGACTACTCACTCATCCTAGAATAGAGCCAACGAGAAGTGTTGGACCACATACTACGAAGTGATCCTTACTAACACATCAAACTTTACCCTAGTCTAAGCAGTGTCTGTGATCACCTCAGGATTGAGATTAATCCATATATGATCATCTTGTGATTCGATAAGACTTCTCGATCGCGGAATTATATCGAGAACTCAAATCAAATCAGTCCAGCCCTATATGATTATCATCATATATAAATGCCCCATTAGGTACCCTATTACCGACAGTCCGGATAAGACTGTCACACCTAAAGTGTTCCGGGCGCATTATTAGCAAATTAATCTTGAGACCCGTACTCATATTAATAAATGCTACGGACTAAGTTAATTTTAAGTACATCTCACTAACTCAATCCTCTTGTGTATAGCCATACACTGAGTTATGTGATTACATAAACGATGTACTTAGGGTTTTCAGTAGTGTCTTAATTATAAGCATACATGCATATAATAAGATGAATTATTAATTCTGTCATAAAAACAATTAGATAATTGTCTTTCGGGCACTACACCTAACAGAAATTCGTACTCCTATCTACTCCGACAATGGTAGTAGACAATCTATACGGAAGCTACCCTCCTTAATTGGTCCGTAATAGCCCATACGCATAAAGATCTAGAATTTCCAATATTGAGCGTTAACTCATACCGCTAACCCGCCTAGACAGCTGTCGACATTGATCAGCACGTTCCTAGGGTCCATTCAAGACTATGTCCAAACTTAGCACTTCACTATTCGTATCTCATGCCATTTTACGATTACAATAAGCAGATTGGCTAGATCTAACATACTGTTAATTAAACCTGTCGATCAACGTAGCTGTAGTGAATCCCAGTTTTTGGTTTTTGAAATAATGCCTCGGTATACCGGTATAGACCGCCGTGTTACCGGGGGCTGTTTTTCCTATCCCTGGATCTACATTGCTCAATTACGATTAAAATAAGTAAATTATGGGCTCTTTAAACATGCAGATTAACTAAAACACATAAATACGAACAGATCTACCATATTGAAGACAAATAGGAACGTTCAAAGCTTCATACCTTCAACAACGGTGATCTAGCTCGATCTACTCAAGCTAGAGATGATGGAGGAAGGGAGGAAACCAGAAACAACTCTTCCAAAGCTTGAATAACTGTATTTCATCAAAATTGTATATATGATTGTAATACTAATGAAAAGTTATGAAGAACTCTGTAATTGCGGCCTTATATAGATACAATGACCGACTTAAGACTCTCTAAAACCCTAACCGACCTAGAAAATACGGCAGAATCAGTTTCGTGTCAAACAAGTCACCGGTTTACCGACCTTAGCCCTCGGTAAACCGGGCCGACTTTTCTTCATTTTCTTCAGCAGGCTTCTTCTTGGACTTTAATCACTCGGTCCAATATATTTCTTTTGGTCCAGATTCACTCTCCAATGCTCTAGATTCGGTACATCCTATAAAACACGCAAAACGAGACAAAACAGTACCAAATCTTTGAGAAAATAACATAGATGCAGAATTACGATCCTGGAAACACTCACATAGCATTTAACATATATTCCACCTAATAACGAGCCTATCTATCCTCTCTTGAGCAGAATTCAGGGCGAATAAGGGTATAATTATTGGTACCATTTAGAGCGTTATCAACCTCTCAACGAATAACTACGATACCTCTTGAACTTATACATTCTGATGTTTGGTCTTGCATTATTCCCTCCCTTAATGGTTATCGTTACTATGTTATTTTTGTGGATGACTACTCACATTATACTTGGCTTTATCCTATTCAACATTAATCTGACGTTTATGCTTGTTTCATTAAGTTTAAAATGCTTGTTGAAAATCAATTTTCCACAAAAATTAAGGCTTTGCAAACAGACGGCGGCGGTAAATATCTATATAAACCCCTTAAATAGTTTCTTGAAACAAATGGTATTCATCATAGATATTCTTGCACAATCACCCCACAACAAAATGGCATAGCCGAACGAAAACACCGACACATCACCGAAATAGGATTAACATTATTAGCACAATCACATTTACCTCAACAATATTGGGTCGATGCTTTTCTTACGGCCATTTACTTGATCAATCGATTGCCTACCATAGTTCTACACAATGACACTCATTTCTTCAAACTTTACCAGCTTCAGCCCGATTACTCTTTTCTCCGCACCTTTGGCTACGCATGTTTCCCCCTCTTAAGTGCCTACAAAACCAACAAACTCATTTTCAGATCCAAACGCTGTATTTTCTTAGGGTACAGCCCGCAACAAAAAGGCTATCGATGTCTTGATCCGGTTTCTAAAAAGGTGTACATCTCCCGACACGTTATATTCAATGAGCAAAAATTTCCAGCACAAGAGGGCCTCCTTACACCTTCTCCGCCAACAGCATCTCCAGCTTCTACGAACCTAAAACATTCCTACAAGCTTCTACTAACCCTGACTGGTGTAAAGCTATGCAGGATGAATATGATGCACTTCTTCAAAATCAGACGTGGACGCTTGTTCCTCGGCCTCCAAATCATAATATTATTTCTAACAAATGGGTGTATATAGTGAAACAGGCTTCTGACAGAACTGTTGAACGGCTCAAATCTCGATTGGTTGCCAAGGGATTTGAGCAAGCAAGTGGCATTGATTTCCATGAAACCTTTAGTCCTGTTATTAAACCGGCCACCATCCGTGTCATGCTTGCCCTTGCCACTTATTTTCATTGGGCTATCCGGCAATTGGATGCATCTAACGCCTTCCTTCATGGCAACCTCGAAGAATAAGTTTATATGTACCAAACCTAAGGCTTCATTCATCCTGACAAACCAAATTACGTTTGCAAGCTGCACAAATCGTTATACGGCCTTAAACAGGCCCCTCGAGCCTGGTTTCTTAAGTTATCACATACATTATTGCAGCTGGGTTTTCAAGCCTCTCAAGTTGATACTTCTTTATTCACATTCAAGTGTGGCGCAATCCTACTCCTCATTCTCGTATATGTTGATGACATACTTGTTACGGGCACTCACACCTCTTTTATCACAGATTTAATTTCCCATCTACAAACAGAATTCAATCTCAAAGACCTCGGTCCTCTTTCTTTTTTTTTCGGGTATACAGGCAACCAGTGATTCAAATGGGATTCACCTCCGACAATCAAAAATGATCTATTGGAAAAATCAAAGACGGCTGGAGCCAAGCCGGCATTTACGCCTTGCCCTTCGAATCTTCACCTTAATCAGCATGATGGTGAAGCTTTGTCTTCACAGCAAATCACTGAATACCGTCAAGTGGTCGGTGCTCTACAATATTGCACTCTTACTCGACCGGACATTGCATTTTCTGCAAATCAATTGTGTCAACATCTCCATGCCCCGACCTCTGTACATTGGGCAGTCGCCAAAAGAGTCCTTCGATTTCTAAAAGGAACTGTTGACACCGGAATTTTATTCACTCCCGGTGTTTCTACTTTGCAGGCGTTTTGTGATTCTGATTGGGCCGGAAATCCCGATGACCGCCACTCTACCACTGGCTATGCCGTTTTCTTGGGACCTTGCCTGATATCATGGATGGCCAAGAAACAATCCGTTGTGGCTTGATCCAACACCGAAGCTAAGTACCGGGCCCTTACTCTCATCACCGCCGAGCTCTATTGGCTACGTATGCTTTTAAAAGACTTACATGTTCCCCTCGCACAGCCACCTCTCATTCTTTGTGATAATTTGAGGGCTCTTGCCCTAGCTGCGAATCCGGTCTTCCACGCAAGGACTAAGCACATAGATGTCGATTTTCACTTCATCCGTGAGAAAGTCTTCAACAAAGATGTTCTCCTTCGGCATATCTGCTCTGGTGACCAACTTGCCAATGTCTTCACAAAGGGGTTATCCAAAGCTCGATTCCGGTATCTTTCAGACAAGCTTCCAGTTCACTCACTCCCTGTCAGCTTGCGGGGCGCTGTTAAGATAAACTCCAATTCGAGTTTGCAAGATAAAAGCTTATCAGATAAAGAAGAGGAATAGCAGCCACCGCAATTAGAAAAGTTGAAACTACCCGGACTCATTTGACCTTCGTTGTCCTTTATTTATTTCCCTTACGTTTTATCTTTTGTAATTTAAAATAATATTTCTTTATGTAAAAATACTAGTATATAACAGTGTACAGGGTCAACACTTTATTCATTGAATGAAATAAATCTCATTTTCCCTTTTTTTGTTAAATCTTTCAATGATGAGGGATAAGGTGTTGATAAAATATCTTTACTTCTTAGAGCACTTGGATAACTTGAATAAGTTAGAGTAAGGTGCATGTGCATTAGCCTAGCCTAGCCTATCATCGTCCCTCGACTCCTGCACCACCTAACCGTCATCCCCACCAACAGAAAGGGTCCCAAGAAGCCACGTTAGGCTGCTTGAACTCAACCAAGACCTATAGGGAAGCCTCTGTTGCTGATCGAAGAGCACCTCATGTCCAAGCTATGTGATGAAGAAAACTATAGTTGAAACAAAGATATGACAACTTTTCATAAAGAACTAACCCACAAATCTCGGCTCCATTCTCATCAGACATACACACACACCACCGGAGCGGTTGATTAATGGGAACCACCACCCAAAAACGAAAGCTACGCAGCCCCATCCTCTGGGCAACCCACAACTGACCCACCATGCAACCCTTACAGAAATTCATCATATGGTTCATAACCTCCCGAGTGTAAAATTGCATTGGAGAACCCTTTACACTAATCCAAAACTCCTTCCTACTAAAAAACCTACCTTCGACTCCCATCCATTAACATATGCTTCCACCGCTTGCAGATAGCCATTAAACCCTCAAAGGCCGGCAGTCAGCAAAAATTGTCGATCATGTTCCTATTTAAAAACACATTAGAAGACATTCCACCTCACCCGAACCACCGTAAAGGCCGACGTCTTCCATGATCTAGACATCGCCGTCTTAAGGCTCTGAATAGATACATCTATAGGCAAAAACAATTTACAGAGAACACTCCTAGAACACACATTTTGTGTCGACTGGAGGATATTATCCGACAGAGCACATTGAGAAGATTCTGCCGCAGTTAGGGCTAGAGTTGCAACAATTCCCCCACGGTCTCTTTCTCCATCACGGCTTTAGAGTGAAGAATCAAAGTCAGTGAATAAGCTTACTCCAAAAAAGGCTCTCCGGCTTCAGAGAAGATGTCCGGCTCCAACGTAGATCTTCCGGCTGTCCGGTTGCTAAAGAAAGAACATTCTTAGGCTTTATTGTGGCAGCCGCATGAGTGGATGTCGTTCCCTTGGATCCTTTCTAGGGACTTTAATGAGGTTCTTTTCCAAACTGAACAAGCAGGACCGAATGTGAGACCGTATCCGTAGATTGTCGCTTTTCATAATTCACTTACAGATTATGGTTTGATATACTTGGGGGTTGTTGGAGCACATTTCACGTGGTATAAACGAGCTGATGGAACTGCAACTTAAGTTTGGTTGGAAAGGGGGGTTGCGTATCTTGGGTGGCGTAGCCTCTTCCCACATCATACAGTTTATCATCTATCGAGTTCTTGGTCAGATCATGTCTCTATTCTGATCTTGTCAGTTAATCCTTTTGATGAAGTCTTGGTCAAATAGGCCCTATTACCATGTTATGATCCTTTCCAGATTAGGGACCAGGAGTTCAAGGAATTCATTCGGGCATCTTAGCAGAACGACATTGTTGTGGGACCTTTATCTTTAGTTGGTCATGTGACACATGTTCGTAAGGGGTTGAGGATGTGGAGTTCGCAAAGGCATGGTCAAATTTGGTACGTAGTGCAGAAAATGAGGAGAAATAGAGCCTTTTCCATGAATCTGCTAGCTATATGGTTCAACAGGAAATTGATCAATGGCGGACAATGGAGGAGGAATATGCGGGGCAGGAGTGAATGGCTTGTTATTACTGACAGGAATATGTGATATTTGAATTTTAAGGCGGCGTTGCAAAGGAAGCGTAATTCTATACATCTGCTACATGATGATCAGGGGATGTCGTGTGAGGAAACATCAGCCATAGAACGTGTGGCGGTGGATTATTTTCGAGCGATATACTCATATAATATGGCAGTTATTGATCTTGATAATCTACAGTTTGCTGAGCTTGAGGTTTTTCAACAACCGTTTATTGTAGAACTGTGCCCTAGGGAGGATGTTTGTGCTGCTTTGAAGAAGCTATTTGGACGGAAGTCTCTAGGACCGGATAGTATACATGTGGTTTTTCTGTAACAAATACTGGAGCACGGTAGGGGATGATGTGATGTCTGTGGTGCTGGATATCTTGAATAATGGAGTTTCTCTAGGCAAATTGAACGAGACGTATATTTCACTAATTCCCAAGGTCTCTACCCCCACTGTAATGACGGAATTTAGACCAATCTATACTTGCAACTCGATATACAAGATCATCTCTTGGGTTATTAAAAACTGCCTCAAGAAAGTGATTGATGATGTTATCTGGTGCTTGGATTCTGGGACTTGGAATGCATTAATCCGGCACTGATGGCCAAGAAGTCGGGGTGGATTCTAAACTATCCAGCCTTATTGGCGGCACAAGTTCTTCATGCGAAATACTTTGAGGACAATACCATCATTGGAGCTCGAATGGGGCTCACCCATCGTTTCTTTGGTGCAGTATTTTGGATGGACGAGATCTTTTGATTACTAGGATGAGGTGGAGAGTGGGGGATGGGAATTCAGTGTTTGTTTTTCATGACGTTTGGACAGGGCAACAACCATCATTTTGTATACCATATGCAAGCCATGAACATCCAACTGATACAAAGGTTTCAGCCTTATTCCTCACAAACACAAGGGCCGAAAAAATTCTAGAACGCGGGAATATACATTGTCAAGTCCGGGTATTTTCTGGCCCTATCTCTTTAACGGCCCTCTTCTATGGAAGCTAGACCAACGACATCTACAGGGGTGGACAGGGTTTGGCGGGAGTGTTGGAAGCTCCTGGTGCAGCCCCATATTCAGCACTTCCTGTGGAGATGCCTTCATGACTGCCTCGCCATTGGGAAGGGGTTGATGTACGGCATATGGGGGATGACGTATGTTTGGCATGCGGGAAGACTGTTGAAATGATACGGCATGTGTTGTTTGACTGTGACCTGGCTGATTGAATCTAGAGAATATCCCCGTTTCATGGGACCTTAGAGTACCTTCGCTCTTCTTCATGTGCAGATTTCGTTATGTGTCTCACAGAGGCGCAGGGGTCAGGAGACTGTGAGATTTGTGTGGCTTATGTGGGGGATTTGGAAGGCTCGTTGTTCAGCGGTGTTTGATGACTAGGCAGTTTTTGTTTCAACGGTGTGTGCACTCTCACTTGCACCGTCGACCGAGTATGTGGAGGCTATGGAGACCTATAGAGTGCGTGCTCCGTCAATGCACTTGGTAAACAAGTGGACGAATCCATTTGAAGGGACGATTAAGTGTAATGTGCATGCTTCAGTTACGGAAGCAGGAGCGGGCATTGATATTCTTATTCGTGACTCACATGGGACAGTCACCGCTTCGTTCGCTTATCACTTTGATCCAGGAGAGACGGTGGAATATATGGAGCTCAAGGCTATCTTGTTTGCGCTTGAGAGGGTTCATCGCTTGGGAATCCAATGGTTGGTGGTGGAAAGTGATTGTTTGGCATGTGTCCATCGTCTCAGTCGACCAATGGAGGACTTTACTACGCACGGTTGTTTGGCGCAAGATCGTTTGGCACACCTTACCATTTTCACTTCAGTTTCTTTTGCTTTCATCCGGTGTGTGGGGAATGTCCCGGTACACCTTCTAGCTAGGCATGCTTTGTTAGCCAGATAATCACGTAGAGTAATGAATTCACCGCCATTGTCTAAGTATAAAATTTTGATTGGTTGACTAAAAAAATTCAACTATGGATTTAAAACGGATAACGTGGCAGCTGAATCAGATTTACGAGTAATATGGTAGAACCATATATATCGTGTAAAATGATCAACAAAAATGAGAGAATATTTGAAACCATCACGAAACAAAACAGGGGATGTCCAAACATCAGTAAAATAGAACCTCAAGAGGTCGGGAAGAGCATAAAGTAAAAGAACTAAAAGGTAATCTTTGACTTTTATTTTCCCAACAATCTGCACAATGTGGCCAATATGAAACAGTAGAGTCTGAATTTTAAGTGCTTAGAGCATTATTTAAAACATAAATAGCGGGGGTGTCCCAAAACGATGGTGCCAGACTTTAGCAGTGGCTTTATTGGAAGCAAAAGCAAGCGAATGAGGAGATGTCCATTCATAGAGACCATATTTAACTGGACCACGAAACAAGATTTGACTCGTTTAGAGGTCTTTCACAAGAAATTCATAGGGTAAAAATTCAACAGAAATGTTATTGGACTGACATAATTTAGAGATGGATAATAAATTGCGAGACATACTATGAACACATTTGACATCATGTAAATTAAATGACTTTGATAAAGAGAGAGGGGGATACAACCTTGAAATTTAGTAATTTTTCATGCAACTCTTCAAACGTGATCGATGTATGGCGAGCTTGAACATCCTGAGCTATGTCTTTATACTCATCACCAATTCACCACCCATCTTTTCCAAAATTATATCTATAAAATCTTCATGACCCATAGAAGATAATACATATAATCGAAAACAGACTAATTACCTTTTACACATAGCTTTAGGGTGTGTTTGGTAGGTAGAAATGAGATGAGAAAAGAAAAGATTATATTTCTTTTCTCAATTTAGACGCGTTTGGTTGCTTGGGAAAAGAAAAGTGTATTTTCTCAACTCATCAACTTTTCTCCAAAAGTGATTCTTTTCTCAGTTTTCGATTTTCAGCTTACAGTAAAGAAAAGTTCATAGAGAATAGAAAAGTTCATTTTTCCACCACTTATCTTTCCTTGTATGAGGAGCATGATTTGTATAATCGTATCATTTTTTTCCATTATCTTGTAAAAAAAAAAAATTATTTTTTATTCCAAAAGTAATATATTCAATAAAATTTCACCCATAAAATATAATTATATTCTTTCCCCAAAAAAAATCCGATTACATTTTTTCATGACAACCAAACATGCTTCGGTGAGAATAAAATATATTATTTTATTATAAATTCTCATTTCAAAAAAAAAGACAATCATTTCTATTATCGGCATCTTTTCTCTGCATACCAAACACAAGCTGAAAATTTATTCTTTTCTATTCTCAGCTTTTCTTTTCTCAGGTATTTTCTCATCACTTTTCTTTTCTCGACCTAGCGCAGGTTATAATGAAACCACAAGACGAGATGGAGAATTTCATGAAAAACATATCGTTTCGGGACCACATATGGCTTATATCATATCCTGCCACAGGATGCAAGCATTAAATTTCCCAATTATTATTGAGAGAGATTCACATTTCAGTTTTCACCTTTTAAGCCAAAACGTTGAAACTGAAACCAGTTTTTATTAGTCTAAGATTTCTACATGCAAATGCAAAGTGCAAATGCAAGTTTAGTAGTTTGTTCTGCTGAATCAATGCTTTTTACTTCATCAATCTCTAAAGGAAAGGCTGTTGTATTTGAACCTAGGCTGCTGAATCAAGAACATATAACATAAATAAATAAGGATGACGGAAAAAAAAAAATCCAATCAAACTTTTTGGGTTTATAAGTCCAGCCTTATTGTAAAAATTAAGAACAATCACTTTTCCTATCCTCCCTCCATATGAATGAATGTCTACACTTTGCATTTCTGGTCTCAAATTCTGAACCTAATTCTAGTATATCTAGAAATGCATACCAACAAGATTTCATTGTGTGTATATAAGGCTATAAAACTAACTAAAGAGTGATCTCCTTAACCGGTTCCGGATATGGATCAATCCAACATTTATCCTCATCTGAAGCCTTCGTCCATCTCTTCCTAAACACTTTGTACTCTCTAAACGACTGTCTTCTCACCTGTAAAAAGAGAATACAATTATTATCATGAAAGAATATATATATATATATATACATACTAATGTGAAAGATGGGAGAAGTGCATACTTCAACTCTGAAGTTCACACCATTAGAATGGGAATACACCTGCAAATAAGGGAAGGGAATAATTAGAACCAATACTTATATGCTTAAAATCGGTTTTAACTTTAAAAAAATTTACGGGTTTTCTCAAGACTGAGTCCTTCAATGTAGGATCATAAGATCCTTCTTCAGCTGCAAGATTATTTGTCTGTGCACAAAAAAGATACGTACGTAAGCGTAATTGGTAATAATTATAGTGTCAATAACAACATAGTAAAAGCAAGAATGTATCTTTACCTTGTTTTCAGGCTTTCCTAGAGTCGGGTAGCCATAATGAACGATGTACTCTGCATCAACAACGCCTACGTTTTTGGTTCTATCCCCCTTCAAGAAAGAACAATGTTGAAAACGTAAGACAGACGAATTCTCTTGCAGAAACAAAAAAAAAGATCGATTTTTTTTTCTTTTCAGGATTAGAGGGGCATTTACCTGAGCACAGTAACCTAGCTGCAAGTCTAAACCCCAGGCATGGATCAAGTCGTTCTGTTAACAAGAAAACAACAGTTACAGATGGACTTACAATTGCTATATATACAATGATCGATGCCACGAGCATCTTCCAAAACAATTAATTTGAACGACATACATACCTGGATCATATGCCAAACACATCGCCACGAAGCTCTTGAGAATACAGGAGCCATTACTTCAATCCATCTACAAACATATGTTTTTTTCCTTCTTCAGATTGGTTAAAATATTTCTCAAGACGAATAAAACTTTCAAAAAAATAAAAATGCCCTGGAGTGAAAACATTTATACAAGTACACAAAACATGTTTATCGACAGTAAGATGCATATATTGCAAAATCATTCGTACCCGGTGCAACGAGGAGTAGAACTTTTCTCATCACATCCATTTCCAGTGCTAGCAGGTTTGTATATTCTCCTACAAGATAGCAAAACAATTAATTGACTAAAACAGAAAAATGAATTCAAGAAGTCTCTGTATATAGCAGGATCCTTAAACTTTCTGCATGATTTCAAATGCTCGGTTTAAGCATGTAAGCGCAAAGAGCAGAATCCACTTATTCAATAATCAAGAAACATACAAAAGCATTGATTATGGTGTGACCAATGAAAGGATAATACCTGTGTAGTTTTGCTTTTGTCATACGTGCGGTGATTTGATGATGTACCTCTGAATTTATAATGTCAAGTGCAGGTTGTGAGATCTCAAGCCCTTCATCTTTCACAATTGACAAATATCTGTATGTTTAAATAATTGTAATTAGCCATATTCTTTCAGTTCAGTTCTGCATTTTAATACTAAAAAGAACTTTTTTTCAGTTAAATACCGTTCGGGGTTGAAATTCTCTACTCCTATATCTTCATCCCAGAGGAAGACATAGTCATATTCCGTGACTACATCTGGATGAAGGAATCTTTTCGCGAACCACCTAGAAAAAGAAAAAAAAAAAACCATTCAGCAATCATTACATAAACAAATAAGAAGTGTATTTGTAAGAAGCATATACCATTTGGTTTGATTCAGAGCAGAGATGTGTATGACTCTATTGCTCCATCCGAAATTGTTCCATTCGTCGACTATGCCATCATAATGGAAAAGCATGACAACAAATTTTTTCGATAAAAACTGCAATATATTGGATACAAGTATCAGATGATCATTATCCTGAAAGGAGGTGAGGTTATACTAATACTATGCCCCAAAAAAACTTGAATTTCTTTACCTTTCTAATCATCTTATCAACATTTTCCTTTTGCTTTATTCCTACAGCAACCGCAAAGAGGCTTTTCGAGGATCCCGCCTTCTGTTTTTAATAAAAGATGAGTTTTTGGCATTTCTAAGGGATATGTAATACTGATTCCTAAGAAAGTTTTACCTTTGGGGAACCCCATAATGGTCGTGTTTCCAGGTTCGATGTCTTGACGATAATGCCATGTGGTAATAACTTAGTTTCAGGAGGTCTGCAGGGATCCTAACATATATTCAATCAATATCACAAACACTTCAATGGATTAAACAGAGCATTTCTTTTCTTCTTTACTTTTTTAGCTCTCTGTCAATGCAGACAACTTTAATCCATATGTTAGTTATACAATGAGAAGATTACGTACCTCACACGCGTTGTGCTTAAAGGCAGGAAACTTTTGTTCGAATTTCCCTGTTAATAGGACCTGCATAAAACATCAAAAAAAAAAAAAAAAAGATCAATTTACAATAATATACAGGATTCAACAGAGAAATATATAACGAGATTGACCTCTTTGCATTGTTGTGTAACAGACAGGCTTCCTATGAAGAGAGTTAGACCAAACAGGAACACCATAGGAAGCAGGATGCACAGACATGACCTTCTATAATTCGGATCCTTCAATATTGATGCCTGGAAAAAAAAAAAAAAAAAAAAAAAGTTGCAGAAGTACCAGGATTGAAGGCTACTAAATGGAAATGGTTTTTTCATCAAAGAAACTAAACTTGAACACTTGTCTTTAATTATGAGTTAAAAATTTGACTCTGATTTGAAGTTAAAAGTCTAGGCAAAAGAAAAGCTAACCAAAATTGAGTTTAAAAAATACCCATTTTGATTGAAAATTCATAGAAAATGATCCCTTATACTAAAGAAATTCTTTGATCAGAAAAAGAAAGGATACTGAACTGAAGCATCATTAAATTAGGACTGTTGTGTACTGAACAGATGGTGATAGATAGCTTTCACCACTCAACAGCAGTTGAAAAAGAACAAATAAAAATAAAAAATCAAAGACACAAACTTGCAATTAATTCATTAATTTGAAGCATCATAAATCAGACAGGAAACCAACTTCCAGTAACTTGAACAAACAGATTTCAAATGCAACAGAAGGTAAATAAAACTTGAACTGAAGAAAAGCTTCTTGCTTTGTCAAACAATGGAACAAAACTTACAAAACTCGAGAGCTTCATTTTCTTTCAAAATTTCAGTATCAAAATCAATCCAGAGCCTCAATAAGAAAACGGGTTCTTTAAGATCCTAAGTATACATAAATCCCAGAAACAAAAAAAAAAATATATAGTGTTTCACTTTCACATGCATGGAAAAGTATGCATATGATATCTAGATTAAAAAAAAAAAATAAGGGAATTCGATTCTCAATTTGCGATTGAGGAATTTCACGTTGTAATAACGGATTCTTTATGTGCATGAGCATTAATTATCTCAGTCGTGATATAGAGGGAGGGATGAAGAATTGTGGAAGGAGGGTAGATTGAAGAAAAAGCGAAGCCTTCAATTCGGAGTTTTCAGTTATAAGAGAAGTGGCAAGTAAATGCAGGGGGGATGTGCGTTTTCCACGATTTTAATTCAATCGGTTTTCACATTAACAACCTATTCAAAGCTGGTGGTTTCACTCAATCAAACATAATATTTCTGTAATAAAAATACCAAACAAATTTTTTTTTTTTGAACCAAAAAAATACTACCAAACAAATTAAAAATACTACAATCATTTCTTTAAATAAATTAATACCAGTACTAGAATAATTTATTTTCCTCAAATTATTTCAATGAAATTAATCGGTGGATTCGTAATAATCACAAGGCAAAAAAAAAATTGGAAAAAAAAATTTCCGATCTTATGAGATTTTAGTGTTGATTTGATTCATGATGAGACTAAATATGGCGTTGAACATTTCTTTCTTGTTATATATATATTTCTTGTTGTGGTAAAATTCATGTGTTGATATTATTAATTAGTCTTTCTTAATAGTAGAAAACTATTTTAAATTGTTGTTGTCGTCTTTGTGGGTGACTTGCTATTTTCGTGTTTGATTTCCATAAATACTACATTCGTTCTGACATAGATTAATAAAGTGGTTGAATTATTTATGTTTAAAATACACCTTGAATAATGAGAAATATTTAAATATTTCATCAATAGAAGGCTGACAGCTCTTTTGACTTTTCGTAAAAGACAAAACTATTTATTCACCGTAGAAATTCACTTGTGTTCGAAATTCAATGTTTAAATTCACTGCCGAAATTCACTGTCGAAATTCACTAATTTTCAAAATTCATTGTCGAAATTCACTAATTTTCGGGATTCACTGTCAAAATTTACTGGTCGAAATCCCTGATTTCGGGATTCACTAGGGAGATTCACCGATTTTCGGGATTGACTGTTTGTCCTTCTCGCTATAAAAATTATGCAGTTGTCATTCTCCTAATAAAAAATATGTAGTTGTCATGTTACTTAAAAATATTCCAGATTGTGTCATTATCCCTAATTTCCTTTTTTTTTTGACGAATATCAAATTTATTATTCAACCATATCTTTTAACTAAATGTACGTTTTCAATCATCATAATTTTTCAGTATATTTTATATTTTTTTCATCTCTTTATTTTGACTCTGGTATTGTCACTTTTTACGTAGGACTTGATTCCAATTCAACAGTTGGATACGTAGGCAACTTGAGAGAGACTCTCAGGTCTAAATCATACACAAATCACCTTTCCCATTCTTATTATCTCTTGATCATTCGCTTTAGAGGGTAATTGGATCTGTAGGTGATATCCGACATCATCAGACTGATTTCATATGTTCTGTCTTGGAAATGATTTAATTTGATAAGATAAGCAGGTTAAAGAAATATATGTGATAAATCTGTGATTGAATTTTCAAAAGGGTTCTAAGAAAAAGAATTGTCAAAAGTAAACTATTCTGCTTTATGCTGCATCACACCAGTAATGTTGGATTATAAGATTCATGCTGAAAACAATTCATTGTATAATACTCCCCTTTTTTTTTGTGATTTATATGTGTGGCCAAGTTTTTGAGGATCTTCTGGCTCAAGGTGGGTTTGTGGAGGTGGAGAAGAAGAACAAGAAGAAAGATGGTATTTTGTATGATACCATTGATGGAAGTAATGGATTTTATAAGTGCCATGCTGAGAAATCAGTGAGCTCATTGATGAATGTGCCCTTTACATTGGCTAAAAGCGATTTTGATGCCGAGTTTATTAAGGAGGCGGCGAAGGAGAAGATAGTGCAGTTGAAGGGCCGAGTTGAATATGTTACCCTTAAACCTAAAACAACTTTAAACAACTGCAAGAACTTATGTATGGCTAACTGTTCGTGTAAAGCTATGTTCTTTAACATTAGTTCTGGCTATAGATCGATCCACTCATTCGAAGATTTACTTCTCATATCGTTACTCTTGAGAGAAGTAGAGCTCTGTTATGCATTTGATCAAATAGGTAGCCTACTTCATTAGAGAATTGATGTAGTGACATTGATGTCACTGCATATACAATTGATGCGTTGTTTGTGTATTTCTATTTCAGTCCTGAACACTCTGTTGAGAGATATGAAATAAATATAGACGATGAACGTTTCATGTATTTAAAAGGTTGGAAATAAAATTTATGTTTTGATGATAATTCATCTTATTTGTTTAAAGTATTATCTTAACCCCATTGATGAAGTGTTGAAGCCAAATTTGTTATAGTGAAAAGCTAAAAGATGTCTAGAACGAATGTATAGGTTTTACTAGAGTCGATATTTGTATAAGTTACATCGGACAAGCACTTTGTAATAATTAGTGTGTCGTAAAGCGAAAAAGCGGGAGTCATCTATAAAACGGAAATCACTAAGACGACCGACTCGAGAATACACCGGCATCAAGCGAAGAAGATAAGTTCGATGAGAGTTACGGACTCGGTTGGCTTATCTAAGAAGGCGAAGAGCGAGGGTCACGGACTCGGTTATTGAAGATTGAAGAAGCGAGGGTTCAAACTCGGTTATGAAGACCAAGTCGAGACTAAAAGTTAGACTTCGGGCAAGATTGTGGTGACTGAACGACTTTATGGATCTTGTATGAAGACCTAAGAATCATAAGGACAATGAATTCTTAGATGATAATGAGTCATGGTGTACTCGATTAAGTCAATTATAATCGGATGAAAAGCTGAGTACGATATTTGAAAAAGAGTAAAATCTCGGTTAACGCTCCAAGTCGGTAAGAAAAGCGACATACTATAAACTCGGTATAAAGCGATAAGGAAACTCGGTTTATAAGTCGGCCATCCAACAAGCGATAGTACGGTCGAACGTTATAAAGGAAGCAAATTCATTGGATGAGTTACGACACGACGAAACGGTCGAAAAAATATAGCCGTTACAAAAGAGACGTTGATACAATTCGAATTGAAGTCGGATGAACGTTGGACCTCACACTTATAAATAGAAGACTTTGCACCCAAGATAAAAAGAAGAACGAATTAACAAGTATTATCAAGGAAATTTGTGCATTAGTCATCTTATTCGAATTACTATCATCTCGGCGCTATAACAAGATCATATCTAGAAATTCTTCAAGTGTTCAAGCTACACGAGATTTTATCAAGAATCATACACTTTGAAGAACCACAAACAAGAATCAATTTATTGATTCTCGGCCCAACTTTGATTCTACATCAAAGGTTTTAGATCGTGAAGCAAACCGGGAAGGTTTCGCCAAGGACATTGTGACAAGCGATCGTGTAGATCTGTGTTTGTGGTGGTAGGCGGTGAAGAGGCAATTCAACCCTCCAAGGATCAGTGTTCAAGCAATTGAAGAACAACAATTCTACATGTTCTACAACTGTTTAGATAGTGACGCTAGAGATTAGCCAAGGACTATTGTTTAGGACTTTTTGTAACAGTTCACCTCAAGAAGTTCTAGTGGAATTTTCCTCCGCACCACAGGGGAAGAGAGGACGTACAGGATTACACCACCTGGAACCTCTATAATACTTGTCTTATTTACTTTACGCACTTACTTATTTATCCAGCATTTACTTACAGCATTTTGATAATTGATTGTTATACACTTCACATTTCACAAACTGACATTCATCGGAATTCAGTTTACTACACTCAGTTTTCACAGAGAATAACAAGATCAAGAAAAAGGCTAAAACTTAATCCGCTGCCGGTTGACTCAGTTTCAAGCTTAAGTCAGTTTGACTTAAATTCAGCTTAGTCAGCTTAACTCCACACAAGTTTAACTGAACCTTAATTTGCTTTAAATCCAGTTTTAGGGACAAATTTATTCACCCCCCTCTAAACTTGTGGTAGCCTTTCCAAGGGACCAACAATTGGTATCGGAGCAGTGTTTCTTTGATAAGATATCAATTGCTCTGTATCTCCTCTAGTTGCTCTCATTTGAAAGCTCAGTTTTCAGTTGTTAAACAATCAATTTTCACTCACTCACCATGGATAACAATCAATATGCAAGACAGATGCTTATGTGCAACATGGACAGATTTGACGAATATAAACGTCGTATGCGGGCCTTTCTAGCGACTACTCGCTGATGAAATGATGGATGTACTCACCGATGGACCAATTCGGATTACTCACATGCAAACTGAAGGTGAGAGACAAATTCGAGTTCCAAAGCCCAAATCCGAATGGACCAGTGATGATCGCAAGCGAAACAATCTCAACAATGTTGCTATGGACTTTATTCTTAGAACTCTTGACAGCAACATGTACTTAAAGGTGAAAGAATGTACAACTGCCAAGGAAATGTGGGACAAACTACAACTTGTTTGTGAAGGAACATATTCAATTAAGGAAAACAAGATCTCTGTTGCAAAACAAAAGTTTGAAAATTTCAAGATGAAATCTGGAGAAACTATTGACCAGATGGAAACAAGATTCAGTGCTATCATGGATGAATTAGATCTACTCAAGATTGAATACTCTAAGAAAATTATCAACACAAGAATCTTGAAGGCATTACCAATGTCTTTGGAAGATGAAGGTCAACTGCTATGGAAGAATCCAGAAGACTTGACACAGAGGACTCATTCAAAATCTTCTCAGATCTGAAAGCTTATGAATTCAGTGAAGATTTTACAAGTACAGCTGCAATAATCAAAGCGTTGGAAGAACCAAAAAACCACAACACTTGCAGCAGCATCAAATGACATTCAAGAAAACTCATCTAGCAATCTTCATGAATTGGATGAAATGGAAGAACAAATGGCTTTGATGATGAACAGAATTCGAAGAATGAAGAGTGGACATCCAGTCACTCAGAAGTTTATCAAAAGGACTCCTGAGAAAAGAAAAGACGATGAATATCTCTGTTTCAACTGCAAGAAACCTGGACATTATAAAGCTGAATGTCCAGAACTAACCAAGAAGACGCCACCAAGAAGAGTTGGAAGAAGAGCACTCCTTGCTGGAGATGAATCAGATTATGAAGCTGGTACTGAAAGACTATCAGATGACACAGCTTTAACGGCACACATGGAAGATGCAAATGAGGTATGCGAATCTAACTCTAAATATTCCTCAGCTCAGATTTCCATGCAAAATGCATGTTCTTCGACCGCTGACTCCAATCCAAAAAACCAAGAATTAGAAGAAACAATTGATGAATTGATGAATCAGCTAGTAACTATTCAAGCTGGTTATGAATCAATTAAAGCTGAGAAGGAAAGTCTAATTCTTGAAGTTGAAAGATTGAAGTCTGAATTAAAAGTGTTGAAACTGACTAGAACTGATAAAGAAAAGATTCAGCATCGACCTCTCAGACGTATCGACGACGACAATCGAATCATTTGCTCAATCAAGTTCGATTACCGGATTCAAATCTGGAAACCATATGGAGACAAAACTGGTTTAGGAATTGATACACAGCAATCTTCTAAGGATGGAACCAACAAAGCTGTCAAACCTAGTACCAAAACTTGTATCAAGTTTGTAGCTGAGAAACTTCCACAAACTGAGAAAATTGTTGAACCAGTAAAGCCAGTATCACATAGGACAAATCAGTTTTCCAAGAAAACAACCAGATTTACCAACAAAGGGAAACCAAATGGTAAATCGGCTGTATCTCAAGAAAACCGAACTGGGAAATCAACTACCAGGTCCACAAAAACCAATCAAGTCAAGAACCAGAAAAATTACAATCAAAGTAAATCCAAGAATGTCAATCATTCAAAGACTCACACATTCAGGGGGAAAGGAAGACTATATCCCACTGATGATGATTGGACATCTATTGGTAAAATTGATAATAACAATCATTCCAGACAGAAAACCTATCAAAGGTTTCAGTCTAAGACTCAGCAGAGGACTAATCTCAGTTCTCAGCAAAAGTCCCAGTACCAAGGTCAGTTCAGACCTCAGTACAGAAGGAATGACGGTTATGATTCTAGCTTTAATAATAGAAAGCAACATGGAAATAAGTTTCAGTCAAAAGACCTGAGAGATCATATAAATAAGACACAATCCAAACATAGATACTATGGGAGTGTGGCTTACATATATGAAAACAAGTGCAACAATATCCGAAGAATCCCAAAAGGATATATTCCCAGAGTTGTACTGACAACTGACCCCCATGGACCCAAACTAAATTGGGTACCTAAAAACTTCTAATTTTTATTGCATGATATATGGTACTTTGACAGTGGTTGCTCTAGACACATGACAAAGAGTAAAGACTGTCTCAGTAATTTTATTGCAAAGGATGGACCAAAGGTTAATTTTGGAAGTAAAGACAAACCTGGATACACCAGAGGTTATGGCACCTTAAACAGGAATGGACTTACAATCAAGAATGTATCTTATGTAGAAGGACTACACTACAATCTACTCAGCACCAAGTCAATTTTGTGATATGGGATACAAAGTTACTTCGAAAAAAAATTCCGCGTTGTCGTCAGCGAATCAGCTTATCAAGTTGTCCTAGCCGGAAGAAGAAAAGAAAATATGTATGTAGTAGATTGGACAACAGCCGTTGCTGAAACCTGTTTGCTTGTGCATACAAAATCAGAAATCAGTTGGCTATGGCACAAGAAACTGAGTCATCTTAATTTTGATGACATCAACACACTTGTTAAGAAGCAATTAGTCATTGGACTACCAGAAATATCATATAAGAAGGACAGCTTATGTGATGCGTGTCAACAAGGAAAGCAAACAAAAGCAAGTTTCAAGACCAAATCTCAGCATTCAACAACCAGACATCTAGAATTGCTACACATGGATTTATTTGGACCTATTACACCAATTAGTATCAGTGGAAAGAAGTATACATTGGTGGTAGTAGATGATTTTTCAAGATACACTTGGGTAATCTTTCTAACCAAGAAAAGTGAAACCAAGCAAAGACTCACAGAACTACTCAAGAGACTTCAGAATCAGAAAGGAGTTTCATTTGTGAAGATAAGATCAGATAAAGGAACTGAATTCCTCAACAGTGTGATTATTGAATATTGTGAAGAAAATGGTGTTTTACACCAACTTGCTGCCATAGGAACACCTCAACAGAATGGTTTAGCTGAAAGAAGAAATAGAACGCTCAAAGAAGCTGGGAGGACTATGATATGTGAAGCTAAACTACCTGAAAGATATTGGGCAGAAACAGTCAACACAGCTTGTTACACACAGAACAGAGCTCTTATGAACAAAAGACATGAGAAGACTCCTTATGAAATTTGGAATGGAAGAAAACCAAATGTTTCATACTTTCATGCTTTTGGAAGCAAATGTTTCATACACAATAATGGAAAAGATCAACTTCATGTTTTTCAGCCCAAGGCTGATGAAGGAATCTTTCTAGGATATTCAAGTGTCAGCAAAGCCTTTAGGGTACTAAATAAAAGGACACTCAAGCATGAAGAATCAATACATGTTGTATTTGATGAACCAAACTTCCCTGGTGAGGCAACTGAAGACCGACACAAACCAGTTTCTCAGTCTCAGTTACCAGTCATGCCAGAACCAGTTTCAGTTGACATTGGAAGACTACAAATTTCAGAATGTTCAGATCAAGATCAGTCTCAGTTTCCAACTACTCATCAAACAACACCTGAACATGTTACTGATCCAACTAAAGAAATTCAAGAACCAGTTCTTGAAGAACCAGTCGAACAAGATATAAATCCTTTGATACAAACAACCACATATCAATGGATGAGAGATCACCCTGAAGAACAAGTAATTGGTGATACTCAAACTGGCGTTCGAACAAGACATCAATTAGATGCGATGATTGCGTGTTTTCTATCTCAATCAGAACCTAAAGAAATTGAAGAAGCTTTGAAAGATCCAGACTGGATATTAGCTATGCAAGAAGAACTCAATGAATTCGAGAGAAATCAAGTATGGGAATTGGTAGATAGACCGAGTTCATGTTAATATCATTGGAACCAAATGGGTTTTCGAAATAAACTTGATGAAGATGGGAATATCATCGAAACAAAGCTAGACTTGTAGCTAAAGGATACTCTCAAGTTTGAAGGCATAGACTTTGATGAAACCTATGCACCGATTGCAAGATTAGAAGCAATCAGATTATTTCTTGCCTTTGCAGCTCATAAGAAATTCAAGGTTTATCAGATGGATGTTAAAAGTGCATTTCTGAATGGAATTCTTGAAGAAGAAGTATACGTTCAACAACCACCTGGATTCGAAATCAAAGATCAAGCAGACAAATTTTTCAAGCTAAGGAAAGCTCTTTATGGACTTAAACAAGCACCAAGAGCTTGGTACGAAATTCTATCTCAGTTTCTGGTGGATAATGGATTTATCAAAGGAACAATCGACAAAACGTTATTCAGAATGAAGAATGGAGAAGATACTCTACTTGTTCAAATTTATGTTGATGATATCATTTTTGGATCAGAAAATGAACAGCTTTGTGATAAGTTTGCAAGTTTGATGAAAAGCAAATTTCAGATGAGTATGATGGGAGAATTGAATTACTTACTTGGTTTACAAGTTAAGTAGTTAGATGATGGAATTTTCATTCACCAAACAAAGTATACAAGAGAACTTATCAAAAAGTTTGGTATGGAAAAATCTACTGGAATTTCTACACCAATGGGGACCAACATCAGGCTAGACGAAGACAAAGAAGGCAAAGATGTTGATCAAACACTCTACAGAAGGATGATTGGAAGCTTACTCTATCTTACAGCAAGTAGACCAGACATATCTTTTACTGTCGGTGTATGTGCAAGATTTCAATCCAAACCAAAACAAGTCATCTCACAGTCGTAAAAAGGACATTGAAATATTTGAAAGACACATATGGAGTTGGAATATGGTATTCAAAAGAAGGAGAATTCAAGCTGATCTCTTATTCAGACTCAGATTATGCTGGATGCAAAGTGGATAGAAAAAGCACATCAGGCACATGTCAGTTATTAGGAAACAGACTTGTGTCATGGTTTAGCAAGAAGCAAAACTCAATTTCAACTTCAATAGCTGAAGCAGAGTACATAGCAGCTGGAAGTTGTTGTGCTCAAGTTTTATGGATCAGACAGCAATTAAGAGATTATGGGATAGAAGAAGGAACAATTCCCATAATGTGTGATAACACAAGTGCAATTGCAATCACTGATAATCCAGTGTTACACTCAAGAACACATTGATGTGCGTCATCACTTTATAAGAGATCATGCAGAGAAAAAGGATATAACAGTTATTTATTTACCTACTGAAGATCAGTTGGCAGACATCTTTACAAAGCCATTGGACAAAGAAAGATTTGCAAAATTAAGAACTGAGTTGGGAATAATCAAAGTCAGTTAAATCAGTTAAGCCAGAGATTCGTCAAGGGGATTAATCTTTGTTATGTTGGGTGCGCTCACTTAACAGATCAGTCATTGACATGAACAATCTCAAACTGATTAACTGAAACTGAAAGTTTGATGGAACTGGACATTATCTCTAAAACTGACCTCAGCATCAGTCTCTATTCCAGTCAAATTCAGTCAAAGGTTGACATGATAAAATCAACAGCGGTTATGTCACATTAATTACCGCAGTTCTTTTTGTCAGAATTTCGCGTGTACACCCCACGATTGTCAGAACAGTACATGCATCGGTTACCCAAAACCATCATGGAATTTGAAAAGTTGTACTACTCAACCGCCAGAATTCCCTACCTATTTATTCAACCTCCGTTCACATTACTTCAAATCGAAATTCAAATCCTCATCATTTCCAGAAAACAAAAAAACCCTTCAAAATCTCTCTTCTCTAAAATCAATTTTGTGTTCACACTCAAAAATGACCACTTCAGGAAAATCAAAACAAGAAAGATTAATAACAGAGTTAGATGAGCTAACATTCGAAATGTATGAAGGTTTGTGTCAAAACACTCTGTTAGCAAGCTGGATATGTGATAAAATCGAGAAACAACCAGGCTTGAGAAACTTACTGGAAGTTAAGTTCAAAGAAGAACGTGATACAGAAGGAATTTTGCAATTTTGGCAAAATATGCGTTTGGTACGAGACTCTCTAATGACCAAAGTTCGTGGAGATCGCATTGTTCTCAATGAAAGCGTCATAAGGGCACTCTTTGGCTTTCCAAATTCAACTGTGACAACAACAGATTGGACTACTTTACCATTGAAAAGAGAAGATTTTCTTGAGGTACTTACTTTTTCTACAGAACCAATCGAAGCTGGTATTCATGTAGACAAAATCAAGCCAGAATTTGGACACCTCAGCAGATGGCTCAGCAAACACGTCATTGGGAAATCCAAAGGAGTTAGTATACTGTCAGAAGAAAATATTTATCTCTTGAATATAATCTGGGATGGAATAGAATTCAATTGGGTGGGCTATGTTGTCAATCAGTTTAAGAGACAACATTTGGCTGAATTAGACAGTGCAAGACGAGCTCAAGCCGAAGGACAAGAAACTGTTGATAGATTCCGACTGAAGAAGACACTCAGTAGAATAATCCAGTTTTACTTAGAAAGAATCAAGGAAGGGAAGCAAGCAAGGCAATCTGCACCTACAAAGGAAATCGCAGAAACAACTTCCCAACCTGAAGCAAGTCAGAAAACCGTGTCTCAGCCGGAAGCTGTACACAAAGGGACTAAGCGAAAGGCTGAATCAGTAGAAGAAAGATCAGTTGTAAGATGCTTGTACCCAGAAATCTCAAGAGAGAAAGCACCAACTGAGGGGGAACAACAACAACAACCGATAACCGAAGTTACACAAGAAAAGGTCACTACTGACCATACTTCTCAGTTACAGCATGAATCAGTTCAACAATCAGCACAAATTTTTGAAGCTGATAGGATCATCAAGCTGATGAAGATGAAACTTAAAACAGAAGATTCTCGAGATATCAGTCTACAGACTGAAGAAAAACTACTCTTGGAGAAATTGGAAGTTAGAGATCTATATGCTCTGTTTCCTATCTCGGAATTTCTTGATAATTGTTTCAAAAGATTCACTGAACTAGCAAAAATAAGAGAATCAGGCACATCATCTACCTCGAAAGATAATTCAAAGAAGAAAGATGATGATAAAGATGATGAATCAAGAAAAGAAGCTGATGAGACTACAGTTTTGCAAACAGAAACTCAACCTCAACCTCTAGCAATGCAAACTGTATCTCAGCAAGAAGGATTACCAGTTGGAGATCAGACAACTGACAATCAGGAAGCAGCTGATGGAACTGCTAATCAACAATTGATGATTATTAAAGATAATACTCAGTTTAAGGATCCAATAGAAGATACTTATGATCCTTCCGACATCCTCACAAAGGATGAATTGGAAAAAGTACATGAAAATTTGAAGATTGTGCTTAGTAGCAAGGATGCACAAAATGACCTTTTGTCAAATATTTCTGGATATCTCGATTATAGAACCAGAACATATGTTTTAGTTCACGTAAGACTAGAGATGATCCATAAATCAAGTTCAAGTTCTGCTTCAGAAATTTTGTTACTCAAACAAAAACTTGAAGACTCAACCGAAATAGATAGGGAAACACATGCCCAAGCTCACTGGCATATGAATCAGCATATCTATGGGTTAGAAACTCAGCTTAAAGAGGTACTTGCTTCTCAGCGACAGATCGCAGAAGATCAAAAAGCAACCCATGCCCTGGTAGATCAGTTATATAATGCCAAAAAGGGGAAAGTCAAGAAGAAAAGTGAAGTTACTTGGAGAAATGAAGCGACTTGAAGATGAATTGCAAAGATACAAATCGGATCCTAAGTTCTTAAGGAAAGAACTAACGATGAACAAATTCATTGAAAAGTACAATCAACCCGGGAGACGAAAGAGTTGCTCTTACAAAGGATCTGTGGATGCGGTTTATCAAAGATCACAATCCTATCAAAGGCAAGTACAAGGACAGGACATTTGAAGAATCCTTGAACTACTTTTTATCGATATATTCGGAAAGCAGAAAATGGCACAATATAAGAAGAATCAGAGGATTGATGATAAACTGAAGATTAAAGACAAGACTGAACAGATGAAAGCTGATCTAGTAGAATTTGAAAATTACTACTTGAAAGAATCAAACCTTCCAAAGCTATTTCAATGGAGAAGATGGAAAGAAGGTAGTCAAGTTGACTACAACAAGACTTTCTCAAAGGAAGACTCCAAGCAAGAAGAAGATTTTCGCTTGTATGTCAAAGCAAGGAAATGTGACTCAGTCTTGCAAAAAGCACAAAAGAGAACTTAGTATCTAGTTACACTATTTTGAACAAAATGTAACTATTCCAGTTTTTGCTCATTCTAATGAAATCCAGTTTCCAGTTTTACATTGTTTTGATCTTTAAGATTTTCTTTTAGGGAGAGTTTTGGCATCATCAAAAAGGGGAAATTGTTGGAAATAAAATTTATGTTTTGATGATAATTCATCTTATTTGTTTAAAGTATTATCTTAACCCCATTGATGAAGTGTTGAAGCCAGCTGTTATAGTGAAAAGCTAAAAGATGTCTAGAACTGAATGTATAGGTTTTACTAGAGTCTGATATTTGTATAAGTTACATCAGACAAGCACTGTAATAATTAGTGTGTCGTAAAACTGAAAAACTGTGAGTCATCTATAAAACTGGAAATCACTAAGACAGAAACTGACTCAGAATACACCACCATCAAAATGAAGAAGATAAGTTCGCTGAGAGTTACAGACTCGGTTGGCTTATCGAAGAAGACTGAAGAACTGAGGGTCACAGACACAGTTATTGAAGATTGAAGAACTGAGGGTTCAAACTCAGTTATGAAGACCAAGTCGAGACTATAAAGTTAGACTTCAGGAAAGATTGTGGTGACCTGAACTGACTTTATGGATCTTGTATGAAGACCAAAGAATCATAAGGACAATGAATTCGTAGATGATATTGAGTCATGGTGTACTCTGATTAAGTCAATTATAATCAGATGAAAACTGGAGTACTGATATTTGAAAAAGAGTAAGTTAACGCTCCAAGTCAGTAAGGAAACTGACATACTATAAACTCAGTATAAAACTGATAAGGAAACTCAGTTTTATAAGTCAGCAATCCAACAAATTGATAGTACAGTCGAACGTTATAAAGGAAGCAAATTCATTGGATGAGTTACTGACACAGCAGAACGGTCAGAAAAATATAGCCGTTACAAAAGAGACGTTGATACAATTCGAATTGAAGTCAGATGAACGTTGGACCTCACACTATAAATAGAAGACTTTGCACCCAAGATAAAAAGAAGAACGAATTAACAAGTATTATCAAGGAAATTTGTGCATTAGTCATCTTATTCGAATTACTATCATCTCAGCGCTATAACAGATCATATCTAGAAATTCTTCAAGTGTTCAAGCTACACAGATTTTATCAAGAATCATACACTTTGAAGAACCACAAACAAGAATCAATTTTTGATTCTCAGCCGAACTTTGATTCTACATCAAAGGTTTTAAGCAAACCGGGAAGGTTTTGCCAAGGACGATTGTGACAAGCGATCGGGTAGATCGTGTTTGTGGTGGTAGGCGGTGAAGAGGCAATTCAACCCTCCAAGGATCAGTGTTCAAGCAATTGAAGAACATCAATTCTACCTGTTCTACAACTGTTTAGATAGTGACGCTAGGGATTAGCCAAGGACTATTGTTTAGGATTTTTTGTAACAGTTCACCTCAAGAAGTTCTAGTGGAATTTTCCTCCGCACCACAGGGGAAGAGAGGACGTACAGGATTACACCACCTGGAACCTCTATAATACTTGTCTTATTTACTTTACTCACTTACTTATTTATTCAGCATTTACTTACAGCATTTTGATAATTGATTGTTATACACTTCACATTTCACAAACTGACATTCATCGGAATTCAGTTTACTACACTCAGTTTTCACAGAGAATATTAAACTGAAATAATGAAGACAAAATAGTGAAGGAAGATCTAAATGGCAAAGTTAGATGGATCACTTGACCGTTCAGAGAACGGCTAAGTAAACCTTACCAAATCAGATTTTGAAATATGATGAAGATTTAGAGGATCATGCATTAAATGCACAATCAATAGATGATCAATCAAGGACGGATTTCCTAATAAACGTTTGAAGAAAAATCCGATCACTGAAATCAAGGAGAATATAATTAAGGGGGAATCAAGGATTATTCCCCTCATTAATATAGCCAACGGACGGAAATTCAAATCAAGGATAATCAAGGCTATAAATAGAGGGCATTGGCAGAAAAAGAAAACAAGGAGTAAGAACGATAAATCTGAGCAAAAACTCTGTCAAAAGAAAAAGGCCTTCTATCTGTACTTAAACGGAAATATCTAGTGATCAACTCAAATCTGAGAGCCACAATTCAAACATCAAGTATTGAGATTGATCAACAAGCTTGTGAATCCAATTTACATCAAATCAAGCAACTGAATCAGAAGCCATCTAGAAGGAGTTGTGTTTGTGATAGCTGCTGAAGGATTTGATCCCAAGGAGCAGTGAAAGAGACTGAATCACTGAAGCTGTTGCAGTCAAGGAGTGATAGTCTTGTAGATTGTGAAGCTTGGGAAGTCAAGGACAATCTTACTATTATATCTGTGAAAACAATAGTGAATTCCTCCAATCACCACAGGAGAATAGTGGATTAAGGGATTACACCACCCTGAACCACTATAAGCCTTGTGTCAATTTTACTTACTGCAATTTACCTTACTGCATTCATTAAACTGCATATATTATATCCTATATCTGTGATTGCTTAAACTACTTTGAAACAACTTAGTAAGAAGGGACTTATCCGCTGCCCAAAAACTTTTAAACATAAGAAAAGTTTTTGAAACTCCACTATAGTCATTCACCCCCCCTCTGACTATGGTTTTACCCTTCTCTGGGACCAACAATTGGTATCGGAGCAGTGTTCTTAGTATCAGAACCTGTTCAGATCTAATTTCTGGTAACAAGGAGATCCCATATTTTCAAAGTAGTTTTCAAATCTGTGCTTTCTAGATATACACATATATATCTCCTATTTGTACTTATGGATTCCTCAAACTTTATGTCAAAAGTACCTGTTTTTTAATGTTAACAGTTTTGATGAATATAAAATAAGAATGTTGTCCCATCTTGCAGCAACTCATGAGGAGATGCTGGATGTAATTAATGATGGCCCAATCATGATAATGACTGTGGTATCCACAGGAGCAGATCAAGGAAAAGAAGTGGACAAACCCAAGAAGGATTGGACCAAGGATGGCATGAGAAGAGAAAATCTAGACTTTGTTGCAAAAGATATGATTTTGAAGACCCTAGATAGCAACATGTTCATAAGAATCAAAGATTTCAAGACAGCAAATGAGATGTGGGACAAGCTGCCACTGATAAATGAAGGATCTAAAGCAGTTAAAGAGAACAAATTATTTGTTGCAAAACAAAAATTTGAAAATTTCAAAATGAAGGCTGGTGAATCCATTGATCAAATGGATAACAGATTCTCAAGCATCATCAGTGAACTGCAACAGCTTGGACACACATACCCTCAGAAAGAAGTGTGCTTAAAGATCTTGAGAGGCTTACCTGAAAGATGGAAGATCATAACATCAGTAATCAGAGGAACTACAAACCTTGCAAACACTGACACTCTGACTCTGATGTCCCAACTAAAAGCTCATGAATTTGAATTAAACGGTGAAGAAGGTGCTCCGGCAGAGACACAAAAAGCCAGTGCATTGATAGCACCACAGCAAAGTAACTTTGTTGATTGTATCAGCAAAGAGACACTAGAGCTCAAAGAATAGGTAGCTTTATTAGTTAAACGTTTTGACAGGTTTAGCAAAAAGAAGCCATTCAAAGGAAACTCATCATCAAACAAGAGGTCAAGCTCAAACAAAGACATGAAGAAGAAAGATGATGAATACAGATGCTTCAACTGCAACAAGAAAGGTCACTTCATGGCTGATTTCCCTGAAGAAAATAATAAAGATGATGAAAAGAAGAAGTACAAAGCATCTGAAAAGAGGAAAAGCAAGAAGGCACTCAAGGCTGAATCCAACAGTGAAAAGAATGAAGAATCATCTGATAATGACTCAGATGATAGTGATGAAGATGAAGGTGACAGCTCAGACATTGAGAAATCAAGTATTGTCTAATGGTCAAAGAATCTGATGAAACTGAGGTAACATCTAGCTCCTACTCTTCATCAAATGCATCCACATCTAACACTGCACAATCCTCTATTCTCCCATTATATTCGGCAGCCCTAGTCCAAAATCTCATGACTAAATTTGATGAAATTGAAATGAATCATGAAATTCTGGAAAAGGAATGCAAGGATCTAAGAAAGGAAAATAAAAGATTAAAGAAAGAATTGGATAAAGCAAAAGCTGAACTAACTAGTAAGGAGAACTACTCAAATGATCAACAAACAACAGATGATCATGCATCTGTTGTTGACAGATCAGCTGAGAAAATCCCCATACCAGTTAAGATCACAAATGAACCAGCTTACAAACCCTCAAAAAGGTTTGGATCCAGATCTGTTCTTGGCTACAACAGTCAAGATGAGAGTAGAAACAATGGTCAACACAATTCTGAATCCAGGACCAACAATGGACCAAAATTTAGAAAGGGACAGACCATAGTTCCAACCACTCATCCTGCACCGGTGAAGTCAAAACCTAGTGTAGTGAAACAGCAGACTAAATCCTCATTCCAGTCAACCAAAAACAAAGACCTTCTGAAAGGTAAAGGAAGACTTTATCCTTCAGAGGATGATTGGAATGTTGCACCTCCAAAATACAAGACGAAACCATTGAATGATATGCATCATGTGTTTAAGAAAAATCAATCTAGGTATGTTCCTAGACACATGAAGCAACATAGGTTTCCCACTGCATATTGGAAAGTGAAGAAGGATGCAAATGCACCAAAAAGTAGAGAAAAGTATCAGAATATCTTCAGTAAAAATATTAGAAGCTATTCTGCCATGCCTTATACATATGAAGTTGATGACTTTAATTATCCAAAAAGAAGATCATTTGGATATACACTTGGTATGGGAGGCATGACTGCTAACAGGTATGGACCCAAATAGTTGGGTACCTAAATTTAATTAATTTGTTTTGTAGGATGTCTGGTACATAGATAGTGGATGTTCCAGACACATGACAGGGAACAAGAGATGGCTCACTGACTACAAAGCTTTTGATGGACCCAAAATCACTTTTGGAGGCAAAGAAAACCCTGGCAAGATTAAGGGGGAAGGCACAATACTCAAGAACAATTTGAAAATTCAAAATTTAGTATATGTTAAGGGACTTAATTTCAATCTGATGAGCATTAGTCAATTCTATGACAAAGGCTACAACGTACATTTCAACAAGGAAGGATGCAAAGTGATTCACAGCCAAACCAACACAGTAGTTCTTGTAGGAAGAAGAAAAGATAACATGTATGTGGTGGATTGGAAAACAGCCAAAGCAGAAACATGTTTGTTTGTCAAAAATAAACAATCAACCAGCTGGATTTGGCACAGAAGATTAAATCACTTGAATTTCAAGACCATCAACACATTATCAAAGAACAAGTTAGTTGAAGGCCTGCCAGAGATCACATTCAAGAAAGAAAGTCTATGTGATGCATGTCAGAAAGGGAAACAAATCAAAGTTCTTTCAAGTCAAAGCCCTATCAATCAACAACAAGAATTCTACATCTGTTACATATGGACCTGTTTGGACCAGTCACACCAGTAAGTGTTAGTGGGAAGAAATACACCCTAGTAGTGGTGGATGACTTCTCAAAATACACCTGGACCATTTTCATGAACAAGAAGAAAGAGACACTCAAGAAGCTGTCAGATTTGCTAAAAAGAATTCCAAATGAGAAAGAACTGAAGATCATCAAGATCAGATCAGATAGAGGCATTGAATTTCTAAATGAAGTTATCAGAACCTATTGTGAAGAAAATGGAGTATTACATCAATTATCTGCAATAGGAACTCCACAACAAAATGGTGTAGCAGAAAGAAGGAACAGAACTCTTAAAGAAGCAGTCAGAACAATGATTGCAGAAGCTTGTCTACCAAAGAGGTTTTGGGCTGAAGCAGCAAATACAGCATGCCATACACAAAACAGATCAATCATCAACAAACATCATGGAAAGACTCCATATGAAATATGGAATGGTAGAAAACCTAATGTCTCATATTTGCATATGTTTGGATTAAAATGTTTTATTTTGAACAGGAATCAGCTGCATACCTTTGATGAAAAGGCTGATGAAGCAATCTTTATGGGATACTCAGACACCAACAAAGCATTCAGAGTACTCAACAAAAGAACATTGGTGATTGAAGAATCAATACATGTAGTCTTTGATGAACCAAATACAAATGGTGAAGATCTTCAAGGTCAAGAAGAAGAAGCAACACAAAGGGAAATCTATACAAATGCAACTATACCAGCTTCCATCCTGAATCACCATTTTGGAAATCAAGATGAGCCACATATCAATACAACAGAAGAAGCACCAGAACTTGAAGTTCATGCACAACATGAAGGTGTGGAAGCACCAAGTGAAGAACAACTTCAACCTGATATCAACTGGCTAAGAGATCATCCTAAAGAACAAGTTTTGGAGACATTCACACAGGAGTTAGAACCAGAAGACAACTGGAGCATATGCTAACTTGTTTTCTATCACAAGTGGAACCCAAGACAATAGATGATGCAATTCAAGATGCAGATTGGATCACGGCCATGCAAGAAGAACTAAATGAATTTGAAAGAAATGAAGTCTGGGAACTTGTTGACAAACCAGATATGGCCAACATCATTGGAACAAAATGGGTATTCGGAAACAAGATGGATGAGCAAGGAACAGTTGTCAGAAACAAAGCAAGGCTGGTTGCAAAAGGCTATTCTCAAGCAGAAGGAATAGATTATGATGAAACATTTGCACCAGTGGCAAGACTGGAGGCAATCAAACTCTTTCTATCTTTTGCTGCACACAAAGACTTCAAAGTCTATCAAATGGATGTCAAGAGTGCATTTCTGAATGGACTTTTGGAAGAAGAAGTATATGTGGAACAACCTCCACAAATTCTCTTTTCGGGCATCACACCTAACAATCTCCCACTTGCACGAAAGCATGTGATTAATTGTTTTAGAAAGCACACCCTATTATTTAAAATACAACAAACTACATCTCCCACTCGCTCTAAAGCAACGAGACTTATCCCGTATTCTAGTACCCACTAAGCATATCATAACCATTTCGTATCTCCAAAGTACACTCCGAGTATGCCGTCGGTAGGATAAAGGCCGTTGACACTGGGGAGCACCCAAGCATCTAAATGTCAGCGGGTCTTGACGATTAGTCAAAGTGTTGTCGGCCCGAGACGATCCGTAGAATCGAAACGTTACCGGTCCATCAAATCACGTGGTACCGAGTAAACACCGAGCCCCGAGATCGACTTAACGATCATCCTAAATCCGACTTAAAGTCAAAATCGTTGTATCACACATATCCAAGTTCACACATGAATATGTCCGCATATTGTTCCTCGTTCTCTTTCAAGATACGAAAGTACATACTAAACTTGTTTTTGTTAACCGCCTGAATCTAAGATTCGATCAAAATTGACGTTCAATAACCCGACCATCTCTTACTAGTAAAGAGAATCTATCCCATTTCTCTTGATCCGAAGATTTCCAGAGAGTCATTCCCGAGGCATGTGGTAGAACTTCCTCGTTGAATGTTGCATACACGTACGTATCATCTTAACCAATAAGCATGGACGGGAATAACCAGTTGACCCATCTCTCTAATGAATTCGACCGAGTCAAACTCTTTAAAGAATGTTGTCCAAAACTCGCGTTGCAGAGAATTGTGGTATTGTCGTATTCTCGACTTCGTATAACACACCCATGTTGATTCTGAATCGGGTGCGCAGTAAGTTATCCTTCACAAACACTAATTTATATATTCACTATCGTACTAAAATTGGATATCCCGCCCACAAAAAAGACTTATCAATATTCGGGTCAAATCCACATGTTGGTGTAAAATATATGAGCCTCCAACGACCGAGAGGTTTGCTTTTTATCCACAAAGTGACATAAGCCTCGATGTCATCATCGCCATCATAAGTTCATAAGTCAATCACCCTCTCCGTTTCGAATGAATCCAGACTCCGTTTGTTTGGCAAGAAAGTCTCGTGGAATCCCACCCCTTTCTTTCTCGCTTTTGAACGAAATCATAATAATAATAAGTGGTAAGAGAGTTCAAAGTCCCCATTAACTCTCTACTTGTGTGAACTATCTCCAGTATTCACTCTAAGCTTTGCTCGAAAGATAAACTTTCCTATTCATTCTACTCTTTTCCGTCGTAGATCCAATTACTTCCCACCGGGCCTCGAGACACTCAGTGTGGTTCTACAAGAGTATGAACAGTAATTGAGTACCGAACTCCATTCATTGTGGTTATGGCTATTAAACCAACCTCTATTATCGTAATCCTATACTCGCCACAAAAGAGCTACAGAAAGTCATCAATCGATCCTCGTACTACAAAAGTCCGTTTAACCCGTAACGGGTAATGGGTAAACCATACTCCCACTACATTCTAGGTGGATCGAAATTTCGATATAGTTTAGTAGTATTTAGTGTTATCGATCAACAACCGATGTTGGACGTGGTCTCGATTTTAATCGCTAAGAATCACCTTGAGTAAACGTACTTCAAGGTTTAAGGTTTTACCGTTCATAGACTCTTATCGTAAAGGACGCACGTATAATCAGTTCCTTCCCGATTTCAAGAATCTTAGCTAACAAACCTTTTTCTCAATGCTACAAGATATAGAACGATTGGTCACCGAATCGAACGTGTTCGAAATTTCCGCATTGCTACCTTCAAGCACCGTGTGCTAAATGCTACATATTTACGGAAGTGGGGGTGAACCGAACCCACACCTTATCCGTAAATTCCAAAGCATATTCTAGGTAGATTTCAGTCTTACATTTCAACGTAACCGTGTTATTTCGCCTCCAATATCTTCAGTTGGAATTAAGCAAGTTGTATTGTAGCACATCTAAAAAACATATATAAGGCAATTTAACGGTTTCTCACTTAAGTAAGGATATGTCACAATGAGGCAGGCCGAAAGCATCGCCTCCCGAGGACTAAGGAACGGTCATATTCCGAGTATAGTATCACTCTATCTCCGTTGAAAATCAGTAGAAACCTCAAAATATTTTGGATAAACTTACCTGGAGTGTTTGAATAGTTATCGTACAAGAAGTCACTACTCGGAAGCTCCTACTAGCTCGTATCTTTCATCGCACCCCCGAAGGTCGTCATGAACAAGCTATGTTACTTCTATATATCCATTATCCTTTCCGATTGAACGGAAAACTTAGTCATTGAACCTTGAGATTAACATAAATCCAGACCGGGAGAAAGGAATCACCCCGAGCCAAGCTCTTCGTGTCTTGTCTTTTAGTAGGACTATAATACAGAACGATGGGATACGAAGAAGCGTTTATCTTAAATATAGAAACCAATTGCTTTTAATAGTTCTGAAGATGTGTTTTATATACATATTTCAGTTAGCTTGTAAGTGGTTTTTGACTTTATCAAACAAAAGTCCGAGTCTTGGATTCGTACTACAAATGGTATATTCACTTTCTATACGACAAACAAATTATCGAATGTATGTAAATCCATTCTTTCCAACGAGTCTTAAAACGTAAAAATAAATTTTCCGCGATATCCAAGGATTGAACCCGAGATTCATTTCCTTATATCACTCCCACTATTCTAGCTAAAATTAACTCGCCCGTTGTTTACTCTTTTAATCGTTAAATGCACCGCTACCTTGTTCTTCCAAAGAACTTAGCTCAAGAAAAGACAAGGCCATAGGTTGGTGATCCAAAATCACCGTCCTTATCCTATGATTTTCGCTTAATTAATTTTCGGTTCAAATTCTTAAAATTTTCTCGCTTTAGGTGACTAACACTTTTAGACATATTCTCCCATTCTTGACTTTCAATGAATGGAAACAAGCCTTGAACCCGCCGGTTCGTTTGAGTAGACACTACTCTTGAACCGTGGGATGTCTATTTCGAGTGTTACTCGTCGAGACTTCTCGGATTTTCTAATATACCAAAAACAACAAATCATAGCATTAAAGCTCCCACTAGTTTATCGGTTCCAAATACCGTCTAACCAAAGAATGCTTTATTTTATGATTTTCCAATTTTTCAATTTGAAAATCTCTCATGTAAACACTTACACGAGCGCTCTAATGTTTCCGGTAAAAATACAAATCATAAAACTCCCACTAGTTCATCGATTCCAAATATCGTCTAACTAGCAACATTTCATGACTTTCCGGTTTTTCAATTAGAACGGTTACGTGTGTAGTCGGCTACACTTTTCTAATGTTCTAGAAAAACAACAAATCATAAAGCTCCCACTAGTTCATCGATTCCAAATATCGTCCAACTAGTAACACTTCATGATTTTCCGATTTTTCAATTAGAAAATTGCACGTGTATTTCCTACACACTCAAAATTCACTAAGAATTTCAAAGTCCGAAATCACCTTTGTTCAAACTAAGTTTGTCTTCCGTTTGACACGAATGACACTAGTGACATACCTATATGTCACTCCGGTTTTAAAAGGCTTGAGAGAAAATATCTCTTTCGAAAAATAATTGCATTATCGATTAACTAGTTCAACGTAAGGAAAAGAAGACAAAGTATACAAACTCAAGAAGGCTCTTTATGGACTCAAACAGGCACCCAGAGCATGGTATGAAACACTATCACAATTTCTGATCAAGAATGGATTCAACAAGGGAACTATAGATAAGACTCTATTCAAATTAAAGGAAGGAACAAGCACATTGCTAGTACAAATCTATGTCGATGACATCATCTTTGGATCAGAGGATGAAAAGCTATGTGAGAAATTTGCAAACCTGATGAAGAGCAAATTTCAGATGAGCATGATGGGAGAATTAAATTATTTTCTTGGTCTTCAAGTAAAGCAAATGAAAGATGGGATTTTCATCAGTCAAGCCAAGTATACAAAAGACCTAATACACAAGTATGGTATGGATACAAGTGGGATAGCAGATACACCAATGTGTGCAAAAGTCATTCTTGGAAAAGATGAAACTGGAAAGGATGTTGATCAGAAAATCTATAGAGGAACCATTGGATCCCTACTATATTTAACTGTAAGCAGACCTGATATAGCATTTGCAGTAGGAGTATGTGCAAGATTTCAAGCTCAACCAAAAGAATCACATTTTCTAGAAGCCAAAAGAATAATCAAATACCTGAAAAACACTATTAATGTTGGAATTTGGTATCCAAAAGATGGAGGATTCAAGTTGATATCATATTCAGACTCTGACTATGCTGGATGCAAAATAGATAGAAAAAGCACCTCTGGAACTGGTCAAATGCTAGGCAGCAGACTAGTTTCATGGTTTAGCAAAAAGCAAAACTCCATATCTACATCAACAGATGAAGCAGAATATATAGCAGCAGGCAGTTGTTGTGCACAAGTACCTTGGATTAGACAATAGCTAAGGGATTATGGAATGGAGGAGAAAACAATTCCAATCATGTGTGATAACACAAGTGCAATATCTTACTGAAAATCCAGTGTTGCATTCAAGAACAAAGCACATTGATGTGAGACATCATTTTATCAGAGATCATGTTGAAAAAGGAGATGTCATCCTAAAATACATACCCACTGAAGATCAATTAGCTGACATCTTCACTAAACCACTCAGTCATAAAAGATTTAGCATGTTGAGAACTGAGTTAGGAATGATTGAAATCGACTAAGTACCAAAGAGCGGCTAACTGGAGTAATCGGCTAAGTGACTTCATCAGCTGTTCAAACCTTTGCCATTACAGGAGATGTAGCAGGTAAGGCACTGGTATTCAGTGAAGTTGACTTAACTGATTGTTAGGAACAGTAAAATAAAGCAGCTCAGTGAAAGAGTCACTACACCGGCTAAGTGACCAGCCAAGGCACTCCACCGAAATAAGGATTGGAGTCATGGGCAAATTATAGTGTGAACAAAATCAATTTTTATACACGTGGAGAATAAGGGAGTTATGGAAGATTATTATGTGGATGATTACACACGTGGAGATCAACTTATAATCATGGAGGTAACCATATTATTTTTCGAATTACAAACGCCTCGATTCCCGGGATTTATCATTACTTACCTCAATCCACTCCCCCGCTACACTCGAATATCGGGATTTATATACACAAAATCACGCCATTATGTCATAAAATCCTTCCATATTCAAACCACGTTCACACCACCCAAATCATCCTATATAAACAACACTTAAGGTTTTTCAGAAATCTTTACGCTCTCTTGCAAATCATAAATTCCATTACAAATTCGAAGTTCACTTTCAAAAATTCTTTTTCCAAAAATGGCTTCATCCTCCTCAAACACCCAAGCTGGGTATGAAAAATCGATTGCCACTGGATCGTTCTTCCAAGAAGAACACTACTTGAAATTGTGCGGAAATGACGAGGAAGCCGAACGATTGGCAGCATGATGCAAAAACCTAATATTATCAACTTTTCTCAATCCTCCAATAACCGAAGTCTGCTATGAAAGTCTAATCACTTTCTGGAAAACTGCAAAATATGTTTCTGGGCTCCTTGCAGAAGAAGGTGACGAGTGGGAGGAAGACAAGATTATTGCATCTGTCAATGGCAAAGACGTGGTGATTACAGAAAAGGTAATTCGAAAGCACCTTAAACTTTCAAATAAGGGTCAAGCAAAAGTGACTTTGGTACCACAAAACTTGGATGATTTTTGGGTAACCATCGCCAAAACGGCAAACCCAGGGTCTAAGAAGGTCAATTGTCTTAGATCCGCTTTAAAGAAACCATTCTGTGAGTTCAGTGCCCTAATTGGCAAAAGCATTGAAGGAAAGTTGGGAGCAAATAATGCCATGACAGAAATCAGAATGCGGCTAATGGGAATCATCTACAACAATCTGGAGTTCAATTGGGCAAAATACTTCTTTTTAAGAATCAAAGAACAAATCCAAGGTGAAGTAAAAGCGGCGAAAAAGGGGACAACAGAGGGAAAGACGAAGAAAGGATAATTCTGGGTGAAAAAGTCGTATGGGATTCAGTTACACTATCTGATGCAATGTCTCAAAGTCCCTGTTGTACAACTCCACAAACTGCATGAATCCAAAGTCATGTATACCTATGTTAAACAACAGAAGAAAGCAGGAGAAGGGAAGAGAAAGAAACCCACATGACAAACTACCGGTCAAAGAAAGAGGCAAAAGGTGCAACAAAATTTGGACAAGACAGACTTTGGAAAATTAATTGATGAAGAAGAAGAAGAAGACTCTGACGATGAGGCTGAACAACCAGAAGAAGAAAGTGAGGATGCACAACCTCAAAATGAAGAAATTGCAGGAGATACTAGGTGATGATGAAGAAACTCCAGAAAAATCTGCATAAATGTCTGCAAATGACATTGATGATCGAATTGCAGAATATCTTGAATGGAAGGAAGGTGATTTCAGAAACCAGCTTCAAGATTCTGAACGCATGCTTGCTGAGGAGGCATGGCTCTTCAATTTTCTGGGAATCACAACCCTGGTCGGTGTACTTGATGAATCTCCACTCTGGGACATGGTTGATGCAGCAAAGGCAAAACTGCCCCAGATCTCTGACAGACACAGTGTTGACTCGGGAGATAGTGGAGATGATCATGATAATACTGATCAAGATGATCATGATGACAATGACGGTGGAGATGATCATGACCCTCACGCTGATGATGGTGACAAACAAGGAGAAGAGGATACTCCTACACCGGATGCAATTGATGATAACATTCTTCTAAGTTCTTTTCTACAGCCACATGCATCCAACAAGTCAACAACACCAGCTAAGACAACACCTCAACCACTAACTGCTGAAACTCCGGCTGACAACCCAAACGTAGTGGACACTGGCTCAGCTGCTGACACTCCAGTCAAGGCAATCCCCAGCACAGAGAAAGGGGGAACAGCAGCCCAAACTACACCAGCATACACATCCACCCAAATACTTGAAGATTTGGAAGTCGGTGCAGATGTTACTCAACATCAAGACAAAGGACAGCAAACAGATCCAGAACCAGCTGACATTCGACAAAAACTCTCTCAGCTGACTACTGGCATCACCAATGAAACTTTTGAAAAAGCAGCAGATCTGCTGGCTGAAGAATTGGAGCAACAAGCCATGTATCTCAGATCCATGACTTCAGGATTTAATGATAAAAGTTACTCTCTTGAGAAAAAGTTCCAGGCCATTGCAGAGTACATTGATGTGCAGAATATTGTTGTCCAACAACAAGGAAATCTGATGAGACAGCTCATCATCAATATCACAAACAACCTTGCAGGTCTCAGGCAACACATTTCCCAAGAAAATGATTCAATGGCATTGGAATTCGGCACCAGATTTCGCAGTGTCACTGAGAAACTGACTGATCATGACAACAAATTCACATCCATTGAGTCCAAATTGGACTCTCTGATTGGCACAGCAGAGGCTACAAATAGCATCTTACTCCAGCAAAGGCATGATGCCGCCAAAAAGGGGGAAAGTAAATATCACCCTGAAGGTTCAACGATTAGGCCCCCAAACTTCACTGAAGAACAGCTGAGGGCAAGGGATAGAGAAATCAGGATCAGAAATGAGGCAGAAGAGCAGCAAAGGAGGGCCAGGGAAGAAAGAGAAAATGCCCTAAATGAACCTTGCATTGGATTTCCTCATCATTTTCAAAGAAGGGATGATGATAGAGATAGATGACCTGGACAGCAAAGACCTGGATCTAGTCAATAGAGAAGGTCGGCAAAAGATCACAGATCTACCACTAGCAGAGAGAAAAGAAGCTTCCCAACTCACAGAAACAGGCAAGAGTATGAAGCTGAAATTCTAGATCATGTGAGAGAATTTTTCAGAGTCTATGAAGGACTATATCCAAATCAAACACAAGATGAAGCTTGGGCAGACTGGCTAAGCTACCAGGATGAACAGAGGAGAGTGACATGGCCAAAATATACAATGACTTGAAAAGACAACATGCCTCTCTCCAGCATAGTGGTGGAACCAGCAGACCAAGTTCAGCCATACCATTGTCTGCAAAAGGACCAGAAGACTTGCCAACTGACCAACAAGAAGACTTCAATTTTATTGCAAAATTCTTCAGCCCTATGGGAAGAATGAACAAACAAGATCAATGGGGTCTGTACAAAAATCTCAAGTTTGCTGACTCACACATTGCAGAAGCTAGGGAGAGACTTGAGAAGTACTTTGGAGAGCCCCGGGCAAATGAAACTATGCCTGACTTTAACAGACTCTTTGCCAAGAGAATATTCCAAGGAGTATCTAAATACGCTGCTATGGCATACTGGAAGTGAAAGTTTCCTGAGATTGATTGGAAAGATATGGAAGAAGTCCAAACCACAAAGTTCAAAAGGTACAAGGCTGAATTAAGCAAAATATAGTTGTAACACTTGAATAAATTTTGAACTTGCTGCCCTTAAATGGATGAATAAAATTGTTGAGTTTTATTCTGTTAATTATTATGAAAAATTTGGCTTACTTATGTTCAAGCTTATGAGGGTTTTGGCATCATCAAAAAGGGGGAAATTGTTAGGAACATCTTATTATGTTTTGATGATGGCCATACTAGCTGTTATAGCAAGCCTGAAATAAGTTAGAATTCTCTGTATAAGTCCTTACTTAGAGTCTGACATGTTGTATAAGTTAAAGTCAGACAAGTATTGTACTAGTTGGTAGGATGGCAAAGTAAAACAGACATTCGGCAGAGTGAAGCCATCCAAGCACCAGCAGAGAAGCAATGAAGACTTAATGGTCTGACTTATAACCAAGGAAGTCTGTGATGACCTAGGATAAGTCTAAGTTATGCTTTAAGTAATGAAACTTAATGTTTAAATATGGTGTACACTGATCTCACCCCAATCAATGATCAGTGAAGTACAAAGATTCTCCTTAAACTGAAATAATGAAGACAAAACAGTGAAGGAAGATCTAAACGGCAAATTCAGATGGATCACTTGACCGTTCAGAGAACGGCGAAGTAAACCTTACCAAATCAGATTTTGAAATATGATGAAGATTCAGAGGATCATGCATTAAATGCACAATCAATAGAGGATCAATCAAGGACGGATTTCCTGATAAACGTTTGAAGAAAAATCCGATCACTGAAATCAAGGAGAATATAATTAAGGGGGGATCAAGGATTATTCCCTTCATTAATATAGCCAACGGACGGAAATTCAAATCAAGGATAATAAAGGCTATAAATAGAGGGCATTGACAGAAAAAGAAAACAAGGAGTAAGAACGATAAATCTGAGCAAAAACTCTGTCATAAGAAAAAGGCCTTCTATCTGTGCTTAAACGGAAATATCTAGTGATCAACTCAAATCTGAGAGCCACAATTCAAACATCAAGTATTGAGATTGATCAACAAGCTTGTGAATTCAATTTACATCAAATCAAGCAACTGAATCAGAAGCCATCTGAGAAGGAGTTGTGTTTGTGATAGCTGCTGAAGGATTTGATCCCAATGAGCAGTGAAAGAGACTGAATCACTGAAGCTGTTGCAGTCAAGAAGTGATAGTCTTATAGATTGTGAAGCTTGGGAAGTCAAGGACAATCTTACTATTGTATCTGTGAAAACAATAGTGAATTCCTCCAATCATCACAGGAGAAGAGTGGATTAAGGGATTACACCACCCTGAACCACTATAATACTTGTGTCAATTTTACTTACTGCAATTTACCTTACTGCATTCATTAAACTGCATATATTATATCCTATATCTGTGATTTCTTAAACTACTTTGAAACAACTTAGTAAGAAGGGACTTATCCGCTGCCCAAAAGCTTTTAAACATAAGAAAAGTTTTTGAAACTCCACTATAGTCATTCACCCCCCTCTGACTATAGTTTTACCCTTCTCTGGGACCAACAGTTTGTTTGTGGGTTATCCTAGGGAAACCAAATGGTACCAATTTTACCACCCTGAGGAACAAAAGGTGTTTGTTTTCAGGACTGGCCACTTTCTAGAGAAAGAGTTTATTTTGGAAAGGGTCAGTGGGAGTAAGATTAATCTTGAAGAAATTCGAGAACCACTTAGGGATAACAGTCCGTTGATGGAAGTAGAGGAGACGCCACACACAGCTGTGACGCCAACCTCTACCATGGACACACTAGCACCTCGACAATCCACCAGGGAACGTCGTGAACCCGAAAGGTACACAGGCATATACCTCATGGAAGATGAGGATCCTAAGACTTACGATGAGGTATTATTAAGGCATGACAAAGAGAAATGGCTAGAAGCCATGAATTTTGAAATGGAATCCATGAAAGACAACCAAATTTGGAACTTTGTTGATCCACCTGAAGGAATAGTTCTTATAGGGTGTAAATGGGTCTTTAAGAGAAAGACCGACATGGACGGTAACATAGTCACTTACAAGGCTAGGTTAGTGGCAAAAGGTTATAAGCAAAGACAATGAGTTGACTATGACGAAACCTTTTCGCCCGTTGCCATGTTAAAATCCATTAGAATTCTACTTGCGATTGGAGCATACCATGATTACGAAATCAGGCAGATGGATGTGAAAACAGCTTTCCTTAACGGGAATCTGTCTGAGAAGGTGTACATGACACAGCTTGAGGGTTTCACAAACGATGATGCTAGGATGGTGTGCAAACTTCAAAGATCCATTTATGGATTGAAGAAAGCTTCTCAGAGTTGGAATCTTTGCTTTGATGAGATAATCAAACAGTTTGATTTCATCAAGAATGAAGATGAGCCCTGTGTTTAGAAGAAGGTTAGTGGGAGTGCCATTATGTTTTTAGTGCTTTATGTAGACGACATATTGCTCATAAGGAATGATGTGCCTATGTTACAGTCAGTCAAAGGTTGGTTATTCAAGAACTTATCTATGAAGGACTTGGGAGAAACATCCTATATTCTAGGAATCAAGATCTATAGAGATAGATCTAGGAGGTTACTTGGTTTATCGCAATCCACCTACATAGACAAGATGCTTAAGAGATTCAGCATGAAGCAGTCCAAGAGAGGATTGTTACCCATGTCACATGGGGTCTACCTGTCAAAGGAAATGTGTCCTAAGACAGAGGAGGAATGGGCGCAAATGAGTAGGATCCTTTATGCCTCGGCTATTGGGTCCATCATGTACTCTATGTTGTGAACAAGACCGGATGTCTCGTACCCTCTTAGTATGACTAGCAGGTACCAGTCAAATCCAGGTGATGGTCACTGGATTGCAGTCAAGAATATTCTCAATTACATGAGACGTACAAGGGATATGTTTCTGGTGTTTGTGAATGATGATTTAGTATTATGGGGTTATACAGATTCCAGTTTTCAAACTGACAAGGATGACTTGAAGTCACAGTTTGGATTTGTTTTCACGCTTAATGGCGGAGCAGTGAGCTGGAAGAGTTCCAAGCAGGAGACTACTGCAGACTCTACAACGGAAGCCGAGTATATAGCATCCTCGGAGGCGGAAAAGGAAGCAGTTTTGATGAAGAAGTTCATTACTGAACTTGGTGTGGTTCCCTCCATTGAAGTTCCAGTCCCACTGTACTGCGATAAGAATAGGGCGATTGCTCAGTCAAAGGAACCAAGGTCTTATCAGAAGTCCAAACATGTGTTATGGCGCTATCACTTGATTAGAGAGATAGTTGATAGAAGAGATGTAAATATAGAGAAAGTCCACACGGATGATAACATAGCAGATCCGTTAACCAAGGCATTGTCACATGCAAAGCATGAGAAACATGTTCACATGCATGGGCTTAGGCATATAGGTGATTGGCTTTAGGCCAAGTGGGAGATTGTTGAAATAGTGTCCTAAACCCAATCGGGTTGGACCGGATCCGACCGGTTCGGGTCTTTTACAGTCTATTTTAGTTTATGTAATAACTTCATTATGATTAATAAAAGCACTTTTGTTATTATATATTGTTTATCTTCATATTATTAAATATGTATATATAGAAACGTCCGTAGTATTAAACTGTGATAGAGAAACCATGATAGTGATTATGATTGATGAGATCTCTATTCATGTAACAAGTTTGATACTTAAATGCCTCTAGTCATATATGATGTCAAATGGGACATTGATAGTATGATTAAGCTAGCACGTATTTGATGTCTTCTATCTTATTGAAGAAAGTGGTAGATCTCGTCTATCGAAGTGTAGAGACACTTGGACTATACGTGGACGTGTATTAGAGAATGCATACGTTAGACTGACCCACTTACATTAAGTGTCACAATATGTGGCAGTTTTGTAATTATCCTAAAACCGGAGTCTTCATGGCATCACGTGTGGATTGTCATGCTTTGACACTATTGAGGTTTCCCCTAGCCACGGGGCGATAATGCAGCAGTGCTCGGGTGTGATATTGAAGCATGCGTAGGATACATGTTTTTTCGTCCGGGAATCGCGTATCCTATGATTGGGAATGAATATCCGAAATGGAATTCTTATAAGGAATGTCTAGCTCTCGAGAATCTTTGCAAAGTGGGAGTAAATGAGTTATTCCGAGAGAGCATGATATCCAGATTATAAGATACGATCGTTAATGTACTGACACTCAAAATACAATTGTATGGATATTATTACAGCGATACGATTGTATGTTTAATATGAGAAACAGTTACCGTGTAAATAGAATCCTATCACTGTAATAATATCCATACAATCGTATCTTGAGTTCCAGTACATTAACGATCGTATCTTATAATCTGGATATCATGCTCTCTCGGAATAACTCATTTACTCCCACTTTTCAAAGATTCACGAGGTCTAGACATTCCTTATAAAAAGGCCATTTCGGATATTCACTCACAATCATAGGATACGTGATTCCCGGATGAACTAACATGTATTCTACGCATGCTTCAATATCACACCCGAGCACTGGCGCATGATCGCCCCGTGGCTAGGGGAAACCTCAATAGTGTCAAAGCATGACAATCCACACCGTGATGCCATGAAGACTCCGGTCTTAGGATAATTACACATCTGCCACATATTGCGACATTTAATGTAAGTGTGTCAGTCTAACGTACGCATTCTCTAGTACACGTCCACGTACAGTCCAAGTGTCTCTACACTTTGATAGACGAGATCTACCACTTTCTTCAATAAGATAGAAGACATCCAATACGTGCTAGTCTAATCATACTATCAATGTCCCATTTGACAGTACATACGACTAGAGACATTTAAATATCAAACTCATTAAAGAGATTAGAGATCTCATCAACCATAATCACTATCATGGTTTTTCTCTCACAGTTTGACACTAGGGACATTACTATATATACATATTCGATAAGGTGAAAATAAACAAACATATAATAACAAAAGTGCTTTTATTAATCATAATAAAGTTATTACATGAACTAAAATAGACTGTAAATGACCCGCGGATCCCGTCTGACCCGATTGGGTTTAGGACACCTTTTCAACAGTTTGTGTCGTCTAAGATAGCTAAGAAGTTGAATCTACCTTCGGATACCTTAAGAAACACCTTGGAGATAACTACACCACTAGGAAAGGTAACTAAGGTAACTAGGACAATACCTGTTTGGGGATAATTTTGCATCATTAAACAAAAACAATTTATAAACCCTAACCTATATGCAAAACTAACTCCTAAACGGCCGAATACCGGGTAATTGCTAGCAAAGCGGAATAAGTAAGGGGTCGATCCACAGGGAATTGGGTTGTTGAACCTAGTTTTATTAATTCCTTTCAATTGTTACTTATGAAAACAAATAAACGAAAGAACAAACATATAAACACATAGAACAGATGAAATAAATCTAAACTATAACAAATAATAGAGAAACAAAACATAAAACAAAGATACATGGAATCAAACAATATACAAACCAAGTGATTTCAATCCAAGTTCATCTCATGATTCTAATTCAATATTGTGGTTTCACCTTTACACGAGATACGAACTCCTAATTCCTTAGTGAATCCGTTTCTCAAGCTATGAATTCCTAATCTCTTAGTGAATTCAATTATCGATCTCTCCTCTCTCGAATGTTGAGACCAATTTCATACAAAACGAAGGTGTAGATTCAAGTTAACTCTCGTATTTTAGAATCTAGCAACCTAGATAATTAACCAATTAATTTGTCACGAATTAACGATTAAGGATCCTATCTTTCTATGGTGATCTAGCCTAACAACGATTCTCATCAACGTTAGACAACAATTAGCAACCGATCTCTCGATCTAGTCACACAATAGCATCATAAATCATAGAAAGATACAAAACAAATCAAAGATCATAAGAATAAACAAAGGATTGAATAAATTAGAAGATAAACTCACATAGTTTGGTACAATGGATGATCTCCATGAATCAACAAACGAAAATAAAAGCATCCTAATCTAACCCGGATCACCCGAGCACAAGGCTCGGGTGATCGGCCTTGAAAGCCTCAGAAGTGCGGCTGATGTGTGTGTTTGGTGTATGAAAATCTGATGATGAAATAGGGTTGGGCCGCAGCTGGTATATATAGGGAAATAAGTCGGCTATGCTTAAGTCGGCCGTGGACGCCCGTCCAGAGTGCTGGACGCCCGTCCACTCTGCTTGAAATCTTCGAATCGGGCCGAGTCATGATCAGACGCCCGTCCTGTGTTAAATCGGACGCTCGTTCACTAAAATCTTAACAACTCTGAATCAACTTCCCTCTCCTGGACGCTCGTCCACTCCTTCAGACGCTCGTCCACTCTGGACGCCAGTTCAAGCTTCTGGACGCCAGTCCAGGATCGACTTAATCTTGATTTTTCCATACTTATCTCTTTTTCTTCAATTCAAATCATCATTACCTCTTCTATCATCAATGTAATTCGAATCTTATCTCTTTTTGATCATCATTTGAGCATCAAACACGTACCTATAACACATTAAAACATCGCAAAACGTAATATCATCCAAATAATCATAAAATCAAAATTAAAACACCAAAATTAACCTATTTTGCGAATAACTCATTAAAAACCTCATTTACTCAATAATTCCATTAAACACTCGTTTCTTATGCAAATTATACAAATATGAGGGAAATTATCATAAAATATATCAATATAAATCGTATAAATTCACCCTTAACAATACCTCAAGTGGATGTTCGAGTAGGATCATATCGGTGCAAGAGTGACTTCACAATTCTAGACTTTTCAGATTTCGATGTAATTCTTGGAATAGATTGGCTATCCGAGAATTATGTACACTTGGATTGTAGAGAAAAGTGAGTGACGTTTAAGATACCCGGGAAATCATCTAAGACTTATCAAGGTAATGTCTACAAGCCTAGCAAGAAGCGTCACCCGATAATTTCAGCGGTTAAGGCTATAAGAGCTTGTCAAAAGGGTTGTGAAGGCTACTTGTTATATGAAGTGGATGTGGAACAAGTGAAGCCTAAGTTAGAGGAAACCCCTATAGCAAAGGAGTACCCTGAAGTGTTTCCGGATGAGTTACCGGGAAACATGCGGGACAGAGAAATAGAGTTCGAGATCAAGCTAGTACCAGGAGCGGCACCAGTTGCTAAGGAACCCTATATGATGGCACCGGCTGAATCGAAAGATTTGAAAGCACAAATTAAGGATATGCTCAAAAGGAACATAATTCAGCCCAGTACATCGCCTTGGGGAGCCCCTGTTTAGTTCGTTAAGAAGAAAGATGGTAGCATGAGAATGTGCATCGACTACAGGGCTTTGAATAACCTTAACATCAAGAATAAGTATCCCCTACCAAGGATTGATGATCTGTTTAACCAGCTGCAAGGTAAGAGAGTGTTCTCTAAGATTGATCTTAGGTCGGGTTATCATCAGTTGAAGATCAATGTAGCTATACATAAGACGGATTTCAATACTAGATATAGACATTACGAGTTCTTGGTTATGCCATTTGGACTCACTAACGCTCCATCTGCATTTATGGATTTAATGCAGCTTATTTTCATGCCATACTTGGACAAATTCATGATAGTTTTCATAGATGACATCCTTGTATACTCAAAGGATGAGAAAGAACACGAGGAACACCTAAGGATAGTGTTGAACACGCTAAAGGAGAAACAGTTGTATGCTAAGTTTTCAAAGTGCGACTTTTGGTTGAACCAAGTCAGTTTCTCGGGTCATGTCATTTCTGGAGATGGCATTCAAGTTCTTCCAGAAAATATTGAAGAAATTGAGAAACGGTCCTGACCAACTACAGTTTCAGAGGTGAGAAGTTTTCTTGGTTTGGCTTGCTATTATAGGAAGTTTTTATATGACTTCTCAAAGATAGATACACCACTTACCCGGCTCACACAAAAGAATGTGAAGTTTGAGTGGACTAGTGAGTGTGAAGAGGCTTTCCAGACATTGAAAAAGAAGTTGACTACAGCCCCGTGTTGGCAGTTCCGGAGATCTTTGATAACTACGACATCTACACTGATGCTTCGGGACAAGGTTTATGTTATGTGTGGAAGCAAGGACGAAAAGTAATTGCGTATGCATCTAGACAGCAAAAGGTGCAAGAAAAAAATTACCCAACACATGACTTGGAGTTAGCAGCGGTAGCGTTTGCCTTAAAGACTTGGAGGCATTACTTGTTTTGAGTTAAGGCTAGGATCTTTACAGACCACAAGAGCTTAAAGTATTTCTTCACTCAAGGGAATTTGAATATGAGACAAAGAAGATGGTTAGAATTCGTAAAGGATTACGACTTGGATATTCAATATTGTCAGTTTTTGGTGACTTGATCTCTAAACTGATAAATATTCTGGTGAACTAATCTGAGAAACTGAAGACTGAGAATGATGGTCAGTTTCAGTTCTGTGAAAGTCAGTTTGATGAAGTGCAACTGAGTTTCTTCTTAAGTCGACGATCGGTTACGTCCGCCGGGTTTTGCTGAGTATAGCTGAGTTCTACATCTGAGCAGTTGATTACAAGTCTGGGAGAGTCAGTTCAGAACTGAGTTTTGTCTGGTGGATAACAGCTGGAGCTGGGGTCCACATCTGGGGTATTTATGACAATTCCGACAAAGATCTTATGGCGGTTAGGGTTAGGGATTTGTGCCTATAAATACCAATGTTTGTAATCAATGTAATGTGTTTCTCTCAAGAGTGTTATTCACACACTTGTGAAAACCTTGTAATTCTGTGCAAAATAAAATATCTTATTTTCTGTCCGTGGAGTAGTCGGCACAACGCCGAAAACCACGTTAAATCGTTGTGTTCTTTCTGTTTCTACGTTTTTATCAATTCTGCCATATTTGTGTTTGCATTGTTATATGTTTTATCTTTCTTAAACTGCAAGCTTCATGTCTGTGTTTCCAACAAACTGGTATCGGAGCGTCAGGTTCAAGATTCAGGAGTTGCAGGTGAACAAAGTTGATCTTCACCAAGACCGGTGGCCGGTGCTAGGACTTTGTGATCAAAGGTTTGTTCTTTAACTAGAAGGATGTCAGCAATGAACATAAAGGTTGATAAATTTACAGGGAGGAACAGTTTCAGTTCTGTGGCAAATCAAGATGCGGGCCTTGTTAAAGCAACAAGGATTGTGGACTTCTTTATCTGGTAAAGGGGATGCCAGTTCTACAGATTATGCCAGTCTGGAGGAGAAAGCACATTCAACCATCATGTTGTGCTTGTCTGATGATGTTATCATAGAAGTTGCTGAGGAAGACACCGCTGCCAAGTTATGGTTAAAGTTTGAAAGCCTGTATATGACTACATTGACCAACAAGTTACTGCTGAAGCAGAGGTTGTTCAGCCTAAAGATGCATGAGGGGACTCAGTTGAGAGATCATCTTGATCAGTTGAACACAATATTGCTTGATCTCAGGAACATTGATGTTATGATTGAGGATGAAGATGCTTCTTTGATTTTGCTAGTTTTGTTACCAGTTTCCTATGAGAACTTTGTGCAGTCATTCATAGTTGGGAAGGATACAGTTTCTTTAGAGGATGTAAAGTCAGTTTTACATGCCAGGGAGCTGAGACATAAGGCGGTAGCAAGCGGACACAGTGCGGGGATCGATAGTCGGTAGCGAAAGACGTGGAAAAGATCATGGTCAGTCTAGGAAGAAAAATTCCAAGAAGACAAAGTCCAAAGGCCCTAAATCCACATATGTTTGCATTTACTATAAGGAGCAGGGACATTAAAAGTCCAATTGTCCAAAGAGAAAGAAACAGCAGAAGAACAGTTCTGACACAACTGCTGTTGCAGCTGAGCATGATTCAGAGGAGGACATGGTCCTAGTGGCAGGAGAGTCAGCACATCAAACTGATGTGTTGATTATGGACTCTGGGGCATCCTTTCATATTTGCCCTCACAGAGAGTGGTTCTCAAGTTATCAGCAGATAGATGGTGATCATATATCTATGGCAAACAACAAGGTCTGCAAGGTAGTTTGGATTGGCTCAGTTCAGTTGAGGACAGAGGATGGAATATTCTGTAAACTAAGTGAAGTTAGACATGTTCCACAAATGACCAAAAACTTGGTATCTCTCAGTTCTTTGAACAGCAGGGGATTCAGTTTTAAGGGGGAAAGTGGTGTGCTGAGTGTCTATAAAAACTCAGTTGAGGTTCTTAAGAGAATCAATAAAGGGACTATGTATATATTACAAGGGTTAGTTGTTGCTGGTTCTACTGCTGTGGCATCTGCTGAGATTCATCAGTCACAGCTTACAAAACTGTGGCATATGAGACTGGGTCACATGAGTGTAAGGACAAGAATCTGGACTTTTGTGAGCATTGTGTGTTTAGGAAGCTTCATAGGAGCAAGTTCTCAAAAGGGATACACAACACAAATTCATCACTTGATTACATTCATTCTGATTGTTGGGGGCCATCAAAGGTTGAGTCATTGGGTGGTCACGGATATTTTGTGTCCTTTATGGATGACTATTCAAGGATGACTTGGGTGGGACTGATGAAACACAAAAATGAGGCATTGAAGAGTTTCATGCAATGGAAGGATCTAGTTGAGAATCAGTTGGCGAAGAAGATCAAGAGACTTCGTACAGATAATGGTTTGGAATTCTGCTGGACTGAGTTTGATACATTGTGCAGAACTGAGGGTATTTCCAGACATCATACAGTAAGGAATACACCTCAGCAAAATGGTGTAGCTGAAAGAATGAATCAAACTCTTCTGGAGAGAGCAAGATGTATGCTTTCTCATGCTGGTTTGTCAAGGAGATTTTGGGTAGAGGCTATTACCACACCTTGCTACGTAATCAACATGAGTCCTCACATAGGGATCAATCTCAAAACACCAGTTGAGATGTGGTCAGGCAAGCCTGCAGATTATTCAGTTCTAAGGGTATTTGGAAGCATAGTTTACAATCATGTCAGTGAAGGGAAACTGGAACCAAGAGCCAAGAAAGGAGTGTTTGTGGGGTATGGTGATGGAGTAAAGGGGTATAGAATTTGGTCATCAGCTGAAAACAGAGTTATTCTCAGCAGAGATGCGGTTTCGATGAAAAATCTATGCTCAGTTCATCTGTGAGAGGGACAACTGAATCTGAAACCAGTGCTGAATCTGAGAAAATAGATATTAAGGTGGAGCTTCAGGTGGAGTTAGTTGAAACGCAAAAAACAACTGATCCAAGACAGTTTTCGTCTGATCTGGTTGTTGAACCAGAGCTGAATCCAAGACAGTCAGCTGAGCAAATGTCAGTTGGATGTCAAACTGAGAACATGGGTCAGCAGAGTATAGCTGTCCGTAGAGCTAGAAGATCCAAAGTTGGGATACCTCCCAAGAGGTATGGGTTTGATGATTTGGTTGGATACGCACTTCAAGTTGCAGAAGAAGTGGATGGTTATGAACCTTCTACTTAAGGGAAGCAGTGACATGTTCCGAAGCATCTCAATGGCTTGCTACCATAGGAGATGAAATGGAGTCATTACTGAAGAATCAGACTTGGGATCTAGTTAAACATCCAGCTGAAAGGAGAGTTGTTACTTGTAAATGGATTTTCAAGAAGAAGGAATGGACAACTGAGGCAGAAAGAGTTAAGTATAAGGCACGTTTGGTTGCAAGAGGGTTCAGTCAGAAAGAAGGGGTGGACTTTGATGAGATATTCTCACCAGTAGTCAGACATACTTCAATTAGAGTGTTACTAGCAATGGTGGCACAACAGGACTTAGAACTTGAGAAGTTAGATGTGAAGACAGATTTTCTACATGGTGAGGTAGACAAAGAGATATACATGACTCAGGCAGAGGGTTTCCAAGTTCCTGGTAAGGAAGATCTTGTGTGTAAGTTGAAGAAGTCCTTGTATGGACCGAAGCAAGCTCTAGACAAAGGTGGTATAAAAGGTTTGACAGATTACATGATCCAAATTGGGTTACGGCGAAGTCCTTATGATTGCTGTGTTTATAACAATCGGTTGGAAGATGGATCATACATCTATCTTGTTTTGTATATGGATGACATGCTGATAGCTGCAAAGAAGAAGTATGATGTTCAGTATCTGAAAGACCTTCTCAGTGCTGAGTTTGAAATGAAAGATTTGGGTGCAGCCAAGAAAATTTTGGGGATGGAGATCTGGAGAGATAGAAATCAGAAGAAACTGTTTTTATCTCAGCGGGGCTATATACAGAAGATTTTGTCAAAGTTTGGCATGTCAGCTGCTAAGCCAATAGATACTCCTATGGCATCAAATGTTCATTTGTCAGTTTTTGCATCACATTCAGCAGATGAGAAGGAGTATATGTCAAGAGTTCCCTACGCTAGTGCAGTTGGCAGTTTGATGTATGCCATGGTGTGCACTAGGCCTGATTTGGCTCTGGCAGTTAGTGTTGTCAGTAGATTTATGGCTCAACCTGGAAAGGAACATTGGAAAGCTGTGAAAAGAATTTTCAGGTACCTTAGAGGTACAGCTGATGTTGGTCTCGTTTATGGAGGTGATACTCAGAGTTTGGTCACAGGTTACTGTGATGCTGATTATGCAGGTGATGTGGACAACAGAAAATCTATGACTGGTTATTTTTTCACTTTGAGGAATTCAGTTGTCAGCTAGAAAGCAACTCTTCAGGCAACATTGGCTTTATCAACTACTGAAGCAGTCAATGAGGGTATCTGGTTGAAGGGACTAGTCAGTGATTTGTTTCTACATCAGGATCAAGCTAAGATTATTTGTGACAGTTTAAGTTCAATTTGTCTAGCTAAGGATCAGGTTCATCATGAGAGAACTAAGCATATTGACGTGAGGTATCATTTTCTGAGAAATGAGAAGAGGGTTGTAGTGAAGAAGATCAACACCAAGGAAAATCATGTTGATATGTTCACTAAACCAGTTCATCAGAGCAAGTTTCAGTTGTGTCTGGACTTGTTGAATATTCAAAGCTTGTAAACTGAAATCTGGATACTCAGTTGAGGACAGATCAATTGAGTGGATTCTGTGGAGATGTCTGGTACTGTACATCCTAGAATTGACGAATGCATTTGGTACAAGTACATCTGATTATGAAATCTGGTGACGTTGAATGAGAGTTCAAGTCAAGGTGGAGATTTGTCAGTTTTTGGTGACTTGATTTCTAAACTGATAAATATTCTAGTGGAACTAATCTGAGAAACTGAAGACTGAGAATGATGGCCAGTTTCAGTTAAGTATATTCAGTTCTGTGAAAGTCAGTTTGATGATGTGCAACTGAGTTTCTTGTGAAGTCGACGCCGATTCGTCCGCCGAGTTTTGCTGAGTATAGCTGAGTTCTACATCTGAGCAGTTGATTACAAGTCTGGGAGAGTCAGTTCAAAACTGAGTTTTGTCTGCTGGATAACATCTGTAGCTGGGGTCCACATATGGGGTATTTTTGACCATTCGGACAAAGATCTTATGGCGGTTAGGGTTAGAGATTTGTGCCTATAAATACCAATGTTTGTAATCAATGTAATGTGTGTCTTTCAAGAGTGTTATTCACACACTTGTGAAAACCTTGTAATTCTGTGCATAACAAAATATCTCTTTTTATGTCCGTGGAGTAGTCGGCACAACACCGAAAACTACGTTTAATCGCTGTGTTCTTTCTATTTCTGGGTTTTATCAATTCCGCCATATTTGTGTTTGCATTGTTATCTGTTTTATCTTTCTTAAACTGCAAGCTTCATGTCTGTGTTTTCAACAAATACCATCCGGGTAAAGCAATTGTGGTTGCAGATGCCTTGAGTAGAAAACCAGTGTTTGCAGTTTCAAGCGTTGAAGAGGTAGCAGAAAGGTTAGATGGGCTGAAAATCCTAGATTTTGAGCAAATTGAAGATCGACAGTTTGTGGTACCGTTGTTAGCGATCCGAGTTGATGGATGATATTCGGGAAAAGCAAGATGAAGATCCAGTGTTGGTTGATTTGAAGCGAGTTGCAAGGGAAAATCCTACAGTGGGTTATGTTTTAGATAAAAATGGGAACCTTTGGTACCAGGATCGTTTATGTGTGCCTAATGTTGGTGACTTAAGGCAAAGAGTTATGGAATAGGCACATAGGATTTCTTTTGCATTCATCCAGGAGCTACCAAAATGTACAGAGATTTGAAAAAAAAGTTTTGGTGGCCCTCTATGAAAGTGGAAATAGCTAAGTATGTAGCAGAATGTGATACTTTCCAGAAAGTTAAAGAGGAGCATAGAAGACCAGGAGGAATGCTTAAGCCATTGGATATCCCTGAATGGAAATGGGATAAGATCACGATGATTTCATCACCGGGTTACCGAAGACAAAGAGTGGACATGACGCGATTTGGGTGATTGTGGATAGATTGACCAGATCATCCCACTTCTTGCCAAAAAAGTTGATATGTCATTGAAGAAGATGACGAAACTATACATAGACAATATAGTGAAGTTACACGGAGTACCTATCTCGAAAGTCGCAGATCGCGACAGTCGGTTTGTCGGTCTCTTTTGGAAGAGTTTGCAAAAGGCTTTAGGTACAAAAGTAGATTTGATTACGGCCTTTCATCCTCAAACAGATGGGCGGTCAGAACGGACTATCCAAACACTAGAAGATATGCTAAGAGCTTGTGTTTTGGAAGTAGGCGGACCATGGGATGACTACCTACCCGTAGCAGAGTTTGCCTACAAAAATATTTATCACGCGAGCATAGGCATGCCACCGTTTGAGGCCTTGTATGGGAGAAGATGTCGAACGCCGCTGTTTTGGGATGAAGTCGGGGAGAGACAAGTCACCAGGCCGGAGTTGGTTGAACAAGCTAAAGAAAGAGTTCAGTTAGTTAGGAGAAACTTGAAGGCAACACAGGATAGACAGAAAAGTTGGGCTGATGTTAGAAGAAGACCGTTAGAGTTTGATGTTGGAGAAAGAGTTTACCTACGAGCTTCACCGATGAAGGGAGTTAAACGGTTTGGACAGAAAGGAAAGCTAAGTCCAAGATATGTTGGACCTTTTGAGATCATTGAGAAGGTTGGACCCTTGACATATAAGTTAAAGTTACCGGAGTCGATGTCAAGAGTACGTAATGTTTTCCACGTATCAATGTTGAAGAAGTGTTTGACAAAGACTGATGTTGAAACTACAGTTGATCCGGAAGTTCTTCAAGATAATCTTGCTTATGATGAGAAGCCGATCAAGATTCTAGACCGGAAAGAAAGATGATCAAGAGACGGATGATCCCTTTGGTGCCGAACGTTCCTTTTCCAGATAAGGACTCGGTGTCCGGGAACGGGGCGTTACAATGGATCACCAAAGGGAGAAGCCCTAAGCTCTGATCTCTGATACCATATGATGTAAAGGCTATCGAAATGAAATCAAAAGAGGTGCTGATACTCTCAGCAAGTTCGAATTACAAACTGAAAATTATCCAAGGTGCTTAGCTAGGAGAAGGGTTTGGGTATATATAATCTAAGATTTAACACATTCAAAGACAAAATTACCCTCCACTACATAAATAACAAAAATAGACGAAAATAACACTCATCTTAACTACTTCTTGCATCCTCGCTGCATCACTTTGTTTCTGCTATTTTCAGCTTGGTAAGCTCTATTCATGATCCTGATGGTTTCTTTTTATTTTAATTTTATTTTCTAATTTTCATATTGGAAACAATATTCAATGTTGTACCACCAGAGAAAATACTCGACAACATACTCGACAACATACCTATGAAAATTATGTAATAACGATGTCAAAGTGAAATATAAATACGCATCAACTTTACTAGTTCAAGAACAACACCAAACATGAAAGAAACACACATATATATATATATATATATGGTAATAGGCAAATCCTATCCCATCAGACATACAGTATTGTTGAGGCATCATCAAGCAGAAAAACATATGATAGGGCCGGACAGGCACTCTTCCAAGCGTATGACGAGTGATTATTAAATGTGACCGAAAAGGGTGATCGAGCTTTAACTTGATTGTTCTACAGGAAGACAATAGGGCTTTTCACTTTCAAGAACATCAGTGTTACAAGTGCAACCTGGATATAAACATTCGTTAAGATAATTGCATGGTTTTCGGGTGCAATCGTTTGATATACAAAATGGTTCGGCCTCTGGGTTGATTTTAGTAATGCACATGCATTGTGGAAGGGAACATTCAGTGCTTGCATCGCATGTGTCCTCATTCAAGCATTTTGTATCATCATTAGTTAAAGTTATTGTATGCATCTTCCTCATTATCATTTTCTTTGGAGCTAAGTACCCATCATTCTGTGACTTGCCATCTGCAACAACATCATGATATGTATGTACATATGTTGTTATACATACACATCGCCACTAATTAATACATGCAATTGCTAAATTAATGATTTGAAACAAGGTCATGATCGATTAGCCTCAAAATTTATTACACAACAAAAGTAGAGAACTGGGAATGCAATCTACGTCCATGTGGTATGGTGCACGAACTCTGATATCTCATGTTGAATATGGGAGAAGCAGTACTACCAAATGTGAGACATAAAATATCTTGTCAATTCGGGTTAGTCATTTTAGACCAAACGAGGACGACGGTCTAGCAGTAAACCAGATCATTTATGGCTCAATTAGCCCTACCAGAGTGAAGTATGGGGGAGTTACAATTGGTATCAAAGCCGAGCACCAAACGGGACTAAGTGTCACGCCGTGAGAAACGGTGGGAGGCACCTCTAGATTACTCTAGTAGAGAGAAGCACATTGGTTGTAGGAGAATGTAATATCCCACATTGGATGTGGGAGAAGCACGTTACCTTCTTATAAGTTTGAGCCATAAGAGGTCTTGTCGATTTGGGTTAGTCCTTTTAGACCTAGCATGACGACGGTCTAAGCAGTTTACAAGATCATTTATGGCTAACTTAGCCCTACCTGAGGAAGTCTTTACGGTGCTTGGTGTTGTGAAGAATATGTGTGCAAAATTGAAATCATGTATTGTTGGGGAAATTATTAATCTAGCATGTTGTTTAACATGTAATTCAAGCAAAAACGAAAACAATAAAATTGGACAGAAAACTTATTGACCAAGGCGAGTGCAACACTCTGACATTAAGACGTTTTTACTCCGACTATGTGCACACAGTAATGACAATCGTCTCTCAAGACACAACAGTCATACCTTATTCGGATTGTTGCACTTCAATAAGAAGAAGCCGCCGATCCTGTTCTATAAATTTTTTCTTGACTCAAAAAATATGCAAAGTATTGTATGAGTATTTTATGCAACTTGCCGGAACTTTGCTTAGGAAAATTCATATGAATTTCTTATGAAAAAAATTGCAGCCTTATTTTCACTTGTGCGCTAGGATTTTATAGGAGAACGAATGCTAATCACTATACCTGTTGAATCCTTTCTGAAAAATAATTTAACCGAACGGGTGCAACCCATATGTGATTGCAACCTCTCAGTGAATCCATACAACCTATTTAATTCAAATTTCTCCAACATATTTCAGAATTCAAAAGGATATATATTTATATATATACGTAAAAATTAATCACTACAGAAAACCTCTGTTGGGATAGAAAAGAAAACACAGAGAGAATGCAATAACAAATAATCGATCTTACAGGTCAACTCGAAACGTTCCTTGGCTTCAGCACCAGCGCAAAAAGGAACTGCAGACGCGATGACTATGAGGGCAAAGAAAACATAGTTGCTAGCCATCTTTCTTACTCTATATATCTTTAATAATTTGTTTTGGAAAGTTTAGTAAGTTGTTGTGTTTTCTCTTATGCATATTAGGCCTTTTATGGTAAACATATACTAATGGGGTTCATGGAAACGATACTTGCTAGTGATCTATCTTTGAATTATTATTATTATTATTATTATTATTATTATTATTATTATTATTATTATTTTTTTTTTGTTTTTTTTTTTTTTTTTCGATTTTGAGAATAAAATCTACACTACAAGGTGGTTGCTCCATGTAGAGACAGCCCAGAAGATGATGATCATATATACATAAACTTTCGGTAAAAAAAAGGTGGACAGCTTTAATTTGTAAATTAGCTAGTACATACCTGGTTAACAACAAAATACATCAAATAATTGAAAGAATAAAAGAAATGACTAAAAAAAGAGAGGATGTTAACCTTTTTGTTTTCATGAAGGAATATGGTCAATGATTTGGTATCCTTGTTTTTTCTGTTCATTTAGACTCTCATTGCAAAATTGGTTTCGATTACCATTTTATTGAATTTTTTGAGGAATAACAGTTTGTTTTCTAATCTGAGGTGCACTTACTTTGACATAGTCTTACAAAATCTGAATACCTTTTAACTTTACAAGAAGAGGACAAGCAATAGAGCATAGATCGACCTAGTATGAATATATGTCTAACATTTGTTCTGTTCAAACAAATATTGCAAGTAAATTCTATGATATACGTTAAACACATTGATTTCCCTTTTTTTATAGTCAAAATCGACATACATGTATTGATCTGAACATCATTTTGACCCGATTTATGTTGTATTTGTTATACCCGTAGTATCATATGCAAAATAAAATAAATAAGCAGACAGAAGAAGAACAATTTGTTTATTAAACTGAATGGATATTACAAGTGCAATAAAGAAAACGAAAACAAAACAGAAAGGATATTCTTAAGAACTGAGGCGAGAAGAACTCTGTCCTTAAGACAAATTTGCTCCGGCTTGTACCCACAGATTATGCAATTGTCTCCCAAGATTACCCAGTTTACCTGTTCAAAGAGAGGTACTTCAACTCAGAACGAACGTCGAAGTCTTACAATGCTTCAGAAACTCTTCAACTATTTTTATGCAGAAAGATGGATTGTGATGTATGTGTTGTGTTTCTGTGTATCATTTCCATTGCTGTAGAGGATCCTTTTATAGGGAGGGACTGCCCTGAAGTGTATTGAAGGAGGCATCAGTTGAAGGAGCTCCACTAAGGCTTTAACTCCATCAGTTTTCACTAACAGCCTTTAACTCCATCAGGTTGAAGTAATGATGCAACTCCACTAACTTATGTAGTTATGTATCAGTTGCAGATGAAAGGACTCAGCTGAGTCGAGCCTGAATTGAATCGAACCTCTCAACTCGGATAGAATTCGTCTTACTCCTCAGCTCGAATTACTTATCAGAGTATAGTTAATTTATTTGACAAAATCCAATCTAACCTTTGTCCAAAAAATTAATATACTTGCCTCAGGCCCACGAAGGCCCAATTCCCCAAGGTCAAGGTCAACGGTCTCGGGCTCGGGCGGGCGACGCGCGCGCGCTCGCGTGTGGCAATTTTAGCAGAACATCGTCTAACTAAAACCATTCTTAACTCTCTCCCTTTCCTTGGAGCTTATACCATTGACTAAACTCCTCCCACTTAAATATTGAGAAATGATTAGCACAATTTCCAGTGTGGGATTAAGGAAGTTGAACTCTTCAACTTACGAGTTTCAACACTTCAACTTTTACAACTAACCAACATCAAGCCTTAATTTCTCATTCACCCGATATCCGAATTGAATGATTCAAAGACCTATCTTCATCTACGTCACACGTAGATTTCCAAGTCATCATAAACTCTTGATAAACTATACAATAGCTTAATCGAATCCGGCTCATAAAGTGGTTGTAAACAATGATTAGAAAAACATTTTAAAATGATTAAAAAAATCATTTTCTCTTTTTCCCTCAATTTCTCCAACAATCCCCCACATAAATGGAAATTAATGCAAATGCAGACCCTGAAGAGATTTCTGACAGAAAAATATTGCATCAGGAGAGGTAGCTTCTGGCTTTGAACCTGCCTTAGTGAAATACTATCGGATCTACTCGGCTATTCAGTGAACTATGTTTTGAACTGTTCAGCCTTTATTGTAAAACCAGACAATATCACTAACATAATATTTCCCTTAGGACCGTATTTGGTTCTCATGATTGTGTTCATTTTGGCCATGAATCACCCTGGTTTCAGAAAGTGCGTTAGAGAATTCTAGCCTCTGAATTCTCATAGAAACGGCTCCACTTCACACTTACATAGGTGATCTCCTATCAAGAGTATTCTGCCATACCCCACTTGAATTTAATCAAGTTATAGGAATCATTAAAAGTTTTCACTTAACCTTATACACCATTAACAGATAACACTTTTATTTACATAATGGGTAAGTGTTCACTGAACCTTCGTAACTTAGTTTTCCTTTTGAACCATGATCTTGGGATCTCCAGTCAACATGGTTGGGTTACCATTATAAAGTTTTTGTCTTAATAGGCTTAAGTCCCATTCCGAGTGTCAATTTTGACATTTGATCTCTAGGTAAACCTTTTGTAAGCAGATCCGCAAGATTCTCCTTCGATCTAACAAAATCGATGGAAATCACACCATTAGAGATCAGTTGTTTAATAGTATTGTGTCTACGACGTATATGTCGAGACTTACCATTATACATATTGTTTTGTGCTCGACTTATAGCCGACTGAGTATCACTATGTATGCTTATTGTAGCAATAGGTTTAGTCCAGCATGGAATATCCTCTAGAAAATTACGAAGCCATTCTTCTTCTTCTCATGCCTTATCTAATGCAATGAACTCAACTTCCATCGTGGAACGAGCTATGCATGTTTGCTTTGTGGATTTCCATGACACCACAGCACCACCAATAGTGAATACATATCCACTTGTGGCTTTCGAATCTTTGGAGTCAGATATCCAATTTGCATCACAGTATCCTTCTAAAACTGCTGGATATCTTGGATAACATAATCCCAGATTCATTGTAAATTTTAAGTACCTTAGTACCCTATTCAGAGCTTTCCAATGATCCTTATTTGGATTACTTGTAAACCTGCAAAGTTTATTCACGGCATAGGCTACATCCGGTCTAGTACAGTTGGTTATGTACATCAACAACCTATAATTTGTGAATATTTTAATTGAGACACAGATTCACCTTTATTCTTGACTAAGTGCAAATGTAAGTCAATTGGAGTTTTTACAGGACTTTCATGAAAGACATTAAATCTTTTTAGAACAAACTCAATATAGTGAGACTGTGACAAAGCAAGGCCATCAGACATTCTAGAGATTTTAATCCCCAAAATTACATCTGCAACTCCCATATCCTTCATATCAAAATTCCGTGTCAACATCTTCTTAGTATTCATGATTATATCACGAGTACTTCCCATGATCAACATGCCATCAACATAAAGACATACTATCATATAAGAATTAGAAGTGTTCTTGATATAGACACATTTGTCACACTCGTTAATTTTAAACCCATTTGATAACATTGTTTGATCAAATTTTTGGTGCCATTGTTTTGGCGCTTGTTTTAGCCCATACAATGATTTAACGAGTCGACACACCTTGTGTTCTTGACCCGGAACTACAAACCCCTCGGGTTGTTCCATGTATGTTTCTTCCTCCAATTCACCATTTAAGAAATCATTCTTAACTTCCATTTGATGGATTACAAGGTTATAGACTGTAGCAATTGCAATAAGAACCCTTATCGAAGTGATTCTAGTTACCGGTGAATATGTATCGAAAAAATCAAGACCCTCGTTTTGTCGATAACATTTGGCTACCAATCTGGCCTTATATTTATCAATAGATCCATCAGCTTTAACCTTTTTCTTAAAAATCCACTTACAACCAAGTGCTTTATGCCCTGGCGGAATATTAACTAATTCTCAAGTGTGATTTTACATAATGGATTTTATTTCACTTTTGATTGCTTCTTTCCAGTAAGGCGCTTCTGGATTTGACATAGCCTCAGCATATGTTCTAGGATCGTTTTCTACCATATAGGTGAGAAAATCCGGACCAAATGACGTTGAAGTCCTAGCCCGTTTACTTCTACGAGGTTCAATTTCCTCATTTTCTGGAGTGGTATCCTCTGTGGATTCATGTGTCCGCTTATTTGGACTCGTGTCTTCTTTGTTTCTGTATTTGTTAGGCAAGACATCCTCGAAAAACACAGCGTTTCTTGACTTCATGACGGTATTCACATGTACATCAGGGATGTCAGATTTATGCCCTAGAAATCTATATGCACTACTGTTATTCGCATATCCGATAAATATGCAATCTATCGTTTTAGGCCCAATCTTTATTTGTTTAGGTTTAGGCACTTCTACCTTTCCTAAACACCCCCACACTTTCAAGTATTTGTAGCTTGGCCTATGGCTTTTCCACAACTCATATAGGGTCGTATCCATCTTCTTGGATGGAATTCTATTAAGAATGACATTTGCTGAGAGGATGGCCTCCCCCCACAAGTTCTGAGGTAATCCCGAAATTATCAACATAGTGTTCATCATTTCTTTCAAAGTGTGGTTTTTGCGTTTAGCAATACCAGTTGATTGAGGTGTATATGGAGCTGTAGATTGATAAATAATGCCAGATTGTGAACATATTTCATTAAACGGTGCATCATATTCACCACCTCTATCACTACGAACCTTTTTGATTCGTTTGCTAAGTTGATTTTCGACTTCATTATTATAGTTTTTAAAAGCCTCAATTGTCTCATCTTTGCTACTTAGCAAATAGACATAATAGTATCTTGTACAATCATGGATAAAAGTTACAAAGTATTTTTTTACCGCCTCTCGATTGCACAAATTTTAAATCACACAAATTTATATGAATTAAATCTAACGGTTCTGCGTTTCTTTCCACTGAAGGAAATGGTGCCTTAGTCATTTTAGCTTCGACACATATTTGACATTTTTCAATTTGATTAAACATTATATTAGGTAAGAAATCTAAATTCATCATTCTACAATTTATTATTAACATGTCCTAATCGATTATGCCATAAACAAGAAGACTCAAGCAAGTAAGCAGAAGTAGATTCAATTTTATTAGCCTCATCGAGCACAACATTCTTTAGCATAATAGCCATTACATTCAACTTAAACATACCCTCAGTGAGATAGCCTTTACCGACAAACACTTCATTTTTTGTCAGAATGACCTTATTAGAACCAAACATAATCTTGAAACCAGCCTTGCTCAAAATAGCACCAGAAACTAGATTCCTACGAATGTCTGGAACATGGAGAACATTGGTCAATGTCAGCTTCTTCCTAGAAGTCATCTTCAGAATCACATTGCCTGTTCCCAGAATGTTTGAATGAGAACAGTTACCCATCCGCAGTTTGTCACCAGCTCCAGCCTTGTAGTTTGAAAACATTGCCTGATCAACACAAACATGTCTTGTGGCTCCAGTGTCCACATACCATTGTCTTGGATTCCCCACATAATTGCACTCTGTCACCACAGCACAGAACATATCATCATCACCATCAGTTTCAGCCACATGTGCTCTTGGCTGAAATGGCTTCTTCCCGCGGCACTCAGCTGCACGGTGCCCAAATTTTCCACAGTTGCGGCATTCACCATTAAACTTAAATGGAGTTTGTGGTTTCTTGGACGTTTCACCTATTTTCTTGGAGGACTGACCAGGTTTCTTCCTCTTCTGATGCTTGACCTCAGCAACATGAGCTTTGGCCTGTCCAACCTGCACAGAAAGTTTCTTTTCGGATCCTCTATTGTCCTCATCTATACGGAGTCGGACAATCAGATCATCCATAGACATCTGCTTTCGCTTGTGTTTGAGATAAGTTTTGTACTCCTTCCATGAAGAAGGTAGTTTCTCAATCACACAGGCTACTTGAAAATTTTCACTAATAACCATACCCTCTTCTAAAAGTCCGGATATGCTGATTTGTAATTCCTCAACCTGTTTAATTACGATTTTGGAATCGACCATCTCATATTTCAGAAATTTACCTACAATAAATTTCTTAGCACCTGCATCCTCAGTTTTGTATTTTTTATCTAAGGCAAGCCATAGTGCTTTAGCAGACTCAAACATACAATAGACACCATACAGAGTATTGTCTAAACCGTTCATAATGTAATTTTTACACAAAAAATCACTATGCGTCCAACTTTCTTGAGCAAGCAGAGCCCTGTGTTCGAGGTTGTCTGGAGGCACAACAGGTTGCTCTTTAGTGAGCATCCTGGCTAATCCAAGTGTAGTCAAGTAGAATATCTTTTGCTGCCAACGCTTGAAATTCAGCCCATTGAATTTTTCTGGCTTCTCACCATGAGATGAACCAACAACAGCAACAGTAGATTGTGTCACAACAGTAGTAGGCACAGTTGCATTTGATAGTGGATTCAGACATCCACTTGCCGCAGCATCAGCAGTAGGTGTCAATGACGCATCACTAACAGTAGTCAATTCTGCTCAAAAAACAGAAGATAAACAATTCAGAATCAGGTTCGTTTGCAATGAGACCAAAAAGATGAAGTAGTTTACTGAATATCAAAAAATGATATTTAGTTCGATTAGAAATAAAAAATTGTTCATAATACGAACTGAATATTTATTTTATTCGCATACAGATACTTTTCAGAGCATAAGGAAGCTATGAAAATTTGTCTTAAGATTGTTATACCCGTAGTATTGTATGCAAAATAAAATAAATAAGTAGACAGAAGAAGCACAATTTGTTTATTAAACTGAATGGATATTACAAGTACAATAAAGAAAATGAAAACAAAACAGAAAGGATATTCTTAAGAAATGAGGCGCGAAGAACTCTGTCCTTAAGACAAATTTGCTCCGGCTTGTACCCACGGATTATACAATTGTCTCCCAGGATTACCCAATTTACCTGTTCAAGGAGAGGTACTTCAACTCGAACGAACATTGAACTCTTACAATGCTTCAGAAACTCTTCAACTATTTTTATGCGGAGAGATGGATTGTGATGTATGTTTTGTGTTTCTGTGTATCATTTCCATTGATGTAAAGGATCCTTTTATAGGGAGGGACTTCCCTGAAGTGTATTGAAGGAGGCATCAGTTAAAGGAGCTCCACTAAGGCTTTCACTCCATCAGTTTCCACTAACAGCCTTTAACTCCACCAGGTTGAAGTAATGATGCAACTCAACTAACTTCTATAGTTATGTATCGTTGCAGATGCAAGGACTCAGCTGAGTCGAGCCTGAATTGAATCGAACCTCTCAACTAGGATAGAATTCGTATTACTCCTCAGCTGGAATTACTTATCAAAATATAGTTAATTTATTTGACAAAATCCAATCTAACTTTGTCCAGAAAAAGTAATACTTGCCTCAGGGCCACGAAGGCCCAATTCCCCAAGCCCAAGGTCAAGGTCAACGGTCTAGGGTGCGGGCGAGTGGCGGTGCGCGCCCGCGCGTTTGGCAATTTTAGCAGAACATCGTCTAACTAAAACCATTCTGAACTCTCTCCCTTTTCTTGGAGCTTATACCATTGACTAAACTCCTCCCACTTAAATATTGAGAAATGATTAGCACAATTCCCAATGTGGGATTAATGAAGTTGAACTCTTCAACTTCCAAGTTTTAACACTTCAAATTTTCAACTAACCAACTTCAAGCCTTAATTTCTCATTCATCCGATATCCGAATTGAATGATTCAAAGACCTGTATTAATCTACATCACACATAGATTTCCAAGTCATCATAAACTCTTGATAAACTATGCAAGAGCTTAATCAAAACCGGCTCATAATGTGGTTGTAAACAATGATTAGAAAATCATTTTAAAATGATTAAAAAATCATTTTCTCTTTTTCCCTCAATTTCTCCAACAATCCCCCACATGAATGGAAATTAATGCAAATACAGACCCTAAAGAGATTTCTGACAGAAAAATATTGCATCAGGAGAGGTAGCTTCTGGCTTTGAACCTGCCTTAGTGAAATACTATCGGATCTACTCGGCTATTCAGTGAACTATGTCTTGAACTGTTCAGCCGTTATTGTAAAACCAGACAATAGCACTCACGCAATATTTCTCTTAGCGCCGTATTTGGTTCTCATGATTGTGTTCATTTTGGCCATGAATCACCCTGGTTTCAGAAAGTGCGTTAGAGAATTCTAGCCTCTAAATTCTCACAGAAGCGGCCCCACTTCACACTTACCTAGGTGATCTCCTATCAAGAGTATTCTGTCATACCCCACTCGAATTTAATCAAGTTATAGGAATCATTAAAAGTTTGACTTAACCTTATACACCACTGACAGATAACACTTTTATTTACAAAATGGGTAAGTGTTCACTGAACCTTCGTAACTTAGTTTTCCCTTTGAACCATGATCTTGGGATCTCCAGTCAACATGGTTGGGTTACCATTACAAATTTTTTGTCGTAATAGGCATAAGTCCCATTCCGAGTGTCAATTTTGACATTTGATCTCTAGGTATACCTTTTGTAAGCAGATCCGCAAGATTCTCCTTCGATTTAACAAAATCGATGGAAATCACACCATTAGAGATCAGTTGTTTAATAGTAGTGTGTCTATGACGTATATGTCGAGACTTACCATTATACATAATGTTTTGTGCTCGACTTATAGCCGATTGACTATCACTATGTATGCTTATTGGAGCAATAGGTTTAGTCCAGCATGGAATATCCTCTAGAAAATTACGAAGCCATTCTTCTTCTTCTCATGCCTTATCTAATGCAATGAACTCAACTTCCATCGTGGAACGAGCTATGCATGTTTGCTTTGTGGATTTCCATGACACCACAGCACCACCAATAGTGAATACATATCCACTTGTCGCTTTCAAATCTTTGGAGTCAGATATCAATTTGCATCACAGTATCCTTCTAAAACTGCTGGATATCTTGTATAACATAATCCCAGATTCATTGTAAATTTTAAGTACCTTAGAACCCTATTTAGAGCTTTCCAATGATCCTTATTTGGATTACTTGTGAACCTGCTTAGTTTATTCACGGCACAGGCTACGTCTGGTCTAGTACAGTTGGTTATGTACATCAGACAACCTATGATTTGTGAATATTTTAATTGAGACACAGATTCACCTTTATTCTTGACTAAGTGCAAACTTAAGTCAATTGGAGTTTTTACAGGACTTTCATGAAAGTCATTAAATCTTTTTAGAACAGACTCAATATAGTGAGACTGTGACAAAGCAAGACCATCAGACATTCTAGAGATTTTAATCCCCAAAATTACATCTGCAACTCCCATATCCTTCATATCAAAATTCCGTGTCAACATCTTCGTAGTATTCATGATTATATCACGAGTACTTCCTATGATCAACATATCATCAACATAAAGACATACTATCACATAAGAATTAGAAGTGTTCTTGATATAGACACATTTGTCACACTCATTAATTTTAAACCCATTTGATAACATTATTTGATCAAATTTTTGGTGCCATTGTTTTGGCGCTTGTTTTAGCCCATACAATGATGTAATGAGTCGACACACCTTGTGTTCTTGATCTGGAACTACAAACCCCTCGGGTTGTTCCATGTATATTTCTTCCTCCAATTCACCATTTAAGAAAGTAATCTTAACATCCATTTGATGGATTTCAAGGTTATAGACTACAGCAATTTCAATAAGAACCGTTATCGAAGTGATTCTAGGTACCGGTGAATATGTATCGAAAAAATCAAGTCCCTCTTTTTGTCGATAACATTTGCCTACCAATCTGGCCTTATATGTATCAATATATCCATCAGCTTTAAGATTTTTCTTAAAAATCCACTTACAACCAAGTGCTTTATGCCCTGGCAGAATATTAACCAATTCCCAAGTGTGATTTTGCATAATGGAGTCTATTTCACTTTTGATTGCTTCTTTCTAGTAAGGCACTTCTGGATTTGACATAGCCTCGGCATATGTTCTGGGATCGTTTTCTACCATATAGGTGTGAAAATACGGACCAAATGATGTTGAAGTCCTTGCCCGTTTACTTCTACGAGGTTCAATTTCCTCATTTTCTAGAGTGGTATCCTTTGTGGATTCATATGTCCGCTTATTTGGACTCGTGTCTTCATTGTTTCTATCTTTGTTAGGAAAGACATCCTCGAAAAACACAGCGTTTCTTGACTCCATGACGGTATTCACATGTACATCAGGGATGTCAGATTTATGCCCTAGATATCTATATGCACTACTATTATTCTCATATCCGATAAATATGCAATCTATCGTTTTAGGCCCAATCTTTATTTGTTTAGGTTTAGGCACTTCTACCTTTGCTAAACACCCCCACACTTTCAAGTATTTGTAGCTTGGCCTATGGCCTTTCCACAACTCATATGGGGTCTTATCCAGCTTCTTGGATGGAATTCTATTAAGAATGACATTTGCTGAGAGGATGGCCTCCCCCTACAAGTTCTGAGGTAATCCCGAACTTATCAACATAGCGTTCATCATTTCTTTCAAAGTGCGGTTTTTGCGTTCAGCAATACCATTTGATTGAGGTGTATACGGAGCTGTAGTTTGATGAATAATGCCAGATTGTGAACATATTTCATTAAACGGTGAATCATATTCACCACCTCTTTCACTACGAACCTTTTTGATTCGTTTGCTAAGTTGATTTTCGACTTCATTCTTATAGTTTTTAAAAGCCTCAATTGTCTAATCTATGCTACTTAGAAAATAGACATAACAGTATCTTGTACAATCATCGATAAAAGTTATAAAGTATTTTTTACCGCCTCTCGATTGCACAATTTTTAAATCACACAAATCTGTATGAATTAAATCTAGCGGTTCTGTGTTTCTTTCCACTGAAGGAAATGGTGCCCTAGTCATTTTAGCTTTGACACATATTTGGCATTTTTCAGTTTGATTAAACTTTATATTAGGTAAGAAATCTAAATTCATCATTCTACGAATTGATTTATTATTAACATGTCCTAATCGATTATGCCATAAACAAGAAGACTCAAGCAAGTAAGCAGAAGTAGATTCAAATTTATTAGCCTCATCGGGCACAACATTCTTTGGCATAATAGCCATTTCATTCAACTTAAACATACCCTCAGTGAGATAGCATCTACCGACAAACACTTCATTTTTTGTCAGAATGACCTTATTAGAACCAAACATAATCTTGAAACCAGCCTTGCTCAAAATAGCACCAGAAACTAGATTCCTACGAATGTCAGGAACATGGAGAACATTGGTCAATGTCAGCTTCTTCCCAGAAGTCATCTTCAGAATCACATTTCCTGTTCCCTGAATGTTTGAATGAGAACAGTTACCCATCCACAGTTTGTCACCAGCTCCAGCCTTGTAGGTTGAAAACATCGCACGATCAGCACAAACATGTCTTATGGCTCCAGTGTCCACATACCATTGTCTTGGATTCCCCATAGAATTGCTCTCTGTCACCACAGCACAGAACCTATCATCATCACCATCAGTTTCAGCCACATGTGCCCTTGGCTGAAATGGCTTCTTCCCACGGCACTCAGCTGCACGGTGCCAAAATTTTCCATAGTTGCGGCATTCACCATTAAACTTAAATGGAGTTTATGGTTTCTTGGACGTTTCACCAGTTTTCTTGGAAGACTGGCCAGGTTTCTTCCTCTTCTGATGCTTGACCTCAGCAACATGAGCTTTGGCCTGTCCAACCTACACAGAAAGTTTCTTTTTGGATCCTCTATTGTCCTCCTCTATACGGAGTCGGACAATCAGATCATCCATAGACATCTGCTTTCGCTTGTGTTTGAGATAACTTTTGTACTCCTTCCATGAAGAAGGTAGTTTTTCAATCACACAGGCTACTTGAAAATTTTCACTAATAACCATACCCTCTTCTAAAAGTCCGAATATGATGATTTGTAATTCCTCAACCTGTTTAATTACAGTTTTGGAATCGACCATCTCATTTTTCAGAAATTTACCTACAATAAATTTCTTAGCACCTGCATCCTCAGTTTTGTATTTTTTTATCTAAGGCAAGCCATAGTGCTTTAGCAGACTCAAACATAAAATAGACACCATAGAGAGTATTGTCTAAACCGTTCAAAATGTAATTTTTACACAAAAAATCACTATGCTTCCAACTTTCTTGAGCAAGCAGAGCCCTATGTTCGAGGTTGTCTGGAGGCACAACAGGTAGCTCTTCAGTGAGCATCCTGGCTAATCCAAGTGTAGTCAAGTAGAACAACATCCACTACAAGAAAAATAGGTTTTAATGACGGGAATTCCCGTCATTATATGTCATTTTCTCGTCATTGAAGACTTTTAATGGTGAGAAATCCCCCTTCATTCCCCCCTCATAGTTGCCCTTCTAGTTAAAGCATTCAATGACGAGAAACCCGCCTCGTCATTAAAAACATCCAGGATTTAATGACGTGATTAGACTCTCATTAAATATATTTCTAGTGATGAGTAATTTCCTCATTATTATACGATTTGCCTCTCATTAGAACTAAAGTTGAATATTAGTTTCTACCCGTTAATGATGGATATTACCGTCATTAATAAGTGGAAACCCACTCATTAATTTGTTATGGCCAATATCAACAAATGACATATAATGACCGGGTGTTATGATATTTATTGTATATTTATTGATATATATATTGTGGAAATATTACACGTTACTTGTGTATAAGACATATTAATTGTATTGTATAAACAATTAATATGTCATAAAGTCATAAAGTAACTCTATTTTGTCTTATTATGTAATAGACAACTCTAGCAATTAATACTAGCCGACTCTAGTAATTAATTGCTCTACTCCTAGCTTATACTTATACTCACTCTTTTATCATGAATAAACTAAGTTGAAGTTTACTCAAGTATTATTACTTTCTCAAACTCTCTTCATGTTATCAGAGACATAATTGTCTTTAATCCGCTGCAAAATCTCCTATCTTTTCAACAATGTCTTCTTTATCTGAAGCCTCTTCACCCTCAGCAGAGTCCCAGCAGCCTCAGCAGACTGGGGTTACTGAAAACTATTCATTTACAAATCACAGACTTGATGGAAACAACTACCTGCTGTGGTCAAGATCTATGAAAATGTATATCTCAGGCCAGAGCAAGATGGGATACTTGTCTGGTTCCAAACCTGCCCCTGCTGAAACTGACCCCAAGTTTGAAGCATAGGATACAGAAAATAACCAAGTCATGACCATCCTCATGAGTTCAATGACAAAAGAGATCAGTGAGAACTTTATGATGTATGATACTACAAAGGAAATCTGGGACAATGCCAGAGACCTTTACTCAAAAAAGGACAATACATCTGAGGTCTATGATCTTGAAGCTCAAATCCAAAATTGCAGGCAAGGGGATCTGTCTGTAACTCAGTACTACAACCAACTATCTAAGGCATGGCAACACCTAGATATGTTGGAAACTCACCCATGGAAGGATGTAGAGGATGCTGCATTATACAAGGATATCATTGAGAAGAAGAGGGTATTCAAGTTCCTTATAGGACTGAACTCATCCCTTGATGATGTTAGAGGTAGAGTTCTTGCTACTAAACCTCTCCCCAGCCTGAAATATATGTTTGCTAAAGTCAAACATGAGGAAAGCAGGAGGAAAGTAATGCTGCAAAGCAACCCTGCTAATCACCCTACTGATAGCTCAGCAATGTTGGTGGTCAGGAAGCCTACTGAGGGTACTGAGACTTACAGGAAACCTACTGAGAAAACATGAAAGTTGTTCTGTGACCACTGCAAACGCACAAATCACACCAAGGACACTTGCTGGAAACTACATGGTAAGCCTAATTCCTTTAAACCCTCCAAACCAACCAAGGAGAGTCAGGGCAGGCATGTCAGTGAAGATGGGAACAAAGATACCATGTTGGATGCTCAGTTTGCTGCCTTCAAAGCCTTCATTGCTCAACAAAAGGAAGTTAGTTCTATCACTGACATAGCTACTCATGCTAAAACAGGTATATTCCACTCAACTCTCAGTAATGATACTTGGATTGTTGATTCTGGGGCTTCATCCCATATGACTGGTAACAAGAGTCTCATATCTCAGTTTAAGCCCTGTCATCAAACCCACAATATTAGGATTGCTGATGGATCTATTTCATGTGCACAAGGTTTTGGAAATGTTAAACTTACTGATAAGATATACCTTCAGGATGTCCTGTTTGTTCCAAAATTAGACTGTAACCTTATATCTGTCAGTAGACTCACTAAAGACCTAAATTGGACAGTCTTGTTTGATGACAATCAGTGTATTTTCTAGGATCTTTCTTCACAAGAAGTGATTGGGAGAGCTAAAGACTGCTCAGGACTATTTATGATCAACCCTGCTGAAGACAGAAGATTGAAGACTGAAACTGCCTCAGCAGCCTGCAACCAAACCTTAGACAATATCATGTTATGGCATTATAGACTAGGCCATCCAAGTTTTGGTTATTTAAAGTCTTTATTTCCTGAATTGTTTAAAGGGTGTAACCTCAGTGACCTTCAATGTGATATTTGTCAGTTTGCTAAACTTACTAAGTCTGTGTATACTAAACTACCTTACTTACCCTCCACACCTTTCACTCTAATACATAGTGATGTATGGGGACCTTCAAGAGTTAAAAGTATAACAGGAAAGAGGTGGTTTGTCACCTTTATAGATGATCATACCAGAATCACATGGCTGTTTTTTATGAAAGATAAATCTGAAGTTGGAACCATCTTCCAAGAGTTCTATAACATGGTATCCACTCAATTTGACACTAAGATTAAAATATTAAAAACAGATAATGCCCTGGAATACTATGAGTCCAACCTCAGCACCTTCCTGAATGATAAGGGAATTGTTCACACTAGTAGCTGTGTAGAGACACCTCAACAAAATGGGGTTGCTGAGAGGAAGAACAGGCACCTACTGGAGATGGCTAGATCAGTCATGTTCACCACCCATGTGCCCAAATACATGTGGGGTGAAGCTATATTAACAGCCACATATCTGATCAATAGGTTACCTAGCAGAGTGCTAGGATTCAAGACCCCTATCCAAACCCTGCTGAAACCTCACCCTTGTCCTCATCTCATTGCTGACCTGCCTCCAAAAATCTTTGGATGTACTGTATTTGTCTACATTCATGCCCAACATAGAAGCAAACTCGACCCCAAAGCTCATAAGTGCATTTTTCTTGGGTATGCCAAAGACAGGAAGGGCTACAAGTGTTATTCCCCCACTGCCAAAAGATTCTACAACTCTATGGATGTCAAGTTCTTTGAAAAAACTCCTTACTACAGCAACCCTACTGAGACTGTCATAGATGGAAACCTGATTGAAACAGAGACTCTTCCCTCTTCTTATAGTCCACTGACTCCAACTGCACCTTCCAGTGAGGAACTTGAGGCCTTGACAATCCCTCTACCAACTCCTAATGTCCAGCAACCTAATGAGTCTCATCAGCCTCCTAACCCTGATATCCATACACATACTGAACCTCAGCAACCTGCTGATACTCCCCAAACTCCTGAATCTGCCCAAACTCCTGAACCTGCTGATATGCCTCAGCAGCCTACTGATACTCCTAAACCTGCTGATATTGATAACAGACCCATTGCTGTCCGAAAAGGAAAGAGATATGTACTGATCACTCTATCCATAATTATGTGTCATATAATCACTTGTCATCTGGTTTTGCTATGTTTACACAGGACTTGGACACTCATTCCATCCCTAAGAATATACGGGAAGCTCTCAAACATGACAGGTGGAAGGCAGCTGTCAAAACTGAAATGACTGCACTCATTGACAATCATAGTTGGGATCTCACCACTCTCCCACAAGGAAAGAAGACAGTCAGCTGTAAATGGCTATTCACCATCAAGTACAATGTTGATGGCACTATTGACAAGTACAAAGCTAGACCGGTTGCAAGGGGCTTCACTCAAACATATGGACTTGACTACAAAGAGACATTTGCACCTGTGGCAAAGCTCAACACAGTTAGGGTGCTGATCTCCCTAGGCTGTCCAACTTGACTGGCCACTCTATCAGTTGGACATCAAGAATGCCTTCATAAATGGTGATCTCACTGAGGAAGTTTATATGACTGTACCTCCTGGCTTTACTAACACTCACACTGAAGGGAAAGTTTGTAAACTGAGAAAATCTCTATATGGCCTGAAGCAGTCCCCAAGAGCATGGTTTGGCAAACTCACTACTGTGGTTAAAGCTGCTGGATATAATCAGTGCAACTCAGATCACACCATGTTTATCAAAACAACCAACAGGAAAAGATCCATTCTTATTGTCTATGTGGATGATATCATCCTGATTGGTGATGACCCTGCTGAGATCCACACATTGAAGACCCTCCTGGCAAAAGTGTTTCAAGTTAAAGATTTGGGGTACCTCAAGTACTTCCTTGGCATGGAAATAGCAAGAAACAGCAAGGGTATAGCAGTCTCACAGAGGAAGTATGTGCTGGACCTGCTGACGGAAACTGGCATGCTAGGGTGCAAACCAGCTATCTCTCCAGTAGACCCCAGTCATTCTCTAGTGCACGGTAATTTTTCTATAAGAAAGGAGCAATACCAGAGACTCGTAGGAAAACTCATTTACCTCTCCCATACAAGAACTGATATTGCATATGGAGTTAGCCTTGTCAGTCAGTTCATGCATTGCCCTACTGAGCACCATTGGGATGCTGTCTACAGAATACTAAGATACTTAAAGTCAACTCCTGGTCAAGGCTTACACTTCACTAAGTCTACTGACAGATCAGTGAAGGTCTATACTGATGCTGACTGGGCTGGTTGCCATATAGACAGAAGATCCACCACAGGCTACTGTTCCTATGTATGGGGTAATCTTGTCACTTGGAGAAGCAAGAAACAGCCTACTATCTCTAGAAGCAGTGCTGAAGCTGAACTTAGGGCACTTGTTTTGGGCATTTGTGAAGCTCTGTGGCTGAAAAGAGTCCTTACTGAACTTCAGCAGCCCCTTCAGCAACCCATCATCCTCTGCTGTGATAATAGTTCAGTATTATGCATGGCAGAAGATCCTGTTCATCATGATAAGACAAAACATGTGGACATTGACAGACATTTCCTTAAAGAGAAGATTGATGCCCAGATCATTCAACTCCAATATGTTCCCTCGACGGACGACCGAATGCGATATTCTCACCAAGGCCATTCCACCGCTTATGTTCAACAGACTGAGTAGCAAACTTGGATGTATTGACATATACAACCCAGTTTGAGGGGGGGTGTGGAAATATTACACGTTACTTGTGTATAAGACATATTAATTGTAAGACATATTAATTGTATTGTATAAACAATTAATATGTCATAAAGTCATAAAGTAACTCTATTTTGTCTTATTATGTAATAGACAACTCTAGCAATTAATACTAGCCGACTCTAGTAATTAATTGCTCTACTCCTAGCTTATACTCTACTAGGACCTTTCTCATTCATACTTGTACCTATTTATACTCACTCTTTTATCATGAATAAACTAAGTTGAAGACAGAGGACACAAGGTAGATATACAAAGGCTCAGTCAAATAGAGGACACAATAGAGTGTTTTTGGGCCCGGAAATTTATTATCAGATTGGACATAACAGCCATGACATTTGACGATACGTGATCAAACCAATGCTCAAGAAAAGGTAATCTATTGGAAACTTAATGTCTCATAGATGTTATTCATAAAAGCGAGGAGGAGTTCCTGAAAGAATTGAAACTTGCTTTGAATGCTAAACATTAAAGTATATAATGGCAGCAACAACCGGTTTAGCATTCAAATCGATTGACCGAGTCCAATAGACACTGCTTCTATAAGAGGAAGAAGTCTCACAAGCTGAATATACTCTTCATTTGATTGTTCTTGCATCACATGTTCTGATGGAAGACAATCCAACAATGAATTTGGAAATTCTCTAAAATATGCCTACAAAACAAAGAGGAAATAACTATTACAAAATACTTTAAATCATGGAATTAATATATTAGTTTATTTGATATTTGAATGAGAAATATACAGACCACTAGCCTTAGTTTCGAACAAGTAGACTGAATCAAAGACGATAAAAAGGTTTTAAGCACGCATTCTGATTATCAAAACAGACATAAAGCAAGGACATGAACTAGATGCAAATTGACTACAAAACAAATCAAACTGGCATAGCCTAAGAAACCGAACCAGAACCAACATAGAATCAAAGAAAGAATTATAGATAGGCTATCATACTGTGCGATTAACACATAGCAGGATGACGAAAAAATCGGAGAAGTCTTCATCAAACAGAACCAAGCTAACAAGACTAACTTGGGCAGACACAGGAGACACAGGACACATAAAAAACAAGTTATACGAAATCAGATTATAACTTTGGAAAAACTCAGATAACCAGATAGATTAGGAAAAACTTGTTAAGTGTACATGTTAATGCAGAACATGACGATTATCAAGCAATTCCAATTTACATTCAGTTTTAATTCAAGCATTACAAAGAACTTTCTGATGTCATCAATTTTTGGATGATAATATGGAATTCTCGTTGTTAAGGCGTTATCTAAGGGTTTAGCAAGAACTTGTAGTTCCGATTTTTTTGATAAAGAAGGCAAGCTCACCACGACATGATGATAAGCTTCCGAAACCCGAGACTGGGTGGTAATGCTACTTCCAGCACTGAAGCAAACGTTCTAAAGTAAGTGGCGGCTCCACCCCTTCTGCCATTAATGGTGACCCCAAGCAAACCAAATGTAACATTTTCATTATACTCAATTTGAACCATTTCACCTCTTAGGTATATCACTGAAATTAAATTCAGCACTTATTTCCTTGTCTCACTAACATTCACTATATCATCTATTCATCTGGAAACATACACCATGATATTTTCTCCTGAAGGTGTCTAAGGTGTTCGTCCACAAGACCACAACTGATACTTCAAGGTAAAGGTCAGTTTGATGGTTTATAAAGTGATGACTTTGGGCTTTATGAGCACAATCCCCCTTAATTACAAAGCACATCACAGGGCACGAAAGCTGTCATCTCTATATGTAGTCCTTGGAGAGCTGAGAATTAAGGCCAACTGAAGGTAGTCATATGTTTCTGAAATCTATGAGATGAAAGCTCAAATCAAGGAGGTCAAGCAAATCTTTGAACAATCTGAGGTTAGACACGAGGAGATCAAGAAGAAAGTGACGTTTAAGAATACTTTTGGACAATCTGAAGGATCTACTGAAAATGAAAACTAAAACATAAAAGTAGATAAAGAGAAAGTAGGAACCTTGTAAGGGTTACGCAAAAACTGTCTCGCTAAAGCCTCGACTTCCTTTGGCCATGTGGCACTCCAATACAAAGTTTGTCTATCAGGTCGAATCTATCGCACATCAGCAATAAATGTCAACCAGTGTATAGCAAAAGACTGGGGATTAGTACATACATATGCATGTTGCTGGATAAGCACATTCATTAGCAAAGGGTGGAAAAAAACTGTTAGAACACCATAGCAGAAACAATAGTATACAACTTGTATTTTCACCATCAACTTAACGGAAACTTGATCAAAAAATATCATATATATCAATAATCTGTAAGTTGAATTAAAACCAAGAAGATCACACCCATGACTCAAAACACAAACTACCAGGACCGAAGGAAAAGTTGATCAAACTATGTTGTGATACTTAGAAACAAAATACTCAGAACTAGAAATAGCCAAACAAAAAAATCAAGTATAGACAGGTCTTATAACACTTGTACACAGACTGCAAGAACTAGACATAACAGTCAATAAGTTTATGACAAGTAAAAGAGCAGACATAAAGCATACAAAACAAGGGTTTACTCATATTATGCCCAATGGAAAATAGACTTATACTGAATTAAATGGAACCTAGAGCGGACTGTAAAAAAAACTCGGTCAAACCAGATATATGGCATACAGACAGAAATAGTGCAATTGAGACTTGGACATAAACTTATAGTAGGAAAAACATAGAGTTTACAACATGAACAAATCAGAAAATCATCAGGACAGACTTCACTTACTCTCATCTTAAAACTTAAGATAGACTTTACAAAACTAGATAAAAATATTGGATAACAGAGCAAGTATCAAACCATACAAATAGACAAGCAATAAATAGGGATGTAAAATTACTCAACTTTCAGATTGCTAGTGACCTTCATATCAGATCAATGAGAAACAATCCACGGATAATGGAATGCAATTTCTTAGGATCTTCACAAATAATTTAAACAATGCAACCTTTTGGAATGCAATTTCTTAGGATCTTCACAAATAATTTAAACAATGCAACCTTGACTAATCAGTGTGTCATGTTCAAAAGATCAAATAAAAATATAAAATAAACAGAGTGCAAAGTGTGACTATTCAAAGAGGTTACACAGAACTTAAAAACACTTGAGGTATGTATTCCAAATACGATCAACATAGGATAAGGTTGATGCACATTAAGTACTCAGACTTAAACGAAAAATCAACAAAAAATCATCACAACCCCAATGGAAATCGTTACAACTTGCAGAAAGTTCGATCTATGCATTCAACAAACAAAGAAACAAGAAAAAAGTGTTATTTACTAAGGAGAAGAATTCTCAAAAGTCATATTTTCAGCAATGAAATCCTCTCCTTCTTCAATCATAGTTCCACATCCAAATGCCCCTGTTCCAGTGATCCTTGATGTCTGACAACAAACTAACAATTACCAAGAACAAACTAAGCTTCATCAACAGCTCCCAAAAAAAAAAATCAATCTTTCTTAATCATAATCTTCAGGGGAACATGAATTCTTCCATGTAGTAGGAAACCTTTACCCAGAATTCAGTCCTATTATGAACTTATACTTTTATCATAGCTGAGCTTATAATTTGTGGCAATGAAGGAAAAATAAACTTAACAAAAAGAAAGTTAGCTTTTACCAACAACATATATCTTCACAGACACATGGATTCTACCATGTTGCAGTAACCCATCATGCAGAATTACAGACCCAATATCAACTTAAACTTCTTTTATCTTATCTGATACTATAATTTATGACAATTAACTGATTAAGATATCAACCAAAAAAAAAAGATGAACAAAAAGAGAGTTAGCTTCATCAACAGCTCAAAAAGATTCAGTCTTTTTAACTTATTATCTTCACAAAAACATGAATTCTTCCATTTAGCAGGAACCCTTTATGCAGAATTATCGTCCCAATATCAAACTTATAACTTCTGAAGAAAAAAAAACATAATTGCCACGTAAGTCATATGAAAAGAGTGAAATTACAATAAATATGTACCGGGATTAGGGTTTCATGAGAAGAAATTGCAGAGAAGAGGTATCAAGGCTTCCAGCGTGGGGATTGGGCTTTAAACTGAGAGAGCAGTGTCACTTTCCCTTTCACAGATCGATTCTTTGGCTTTGACCAGAACTCGTGGGTGACCTTTCAACATTTAACCTCTTGATGGTCAAGTACCACGACAATAGGTGGTCCACAGATTTCCGGCGTGTGGTGGCTTCTAGAGGAAACAGTCGATGTAAGCTAAAAATGGAAGATTATAACAATAAACAAATAGATAGTCAGAAAACCTTGGTGGCGAGAAGCGACGGCGGGCAGGAGCGACGGCGGGCAGGAGCGACGGCGGGCAGAATTCCACTTCATTGTTGCCATCTACACATCCAGGCGATGCAAAGAGAACGGAAGAAGTATTTTTTTTTTTGAGAGGTGAAGAAGTATATGAAAATGCGACAATCTCTGCAATTAGGGTTTGGGTGATAAGCATATGGCTGGGGGTGTTTTGGTATTTTCACAGATATTAGGATGGTTGGGGTTGTTATTGTAATTCCTTTTGTATATTTAAGGAATAAATTTTTATAAAAAAAGAAATTTATAGAATAATGACGGGATGTTTTTATTGATACCAATAATGAGAGGATTTTTGTATAAACAATGATAGGAATTGTAAGTTCGTCATCAAGATTATCCGCCCCTCATTAAAACAAACATTTAATTTTGAAATGTCGGCCCGTCATTAGATTCCCGTCATTGAAAACCCTTTTTCTTGTAGTGATATTTTACTGCCAACGTTTGAAATTCAGCCCATTGAAATTCACCCTGAAGTGTATTGAAGGAGGCATCAGTTGAAGGAGCTCCACTAAGGCTTTAACTCCATCAGTTTCCACTAACAGCCTTTAACTCGATCAGGTTGAAGTAATGATGCAATTCAACTAACTTCTGTAGTTATGTATCAGTTGCAGATGAAAGGACTCAGCTGAGTCAAGCCTGAACTGAATCGAACCTCTCAACTCGGATAGAATTCGTATTACTCCTCAGCTCGAATTACTTATCAGAATATAGTTAATTTATTTGACAAAATCCAATCTAACTTTGTCCAAAAAATTAATACTTGACTCAGGCCCACGAAGGCCTAATTCCCCAAGCCCAAGCCCAAGGTCAAGGTCAACGGTCTCGGGAGGGCGGGCGGCGCATGCGCGCGCGTGTGGCAATTTTAGCAGAACATTGTCTAACTAAAACCATTCTGAACTCTCTCCCTTTCCTTGGAGCTTATGCCATTGACTAAACTCCTCCCACTTAAATATTGAGAAATGATTAGCACAATTCCCAATGTGGGATTAAGGAAGTTGAACTCTTCAACTTCCAAGTTTCAACACTTCAACCTTTTCAACTAACCAACTTCAAGCCTTAATTTCTCATTCACCCGATATCCGAATTGAATGATTCAAAGACCTCTCTTCATCTACGTCACACGTAGATTTCAAAGTCATCATAAACTCTTGACTAACTATAAAAGAGCTTAATCGAAACCAGCTCATAAAGTGGTTGTAAACAATGATTAGAAAATCATTTTAAAATGATTAAAAAATCATTTTCTCTTTTTCCCTCAATTTCTCCAACCGTATTTTCTATTTTTAAGAGAAAAAAATACAAAATCATTTGAGAGCATTTGTTAGTTTGGCTAGCGGCGGACTCAATAAAAATTCTCAGTGGGGGCACCGAAAAAAATTCGAAGATCGAGCGGGGAGATTTGTATTGTTTTACATTTTTTAGCAACAAAACTACATCGGTGAGGACATTAGTAGTGTTTTTATATTTTTTTTGGGCAAACAAAACTAAATAGTTTCGGATTTCAGTGGGCTACTGGCCTCCACCCTAGTCCACTTGGGTCCGCCCCTGGTTTAGGGTGTGCATATTTTTATAAATGGTTTTTTCTTCCAAAGAAACAAAATTACCACATGATGTGAAAATATATAACCTACACGCACGATGTGCATCTTTTTGTAATTGTTTTTTTTTCACCGAAACAAAATTACCACATAACTAAAGTGGATATATAAAACCTACACACTTGGTCAGACTTGAATCTAAGACCTCATGGTCCTAGGACCTTATCTTAACCGTTTTGGTAACCTTCATTGGATGTCAATAGAGGTTAAGCTCGGTATTTTGATGCTTCAATTAATACAGTAATTAATACTGGTTTCAACGAGCCTTGTGAGGATATGAACCGATGTTGAAAAGATGGAGGGATGAGCTCCAAATTGCGCTTAAAACATCATTGTTTCTAGTATCATGTGCTCACCGCAAGAAAACACTCTTTTGCTACTCTAGTTTTTATAACACACACAAAAATAGTGTTGATATATACTAATTTCTAGCCACGGGAGCGTTGAAAATAAGTATAACCAAGTAAATATTAGTCAGATTTTTTTTGTGTGTGACAAAAATAGTGTAGCAAAATGGTGTTTTTCTTGTAGTTGTTTCATGTAATAATTGTACATTTTGAAGACAGTTGTAGATATTTAACACTACAAAAAAAGAATAATTTGGTGACAAAGAGAGAATTGTCCAAATGGTAGCTTATAGTGACAATAAATTTGTTTGTCACAAAAAAATTGCATTCTAGTGACAAACAATAGACATTGTCACGAAAGGTTTGGTGAGTTATTGTCACCCGAGCCATGGTTCCACGTGTATATCATTTGGCCTGAGGCATTAATGACAACATTTTAATCATGATATTCATATTCATAACAACTTATGTGACAACCATATTTTATCACAAAAGCTTGTAAATAATAATTAATTATTTAAATAATTATATTTGTCTAAAGATTAGTAAATATTAGTTTATATAAATTTAGTTGAGTAAAATATTAAATGAGTTGAGTCGAGTGTTAGACAAATTACATGAATTATTCATAAATAATTGAGCTTATGAAACATGCCGAGTAATATTGAATACTAGACGAGTCGAGTTCACTCTCAAGCCAAAGATTTTATAGTCGAATCAAAATCGAGGCCCAAAAAGTATCGGTTCGGCTTGATTTGATTACATCCCTCTTTATAATTATATAGGGTCAAAACCCAACCGACTGTTCGGACCCCTCGTCAATTTCATTTCCCGAAAACTCTCAGAAAAAACTCGCCCAAAGAGCAAGCGTAATGAAGTAAATGTAGACTACCTTAATTTCTGACATTGAAAAATGGATTAATTGGAGAACCAAAATGTAAAATAACAGATGCATTTTAGAGTTCCTTTTCTTCGACTCGGTCAAGTGCAGGTGCTACATGTGGGAGTGGCAGGCGACTCACTCTACCTTCTCTTTCCTACTTTTTATTTTAAAAAAAGCCTGTTAATTCCTATACCAAAATTCCCCCAACCCCTCTGTTATTGTTCATCTCTCCAAATGGGTTCTTCCATCCATGGCGTCCTTCATGGAAGAAGAAAAGAGGAAGAAATTTATGCCAGAAAATTATAGAAGTGATGCCATGACTGCTTGTAGTTCAGATCTAGAAAAAAATATAAAGAAGGTAAAGATAAAGATAAAGAAAAGAAATTTTGTTCACACAATTAATTGAATCATGCCAATTTTTTGGATCTAATTTTTTTTCCGTTTTTGTTTTACCGGGAGCATTCAATCCGTATTTTAAGACAAGTATGGAACCATTGAATTTTACTGGAGAATATGGTTTTTATTGAAAGAGGATTTCAGTTTTTTTTAGGGTAGATTTCAGTTTAAACTCCATGAATATTGATGGATTTTTCTATTAAAATGATTTTGAGATTGGTTTTTTTGGTGTATTTGGGATTCCGGCAGCTGTAGTGGTTGAGGAATTATGGAGGGAAGGCAAAGTTTCCATTACGCCATCTTATCACCAAATTTCATATACACTTTTCCTCCAATAATGATATTCCATTTGGCAATTTATGTCAGCATGGAGAGAGAAAAGAGGCAACCATTACGGTTGCTCTAACCTCTGAAATTTTCCCTCAAGTACATGTTCTACCTTCCTCGATAATTCCATAGATTCCATAGATTTGTAGCCTGATTCCAAGCATTCCCGTTCCCATTCAATTTCCATGGGAAGTACGATCTCTGGAGAGGCGATGATGGATACCGGATGGACAGAATCCTTTGGTACTCTCCGTGACCAAATCTCTCATCAATTCTGTACTTGATGCAACTAGAGTACTCTTCTTTCTTTTTTTCTCGTCTGTGTGTTCTTGAATCTTGTTGTCAGGTAATTGCAAAGAATGTAATTAAATTATTGAGTGAATTCTGTTTCTATGGGTTTTCAGGTGTATTTTGGACTTCTATTTTTCTATTTTGCTAGAATACCGGGAGGAATGGTTACTTGAAAGGCATTTTTTCTCATCCTCTGCAATTATATTTGTTGGTAATGTTAGCTCGTGTTTGGAGTACTAAGAATGGATGCCTTCTTTTTTTCTTTCAGTCTCCTATCTTTTGAAGAGTATTCCGTAATATGAATAGGTAGCCGAATCACAAGTTATGTATGTAAAAGCAATATATGGATGGAAGTAGTTAAATCACCCCATTACATGTTCACCTTGCTTTTATTCCGTAATATGAATAGCCTCTTGTTCATTAACTTTTTTGGAAGGGATTAGTATAGACAATTAACTTAACTTTATTTTTTGCTCCATTGTGTTTGGCTATGCCTTGCTGAAGAACTAAATTTGAGATACTTTGCAAACTCTCTTAGCTATCGTATATAAAACATGCTGCCTTAATCTCTGATGATTTGATGTAAATGTTTAAATTTACTTTTCTTCAGAGAACTTACATATCTGTTTGAAGTCTAGCTATGAATGATGTTTCAATGTTGATTTTAACTTATATGATTAGTTCCTGGTTCCTTAGTTTAAAATGTGTTATGTGGATACCATATGATAAACAAAATAAATTAGTAGATGCATTCATTCCTAGTATTCTGAATATACAGAGGAAGATATCTGCTACAGACATTCAGCTCATTGCCCGAGAGTTGTTAGCAAAACATTAGTATTTTAGAAGACGTGGGAGCCCTGTGAATAGCTCTTGTTGATCTGCTTCTCATGGTATTTTTCAATGCTTCTTGGTTTTCTAATTAGAGGAATAAATGATCTGAACTGGCTTTTATTTTTATCGATTAAACAGGCTCTTTTTTCAACAATATCCTGAGTTGTGTTTCACTACAAAAAAAAAGTTTTTTCTGTGACAAATCTTTGGTGACAAAGAGGAGTTTTGTCACAAAAGGGATGGTTCTAGTGACAATGTTTTATTTTGTCACGAAAATGTGTACTAATTAGTGACAAAAAGAAGATGTTGTTATGAAAAACTTGATGGGTTGTCACAAAAGATAGTGTTTCAACTGTGTGATTTCCGACAAACTTTGTTATAGGGATTTAGTGACAACATATATTTTTTTTAATGAAATCCATAATGTTTACGTAACAAGCATTTTATCACGATTAGATGTATAAATGAACTAAATGGGTTCATAATCGGTTTGAGTTCGGTTCGATGAGGTTCAAGATCGAATAGACTCGATAGTTATTTTAAGTTCATGCGCTAATTCTTGTTCGTAATATTTAAAAATTGCTCGACTCGATATCTTAATATTCGACTCGATTTGAATTTTTTACATTGCAAAATATGAAAGGGTTTAAACTAAAAAAAAAAAGTAAAGACACAATTTTTAGACAGTCATCGACTCGGTCCAACCCAAACTTCTTCTCACCCTATTCACTTGCTTTAACGGCAATTACTCATACACGGCTTTGTTGCTTCGCATGGGCAACGCCCAAACCTTCGTGGATAGAAACGATGCCATTTTCGTCTTCGCTCAAAAACTCATGCGGCGGAATCAGATTTTCTCCGCCGTCCTCCTCCTCCTCGTCAAAATCAGAATCTCATCCATATCTCCTCCTATCATCTTGATGCTCATCCTTCAGTATCTTCGACCAATCCGCACATCCACTGGCGTCGCACCGACGACAATTCCACCATTTCACATATCAGCGAGAATATCCTCGATAATCGCGATTTCGTAGCCGGTTTATGGAACTCCGGCGATGCTGATCATGCCGTTTTCCAAACGTCCAACTCATCTAGCTCAAACATCGAGTCACGAGTCACTCATCTAAGAATCGGAAGTTTGATCTAGCATAATAACCTTTTGAAGCCGCCATTGCTCTACAGGAATTGAAATCTTCAATCTGAACGGTTAGTGACCTCTCTATTTAAAATCTAAGTACAGTTTTCTCATTCCTCTTTATAATTTTCGGTTTGAGTGGAGGAGTTTCATATGGCTTTTATAAAGAATTTTCACTGTTAAAACTTTTCAAGCATGTTTTATATTACATATATGTACAATGTCAAATGGTCAAATAACTCTGAGGTTTGAAGCTTTCTACCCTTTCAATTTTTTATTTACAGTTTTAAGCACAATATCTATGTAGATTAAGTCCTGCAAATATGCCTTCTTATTACCCTGTTATTGGTGGTTAGTGTTATTCACATTGGTCATTTCTTGAGTTCTCCGGTTGCCAGTGCATATATGAATGGAAAATATAGTAGGAGTATCCATTCTCCTTGTAATTGGAGCATTTATTGTGTGGAGAGCAGGATATTTGTAATGTATGTTGATAAGTTGTATGAGGTAGTATAGTTTTCATTGCCATTTCTTTTACTTATATTTTGAAATGCTTGAAAATATTGGATATGATTAACCAATTTCCTTTTTTCTCTTTTGTTCTTATTCGTTGTTGGCAGAAATACAGATTGGCGATTGATGATACGGAACCTGACACGGTCCCATTATCCCCGGTCAACTCGTCGGAAGACATAGATCAAACTCTTTCCCTGTACATGACCGCGCTACGTCGCCAACTACTTGGCCATCCCGCCAGCATCTTCAGCATAAGGGGGCCGCCCCGCAGCACGGCGGTCCCATTTATATGAGAAACTCCACCGATTAATGGAAAGTTCATAAGCTTAGATAGAATGCGGGGTCAACTGCCATCTGTCGGGCATCGACACCGCTAGCACGAGTAGTCTTTTACAGCTTTATCCTTTCCCTATAAATACCCCCACTATGACATTAATGAAGATATAGAACAACTTTTGCGCATTTATTTCCATGAGCACTGTTGCATCTCTCTCTCTCTCGTTTATTGCTTTCATATCACCACCGTGAGCCCGCCACCAACCTCGATAAACTCCACCGTCCGACGGCGATAACCTCATTGATCGGAACACCATGAAGAGGCCGGATATCCCACATCCAGGCTTGCCATCCTAACTACCTGACGGAAACGGACCCGTCAATTGGCTCCGTTACCGGGAACGATTTCTTCAAAGGATTCAACACCTTCGTGCCCCCTATAGTTGCTTAGCTCGTTCCGATCTCCGTCTCCCTTGTATAACGGGTTTTTATTCCGGTTTATCATCATCAAATCGGTTACCTTTGTCTTCACGAGTCCGTGGAAAAATAGCTCATGTGTTTGTGTAGACTATCCCAATCTTGCGTTTGAAGATTCACCACTATTGGGATAATCTTATATGAACCGCTAAGAAACGGTTTGTGGTTAGCGTTTTCCGATTTGAATGCGATCGGGACGGTGTGAACACCATAAAATTCGGCTTGTAGCATATCGGTATCGGGATCGATTGCTTGTGGGAGGATAAAAGGTTCATCGGATGTTGCGTACATAAAATCGGACGACGGATCACGTCCGGCCACGTCACCTTAACTACTCTTTGAAAAGGATATCGAGTTGGCTTGTGTCGGAGGCAATAATCCCACTTCCTACCTTGGAAAGCTTGTTGTCGGACTTGTAGCGAGACCTCCCATCATGGCTAATCCTTCGCCTAACCTGTCACACCCAACCCGGCGAGAAAAGCGGGTCGCCCCGGCGGGTCGCATGAGAGCGACCCCGCCCGTGGAGCCGTCGATTTCCGCGAGTTCTTAGAATTAAGAAAGAAAAACGCTCAATTAGAGGCGAGCTCGCCCGAAGACAGTTAACACGAGAGGGCCCGGACAAAGAGGCTCTGCCCCGGCGGTTCCTAGCGAGGCGATCGGCAAGAATAAAGAGTTATGGTGAGTACGCGGCGAAAATGAAGGCGACCAACGAGATTTTAATCTCCGTCGGTCGACCCGCACTAGCAATTAATCCTCCCCCAACCATAGAGGGCATGAACGCCGGGCGTAACGTCATCGCCCCTCCGTGGAAAGGGCCAAACATGGGGGAAACAACGCGAGCTCGGCGTCACGAGCATCGAGGGGAAAGTGTGTCCTCCTCTCGGCATGGTGAAGACGACCAAACTAGAGTATCGGCGCATGACCGCACAGGAAAACGTAGAGCTTTACCATCACCACCGAGAGATGAAGATAAAGGAACGCGAGGCAACGTCGGACGAAGGCGGGCCCCCTCAATGAAAACCCCCGGGATATTATCCTAAGAAGAAGAGCACGGGCCGAAACGAAAAGGCTCGATAGTGACGAGGACGACGCCCCTCTCGGGGCGCACCTCGGACCCGGACCAACCAACGATTCGAAGACACGAGGATGATGGTTCGGAGATGAAAAAGAGTAAACGAGAAGAGGATAAGGAACCTAGCGGCTGCTATGGATGCGCTTTCGGACTCGCTCATAGCAAGCCTACCGCGACGCCGAATATCTAACGTCAACATAACAGATTATCAGGGTAAGTCGGACCCGTACGAGTGGATAGCTTCGTTCGAGAGTAAAATGATGCTCGCTACTCGCCATAGCGCGGCCTGGTGCGTGGCTATGGTGGGTTGCATGAAAGATAGAGCCTCTACATGGCTTCGCAAGCGCCGGCCCGGATCGGTTTACGGGCCGGGGAGGACATGCGGACAAAGTTCTGGCTGAATTCAAGACGGCGCATAGGCCTCGCAAAACCACGGCGATTTGTTTTTGATAAAACGGGACAACGGGGAATCCGCCCGGTCGTATTACGAGAAATTCGTCCAAGTTTACGATCAAACACGGGACGAGCCCGAACCCACGGTCATGATGGCATTTTTAAGCTGGACTTGTGGGCGGCGAGCTTAAGACACATTTGACGATGCATCCGCCGACCAACTTGAGGGATATGTTGGAGCGAGGCCCGGAAGTTTACTACCGTCGAGGTCGTCCCCACGAAACCGGGGCCTTCAATCGATCCCACGGCCCCGTCCAACGATACTCGAGGTCGATCCCCAAAGAAAGGGGAGGTCATCAATCCGGCGAGAGAACGGACGACCGTGATTTCAAAAGGCCACAAAAGTTCGACGCAAAAGATTACATTCCGGCGAATGCGCGACCGTCGGCAATCTGAACGAAATCTCGAAACACATCCGGAAGCCCCGCGACAATCGTAGCGAAGACGGGGGTTCGTAAAGCGGACGGGGAGCAAATTCGTGAGTTTCATAATTATCACGGCCATAACAGGATGATTGTTTTTCCACGATAAGGATCATAGACAACATGGCCCGGGAGGGAAAACTAGATCGGTTCAAATTGGCGGGCGGTGCCAACCGAGAGGCTCGTCGCGGCCCGGTATGAGCGCGAGCTTAATGTCATCCACGAAAGCCCGCCTAGCAACGGACGGATAAAAGAACGGATCAACTCGATCAATGAATTTGGGCGTGAGCGGCCTAGAACCTGCGACCGGATGAAGAGGCCACGACTTTTACAAAAAGCGAGCTTAGCTTTGTTACGGGAGCAATGGAGATGCCCCTCATAATCAAAATTGGGATCGGCAAGTGCGGAGTTAACGAGTCTGGTGGACACGGGTGCCGCCGGAGACATTATCTATCTTGAGCGCCTCGGGTTTGAACTTCACCGAGGCCAATGCGAAACCATACCTGGGCTCGCTTGAGGGTTTTCCCAACCATGAGGTAAAGGTTAAAGGAATGATCGACCTGGAGGTCCGCATCGGAGACTTCGAGCCCTTCCGAACAGAAAAAATAGAATTCCTGGTGGTCGATCTGCCAGCTCGCTACCACATGATCCTGGGCATACCTGCGATGCGCAAGTTTCAAATGGTGTCTTCCATTCCGCATCAGAGGGTCAAATTTTATACAGAAAATGGCAGGATAGGGCAGGCGATTAGTCGACCACAGACTTATCTTGACCACTTGGCGAAATCAAAGGCAGGATTGAAAAGGGCACGAGAGCCCGAACTCCGAGGTGTGCTGGGACAAGCTCATGTTACACCTCCCATCACACCAGCAGGGACTAATCCCGTCACGAATTCAATAAATGCGTTGGAAGAAGCTCAGTGACGGTCGGTACGGTGAGATCCCAAACACGGGCCGAGCAAGTCAACCCTCGGATAAGCGAGTCCGTGGCCGAGTTATAGGCGAGCGTTAATAAAGAGCGGCGGAAGCCCATCTCGAGCGGGGACAAGGCACGAACAGACCCTCCGCCGCCTAAGAAACAAAAAAGAAAATTGTATGCGACACACTTGCGGATACGAGATGACCCGAGCATCGAAGCGAGAAGGGGATCTCGTCGAGGTAATCATCAATGAGAGCTACCCCGACCAAAAAATCAAAGTCGGGGCGCACCTCGGCGATGCCGAAATGTCCGCGGCGATCAACGTCTTTGAAAGAGAACACGGAGGCCTTTGCTTGGGAGGTCAGCGACATGCGAGGCGTCGACCCCGAGGTCGCACTCCACCGTCTTAACGTGAATCCCCACTTCAAGCCAATTCAGCAGCGGGCTCGCCAATTTTCAACCGCAAAGGAAGAGGCTGTGAAAATTGAGATCGCAAAGCTACTTGCGGCAGATATCATTGAAGAACTACAATATCCCACTTGGCTGGCCAACGTCGTTATGGTTCTGAAGCACAACGGCAAGTGGCGAATGTGCGTAGATTTCACCGACTTGAACAAAGCCTGCCCCAAGGATCCCTATGAGCTACCCCGCATAGACAGAATGGTAGATCGGATAGCGGGTTTTGAAATCCTCAGTTTCGTCGATGCCTACTCTGGATACCATCAGGTCCGTATGGCCGCGGACGAAAGACAACTTACTGCTTTCAGAGCCGGGGGCGGCATGTATTACTACAAAATGATGCCCTTCGGCCTGAAGAATGCGGGTTCAACATTTCAGAGGATGATCAACAGGGTTTTCCACACTCAAATCGGCCGCAATATGGAAGCTTACATAGATGACATGGTTATCAAATCCAGCAAATGCGACCTCATAGCGGATTTGAGAGAAACTTTCGCGAACGTGCGAGCAAACAACATGAAGTTAAATCAAGTCAAATGCACGTTTGGGGTCAAAGCTGGAAAATTCTTAGGCTTCATGGTCACACAGCGGGGTATCGAAGCAAATCTGAGAAGATCGAGCCATTACGGACATGGCACCTCCAACGACGGTGAAGGAGGTTCGAGAGGTTGAATGGAAGGATAACCGCTGCGGGGCGATTCATCTCGAAATCGCGGACAAGTGTCTCCCTTTTTATAAAATCTTGAAAGGCGGCAAGGGGTTTGAATGGACCGAAGAATGCACTTTGAAGCCTTCGAAGAGCTCAAGCGATACACTGGTCGACCCGCCTCTTTTAACAAGTCCTATTATAGGCGATCGGCTTTATTTATATTTGGCGGCCTCGAATAGGGGCATCGCCATTGCCGATTCTTATAAAAGAAGAGGGGACTCTGAGAGAAGCCCGTTCAAAAGCCCATTTACTATGTCTCGAAGGCTCTCGGTCTGTAGAAGGTCGATATTTTAATGCGAAAAAATTGGCTTACTCTCTTGTTATAGCGGCTAGAAAGCTCCGTGCATATTTTTCATCACACACGATCGTTATACTATCGGATAGTCCGGCTTGCGTCGGGTTTTACATAAGCCGGATCTCGCCGGTCGTCTCTGAAATGGGCAATTGAGCTCACGGAATTCGACATCAAGTATGAGCCTCGAAGGGCAATCAAGGCGCGAGGCCACGGCCGAGTTCATTCTTGAAGCAAGCTTTCGAGAGTCCTCGGCAACACAACCCGCTTCCCCTTCGACCAACTCGCCCGACAAACCGGCTCCTAGCGGCCCCATGAGGCCCGGCCAACGGTTGCGGTTGTTCGTTGACGGCGCAAGCGGGTGGAGCTTGCGGAGCCGGAGTCGTCTTGCTCGAGCCTGGAACGTCCGAATAAATTGAGAAAGCGCTTCGCTTCGATTTCACGGCATCAAACAACCAAGCTGAGTATGAGGCAGTCATCGCGGGCCTTGAACTCGCCCTTGCAATGAGAGTTGAAAACATACACGTCTTTTGCGACTCACAGCTGGTTGTCAATCAAGTGAATGGAGGTTATAAGATTTATTGCTCAAAACTACAGCAGTACATCGACCTGGTCCAAAAGTTACGTCGTCAGTTCGGATATTGCGAGCTCTCTTATATACCACGCACTCAGAATTTGAGGGCGGACTATTTATCCGGGTTATCCGACGCGACGCGGCGCTCGCTCTGACATCCCTGCGGAATACCTCGAGGAACCATCTATCAACGGATGTGAGATCATGGATATTCAACACTCCTCGCGTGGGCGGATCGATGAGGTCAAGGATTATATCGAGCATGGGGTTTTGCCTTCGGACAAAATAGGCGAGAACCTTGGCTCGACGAGCGACGAGATATGTCGTTCAAAATGGGATACTTTACGGGCGCTCTTTCTCCAAACCTCTACTCCGCCGTGTCCGGCCGGAGCAAGTAGAGGGTATCCTCCGTGAGCTTCATCAAGGAGTATGCGGCGGGCATCCCGCTGTCGAACCCTCGCACAAGGGCGATCACCGCGGGATACTACGGCCTACCTTGTTGAGGGATGCGGATATATTTGTTAGGGAATGCGACCCTTGCCAAAGGTACGCGGATATACCCGGGTTACCCTCCGTAGAGCGAGCATCGTCACCGCCTCATGGCCGCCGAGATGTGGGGCATCGACCTCGTCGGTCCAATGCCTAAGGGCGTGGCGGATGCGAGTACATAGTAGTAGCGGCGGATTATTACACGAAATGGACGGAGGCCAAGCCCTCAAAGAGATCGCCACAACTCGGGTTATCTATTTTCTTATGGATCAAGTATGGACTCGTTTTGGGATACCTCGCATCATCATATCCGACCATGGACCGCGATTCGAACGGAATTCGACGAGTTTTGTAAAGAGCATGGCCTCATTCATGCGACGTCTTCGGTCGGCTACCCTCAAAGTAATGGTCGGGCGAGAGAACGCAAACAAACAACTTCTCGAGAGGTCGAACGCACTTTATGCGGAAAAAAAGGCGGATGGGTAGATGAGGCGCCGCGATCTTATGGTCGCTCCGGACCGCCAAAAAGTCTACCACAGGAGAAACCCCATTCTCCCTGACTTATGGTTCGGAGGCGATGACACCAGTGGAAATGACTCTACCTAGCATCAGAATATCGCATTTCAGCGAGGACACCAACGCTCGATCACGCGAATTTGAGCTCGACATGCTCGAAGAAAAGAGATTGCAAGCTGCAACTCGATTGGCTAACTTCAAGATGGCCGCCAAGCGACATCACGATAAGAAGGTACGCCATCATTTTTTCAAGCCAAGAGATTTCGTATTAATTAAATGTGAAGCCGCCGGCCACAAACCCGAAAAGTTAGACGACAGCGGGAAGGACCCCTTCGGGTCTCTCGCGAGCTAAAGAAGGGGACATATTATCTCAAAGACGGGAATGGCCGTGAATATGAGAATACTTGGCACGCGACAACCTCGAGAGATATTACATGTAGTCCTCTCGTTTTTTGGAAGTTAAAAAGAAAAGGGAGTAGGGGGACTGTGCCCAGCGCCGCCCCGACCCCGCGTACAGGCTTGCGTATTTTTGGGTTAGCAAAAACAAAAACAACTCAAAATACTAAAGCAGAGAACAAAGGCATAAAAGAAATGGCCATACAAGCGGCCCCGGTATGTACAGAAGGAAAAGGATCAAAGTTAACAGGGTGGCGAGCCCCACATCAACCGGAAACAAAAGTTAATATTACAAACCAACAACAAAGTTTGTCAATAACAAAAGGAGAGTCAAACGCTTCCGAAATCAAGGCCAGCTTGCGAATCTCCTGGCTGCGCCCCCTCCTCACCACCTGGAACGGCCTGATCCCCCTCTGTATTGGCCCCATCCAAGATCGCTGCACAAGTGACCGCATGTTCTCTTCTGCGCCCTTTGGAAATACCGCCGCCTGTAAACCATCAACCCTACATTGCTCACGGTACTGCGATCTCCTCCTCGGAGTAGGGAACCACGGGATGATATTGAATGAGCTCGGCGGCGAAGGAGTTCTCCTGGGTCCACGCCGCCATATCTTGTAAACGGGGACCTTCGCGATGCATCGACCTACGGACACACCGCGCCATATGATAGCGACCTTGGTCATAATTGTCACCCGAGATCTTTCCAATATTCGGCGCCGTCTTTATACTCGGCGACGGCGGCGGCTCAATTTTTGCTGGATATCCGAGGCAAGGTCCTCGGCCTTCTTGATAGCCTCCTCGGCCTTCGTCTTTGGCGTCCTCGGCTTTCCGACGGGCATCCTCGGTTCCTTAGCGGCATCGGCGGCGGCATCCTCGGCGGTTTTCAACTTTCGCTCACGGGCACCCAAGGCGGCTTCGACCTTCTTGCGATGATTCTTCTCGCGAGTAACTTGGCGCTCCAACTCGGCTATCTGTGCGCCGGGTCTGTTCTTTAGCGGTATATAGGGCCTTGGCATCGCCAACTGTGGCCTCCAGATCCTTCATTGTCTGCGCCAACTCCTGGTTCTCCTGCGCCTTCTTCACCAGCTCATCGCTTGTCCGTTGTTCGCTCTCCACCAACTTCTCGACAGTATCCAAAGCGGCGAGCATGCAACGCGAGACCTAAGAAAGACACAGTAAGCACTTGGAAGATAAAAGGAAATTCGTGCGAGAGAAACATATTTACCTTATGCGCCGACATCCCGTATTCCGCGACGGCAGCCCTCATAGCCTCGCGGGGATCAATAGAGCTGTCGCCGATGTTGGCAGGAGCAATCCTTTTTATCAGTCCGGTCCCCACGGATAGGCGAGCCTCAGCGCTCCATTTTCTGGTAAGTAAAGGAAGAGGAGGAACCGGCGCGGAGGGCGGACTCCATCATCACACCCCGGTCGGGCGACGATTGATCGGCGCGAAAAAGCCTCGTCAAAGTATAGAGGAATGTCGGCGCTCGCCGAAGCTTCTTGCCGTGCGCGATCTGCGGCACGAACCCGTAGGCGGGGGTAAGGTTGAGAGGGGAGAATCGAACCCTCTAGGTCGACGACCTCGGACGGCGCATCCACTCTTGGTCTTTTCCGGGAAAGGGGGACGTCTCCAAGAACATCTTCGGACTCTGCGGGCGCTTACCAAGGCGGTGGTCGAGCCTTCGGCCGGCGGGGGGCGGACTTCTTCGAAATCGCTGCGGCGATCGCAACACCGAGAGGAGGTCCCCGCCTCGGATGCGCGTACCCGCCGCGGCGGTCACTACCTGGTTGATCCCCACATGAACGGTCGGTATGATCACGGGATGCGCCCTCGCTAGCTCTTCCTCCCGCGTCTTCCTCGCGGCATTAGCAGCGGCAACATTGGCACTCCTGCGAAGACCGGATGCCGGCATCACTGAAAAAAAAAAAAAAAAAAAGAGAGAGGAAGCAATCAGAAATGTGGTAAAAAAAAAAAAAAAAAAAAAAGGAGTAGGGGGACTATGCCCAGCGCCGCCCCGACCCCGCGTACAGGCTTGCGTATTTTTGGGTTAGCAAAAACAAAAATAGAGAAGAAATGGTTTTACCCTGGCGGCTCGACCAATCACCGCCACACTCTTCGCACTGCGTCGGAAAGGTCCTACCCAAGTGGCATTCGCCGACCCAGTCAGGATCACTAAGCTCCACACATGGCGGGGGAATGTTCACGACAGGCGAAATCCCCGGCACCAAACAGCCCGGGATCCCCGCCATCCTCGCGCTACCCGGCTTTACGTTCGTCAACATCCGGACAACGATCATGCGGACTGTGCGGATCGTCCGCGAGCTAATCAAGGCCACAATCGCCTCTGCTTCTTTAGGGCTTGCGAAAGGAACCACTCTGTCTTTAAGCCACTTGGAGTCTAGTCCGCGTGCGGCCCGGCTCCCAAAATGCGGGAATGGCCATCCGACCCTGGATTGCACCCGCAGTACTCTTTGACTCCAGTTATAGATTTTGTTGTCGGCGGGGTAAAAAGGGCGAGGCCTCCCTCACGCGCCCTCACGCTCACCGCCCCGGAGTTTGGGTGCCGACGAAATCATGGAACTCCCTAAACGGACCCAAGGAGGGCTCGAATTCCATTAAGGCGGCACGTCGCAATAAACGCCGCCGGGGTCTAACGACATTAGGGTGAAAGTCCGCCGGCAAGGCTTCCGGCAAATACATCACCTCCACCAAAAAAGGATCGAAAGGGGGCACGAACCCCGCCGGGGAAATTGTCAAAAGGAACGTACAAGCGGTCCCTGGTAGAGCGCCCGCAAGTATACTCATACGTCGGCTTGTCCATGCACGGGCAAAAATGATAGTCATCGGAGAGGCGGTATCGGGCGCGGATAGCGGTGTTAAAATCGGGCGCCGCGGCCAACAAAGATCTCCGTTACGCATCGACGGCGCGATGCATGGCCTTCGGCTTGCCACCCTCTTCCAAAGACTCCGCGGTCTTCAAGGCGATCGGATTTTCCCCTGCTGCGGGGGCGGAGCTAGCAGTGCAGGTGCCCTACGGCCGTCCCCCTTCGTTTTTGCGGCCTCGGGGCTGACGCCGCCTGAATCCTTTCACCGGCAGTCTTAGAAATTCGCTCCCTAGGAGCTAAGTGCTGCAAGGATTCAGAAAGCAGCTGAGTGCCCCTCGTTATAAGGAGCCTTTGGGCCTCGCCAGTCTCGAGGCGTGAGTCCTCTTCGTCAGAACGGGAGGGAGAAACCTCGCCGCCGGCCCTTTCCTCGGCCCCGCCATCACCATAATCAAATTCTTCTTGATCGTTGTCGTCCCCGCTGTGCGACATGCTGCAAAATGAAGAGAGGTGGATCAACGCTTCGTTCAGGTCGACACCGCCCCCCCCCATTTCCGCGCACGCCAACAGCACAGGGGGCAACGGGGTCATAAAGAAATACTACACGGAAAAATTGAAAATTGCTCCCTAATCCCTGAAGGCTTCAAATTCACAAAAGAAGGGTTTAGGCATACGGATTCTGTCACCGGTTAAAAAACCTCAAAAATCCGAATATCTACGGGACAAAAAGCGTACTTATGGTCTATACGGGCCGGGGAATCAACCACAAAATGACGATCAACAAAGAAAAACCCAGTGTTAGATCGGATAAAGATGGTACCTTTATGATTTGGATGGCAGAAAATTGGGAGGACAAAGATGATCACTCCGATCGCTGTAAAGGGCTCACTCCGATGAAGTTCAAACACAGCCTCAGCCTCAGAATTCTGGAAACTTGGTTCCAAATCACCACAAGATGCTCTTGATTTCTGGCTTGGTAGAAAGGATTTCGATCAGCCTGAAAATTTTGGAAAAGGTTTTCGTAAAGGTGGAAAAAGGAGGGGCAACGCCCCCTTAAATAGACAAGCACTCAACCAACCAACGGCCGTGATTGTCTTCATCCGACGGTTCGGGTTTGCGCGGGAAAGCAAAAAGTTTCGGAATTGGACACGACGCTTTGAAATTTGAAGTTTGCGTAAAAAACGAAACGCCATCATCACCGGCCGTCACGACCTACGGCGAAACGTCACCTTGTCGGGCGAAAGGACGCCACATTTAATGATACGCGGCGTTACGCGGCCCGTTTATATTGCTCCACGTTGCACGCCACCGGTAATAGCTCGCACATACGGTTTGCGCTTTCGCCAACACAAATGACTTCGCCATCTCGCCGGGATCGCGAGAAAATGATTAAATCCCGAAACTCAACATGTCGACCTCGGTCGGACCGACGAGCACGGACGATTTACATCGCAAGCTCTCAAGCCGCGATCGCGGCGACCGAACGACTCCTCGCGGCATATCCGGATCGCTCATGCTTTGTGCACCTCAACATGTCGACCTCGGTCGGACCGATGAGCACGGACCTCGGCTCGGACCGACGAGCACGGATGATTTACATCGCAAGCTCTCAAGCCGGTCGGATCGCACGGACGATTTACATCGCAAGCTCTCAAGCCGCGATCGCGACGACCGAACGACGCTCTCTCGCGGCATATGCGGATCGCTCATCTTTGTGCACCTCAACATGTCGACCTCGGTCGGACCAACGAGCACGGACGATTTACATCGCAAGCTCTCGAAGCCGCGGTCGCGGCGACCGAACGACTCTCGCGGCATATCGGATCGCTCTATGCTTTGTGCACCTCAACATGTCGACCTCGGTCGGACCCACGAGCACGGACGATTTACATCGCAAGCTCTCAAGCCGCGATCGCGGCGACCGAACGACTCCTCGCGGCATATCCGGATCGCTCATGCGCGTGCACCTCAACATGTCGACCTCGGTCGGACCAACGAGCACGGACGATTTACATCGCAAGCTCTCAAGCCGCGATCGCGGCGACCGAACGGCTCCTCGCGGCATATCCGGATCGCTCATCTTTGTGCACCTCAACATGTCGACCTCGGTCGGACCCACGAGCACGGACGATTTACATCGCAAGCTCTCGAAGCCGCGATCGCGGCGACCGAACGACTCCTCGCGGCATATCCGGATCGCTCATCTTTGTGCACCTCAAATCGCCGTCCGCGGTGTCATCACATCTCCCCGCTGCGTCCACAAGCGTCGGGTATCCCAAACGGATGGAACGGTTCAAAAGCCATCATTGGTGGTCTTCCCGAGTTTTAGCCGCGTTTGATAGGGCTACTTTGACTAGGGACTATTCCGGACGAAAAATAGCCCATGATTACCCACCATAAATAACCGTCCCTTCGAATGCTCATAATGACGGTAAACCTCTCGGATAACCATCATTACGCCGGTCATTATGATTGTCTCTTCGAGATAGCCGTCGCTGCGTACGCCTACCATTATGGTAATCCATGCCAAACACGCCACCTCCCTCTATAAAAGCCGGCCATGTTACTACCTTCTCCACAAATGCTTACTCTCCCATTTGAGTCACTCGTTTCTTCCTTACAAAATCCCGGAAAAACAAGAATGTCTCGGTCGGATAATGATGAATACGAGTTTATGGAGGAGTACAAAGGCAACGAGCACACGGAATCCGGCTTGCATTTTCTCCACAACCCATCGGTGGGAGAACAACCCCCAATCTCAATACCACGGGTAGAAACGGAACGAGAATCTCGATACCGCGCCGCCTTCCTGCGCCCCGAGATTGCGGAGTTAGAGCGTGAAGAGGAAGGCGAGATACGTGAATCCGAATCTTGCGAGCTCATAGGAGGATCAGAGGTATTCATCGGCGATCGGATCCGCAGACCGCCCAGAGCAGACTATTTAAAAAATTCGTGCGTCTAATCCGGAGTGGAAACTGCCAGGGGGCCATGGTCGACGCTATACGGGAAGAATGGCAAAGCGTCTTTCACACGAATTGGGCCCTTTACAATCACCGAGTCCGCAAGGCGAGATCCAAGATGAGAGAAGATCGCTTCTATACGAGGGAGGACGACCTGGTAGGCCGCCGGATGAGAGAAGATCGCTTCCTATATCGAAAAAGGGGCGGCCGGGTAGGTCGGTTCCCTTGTCGCTTGCGGCCCGGCGCGAACTATCAAGCGCGATGTCGACTCCGGATCACCACTAACGTGTACTAGGAGGAGGAAACCCGGCCGATAGTGATTGGCGAGCCTTTCGTATAGCGTCAATTTCACGATGCGCTCGCGGGTTATGTTGCGTCAACTTCATGTCGCAACCCCGCCTCGCCTCTAAAGGAGCGGTCTTGAGATTTACGATACAAACGAGAGAGTACTCTTTTCCCTTGCTTAAGATTTTTTCCCACTGGGTTTTTCTTAAGAGAGGTTTTGATGAGGCTCTACTAGTTTGTGTCCCTAATCATGAGTCCGCTCAACTTTTGTCTTCCAAGAGTGTTCGTCAACGAAGACTCCTCGACCAAAATACTACTCCACGCCGCAACGATTTTCCGCCGCAGAGTAGGGGGCCATTGATGATACGGAACCTGACACGGTCCCATTATCCCCGGTCAACTCGTCGGAAGACATAGATCAAACTCTTTCCCTGTACATGACCGCGCTACGTCGCCAACTACTTGGCCATCCCGCCAGCATCTTCAGCATAAGGGGGCCGCCCCGCAGCACGGCGGTCCCATTTATATGAGAAACTCCACCAGTTAATGGAAAGTTCATAAGCTTAGATAGAATGCGGGGTCAACTGCCATCTGTCGGGCATCGACACCGCTAGCACGAGTAGTCTTTTACAGCTTTATCCTTTCCCTATAAATACCCCCACTATGACATTAATGAAGATATAGAACAACTTTTGCGCATTTATTTCCATGAGCACTGTTGCATCTCTCTCTCTCTCTCGTTTATTGCTTTCATATCACCACCGTGAGCCCGCCACCAACCTCGATAAACTCCACCGTCCGACGGCGATAACCTCATTGATCGGAACACCACGAAGAGGCCGGATATCCCACATCCAGGCTTGCCATCCTAACTACCTGACGGAAACGGACCCGTCAGCGATCTTTTGAATCACATCAAATTTGATCATGGATACACAGCTAGCAGTCTTTCTGCCTTGCATGTCAGTAGCTCACTCCCCCTTTTTTTTTTTTCCTTTTTCCCTTTCCTTTGAAGTCATTATGCTTTACTTGGAAATATTGGTTCTTTTTGCTTAGATAACCTATATATAGGGTACTCTATATCACAGTTGCTGGAAATCATTCGAGAGTTCAATCGTGAACATCAAAAAATATTCTTGAGGTTTGTGACAGCAAAAAATGATGTTCTAAGCTTTGTAGTGATAGCAACTGCTTTTGTGGTTCTGTGATTATATAAAATTTGTTGCTTGTCTAATTTATGTATTGTTTAATTCTACTACAATGGGAGGTGGTGGTGCAGGGGAAGGTTTTGATGTTACAAAAAGTGGCGATTCTAGAGTTGGTCTGGTCGGTTTTCCATCTGTAGGAAAATCAACTCTGTTGAATAAGTTAACTAGAACCTTTTCCGAGGTGTGCTTTCTTTCCATATTTCACTATTTACTTTTATCATTGATGTTTGTTTATATGGAATCACTTCCATTCGCCCATTCGGGCTCTAGATGTACATTACTTTGTGTCCAAAGCTTGTTTGTTGTGTTCCTTACAGAGATGTACCTATCTCCATTACTGGGGCACGAAGTCTCGTTGTAACAATTCTTATATCAAATGAAAATTTTCCTCTTTTATATGTCTAGATTTTGCTATCATGTGTTTTCAGTTTTGAATGTGTTCCAGAGATGGATCTTTGAATCATTGTTTTTTAAAGAATAGTTGGATACTCATTTTTAAGCATCATACACATTTATTTTCGTGTATCACTATCAAGCATTTTAATATCATTGTCTTAAAGAATGAAATTTTAATGCCATTTCACCATCTTTTATTTCATTTTTTCAGGGTATGGGAGACTTTTCTGGTTGTTCTGGTTATTTACACTGCATGGGCATCTCTCTTTGAGTTCGGGTTTATGACAGATAAACATCATGGACCATTATCAATCATGGATAACGTTGTCAACAATTTCCTTGCTATCGATATCATTCTAACCTTCTTTGTCGCTTATCTTGATAGAGCAACATATCTTCTTGTTGATGATTGTTGACAGATTGCTTTGAAGTATGCCACTAGATGGCTGGCCTTTGATATCATTTCCATAGTTCCTTCAGGGATTTCTAGAAAACTTCTTCCAAAGCCTTTACGGTCATATGGCTTCTTTAACATGCTTCGTCTTTGGAGTCTTCGTAGAGTTAGCGCCTTATTTGCCGGTAAAGTATTTCATCTGCTACACAATTTCAGGACATATAACATGAAATTAGGACATTTTAGGACAATAAATTACAGCTCCCTAATTACCGGAAGGAACAACCAGTTGATTCGAACCCGTGCCAATTTCGTTTTGACTGCAAATAATTTTGTTATTGTTAGTCTGATTATCATTTGGAATGCTTTGTTTTTTAGGCTTCATGCAAACTTTGGCATTCTTGGCAGTTTCATATGGAGTGTCTGTTTGGTGTGTCATAAACTCCTAATTCGCATGTTTCATATGATCTTTATTTTCTATCCTAAAATTCTCTTTAGCATGTTTTTCTCCCTACTTTTTATTTTTATACAAAGTCTGTATTGAATATTTGTCCACCTTTCATTGTATTTGTACACTGATAGCATATAGATACCATCTTTTGATAGATAATGAGGTAAAAGTAAATGCAAAAATGTAGCGTTATAACACAACTTATATCACTAGTCGTCTTTATGTTCTTGCTACTCCCAGTGTATGAATGCGTATTTATTCCCTTAGTTATAGCTAACGGCTGCATTATGTAACAGGTCCAAGGAAAATGAATCAGAACCCATTTGATAATCTTGGTCAGAATCCATCATATATTGCATGAAAGCTGTGAAAGTTTTGGACCTACAAAAGTTCCATGTGATCAGAGAAGTTTAAAATTTTAGTTTTTATTAGATCTTGTAAGCTTAAGTTTTATTGATGCGATTCTCATGCTGATTCTTCTTTTTGAGTAATCCTAGGCCTTATTTTTAATGTCTTTGTGGATATGTTGCAGGGTTTGAATGTCCTATGTTTTGCTATTCAGATTCCTCTTTTGTTTGAGCAAGGCGCTTATGGTGCAATTGTCTGAGTCTTGAGTAATCTACGATATGGTTTCCTAAGCTGAGTCCTTGTGTTAGGCTTTGTGTGCTCTGTTAGTTGTTTGTCAATCTGCCTATGTTTCGCTCTACAGGTTGATGCTCTATGGTTTAAACAGAGATATTTTAGCTCTATGGTATTGATGCTAAAGTAGGTGATGCATTTGGCTTCTTAGTTGATAAGAGTCTAGCGAAAATCTCTGTTTAGCGTGTCCCATTTCCATTCTCATGACTTTTAGTGTCCTTTGTGCAAGCTTACAATGAAATCACCAACCTTGACAAGTGATATATGTATGTCTCGTGTCCTAAATTGGTTCAGGTCTGTTCTTTTGTCCAGGTCTTTACTCTGTTCAGATCTGTCTTTTATGTCCAGGTATGTACATCTCTCTTATTCTTGCAGAGTTCATATACCGACTGAGGTTGAAGACTACCTAAAAGAAGTAGAGTAATTTGGATCGAGCCCGAGTAAATCTGCAATTTCTTACTGGATGGTGAAGGGGATAAGAAAAGGCCTTTCATGTTCTTAAGGTACTTCTACTACTACTTCCTTCCATAAAAATGTTCATTTAACAAAAGATGGTCTCTTGAAAATGAACAAAATTATCAAGTGACATGTGACTTGATTGCTTGCCTGCCTGCTGAAGCTGATCATTATTCATTATCAATTGTTGTTACAATCTCAAAGGAACAGAGTGTCTTTGCAATTTGTTTTGGTCAATCTGGTTTTGAGTATGTGTGCAAACCTCTTTTGTTAGTCCAAGTCAATTTAGTTTGGTCCTATGATTCTGTCTTGTTGTTTTGCATATATAATCAAATTTTGAAGTACAATCTGTGTGCTTAGCTGTGTTCTAATTCTATCTTTAACATCAGGGTACGCTCTGTCTGTTGCACATGTTCAGGTTCAGGTTTTGATGGTTTAACATTAGATTAAGTCTTCGTTTTTGTACTTGTTTGGCATGAGTTTAGGTTCTGTACTTGATCTGAGAAGTCATTTTTTGTGTGTGCAGAACTCTCTTGATATGATCCATTCAAAAGGGATTATATTCCTCTTCATGAAATTAAAAAGTTTAGCTTCATTACATGTTGCTATATCCCTTAAGCATTATATTGTTTGTTCCTTAATTGTCTGAATGAATAAGGGCTGTCTAAACTTTATAGAACTTCATTACAAAATTTTATACGCATATGGGGATTCAAAACTCACAAATATACTGCATGCCAAGGAGCTTACAAAGCGCTTGAAGGTAATTTCAGTGTCTGAAAAGTTAGCTTACAAACCTAATTTTGAATGTTCAAATATTTGTTTGTTGTTCAGCTATTTCCAGATCTTTGCATGATCAGTTTTTGAAGTACAATCTATATTCTTATATGTGTTCTAATTCTATCTTTAAGTACTTGTTTGGTATGATTAGATTTTTTACATGATGTGATAAGTCTATGTGAAAAGTGCTTATATTTTATATCTTTTTTTATATATATTAAAAAATGCTTATAGTTCTGATTTCTGTTTTTATAGAAATCTCTGTTCTAATTTATTTTGATATTAAATGACCATTCTCTTGTAGATGATGGAGAAGAAGGCTCTTTCGAGGGGTACTTATGTCAAATTTCATTATATTGACATGATCTTTTATTCCATATATACAATAGAGGTCCTTTGTTGGACTCTAAGTGAAAGTTAATCGGGATTAACACCGCGATATTCACTCAAACAGGTAAGCTGATATGTCACCTGTATGTTAAAAAGTACAAGACCTGCATTAGCAACAGCCAGAAATAGACGTAGTTTTCGAATTTCAGAGTCTGTTAATTCTGCTATATAGAGTGTTAAGTTCAGGTGCTTGAGCGACGCTAGTGCACCCATGTCTTAGCTTGCATCAGATCTGGTATATGCCCAACCACGTGTCCCTGCTTCAGTTAGATCAGGTTGGTATGTTCTTTTTGCGTCAAGTCTATCTTGTTGGTCTGATATGCATCTGGTATTTGTTTTTTTAGTCCACATTTTCATCTTCTCTGCACATCTCTGTTTTAGTCCTGATCCTAAGCTTTGTTGTTAATGTCTGGCCATGTCCTGGTCATTATCCTTGGGTCTGTCCGGACTTGTCAAGGACATGTCCAGACTTGTCAAGGACATGTCCAGGACAGTCTAGAACATGTCTAGACATGTCCATCATATTGATCTGAATATGTATTCTTTCTTGGTATATGCTACATTATAATCTTTTTGCTTATGTATTGATAAAAAAATCTTGGAGTATAATTCACTTTAGTTGTTTCCGGATGCACTTGTGTATATCTTGTTGTCTTTGAGCTTATTATGAGTTTCTAATTTGCAGGAATTTATGGTTCTCCCTGTCGGAGCTTCCTCTTTTAAGGAGGTAATGTGCTTGAAGAGATCTATTCATTATTTGCTAAAATATTTTGTTAAAGGCTTTTATTAAGAAGAAATATAGTTAAATGTCACAAATGTTGGTGATGAAGGTGGTTTTGCCCCTAATATCCCGGTGAGAGTTTCATTATACTGTTGTCTAAAAGTACTCAATGTGTTTGTGTACTCATGATTCAGTTGTTTTTGAAATATAGTTTGTATTTGTGTACTCATGATTTATCTGTTTTTCAAATATATGAATATAAGGAAGGTCTTGAATTGCTTAAGACCGCAATTGCCAAAGCAGGTTACACGGGCAAGGTGGGCAGTCCTTTATTTTGTTAGTTTCCTCATCTTTAATTTTTTTTTAATTTTTTCTGCTATAAGTTTTATTCCATTTAGGTGGTGGTTATTAGGATGGATGTTGCGGCTTCTGAATAGGGATTTCGAGCAGAGCAGTTTAAGTGCAGAGCAGTTTTGCTGCATTTGATTTAGCAGCCCAAATGCTTTATCCATCCATAAAGAGGTATGCTTCTAATCGTTGAAAACGCTTTATGTGCTTGTTAATTTTCATGGGTTTTTATTTGTTTGATGAAATTTTTTATCTTGTAAAAAGGGCAAGTCAAGTGCAGCTCTTAGGCATTCATGATTTCATACAAGGTTCTGTTTCTGACTTCTTAATTCATCTTGTTCACCTGTTCTTGAAGCATAGATTTTCTTGGCACAGAAGGTGAATTATTGCATGTATTTCTTAATAACGTTGAATGTATTTAATCAGAGAATTTGGATACCCCTTAAGTGAATGGAAAGCTTGTGTATCACAAATTGACTATTAATAATTGATTAACACTTTATTATGTATGTCAATATTTCAATTTTTATAATAATTATTATGTTATAATTATTATTATTACTATTATTAATATGATTATTATTTATTATTATTTTCTATTTTTCTATTATTATATTTTGAATATTTATTATTATTATTATTATTAAAATATGACTTCTAGTGACAAAGCATTTGTCAATATTAACCGTTAATTAAAAAAGTGTTTATACCCTTTGGTGACCAACAACACTGAATTAGTGATAAAATGTTAATTATTTTGTGACAAAAATTTTGCCACGTGAAATACTTTCTGGTGAGAAAGCTGAATGTTTGTCATGAAAAGCTTTGGTGACAAAAATATGAGATTCGTCGCGACTGAACTTCCTTAGTGACTAATATTCTGATTTGTCACAATAGAAACCTTTACCGACACTACATACACAACAAACGCCGCGACAAAAAAGTTTCGTCACGAAAACTTTTACTGACGAAAATAAGCACTTTTTGCGACAAATTCCTTTGTCTCGAAAAAGTCTATTTTTTGTAGTGTTTGTGAGATGAAGCATATCGTGATCGTAAGCTCTTTTTGCTGCTTTTGTTTCCTCTTTCTCTAAGACAACTCTCTTGCTCTTTAAAATTGTTCATAAGAAGTTTGGTCAAAATTTCTTATTCGGTACTTTATTCATTTCATATTATTTTATTTGTCTTTTCAACTTATATATGCATGTTGTGCATAATCAATATTTATCCTTAAGATACTTACATGTGTCTCCTTGAACAACTCTCTTGCTCTTTTTTTTTTTAACTAGCACTCCGCCTGGCTAAGATTAACTCTCTTGCTCTTTAAAATTGAATTGGTTTGTGTTAATGCAGACTTGTTATCATGAACCTTGTAAATGCATCGAATGGAAAGAACCCCCATGTTCCATACAGAGATTCAAAGCTCACCTTTTTTTTTCGCTTCAGGTGAAAATTTGTGAAGAAAGCCTTGTTCTCCTTTGGTAATGCTGATTATAGACAATTTGTACGAAAACATGAAAAATCGGCGTGAATAAATAGTGCAGATGGAAACAGTGGCCTTTTTCTATTCCCCTCATGCTAGCTTACCCTGCTCTTATTCATGTTCAATAGATTATTACACATTCCATTCACTTTATGTATTCACTGATGAATTTCAAACAGCTTTGCTTGTTATATGAATTCTAACTGTTAACCTTCTGCGGGATTCTCTAGGTGGCAATGTAGAGACCATCATTATTGCAAATATCAGTCCCGTTATCAGGTTTTCAACCATTTTAATCACATTATGCTTTGAATTCGTATGGCTGGTCTTCCATGGCAAGGACTGATGCTGGACCAAAGAAGCAGAGATATCAAAAGATTAAACAGGATTCAACCTCTATCGAGGTAATTAGCGTGTAAAAAGCATTCTCTTTGATTTTCTGCTCTTAGCTTTGAATTGATATGGATGATTTAATTTCTTCCAACTTCCAAGATTAATGTGATTCATGAGTCTATCACTGTCAGTCTTGTCTTAATCTTTCACTTGTTAGCATTTAGTAGTAGTCTATAAATTCATTGTGCTATGGACGAAATTCAGCAAAGGAAGAATCAATCTTATTTCACTACAAAAAATAACTTGATTTTTTTCTTTTTATCATTTTTTCATATGTGACAAGTCTTTGATTTTTTTGTGACAAGACAAAGAGGAATTTTGTCACAAATATATTGCTTCTAGTGACAATAAATTTGTTTATCACAACAACTCTGTTAACCTGTGACAAAAATAAAAATGTTGTCACGAGTAGTTTAAGTAGACTTCAGATAAAGAATGGTTTGACATGCATATAATTTTTTTGGATGCTTTGGTGACAAACATCCTTAAAATATCTTTATAAATTATTATTAGATAATATTTTATCAAAATCATGATTTTCTTTGTTTGTTTTCAAATTATGAATTATTAGTCTAGTCAAATATTTGACGAGTCGAGCTCGATCACGATATAGTTTATAAACAATAAATTAATTCTAATCTAATACCATACAATCGGGCTTACGAGTTGAGTCGAGTTATACCGAATGGTTAACAAATCGAGTTCGTGTTTGTCTTTATACGACTCGATCGAATTCAAACCGAATATCGAACCCAGTTCTTTTTGTCGAGTCAAGCTCGAGCCTAAAGTGACTCGACTCGGCCCGTTTACACTTTTTTTGTTGAATGATTACACTCGTATATCTTTTTAGGAACGATTACTCTTGTAAATTACAGAGATTGAGGTGGCTTAATATCTTTGCCCTAATCCTCATCTCATTCAAATCTCACATAGATTGCAGTAATTTCGCTCTCCTCTCAATGAAATCCTTCATCTGTTCTGCTCTCCAGCCCGATCGATTTCTGATTTCCGATTTCCTTCTATGATCGATTTCCGATTTCCTTTCATGATCGATTTCCTCTCGCGAATTTCTACATACTTTTTGTTGATTTCGACAGTGAAGAGGATGAATAAGATTTCGTCTTCAGAGGCGAAGAGGCCGGCTAGAGTTCACCTGCTAGAAAAATCGATCGTATGAGCCGGTGATGGATGAAGTTTCTATCAGAGCTTTGATTTCTATCATGACAGGTAAATTAGGACGGCATTTGAAGGATAAGAAATTTCCACAAGCGTTCGAGCTAAGTGTTCCCATGTCTTGTGAAGAAGGATTTTGAATCCTCATATGTTGCTATTGCACAACTTTATTTGGCTATTGGTTACAAATTAGAGAGAAAAGGTAGAATTTCAGCAATGCATTTGCTTCAGGTATTTCGTGATGCTCCTTTCATTCATTTGCTTCGTGTGTTTCATGATTTCCTTTCGGAAATTTTTATTTAGGAAGACATGGATTCATGGAGCTTTGACTAATTAGTTAGTTTAATTTTAAGTGTTAAATTGTTAATCCTAATTATGTTTTCTATGAAACAGTTCTTGGTAGCCTTTTTTGTGATCGGTTCTATTGTTTTGCTCTGAAAAACGTTGAGCGGCGTATATTATGTTATAATATCTTGGTTTGTGTAATCACTTTCACAAAGAAACTCGATTTCTTCAGTTGATTGTCCTTTCCGCTGCCTTGAATGTACATATCGCAGATAGCTTGTCCATGTTTATATGAAAAATGAAGAACTTATTTGTCCACGCTTTGAAGAGGAACGAAGAGGCAATCTTGGGAAGCTAATTGAGGATGAAAGTAGATGGACAGGTAAGGGCTTCAAATAGATTCTAATTTTTTGTTTATAGACCCAATTTTTGTCATAAGGTTCTTTTCCTAACTTTTCATGTTTAGAAAAATGACAATAAACTACTTCTGTTGTGACTTTTGAAAACTACTTAGACAGTGGCCTTTGAATGTTATTTGATTATTTTAAGATTTCCTTGAATCATTATGTGTTATTAATTCTGTGCTAGTATGTATTCAACATCAAACATAGCCTACACGCTTCATATTGTTGGCTTTCATTGTTCATTTTTGGATCAATGTTTCTTCACTTTTTTTAGATGACTGAAATTCATCGGGCCTGTTTTGGTAAATCTGGTATACTTGGATGAAGCCTCTTTGCACGACGAAAGATTCAAGAAGGGTAATTATGGTATTGATGCTTGATTTTTATTGCTCTTCGTTCTTTTATTTAAATTACGTGACTTGTACACTTGTGAGCAATTCAAAGATGCACATTGTCGGGAATTTTTTAGGTGGACGGAGTAAACTTGTGGTAATTGCTCATGCTGTTCATGTGCAACTTATGGAAGACTTGATCCCCGTTGAGGTGAAGCAGAGACCACCTAGATCATTAAAGAGGTGCATTCCATGAGTTGGTAAGATGGTTTATTTATCCCATGGAAATCACTGCAGCATACTTGCTTATTTTCTTGGGCAAACCTTGTTATTTCTCCGTATAATTGACTCGTACCATTCTAACTAGGGGGACCCGTATAAGGGCTAAAATAAATTAGGTGGGGGGAGGGAGGGGGGAGGGGGGAAACAGGTGCATAACTAATGTTCTTCATAATGATATCCAAATAGGTTAGGGCCTCACACATTCAAAAACGAGCAAGCTGTCAAGTAATAATAATGGCAAGGTCTTAGTCTCTATGTGATTCAAAGAGACTAAGATTTCCTGTTAGGTGGACGGAGTAAACTTGTGGGAATTGCTCCTGCTGTTCATGTGCAACTTATGGAAGACTTGATCCCCGTTGAGGTGAAGCAGAGACCACCTAGATCATTAAAGAGGTGCATTCCATGAGTTGGTAAGATGGTTTATTTATCCCATGGAAATCTCTGCAGCATACTTGCTTATTTTCTTGGGCAAACCTTGTTATTTCTCCAGATAATTGACTGTACCATTCTAACTAGGGGGACCCGTATAAGGCTAAAATAAATTAGGTGGGGGGAGGGAGGGGGGAGGGGAAACAGGTACATAACTAATGTTCTTCATAATGATATCCAAATAGGTTAGGGCCTCACGCATTCAAAAACGAGCAAGCTGTCAAGTAATAATAATGGCAAGGTCTTAGTCTCTGTGATTCAAAGAGACTAAGATTTCCTGTTAAGGTAAATAAAATGACAACGATTTCCTTCCCTTTAAAAAAGAAAACAGTATTTTGAAGCTTATTGAAAGAAAACAGTATTGTGAGTAGTGAATACTAACTACTGCTTCTCCGCTATTCAGTTTCCCAAAATATTTGTTTGGTGGTCTAGATTGGGGGGTTTGTTTTTTGAGAATCATATGATACCGGTGATTAGATATTTTTTTAGGAGCACATACTATTTGCAACTTCAGGCTTATGTCTGTTTCCGTTTTTTCTCCCCTTTTGCTTTTATCTTTTTATTCCGACTTACGGTAGTTTTTAATATAGATGATAGACCGAAGGGTGTCAACATTTTTTCTGGTGGTTTCTTTTCTTGTTGGAGCACTTGATGCTGGTGCTGGTGACGCTAATTCATTGTACATGTAAGAATCCTACTTCTAAATTTATAGACTCCTAATCTAGAATATTCTTTCCACATTTCTTATTCATCTTATTTAGGTGGCCCTGTTTTTTCACTTGTTAAATATGAAAAGTTAGCTAGGATTTGTATGGATTTCTTAGAAGTACTAATTAATAAGAGAATGCAAACACTTTTACATTGGTTAAATTACTTCAAGAACAGGGGTAAAAATCATGAGCATGTAGCATTTAAGCTTTTCTTTCACTTTGGCTTTCAATGTTTTTGTTTCAGGAAGAGAATATGATAAAGTTGGAGATTAAGTGATTGATATTGCAGTACCTTGCTAAAGGTACTAACTTGCACCAGTTGCTCTTGCTTCTATCATTTCACGATCATTCATGCATTATCTTGCCTTCGAATGCTCAGTTAGTTCCATAGTAATATGAATACATTATTTCATGGCAGCTTGATGACCATGGCACTTGATGTTCATAAATCATGCTGAGATTAGCTTTTGATAAGCAGAGTGGTCATTTATTAGTTATGCTTTGATAATATAAGGAGTAAAAGTTTACAATGGTTTTTGGCTTTGTCAAGACTCAGACAATACGGGTGTTGAGAGCTTGCAAAGAGAATTTGAAGATGCGTGTGCTTCCCAAAGTCAAGGTACATTGCAACATGACTATCTTAGAGCGGAGAAGTGAGAACTATGATTATTTACATCTTTTTCCTTGCATAGTTGAAATATCAAGAACTTATTTTTAGCCTCATTTTACCTATTTTGTAGGCAAAAAGTTCTAGAACTTGTTTCATTTACAAAATTCATGGTGTTAATTAACCTTATAATCAATGATATTGACAAAATTTCTCTTTACATATTGCTCTTCTTAAGGTATGGAACTTCGTGCCTTTCCATGTTTCATTCATAGGTTTCATTGATTATCGATATGTATTCCTCGTGTCTCCTTTTTTTTCTTATATTAAATGTTCTCTTTGTGTCTCCCCTGATACACTTGAACAGGACATTATCTAACTTGAAGTTTATCGGTAATTCTTATTAAACTTTTGGTCCTTGTAAACTCTACAACCTTGCAGTAGAATTGATAGCTTTGTGCTGAATCTATTACTGCAAGGCATACCTAATAGGGAAAATATTTTATGTTTCTTTTTCTGATCTTGTTCCCACTTTTCTTCTTTCTCTTCCTTTTCCATGTGTTCTCGTCAAGGGAAGTCTGGATTGAAGGAATGCTTTGAAACCCTAAATTTCCCCATGGGTGAGTTCTGAAATACTTTTGCTTGATGTCCTATAATTTCGTCCAGGGAAAAAGCAAAGTGGACAATGGGAGTTGCTACGATTTCTGGATGAATTTTGTTGTGAGGGTATGATTCTCATCCTCTACATGCACATCGACTTATATCTAGGTTAGAAATTTCTTAACTTAAGATATTATGGTGGAACAAAATATTTTGCTGATAGATATGAAAACTTGATATGGGGTTTAGGGTAGGTGTTTGGGATTTTTTCTAGGTGTGAAACTAATTGATTCTAAGGAAGGGTCAAGAAGGAGATACTTCAAAATGCAGGTACATTTTCAATGCACTGTGTGTATCAATTTAATGTGTTATTTATATAATATTTTTTATGTCTTCTCTTTTTTAGGTTGTTGTATGCATGAAATGGTCGCTCATCTACCCGCATTCAAATCTTATGTAAGATCTTATTGTTGTTTAATTTACAGAAAATTATATTTTTTTTCTGAAAGACGGAATCTTTTGACATCAAATTGATAATAATGTCCGGTGCATGCAGGTCGATACACCGAGTACACTTGTAAATGACGCCGCCGTTGACAATTACAATGGCAAATATACAACGAGGAAACACCGATGATGATGCCATGAATGGATGACTCCAGTCGGGGTAAGGTTTTTCTTTTCTTTTACGTTTATGAAATTTATCGGGCATACAACTATGCATCACATCATAATTTGTGATTAAAGATGTGGCTTTATTTTCATATGTTTGAGACTGTCTCTTAATCTTTACATGTTCTGGGCTTCTTGTTGATCATGCACAATCTGACATTTGCAAAAAATGGTGAAAATTTAATATTCAGTTTTTTTTTTTTTAGAAACGGTAGCTTGTCTTTTGTGTGTTCAGTTGGAAAAGTGGCCAGGTTATGATTGTCTTTTTAATTTATGATTGTCTTGTTTTTTTTTTTTTTAATTTTCTACATTTGGAACAACTTATCAACGTTTTAAGTTTATTATGGGTAAGAAGTTTGTTCTATTAGAGTATACTACTTTAATTTACTGGTCATGAACTTTCTTTTCTTGTCTACTTGTTTAGGATACAAAGTCACAGTAGACGCTGATTTACAGTTTTCCCGTAATTTTGTTCTTTTTATTTATCAGTGATGGGAGTTTTCCATTGAAATTTCTTTATTATTATTATTATTATTATTATTATTATTATTATTTTCTTTTTTTCTATTATTATATTAATAATTTTCTTTTTTTCTATTATTATATTTTGAATATTTATTATTATTATTATTATTATTATTATTATTATTATTAAAATATGACTTCTAGTGACAAAGCTTTTGTTAATATTAACCATTAATGTAAAAATGTGTTTATACCTTTTGGTGACGACACTTGATTAGTGATAAATTTTTCATTATTTTGTGACAAAAATTTTGTCACATGAAAAACCTTCTGGTGAGAAATTTAGTGTTTTGTCATGAAAAGCTTTGGTGACAAAAGTACAAGATTCGTCGCGACTGAGGTTCCTTAGTGACTAATACTCTTATTGTCACAAAAGGCACTTTTAGCGTCGGAGCTTACACAACAAACGCCGCGACAAAAAACTTTTGTCATGAAAGCCTTTACTGACGAAAATCAGCACTTTTTGCGACGAATTTTTTTGTCACGAAAAGGTCTTTTTTTGTAGTGAGAGAAGAAATTTTGTTATAGTATAGTTTTTAGTGTATGTGAATGTTGTTATTATTATTTTATTGGTGTTATTGTTATTTTTATTATTATTATGATTGGTATTTTTTAGTGTTTTTATTTAATAGAAGTTTTTTTTTTGGTATATATGTATATTTTACTTATTTGGTATAATTTTCTTGTATCTGGACACTGTTTATTACCTGTAAACATTATATATTTTTTTTTTGAAAGGATTATTATTATTATTATTTTGAGAGGTTTGTAATTATTATTATTATAGAAAAAATGTGTTTCAACCCTCAGGAGAGAAACTATTCAGTGATGAATTCTGGAGTCTTTTGTGACGAAAGTATGGTCACATTTAGTGCTTTCTAGAAAGCTTTAGTGACAACAGTCACTAAAGATAACTTCTAGTGACAATGTGTTTGTCATTGAAGAAAAAATGTGTTTCTACCATCCGGCGAGAAAAACCATTCAGTGATTAATTCGGGAGTCTTGTGTGACAAAAGTATTGTCACATTTTGTGCTTTATAGTGACAACAGTCACTAAAGATCTGGAAAGCTTTAGTGACAACAGTCGCTAAAGATCTGGAAAGCTTTAGTGACAATTATTCAGAATTATCACAATAGAGATTTTTGCGACGAATATGACACTTCTCTCTACAGAACCCTTTAGCGTCGCAAGAAGAAATTTCGTCGCAAAAAGACTCTAGTGACAAAAATTAGCATTTTTACTGACGAATTTTTTTTGTCACGAAAGATCTATTTTTTGTAGTGTAAATTAGCTTTTTCAGTTTAACTTGAATTATACAAATCGAAATTTAATAATTTACCGAATTAGTGAAGGCGTGTATGATGATTACTTTATGTTATGGCGGCCACCCAAAGATTTTTGGCCGTCGCCAAAACAGTGCCTCAAATATTCTTCATCTTGGTGGCTACCTAAAAGTTACTAGTAAAATCAGGCACTGTGCCGAGCACGGCGGTCCATGCTATATGATTTAACCTATTAAGTGTACAAAAATTCATGAAGTTCAAATTCATGATTTATCCCATGTTAAAAATTCATGAAGTTAAATACGGAATACGACAAATTGTTTGTTGTGTTGCCACCCACACACACACACACCCCCCCCCCCCCCCCCCCCTAAATTTTCCCAAAAAGATTTCCATCTATGAATTCTTACAAAATTTGAACAAAACAGACAACAAATCCCAGAAAAACATGTTTGAGACACTAACCTTTGATTAAGGTTGAGAATGAATCACACCCACACCAATAGCAAACATATAGAACATATAAATCTTTCTGTTGCAACCAAACTACACACAACTGATTTAATTAATAGTTCTTTGTTTAGATGAATTTTCTGAGCAAGTACAAAGAAGAGAGCACACCTCATAAATCAAGTAGGTGCAAGAATTTTCTCGATCAATACTTACAGCTGTAAATATAAATAATAAGCATTATATGTAGTAAACATTACACATTAATATGTCCTTTCTTATATATGTCCTTTCTTATGCAGTAACATGTTCCTCTTGCTTTAGGTATACCCGATTCCTCTTTGAAGAAGGAAATTCCATTTCTAAAATATTTTCCCTGAAGTGCCTAATCAATTTTTTTTTTTTTTTTTTGGTCTTTTCCATTCATACATCATGAAGGATGTTTCTATGAACAGAAGAGGATCAGTGAAAGCATACTGTATTACTCGATTTTTTAATATAATAAACTGAACTTATTAACTGTCAATCCGTTTGTATCTATCTTAGATTGGCTACGGGAGTCATCCTCTTTAACTTGACTTAGCACCGGTAGGTCACTAGATCACTGTGGTATTGTTACGTGACTTCGCCTTTTGGTGCCTCCATCTCATATAAATCACACGCTTATGACTCTAAAGATGCCAATATTAACCGTACACCTCGTCCAGGCAACATTCCTATGGTTAGGCGTACTTCCTAAACGATTACTCAAGCTCTCATCCAACTAGCAATTACCAAGTTATAGTCTCATGCTAATCTACGACGTACGTATAATCAGGTGCATGCAATTCCCAAATATAAACCTACCTAGATAACGCTGAACGTCCGAAGATCAATTCATAAGCCTACCTAAGAGTTTTATATCGGTATTTCATTTTTACACGTTTTAATTAAACTAAGCGAGTAACGTAGCCATAGCCATACCTACTGAGATAATAAATTCTATTAAGTTAACCTAACCATAAAGACGTGGCTATTTAACGGATGAAAACAGGGCTCGGTCGACCGAATGATAGGGCTCGGTCGACCGAGTGAACTCATTCGGTCACCCGAATCAATTTCGTCCCCAGATTACATCCCTGAACGTATCTCTCAGCGTTTCATCATACGTAACGTATTAAACAAGAATTCGCACGGTATTCATATAAACTAACATAGATACGCATTAATTAAATCAAGTAGATTCATGAATAAATACTAAGTGTATGACGTAGGTTATGGGATCCCCATGAGACAAGGAGTCGCCACATCCCTAACGTCATGGCCTAGATCTACATCATCTAGCTATGATTAACAAACTCAAACGATAAAGCATAATTGGGAGGGATTAATTACTTAAAAGAAAGAAACAGAAAATAAAGGCTTACATATTGCAGCCCTTAAATTGCTGGAAACCCTCAAATTATTCTACATTGTATCAAAGTTGTATTATGAATTGTAAGATTGAAGAAAGAATGAATGATGATTTACAATTCCTCATAGCTGCTGCTTATATAGGAGTTTCTGCCGACTTATGAAGGATCTAGAAGGTAAATACGAAAAAATCCGAAAAGTGACCGAGCTGACACACTCGGTCAACCGAAGCACCCCACTCGGTCGACCGAAGCTATAGGCTCGGTCGACCGAACCTATTTTGCACATGTTAATCGTTTTTCTCGTCTATCTTGCTCCCCACTGCACGCTTGCGTGTTGATCTGATTAATCTTTCATTTAATGCTCCGATTTTCTTCCTCATTATCTTGAGATTTACTGATTGAATGACATTTATCCTCTCGATTTGTCGTGATCTGCAAAATCAGCATTTATCGCACAATAAATCGGTCTTTTAATAATAAAAACAGTTAAATACCAAATATCATATTAATAATCACTTAACATTAAATAATAAATATAAACAAGTGATTTAATACGAAATATATATTTTTTGGCTCGATTTAAGGATAATGTTGATGACATTTACGGATATAATTTGACCGTCATCATTATATTCCAAAGTTCACTATTGGGTTAGTCTGGAAATACTGTTATAATAGAAAAACAAACAATGTATAAATTACTTAAAGTGAAACTGTAAGTGAAATAAAAGTTTGTACTGAATAAAAATTGAATAATGCTACGGTTCTAACTGTGCCTCTAACGGCTCGATTCTGTCTGATGTGGCAGACCGGATTTCCTGACCGGCTCCGGCATATAAACTGCACTCCTTATTATAGCTCAGGAGCAAGGCCTAATGCCGGGGATTCTCGAGAACTCACTGCATTAATCTGAAGTCTGAATTCTCCCTCTGACCCGGGAGTAAGGTGTCTGTCTAGTGAACCGTAACATTATTCTAAAACCTTTTCTTTTCTTTCCTTTTAAACTCTTAAATCATAAAGTCTGGATATATATATATATATATATATATATATATATATATATATATATATATATATATATATATATATATACACACACACACACACCCACGTTCTAAGTGCAAAGCTTAACCTCAACTTTTACCGTTGCCCTGCACATTCATGTATATAAAATGTTCGTAATAACTTTTCTCTTTTCTTTTTAAAATTAGCCATAACGATTATTAAGAATCTTAGACATAACAAAAAGAACTTTGACTGAATTAATTCATTCGGCTATCTTGTTTTTATCACATAAAAATTAAGGGGAATGAGGGAGAATGACGGAAATATTTCATGAATTGAGTAGAAGGACAGTCTTTTGAAACTTTTACATAAATGAAAAAACTATTTATCCACTGTCGAAATTCACTTGTGTTCGAAATTCACTGTTTAAATTCACTGCCGAAACTCACTGTCGAAATTCACTAATTTTCAAAATTCATTGTCGAAAGTCATTGATTTCGGGATTCACTGTCGATATTCACTTTTGAAATTCACTGATTTCAGGATTCACTGGGGAGATTCACTGATTTTCGAGATTCACTGTTTGTCCTTCTCTCTATAAAAATTATGCAGTTGTCCTTCTCCCTATAAAAAATATGTAGTTGTCATGTTACTTAAAACTATTCCAGATTGTGTCCTTATCCCTAATTTCCCATAAAAATTTATAGGAGTACTAACCTCCTACTACTGTAAAGATTTTCAAAGAATACGTTATTACAAAATCAGTGGACTTCCAAAAATATGAGAAGTGTTTGCAACAAATTTTCATTTGAAAAGATAGTACATAATAACTTATCAAGTGGTAGGATGAAAACTATTAAATATATTGTCTATATATATATATACACACACGCGGAAATTAGAGTACTCCCCATAGTACTGATAAATTTATGAGAGAAATTTTTTGGTAGTTTGTCTATCTATTTTCCGTAAATCGGAAACTAAAAAACGAATATTGCAAATAGATGAATAAAACAATATTTCTTCTCTTGATACAAACACTCCTTACCTCGATTAGTAGTCTCGATATACTGTTGAAATCCTCTGTTCTAAAGCAGATTCCTCAACCTACTAATCACCACAATTCTCTTAAACTCGTTTTCTCATTACGTAATAATCTGAATTCTGTACCTAAGAGAAAATCTTACCAAAATGTCTTTTCCGGCTTGCCTTTAGAATGCTCCTTATCACAACCCACAACCTTGTTTGCTGATATCTATTGATCATACCAAAAGATTATGCTTAATACTAGAACCAGATGAATGAATATTGAAAAGAGACTAGGAAAATGAGCATGTTCTTACCAAAATATAACTTTCTCCTTGCCTTAAGGATTTGCAGTCACTTGGATATGATTAAAGGCTTGTCCTATTACTAGGAATTGGTAAAATAGATCGAGTATTTTGAGGAAGAATGGTAAAATGAATCAAATGGAGTTTATTTCCATTTAATAGATAGGAAAAACTGATGGAATGATTTGGAAACGTGGGAAGGGTGCTTTAATGCTATGGTAAAGTCATTGCATCAGTTACATTTTACTTATCAAGTAGTAGTATTTTATATTAAAATAATGTTTCGGGTTTGGTTTCGGTTCAAACTCGGGTCGAATGCTAAAATTGACTCGGGTATTACACGAACAATCTTGACCGTGGAATTTATCGGGATATTGAATTTCTTTTCCTTGGATACACCTGGAAGCGTACTTTGAAAGCCTCGGTTTACTTTATTTTCTTACAAACCTCTGTTTACTTTTTTTTGGGAGAATTAAAAGGAATTTTATTGCATTAGATAGTGAGAAATAACATCAATTACAAGAGGAGGGGGCGAGGTACCCCATCAATTAATTACAATATCCATTTGTTGTTAGCTTAATTGGCAAATAATAAATAATTTGGACAATAAGGATTCATTCATTTTCACGTTCTGGATGATCTAAGGAACACTCTAGAGAAATCTAGAGAGAGATATATGATCGATGCATATTTTTATGCGTGAATTCACCCCGTTATCTTTCATTTTGTGGAATTACATATGTTGAAGTTTATATATAAAATATTGACGAGGGTAGGACTAGCTCTTACCACGTGCCATTCATGGAATGACTACATAATAAATAAAGGAAGAGAAAAGTAACAACATTAAAGGCCATGAGCCCAATATCGAGTTGTAGAGCAGGCCAGAACCCCATGTGGGAGGTCTGACCCGTCCTCCCGATCAGACCACCGCAGGTCGGCTCGGTCATATCGGAGTCCGGGTAATGCAGCTAAGGTCAAGACGACCTGAGGAGTTCACCGCAGGTCGGCCAGAACTTTCATTATCCGATATTTAGCACGTTCCTATATTATAGAATAAACATGGAAAAAATTCATGGTATAATAAAACTGATCCCATCATTTAAACATATTCATAATTATCCCTAAATCAACGGGATTGACCTAAGATAATCCTTAGGGACTAAGAATACCGAATCCTTGTTGGACAAGAAAATGGACGAGACGTCTTCTATATAAACGATCCCTAAGGAACTACGAGAGTTTAATTCCTGATTGATTAACAGGATACGTAGGCAACTTGGAAAAATAACTTAGGCCCAATCTAAAATTACTCACAAACGCAATCCTTTTATTAAATTGTTCTTGAGTGAGTTATCACTAAAGTAATTACGGCCCAAAATTGATATTAGATGATTTCCAGTATCGTCAAATATTAATTATGTATTAAATAGTAAACTTTTGTAAGGATTTACTACGGCAAGAAAAAAAGGAAGCAAATATGATTGAGGTAATGACATAATTACTAATTTGCTGGACATATTTATAAGGATTAGTACGGCAAGAAAAGGGGAGCGGGTGTACTCAATATATAGTAGTAGCATCGCTTCACTCATGATTGACCGACCTTAGAATGATCTAGGTGCTCCCTCTACCTCTTCTGGTGGCCCGGATAAAGTTTGGAAATTTTTGTTGGCTTTGAATATTCCCAACAAGCTCAAACACTTTTTTTGGAATTGTCTTGAGAATATCTTTCCTTGCAGAGCTAATATATCTCTAACATGCTAAGATCTAAAATAGTAAGACACGTGTGGTAGTGCAAGTGCATGTTTTATTGCCTCGTTCTTGTTTGAATGTAATATTGAGGATATAATAATTAAATATAAATAGTTGTAGTATTTATTTTGAAATTATTTTGTATTTATCGTTTGCTTCCTCCTTAAGAAATAGAGTATTATATAAACATGTTGTACTTAGTCAAATCATCAATGAGAAATAATTATTTTCAATGTTAATATGGTATCAGAGCTTTGTATTGATCTCATTCGTACATCTCCCCAAACATAGGCGGATCTACCCTTTAGTAAAGGGGGTCCACGGACCCCGTTAAAAATAGAAATACTCTACATTTTACATATAGAAAAATATTTCGGTGAAAAAAAATATTTACTGTGTTAAATATTTACGGACCCCGCTGGATAAAATTTTTGGGTCCGCCAATCCCCAAACCCCCTTCCTTCCATCTCGTTAAACAAATTTTTCCTCCAAAAAAAAAAAACCTAATCGGCCTCCATGTCTACCTATAACACTTCTTCTGCAACTTCCGGCGAATCTAGCCTCTCTGTTAAGCCAGCTTGTCTCCCTCCCTTCCACCCCTCATCTCATATTAATATCACCAAGCTAAATCGCCAAAATTACCACCTATAGCTAGTGTGCTCAAATTCTTCCATATCTTCGTGGTCAGGGCGTGTTTGGATACGTTAATGGCACAACCAAACCGCCGGCAGCAACCATAATTGACGACAATGGCCTAAGTTCTCCTAATCCGGAATATTCATCATGGGAACAACAAGATGCCCTAATTTTTAGCACAATTACTTCCTCGATCTCCGAAGATGTCCTAATGCAAGTGTACCATGCACAGACGTCGACTGAAATATGTACTGCCATTGAAACTTTCTTTGCGTCGCAGTCAAGGGAAAAGCATAATCCGTACGCAACTCGCATCAACCCGAAAAGGAACGCTATCCGCAACTGAATATTATGTCACCATTAAAAAGCTTGCTGATGAACTTTCCATGGCCGGACACCCCCTCTCCACAGATGATATCGTTGCGTACCTTGTTGCCGGACTTGGGCCGGAATACGACACCCTAGTTACTATAATTTGGGCAAGAGATTTTTATCTCCCTTGAAGAAGCATACACCATGTTGCTCACAACTGAAAACCGCATCCAGCACCATGCTCCAGTGCAACCTCCGACGACTGGTTATGCGTCATCAGCATCTCCGGCGGCAAATTATAGTACATGTCCCCCTCAGCAAAACTCTTACAGAGGTCACGGTAATGGTCAAAGCGGACAGTTCCATGGTCGGGGATGCTCGAATAATTCTCGCGGCCGTGGTTCCGATCATACTATTAATTCTGGTGGCTCCCCCGTTCAATGTTAGATTTGCTCAGGACAGGGTCACTCGGCCCAAGCTTGCTGTTATCGCTACGACGACAACCCCCACACCCCGTCCTCCACCTCTTCAAGCTCCCCATCCGGCTGCTCAAAATTTGAACTCCCCGTTTCCGCTCAAGCCTATCAGGCCCAACAATATCCGGCCTCCCTCCACCGCATGAATAGGTTCCCGATACGGGCGCCACGCATCACATGATGAACAATTTTCGGAATCTGAACCTACAATCCGAGCCTTATGACGGTTCTGGTCGTATTACCATTGGTGATGCTTCAAGTTTGCCCATCTCTCACATTGGTTCTTCTACTTTTTCCACCCCTACTACCTCTTATTTACTTTCTAATATACTTGTATCCCCGTCCCTTCACACTAATTTACTTTCTGTTCAGCGTTTGCTTCAAAAAAATTCAGTTTATTTCAAATTTCGCAACTCTTATTTTCTTGTGAAGGACTACACGGGCCGTATCCATCATATGGGTTACCTGAAAGATGGCGTCTATCAATTTTCTAGACTGTTCAACAAACCCACTGCTTGTGCTCTACTTTCCAGCCGTGATTTCTCTTCCATGTGGCATCAACAACTTGGTCACTACTCCCAGCAAGCCCTTTCTCAAGTTTTATGTACTTTAAATATTTTTGTGTCCAATAAAACGCCAGCACATGTTTGTGTTGTGTGTCAGTTAGTGTAAAGTCATCATCACCCCCTCCCCGTCACCAACTTTACTTCTCTTGCTCCTTTAGATCTGCTTTACTCTGATGTTTGGGGTCTTGTGTTGAACCCTCGATTTATGGCTCACGTTATTACATTAGTTTTGTGGATGGTTTTTCAAAATTTATTTGCTTATTTCCCCTTCGTTTGAAATCTAATGTTGAAACCATTTTTGCTAATTTTCGCAACTTTGTTGAACGCCAATTTAACCTTAAAATCAAAAGCACTTCAAACCGATAGGGGAGGTGAATTTCAACACCTCTCCCGTCATCTTACTACCTTGGGCATTGAGCATCGTATTTCTTGCCCTCACACACACAGAAAATGGGTGCAGTTGAACGTTGCCATCGCCATATAGTTGAAACTGGTCTCTCCCTCCTTGCCCAGTCCAACTTACTCCTTCCTTATTGGGAGGATGCCTTCACATCCGCTGTCTATGTTATCAAACGTCTACCATCCCGTGTCTTAAACGATAAATCCCCATACGAGACTTTTTATCATCGTCTCCCTGAATATTCCTTCCTCATAATATTTGGTTGTGCCTGCTGGCCCTATCTCTGCCCTTATAACCACCACAAAATGAATATCTATTCCAAAACTTGTGTCTTCCTTGGTTACAGTCCTTCTCATCATGGCTACAAATTCCTTGATCTCCAAACCGAAAAATCTACATCTCTCGCCATGTTGTCTTTGATGAATCAACATTTCCTTATGTCTCGTCCCCCTCCCTACCCACGGTTGACTCCCTTACGGTACCTCTACTTGCCCAACTGACCCCTCCATCTGTGCCACCTCATGTTTCTTTGACAAATGAAGTATCTGAAGCAACACCACCATCTCCGTCTCTCCCATCTCCAATTTCCAAGGCATCCCTTGCCTCCACTCCCACATCTTCCTCTAGTGCCAAGCCTTCCCCCACGGCCCCTACCCTTCCGACCCGCACAATGGTGACCCGTGCTCAAACAAGCTCTCTCAAGCCCAAATCCCTCCACCCTGATTATATTCGTTATCCTTTACCCAAAGCTCTTCTTACCGCTGCCGCTCCTTCTGAACCCACATCCTTCACTGAAGCCACCAAACACCGGGTTCGGCGAGATGCTATGCATGATGAGATCAATGCGTTAGTTCAGAATGACACTTGAGAACTCTTTCCCTATTCCCCTAGGATGAATGTAATTGGTAATAAGTTGATGTATCATATTAAACAGCATGCACATAGTCGTATCGAGCGCTACAAGGCTCGCCTTATTGCAAAAGGCTTTCATCAGGCTGAGGGTGTTGACTTCCATGACACCTTTAGCCCGGTGGTTAAGCCCACTACTATTCAGCTTTTATTATCATTGGCTACTACTAATAATTGGACACTTAAGCAAGTGGATATTCAGAACGTGTTTCTTTATGGTTACTTAACTGATAGGGTTTTTATGCAGCAACCGCAAGGCTTTCATCATCCGGACTATCCAGACTATGTTTTGTTGAAAAATTGTCCTAAACCCAATCGGGTTGGACCGAATCCTACCGGGTCGGGTCGTTTACCATCTATTTAGTTCATGTAATAACTTTATTATGATTAGTTATTATATATTTTGTTTATCTTTAGGAACCAATTATGTTATTGAATATATAGTAACGCCCTTAGTATTAAAATATGATAGAGAAACCCTGATGATGATTATGGTTGATAAGATCTCTAATCACTTTAACAAGTTTGATACTTAAAAATCGCTAGTCATGTGTACTTTCAAACAGGACATTGATAGTATGATTAGACTAGCACGTATTGGATATCTTTTATCTTATTGAAGATGGGGGTAGATCTTGTCTATCAAAGTGTGGGGACACTTGGACTGTACGTGGACGTGTATTGGAGAATGCGTACGTTAGACTGGCCCACTTACATTAAGTGTCGCAGTATGTGGCAGTTGTGTAATATCCTCAGACCGGAGTCTTCATGGCATCACGGAGTGGAATGTCATGCTTTGACACTGTTAAGGTTTACCCTAGCCATGGGGCGATCATACGGTAGTGCTCGGGTATGATATTGAAGCATGCGTAGGATACATGTTTGTTCGTCCGGAAATCGCGTATCCTATGATTAGGAGTAAATATTCGAAATGGCCTTCTTATAAGGAATGTCTAGCTCTCGTGAATCTTTGCAAAGTGGGAGTAATTGAGTTATTCCGAGAGAGCATGATATCCAGATTATAAGATACGATCGTTGATGTACTGACACTCGAGACATGATTGTATGGATGTTATTACAGCGATAGGATTCTATTTACACGGTAACTGTTTTACATGAAAGGTAGTAGTCATTGCTTTTGACTCTTCCGATGATTGGGGGTCACGGTGTGCTGCTAGACGTTATTCCGTGATCATTAGGTATGAAGGGCATTTTTGTAATTTTCAATTTATGTCTACGGCCAACATATTCGCAAGCCTATCGGGTCACACACATAAGAACATCTAGCCGGATTAAAATGCGGTTATAGTGATAACCAAATAATGAAAGTTTATCTCGACTACAAAGTGTTATAGTGATTAAATTAATATTGTGGTATTTATTTATTATGAATAAATTAAATACAAGATATTAATTATATTTATTAAATAAATAATATTCCGGATGCCAATTTATGGCTATGGGGCGCAACACTAGTGTATATGATACACTTGGATTGTGCAATTTAATTAATGGAATTATCATATATTAATATTAGATATTAGTAGATTTATGGATAATTGATTTATGGTAATAAGATAAAGATAGTCAATATTAGATATTGACAATATCTTGGATTTATTTAATATGAGATATTAAATTAAATGAGATAAATCTAGAATATCTATTTTCCTTATTTTACTAATAAAGGGTTTTCTTTCTCTCCAATCTACTAGGAAGCTTCTCCCAATCAGATTGTGAGCTACAAAGGGCACACCACCCTCTATATAAGAGAGGGGTTGGCTAGCTCTTTTGTACATCACAATTAGAAGAGTTCTAATTTACAAAATAAACTGAGAGCTTCTTAGAGAGAGTGAAAATGTCGGTCTAGCAGCCGGATTTTTCTAGTAGCTATCCAAGGAGGATTTCGGAGATGTACTCGTGTGGATACTGATAGAGGCCGGACACGTGGACGGCTTACGCGCACTACTACTCTCCCTAGATGGTCAAAGCGTCGATATTTTAGATCAAGTAAGGTAATCACTGTCTACTACCTTAACGTGTTTATTGTATTAAACGAAGTCGATCTTGGGATCGGAAATCAAATTTTAAATTCGCTGCGTTAAACTAGTTGATTTCCTAACAGTGGTATCAGTGCGAGGTTCGAACTTCAGCAATATGCAATAATTGAATTGCGTAGTAATTAAATAATAAATGCAAGATCTAGAATCGCGAAACGGGAAACAAAAAAAAATATAATCGATGCAGGTGGCTCGACCGAAGCGCCGGCCCCCACCGTGGCTTCTCCGGCGGCGTCGGTGCCCCTAGGGTTGCCGGCGTCGGCCGGTTATTTCATGGGGTCATCGTTTTTCGTTTTCTGTTTCGTGGTATTTTTATTGTGCATTGATATCTTTTTTGTCTAGTTAAAGCTTTGTGGCTAATCAATGGTTCAAATAGTTTGGACCATTGGGAAATCACATTTAACCTAGGCCTTTCCAAATTTTGTTTGGAATAGGCCTACGCCCTTTCCAAAATATTTGATTTTGGGAAGGGCCCAGTCTTAGGCCATTTTCAAAATATTTTATTTTGGAAATGGCCCAAGTGTGGGTGCCTTTTGGTTTTGAAAACCAAAGACACCCCTTTTGATTAGGAATTATAAGGAAAGAAACCAAAGAGACCTAATTTTAATTTTGATATAAATTTGAAAAGTTCTCATTAATTAAAATTAAGATTGAAATCGTTTAAAGTTAATAGTTAATTTTATTTCGATTGAAATCATTTAATTAATTAAATGTTAATTGATTATTTGATTTGATAAAATAAGACGCAAGTAGTTAAAATTTTAATTTGTCTTTTTCATAAGATATCATTGTATGGATTAGATGATGTGTAGATATAACATGATTATATGGACCCCGATTGATCATGGACTCGACCAATAGGATAGATGTGAACGATTTATTTTCTGTTGGTTTTTCAAAATTATCCTAGGACGTTATGAAGAACGTGACCTAGTTTACATTCTGCATTTATCCTATTCCCATTAGCTCGTGTGCGGCGGGTGTATTCATTTATTAGATAGATTATTATGTAACAAGAATAGAGCAGATGATGGAGACCAAAGAAAGATGAATAAAGATCCTATTTGAGATGGCGCATTAAAGATCCTATTGGCGGTTGCATCTACCCTTAGATTGTGACCCGCAGTTTCGTCAGTTTGTATTCGAAACCGCACTTAGGAAAAGTCCATGATCATACCGGTTATTTTGTGCGCGGAATGGTGTATATTTTACTTTATGTTGATAACGTAGAAATATGCACGCTTAGATGAGATCGTAATTTAATTAAAAATTAATTAAGTGAATTAATTTAAAATTATTCCCATGACAAAAATCGAGTTAAATTTGTATCCCGATATTATAATGACGGTGATGAGCCCTTGTTCGGATCCAACTGATCGGCCCACGTCAGAAGTTGACCTACCTTGGGTATATCGTTATTATCAAGATATGAGATCTCATGAATATTTGGGTTACAACTCGACTAAAAATCTTGCGGTGATTGGCCCACGTCAAGACCGCCTGATTTTAGAGACAAGCGGTTGGCTATCACATAGAGATGTGAATTGTCAAAGAGTTTACTAGTCAACCAATGGAAGTCGCAAAGAGATACAACCGTAAGTGTACCCACCTTTCGAAATTGACCCGGTCGATCGGCCCACGTCGGGGATCGAGTCAACTAGATTGGATTCTATCCACTAAAGAATTAATTAAATTCTTGAAAGCCAATTGGGAATAGTTGGCTAGTGGGAGCAAAACCTAATTAAAATTTTAAAGTGCAATTTTATGGTTTTGTATGCATGAATTTTTACTTATATTATCTTTACTTTATTGTTGTGAAATATCGAACAAATTGAATCTTCATTTGATCATTGAAAATAAGCTTGACGAAACAATCTTTCTCTACTGGGAAAGAAATCTCAAAATCGTTTTGAGACATGAAAACATTGGCTATGTTTTGGAAAACCCCTTAACTAAGGACCCAGAAGATGCTACCAATGAGGAGTCGGTTAGATGCATGCGAAACATTGTTCTGACAGTGTGGAGGCTACTTGCATCATGCTTGCTTCTATGACACTAGAACTTCAAAAACAGCATGAGTCCATGATGCTCACACCATTATGGTTCACCTGAAGGAGCTCTATGCTTCCCAGTCTTGCACTAAGAGGTGCGAGGTCTCGAAGGCACTATTTGGTTGCACGATGGCTCCGAGTACTCCAGTTGGGTCACATATGCTGAAGATGATCGGTTATATAGAGAGGCTTGAGAAGCTTGGCCATAAGATGGGGCGTGAGTTAAGTATTGACCTAATTGTGCAATCTCTACCGGACTCTTACTCGCAGTATGTGATGAACTATCACATTAACAAGATTGATTCCTCCCATGCGGAGTTATTCAATATGCTTAAGACTGCTAAAGACATTGTTGGCAAGGGTAAGCAAGTGTTTTTCGTGACTTCTTCCAAGGGAAAGAAAAGGACCCAAATGAAGACCAAGAAGGCGATGGAGGCTACCAAGCCGAAGCCTAAGATAGCCAAGGACAAATCAAAGGATGCTTGCTTCCATTGTGGCCAGCCTGGCCATTGGAGGAGAAACTGCAAGGCTTTCTTGAGTACCAAGAAGAACAAGCATGGCGATACTTCGACTTCAAGTATGTTTATGATTGAGATCAATATTGCTTCTTCTAAGTCTAACCACTGGTATTAGATACTTGATGTGGTTCTCATATTTGTATGGATATGCAGTGACTAAGAAGGATTAGAGATCTGAGGAAGGAGAAGTGGACCTGTGCGTTGGAAATGGAGCAAATGTTGCTGCCCGAGCCATAGGAGTTTATTTTCTTTCATTGCCCAGTGAGCTAGTGCTAGAATTAAATAACTGTTATTTTGTTCCTTCTCTTACGAAGAGCATTATTTCTATTTCTGCATTTGATGTTGAAGGATTTTCTTTTACGTTTGAGAATAAATGTTGGTCTTTTTCACGTGATGGAATATTTTATGGTACTGGCAAACTTGACAATGGTCTCTACATATTAGATATGAATGTTGATATACTTAATATAAACAACAAGAAAGCTAAAAAAGTGACTTGAACGATCCTACTTGTGGCATTGTAGACTTGTCCATATAAATAAGAATCGCATTTCCAAACTCTATAAAAATGGAAGGTTGGATCACTTCGATTATGAATCGTTTGATACATATGAAGCTTGTTTACTTGGCAAGATGTCAAAGTCACCGTTTAGTGGCAAAGGAATAAGATCCAATAAATTGCTTGAGCTCGTACATACTGATGTATGCGGCCCAATGTCAATTCAAGCCAAATGAGGATACTCTTATTTTATCACCTTCACTGATGACCATTCTTGATATGGTTATATATACTTGATGAAGTATAAGTCTGAAACTTTTGAAAAGTTCAAAGAATTCAGAAAGTGAAGTGGAAAAACAATTGGGTAACGAGATTAAGATACTTTGATCTGATCGAGGTGATGAATATCTAGATGGAGATTTTTAAGGTTACTTAAAGGAGAATGGGATTCTACCTGAATGGACTCCACCAGGAACGCCTCAGATGAATGGCGTATCTGAGAGGAGGAATCGCACTTTGTTAGACATAGTGCAATCCATGATGAGCTACGCAGTTCTTCCAATTTGGTTTTAGGTGTATGCTCTATAAACAGCATCTTATACACTTAACCGAGTTCTGTCAAAGACGGTGAATTCTACACCAGACGAAGTATAGGCCAAGAAGAAACCAAATCTGGCATATCTTAAACCTTAGGGTTGTCCGACTTATTTAAAGCGGATGATGCATGACTAATTAGAAGCTAGATCAGACAAATGTCTATTTGTGCTTTATCTTAGAGAAACTAGAGGATACCAATTTTACCATCCAGGAGAACAAAAGGTGTTTGTCTCCAGGACTGACCATTTTCTAGAGAAAGAGTTTATTCTGGAGAGGGTCAGTGGAAGTAAGATTGATCTTGAAGAAATACAAGAACCACTTACGGACAACAGTCAGTTGATGGAAGTAGAGCAGACACCATATACAGATGAGGTGCAAACACATGCTCTAGAAACACAGACACCTCGAAGATCAACTAGGGAGCGCCGTGAACCCGAAAGGTACACTGGTGTATATCTCATGGAAGATAAGGACCCTAAAACTTATGAGGAGGTGTTGATGAGGCATGACAAAGAGAAATGGCTAGAAGCCATGAATTCTGAAGTGGAATCCATGAAAGACAACCAAGTTTGGAACTTAGTTGATCCGCCTAAAGGAATAGTTCCTATAGGGTGTAAATGGGTCTTTAAGAGAAAGACCGACATGGATGGTAATATAGTTACCTGTTAGTAATACCATCCGCAGCGGAAACGATTTATGGAACTAGATCTATAAACTACACGTAATAAAATAACTAGATCTATATCTACAAGGGGGTTGTAGATCATACCTCTTGGATCTCAAAATCCAAGTTGAAGAACCGCAATAGGATGAACGAAGGAAAGCGTGAAGAGCACCACGATCTTCCGTACGTGTGATCCAAGCAACTCCCGGTGGAAGGAGATCCTCGTCTCGGATCCTTACGATATGCTACCCGAAAAAATATCCAAGATTTTCCCTTGTCTCCCCTTGGCCGAAATTTTCTTTCTCCTCTCTAAGAGGTGAAAGTCGAAAATTGTAGTGTGTTATTTGGCTTGGGAGAACTCTCTTTATATAGGAGAGTAAAACTTAAGCCCCAAGGATTTTATAATTAATACAAAATCAATTATGATAATCCTATTAAATAAAAGATAATCCCAAAATATTCTAGAACAAATCTAGAATAATCTTTATCTTTATTTCTTACCATAAATATTTATCTAATAAATATTTTATGCACATGTCTTATTAATCACAAGAAAACTAATTTCTTGTAGACTAATATATGCTTGGGTCGAAATTATCATTCTTGTGACCTAGTCACAAAATTCGACCAACACACTAATTTTGGGCCAAGATTATGAAAAATGTCTTTTCCACATATTTAATTATTTAGCCCAACTAATTTAATAGTCCACTAAACAATTAATTCACATATCGTTTTAATAAAGTCCAACGAGAACTAAATTAATATTATTAGGATTCGACGTCCGAGAATAGCTATGCTATATTAGGAGGCACGTCGGGGACCATGGACTAATAATCAGCGGCTCCGATAAATCAAATAAAGAATTATCTTACGAACGAATAATTATATTTGATAAATCAATCACGGAATATGCCACCATAATCCCGTGATCGCACTCCTCCGATTATGAGATTATATTTATCTCTTCATGAGAATGATAATAAGCGTCCATTGATACAATCATTACATATGGATTAATCCTCCATAGATCGTTCATTCTAAATCGGGAAGTTACCGTTAACCCTTTTTAGAACCTCTTATCCTTATTTACCATTAACCCCTAGTGATCAATTAATTCATACAACTCACCGGTGATCAATCGGTGTGATATGAACTCGCGTGATCGATCGCTTTCTAGGATTAACAAATAAGGGAACTCGTTTATCTACTTCCATAAATGGAAGGAATGGATTCCGTATCGTGATAACACGGACTACTCACTCAATCCAAGTATAATGCCAAGATGGGGTAATTCGGACCACGGACTCGGTGTAATCCTTAACCGTCAAGTCAAACCTCATACCGATTCAAGCGCTTGACTCGTGATCACCTCGGGATTAAGATATATCCATAAATATGATCATCCATTGATTCGATAAGACTTCTTGATTACGGAATTATATCGTGAACTCTAATCAAATCGGTCCACCCTATATGATATATCTATCATATATAAATGCCCCATTAGGTTCTCTTAACCGAAAGTCCGGATAGGACTATCACACTTTTGTGTTCTGGGCGCATTAATAGCACGTTAAAGGAGAGACCCGATACTCTCGATTAACTTCACTACGGGCTAATTGTATTTTAAGTACATCTTCACTAACTCAATCCTCCCGTGTATATACCATACACTGAGTTAAGTGATTACATAAACGATATACTTAGGGTTTTCTCGTAGTGTAAATACTATTGTCACATCGGTGATTATGAGAATAATAAATATGAATAATAACGTCAATTCATTTATTAAATAAAACAATTACAAAAATTGTCTTTCGGGCATCACACCTAACAATCTCCCACTTGCACGAAAGCATGTGATTAATTGTTTTAGAGCACACCCTATTATTTAAAATACAACAAACTACATCTCCCACTTGCTCTAAAGCAATGGAGACTCATCCCGTATTCTAGTACCCACTAAGCATATCATAACCATTTCGTATTCCAAAGTACACTCCGAGTATGCCGTCGTAGGATAGGTCGGTGACTCGGGGAGCACCTACATCTAAATGTCATGGGTCTTAATGATTAGTCGGGTTGTCGGCTCGAGACGATCCGTAGAATCGAAACGTTACCGGTCCATCAAATCATGTGGTACCGAGTAAACACCGAGCCCGAGATCGACTTAACGATCATCCTCAATCGACTTAAAGTCAAAATCAGTGTATCACACATATCCAAGTTCACACATGAATATGTCCGCATATTGTTCCTCGTTCTCTTCAAGATACTAAAGGACATACTAAACTTGCTTTGTTAATCGCCGAATCTAAGATTCGATCAAAGTTGACGTTCAATAACCTGACCATCTCTTACTAGAAAGAGAATCTATCCCATTTCTCTTGATCCGAAGATTTAGAGAGTCATTCCTGAGGCATAGGGTAGAACTTCCTCGTTGAATGTTGCATACACAGATGCATCATCTTAACCAATAAGATGGATGGGAAACCAGTGATTGATTCTAATGAATTCGACCGAGTCAAACTCTAAAGAATGTTGTCCAAAACTCTGTTGCAGAGAATTGTGGTATTGTCAGATTCTGACTTCAGATAACACACCCATGTTGATTCCAACTGGTGCAGTGTTATCCTTCACAAACACTAATTTATATATTCACTACGTACTAAAATTGATATCCAAATACAAAAGACTTATCAATATTCGGTCAAATCCACATATTGTAGAAATATATGACTTCCAATGACCGAGAGGTTTGCTTTTTATCAACAAAAGACATAAGCCTTGACGATCATCCCGTCATAAGTTCATAAGTCAATACCCTTCGTTTCGAATGAATCCGGACTCCGTTTGTTTGGCAAGAAAGTCTCGGGGAATCACCCCTATTTTCTCGCTTTTGAACGAAATCATGCAATACCGAACTCATTCTACTCTTTTCCATGTAGATCCAATTACTCCCACCGGGCCCGAGACACTCGTGTGGTTCTACAAGAGTATGAACATATCCGGAGTACCAAACTCCATTCACGGGGTTATGGCTTGTAAACTAGCCTCTATTATCGAATCCTATACGACTCAAAAAGAGCCATAGGTCATCGATCGATCCTCGGACTACAAAGTCCGCCGAAACCGTAATGGGTAATGGATAAACCATACTCCCACTACATTCTGGGTGGATCAAAATTCTGATTTAGTTTAGTAGTATTTAGTGTTATCACCAACAACCAATGTTGGATGTGGTCTGATTTTAATCAGTTAGTAACTACCTTGAGTAAACGTACTTCAAGGTTCAAGGTTTTGTGTTCATGGACTCTATCGGGAAGGACGCAACAAGATAACGTCCCTTCCCGATTTCAAGAATCTTATAACAAACCTTTTTCTCAATGCTACAAGATATAGAACAATTGGTCATCGACCGAACGTGTTCGCGAAATTTCCGGACCTACCTTCAAGCACCGTGTGCTAAATGCTTATATTGACGGAATTTGGGTGAACCGAATCCACTCATTATCCGTTAATTCCAAAGCATATTCTAGGTAGACTTCTCGGTTCTACACTTCAATGTAAACCGTTATTTCACTTCCAATATCATTATTGAGTTAAGCGAAAGTATTGTGGCACATCTACAACTATGTAAAGGCAATTCAATGGTTTCTTCCTTAGTGAAAACATTTCACTACGAGGCGACCGAGCATCGGTCCCCTAGGACTATGTGATGGCCCATTTATGAGTATAGAATACTCCATCTCTCGTTGAAAAACAGAGAAAACCTCAAAATATTTTGGATAAACTTGCCGGAGTTTTTGAATAGTTATCGACAAGAAGTCACTACTCGAAGCTCCTCGCTAGCTCGTATCTTTCATCGGACCCCGAAGGTCGTCATGAACAAGCTATGTTACTTCTTTATATCCATTATCCTTTCCCGATTGAAAGGAAACTTAGTCATTGAACCTTTGAGACAATATAACCGACGGGAGAAAGGAATCACCCCGAGCCGGTCTTCGGTCTTGTCTTTTAGGGACAATGCACTAACTATGGAATATGAAGAAGCGTTTATCTAAATATAGAAACCAATTGCTTTTAATAGTTCTTAAGATGTGTTTTATATACATATTTCAGCGGTTGTAAGTGGTTTTGACTTTATCAAACAAAAGTCCGAGTCTTGGATTCGTACTACAAATGGTATATTCACTTTCTATACGACAAACAAATTATCGAATAGAAGGTAAATCCATTCGTTCCAACGAATCTTAAACGTAAAAAAATAAATTTTCCGCGATATCCAAGGATTGAACCCGAGATTCATTTCCTTATATCACTCCCACTATTCTAGCTAAAATTAACTCGCCCGTTGTTTACTCTTTTAATCGTTAAATGCACTTGCTACCCCGTTCTTCCAAAGAACTTAGCTCGAGAAAATCACCAAGGATTCATTGGTTGGTGATCCAAAATCACTTTCCTTATCCTATGATTTTCGCTTAATTAATTTTCGGTTCAAATTAAAGTTTTCTCGCTTTAGGTGACTAACACTTTTAGACATATTCACCCATTCTTGACTTTCCGTGAATGGAAACAGTCTTGAACCAAATGGGCGGTTCGTTTGAGTAGACACTACTCTTGAACCGTGGGATGTCTATTTCGAGTGTTACTCGTCGAGACTTCTCGGATTTTCTAATATACCAGAAAAAACAACAAATCATAACATTAAAGCTCCCACTAGTTTTTCGGTTCCAAATACCGTCTAACGAGCAATGCTTTATTTTTTATGAATTTCCGATTTTTTCGATTAGAAAATCTTTCGTACATAGTTCTATTGTTTCCGTAAAAAACAACAAATCATAGAAACTCCCACTAGTTCATCGATTCCAAATATCGTCTAACTAGCAACAGTTCATGATTTTCCGGTTTTTCAATTAGAACGGTTACGTGTGTAGTCAGTTACACTTTTCTAATGTTCTAGAAAAACAACAAATCATAAAGCTCCCACTAGTTCATCGATTCCAAATATCGTCCAACTAGTAACACTTCATGATTTTCCGGTTTTTCAATTAGAACGGTTACGTGTGTAGTCAGATACACTTTTCTAATGTTCTAGAAAAACAACAAATCATAAAGCTCCCACTAGTTCATCGATTCCAAATATCGTCCAACTAGTAACACTTCATGATTTTCCAATTTTTCAATTAGAAAATTACTCGTGTAATTACTACATACTCAAAATTCACTAGAAGAATTTCAAAGTCCGAAATCACCTTTGATCAAACTAAGTTTGTCTTCCGTTTGACACGAATGACACTAGTGACATACCTATATGTTACTCAGGTTTTTAAAAGGCTTAAGAGAAAATATCTCTTTCGAAAAATAATTGCATTATCGATTAACTAGTTCAACGTCCTAGTTACTTTCCACTTTTTAACAAAGTCATTACTAGTCAATTAAATTTTAAGCAATTTAGTAAGGGATATAATGCTGTAAATAAAATGACATGTATTAATTCAAGTTTAACACTACTATATTTTATTTTAGGAATTGTAAACTAAAATTAAGTCTACTCTACCATTCCAAGGTTTTAACCTCGCATCTCAGTGCCGCCTTAGGGTAGGTCAAAGAGATGACGGTTAAATCGAGACAATCTCATCAATGAATAACTTGTGAGAATCGAACATCCCACGAGAATCGAACATCCCTTTATTCATTGACTACCTTCCTTTTTCAGCCTAGATATTTCCAAAAATACCCATGATGAGTGTGACCTACTATATCGGATCTCTTAGGTACGCCCCGAGTATGCCGTCTTAGGATAGGTCGGTGACCCGACGAGTACCCGAAATCCTATCCTTTCGGAGACCAAGCCATGAATGTTGATAGGGGCGAACACCATCCTTAGGGGACGAAATCAAAGCGCCTCGAGGCGTCACCCTTCTCTCACTTACTTGTATCTATAGTAGAGGCCGTGGGGTTGGTGTCGCCTCCCCCGCTCCCACTCAATATTTTGGAAGTGGTGGTGGGTTAACTAACCACGTCTTTTTGATGTTAACATAAAAGCACCTCAAATCAAGGATTCCGAATGGTGTCGGTAACGTAGGCAAGCCTACCCGTCCTATTCGTTGGAACATATGTGACAGTCGGACGAAATCGGGTCAAGATAGCCTCATTGAGATAAGAAGTAATCACCCCTCCGCTCTCCGGTGTAGCTTAGTCTTGCCGGACCCCCGTGCATACATCACACTAGGAGGGTTAAGTCGTTCGAGCGAAGCTCAGTTGACCACCCAACCTATAGGCGAACCGTTTTTATCCAAGATTTATTGTTCTTTTACCATCATTCAATCTCGTAGACACTACGAATTGGAAACGTGATCTCGTTTGTGCTTTAAGGCGGTTCACCGAGAACACACACCGAAAGGCTTAACGATTTCATAACCCGTCCTCGGATCTTTAATTAGTTACTAAATTTATTAATTACCACGTATTAATTAAATTTCAACTAATTACACGAGTTTGTATACATGCCTATTTTAATTACCAAAATTAAAATTCTACATGTATGCATGGAGTGGATTTATGATATGATGCATGTCATGGCAATTCCGGTTTTATATCTATTTTATGATCAAACACATAAAAAATAAATGCGGAAAATTTAAACACCGAGATGGATCGTTCGCACCCCCGTATCTAATCTATTAGAAAATAAAAACCAAAACCCTAACTAGGGTTTACTACTTTCTAACTAAATCTGCAGCTGTACGAACTCTTCGATGATCGGGAAACCAAACGAACTCGGATCGGGACGAAACTTTCCAGATCTTTTCTTCACTCCTTGAAATTCAATATGGACGGTTGGATCGGATTTTTGACTTGTCAAGTTTCTTCAGTGAGCCGCCGATCTGGATGCTGCATCTGTCTCTGACTGCAGCGTATCAGTTACTTTCCGGAGCCGATCGGGAGTCGAGATGAAACCCGATCGACTTGAAATTTTTATGCCACATCAAAAACTCCATATTTATCGATCTGACCGGTTGGATTTGCGATTCAACGGTTCAAACTCTCCCAGAAATTCGAGGAAGTCACAGGTAGGGTTTCTGTGAATCCTGCGTTTTTCTGTTACAGCAGCTTCTTTGCAGCAATGAACGGATATCAAAACGGATTCCGATCGACGCCAAATTTTGTGGAATTATTCATCATCTTCCAATCTTGATTCTGACCGGAGGGATCGTCGTTTCAACGGCTCAATCAACGGGAAACACGAAATAACTAAACAGCTACTAAACAGATCTATTTTCTGGAAATTAAAATTGCAATAAAAAAGAATTACATAAATTCCTATACTCATATGGACGAATTTTCATCGTTTATATGAGTTTACAATAGATCTAACGGGTAAACAGTGCCAACCCCAATCCATCTCTTCAACCACGACATTCATAAGCATAAAAAATTAAACATATGCATCGGCCCCCAAAAAATTGGGACAAAAAACTCTACATGTTTACCACTCCTAGATCTAATATTTTATACGTATAAATATAGATCACCATGGCGACTGATACCACTGTTAGTAATATCATCCGCAGCGGAAGCGATTTAAGGATCTAGATCTATGAATATACGCAATAAAACATTAAATCTATATCTACAAGGGGGTTGTAGATCATACATCTTGGATCTCAAAATCCAAGTTGAAGAACCGCAATAGGATGAACGAAGGAAAGCGTGAAGAGCACCACGATCTTCCGTACGTGTGATCCAAGCAACTCCCGGTGGAAGGAGATCCTCGTCTCGGATCCTTACGATATGCTACCCGAAAAAATATCCAAGATTTTCCCCTTGTCTCCCCTTGGCCGAAATTTTCTTTCTCCTCTCTAAGAGGTGAAAGTCGAAAATTGTAGTGTGTTATTTGGCTTGGGAGAACTCTCTTTATATAGGAGAGTAAAACTTAAGCCCCAAGGATTTTATAATTAATACAAAATCAATTATGATAATCCTATTAAATAAAAGATAATCCCAAAATATTCTAGAACAAATCTAGAATAATCTTTATCTTTATTTCTTACCATAAATATTTATCTAATAAATATTTTATGCACATGTCTTTATTAATCACAAGAAAACTAATTTCTTGTAGACTAATATATGCTTGGGTCGAAATTATCATTCTTGTGACCTAGTCACAAAATTCGACCAACACACTAATTTTGGGCCAAGATTATGAAAAATGTCTTTTCCACATATTTAATTATTTAGCCCAACTAATTTAATAGTCCACTAAACAATTAATTCACATATCGTTTTAATAAAGTCCAACGAGAACTAAATTAATATTATTAGGATTCGACGTCCGAGAATAGCTATGCTATATTAGGAGGCACGTCGGGGACCATGGACTAATAATCAGCGGCTCCGATAAATCAAATAAAGAATTATCTTACGAACGTAATAATTATATTTGATAAATCAATCACAGAATATGCCACCATAATCCCGTGATCGCACTCCTCCGATTATGAGATTATATTTATCTCTTCATGAGAATGATAATAAGCGTCCATTGATACAATCATTACATATGGATTAATCCTCCATAGATCGTTCATTCTAAATCGGGAAGTTACCGTTAACCCTTTTTAGAACCTCTTATCCTTATTTACCATTAACCCCCTAGTGATCAATTAATTCATACAACTCACCGGTGATCAATCGGTGTGATATGAACTCGCGTGATCGATCGGTTTCTAGGATTAACAAATAAGGGAACTGTCTATCTACTTCCATAAATGGAAGGAATGGATTCCGTATCCGTGATAACACGGACTACTCACTCAATCCAAGTATAATGCCAAGATGGGGTAATTCGGACCACGGACTCGGTGTAATCCTTAACCGTCAAGTCAAACCTCATACGATTCAAGCGCTTGATCGTGATCACCTCGGGATTAAGATATATCCATAAATATGATCATCCATTGATTCGATAAGACTTCTTGATTACGGAATTATATCGTGAACTCTAATCAAATCGGTCCACCTCTATATGATATATCTATCATATATAAATGCCCCATTAGGTTCTCTTAACCGAAAGTCCGGATAGGACTATCACACCTTTTGTGTTACGGGCGCATTAATAGCACGTTAAAGGAGAGACCCGATACTCTCGATTAACTTCACTACGGGCTAATTGTATTTTAAGTACATCTTCACTAACTCAATCCTCCCGTGTATATACCATACACCGAGTTAAGTGATTACATAAACGATATACTTAGGGTTTTCTCGTAGTGTAAATACTATTGTCACATCGGTGATTATGAGAATAATAAATATGAATAATAACGTCAATTCATTTATTAAATAAAACAATTACAAAAATTGTCTTTCGGGCATCACACCTAACATTACCTACAAGGCAAGGTTGGTGGCAAAAGGTTATAAGAAAAGACAATGAGTTGACTATGATGAAACCTTTTCGCCAGTAGCTAATGCTAAAGTCCATTAGAATTCCGTTTGCTAATACAGCATACCATGATTATGAGATCTGACAGATGGATGTGAAAACAACTTTCCTTAACGGGAATCTGTCTAAGCAAGTGTACATGACACGGCCTGAGGGTTTCACAACTGATGATTCTGGGATGGTGTGTAAACGGCAAAGGTCCATTTATGGACTGAATCAAGATTCTCGGAGTTGGAATATTAGTTTTGATGAGACTATCAAACAGTTTTATTTTATCAAGAATGAAGATGAGCCATGTGTTTACAAGAAGGTTAGTGGGAGTGCCGTAGTTTTCTTAGTGCTTTATGTGGATGACATATTGCTCATAGGGAATGATATTCCTATGTTACGGTTGGTTAAAGTTTGGTTATCCAAGAACTTCTCTATGAAGGACTTGAGAGACGCGACCTATATTCTTGGAATTCTAGATCTATAGAGATAGATGTACCAAGGTTAAGCTTGTGATCAAGATTAAAATATACCTACCATTCATTTATAATATATTCATTTATAAATAAAAACAAATATCATACAAAACAGATATCATATAATATATTCGTTTTGGATTACATCGTAAATAACAAGATAAACTTCAAAAAAACAAAAATTAAACTTAAAAAAACAAAACATAAACTTCAAAAAAACAAAAATTAAACTTCAAATGCAGCAAATAAGAATGCGTCAATATTACGGTATCTCTGAAATCTTTAGGGATTCACTTTCTCTTTGAATCATCTTGAAAAAGTTCACAAGAATATTATTCCTCTACTTGTATTCTTCAATGACATCTTTCAAATAAGCAATCTCACAATCTCTTACTTCAATCTCTTCATCAAGCTTTCTACTTAATGAGCCAACCTCATAATGCATCTCACATCTCAGGGCGTCAATCTGATTCCTAATTGCTTCCATGATTTTGCTTTTACTTTGCTTGTATTCTGTATAATTTTATTGTAATTTTACAATGGGAAAATGTGGTATTTATAGATGGTTTATGTACACCTTTGCAAAGGGGTTCGGATATAGCCAACGTTTGGTATGTTTTTCTTCAATTTATTATAATTTTTTAACCGATTCAAAACCCTTTAAATCCACGATGTTTAAATGTGGATATACGCGACGTTTGGATATACCCCGACGTTTGGATAACAATGGTTTTTTTTTTGTTTTTTGAAAGAGATAACAAGGGTTTTTATTCTTAACCAAAAAAAAAAAGGGTTTTTACAAAATTAAAAATAAAATGGTAACCACCAAAAAAATATTGGAACGCCACATCCATTCAACTAGAACGACACATCATTTAATTGGAACGCCATAGAGCCCTCATTCCCCCATATATATATATATATATATATATATATATATATATATATATATATATATATATATATATATATATATATATATATGTACATATGCTGATACACATATTTGCCAAGATTATTATTTAATCAAAAACTAATTCGAAGAAAAAGATGGAGAGGAACGAATTCACCCAACAACTGAAGGAATTGAAGCATCAACTGAATGAACAAAGAAAAGACATGTTAAACCTAACTTCTGATCTTTCGAATCAAATGGAAATGATCAACATGAAGCTGTTTGAGGAAATAGAGTCAAGGGATTTGGAGTTGGCTAATGTCAAAGAACAAATGGAGATCTACGAAACCAAGATAAATGAACTTGTCAACATTTGCAACATGGCATCAGGGCAAAAGATTGAACCCATGCCCAATTTCAAAGAAAAGTTATGGTGCATAAAAACCCGATATCCATAACTCTTCTACCTACCAATTATTTGTCACTGTTTCTTGTTTGTGAACTTTTATTTTTATTTTTATGTTCATGTTTGTTTTTTCTTAATGCAAGTTTTATGTTTTTATTGTTATTTTTGTGTTCATCTCTTTTTTAACGAAAGTTTTATGTTCATCTTTTTCAATGTTCCTTTCAAGAATTATGTAATATTTCTTTTAAATATTTTTTATATGTGTGTCATAAATGAATCAATTAATTATTATTAAGTGCAATTATTAAATATTTTCTATATCCGTGTCATAAGTGCATCAATTAATTGCAATTTTCAATGACACAGGAACTCAAAATGCATTTCAATGCAAAACTCCTCCCATTCATTATTAATTTTCATTTTAGGGTTTTGTAACAAGCTTAAACTTGTGATGCATTCTTTATCTTTTCATGAATGCTTTAAAATAATACTAATTTACAACGGTTTTGGAATTATCCTTTGAAACTTGTGTTGTTCACATGCTGCTTCATTCTTCAAATAACCTCTGCACATGCCTCTTTATTAACCACAACACTTTAAGTTATTTTATCCCTGATTATTTTTTTTAATTCTTTCTATCAATGATAACTTTTTTTATCTGAACAATAAGAAAATAAAACATAAAAGGTGAGAAAACAATAAATAAAAAAGTAAAAACAAACACTAGAGGAAATTATAGAAGTGAAATAAAAATCTCCATACTTAACTTGATACAAAATTCAAAAACTTAAAATTAAACATATTAAAACGAAAATTTAAAAACTTAATTTAAAAAACATGATTAATCAACCCATCCAGTTAGGGATCTCAGCGACAGGAAGATCACGCACGGTTGCAGTGTACACATTGTTCACGAGTTTGACAAGTTCATTGATCTTATCCAAGTAGAACTTGAACCTCGATCTCAGAATCACTATCTCACCCTCTATTGCTTCAACGTCCGTAGTTAGTTGGGTTATCGCCATGTCATGTTCCTTCGCCTTTAAATTCAGGTAGTCGATTCGCTTCTTCATCGCTTCCATTTCCTTCTGCATACCATCAATCGCCTTCTTCAGATCTTGAATACTTAAATCACCTTGTTGGGTTTCTGGATTCATTTTCGCCTTTTTTCTTTCTTTCTTTCAATTGAAATTCCTTATCAGAAAATAGGGGCGCTATCTTAGTGTAAATAGGGTGTGTAAATAGCGTGTTGTTCACATGCCGCTTCATTCTTCAAATAACCTCTCCACATGCCTCTTTATTAAACACAACGCTTTAAATTCTTTATAATGACATATAACCACAGACTTTTTGTTTTTTAATTTGTATTTATTTTAATTATTATCTCATTTAAATATAACCACCAACTTTTAGTTTTTTAATTTAATTATCTCCTCTTATAAAAGTCTATTAATAATTTTTTTCCCACAAACATCATCCCATTTTATTAATGATGTCTGTAACAAGCTTAAACTTCTGATGAAATTGTGATATCATGCAGTATTTGTATCATTATTCATTTAAAAGTGTTTGTATTTATTTTAATTATTATCTCATTTAAAAGCCTTTTATATAATATTAAAACTCTATTAATAATTTTTTTCCACAAACATCATCGAATTTTAGTAATGATGTCTGTAACAAGCTTAAACTTGTGATGAAATTGTGATTGCATCATACATTCCATTCAATATCTTATACTGTAACAAGCTTAAACATCATAACATGTTAAACAGGTAGAAATGTTAAATTGCAGAAAGTATTTAATGTTAAAAAGTAGTACAAAACATCATAAAATATTAAACGGCTTAAAATGTTTATGCCTCAAAACGCCATGCTAACAATTCCGCAACTAGCTTCTTTCTCCACATCGGCATGTATTCAACCTGAAGAGATCGCACATCCTGTCTCCCTGTCAAGAACTCAATCCATTTAATGGCGAACAAGCCACAATCAACCCTACAAAATATTCAAATAAGTTAAACCAACATCGTCTTAAAAACTAAGAAATGTATCTACACTTTGAATATATGAAATCAAACTTACCCATTTCCTTGAACAGCAGGCCCTGTCACTTTCTCAACCGAGAACTTCTCTAAACTGTACTTCTCATAACCCACTACAAAGTTCTTCAACATGTACGGTATTCCGACTTCAAGTGGCTCCAACCAACCATCTAAGACTGCCTTTTTAACATGCCCCAGGAGGCTATCATACACACATATCTTCCGCTCGTCGATATCAATCCTCAATACAAACCAATGAAATGCGTCAACAATTGAAACATAAAAATATCGGCAAACAGACCACGGTTTGCTTACATGTGGAGCTTTTCCTTTCACATAGTTCAACAATGTTTTACATAACTTTTTAGGAATTGTTTCAACATTCGACGGTTTACTTTTGTCATCCCTTGTTCTCTTTCCCCCTTTCTTCCCTTCCACATAGTCTTTGAAGGCAACTTTCACAAAACGGCTGTCAAGAACACAGGCATCTTGTTCAAACAATGCCGGGTGCGCATCGCTGCGTCTCCGGATCTCGCACAAGGCACTATCCAAAATCTGCATTCCAAAATTTATATATCACTAAACCCTAACCTTAAAGTACATACTTTAATATCTTGCTGCAACTTTAAAAATAAAGCAGGCTTACAAAGCTTGGCAATGCTTCACCATCAACAACAGCTTTCAAAGAACAATATGGAAGTTCAACCAACCGCACAACCAAACCGCTGTAAAAAAGTTCGGATTACAGAATTAAAATTATTATAAAATGAACAACGGACTTAAAGTTTTACTTCAAGGAACAAAAATTTGGCGTACCTGCCATCTCCAACTTCAAGTAGCCACTTTTCGTAGCACTCCATCAACGCGGGATCCGCTTCTCGGTACGGATCGTACACATCAACATTAAGTTTCCTTCTTTTCAAGGGACGAATAGGAGGCTTCGCTTCAACATTCCACTTTCCGCACCATACGTGCTCCATGATGTACCAACAAGGGCAATCCTTCCTCTAAATAAACTAGTTGTTAGTTAGGATAACTAGTCATTAACATAATAAACGAAATTATGTTTTTTTATTTTAAAAAGTACCTTCCGGTTCTTCATCTTCATCTTCCACCGTAATCACCGTCTTATCCTCGGTTGTCGAGTCTACTAGGGCAACCGAGTCAAAACACAGTATTCACAAATCAAATGTTCATGCTTTTTTCATTAATTACTAGTGTATAAAAAAAGAATAATTCACATATGAACATTAATTCACATATGGACTTTCAAAAATGTACCTTCCCTTGCACTTTTTTCCTTCATGTACTCCGCCATCACAGAAGTATGCAATGCCATTATAGCTTCCAATGCACTTTTTTCATTCGAGCCCTCCGTCATTACGTCCTCCTCCTTTGATTCAGATTGTTTCCCCTCATCACATCCATCATCCGCCATCACGTTCTCCTCCTTTTCTTCGGATTCCTCCTTTTCATGACCTCCAACCATGTCACTAGAAGGATTCATGACATTTTTGCATTTTTCACAAACTAAATTACCCGCCATCAAATCAACATTCTTTTGCAAAGCATCCACCATCTTCTCCAAAACTTCCACCTTCTTTTTCAAAGAAATATCGGGTTGAGGACTTTCTTGCGTGGGAGAAACTGCCTCCACGTTGTCCTCCGTATCATCCTCCCCGTTGTCGGTACAATAACCGCTATGTTTCGTTAATGCGACGTAATATGGTTTACGTGTCTCAGCTACACTTGGAACAACCTTTGGTAGAACTTTTATCTACATTGAATTCGTTTCATAAATATGAATTAAAACATCATAAAAACCACAACAGAATTTAAGTACACCTAAAAAAAATATCTATTCAAACCTGTTCCAACTGCAAAAGCGCTTCGACTTTCGCAGAGTTAACCCTCTTTGTCACTTCCCATTTCACCATTCTTGGAAGACCTATTGAGATAACAAGGATCCCCTTTTTCTGTAAATACGGGATGGCTTCAACTGCCCATACCTACATAACATAACATTTACAAAAAACTATTAAACATTTATATAACAATTCCGAATTACAATAATGCTGATATTCGAATACATACCATGAAAGCATGCGGGAATCCATACAATGAATACTTGATCACATCCTTTTTGAACCAATCACTTAAGTCCCGATTGAACACATGAATGGTGCTTTTATAAGACAAGTTCCCCCATGGAAACTTGTTGAATGCATTCAAATCCTCCACCAAATCAAACCACCACCAATCCAATTGTAAATTCTCCTCACAACCCAACACAACATAAGCCAAAACAACCAACAATCCCAGTTTGTATCGATCGGTTTGATTCTTAATGTGTGCTCGATCAAACACGTCGAGCAGATCCTTTCTCTTTATTGATGTCTTATTCTTCAAATAAGTTGTAACAATCGGACTAGATTTTCCTTTTTGTTGATCACCAAACCCAGACTCGCCAACATTTAGTCCCGAAACAAGCGTAAACTCTTTTAAACCAAATCTTAGTTGGTTTTCTCCAACAACAAAACCAAATTCGTCCTCCCTTTCAATCTTTGCCACCCTCATCACAAACTGATGAACAAGTTGATTCAATCTAATTTCACGAATATCAAGTAACTTACCGAAACATGAAGCTTTAAAGAGTTTTTTGTGTTTACCGTCTAACTTTTCAAACACATGCTGGGCTTTATCGATGGAACTTCTGTTGAATATATGACACTTTTTGCTCCTGTCTTCCGATGTTAGTTCATATTTGAGCTTCATGTTTTACTACAATACAAAAAACGATTATATCAAACAAGAAGAATATACCAACGACTAATCTAGTTTCACATACAAAATCTAACAAACAATTCATTATACCACAGATTAAACCAGAGCTATCACATTCAAATTCATCATAAACTCCAAATAAAATAACTCATTTCACAATTCAACCAATTTGGCAATTAATCTGCATGCATTATCATAAACACACTTAATTCAATACCACAAATTAAAGCAGAGCTACACAGTCCGTTTTCACAATCAAATTCATCATAAACCATAAATCAAACAACCCATTACACTAAACACACTTAAATCGATTAAAGACACGAAACCCACTTAAATCGATTAAAGACACAAAACACACTTAAATCGATTGAAGACAACAAATTGTTTATTACTTACCAATCAATTCGATATTAAGATCATCCTCCGAAAATTCTGTTTCTTGAAGATCCTCCTGTGAATATTCGATTCAAATCGTTTGGATTGATAAAAAGAGCATAAAATACTCAGGAATTGGAGGTAGGTAAACGATTTTAAAAAAAAAATGATGACAACGAGAGCAAAGTTTGGGGAAGAATTGGAAAACAAGGTTTTGTGTGTTATGTGTGTGTTGATAGGAAGAAGAAGATGGAGAATTTGGCTAAGTGTCGGTGAATTTTGGGGATTTTGGGGCTGATGGAGGTTGGGGCAATTTCGGGAACACATGGAGGTTTTTCCTTATGTTTTTAAATAGATATTTAGTCAAGGATTAAATAGACAATGACAAGTAAAAAAAAAGCTATATAAGCAATTCCCCTTATATAATTAGCATTCAAACTTATTTGAATAGTAATAATGCCACAACAAAATGACCACAACATTGTATACAACACATTTTAAAGCCATTGATTATAAAACGTGTCATTGATTATATGCATGTATGCATGTCCTCACCACCCATTATTTGCATTTGTTGATGTGGGCCTATTGAATGCATGTATGTATTTGTTGTATACTTGTATGCATGTCCTCACCACCCATTATTTATTGTCTTCGGAGTCCGTCTTCCCTCCCATATCTTTAGACTTGAAACAACTGTGCTGGTAATAACCTTAAAAAAAATATTTAAAAAAAAAAAAAAATATTGTCGGTAATCAGGCGAAATCCGCGATTAAGTTTCTGTGAGGAATAATCAACAACCAACATCTGAGTGAGTCGTTGGTGTTTATTTTAGTATCCCGTCATCATTTTGCCGTATAACAAAGTTGTACTCTGAAGCAATTATGTTTTATTTCTTTTTAATTGTTGTGTTGGGGGAGGGTGAAAGGAGAGGAGGGGCGGAGGGGGAGCTAATTCTTGAGCACTTTCTGGAGTATAGTTGATTTATGATACCGATTTTATTCATAACTCTGTTTCGCTTAATGAATATCTCATGTGTGTATGCTTGTGCGATGTGATTCTTTAAGTGTTTACTACTAAATTGTTGCACTCTAACTGCATCTGTGTCCATTTGATAATGGTGTTGTTTTATTTAATTACGTGCTTGGTTTCCATCTCGGGTTCATGTTAATGGCAGTTTTTTGTGTGAAGCTAAGTTGAATTTGTGAACCCTTTTTTTTTTTTTTTTGCACAGATGATTCTTATTCAATGTTGATTTTCGTAATATATATGGTGCGGCATAAAAGATTATATAGAGGTGAAACATCTCATTTGAAGATGTTTAACCCTTATTTGTTTATTTGATATGAACAGATGCACCATTGGTGTCATACACCATATATATATAGGTGAAGGAGGGTGCACCTATACCTATTTGATATTCTTCCAGAACAAAATTCCGTGTTTTGCTGAGGTAACATTTATCGGGGTGTCGAATTTATTGCAGAACAATAACAAATGATGCAAAATCTAACACAAATGACCACTTTTTGAGAAGTGTAAAGATTGTGAAGATGGATTCTGACAATCATATGCGGCACAAGAAACAGTAGACGGATTATGATATGTTCATTCCTTTTTTAGTTCACCTTGATTAACTACATATACTTTTTCTTCATTAAAGCTTCTTTTTTTGTGTTTTATTTTCTTGTTTTGGTTAAGCACTAGTAGTGTTTCTGTTTGCAAAAGGTACCATCACATTTTTGCAAACAAACAAACCTACAGGCTGAAAGTAATGATAAGTGGCATGAAGAAATGTAAATGTTTCTGGTGTTATTCTGCTGTACTGCATCTGATCCAAAGATCTGTAAAAAAAATTTCTTGTTAAAAGTTTACCTTTCAGAGTTTACATAGCATTCTTAAAAAGGAACTTTCAAGGTCTAGGAATCCTTTTGTTCTGATGTTTTCCAACCCGGAAAGGATGTGTTTCATATGCAGTAATCCTGATGATATCTTATTAGTAATGCTTATGCATAGACAAGCCGTAGCATTAAATTCAACTGTGGACGTGAACTAGTGTAAATTGTAACAGAAGTCGGAAAATGTCTCTCATCAATCTCAACATGCCCGCATCCCACTCTCTTCTATGTCCTAATCGCCTCAGAAGGCAGCGTTATTGTGAAAATATCATCAGCAAGTCATTCTCACGTTACAAAGCATCGTGGCAAGAGGTATTCACTAGGATAACTGAATAGTGTGCCTATTTTTTTTTTGGGCTCAGTTTGTATGGTTACTTACTTAATTTCTTTCTAATTATCCTGCTTTTAAGCTTGTTGGCGTGTTGGTGTTCTCGGCTATTCCTTTCAGTGCAGTGAAAGCAATCGCAAATAGTCCAATTGGGAGTTCTCTTCGGAGAAGAATGGAGGAGAGAAAGAATGTTGAGGTTGAAAATTCTTCCAAACTTAAGGCACTTTCTGAAATGGCTAGACAGGATAGGTGGTGCTCTTCGGCTTTCATGATTATTATAAACATTTTGCATGCCTTATTTTCTGCATCTCTGAATTCAAATAAATGTCCTATGTTTTTGGATTTGTGGTCTTATATGGCTAGCCATGTAGTCAAACCACCGGATATTAAACGTATTAATAATTTCTAATGTTTTGAAGTTTGAGCCCATTTGATATTTGACAATAAATATGAAAATTTAACAGCATGTGGTACGGGGAAGATCGACCGCGCTGGCTTGGTCCAATCCCATATGATTATCCTTCTTATCTCTCTGGAGATCTACCAGGAGACTACGGATTTGACATTGCTGGCCTGAGCAAGGATCCTGTTGCTTTCCAGAAATATTTCAAGTATGCAAAACAAAAGTCTCCCTCCTTTTTGTCAATTTGAATAAGTTGCAAAATGATGAAATTCTGTGAATAGTTATAGTTGCTTCATTATAAAGTTGTCATCTTCACCATTTTCAACGGCATGTCTTATTTTAGTTTCAAATATCAACATGGTTTTGAACCTTACAGTATCCATTTCCAATTCTTAAGAACATCCTGTGTTCTGCGTTATTCTTAAAGATATCATAATGCATCTGAGCATTGGTTTCTACCTGGAACGTTGTTTATTTTTTGAGGGCGCATCATTCACTACAACCTACACAAAAAAAGTCCTTGTCTGTTTTGTTTATGACAGTAGTTTCAATATGTTATTGCTTAATTGATTATGCAGTTTTGAAGTTCTTCATGCTCGGTGGGCTATGCTCGCAGCTCTTGGTGCTTTGATTCCAGAAATATTGGACTTATTTGGAGCATTTCATTTTGTGGAACCTGTTTGGTGGCGTGTGGGCTATTCAAAGCTGAAGGTTACTATGCCATTATCTCAATACATTTGCCTTATGATTTCTTGCTGCACATGGCTTTTACCCATATCATGATCAAATTTTCAACTCCCTTCAACTTATCCTTGCAAGTTGCCTGGTTGATTTCAGTATTTCTTCTCATTAGAGATAAGATAATGCAGTGATGACTATTTGGTCATTTTAGTACGTATTTGTAATTCTAATGATACTTTCCAGGGCGATAAGTTGGATTACCTTGGCATACCTGGGCTTCATGTGGCAGGAAGTCAAGGTGTGATTATCATAGCAATTTGCCAGGCTCTCCTAATGGTAAATCTATTTTATGTCTGTTTCAATTTTCGGATATATCTCTAGTCTACCTTATGGTATCATCTGACATGTGCATTGATGTCCCAAGAAAGACTTGAATTTTCCCAAACTTGTTTGTTGCGCTAGTTTCTTGAATTTATACATATTACCATAACATTATTTTCTGAATTATTGTTGTCGAAGAATAATTAAGCCGTAGCTCAGCTTAGTAGCTTGAATGTAGCTTAGTTTAGCAAAGTCTATTAGTCAATTGATCACTCATGAACGTTTACTAGCACCTTTTAATCCTCTAACATCATTAGTTTACACTCAGGCTAGTGCTTCAAACTGCTTATGTCTTTCCCTAGGGTACCAAAGTCCTCTTACAAACCTCACTTCCAGATCCTGGATAGGGCAGAGGCTCTAACAGCTACTTTACATGAGGTAGATTTTGAGGCAGAGGTGGTGGCATAAATACTTCCTCCAAGCCCACCACATGCCAGATCTGTGGTAAGTTGAGGTATATATGGCCTTTTGCTTGTCGGTGCAATTTGACGCAACCATATGTTCTCAAGGAGATAAAACTCAATCAAGCACTAATAAACAAATGGCTGCACTAATCAACACCATTAGACCGCTATATTTTCCCAAGAAGTCTGTTTAATTCAGAGAACAATCCATTACAAAGTCTGCTCCTCTTTCAACTTTCTTGTCGCTTCTGTTTCCCCATATAATGTTGCTAATGTATGGCATAGAAGGCCATAACACCTCTCTATTAGAGTTCTGAATCAAGTAGTTAAAGATTGTAAGTTCCATGTTCTATAATGCTTGTAAATATGAAAAGATGCATGCCATTGTTTTTATATTTTCATTTTAGTCATTCTATTTCTCTATTCCAGAACTTATTCTCACTAATCTTTGGATACCTGGACCCATTATCATTAAGTCCTTTTCGGAATTCTTATATTACATACACTTTATCGATGATTTCAGCTGACTCTCATGGATATACCCCGTTAAAAGCAAATCCGGGGCATACAATGTGTTTATTTAGTTCAAGGAATTTGTTGAAAACCAATTTAACTGTAAATTAAAGACTTTTATAATCAGGCTGGAGTGACGAGTTTTAGACCCCTCGACCATTTTCTAGCTAAATCAGAGATTAATGTTAGACATCTCTGCCCTCACACACTTGAGATAAATTGAATAGTTGAGTGTAAACATTGGCATATTGTGGAAACTGAACTAACACTCCTAGTACATGTATCTTTGCCTTAAAAAATTTGGTGTGAGAGGAATATCTGAGTGTAAACATTGGCATATTGTGGAAACTGAACTAACACTCCCAGTGCAAGCATCTCTGCCATAAAAATGTTGGTGTGATAGTCTCAGTTATGTCTCTCTTATCAATATATAACCAACACATGTACTTCTGTATGTCAGTATATGTCTTCTTATGACAAGTTATTTCACAAGAAACCAAGTTATGAAATGATCAAAACCTTGGGGAGTTCCTGCTATCCCTATCTGATACCTTATCACACTTACAAGTTTCAGTACCACACTTAGAAATCACACTTATCTTGGACTAAGTCATTCATTGTAGGGCCATAAGTGTTTGGACATAGATAGAAAAGTTTAGATCTCAAGACATGTCTCATTTTACTGAAAATGAGTTCCCCTATCAATCTCACAACTTCATATCTACTTTTTGTCCTACATTTCACCCTATTTGCCATATATCCTCAAAAGACTAGATGGCACTTCCCTCTAGTTTCAACCGCACCCTCTTTTGGTGCTCTACATTCTTCACAAGGTATAATTAGTTCATCTTCATCTACCATTGATATTCACTCTCAAGTGCACACACTTTCACCAAGACTTTTATGTGTATCCTTTGGCAATACTGTCAGGATCATGATGTTACAGCAACATAGGTCTCTCTGGAAATCACACAGGTTCAACCACATGCACCTTGTCATCAGATTAAGACCAGATCCAAAAATGGAATAGTCAAGCCTAATAAGAATACTTTCAGCCTATCAGCCTAAGTTGCAGCAAGTTACCTTCCTAATAAACCAACTTCTGTAACAAAAGCCCTTGCACACCTTCAGTGCCATCAAGCTATGTTGGATGTGTACAAAACCCTTTGTTCTAATCACATTTGGGAGCTGATTCTGCCTGCAAATACTTATAATCTGGTGGGAAACAAATGGATTTTTAAACTCAAGCTCATCCTGATGGATTTGTGTTGAAGTACAAACGTTGATTTTTAAACTCAAGCTCATCCGACGCGTTCATGCCCTCGTCAGAGGGTTTGTTGATGAATCCAAACCTAACTATGTGTGCCATACTAAATCTAGTTTTTAAGAAAATTGAAGTATTATTGTCTAATCAAATCTAGTGACAAAAAGCCCTCTACTGGTTGGTTTTAGAAAATATTTTTGACTTATTCTTTTATCCATGCGTGCTGATGGCATCCATTGACATTGAAAATTTTGGTTTGAATAGGTTGGGCCAGAATATGCACGATATTGCGGGATCGAAGCATTGGAGCCGATTGGAATATACTTGCCTGGAGACATAAACTATCCGGGTGGTGTGCTGTTTGACCCTCTGAACCTATCTAGGGATGCTGCATATTTTGAGGAACTCAAGGTTAAAGAAATTAAAAATGGCCGTCTTGCAATGATTGCTTGGTTGGGTTTTTATGTCCAAGCAGCTTTCACAGGTAAAGGTCCTGTTCAAAACCTTGTTGATCATCTTTCTGATCCCCTTCACAATAACTTGCTTTCTCTTGTAATAAATTTATGATAGTCATTCAAGATTCAGACATAGTCTTTTGATTTGTTATTCTTCATTTGATTTTCTAATATATCGATTTTATTATTGGTTTTTGTCAGATAAAATAATTTTCTGAGACATTTAATAATATATGAAAGATAAATCACATGTTACCTCTATAACTAGTATAGTAGAAGCAGGGATCGTCCCGGTGAATTTATTTCTCCTAAAATTTATAAAACAAAAGATATTTTGGTTGTTAAAACTACTTCCTAAGAATTAAAACAAAATATAATTCAAGAAAAGCTTCCGCTAATTAATTATTTTTCCCTATAATTTCTACGCCTGATCATTGATGTAAAGATGAGTCGTTACAAATTATTAATAAATTAATTATAGTTACCGACAATCGCCCGGATCGATTAAATCAAACCCATCATAGACATTCCACAACCTTTGAATCTTTGACATGAAAACAAGAAATGCCACTAGTTTTTCCCAAGCAATTTCAAAATCAGGGCACTAGACCACTTGTACTCCAAACTATGCTTAAATTTTTGGGTCAAATTTTACAGAAGGATAAAAACAATACCGGCATGAAACGCACACAGCTCGAACGAGCATATGGCTTGTGATTTTACCAAAGCCCGATTACTATACACAATCAAAATCACATTCATTTATTTATGAAATCTAACAGTTTCATTCAATCACTACAAAACCAGAATGTCAGTTTTGTTTTATGGAATAAATTCAAAAGAACAACACTGTAATACCAAAATCACAAAGAAATACAAATTAAAATCTCACAAGCCCAACAAAAACATCTGAGGAAACAATCACAAAACCAATCTCATCAAAAAAAAAAAAAAAAAAAAAAGAGCCAACTTTAAGACTTGATGTATTGCGCAACAGTACAAAATAGTTTCAGTTTCTTAAGATGCTTGAGGATCAGGATGACGGGTTGTTGTTGTTGTTGTTGGAGCAGGTGGGTGGTGGTGGTGGTCGAGTAACAGCTGCTAAGATATCCACATAACCTATCACCCCAACTAGAATTTCTTCATCTTCAGCATCGGTTACCCACACATGGGACGCCCTGTGAGACAACATTTGTGCCATAACCGCAGCCAATGAACTCGTGTTTTTACATGTTAAGGGTGCACTCCTGCCCCTATACATGCTTTTACCAGCAAAACTTGTTTGACTGCTAAAGAATCCGATACTTCTACTACTAAACTTTTTAAGCTTACCTGAACCATCACCATTTGATGTATTCGAGTCTCCAGCCATTGGACAAACAGACAAATCACCGTTTTCTGCTGATCTTGAGGTGATGTTATCTTCAACACCCGTAACGAACTGCCCAGCAGAGAGATTAGCGAGGGCCCACGCAGCAGCTAAGTGGTCACATTTCCAGAGTTTATATGAAGATATGTCACCAATGATCTTGATTTGACCATCTGGTGCAGTCTCTACAACGGCTATAGCACAAGGATCCAGAGGAAGCTTTGCAGTTGCTTCAATGGCGGGTCGAGCTGCTTCTATGAAAGTGTAGTGTGTGTTGATGGCTCCAAGGGAGCTAATGGAGGTCAAAGGAAGAGGGGCTAAGACACCAAGACAACCGATTACGAAACGGATCAAATCTTCTCGTGACAGACAACAGAACTTGTCCCTTCGAGCAGCGGCTGTGGAAGAAGACGAAGAAGAAGGCCGGTTGGTACCACCAACAGGAGAAATGTTAATGCTACTAGCGCCGTTTGTGTCGACGTTTTTCAGCCATTTTCCATTGAACAGGACAGAGAAACGTTTGCTCATGCCTCTCCACACTACGCTCTTAGGGACTAAGAGTTGCTTCACACCCTGCTTCATCATTTCCAGGGCATCTATCAATCTTCATCCAAAAGGAAAATGGTTAAGTATCATCACATGATAAAGGAACTCAAATTTAAAAGCATTGCTAACTGCACTAATGCCGTCCCACCCCCTCACACGTGGACAAAAATTTTAGGCTAAAGCGATTCATATATAGGGACAGATGTAGTACATTAAGCATTCTAGCATGTAAATGTTCTAACAAAGACATCCTACAAAAAGATGACGTATCTCATGCAGTGGCGGACCTACATAGAGCTAGGGGGGGGGGGCAACTGCCCCCCCTTAATCCGAAAAAAAACTACTAATATATGTAGTATGCATGTCTATTGCCCCTCCTTAATTTTTTATTTGTCTCTTTAAATTTTTTATCGCCCTGCCCCCCCTTAACGGAGATCCTGCGTCCGCCACTGATCTCATGTATACATCAGTATCTGACAATGGAGGTTTAATGCAGCTTACATTGCTATTATGTCATGTATTAAGTACCGAATTTCAACTGATCATACTCTGGAGAACTTATGAGATTTATTACCAACTAAAAGAACCTGTTCGCCTTCCCGGATTGTATTAGGCACTTACTTCTGGATGTCTTGGCTGGTGCAATAACAACCTTAAAGTGACCATGTGACATCAGAATGAAATTCAACTTTCATAAAGTCAATGATATGGTCTATATAATTCGACTTTTAAGTGCACACTCGACTTTACATAAGTCGAATATAAGCCATATAATTGAGTTTTAAAAAGTTGATCAACATGTCTTATGTGGCGCCGGATAGGTTAGGTGCCACATTAATTTTGGTGTGATACATCTAAAGGCCCCCTATAAGTATCGGATCAGAGATGCATCAACAACATTATAATCCACCATAAGCTTTTAAATAACAGTTGTAGCATTTTCTACAAAACCCTTTAGTCATAATAATCACGCATTGGTAAAGAACATGCAGACTTGAGACAGCCTTTGTGGTAAGGAAGAAAAAAGTTAGCACTAAACACGGGCCATTGAAGATTCCTATTTTCTGGAGACGAGATAAAAAGAGTAAAGACTGCATAGTGTATGCATAAATTTTCTGGTTGATGCTTCCATGTGGCGGGTTGCCCAGTTAAAAGTCAAGCTAAGAGGCAAAACCACTGTAACACTGTATATAGAACAGTAAAATGATACCGAAAGAACTGACACCATGATGATCATTATTCATTACGCCACAAAATCACGTAACCAGTACCATAAAAGCACTAAATTACTCTCATAATAAAAGGGAGAGAGGCGATTCCAGGCTAGTTTAATAGAAAGCTACTTCACCATAGATTTGTCATGGAACACATTCTTTCCTTAATCCTTATACATCCATAAAGGAGACTATTTGATGCAATCTTCCACATTGAGTATGTCTATTGTTTAAATGCACAAGTACGTATGGCGATGCCTTTGAGCTTTACATTACGTCAATAACTTAATATAGTCTGTACTAAGATGCGATAGGAGCAAACGGACAAAGTGATATCTTAAGTGGATTGACACTTAGGCGAAAATATATGAAGTTGTATTTCAACTTAGAATAAATCAAGCCTCAAAACATGAATCCCACACAAAAAGCAAAATATTGCAAAAAAAGGAACTACAAAAATACTGTGAAAAAGGAACTACATCACTGGGGAGGGAAAAAAATTTAAAACCAAACAAAGAACTAAGCAATCAAACCTTGTGGCAGGATCAACCTCCTTCAATAAAGAACTATTGGGAACAACCACATGGGAAACAGGAGTCTTCATAGCCTTATCCTGATCTGCCAAACACTCATCCCTGGCTAAGAATGCCACTATATCAAGAGCATTGAGGATACCAATAAACCTCTGCTGCCTCATTTCTGCATTTTCAATCAAAGTCTTTTGACTTCTCTGCTTCCACACTGCTATACCACCTTCTGTGGATTCTCCTAAGGCCTTAATAGCAGACTCTAGGGTCTCTGTCTCTGTGAATTCCAACAGCTCTGGCTTCCCCACTGTCAGATCACCAACCACATGGTACAAAAACACTGATGCCATATCCTTCTAAAAGCCAATAACACAAAAAGGACTGCCCTTTCTTGCTCTATTAAAAAAACCCAGAAAAAGAAAGTGCTGGAATTCAATTTTATATGATTATTTTTCTATTGAGAAATTCAATGATAGGGACTATTGCAAGGTGAAATGGATTATTGGGGAGAAAAGAGAGGAATTCTTATTTGCATTCTGTTCGTCAAATCCTCTCATGAACCAACTTCCTGATGGGACAAATCTATAACAAGAAAAAGAAATTGTTATATTTGAACAATTTTCTCAAAATTTCTTGAAATATCCCAGGTTTTTTTCTTAAATTTACGACAAGTAAATCGCAGAGAGAGTCAAAGTTCAAGAGTATGATGAAAAAACATCCATGATTATTCCTGATGGCATAAAACTTTTAAATTCTTTCTGAAATCAAGCTTACATCTATCTTTTATTCCAAATTCCACCAAGCCCATGAGAATCTTCTCTGGAGCAAAAGGAAGGACCAATTCAAGTGGCAGCAAAAAGTAGCAATCAAAAAATCTGATAACAAAAAAAGGTAGCTACTATAAAAGGGTATGAAGAAAAATGAGAAGAAGATGGAAAAGAGGGAACGGAAATCTGACAATACTAATTGTAGCAATGCTGACACTACGGATATTCATAAAGAGAGAAGAAATTTTGGCCATTGAATAAGGAAAAGGTTAAGGTTACAATTTAAGGATAAATAAATGCCCATCAAACAAAAAAAAGAATGGATTTTAATTGCAATACAGAGGGGCTATTATAGTCTGGATTGCTGATTCTGGTGTAAGAACATGAAAGTCCGTTTCTTTTGCAATGCTTTGCGGGGAAATTTGGATGCTTTCTAAGCTGTAGATACTCCTAGATATGGAAAGAAACAAACATTTGGGAAACGTGATGACCGTCAAAGGCTGATGGGGTCACAGTCGATTGAACTTGTCTCCGTATTGAAATTCCAAACCACAATTATTGTAAGGATCCGTAAACAAATGAATAAATGGAGTCACATCACACTTATCTTTGATACTATCTCCTTCGGCAAATACTTACACGGATAGTCTAGATTTAGATGAGATCAAACGAGGGATAAAATACTCAGAACCATACAATTTAAATATGAAATAAAACTGTGCGGTTTAGATTAAATCATACGTTGTCTCCACACGTGTGGAGACGTAAGACAAGTATTTACAATATCCGTATCTGTCTCTAAACAATCTCTCGGTCTTTCACGTTCACATAGTTTAAAAAAAAGGTTAATTGTTACTACCTCCGTCGTAAAATATAAGTCATCTGTAGAGTTTTCACTCAGTGGTTCAATGTGATAAATTTAAATGTTAAATATCTAAAATACCTCTCGACTATCATTAATACAATAGTTGTTAAATAATGGAAAGTTGTTGCATTCGTAATAAATTAGGGATAAGATAGAGAAATGAACAATAAATGTTACATTGGTAATGTAGAATGGTTTATATTATGAGACAAATATTAAAGTGTATGATGACTTATATTTCTCAAAATTTGATTTATTTCAAGAGTGTTGAAGTTGTGTGGAAGAATCTTGCACAAAGATTTGCAAGCGCTGATGCTTTCAGATTGTCAAACTTTCTTGAATAGATGAATTCACTTAATTACTTGAACAAGGAAAAGATTCAGTGAATCAATAGTTCACAAAGTTGATGGTCCTTAGGGAAGAAATCAAGACTATTAGGCCAATTCAAGTTTGTAAGTATGAACCTCAATGCCTTTCTGATGCCATACAAACTCTGCCGGATCACATGGAAACATAACATGTGATGAAGTTATTGAAAGGATTGGGCGATGAATTTGAGCCAATGGTGTCTCAAGCCATGTTAATGGTGCATTTCCCTGAAATTCAAGATGCCTTTGCAATGGCAATTAAAGTCGAAAGACATAAGACTGATATGGAAAATAAAGCAAGAAATCAAGATTCTGCTATCTTGATGGCTCAAAAGGTTAGAAATGATAGAGGTGATCTGATTAAGGCTAGATCCGGATAGTTCACCAAAGTAGAACAATCTAAGAATCTGCCTGCAAACAATTCTAAGGCCAAGAATATTAAGAAATTTCAATGTAGTTAATGTGGTTTCAGTGGCCATACTAAAGATAACTGCTACAAGAAACATGGTTATCCTCCTGGTTTCAAGTCCAAGAGAGCTAATATGGTAGATCAAGCAGGTGAAAATCAGTCTGCTGATGAAGAAGATCAGGAACTTGGGTCCTGATGCGACATTTCTAGGTGTCCAATCTAACCGGCAGTGTACCAGGTCAATTGTAGTCTAGTCTAGTGGTCAAGGTCGTATCTCATTAGAATTGTGAGGTCAAACACCAACGAGCTATATTATCTTGATCAAAGTTGCAATATTACAAGAAAGTAAATGATTCTAAAGTCTACTATTACAAAGGTGGTAAAATGATAAAAGTCCTAACCAAGATAATGCGTAGATTAAGTAAACCTCTCTTAGTATCATGGGAATGATTTCTTCCGAAACTACCAACGGTGTTCAAGTGTGTGAATCGGTGCATTCCTAAGCAAGTAGTTCCCCCTCATACGAGTGAAGAAACTACTTTATGTCTCCTCTTTGGTCTAAGTGTCTAAGATTATGGTTATTGGAATTATGTTACGCTTTGCGGTGTTTTTGATGTGATGTAGATACATGTTGGAGGCTAAATTGATGATCAATGTTGATATAATTCGAGCTAAATCAAGATAAAGATGGAGAAAAAGAGATGAAGATCAAGAAATCGAAGTTCGGTCATATTGGATCGGGCGTCCGGAGTTCCGTCCAAAGGACGGGCGTTTGAGACATTGAACGGGCGTCCAGGAGGATATTTTACATTCAGCAAGTTTGGACGCAGGGTGGACGCTGGGCCAGACGGGCGTTTAAGGAAAGCTCAGCCCGATTCGAAGTTCATTGTAGAGCGGACGAGCGTCCAGGAAGACCAGACGGGCGTCCGACCGCCGACTGAAGCACAACCGACTTAGTTTTGACCTAGCCGCCTTAGTTCATCTATATATAGCAGCTTGTATTAAACCCTAAAATCATCAGACGACCTACAGTCGACTTTCATAAATAAACAGCAGCAGTTTGTCTTTTTCTTTGGTTTTCGAATGCAATCAAAACAATCTTTTGATTTCAAGGTTAATATGAGTAGCTAAACTCTTGGGTTGGACGAACGGGTGAAGCAATTCAAGAGGCGTTCTGGTTTTTTTCTTATTTTTCTGCGTTTTATTTCGACAAAGGTTAGATTTATATTGCGTTTATTTCGTGCTTCATATCGATAGATAAAGCCTGTGATGTTTGTTTGACGATAGTTGAATGAATTCTAGATCACCGCAATAGTAATCAGATTAATCAATTTGTCTAGAAACGAAAGTTATCAAATTGTTAACCTAGATAATAGGTTCGAAAGAATTTATGCCTATCGTGCTTGAAGAATCAATCTTTGATAAAAGTTGATAAACAAATTATCTAAGATATTAGTAATTTGCGTTTAGTATAGGTTAATCTTGGCCTTAGTTGATTTGCATGCGTAGGGATTTAGAAGCCTTTGCGGTTATCTTGAATTGTGGATCCTTGTTCGTCTGCCTTTGCTCCCCATTATTTGATAAACCTAAAATTATTAGTTTTGTGACACTTTTAGCCTAAACTCAAAAACGCATTCAACCTCACGTTCCTCATGGGATCGACCCGGCATAACCGCTTTACTACAAGCTTTGCACTTGGAGCGACTAACCGGATTTTTTTTATTACTTGTCTTTTTGTTTCGATTACAAAAATCCACCACAAGTTTTTGGCGCCGTTGCCGGGGAACTTGGCACGGTTTTATGTGTTTTTAGCATAAGATTTAGGTAGATCATTCGCTGCTGTTTTAGTTAGGGTTTAAGGTTCTCCCTTAGTAGCCTCTTTTACGCAAATTTCGCTTCGTTCTTGTTCTTCCAAAGGTACCAAACGAGCGTCCGGATCTTGGACGCCCGTTCGCCGGAATTTTTCTATCCAATTTTATTTTTATTCACTCAAACGAGCGTCCATACTATTTGGACGCCCGTTCAGGTACTCTGCCAACCGGACGAGCGTTTGTGTCACTAAACGCCCGTCCAGCCCAATACCCAACCAGACGCCCGTCCATAACCTTGGACGCCCGTCTGTCTTCCTGACTCCTTTCCTCTCTTTCTTTTTCTCTCCTTAGTCTGACTTCGTTATATGCAAACACGAAGTAAACAAGGACAGTTAATTTTTGAACCTGAGCTTGAACGAGACGTAGTTCGAGTAAAATGTAAACGGAAAGTTCCCGAGCCCGTTCCGATTCCCGAAGAGGAAATCGAAGAGAGTTTGAGTGAAAACTCTTCTGAAGATAATTTCTTATCCAACCTCTTCTTTGAGGAAGAAATTACTGTCTCAATGGCTCAAGCCAACCGTACCCCGGCGTACTATGCCACTCCCGGTGATGTTAATATTCGTTCGGGCCGTAGTTATCCCTACCGATACGGCCCCGTTTGAGATAAGACCACCCCCTCATCCGGATGGTGCAACATGCATCAACTTTCTATGGGTATCAATCGAGAACCCCTATACGCATCTTTATGTATTTCGGGTATATGCGATACTACTCGCATTAAGGATGTCATCAAGACATCATTAAGCCGAAACTATTTCCATTCTCACTCCGTGGAGAAGCAATGGAATGGTTTAAATCTCTTCCTTCGAATCTATCCAAACTTGGACCCAAATTTCGAAAGTCAATTTTTGGCCCAATATTTTCCTCCGTCTAAGACAAATTTCAATGTCTTAACGAGATCTCAAATTTTCATCAACTCGAGTGATGAATCTTTCTTTGAAGCATGGAAGCGTTTCAAAATTTTGTTGAACAAGTGCCCCCATCATGGAATGGATTTGCGAGAGGAAGGTCCATACTTTCTTCGGTGGTCTCAATGAGTCCACTAAAGGGATGGTCAACTCCTCATCCGGAGGAGTCTTCTTGAAGAAAACCCCACAAAAAGGGTGAGATTTATTTGAAGATATAGCTAGGTACAATTATGCACCTACGTATCAATCACCAACGGTCCCCGCCGTACCTAAAATCGAAGAAGTCAACAACCGAATCATGGTCAAATGATTGCGCCCTGCGCAGCTCAACTTTCTTACGCTTTGACCATGACTAAAGAGCAAAATCGCCCTCTCTCCAACATGAAATGCACAAGTATTCTCTTGTGATAATCGTTATCGACCGGTCACATCGGTGACCATTGTCGATACACCCCCAAGTCAACGCCGTCCAACAAACAAGGCAAGACGATTCGTGAATCGCTATACCCGTGGGCTTAGAGGCCACATTTCGCAACATGCCCCTTGAATGGTGGGAATGAGAGAAACAACTCTTCCGGCCCGCGGAACCGCAGATTTTCAAGCCGAATAACTCTCGTGGTCGAACTACAACCGAGAATAGAAATTATGCTCGAATCAAGGTTATGACCAAAACCGCACTCAACATTCGGGACGAATACCTCTCGCAATGCCTACTACCGTAACCCCAACTCGAGTCAAAGTTCAAATTCTCAACCAAGAACAAATCCAACCCGGCCCACTAATCAAAACTCACAAAGAAAGCCGCCCTAATCGGACTCCTCAACTTATGGTACCGCCCTACAAGGGCGAGTATGAAGAGCAACAGAGGACGATGAAGAACTTAGAAAGACAAGCAGGACAGCTAGGCCGAACAATTGGTCGCCGACCTCAAGGTCGCCTACCTAGTTTTACGAAAAAAAAAACCTAAAAGTGATCGGGCGGCCCAAGCCGAAGCAAGAACAAACCACCGTGCCGAGCTCGCACCCATTACCCCCTATGGACAAGAGGAGTCAAATGCTATGAATCGAGGTCCGGTACACAATTGCAACAACACCCCGGTTACGGACGTAACCAGGGAAACGAGTAAACCCTCCTACCCCCGATTCGGTAGGAGGGGAAGAATCGCAGCTTCCCGACTCCGGATAAAGAGAAAGATGAAAATGAGATTGAAGCAGAAAGAGATCTCGTGTGATTGAAAACCAAGATGATGAACCGGAGAAGGTCACTCGGGCGGGTGATCCCCCGACGAGTAAAAAGACGGAAAAGATAGTGAGGTGGAAGGATCTTGAGGACAAAGCTATAAGAGCTTCCTCGCCCAGAGAGTCTTTTCCGAAGAGGAACCGAATAAGCTCCCATTTCCGCCAAGAAAGCAAAACATTTCATTATCTGAAGACAAAAAGTACGAGAAGGTACTCAACCTATTAAGAAACACCCAAGTAAATTTGCCTTTATCTGAAGTGTTGGTTGAGATGCCTAAATACGCCAAGTTTGTGAAGGATGTTGTTTCTTCAAAAAAGAAGTTAGGTGAAATGGAGAAAAAATTGGGAGAAGAATGCTCCGCTATTACCGACGGAGAAATTCCTAAAAAGCGCAGCGATCCGGGAAAATTTGTCTTAACTTTGAAAATCAAGGATTTAAGCTTTCCAAATTCTCTGTGTGATTTAGGAGCATCCATCAGTTTGATGTCTCTTTCTGTCTGCAAGAGACTACACCTTGACCAGCTATTGGAGCCTACCCCCATAAGTATCCAACTTGCAGATAGATCTTACAAGAGAGCCGAAGGAGTGCTTAGAGACCTTCTGGGTCCAAGTAGACAAATTTACATTTCCTGTGGATTGGTACGTCTTGGACACTAAAGAAGAAGATACCCCCTCCTCCTGGGACGACCTTTCCTATCTACTGCTAGAGCCACTATAGATTGTGATGCAGGATTTGTCACCTTACGTGTTGGAGACGAGGAAGTACGCTACAGTGTAGTTAAAGCTCTCAGAGCACCTTCTGAAAATCCCTCAGGTTTTGTGATTGAGACGTCAGACGATTTCACGTACTACACTCTGGACGAGCTGAGGTCGCTTATGGAGAAGAGCTTGTTGAAGAGGACACGAGGCTCGCGAAAGAACTCTTTCCCCCTCGAAGAAGTCGATTTGCTTGAGGCAAGAGTTTTTGACCCTATCGGTGATGAAGATCTAAAACGAGGATAAGCCAAAACCGAGCTTTGGAGGAACCTCCCGAGGACCTTGTTTTAAAACCTCTACCTCGGATCTAAAGTATATCTTCTTAAGAGAAGGTAAGCACTTACCTCCGATTATCTCCTCTACACCGTCGCGGACGAAGAAGCCGAGTTAATTGACGTTCTAAAGAAAAATGCGAAAGCCTTCGGTTGGCGAGTAGGTGATATAAGAGGAATATCTCCGTACGTCCGTATGCATAAGATTAGAACCGAAGAAGGTGCAAAGAGTATAAGACAACCGCAGAGACGTTTAAACCCACACATGCGTGAAGTGGTGAAGAAAGAGATCATTAAGTTTGTTGGATATGGGGATCATTTATGCGATAGCTGATAGCGATTGGGTGTCCCCCACTCAGGTAGTACCTAAAAAGGGAGGTATTACCATTGAAAAGAATGACAAAGGTGAAGAGGTAGCTGTCAGATTAGTCACTGGGTACAGAGTCTGTATAGACTATAGGAAGCTGAACGAGGTGACTTTAAAAGACCATTTCCCTCTCCCCTTCATAGACCAAATGTTGGAAAGTTTGGCGGGGCATGCTTTCTACTGTTTTCTGGACGGTTATTCAGGTTATTTCCAAATCCCTATTGACCTAGTAGATCAAGAGAAAACAACCTTCACCGGCCCCTATGGTACTTTCGCTTATAGGCGAATGCCCTTTGGACTTTGTAATGCACCAGCTACATTTCAAAGATGTATGTTGGCTATCTTTGATGGACTTATAGAGAAATGCATGGAGGTATTCATGGACGACTTCTCGGTGTTTGGCACATCGTTCACGGACTCGTCTTGAAAATCTAGACAAAGCACTGCAAAGGTGTGTGGAGAAGAACTTGATTCTCAATTGGGAGAAGTGCCATCTTATGGTAACCGAAGGGATTGTTTTAGGTCACAAGATCTCCGCTAAAGGCATAGAGGTTGATAAAGCTAAGGTAGAAACTATTGAAAAGATGAATTACCCCAGAAACACGAAGGAAGTAAGAAGTTTCCTTGGTCATGTGGGTTTCTACAGGAGATTTATAAAAGATTTTTCAAAAATATCGAAACCTTTATCAACTTTACTGAAAGATGACGTCACCTTCAATTTCGATAATGACTGTCGAGTTGCCTTCAAAGAGCTTAAACAAATCGTTTGACCTCTCGCCCCTATCCCGATCTCTCCGGATTGGAACATGCCATTTGAACTAATGTGTGATGCCTCCAACTACGCTTTGTGGGTGCCGTATTGGGGCAAAGGATTAATGGTAAGTTCCAACCTATTTCGTACGCAAGTCATACCTTGAATCCAAACCCCAAGCAAATTACACCACTACGGAAAAGGAACCGTTAGCGCTTGTGTTTTCCATGGATAAGTTCCGCAGCCTATTTGCTTGGTGCCAAGGTGATTGTATGGACGATCATGCGGCTCGCGTTATTTGATGAACAAGAAGGATGCTAAACCGAGATCGCCGAGATGGATTCTTACACTACAAGAATTCGATGTTCACATCAAGGACATACGGGGTAGTGAAAACACCGTAGCGGACCATATTTCGAGAGTTTTGCCGTGGGCGAGGAAGACTCCCGGACATTGATCTTTATTACCCCTTCGAGAGCGTTATTAACATGGATGTCCACACTCCCGACCCTCCCTGGTATGCTTCGATTGTTAATTATCTTCACTCTGGCTATCTGAACCCTGAATTCTCTTACCAGGAGAAGAAGAAGTTCTTCTCTGATCTAAAGTACTATGTCTGGGAGGAACCATATCTGTTCAAGATCTGCAAAGATGGGTTGCTTCGCCGGTGTGTCCCTGAATCCGAGCAACGGGATATTATTAAGCAATGTCACAGTGGTCCCACTGGTGGCCATTTCAATCCGTGGAAGACCGTTGCCAAAATCTTTCAATGTGGTTTTTACTGGCCCAGAATTTTTAAAGATACGGAAGCCTTCTGCAAAAGCTGCGATAGGTGCCAGAGAACCGGTACTGTGACCAGGCGGTATGATATGCCACTTCAACCCATATTGGAATGTGAAGTGTTTGACGTATGGGGCATAGACTTTATGGGACCATTTCCATCTTCATGCGGAAATAAATACATTCTAGTCTGTGTCGACTACGTATCTAAATGGGTAGAAGCTGTCGCTACTCCACTAAATGATCATAAAACGGTAATGAAATTTCTGAAGAGGAACATTTTCACGAGGTTTGGTCGCCCTGAGCTCGATCGCCGATGAAGGTTCGCACTTCATTAATAAACCCCCGGATAGCCCGTTAGCTAAGTATGGTGTTAAGCATAAGAGTGGCACACCATATCACCCTATGACCAAGGGGCAAGTTGAGCGTAGTAATCGAGTATAAAGAAAATCCTCGAGAAAACGGTCAACTCTCATCGAAAGGATTGGAGTCCGAAGTTTGGATGATGTACCGTGGGCTTACAGACCGCATACAAAAACCCTATGGGTACATCACCATACCAAATGGTTTATGGGAAGCCTTGTCATTTGCCGGTGGAGTTAGAGCATAGAGCTTATTGGGCAACTAAGTTCCTAAACTTCGACTCCCAAGCTTGTGGAGAACGTAGGCTCCAAAGCAGATACATGAATTAGACGAGTTCGGGCTCCAAGCTTATGAGAGTTCACGGATAAGCAAGGAAAGGATGAAATTCCTTCATGACAAAAAGATCAAGAAAAGGGAGTTTCATGCGGGCGAGCCGGTACTTGTTATACAATACCAGGCCGCATCTTTTCCCGGGAAAGCTAAGGACGCGTTGGTCCGGTCCATTTGAGGTCCCGTCTGTCTTTCCTAGCGGCGTTTTAGAACCGAGGGGATTGGTGATCAGCCTTTCAAGGTCAATGGTCAACGATGCAAACACTACATTGGCCAACCGAAGGAATCGCCCGAGGTAGTTAAATTCCTTGATTTGTTCGGTTGTATCACTTCAGAGTCGATGATTGCGATGAGTTCTCCCCGCACCTATTCTCGATGATAGTACCGAATCACCAACAAGTTTTTGCCGGAAGTCGGGACATGGAACAATATTGGAAGGAAGTGGATTTGAAGAAGCATAAAGTACGGAAGAGATCCCCGCCGGACGTAAGATCAAGCGTGCCGGGCAAAATGGTTAGGTCGAATCCCGAGTCCGCACCGTTGTTTTTGTAGACCTAATTTTGTTAAGAATTCTCGTTGCGAGATGACCGGCAAAAAGCCAAAGTGGCCCGACCCGGGTTAGACTCGAATTGAGTGTCGAGCTAACGACATAAACCAAAAGCGCCCCAGGAGGCATCCTAGATATCCAATCTTGTTTTAGTTTTTCTTAGTTCTTTTTGCTTTCGTATGTTATTTTAGTTAGTTTTACTAAGCTTTTATGTTTCTATCCGTCGTAGTTGCTTTCTAGTTATGGATCTTTACGGAGTTCGCCCGAGGAGTTTCCACTCATTAGTCGGATCCAAATGATCACGATAGATGATGGACCAGGAGGCACTATAATTCTTCATGTAGATTTTGATATTAGTACTCGTGTTAAGACCATCACATACGTTATCATTGTTCCACCTTGTTCGGGAGGCGCGATTTCACGACCGAGGAGTTGCGGGAGACCATAAGACGTCCGTACAAGATACTTAATGATCCTATGCCGACGGATTTGGCGCTGGTGCTGCGGGTTGAGCATTTCAGAGGTGCTGAGGTAGCTGGTGAGGATTGGTGTTTGCAGGATGAGTTCGATTTTCCTCCGGCTATCGACATGCTTCGACGTCTCATTCGCATAGTGGACTGGGACGAGATCTACGCAGACCAGTGACCTCTTAGTTAGTTTTACCTCCGTCGAGCCCCGACGTAAAATGAAAGCGCTGGGTGGGAGGCAACCCACCGTTACTTATCTATTTTTGTTTTGATGGTACTTCGTTGATTTACAGTTGTATTTTTAAATCTCAATTAAGTTAATAAGAAAATGCACTTTTGAATTTGAGTTGTATGGAATTGTATGATTTTTGCAATTAAGCCTTGTTGGACGCCCGTCCACCAGTATGGACGCCCGTCCGGCATAACTAAACTTTAGACGCACGTTCACTAGGCTTGGACGCTCGTCCGATAATCTCCCTCCAATCCTATATGTGATTTAAAATCTCGGACGAACGTCTACTAAACTGGACGCCCGTCCAGTTCATCTGATTTCCCAGTGGACGCCCGTCCGCTGAGTTGGACGAGCGTCCGCACCATGTCTATATATACCCTTTCTGCGAATGAACCTTCACTTTTCAGAATATTCAAACGCGAAAAACGGTTTCTCTTCCTCCTTTTGCCCTAAAATCCTCCATTCTACACCATTTTGAGCGATTCTAAGTGCTATAGACCGCTTTTGATACCTTCTCTTCGATTTTCATAACCAAAACTCCCAACACGCTATATTTTTGGAGAATCAGCACCCATTGTGGTCCGACTTTTAAGAGGAAAAATCCGATTTTGGGAGGCCATTTGGACTTGTTTGGACTAATCTTCATCTCAATCAGCATCTACTCATCTTACCCGGTAAGTTAGTAACAACTTTTTCTCGATTTTGTTCACGTTTTTCTGAGTTCGATCTTTGGGTCGGCTCGTTTACTTGAATATCATCTTATTTGTTTTCCTTCTTTCGTTTTTGATTCTTGTCTCTTGCTGGTTGATGTTGTTGATGATGAATGGGTTGGTTATTGATCATGGACGGTTGTGATTGTGGTTTGGTTGATTTGAAATCCCGATTTGGATGTTAAACGGGTGTCTTTTGTGCGTATTGGGATTGTTTGGTGTAGACTAGGCTTGAATATGGTTCATAAGAAAGCCGTCATGAAACGGCATGGTAAGGAAGTGGCCCGGGAGGCGGGGAAGAAGAGGAAAGAGTTTGATCCTACCGCGGTTAATCCTAACCAAGGTGTAAGTATTCGGGAGCAACCACCTGAGCCACCCAAACTAGGGCAACCTTACGCGATGAACCTACCTCGACTCGAGACCGATGACGATGTGCCTTTGGTACGGATGCCTAGAGTTCGGAGAGGTGGAGGTTCGTCTAGTGGCCGAGGCAACCGTCGATGCTACCCGGGAAGAGGAACCGGTTGTACCTAGGGGCTGCCCCTCCTAGAAAGAAATCCAAAACCGTACCTCCTATGCCACTACCTCGTCGGTTCGTGAACCCTGTAGAGCTCACGATGTGTATAAACGCATTATTTCTCGAGGACGATGTTGATTGAGCGGGCCATTTTGGAGGCCAAAGTCGATCCGGGGTTCGTTAAGTTGCTCAAAGATCGGAAATGGGAAACCTTGATGACAATCCCGACTACCCCGGTGAATAGCTCCCTAGTTCGGGAATTTTATGCTAACTGTTCGGAAACCGATTTGGGGAAGAAGGTAGTTGTGGTTCGAGGGGTAGAAGTCCCTTTTACACCGGAAGTGATCAATCAGAAATACAACTTAGCGGCTTTCGAGGGTAGGGATTACAAGGAAGAGATTGTACATAGACAGAGTTTGGGGCAGGATCCTTTGGAGGAGTTGCGCCGTAAAGTGTGTCCGGATGTGGCATGGATATTAAGGCCGGGAGGCGACCGGAAGGAGTTGGTTACCACGACCTGGACGGAGGATTGGAAGGTCCAGTGTCGGTTTATTCAGAATCGGTTGCTGCCTAAGAACAACTTGACGCACTTTCACATTGGTGACCTAGGCATGTTATACGCATTGACATTTGGCACGAACGTAGATGTGGGACGGCGTTATATGATGAGGTGGCTATTAATCGAAAGATCTATACCCGATGCTTGATTATCCCTCACCCGATCCACGAGCCTCTCGTATCGATGCCGGTGTGCCTGAGTATGGAGGCGATCACAAGCCGAAGAATCCAAGGCCGATCCAGCGAGAAAAAGGCAAGCCTTCGGGACAGACTGAGACGGAGATACCTCAGGAGCCTGGTTCTTCGGCACCGCCTCGTGCATCCTCCCTTCCTACTTTATCTCCCGCAGTTAGGATGCGGTTGAGCATGGCCAACAGTTTCCGGGAATGGCTGAGTGATATCCGGGACACACGGAACAATATTTTATCGATTCTTCGGTGTATCCGTGAGGGCCGGCGGCCGCGGGACGAAAGGACGTTCAATCCGAGCTCCGTTGATTTTCTTTTTGCCGATGAGATCGAGCGGGTCATTGCGGATGTTCTACACGACCCCGAGACATCTTCGGATGAGGAGCGACGACTCGGCGGCTAGGGATACGGCACCACCTTGGGACCCTCCTCCGATCCTCCAAATTCCGATGATTCGGGACACCGAGCCGATCTTGATTTTATTTTGCTGTGCAAAGAAAAAGAAGAAATGTTATTGATACTTTTTCTTATATGATTCGTTGTAGTTTTGCTATTACTACTTTACTTTTCCCGATGGATCATGTAAGCCATAAGGCACCAGTACTTTCACTTCTACTGTGTTTACACTTTCTGGATGTATTGAATGTTTTCACTTTTGCGTTATATTCATTTTTGATATCTCTTTTCATTTTGGTATAACTCCCCGTTTTCCCCGAGATGGTTCCATGTTTGTCAAGACGTGCAGGTATATTTTTAGCGGTTTCGACGAGCTACATTGTCTGGTTACGCATTCTAAAGTGTCATTCTCGTAGGCTCCGGCCCGACCGACGATTCGCGTTTCGGTTTCAATCGCCTAAGTCTTTTCCTTTTTCCTTCCGATCTCGCACAACATGAGGACATGTTGAGTTTTTAAGTGTGGGGGAGGGGAATGTTTCGATATGTATCTACACGGTTGCTTAATTCGTAATGTTTCTTTGCAAATGAGCTAAAATTTTTGAAAATTCTCCGACATTTTCGTTTTTGTTTTGTCCCGAGTAGGCAATTCACTTCAATGTTCGTTTTTTTTTATAGTCATCACGGTATATATCATATGGTTAGTAAGTGAGTTGTTTCACCCGACACTATTTTTCACAAGCCATAGTGAATGATGAGCTAATATATAAAGTTATACCCTTTTGATTAGTGATTTCTGATTTTCTTATAAGTCATGTGCTTAGTGCTACGTATATATCGTGAGATTTATGATAGTTTGTATTTAGATCCGGAGTATGTTGTACTGTGAATATCTAAGGTTTGAATGTGATAAGTAAAGCGTAACTGAAGTTGTTGAAAAAGTTGTTATTCAAATGAAAAGGTTGAGTAAAAAAAATATGAATTAATTGTGTGTGTCGAAAGCTGGTCGATGATTTGAGTGTGATAGGGTATACCACGTATGTCCTATACCACTATGATGACTGAAAGCTCACGACAGTCAGTTTATAGCTGCCTTATGATTGGAGTAAGGTAGGGTATATCTCGAATATCCTATTCTGGCTATGACGGGGCAAGAGCTCATTCGATGTGCGTTTTGAAGTGAAATAATTAAATCAACTAAAGAATTGGTATGAAATTGATATAAGACTAAGTTATCGTCTATCTTATCCCCAGTAGAAACTGTCAGATATGCTGTAAGGATTGTCCTCTGAGTATTTCAGAAAGGCCCTAGATATATTCGGTCATTCTTTCCGGGATATATCACGTTTGTAGGGTGCATCTTATGAGTGTCATTGATTACTAGTCTACAAGGGGGTATTAGCTAGTTTTGCTTTGAGTTTTTCAAGTTTGGATTTAGTGGAAGTTTTCTATGGTTTTGCACACACGCACTGGTGAACTTCTGATTTATTGGATATATGTTATATATGTTGAGATGTCTGTTCTTTTTCCGAGCCTAGTTTTGCTTTGTTTTGCTCGGGACGAGCAAAAGCTAAGTGTGGGGGAGTTGTTAAGGGTGAATTTACGTGCTTTATAACGTTATATTTTATAATGTTTTCCCCGACATTCGTATTAATCGCATGGAAATCACGTGTTTAAATGGAATATTGAGCGAATGACACTTTTAATGAGTTAATCGCAAAGTTGGTGGATTTGTATGTTTTAATTATGATTTTATGGTTATTGGAATTATGTTACGCTTTGCGGTGTTTTTGATGTGATGTAGATACATGTTGGAGGCTAAATTGATGATCAATGTTGATATAATTCGAGCTAAATCAAGATAAAGATGGAGAAAAAGAGATGAAGATCAAGAAATCGAAGTTCAGTCATATTGGACTGGCGTCCAGGTTCCGTCCAGTGGACGGGCGTTTGAGACATTGAACGAGCGTCCAGGAGGATATTTTACATTCAGCAAGTTTGGACGCAGGGTGGACGCTGGGCCAGACGGGCGTTTAAGGAAAGCTCAGCCCGATTCGAAGTTCATTGTAGAGCGGACGAGCGTCCAGGAAGACCAGACGGGCGTCCGACCGCCGACTGAAGCACAACCGACTTAGTTTTGACCTAGCCGCCTTAGTTCATCTATATATAGCAGCTTGTATTAAACCCTAAAATCATCAGACGACCTACAGTCGACTTTCATAAATAAACAAAGCAGGCTTGTCTTTTTCTTTGGTTTTCGAATGCAATCAAAACAATCTTTTGATTTCAAGGTTAATATGAGTAGCTAAACTCTTGGGTTGGACGAACTGTGTGTGTGTGTGTGTGTGTGTGTGTGTGTGTGTGTGCAAACATTGGTTAATTACTCCAACACAAACAACCATACAATGCAAGTAGGAAAAGACTCACAACAAGTGAAACTAAGCAACATTAACAATCATTCCCAATCAACACAAGAGATTATACTATCACTACAACATTATCTTGGCTAGTATAGAACTAGCCACTCATTACTATGAACACCAACATGTCAAGGTTAGTATTCATGGTTATGAGAACAATTAAATCAAAGTAAGGTTAAGAATTTACCAATCACAAGCTATGAACTCGAAAATGGAAGCTTTCATTCAACTTCAAAAGACTTCAATGGAGTTTGGTACACAAAAGTAATAATCTTGCTCCAACAAAAGTGATCTAGAAATCAAACTAAGAATTCTTAATGTTTAAAACTTGAATTAAAAGTTAAATCTATATTCAATTTCAGCTAAGGGAGCCTTGGAGATAGGGGTGCCTACAAGACGCCTGTCATCATTGGCGTGGGCCATTTTTTTACTGCTCAATTCAGAAGCCTTTTGCTTGGTGTTGGCGTGCGCCATATCATTCTTGGTGTGCGCTATTTTCTCTGGTAAACTCTCTAAATCATTTCCTCTATCTTTGGCCTGCGCCATTTTCTCATTGGTGTGGGCCATTTTCTCTGCTGAATTCCTCTGGTTTGCATTGGCGTGCGCCATATCATTCTTGGCGGGCACCAAATTGACATGATCATTAAATAGAGTTCTCAAATCACTAGCCCTCGGGTTTTTCAAGATTCTTGGGACTCTAACCCATTATTCATCTTCTTTTTCTACAGCCACATAGTCATCACCTCGCAAAAAAATCATCAACAACTTCCTCTTCTTCCTCACTCAACTCATTTTCTTTAAAATTTCTTGTCCATGTCATCTTCAACTTCATTATTCCCATGAATTTCCACTCAATTACTTCCACAAACTCTTCCACTACGAGTGATAATAGCATTGACTTGCCTCGGGTTTCTTTCGGTGTTACTCGGTAATCCACCTGGGGGTCTACTATTGTTCCTCTCGCCTTCTCTACTCAAATGCTCTTCCATGTTCCGCATTGATGGTTCTATATTTTTCATTCTCATATCATGGCCACTCATGGATGTTTTCAAGTTGCCAACGTCTTTCGTAACCGTTCTTATAGAATTCATCATTGTTTGCATATTTGCGGCTTGAGAAGAAACGACACCCATGAGATTTTCCATCAACTTTTCCCATTTTTCTTCTTTCTCCATGGATGAACTCGAACTTTGTGTAATGTGAATGCTTTGTGTGGGGCGTTTTTGGTAAGAGTGTGTTGGTGGCAAGGAATATTGATTTGGAGTATTGCCTTGGTGGCCTTGGCTTTGCGCATTAGCATTGTATAAGTTCTTGAATTGAGGTGCAATGGATGATGATGATCCTTGTTTGTTCGGGTTTGCGAGCCAACGTTGAGTAGGAAAGTCTCTTTGAATGGTGTTGAACGCATTAGTATAAGCATTGTTCAAGCTCCGATGTCGTTGCATAAAGCTCACTTCCTCATTAAAGTAGTCACCGGATTCCATCATTTCCAATGGGACATTGTCATCATTTCTCATTTCTCCGCTTCCACTTTCATTGGACACATTTCCTTCCACATTCTTGCTTGCTTGCATATTATCAACCTTTTTGCTAATGGATGCCAATTGAGCCAACACTTCCGATTGAGCGGTGGATTCTCTACAAAAGCAACTTTTCTTGTGCTCGAACCGGTTTCCCATATTCGGTTATTCTTTGAGATCCTCTCAATGGCATCATACACATATTGTGCCGCACTCATCATCAAAAGAACCATTACATGCTTGATCGTAACATCCGGGATTATTTCTTTAGCTTCCAACAAAAGAATTGGATTTGCATATCCAAAGAGTATCCATGATTAGGACATGTTCTCAACAACTTCTTAAATCTTTCCCAAGCGCTCCCAAGTGTTTCATCATTGCCTTGCTTAAAGCTTGCGATCTCCACGTTTAATTCCAAATTCCGGCCCGGAGTAAAGTATTGCTTCAAGAATTCATTTTGGATCTCTTCCCAATTTGTCAAAGATTGGTGAAGGAATGACATAAACCAATCCCTAGCCTTTCCTTTCAAAGAAAAAGGGAACATTGACATTCTCGTCAACTCTCTATGTATACCTTGACTCTTGGCCGAGTTACACAACCCTTCAAATTGGTAAAGGTGATGATGTGGATCTTCATCGTCATCTCCATGAAATTGTGCTATTGACTCAACCAATCCAAAAAGATAAGATTTAACTTCAAAGTTGTTAGCACCTATATTTGGTAAACAAATTGGATTGTTGGTCTCATTTCTCCTCACGGCTTGATCACAAATGGGTCTTGGGTTTGGAGGGTTGTTTTTGTTGTTCCGGTTATTTTGGTTCCGGTTTTGGTTGTTTCGGTTTTTGGGATTGTGGTTATTGTTGAGTGGTAGTGGTGGATTGTTGTTTGGTGGATTTGGATTTCGGGATTTTGTCCATGACCTTGGGCATGATTAAGCCCTTGCTCTTCTTGTGCAATAGTAAGGTTCTCATCCATCTCTACTTCTTGATTAGACGATCCTTGGGAAGATTCTCTTTCAAGTTCCAAACCACGACGAGCTTGACCAACCTTATTCTCCGCAACTCGTTCCCTAATATACGTAGTGATATCCGAAATGAGAGGAATAAGCGGCGCTTTATCACGTCGAGTCTTGGTCATCCATTACAAGAGAGAAACAACAAGAACACAATCAAATAACACTTGGTAACTTACCAAAGAGGTAAGCACCAAAAACGAAATAGAAAAGAGGTTAGAAAAGATTAACTTATTCTCAAGAATTTTAAGCTAGTGTAGTAAAACCGTTACACAATCCCCGGCAACGGCGCCAAAAACTTGATGCGACTTTTCTAGGGGTCCAATCTAACCGGCAGTGTACCGGGTCAATTGTAATCTAGTCTAGTGGTCAAGGTCGTATCCCATGAAGATTGTGAGGTCAAACACCAACGAGCTATATTATCTTGATCCAAGTTGCAATATTACAAGAAAGTAAATGATTCTAAAGTCTACTATTACAAAGGTGGTAAAATGATAAAAGACCTAACCAAGATAATGCGTAGATTAAGTAAACCTCTCTTAGTATCATGGGAATGATTTCCTTCCAAACTACCAAGGTATTCAAGTGTGTGAATCGGTGCATTCCTAAGCAAGTAGTTCCTCCTCATACGAGTGAATGAAACTAGTATATGTCTCCTCAATTGGTCTAAGTGTCCTAGACTTAATGATTCAACATGATACGGATTTGAATTCAATGAACAAGCAATAATCCCCGGATAAGAAATCGAGTTCCACTTAAGGTCGATTTTACCTTCCGGTTCTCCTACCCCTTTTCCCACACCTAACATCTATTTTCGGTCTCCATCAAGTGTGTGTGTGTGTGTGTGTGTGTGTGTGAGAAACATTGGTTAATTACTCCAACACAAGCAACCATACAATGCTAGTAGGAAAAGACTCACAACAAGTGAAACTAAGTGACATTAACAATCATTCCCAATCAACACAAGAGATTATACTATATCTCTACAACATTATCTTGGCTAGTATAGAACTAGCCACTCATGACTATGAACACCAACATGTCAAGTTAGTATTCATGGTTATGAACACCAACATGTCAAGTTAGTATTCATGGTTATAAAATCCCGAAAAAGCTTCGGAGGAACACGAGGTTATCAAGAAGGCGTTATCTGGGAACAAGTCCTTCATGAAAGTTGTAGAGTTTCTCGAGACCTTAATTTTGGAATTTCGTTTGCAATTTTTGGAGGGCCAGAACTCGAGATATGAATTTTAGAAGTTTAATAATTATATATAAAAAATAATATCTCCACCGCACATGCTGGAGTGATCAAGTTAGTGGGGGTAATCATTATACCGGACCGATCCGGCTTAATCTCAGATCGGTCCGGCCCCTTCACCTTTGCCTATATAAGGAATGCATCGTAGAACGCTTCGAGAAGTACCAAAAAATATATATAATCTCACATATATATATATCTCCTCTCTCTTTTCTTTTCTTTTCTTTTCTTTTTTTATTTTTAGTAGTAGTTGTAAAAAAGGCCTTACGCCGTAATAATGTAGTTTTAAGTATCGTTATAATGCTCGGGAAAGTCTCGGAAGTTCGGTGTTGTAGAAGTCGTTGTAATGTCCGGAAGAATACAACTATGATTCAGCATTTGTAACCGGGTAACTTTTCTTAAGTATTTATGTTTGTTTTTATATTTTTCGTTGTTATAATGTTTTTAGGCTAAATATAATACTGGCCAAAACTATGTAATCGGTTTTATTTCGATCTTTTCGTTAAAGAAATGTTGTTAAGTTAAAATTATTAAAATTGAGTTAATTGAATCTTTTTCTATTTTAATCGTATTCGTATTGACATATTTAATCGATCTGAGGAATTCATAATCTAATTATGAATTGACGCCTCGTAGTCAGGATTCGAGATAAAAGATAGAAAAACCGGAGGGTAAAATTGGTCGTGTGAATAACGTGATAACGGAATCCGATTTCCTACCCGGGGGTAGATTTGTTTTGGGAGAAATGAATTTTATTATAATTTGTACTCGAGATCGTAATAATGTTAAATCATCAGTTTAATTGAAACTTAAACCGGAAAGTTGAATCGTCCGGCCTTGACAACCGGAGCCTTTAAAATAAAATTGACCGTTTGACGAACGGAATGACTCCTTTTTATCTAAGGGTAGATTTGTACTCGGGACCTGTTCAGAAAAACCGTAACAGTTGTGGACCTTGGACTGATGCAATGGACATATGACAATTTCATACGCTCATGTGAGGAGGAATTGTTTACCTCAGGAGTGCACCGTTTCATTTACTCAATTGGACCTAAAATAAAAGGAGAGATCGAACACATTTCATTTAATCGAAAAGATCGTATAAACCAATTATATAAGTTTTGGCCGCTTCTCTAAAATTATCTCGTTTAATATATTGGTACCTATATATTTATATATATATATATACTTTGCAATTTATGTACATCTATATATATTTATATATCTATATATATTATATTAGAATAACAATTAAATTACGTATTTATTTTATGTTGACTAGAATAGTAGTGATCGTGTTATAAAATTGCGGTTTAGATCGAGTTAATAACGACTCTTTTGGTGTTTAACCACACGTAAAAGAAATTACCAAGTTCCCGAGGATTCGACACTCGACTCACCATACTAGCACCACAATTTGACCCGGTACACGCCGGTTAGAATCGTTTAACCCGGGAATTGTCCGTCGATTTCGGCACCATTCTCGGGGATAGGTTAGGCGTTGTCGCTTTTTGGCGCCGTTGCCGGGGAACGTCGCTAATTTCTTTTTTTGTGTCTATGGTTACTACTTGTATTAGCTCAAAATTCTCGAGAATAAGTCAACACTTTTCTTATCCCATTTCTATTTTATTTTTCGTTGGTTGTTACCTTGTAGGTAAATTACCAATTTTTACTACTATCAATTTCTAGTTATTTTCTATTTTTCGTTAGTTGATGACCAGAAGTGGTAAGGCCCCGCTCACTCCTTATAAGCCTGACATAAACACTTACGAAAGGCAGTTAAGAGTAGAGAGTAAACGCGGTCATACTAGTCGTGGAAATCCCGATCAAGAATCATCTTCTAATAAAAATACGAGAATGGTCGAAATCGGTGATGAAACACATGAACAAGGGCTGGAACATGCTCTAGGGCATGGACAAAACCCTGTTAACCCTAATAATAATAATAATAATAGAAATAATCAAAATCGGAACCAGAATAATCGTAACAATCCGCCAAACCCAAGACCTATCTGTGATCAAACCGTGAGAAGAAACCAGACTAATAATCCCATACTTTTACCCAATGAAGGAGCGAATAATTTCGAAATTAAGTCTCATCTTTTTGGTTTAATTGACGCAAGAGCCCAATTTCTAGGAGAGGATGATGAAGATCCACATCATCATCTCTATCTTTTTGAAGAACTGTGCAATACAGCCAAAAGTCAAGGTGCTCATAAGGAATTAACGAGGATGACTATGTTTCCTTTTTCTTTAAAAGGACGAGCCCGAGATTGGTTTATGTCTCTTCCACATCATTCACTTACAAGTTGGGAGGAGATTCAAACTGAATTTCTGAAACAATATTTCACTCCAGGACGAAATTTGGAATTAAAAGTCGAGGTTGCTAACTTTAGACAAGGATCTGAGGAAACTCTAGGGAATGCGTGGGAAAGGTTTAAAAAACTGTTAAGAGCTTGTCCCGATCATGGTTATTCCTTAGATATGCAAATTCAACTCTTCGTCGTAAATTGAGAAAAGATTCACGTGCTGATGTAGATCATGCATGTGGTGGTTCGTTAATGATGAGTGAAGCTCAAACAGTTTACGATGCTATAGAAAAGATTTCCAAAAACAACGAGAATGTGGGAAACCGGTTCTAGCACCGTAAAAGTAGCTTTTGCGGGAGAATGTACGTCTAATACGGAAGTTCTAGCACATTTAGAAAATTTGAGTAGGAAATTTGATGGCCTACAAAATATGAACCAAAGTTCAGAAAATAGTACACCAACTGAATACTCAAATCAGGATAATATGCCATTAGGGAGTGAAGAACCAACAGGATATTCAAGAGAGGAGGTGAGTTTTCTTCAGCAACATAGGAATTTGAATAATGCATACTCAAACTCGTTTAATGCTATTAGAAGAGATCACCCTACTTATCGATGGTCTGAAAACCCTAGTAAGCAAGGACAACCGCCATATCCAAATCCCATATAGGAATAATAACCAAGTTTATCAAGGAGATACATCTAATCAGAATTTACAATCATTACCTAGATCCTATCCTCAACATACCACTCAAAGTATACCAAGTAACTCGAGTTCAACTCAACTCCGTAGAAGGAGTTGAAAAATGGGAAAAATTAATGGAAAATATGATGGGTGTAGTATCTACTCAATCTAAGAATATGGAGACAATGATGACTTCTATTGGTACAGTCACTAAAGATATGAGTACAATGAAAACATCTATGAGTGGACATGATACCAGAATGAGAACGATAGAAGCTTCATTAAGGAATATGGAAGATCATTTGAGTAGGGAAGGTGAACGTAATAACAGTAGACCACCAGGAGGATTACCTAGCAACACTGAAAGAAACCCAAGAGAGGTAAATGTTGTAGTTACGAGAAGTAGAAAGCTCTGTGGTAGTAATGGAGTTGAAAACTTTGGGAATAATGAAGTAGAAAATGATTTAGATGGAAAGAATGATGAAACTAAAGATGAAATTGAATTCACTGATGAGGAAGAAGAAATTATAGAGAATTTCTTGAAAAGGAATAGAAGTTTGGAATCTAAGAATGAAGGTGAAAAATGGGTAAAAATCCCTAGGATTTTGAAAGACCCTATGGATAAAGATTTAAGGAATTTATTCAAGGAACATGTTAGAATAGATGAAACTGGTAATAAGTATGAGAAACAGGAAGAACCGAAAGAATCGAAGTAGAGATTTGATCCAGGGAACAATTTAAAGGAAAAAATTCAAGAACCTGAAACATGGCGACTAAGTAATACTCAAAGGTTTAAGGAAAAAGGAAAGGAGAAATTGACTAGGGAGCCAAAGGTTATAGATTTAGAATCTTTACCTTACCCTCCTAAAGATCAAATCAAAAGGGCAAAAATTGATAAGAAGTATGCTCGTTTCCTTGACACTTTTCGTCATATTCATGTTAATATCCCTGTTATTGAAGCTCGATTAATATACCGCCTATGGAAAGTTTCGAAAGATATACTATCAAATAAGAAAAAATTAGAGGAATATGAGAAGATATGCCTAAATGAAGAATGTTCGCAATTACGCGCAAAGATAAGTTACCACCTAACCGAAAGATCCTGGAAGTTTTACGATTCCATGTGAGATTGGAGGATTTCTGTTTAAGAAGGTCTTATGTGATCTTGGAGCTAGTATAAATCTCATGTCTTATGAGGATTATAAAAAGCTAGGCATAGGAAAGCTTACTAAGACTGAAATGACTCTGCAAATGGCAGATAGATCGATTAAGTACCCTAAAGGGATTATTAAGGACGTATTGGTTAAAGTAGACAAATTCTATTTTCCAGTAGACTTTGTAGTTATGGAAATGGAAGAAGGATATTCAGCGCCACTTATTCTAGGTCGACCATTTCTAGCTACAGGAAGAACTTTAATCGATGTTCAGAAAGGAGAATTAATTTTGAGAGTCAATGAAGATGAAGTTGCTTTCAATATTTTCAAAGCTATGAATTATACATCATCGAATCATGTTCTTTTATAGAAGATATTCATTCGTATATGATAATCGATTACCAACTTTTGAAGACGATTAGAAGAATGCTTAACTCTGTCTATCTATAAAGAAGATGAGGAAGACCTTGAAATGAAAGAGATAATTCTTTCTCTAGATAAAGGAAGCGTTACTTTTAAGCCACCATGGCATAAGTATTTGGAGTTAGAACTAGAAGGACCCGCTTCTTAAATCGTCAATAGAAGATCCGCCGAAGAATCTGGAATTGAAACCGTTACCTTTGAATCTGAAATATGCTTTTCTTGAAACTGATAATCTATTACCGATTATTATTTCATCAACTTTAACTGAGCAACAAGAAGATCAATTACTAAGAATGTTAAGAAAGCTTTTGGATGGATAGTTGCCGATATTCGAGGTATTAGCCCTGAGATTTGTGTTCATAAGATAATTCTGAAAGAAGATGCTAAACCTTGTATTCAACCGCAACGCCGCCTCAACCCGAATTTACAGTTAATAGTTAAGAAAGAGGTGATTAAGCTATTAGAAATGGGGATAATCTTTCCTATATCGGATAGTGAATGGGTAAGTCCAACTCAAGTTGTACCAAAGAAAGGAGGTTTCACAGTGAAAGAGAATGATAAGAATGAATGGATTCCAACAAGGGAAATTACAGGGTTATCGAATGTGCATTGATTTTAGAAAGCTAAATGATCATACTAAGAAAGATCATCACCCGCTTCCATTCATAGTTCGGATGTTGGAACGTTTAAGTGGACATAAGTATTATCGTTTCTTAGATGGTTATTCGGGATATTTACTGATTTTCATTGCGGCGGGAGATAGGGAAAAGACTACTTTCACTTGTCCTTATGGAACTTTTGCGTATAAAAGAATGCCGTTTGGTTTATGTAATGCTCCTGCTACGTTTCAAAGATGTATGATGTCTATATTTTCTGATATGGTTGAGAAATTCTTAGAAATTTTTATGGACGACTTTAGTGTTTACGGAGATTCTTTTGGTAAATGTTTGTCACACTTAGAAAGGGTGTTACAACACTGTGAGGATACCAATCTAGTACTAAACTGGGAAAAATGTCACTTAATGGTATCAGAAGGAATTGTTCTAGGTCATAGAATCTCGAAATAGGAATTGAAGTTGATAAAGCTAAAGTCGAGGTGATTGAAAAATTACCACCACCAAAGAATCTAAGGACTCTAAGAGGATTTCTTGGACATGCGGGATTTTATAGGAGATTTATTGCAGATTTTTCGAAGATAGCAAAACCTCTAAGTCATTTACTTGAAAAAGAAGTACCTTTTAACTTTGATAGTCAATGTATGGAATCATTTAAGACCCTGAAAGCGAAGTTGATTACTGCGCCAGTATTGGTAGCACCAGACTGGAGTTTGCCGTTTGAGTTTATGTGTGATGCTAGCGATTTAGCTGTAAGAGCTGTTTTAGGTCAAAGGTATAACAAAATTCTCAAAGCTATTTACTATGCTTCTCACACATTAAACGCAGCTCAACTTAATTATGCAACTACGTAAAAGAACTGTTGGCTGTAATTTTTGCCTTAGATAAGTTTAGATCATATATTTTTGGTTCTAAGGTAATAATCTACACAGACCATTCAGCTCTGAAGTATTTACCGAGTAAGAAGGATGCGAAACCTCGTCTTCTTAGATGGATTCTCCTACTTCAAGAATTTGATATTGAAATTAAAGATAAAAAAGGAAGTGAGAATGTAGTAGCGGATCATCTAAGTAGAATGGAGACGAGGGAGAGATAGGGAATGAAATTAAAGATTCATTTCCCGATGAACAACTATTTAGAATAGATACTCCTTCAACCATGCAGGTTATTAAAAAATAGAATTCCTTCTAAGGAAATGTCACCTTGGTTTGGAGATATCATTAATTACTTAACCCGTGATTATATTCCGTCTCATTGGACTTGGCGTGAGAAAAAGAAATTCTTTTATGACTTAAAATTTTATTACTTGGGAGGAACCGGACCTTTTCCGTAAATGTTCGGATGGGATAATCGTAAAATGTGTGCCCGATAATGAAATTTTAAGTATTTTATCGTTTTGTCATGATCGTGAGGCAGAGGTCATCATGGAGGATGGAAAACTCGCTTTTAAAGTTTTACAATGTGGTTTTTATTGGCCTACGCTATATAGAGATGCTTATAAGTATGTTAAATCTTGTGAATCTTGTCAGAAATGGGGAAATGTATCGAAAAAACATGAAATGCCTATGCAACCTATTTTAGAATGTGAGTTATTTGATGTTTGGGGTATAGATTTCATGGGGCCTTTTCCTATATCTTTTGGAAAAAGATTTATTCTTGTAATGGTAGATTATGTTTCAAAATGGGTAGAAGCTGAAGCTCTTCCCACTAATGATACCAAGGTTGTCATACGATTCCTTAAAAAGAACATATTCACTAGATATGGCATTCCGAGGGCGATCATTAGTGATAGAGGTTCACACTTTTGCAATCGACCATTTACTAAGATAGTTGAAAAATATGGTGTAACGCATAAGTTAGGAACGCCCTATCATCCGCAAACTAGTGGTCGAGGTATCAAATAGAGAGATTAAAAGAATCGTGGAAAAAACAGTGGACTCAAATCGTAAAAACTGGGCAGTTAAATTAGATGATGCATTATGGGCGTACAGAACAGCTTTTAAAACACCAATTGGTTGTTCTCCCTATAAGCTAGTCTTTGGTAAGTCTTGTCATCTCCCAGTTGAGTTAGAACACCGAGCCTTCTGGGCTATAAGATTTTTGAATTTCGATCCTAAGGCTGTCGGTGATCATAGATTGCTTCAATTGACAGAACTAGAAGAATTTCGTCTCGATTCTTATGAAAACGCTCGAATCTACAAGGAACGCATGAAATCTTTCCATGATAAGAGAATCTTTAAGCGTGAGTTCCATGTAGGTGATCGAGTGCTTTTGTACAATTCACGTTTAAAGTTGTTTCCAGGTAAGCTTAAATCAAGATGGACAGGTCCATTTAAAGTAACAAGGGTTTACAAAACTGAGTCGTTGAACTAATCGATGGAAATACAACTTTTATAGCCAATGGCCACAGAGTAAAGTTATTTGTGGAGGGAGAAGGAATCACACCGAAAGAAGAAATAATGCTACCGATTGATCCCCCGACAAATTGAAAAAGCGAGAGGAAAAATGAAAAACTCGAAAAGCGAGAAACCGGAATCGGCCGAATACCGGGTTCTATCTATCCTTACTTTTCTCGTATTTTTAATTATGTTTAAACTCTTTTCGTCTTTTACCGGATAGACGTAAAAGAACCGGATGTCTTTTTTAGATAGAATAGGAGTTTTTATTTTACTTTTGAAATTAGGCCTTGATAAAGATGTCGCGTTTTCTATAGAAGCTTTAGTTTTTGAACAAAACAAGAAATTGTTGAGAGAGATCGATTAAGAGAAGTTTGTAATGGAACATCAAGAAGTGCGATAAAAAGAAGGGCAAAGTTTCTAATGAGATGCAGAATCTGTGGAAAAAGTGAACATGTTGGACGCTGTGGGAAAAACACAACTAAATCCCAGGATGAGTGTTTGAATATTGTTAGGAAGGGAACGATTAGGTGGTTATCCGAAAATCCCGATGGAATTCCGAGAGATAATTCAAATGCCTCGTTTTTAGGAGTTAGGTTGATCGAACGTTATATCAGAACTTTGGAAGATTTAGAAATCGAAGAATCAGGAACCCCTTAAGTTTCGAGTCTTTTCATATATGTGTATTTTATAAAATTTTCACATAACTTCTGAAAATTTTATAAAATTGGATCTTTATGAAATTTGAGGAGTTTTATAAAAGTTTTATAAAAGTTTTTTTTAGTTTTAATTTAGATGTTTTGTAAGAATTGATATAAATTTATTAAATTTTTATAAGCTTTTTAGTAAAGTGTTATAAAGATTTTATTAAATTTTTAGAAATTGTTATAAAATTATAAAATTTCCTTCAAATTTTATTTTTAGTAAGTTTTAAAACTTGTTTTTAAGATTTTAATTAAGTTTTATTAGAATTTTTATAAGTTTTCATCAAGAATCATAAAAAGTCAAAAAAATCGAAAAAGTGGAAAAATTTGGGCACGGACCGATCCGGCCTTAATCCGGACCGGTCCGGGGTCTAAAATCATAAAAAGACGGGGACCCTTCTTTTCTTCTTCTTCTTCCCTAATTTTTTTACAGCCGCACCCCACACCCAAACCCCACCTTACGAATTTTTTTACTTTTCTTCCACAAAAATTCATCTCACACTACACCACTACTTGATTTCTTCTCATTATCATCTCCTCTCTTCAACACAAATTGAAAAATTCAAAAAGGGTCAAAAACAAGCTTCATTTCATTCCGGCGACTTTTGAACTTTTCCGGCCTACTTTTCAACGTTTTCTACACATTAAGGTATAATTTAGTTTATCTAGTTATCAATTTCGTATTTTTCATAATTTGTTAGAGTAATTTCAACTGTTTTGATTTTTGAGTGTGTTGTGACATTTTTATTTTTTGTTGTTTTTGTTGTTGTTTTTGTTGTTGATTGGCATTACCAATATCGTAGAATGGCTGAGTCGAGTAGGAGAGTCTCTAAAAAGCGTAAATCAAACATTCCTATATCAACTCCCCGTCGTAGGCACGAAATTTTATCATCGAGGAAGAAGCCGTAAGCTTTGAAAAAACCGCATCACCTGAGGCTAAGAAAGCGTATGAGAACATTTATAGTAAATGTGATGTGTTGGTTGAAAAAGGATTAGACTTGGATGACTTAGGTGATGAAGTTAAGGATATCTTTCGAAGACGTCAGTGGTTAGATTTAGTAGCCAGAAGGGAAGGGGAGATTAACACGACTATAGTAGCTGAGTTTTATTCGGTTTTATCTACTTTGTCAGAAGAACAGCTTACTCAGTCGGAAACCGTACCCTTACGAACCAGAAATATTCCTTTTAACCCTGCCGTCATAAATGCAATTCTAGGAGTTGAGGTTTTTCCTGATGAGGAGGATTACAGGGTAGTTTATAATTTAGATGATCTTGCTAGCTTTGAGCAGACTGCCCTGAGAGCCCAGACTATTTTTGACCCGACCGCTGTGTGGGTTGAAAATCGGTTTAATTACGGGAACTGTTTGAGAGGTTTAAGGGCAATTAAAAGATTCATTAGCCATAATCTCTATCCTTCTCGTAAACATACTGCTTTTGGAAAGGAAGATATTTGTATCGCTTGGGCGATGGTGAACGATGTTAGAGTGGATGTTGGAAAGGTCATGTTTAAAAGAATTTTTGAGAGTATTGTCATCGCCGGACCGGGAGTCATCTATACTTCCCTTGTTTTATCTCTCGATTTATGTCGTAGGTTGGGAGTACCATTCCCGCCTAATGACAAGTTATCTCTCGGGCGATGGAAATCTCGATTGGACCTAGTTTGACTAGTCTTCCGGATGGTAGTATTAGATCTTTGATTAGAAGACGTCAAACTCACCAAACTCCCACTTGTTTTTACATCATCTTCCTCTTTTCCATCTTTTTCTAGTCACCTCAACAAACTCCTTTCTCCAACACTATCACATATGACATGTTTCAATCTTTAGTGACGATGTTGCACGTGGTCAAGCCAATGTGGCTTATTATGCCGAGAGTACTAGGCGGTGGTGTGATGATCTTCGTAGAGGTTTAAGAAGGAACGAGCGATTACTTCGTAATCCTACTTTTGATGATCCCGCCTATCCACCTTGTCGATCCGATCCTTATACCTTACCGAGTGGGTAACACCTATTCCACCACCTTCGAGCTTTCATCCATCGTCATATCCTTTTGGAAGCCAATCTAGTGGGACAGTGTGTATTTTCGACAGTGTGTTCGTAGAGACCAAAGAATGTCGAGTTGGGGAGGATTCACCGAGTTTGCACATGTCACGACCGGCATGAGTTCGATGGGTCTTGATAGTTCGGTCGGGACCACGACTACAGTTCAGCTGCCAGCTTCTCAGTCGTTTCCGAGTTCGAGTTTTCAAGTTGATCCTGAGGAAGACTATGATGAAGAATGAATTTAATAATTTTTTATTAAAACATTTTTATTGCACTTTTTCTTCGACATTTGTCATTTAGATATTGTTTTGCATTCGTTTTTCGTTTAGTTTGATTTTACAATCGTTTTTATCAAAATTTGGTTTGCATTTTAAATCGGTTTAATTTTTATAAAAACTATAAAATATCACAAAAATAATTTTTGTAGAATTACTACGTCGTTTTATAAAAAATAATGTGTCGTTTTATCCGTTCGTATCAAAGATAACATACTCTTTGTGAAATATCTTTAAAGGCATATGCAATGTTTCACACGTGAAGTAAAAAACCAAAACACAAGTTGTCTTTCACCTCTCGTCCCTCGCAAAAGTAAGATGAGACCGGACCGATCCGGCATATTTCCGGACCGGGCCGTGAGGAACAGAATGCTGAGTCATTTTGAAGTCTGTCTAATGCAGCCACGTACGTATAATTTTACCATCTATTTATAGAAGTAAAGGCAGGAGCAACCAATGCTCATTCTTTCACTGTCTATCTTAAACTGTATTTCTTTTACTTTTTATCAAGTTTTAAAAATGTCGAACCACTCCTCACCGTCGGTTAATTCTTACGAGCCTAATACACCGGATCATCCGGAATTTCAAGCTTCCAACGAGAGTATCATTTTACACAATCGATTTGCGAATTCTCCAATTCTATTGGAGAAAGGTTTAAATTTAGATAAGATTGATCAATGGGGAAAAACTATCATTCGAAGTTTTGGTTGGAAAAAATTTGTCAGTACACCGAGAGGTAGGATAAATGTCTCAATAGTGCGAGAATTTTATTCTGCACTTATGACGACATCTATGATCGATATCACTCAGATTGTTCTAGTAAGAGGAGTGGTCGTTCCCTTCTCTTCATCTCGTTATCAACCAAATCTTTGAAATTCCACCGCTTACGATGCCACATTTTGAAATGCAATGGGGACTCCAAAATCCCTCTAATCATTTGAATAAAGTACACGAGTCGTTCCAATGTCCGTTCCCGCTTTTTGATACAAATCACGACATGTCAACACGAGCTCTACTTCCACACCTAAAGGCGTGGAAGCATTTTATAAATTCTCGAGTTTATCCCACCCGGGATTTTGGAAGTTTGGCCGAGAATGAAATGCTTCTACTTTATGCTTTGACATTCGGTGTATTTGTCGATTGGGGTATATTGATTCAAAGGACGATTGGAGTTTGCGATCACGAGAGGTAGTAGGGGAAAGCCTATGCCTAATTCATGGATGATATCGCGTTTGTGTATTCTTCCGAATGGAGTAGAAGAGCCGAGACGGATGAATTTTTTCCGTCTGAGATAGTCGGTTTGGATTACTACCGGTTGATACACCGGGATGTTCGTCTACCATCTAGAGAATTGTTAGTGGTTTGTTAGTAATATTTAAGTTTTAATAAGTCAAATTAAGTTAAGTTTGAAGTTCTTTAGTTAAGTTTGTATTAATCTATCTTGTTTAATATATATGTCTTAGTTTTTTTAAGTTGTTTATTTTTATGATATAATTAGTATACGCTAAAATAAAATCAGAAAAATAACGTTAATAGATAATTTTAATTTTATTTTCGAACCTACTTCTTTACTACTCATTGAACATCGGGACGATGCCACTTCGTAAGTGGGGAGTAGAGTTAGGTTAGAAAATTCATTAAAATTTTCGAAAAATAGTCAAAAATATTTATATTATATGTCTAATTTAGATTTTAATAAGATTTTAAGTTTATATAATTGATTAATATTAGATATTGTTTTCATGAAATTATATAAGTATGTTGATATTTATAAGTAAAATTTTTAGAATCATTTTCTTTTCAATATGAATTATGAGTTTGGAATTGGACTAAGTTTGTTGATTTTTGGCACCACAAAAATATAACTATAGCCAAATAACCTACCTCAAATTGATTAGAGTGATCAAGACCTCACTCGAAATTGTCAATTGTGATTAAATAACCAAGCTATAGCTTATTTTGGTCTACATTTCCTTAAAATTCCGCAAGTTTTGTACGTACTTATGAAAAGAAATGGAGACATAAAAGCTAAGTTTTGGTATATGCTGAGATTGGAAAGATTAGATAAGTAGTAGTATATTCGATCTTACCTCATGACACTTGCAAGATAGTCGATTTTGGTAATAAGCTCGGATATATTAATATTCTATAAAAGAATTAAGAACGAAGCACCATACTTACACGAATTAATCAAATATCGTGTATCTTCCTTATCTCGTGATTAACAACTTAAAAATAAAAAGAAATGATCGGTTGTAGCTACCAATGATTGGAGTGAGTAGGGTATTATCACGAAATGTCCTATATCACTATGAGGTAATTAAGCTCCCGATTGCCTGATGATAGTAGTCCAAATAGGGTATTATCTCGAAATGTCCTATTGCTGGGAATGAAGGCACAAGATAAAAATGAAAAAGAAAAAGTTGAATCATAAGATCTCAGGAATTATTACAAGTTTAAGGAAACCGGACTTGTAATTTTCGATCGAAAGAGTAGTACTCCGATCAATCTTGATGAAGCAATGCCTGTAAGTTTGATTTTCTACACACACTCACGCTTTTAGTTCTTAGTCTTAAAAAAAAAAATTAAAAAAAAAAAAAAAAAAAAGAGATGTTAGTAATCGATGATTATTTTTGATCAAGAATATGAAGATGTAGGTACGTACGACTTGCCTCTTTCTCTTTTTGATTTCCTTTTTTTCCGATTAAACCAACATCTTGAACTTAAACTCTATAAGTCATTTTTGTCGGCTACCTGACCGAAGTTTCCGATTCCAAAATTTCATAATAGTTGCGATTAAAAATAATTCTGATATTTTATTTATACTTATTAAGTGTTACATGTACAATTTCATCTAAATAATATTTAATGCTTAAGTTATATACTCTTTCTCGTCTTCTTATAACTTTAAATTAGCATAATTAATATATTTGACAATATAAATTACATTAGAAATTATAATATTATCTTTTATTACCGCTTATTTTTGCTCGAGGACGATCAAAAGCTAAGTGGGGAGTAATTTGATGTATTATTTTTATATGATTAAAAATATGTTATATTATCAACGAATTCTATGTAAAATATATGAAATTATGGTATAAATAGTATGAAATGGTAGTTAGTAGTAAAAATAGTAAAAAGTTGTAATTTTGTACCGATTTTAGTAAATCGGAGTGTCGTGTCAGATTTACGTGGGTATTTGTGATGTTTTATTGCAGATTTATAACCCGAGACCCCGAGAATCGACATATTGAAGTATAATCCATATCTCTGGAATGATTTAGAGAGTGCCACGAGCTTAAATGATCAATGGAATAGCTTAAGTGGTCAAGTGGCCAACCAATTTGGTTGAATAATAATCGAGAAATGTCTCCGACAAACGAATGGCTCATCAAAATGACATTATCCGAAAAAGTGTTCTTCACGAAAGTTGTAGATTTTACCGAAAGCTTTCCAATGCAATTTAAATTATGAAGATTGGAGGTCTACAACTTAAACAGTGATCAAGTGGCTAATCGATTTGGATTAATAAAAATCCCGAAAAAGCTTCGGAGGAACACGAGGTTATCAAGAAGGCGTTATCTGGGAACAAGTCCTTCATGAAAGTTGTAGAGTTTCTCGAGACCTTAATTTTGGCATTTCGTTTGCAATTTTTGGAGGGCCAGAACTCGAGATATGAATTTTAGAAGTTTAATAATTATATATAAAAAATAATATCTCCACCGCACATGCTGGAGTGATCAAGTTAGTGGGGGTAATCATTATACCGGACCGATCCGGCTTAATCTCGGACCGGTCCGGCCCCTTCACCTTTGCCTATATAAGGAATGCATCAGAGAACAGTTCGAGAAGTACCAAAAAATATATATAATCTCACATATATATATATCTCCTCTCTCTTTTCTTTTCTTTTCTTTTCTTTTTTTATTTTTAGTAGTAGTTGTAAAAAAGGCCTTACGCCGTAATAATGTAGTTTTAAGTATCGTTATAATGCTCGGGAAAGTCTCGGAAGTTCGGTGTTGTAGAAGTCGTTGTAATGTCCGGAAGAATACAACTCGATTCAAAGATTTGTAACCGGGTAACTTTTCTTAAGTATTTATGTTTGTTTTTATATTTTTCGTTGTTATAATGTTTTTAGGCTAAATATAATACTGGCCAAAACTATGTAATCGGTTTTATTTCGATCTTTTCGTTAAAGAAATGTTGTTAAGTTAAAATTATTAAAATTGAGTTAATTGAATCTTTTTCTATTTTAATCGTATTCGTATTGACATATTAAATCGATCTGAGGAATTCATAATCTAATTATGAATTGACGCCTCGTAGTCAGGATTCGAGATAAAAGATAGAAAAACCGGAGGGTAAAATTGGTCGTGTGAATAACGTGATAACGGAATCCGATTTCCTACCCGGGGGTAGATTTGTTTTGGGAGAAATGAATTTTATTATAATTTGTACTCGAGATCGTAATAATGTTAAATCATCGCTTAATTGAAACTTAAACCGGAAAGTTGAATCGTCCGGCCTTGACAACCGGAGCCTTTAAAATAAAATTGACCGTTTGACGAACGGAATGACTCCTTTTTATCTAAGGGTAGATTTGTACTCGGGACCCGTTCGTAAAAACCGTAACAGCTTGTGGACCTTGGACTAATGCAATGGACATATGACAATTTCATACGCTCATGTGAGGAGGAATTGTTTACCTCGTGAGAGTGCACCGTTTCATTTACTCAATTGGACCTAAAATAAAAGGAGAGATCGAACACATTTCATTTAATCGAAAAGATCGTATAAACCAATTATATAAGTTTTGGCCAGCTTCTCTAAAATTATCTCGTTTAATATATTGGTACCTATATATTTATATATATATATACTTTGCAATTTATGTACATCTATATATATTTATATATCTATATATATTATATTAGAATAACAATTAAATTACGTATTTATTTTATGTTGACTAGAATAGTAGTGATCTCGTGTTATAAAATTGCGGTTTAGATCGAGTTAATAACAGCTCTTTGGTGTTTAACCACACGTAAAAGAAATTACCAAGTTCCCTGAGGATTCGACACTCTGACTCACCATACTAGCACCACAATTTGACCCGGTACACTGCCGGTTAGAATCGTTTAACCCGGGAATTGTCTGTCAGATTTCTGGCACCATTCTCAGGGATAGGTTAGGCGTTGTCAGCTATGAGAAAAATTAAATCAAAGTAAGGTTAAGAATTTACCAATCACAAGCTATGAACTCGAAAATGGAAGCTTTCATTCAACTTCAAAAGACTTCAATGGAGCTTGGTACACAAAAATAATAATCTTGCTCCAACAAAAGTGATCTAGAAATCAAACTAAGAATTCTTAATGTTTACAACTTGAATTAAAAGCTAAATCTATATTACATTTCGGCTAGGAGAGCCTTGGAGGTGGGGGTGCCTTTAAGATGAGTGAGAGTGGAGTAGATAAAGTGTGTTTTGTGAGAGAGTAAATGAGCTCTTTTAATTTTTGAATATGCTGTTTTGGCATGCGCCAATCTTTATTGGTGTGCGCCATTTCTTCTCTGTGTGTACTTTGTGTGGGCCAGTGCTCATTGGCGTGCGCGAAACTCTGACATGGTAGTTGGCTGTTGACACCTTGCATTAAATGCTTTGTTCAGAATTCGAATTCCTTGACTGGCGTAGGCCAAAGGACATTGGCGCAGGCCATTTATATATGGAAGCTCTATGTTAGCATACAAAGGGTGCTTGGCGCGGGCCAATGTTATTGGCCTCGGACATTAGCCTTAAAAATGTGTATTCCATACCCGTTATGCCTTGACTCATCTATCGATCAACTCTTCAAGCTTTAACACATCCAAAGTCCGGCTCTAAGCCTTGATACTTATGCTATAAAACAAATACGAAGATATCGCGCATAATTCCGATAACAAAATTGGCTAAAAAGCCTAGATAATAAGCAAAATAGTGGTTTTTTATAATAATTACTATGTACACAAAATGGTCCAAATCATCACAATAATTGCTCAAGTTGATATGAAAACATCTATAAATGCATGAGAAATGGGGATAAATCATTAAGAAATGCATCATCTGGTTGACTTACATCAGGTCCGCTAGATCAAGGTTTCAAGTTTTTACTGCACAACAACTAGAGAAGCTGATGGCCCTGCTGAATTATGAATCTTCTGGACATGCACTTAACCAGATCAATATTGTGAACCAACATTTCTCACTAGTTCAAGGATCGGGTGATATTTTTGTGGTAAAACTTATTCAATGGATCTGGACTCTGGTGCCATGTATCACATTGTATATACACTAGAGAATCAAGTAATACCAAACATGTATCTAACATGAGAGTGAGATTACGTAATAGCAATAATGTGCAAGTAATACACATAGGGCAAGTATGATAAACTCTCATCTGACCTTGCATAATGTGTTGCACATTCATGGTTTATAATATATAATTTGATGTTTTTACCACCATTTATTAAACAGTCTAACTGTGCAGATGTCTTCACTGCTAACAAGTGTGTTTTGCAAGACAACAATAACATGATTGGTTTAGCTGAGCTGCATATAGGAATTTATATTTTGTTGCAGCAACCTGTACAGAAATTGGATGTTAGATATGTTTGTAATAGTGTAGAAAACAAAATATGTCTGATGGATTAGATTAAAATATTTTATGGCATATAGGTCATCTTCCAGACAAATGATTGCAAGTCATCAGTTCTAGTGCTTCTGATGTTGTATTTTGTGAACATGACTTGTGCTTTGTATGCCCTATGGAAAAATTAAAGAAGAAACCATTTCCATTAAGCATTATTGTTGTTATTTATGTCTTTGACCTTGTGCATATGGATATTTAAGGACCTTTGAGGCATCCCACAGTAAATGGCCAACAATTTTTTTGACTGTTGTAAATGATTATTCTAGGTTTACTTGAGTTTTTCTTATGATACAGAAGTTTGAAACTTCTGAGCTAGTTAAATCCTTTGTTAAATTTGTTTCAACTTAATTTAATAAATGTCTCGGATTTTATCTAAGCAAAATAAACAAGTAATAAAATAATCCGGTTTACCCCAAGTGCAGGGATCGTAGTATAGTAGTTACAACCGGAGTCGAATCACAGGGAATCGAGATTGGTCTAGTTCTTAATTTTTCTAAAGGTTGTCACTAAAAACGAAAATGAAGAAACAATAAACTGGACAGAGGGTTGTCAATCCAAAGCCAGGAAATATAGTTGCGGACCTAAACTAACTAAATAAATCTATTCTATAACTAAAAAGAAAAATAAAATTCTAAAATAGCAACGAAGACAAGGCACAAAGATAATTTCAATTAATTTTAACGAAGAACAAGCATTGATCCACCTATCCCGCAACCCTCAATTTCTACTCTAGATCGTTTAGTGAAGATTTAATAAAGATGTGGTTCACCTATCAAAGGTATGAATTCCTACTCTCGTAGATAATTCGCCTATTAATCTTTCATCTCTCGATCTTAAAGATTAACGCTTCCATAACAAAGGTGTAAGATTTCTCAATCTAGCAACCTACAAATTTAACCTAGCAACTCTCGTTATTTTTAGGTTAAAAATCTAATCTTTACTACGGTGATCTAGGTCTAACAACGATTCTCATCAAACGTTAAACATCAAATAGCAACAATCCATCGATATAAATTGCATAATCAATACAAAACATAATAAAGAAACAAAAAATTAAAACTCACAAAACAATCCCAAAGTTGAAATCAAGATGTTGCAGAGACGGTTTCACAAGCTTGTTCAAATCGCCAAGCCTCTATCCATCGTTCTACTAGTTGCAGAAATTATAAATAAAAGAAGTAGATGAAATTATGTTTATGGGGGCAGAAAAACGCGGCAAAAGCGCCCTGGGGCCTGGGGCGGCCGGGGATTGAATTGTGTGTATTAGGGTTTAGAAAAACGCGACTATTTATAAGTTTTGAAGTCGGTTTAGGGCGAGGCGGTGGTGGACGCCCGTCCAAGGATCTTTGGACGCCGGTCCCGGATGCTTTGAAATCTTCGAGTCGGGCCGAGCTGGATCAGACGCCCGTCCTATGTAATTCCAGACGCTCGTTCAGCAATTATCTCAAAACTATGAATCAAACGTTACTCTCCGGACGCCCGTCCATACCTTCAGACGCCCGTCCAGCCGGACGGAGCATTAAACGCACGTTCAATTCATCATATCTTCAGTCCAAGTTCGACTTGTATCTCTTTCCTTCCATTTAATCTTCAATCAAACATCTTTTCAGCTCATTCCTTGCCATGCAAATTGTACCTACAAGATAATAGAAACGTGCAAAATGTAGAACCATATATATTGATAGAAAATCGCTAATAAAATCACGTAATTAACTCGATTTTGCACTTAAACCACTTCAAACCTCATTTGCTCAATAAACCAAATAAACACTTAATTTCTATGCAAATTATACGAATATGGAGAGAATTGTTACAAAATATAACGATATAAATCACATAAAATCACCCTAAACAACTCCCCCACACTTAGCTTTTGCTCGCCCCGAGCAAAACAAGACAAGATAAAGGCTCGGAAAAAAAAGATAGACACTTAGCAAATATAACGCATATTCAATAAATTAGAAGTTCACCCACGTGTGTGCAAAGCCATAGCAAACTTCCACTAAGTCCAAACTTGAAATTTATTCAAAGCAACTAGCAAATACCCCATTCAAACTAGAAATAAATGATACTTATAACATGCACCCTACAAAACGTAACATATCCCGAAAAGGATGATAGAAGGTATTTAGGACCTTTCGACATACTCGAGAGGATAATCCCTACAACATATCGTCGGTTTATACTTGGGGATAAGGTAGACGATAACTAAGTCTTTTACTCATTCATACCGATTCCTTATATAAGTTGATTCAATAATTTCCATATACAAACACACATCAGAATGAGCTATTGCCCTATCATAGCAGAATAGGATATTCGAGATATACCCTACCTTACTCAAATCATAAAGCGACTTTTTTTTGATCGTCGTGAGCTTTTGGTCATCATGGTGGTATAGGACATTCGAGATATGACCTAGCTCACTCAAATCATCGACCAGCTTTCGACATACCCAATTAATTCAATTTTTTCATTTTTAAACATACTTTTTAAAGAACAATAGTTACGTTTCACTTATCACATTCAAACCTAAGATATTCACAATATGTCATACTTTGGCTATAAATACAAACTATTATAATTCTCACGATACGTACATTAGCACTAAGCACAAGATACTTATAAGATAATCAAACATTACTAATCTAAATGGGTATAGCTTTATAATTTAGCTCATCGTTCAATATGGCTCGTGAAATGTATGTCGGGTGAAACCTCTAACTTACTAAACATACGGTATACAGCATCCATGAATATTAAAACCGAACAAAAATATGCATTTGCTCACTCGGGACAAAACAAAAATTTGAAAATTTTAGCTCATTTCAGCATAGAATCATAATAAATTAAGCAAATGATAGATACACATAACCATTCCCCTCCCCCACACTTAAACCACAACATGTCCTCATGTTGTGCAAAATTAAAGAAAAGATAAAGTACTTAGCTGATTGTAATTCGAAGGTGGCAATTCGGAAGTGGTCATGATCCAGATCCGGAAATGCTTGAAGAAATCGATGATCGTGGACCATCCACCGGAAAACCGATATCATCTAAAAGCTCACAATCGCTATCGAAAATATCCCGCACACTTGAACAAACATGGCAACATCTCGGGGAACATAGGGGGATATAACATGGCAAAAATAATCATAGACAAGATATAAGCACGGATATAATTGCTCGATGGAAAAATTACCACACGGTTAAAACACGAACATCTAAGCGTCAATTATAAAGCCACGAGAGGCTTGACATCCGTATAGGGTCCAACATGTGCATACGAAATATTAAACTCCAACCGAAAGTGTAAACGAGAGGACACTACAAAGTAGCAGGGCTAGGTGCACTAAATAAATATTAAAAAAAAAAGACAAAATATAACACAATGCAACTAAGTGATACGCAACTATACTAATAAGGCAAAAAGAAAATAAAGAAAATGCTAGCCCAACTAATTTCCATAGATGTCGCCCTAATCTATAATTCGGACTAAGCGATGAAACATGTCAACTACAGAAGGAAGGTCAAATATATAAACGTCTTCTAAATAAAGCCACGAGGCTCGACGGACAAATGTAGACGTGCCTTAAGATCCATCGAAAAATAATAGCAACGGAAAACCGACAGTAGCTTCAACTAAAGCACAGATGAATCACATCAGAAAAGCCAACCCCTAAACAACCCTAACACCCTAAATAGACTATGAAAGGAACAACATAAATCATAGTAGAATCACGTCTAGCTGGGTGCTCCAGCGTCACCAGTAGTAGGGCCTTACTGAACTTCGTGAATAAATTTCGTGACATCCTCTTATAAGCGCATCCCATGTACCCAAAGTCATAGAAACAAAAAACAACGAAAAACCTGCATGGGACGTGGTCCACATACCAAAAGTATGCAATAGATACATGGGGGATGTAAAATAAAGAAGCCATGCCACATCGAGGACTCGAAACACAAACAATCACTCAACATGGACCGCAATAGAGGGAGAAATAACCATAAAGGTGAAAGAACGAACATCTACGCATATATAAGGGCCACGAGAGGCTCACATTAAAACATCCATGTCAAATAACGGAAGCATGTATCAAAATCAAATTCTATTCACTAAAGCCCGATGCACCGGATGGGCGTTCGGACAAGACGACGCTCGTCCGGTGCTCTCAAAACATATACGGGGCGGTGCGTTTGGTCGGACGGGCGTCCACTCCTTATGGACGCACGTTTGGAACCACACGAGCGTACGGGCGTTTGGAAAGGACAAACGCTCGTCTGGCCCTAGCATGATGCACAATTAAGAGAAACTCGACCCCTCGTTTGACTCTCACCCTAGTTACCACATCAGCAAAATCAAAACCTCAGAAACCCTAGCAACAAAAAAAAAAACAACTTTTTCTTCTTTTTTTTTTTTCCTTTTTTTAATAAGATAAAGAAACAGAAAAAGATACGGAAAACTTAAACAGAAACCTACCTACGAAAAATTTAAAACAGAAAAGCAGAAAACAATAAAAGGGAGAAAAACGTGTTGGTCTCTTCTGAGCCCAAAATGGAAGGGAAAACAATATATTTTGACCTCGAAAACGGCGTCCCGTTTGCCACGTCGTCGGCGTCGGAACGAGCTTTCCGAATTGGGGTCCTGCGCGCCAAACCGACACCGGAGCCGAAAGTTATGGCCAAAATACTACCATGTGCCCTAACGATCCCTTTTATCCAAACTTATAACAAAAAATCAGAAAAATTAATAAACTAGACAACCGTACCGATTCCCCGGCAACGGCGCCAAAAACTTGTCTCGGATTTTATCTAATGAAAAACAAACAAGTAATAAAATAATCCGGTTTACCCCAAGTGCAGGGATCGTAGTATAGTAGTTACAACCGGAGTCGAATCACAGGGAATCGAGATTGGTCTAGTTCTTAATTTTTCTAAAGGTTGTCACGAAAAATAACTAAAAACGAAAACGAAGAAACAATAAACTGGACAGAGGGTTGTCAATCCAAAGCCAGGAAATATAGTTGCGGACCTAAACTAACTAAATAAATCTATTCTATAACTAAAAAGAAAAATAAAATTCTAAAATAGCAACGAAGACAAGGCACAAAGATAATTTCAATTAATTTTAACGAAGAACAAGCATTGATCCACCTATCCCGCAACCCTCAATTTCTACTCTAGATCGTTTAGTGAAGATTTAATAAAGATGTGGTTCACCTATCAAAGGTATGAATTCCTACTCTCGTAGATAATTCGCCTATTAATCTTTCATCTCTCGATCTTAAAGATTAACGCTTCCATAACAAAGGTGTAAGATTTCTCAATCTAGCAACCTAGAAATTTAACCTAGCAACTCTCGTTATTTTTAGGTTAAAAATCTAATCTTTACTACGGTGATCTAGGTCTAACAACGATTCTCATCAAACGTTAAACATCAAATAGCAACAATCCATCGATATAATTGCATAACAATATAAAAGCATAATAAAGATACAAACTTTAAATTAAAACTCACAAACCATCCCAAGAGTTGAAATCAAAACGTTGCATGATTGGCTTCACAAGCTTGTTCAAATCGCCTAGCCTCTATCCATCGTTCTACTAGTTGCGAAATTATAAATAAAAGAAGTAGATGAAATTATGTTTATGGGGGCGAGAAAAACGCAAAGAAAAGCGCCCTGTGGGGGCCCGGGGCGGCCGGGGATCGAATTGTGTGTATTAGGGTTCGAAAAACGCGACTATTTATAAGTTTTGAAGTCGGTTTAGGCTGTGGCGGTGGCTGGACGCCCGTCCAAGGATGCTGGGACGCCAGTCCGGATGCTTTGAAATCTTCGAGTCGGGCCGAGCTGGATCAGACGCCCGTCCTATGTAATTCCGGACGCTCGTTCAAAGCAATTATCTCAAAACTCGAATCAAATACTTCTCCGGACGCCCGTCCATACCTTCGTACGCCCGTCCGCCGGACGGAACGCATTAAATGCACGTTCAAATCCGATTTTCATCTATATCTTCATTCCAAGTTCGACTTGTATCTCTTTCCTTCCATTTAAATCCTCTTCAATCAAACATCTTTTAAGCTCATTCCTTGCCATTCAAATTGTACCTACAAGATAATAGAAACGTGCAAAATGTAGAACCATATATATCGATAGAAAATCGCTAATAAAATCATGTAATTAACTCGATTTTGCACTTAAACCACTTCAAACCTCATTTGCTCAATAAACCAAATAAACACTTAATTTCTATGCAAATTATACGAATATGGAGGAAATTGTTACAAAATATAACAACGATATAAATCACATAAAATCACCCTAAACAATAAAATCAATTATTAATGCCACACCTACACCATTGATGAAAGAAAGAGCTCCTTATGAGATGTTGTATAGCACTAAACCAGACTACTCCGCGTTTAAGATTTTTGATTGTTTGGTTTTCTCATGTACTCTTCAGCAATAGATAACCAAATTTGATTCTAGATGTAGAACTTGCGTGTAACTTGAAAACTCTAGTACCTCTAAGGGAGTCATATTATTAGATATTACCAACAAATATATCTTTGTTGCTAGAAATACTTAGTTTCATGATACTTACTTGCCTTTGTTCAAGAAGGTTCTAGGCACAGCTCAACACACTACTGATATTCCAATCTTATTACCTGTCTTCAGTAGTTTGGATGATCAGTGAGCAGTTCAGTTGAGGAACCCAGCAGTGGAGCACGATCAGCTGAGGAGTCCAACAGATGATCCCTTACAGCTGAGTAGGCACCTGCACCGGCAATACAACTAAGAAGGTCAATTAGGACCAAAAAAGCACCAAATTTCTATCATGGAGGAGCTAATGTTATGCAAACCCCTCATTTGCTAGATCAAGTCGTGAGTCTTGAGTTACTCTCAACTGAATATGCAAAGTTTGTTTGTGCCATTAATACGGACACTGAGCCTAAGACTTACAATCAGGAAATCATACCCGATGAATGGAAAGAAGCAATGCAGAAAGAAATTGAGGCATTGCACAAGACTAACACATGGGAGATTGTTACTTTACTACCTGGCAAGAAACCTATTGGATGCAAGTGGGTGTATAAGATCAAGTATAACCCTGATGGATCACTACAAAGGTATAAGGTCAGGTTGGTGTCAAACTGCTACACCCAGACCTATGGCATTGATTATCAGGATACTTTCTCTCCAGTTGTGAAAATCACAATAGTCAGAGCATTATTAGCAGCGGCAGCAACCAATAATTGTCACCTTCATCAAATGGATGTGAATACTATTTTTCTATATGGAGATTTACATGAGGAATACTACACGCAGCTCCCTCCAGGTTTAAGTTCTGACAAGCCAAATTAGGATTGCAAATTGATCAAATCGTTATATGGCTTAAACCAAACCAACAGACAGTGGAATTGCAAGTTGATAGAGTCTTTGGAGAGTCAAGGTTTTGTTCAGTCTACGCATGATCCTAGCCTATTCACTAAAGGATCATGCAAGAACTTCATTGCCTTATTGGTTTATGTAGATGCCGTTATTGCAGCCAGTCCTGACTTGACTCAAATTCAACAATTCAAGGATCATTTTCATAAACATTTCACTATCAAGGATCTTGGTAAGCTGAGGTACTTTCTGTTGTCAAATGTATCGTGTGTGGAGTGATTTACGGAACAGATCCGTAATTCACGGATGAAATTACGGATAATTAAATGCACAAAATAAAACTCGAAATTAAAAGTTAGTTTTATAATGTAGATCTAACACACTAAAGCAACTATGGTATAGATCTAATAAATCAACACAAGTAAATGATAGATCTAATGAAACAAAGATATGATGATTAAAATCTAACAATTAAACTATCACAATACAGATCTGATTTGAAAGTAAAGCAATATAAAGTGCAATGCATAAATAAATGACAAACCGAGGCGAGTATGAAACTCTTTCCTTAAGACAAATTGCTCCGATATGGTGCCCACGGTAGCGCAACTGTCTCCCAAGATACAACTGCTTTACGTCTCAGATTTTAGAGGCACTTCAAAAATCCGAGCTCCGGCGAACTTACATAGTGCTCCGACTTCTCTTCGACTCAATATCTAGATCTATATGACTGACTCTTTGTGGTGGAAAGACACAAGAGAAAATTCGATGCTTGAACTCTCATCCATGAGGTTCTTTATATAGTGGAGAGGAGGAACCAATGCTCAAATATGATTGGCCGAGACACATCATCAAACTTTTCCCCTTGGAAAAGATATAAGGGCCGAAAAAATTTATTAAAAAAATAGCCGATAATTTTCACGATTCTGATTGGTCGGATGACATGTCTTTCGAATTCTGATTGGTTTGATGACTTAATCGCTCGACTTTTCCCTCAAGAAAAGCTATTTCTGGCCGAAAATAATTAATTAATTTTGAATTTAATTTAATTAATTCGGACCGATTTAACTTAATTAATAAGAATTCGTTTCCACATTTTTCTGGAACCTTCCAACCGCCTCACGATTAACTAAATAATTTTCTGGTTAAATTCAAACGAACTTTTGTCCAAAAAATTAATAGTAACACCCAAACCGAGCCGAGCCGAGCCGGACGGCGGCGCGCGCGCGCGTGTGGAATTATCTAAGTCCTCCCTCCTGCACAAAAGTGTCTTGCCCCTTGGGGCACATTTATAAGAGCATACACTAGCTCTTATATATGGAGCTCAAGTCTCATCTTTCCAATGTGGGAGAATGAGTTGAGGTACTCCCTTCAACTCTTATCTCCAACACATTTTCAACCAACTTTAGGCGTTAATTTCTCATTCACCCGATATCCGAATCGAGTGATTCAAAAGCCCATCATCAACCACTCCGTATGAAGTATTTAATGATATCATTAACTCTCGATGATATACATCGGAGTCTATCCGTAAATCGCGCTAAAGTTGACTATTCAACCCTTCAAAAAGGGCTTTTTCTCCAACACTTTCTAGGCATTGAAGTTGTCAGGATCTAATGGGATCTCTATTTCATAGAGGATGTAACGCCCCGAATTTTATGGCACAAAAGGAGAAGGGTATATTTGTCAAGAATATTATATTTAATTTTTTTTTTCCGTCACAGTAAGCAACCATCATATTCTAAACACAAATAATTATTATTGATTGATAACACTATATTACTTTAACATGTATATAGATTTGAAAGAAAAATATGTCTAGTCATTTTAAGTCCACGTTATTTGTTTTAAGAGTTAGGATGCATGACTTTTATATATCTTATTATTATACCAACCTTGTGAACCGTAAATGTCATTAATAGTTCTTTAAAGCATGCGATAAAACTTTTCTTTTCCGTTTAGCAGTATAATAATAATACAAATTATTTCTTCTCCTAAACTCTTCTATTCATCGGTTACCAAATTACTTTCTGTTTCATCCGTTAAGAAATATCATTCAACCCATGAGAGAGTGGTAAGTGATCAAGTGATCATTAGGAGGGTATTTCGTTTACTGCATATATAGGAAAAGATAACACTCATTCCGACGGTACGAAAATCGCAAGATGGCGGAGAGCATCGTACGTGAGTGAAGGTATTCTCTTCGTTATATTATCATGTTCTATAAATTTGATTCTTGTAGGAGCTAAGTGCATACCGCATTTGAAAATATTTAAGTGTCGACGGTATTGGATTTTTTTTTTCGAAGAGCAATCTGTCAGAATTATAACATCATAATGCATTGTTTATTGATATTGATTTGAGAATAGCTATTACAAGATGTTTATATAGAGAGCGCAAGCGCCTATAAACGGAAATACAAAAATAAATATAAAACCCTAATATAAAATGACGGCACAATCCATATCGTCTAATACGCTCCCTCAAGCGGACGGCGCTGTGCGAAGACCAAGCTTGGAAATAAAGCAGCAGCTACACGAGCAAATCTAATTATATCTCCAATAGGCCCCCTCAAGCACATGGGAGCGCAGCAGACATGAAGCTTGAAACCTGTTGGCGTTGATGGCTGTCGAAGGGAGGGATATACCCGAAAGAGAACCGATGATCAACCTGTGGGAACAGGAGGGAGGGATATACCCTTGCGAAAAAATAATTTTTTTTTTGTTTTTTTTTTATTTTTTTTATATACCCATGCAGAAAAGAAAATATTTTGGGATATACCCTTGCAGAAAATAAAATATTTTGGGATAGACCCTTGCAGAAAATAAAATTGCAGAAAATAAAATATTTTGGGATATACCCATGCAGAAAAGAAAATATTTTGGGTATACCCATGCAGAAAATAAAATATTTTGGGATTTTCCCCGTGCAGAAAATAAAATATTTTGGGATATACCATGCAGAAAATAAAATATTTTGGGAGTGACCCGTGCAGAAAACAAAATCAACCCGTGTTAGCAGGAGAGAGAGATTTGCGGTAGCCATGGAGCAAGGGACAGCGCTGGAGCCATGGATGCCGGCTGCTAGAAGAGAGGAGAAAAGAAGACGGAAAAAAAGGATTTAGGGTTTAGGAGGAAGTGCGGCAGTGAGGGAAGGAGAAGAATCAGAAGGGGAGGAGGGAGTAGGCATCACGGCGGCGTGAAGGTGGCAGCGGCGGCAAGGCTGGAAAAAAAAATTGTGGCGGCAGAGGAGAGGCTGAAAAAAAAAAGACGGAAAAAAAAAAAAAATTTAGGGTTTAGGACCGATGTCTCTGATACCATGTCAGAATTATAACATCATAATGCATTGTTTATTGATATTGATTTGAGAATAGCTTATTACAAGATGTTTATATAGAGAGCCACAAGGGCTATAAACGGAAATACAAAAATAAATATAAAACTCTAATATAAAATGACGGCACAATCCATATTGTCTAATACAATCTGAGAGTTGCTAGGCACCGTTTGAATCTTCTAAAAGCGTCACTATTTTCTCATGATTGATCGTCATTGAAGGAAATATACGGGTTTGCTAAGAAATTCTTTACAAACAGTAAGCTTTAATAAAGCCTTAGTACATGCATCTTTGATAATTATCATATATATGTAGTTGGAAGGATATATCTACACATACGTATATTATAGATATAATTCTTGCAAAGTTTGCCTTTGAAATGTAGTAGTATAGTATAAGCAAAATGAATAAATAATTAAATAATATATGATGTGTAAATGCTACCAAAGAGTTGCTACGGTAGAGTAGTTATCGTAGAAGTCGTCTCTTGGTTTGCAGTAGTTTTATGGTGGTCCAGGACCACCATGTCATACTTGTCCTCCAATAGAATGTCTTAAAAGAGAGGCAAATTTGTAAAAGCATAGTATTTATATTTTACACGGTTGAAACGATTCATATATCTCGTTCATATTTCGTACTTGTATAAAACATTTTACATACATACATACATTGCATATTGCATCTCCCGCGTAGGCGGCATGGTTATTGCATGTCCCACTTCGGTGGCATGGTACCGTACTACCCGCCTCGTGCGGTATGGTATATTGTATTTGTACATTTCCCGCTTCGGCGGCATGGCTAGTTTCCTGCTTCGGCGGCATGGTTTCTCGTTCTCGTTCTCGTTCTCGCTCGATGGGCCCGCTGAGGGTTTCGCAGTCGGGTTAGATGTGCATCGGGCCTATGACCGCGGTTGTGGGATCCGAGGCAAGTGGACCCTCCGGAAGCCCCAGGAGATTGGGTGTCGGAAGGACGGATTTCACTATAAAAACTACTTGTTGTGGATATAAGGTGTGTGAAAGGGGAGTCATAAGGCGAGACAATCGTATCAGTTGTATCGATGTATAGTAATGAAACTGGTGAATTGATGAACTTGACGGAACTTGCTTGACTTGTAAATGAACTAGACATGTTTTCTTAATCCTCGTGCACTTAACTGTTTTTAAAAAAAAATGTTCTTTCCATTGTTAACATAAAGAAAGACTTCCGCTGTCATTTTAAATGTTGTATCAAAGCTTTGTTTTCTTAAATATTATATATATATATATATATATATATATATGTGTGTGTAACACTCTCACACACGGCTCATACCAATCCTTTGCTGACGCCTCGTCTTCTTTGTTTCATTCATTCATTCCACCGGAATCTGGTTGTTGTGTGCTTGTGATAATGCTCGCTCTTCACATTGTTTCCTTGTTTTGTTTTGTTTTGTTTTCTAAGGTCTAAATAAAATCATGTACACCAAAGAACAACTGGATCGAAAGCCTTGAATAATGTATGATGTTGAACCGATTTCCAAGACTTGGAACTTAAGAGATTTCAAGATTTTCCAACAAGTTCCGCGCAATAAGTTAATGACAATCGTAATCTTAATTTGTTGTAATTATTTTAATGGAATTAGTTGGTGATTTATGTAAAATCAATTTGTGGATTTAGTGAATTATTTTGTGGATGTATTTTTATTGAAGTCGCGGCAATCGTTGTAATGAAGTATGCCCTAGAAATACTTTATGACCCCAGTGGACCTAGGGGTCGGGAGTATGTTGGAAATAAAATTTATGTTTTGATGATAATTCATCTTATTTATTATAATGTTATCTTAACCCCATTGATGAAGTGCCGAAGCTAGCTGTTATAGTGGAAAGCTAAAAGATGTCTAGAACTGAATGTATAAGTTTTATTAGAGTCTGATTTTTGTATAAGTTACATCAGACAAGCACTGTAATTGATAGTGTGTCGTAAAACTGAAAACTGGGAATCAATTAGAAAACTGGAAATCATCAAGACAAACAAACTGACTCAGAAAACATCTACTGAAGAAGGTAAGTTCGCTGAGAGTTACAGACTCGGTTGGCTTATCTAGAAGATGGAAGAACTGAGGGACACAGACTCAGTTATTGAAGAATGAAGAACTGAGGGCACAAACTCAGTTATGAAGATTAAAAGTCGAGACTGTAAAGTTGGACTTCGTGCAAGATTGTGGTGACTGAACCGACTTTATGGATCTTGTATGAAGACCTAAGAATCATAAGGACAATGAATTTTAGATGATGAATGTATCATGGTGTACTCTGATTAAGTCAATTATAATCAGATAAAAACTGGAGTACTGATTTTTGAACAAGAATAAAATCTCAGTTAATGCTCCAAGTCAGTTAGGAAACTGACAGATGAAAAACTGACAAGGAAACTCAATTTTATAAGTCAGCCATCCAACAAACTGGAAGTACAATCGAACGTTGTAAAGAAAGAAATTTCATTGGATTAGTCACTGACACAGCAGGAACGGTCAGAAAATATAACCGTTGCAAGATATACGTTGATACAATTCAAATCAAAGTCAGATGAACGTTGGATTTCACACTATAAATAGGAGACTTTGCACAAACAACAAAAGCAGGAGACTAAGAATATATACAAGAATCAACAAGCAATTTGTGCACTCTATTTGAATTGTCATCATCTCCGAACTATAACAAGATCATATCTAGTATTTCTTCAAGTGTTCAAAGCTACAAAGAATTTATCAAGAATTCAACACTCTGAAGAACCACAAACAAGAATCAATTTATTGATTCTCAGCCCAACTTTGATTCTATTTCAAAGGTTTAGACTCAGTGAAGCAAACCGGGAAGGTTTTGTCAAGGACGATTGTGACAAGCGATCGGGTAGATCGTGTTTTGTGGTGGTAGGCCGGTGAAGAGGCAATCCTACCCTCTAAGGACCGGTGGTTCAAGCATTTGAAGAGCGACAATTCTACCTGTTCTACAATTGTTTAGATAGTGAAGCTAGAGATTAGCCAAGGACTATTGTTTAGGACTTTTTGTAACAGCTTCACCTCGAGAAGTTCTAGTGGAATTTTCCTCCGCACCACGGGGAAGAGAGGACGTACGGGATTACACCACCCGGAACCTCTATAACATCCGCCTTATTTACTTTACGCATTTACTTATTTATTTAGCATTTACTTACGACATTATGATACTTGATTGTTATACATCTCACGATCACAACCGACATTCACCGAAATTCGCTTCACAACACTCACTTTCATAACGAGAATAACAAGATCAATATAAAGGCTAAAATTATATCCGCCGCCGCTTGACTCGCCGGCTTAAGTCGGTTTGATTTAATCTCGGCTTAGTCGGCTCAACTCCACACAAGTTTTATCTGAACCCTAATATGTTTTAAATTCAGTTTTTGGTGACAAGTTTATTCACCCCCCCCCCCCCCCCCTAAACTTGTGTCAGCCTTTCCAAGGGACCAACAGAGTAGGGTCTTACAGAGAAAATACGCTCTTCATCTCCTGCAAGAATATGATTTCTCAAGAACTAAACCTGTAAAGGCTCCAATGGAATCCAATCAGACATTGCAGCATGGGGATTCACCTTTGCTAGATGATAATACTGCCTGCAGGTCTCTGGTTGGCAAGCTGATTTACTTGACTTTTACTAGACCTGACATTGCATTTGTTGTTCAACAACTGAGTCGGTTTTTGGATACTCTGACTGAAAATCACATGAAAACAGCTCATAGACTTCTGAGATACTTAAAGGTCAATCCAGGGCAATGAATCTTCTTTCCAGCTAAGAATACTTTCCTCCTAAAAAGGTTCACTAACAGTGATTGGGCATGATTTATGAGACTAGGAAATCTATTTCGGGCTATATGATGTTCCCAGGAGATGCTCCCATATCTTGTAAGGCTTAGAAACATACACTATTGCCAGAAGTTCTTCTAAGGCTGAATATAGGGAAATGGCTAATGCAACTTGTGAGATACAGTGGCTTCTTAACATTTTAAAGGACTTGAAGATTCCACTTCAATTTCATGTTGTTCTATGCTTGTGATAATGCCAGTGCTCTTCACATTGCTCACAATCATGTGTTTCATGAGAGAACAAAACACATTGAAATTGACTGTCGTGTTGTTAGAGATAAGGTCTAGACAGGCCTGATCAAACTTATACTTGTTCACACCAAAGAACAACTTGCTGACATCCTAACTAAAGCCTTGAATACACATGTATTCTGTTATTTGTTGGATAAGCTAGGTATTTCCAAGATTTTCCAATCAAGTTCCAGTGCATAAGGGAGTGTTGGATGCAAGGAGGATGTGCAAGCTAATTCACATACCATTCTCAGCTTGAGGGGTGTTAAAATAAATGGGAGTGTTGGATGCAAGAGGATGTGTCACATACTCAGCTCGGCTTAATACTCTGCCACGGACTCAGATCATCAAACTGCAACATACTCAGCTCAGCTAACTGAAGGATCAGCTGACACAGACTCAGCTCAGCTAACTTAGAATTCAGCACAACTAACTAAAGGTTCAGCTGACACAGACTCAACTCAAGTGACTTAGAATTCAGGACACTATATTATGTTGTAACTTCCATTCTGTTATAACTGAATGTAACCGTTGTAATGAAGTATGCACTATAAAAACTTCATGATCAGCAACATTGTAATTAACTCGTTCATTATTTTGATCAATAAGAATTCCACGTTTTATTTTCTCTTGTTGTTTCAATTTCAACAATTAATGCTTTAGTTTGAATGCTTTTAGCATTTTACCTTGAATGCATGTTTGAGATTTGTTAAATCACTGATTGTTTCTATGTTTGTTTAAGAACTGAATGTTAAGGTTTAATAACAGCATTGTTTCTATGTTTTGTTTAAGAACTGAATGTTAAGGTTTAATAACAGTAACTGAAGTGTTAATTTATATATATTTCATGATACATAAAAGCCAATAAGCACCTTGACAAGTTTCTACATGTTTTTAAAACAAAGATTTGTAAAATCGAGAATTTATTATTTCCAACGTCTTGTATATCAGAGCTACAAGTGTTTTATACAGTGTCATCTCTATAATAACAATGGTTAGACAAGAATTTACAGAAATCCGAATTGAAGAGGAAAATATATATGAGAAATACAGAAACCCCAGATCCAAAAATCGATTCTATAACTTTTGCTCAGACTCAAAACCTGTATGCTTTCTTTCCCGTCTCGAATATGATAAAGGGAAGTTGTTACGTAGCAAAAGATCGAGAGAAACGGAACTCTGGTAGCTATTTCCAGGGAGTATATATAGAAGATATCATATATAGAATTATCTATCTTTGTGCCAACTGATGATGCAGATGAGGAGGGTTCTTGCTCAAATCATGTATGACTGATTGTGCAGCAACCAATTTCTCACTCAATATAGCATTGTAGTCGTAAAGAATTTGGAGACCTTGTTTAAGGTCTGTTAGATTCATGTCGACAAGAGCCTTTGATCCTAGATACGAAAACCAAGAATAAATTAGGGACAAAAATGGGAGAGAAAGACGGTTTTTTTTATTATAAAAAAACTACACAACTTACCTAATGAAGGAGGCGGTGGAATTGTTAAATCAACAGTCGGGCTTTTACTGTATATTCCAAGAGATGAACCCCTTGGCGGTTCATGTCCATCTTCCTGGAACAAGGCAAACAGCAATAATTCAGAAGCTAACCAGATTCAAGTGTAATGAATGAATCACTTGGAATAAATGACTATGGATTTTTTTCATAACAAAGCAACCCAAAAATTCAGAATACAAAAGCAACACCCGACTGACGCAAAAATGACTGATAGACAATTACTTTTGCACCATCTTTGGGTACAAATCAGAAATTCATTGAAAGTCATGCACATAACGCGAGTAAAGTTGCCTTACAAGTTGTCCAACATGTAAATTTAGAACAACCACAGAGAATTCAAATCATCAACGAATCGGACTACTCAGTTGAAAAGTGATCAGCCAAGGCTAAGTTTTGTCTAAATTTGCTGGCCACAAAAGTTGTTAATATGTCAAGAATATGTATACGTGTGTGGGGTAAATTACACTTTTTTAGGTGAGATTGCATGTAATTTATCATGGTACTAGAGCAAAAGGTCACGAGGACTCAATTAGAGATATACATAGATATAGAGTTAAAGTAGTGATAGGCAAAGCTCGTAGAATAGTAGCCAGAAACACAAAACGAGATTCAGGTCCCTCGAAAAAATGGAATTGGAACATTGCCAATCCAAGTCCCTAAAACAAAATGGAAATAGGGTACTCACAGAATCATTTGTTGAATGTGAAGGCCTCTCATCCAGGCCTAAAGATACAGGCGGGATTGAACTCTGCATGGATGATACTTGAGCATGAGCGCTCTTGGTAATATATTTCTGTTAATAAGTTGGAAACATACACAACAATATTTCAGACATCTGTCTAGTAACAACACGATCCTAACTGAAGAAGATCTGGATTGCATACTGGTGTTAGTTACTGATTAATGCAATACCTGTTTGCTAGGCACCCTGTCTTTTTTGCTGAAGTTGATTGTTGCCAGTTCAGTTTGCCTTTTGTGTTTGACAGAAGGCCTACTCTTGTGGAAAGATATAGCACGACAGCAGCAAGCATCGTCTTTTTCAACATTATTTTGATCATCAGACAATGAGCTCCTTCCCCATGTATATCCCACATACTTCCTCAACTAAGTTTGATGTTAAAGGTCACTTATATTAGAAATTAAAACCAGCTGAACCAACTTTTTTAGACCCACATACTTCCTCAATTATTTTGTATATTAATGTAAAGATTGTACAAGTGAAAATACGTTCTTACATCTTACACGAAGGACTTACGTTATCCCATCGTTGCTGAGCCCTTCCTTGACTTCTGATCCTTCGCATGACAGCATCCTCGTGTCGGAGCTTCTTAATTCTGTATTCACACTATAGTAAAGAGTATTAGGAACTCTATGGTTCACATGATTTGCTAGAACAAAATACTCAAACAGTTAAAGTTGCGAATTCATAACATTTTTTTGGCAAAGATAAAGAATCTTTCAAAAGCAACATTAAATAAAATTGCAAAACAAACAAAGCCTATCACTATTTGGAAGAAAATTTCGAGAAAGTTGTAAAGAGCCAAGTAAAAATCACGAGATATTCGACTGATTTAAAAAAAGGATATGTAGGGAAACATACTTGCACCAAGAGAAAGAAGAAAATACAAATGCTGAAGCAGTAAAGGCCACCCAAGTTCGCAAGGAAGCTCACTGCACTCTTGAGAAAAGAAGACATAACTCAATTATATAAGTGAAACTAACAGGTAAATAATGTTAGTATCCAAGACAATACTACAAGTGTGTTACCAACACTTTTGCTTCAATGTGTTAAAATTCAATGGATACTTAAAATTTATCAAACAAAGGACCTGCCATGAAACCAAAAAAAGGGGGGTAGGAGGGCAGGGGGGCGTGGGCGTGGCAAAAAACCATTGTTCACCTTCACACAATTACTACAAGTACATGTCTAACTTCTAAGTTCAGAAAATGAACTCACCGGGGCCTAAAACGTTTGCATTGTTGACATCAAAAATGTACCTAGTCAGAAAATTGACACACAAGGTAGTATTGACCAGCCCGTCATTGGTGTTCTGCAGAGAAGCTTTTAGTTGGCTAACCTCACCGAAAGATGTACCGGGAAGAAACTCATCAAAAAGTGGTTGGGTGAGCTTTAGGTCATGCATAGTATGGTAATGTCTTGGAAACAGATTGAATTTCAATATATTTGTCTTCGGCCCACGAAATGTTACTGGTTTTTTATCAATGTTTCCACCGTTCTTAGAGATTCCACCAACATAGCTTAAGTGCTTTTTATCAGCAGGGTTGCTTGCAGTTATGTTGTACTGAAAACCAACAGCAGTTGCCGGGCTATTTGGAAGATCAACAAAATGCCAAGAAACATAGGCAATGTCCCTAAGAAGCTGGCATTTGTTGCATTTGAGAGTTATAACAGGGCCCCTGGTCGTATTCAGACAAGAATAGTCGGCAAACGATGAAAGTGGAGATGTCCTGTAATCAATGGAGCCTGGATTCCCAATCACTAATGTTCCTAGACCACGTAAATTTGAACACGTCATGCTAGAGATAGTTGTTACATTAAACTCCAAATCATTCCGAAAATATTCTAGATCAGGTGCATTTGTTGCCCTAACTGTATGCACTTCAACACTTCTCTTAGAAATAATTTGGTACATCAACCTACAAAAGTAAAATATACACCGTTTACCCTTTACCGGTAAGAAAAACATTAACCAATAGATATTCAAGATGTCCATGGTCCATCACATGAATAAAAAATTTACTCACGCAGAAAACAATCCAAGGAAAAGTATCCAACTTGCAATGGAGAGGGTTCCACCGAGCTCTGTTTTCCGCTTCATAACTGGCTTTTGATCATCCTAAACAGAACCATGCCCAAAAAATACAAGTCCCTCAAGTAAAGCGGCTGAAGAAGAAATTAACATAAACTAGGCACAGAGACATGTGTATGGTAAAAGGATTAACCATGTCTACCATTTGACTAAACTGCAGAAACGTTTATTACAAGAGGGGTTTCATACATTATTACACTTGTTGGGACACAGCAACAAAAAAGAGAGCTTTAAACAGAAAAGGAGATCCTTACAAGCCAATGGCGGGTGGCGAAGCAAACATCAAAACGACTAACCCACCAGCGGATCTTAAACCATGGCGACGACCCATCACGAAGTGTCCCGACCAATCTCAATCCAAAGCAGAAGACGAGCCAAGTCAGCAACAGAACAAGGGTAACCTCAAGAAACACAGCTTGTGACTGAGTGAACTTCTTGATTGCATTAAAATCAAAAATCGTAGCAGGAAAATAAGCTAGGGAGTAATCCACACCAGAACCAGATTCCACGGAGTCGGAATCAGAGAACAACAGGCAGCTTCGGGTAAGTGGGCTGTACAAAAAACCAGGATTACAAGCACACTGGGTTGTGTTGTACACAAATGAATTTCCTGGGCACTCCATAATTTTCCCTTTTCTACTTGAAATCAAGGTTGAATGTTGAAGTGGAAAGAGTATGAATTCTCGGAGAGATGCTACGAAAGAGGGGGCTCTTCAAGTTCTTGCGTGAGGTATTGGTGAAGGGTCGAGTAAAATATGGGAGGGGAAGTAGAAAGTAGGAAGAAAGGCATGTCTGTGAAGCAGCTAGAAAGCCAAGTGAAATACTGTTACGATGCTGCTGTTATGGAAAAAAGGGAAAGAAAAACAAAAAAGAAAAAGAAAAAAAAAAGACACACTATTGTTGTGGAAATTTACAAGTAGTTGGACTCAAGTGGCAACTGACTTGAAATTACCTAAGGAGGCTATCGGTTCGATTCTCTCGAGGCGTCGTATTGAAAAAGAACCTTTCGCCAGGGCGTAAACGAAACGAGCCGAACCCTACCGAACCCGGTAGGGTTCGAGCTCGACTCGAATTTTTCGAACCTAAGGTTCGGCTCGGCTCGAACCGATCGAACCTTAATTTAGCAAGGTTCGGCTCGGGTTCGAACTCGGAATATTAGGAAACATGTTCGGTCCGGTTCGGCCGAACACGCTTCGAACCGTTCGAACCGTTCGAACATGTTCGGCTCGAACGAACCATTTGTAATAGAATAGAGAATAATATATATATATATATATATATATATATATATAGGGTTCTTCTTCTAACCCTAATTTGATTTTGATTTCCTATTTTAATTTAATAATATATATATATATATATATATATATATATATATATATATATATATATATATATATATATATATATATAGTTTTTTTTTAAATATAAAATAGTTCGAGCCGAACGTGTTCGATACGGTTCGGCTCGATAGACGAATATCAAATACCTACCATTCGGCTCGACGTTCGAAGGTTCGAATCGAACTCGAATCGAGCTTTTTTCGAGCCGAATACAACGAATCGGATCGAATACTGACGTTCATTTACAGCCCTAGCTAGGCCTTACCCTGAGTAAAAGTCAGACTCTGCAGACACGACCCGAACCGAACTCCGGATTAGTCGGAGCAGTAAGTTTTGGATACCGGGAGAAAAAAAAAAAAAAAACAATTGTTGTGGAAATTTACATAGGGGTTCTATCGGCACCCCATTTTTACTACTGGCATCTTATTACTTCCCGCACCACAAAAAATTACTCCGGTACCACGATTATTTTAATGAACATAACGTCAGTATCACTGACGTTGCTATTGAAAGCCAAAGTCAGTGACACTGATGTTGTTGTTCGAAACTAAAGTCAGTGGGCACGACGTTTACGTAATAAAAGTGTCACTATTTAATAAAGTCAGTCCACTGAGGTTAATATCGAAAAGGAACGTCAGTGACGCTGACGTTTCTAGTGTGGTGCGGAAGTAAAAAAACAAGAATATATGTGTGGTGTCGGAAATAGAAAAAAATAATCAAAAAAATTGTATCGATAGTAAAACTGGAGCTGCCGATAGAATCCTCTTTACATAAATTGGGGACATAAAATAATGGGAACTTTTAATGACACCACATTAAATCTATTTGGGACACCACAAAAAGGTTTTAAAATATACATAAATTGGGGTGCCCGTAAGGATAATGGTAGATTTAGTGTGGTGTCCTTAAAGACTCCTTAAAATAATTGATAGAACAGAGTTTACTACAAGGAAAAAAAAACATAAATATAGTTATTCAACTGAAGAACCTAAATCAGAATGTGAACATTTGATAGAAATGATCGAATACATCATAGAATTGAAGCTATATCTCTCATTAAGTTAATTAGGATGAACATCTAGCTATTTATAAGATCACACTCAGCTCAATTACCAGCCTAACTAAACTAACAACTTCTCGACTAATTCCAACGGCTATCAACCACCTTAGTGTACAAGGTGTTTGATGAATTTCTAAAAGATGTTTTATTCCTTAAACTCTTTTCTTCATCTTTGTTTCAGTTATGTATACTAACACCCCCTCAAGTTGGATGATAGTTGATTGTCTTGCTTGAATTCTCTTTTCACTTATGTTTCGGATCAAGTTGAGACATTGAAGATGTTGAAAATACCAATCTCATCTTTTGAAGAATGGGAGCGTCTAAAGCTTTGGTGATAATTATGTCAAATGTTCTTTTGTATGGACATGCAGTAGTTTAAGCATTCCATTGGCCACATTTTCCTTAACTACGTGGAAATCAATCTCAATGTACTTTGTTTTTTCATGAAAAATTGGATTGTTTGTTATGTGAATAGAACTAGCATTGTCACAGAACATGAGTGTAAGAGGAGACACATGAATTCGAAGATCTTTCAGTAGAAATAACAGTCATTGTAGTCCACGTGTTGCATTTTTCATCGACTTGTATCCAACTTCTGAAGAGCTCCTTTTGTTTGGTTCTTGGCTTTCCAAGATATGGGAGCATTGCCTATGAACATTAGATACCTTTAAATAGACTTTCTAGTTTCTGAGCATCCTGACCAATCATTGTCAGTGTACCCTTTTAAATGTAGAATGTTAGTGGCAGGAACGAAGATGCATTAGCATGGATTACTCTTTAATTATCTAAGAAATATCTTTGTGCAACTTTCATATGATTGACAGTAGGAATGTCCAAGAGTCGGATGAGATGTTGAACTGCAATGCAATATCTGGTCGAGTGAATTTGAGATAGATCTTTCCATTTAGTGACATATACTGAGTATTGTCTTCAAGAAGCTCAAAATCACCATGTTGTAATGTGTGTTTAGACTGCATAGGTGTGTGGTAAAGGTAGAAATTTATAAACCAAAGCAAGTCAAGATATAGCCCAAAACAATAGATTGCATATTCATAGGGCATGCAAATAACAATAGTGCACGTCGGTTTTTAGTATATAAGTCAAACATTCCATATGTACATGAAAACGTGATTATAGGATCTAGGAATGATGTATTCTTTGAAGATATCTTTCCAAGCAAAGACATGGAGAAAGAAGGTTATGGTTCGCATAAGCATACATTTAGTGCTAAAGAAGATCATCAGGAAACTAAGGAGTTGAAACACACTAAGAGACATCAACATCCTTTGGTCGAGATTTTCTTACCTATATGGTTGATGATGATCCAAATACATACGTTGGGGCTATGTCCAATCCAAAAGCTATATTATGGAAAGAAGTGTTTAACAATGAGATAGAGTCCATCGTGAACAATCAGACTTAGAGATGGTTGATCTTCCACGTGGAAATAAACCTCTCGGTTGCAAGTGGATATTCAAGAAAAATTTGAATATATGGATCTTTTGATAAGCTCAAGGCCAGATTAGTAGTTAAGGGCTATAAACAAAAGGAAGGTCTTGACTTCTTCGACACTCACCAATTACAAGAATCACTTCAATAAGAGATTTTGTGGCAATTGTCGCGCTTTATAATCTTGAAATCTATCAAATGGATGTGAAAAGTGTCTTATTAAATGGGAGTTAGAAGAAAAAAATTATATGGAACAACATGAAGGGTTTGTGGTTCCATGTCAAAAAAAGAAAGTGTGTAGACTTGCCAAGTCCCTATATGGACTAAAACGGGCGCCCACATAGTGGCAGCAGAAATTTGACAAAGTAATGATGTCAAATGGATTTAAAATCAACGAGTGTGATAAGTGTGTTTACATTAAGAACACACAAAATGGATACGTGATGGTATGTCTCTATGTTGATGACATGCTAATCGTGGGAAGTAATCATGACATATTCATGAATACAAAAAGAATGCTGACAAGAAACTTTGCCATGAAATATATGGGAGTTGCATACGTCATATTAAAGATCAAGACCTCCTGAACATCTAAAGAACATGTTTTGTCACAAATTCACTATGTTGACTATGTTCTTAAAAGGTTCATTGCACATGATGAAAGTCTTTTGAAAACTCCAATTGACATGAACCGTCACTTAGTCAAAAACGGAGGTGAAACATAAAAACAATTGATATATTGACATGTTATTGGTTGTGATATTTACATAACTAATTGTACACGACCAAACTTAGCTTGTATCGTTAATAAACTAATTTGGTTCACTATTAATCCGAGTAATGATCACTGGAAGGATTTTGTAAGAGTGTTGAGGTATTTGAAATTCACCATGAACCTCGTAATATATTATACTAGATATCTAGCACTACTAACAAGAAACTGTCATGCCAAATGGATGTCAGATACAAAAGACTCAAAATCCACTTGTGGATATATGTTCACTATTGGTTGTGTTTGAAGTGTCATGTAAATCCTCAAAGCAAACTTGCATAGCTCGATCAACTAAAGAACCTGATTTTATAGCACTAGACAAAGCTGGAGAAGAATCACAATGTCTTAGGAATTTCTTAGAGTATATTCCATGCTAGCCAAATCATGTCTCTACCATCAGCATTCACAACGATAGTTTGTCGGCGATCGGACGGGCTCTAAGTAGTATGTACAATGGTATGTCATGACACATATGTGGTAGTATGGTAGACACAATACCATAAAATAATTGATCTTTAATGTTGTGATTTCCCTCGATTATATAAAGTCAAAAGAGAATCTTACGGATCAGCTTACAAAAAGTTTTCGATTTAGATTCTAAATCATATTTTTGATTTGAGTTGTAAATGATCTGAGCTAGTCATACTCGACTCGGAAAGGAGTTTGATTTGATTCGGTTTGAGTTCGAGTTCGAACGATTAACCAAGCCGAGCTCGAACTTTAAAATATAATAATCGAGTAGCTTGCGAGTTAATCGAGCTAGAAGTCAAACTCGTGTTCCGTAACCTTGTCTTTCTTCCCTTTCTGATTTCTGAGTTTTTGCCATGGATGAATGATACATGGTAGAGCAGAGTGATCGAATAGAAAGAACTCAGAGAAGAGAAAACGAGCGGCGAAAGCGTGGGAGTGATCGAATTCTCTCGACTGAATGAATGAGCGAACCACCTCCCCTTCTTTCGCTGGCAATTGACTCAGCTATTCTCAATTTCTCTAATATTTATGATCTATCCTTCTTGCCTGAGCATATTCTTCTTGAACTCTTCTGGGTAACTCACTCTATGTGTCTTTCCCTTCCCCCTCTTTTATTATTTTGGATTTTGTTTTAGTGGTTGTGTTTGAATTTTGTTATTGGGTTTTGATTGCTGATTTTCCTTTTTCTTTTCCCTGTGAATTTATATGCTTTCCTCTTTTTTGTTTTTGAACTTTCACAGCGTCCACCTACCACCTCACGGCCACACGCACCTCTGTTTTTGTTATTTGATCTTTTTACTTTTATGGCTTTGTGAATATTTGATCAGTTTTGCATGTTTTGGAAAGGACGATTTCTGATTATTTGAGGTGAATTAGATCTGGTATTAATAATAATTAGACAAACATATCTTTTATTTTGTGAATAAGCAGATAAAGTTATAAACAATTTTTTAGATATCACTAACTAGCTAGTTCTGAAACTTCTTTTTCTAGGAAATGTTGCAATACAAACTATTTCTTTATGAAAATGCTGACTCGCGATTTGGTTGTTTAGTTTAGGAAGTTGGAATACACTAAGTATGTTTTTTTTTTCCTGTTGTTAAGATGATGCCATTCTCCTTGAGGGTAATAGGTGAAACTCCTTTTATGCTTTGTTACACTGGTGTTCTGTTTAGTCTTCTATTCTCCCAATTATACACAATAGGCAACACAAGTGAGACAATATTTCGCATATGAGCAAATGCGTAAAATGCACCAGACAAAGAGCAAATGCGTACCCAGCATCTTTTGATCACTGTCTTTTACATGAGGATCATTTTCCAAATGTTTTCCCAGAGCTGTATTGTATATCATATATTCGAAGGACGAGAAATCTGTCATATGTATTTCTGCCATAAACTATCAGTACTCTACAGCAGGTGATAATGTAGTCTAGTGGAAATAAGGCTTGTGCGTTAGTGGTATTGTTGTCTGAATCTCTTTTCATAGCTTTATTTCACCTTTTTTGCATTTTTGTCCTATGTAGTTCATTAAGTCAGAGGATTGTAGCTCATATCTATGTTGTATTTATCCATCCGAGATAAAGCTACGTTTTATTTCCTGTGTAAATTGTGTTAAAGAGGCTTCTTTTACTATCAAAATTGTGAAATGCTTTTATATGAAATTGAGCCAAGTTTTAGGCTTCATTGGCACAACAATGTTCACATGATTGGTGGGAGACCAGATTTCAATCCCATCCTTATGCCTAATCCAAATCATTGACACTTCCATAAATGGAACTTTGACACATTTCCTGGATAAGATTGGCTCATCATCAATGATCAGACGTTGTCTTTAGTTCATTTTAGCTTGTTTTGTGTGCTCATTGCATCTGTAAACGAGAACCCCAAAAGTTCAAGGATTGGTTATTGTATCTCCTTTTTGTTATCTTTCAGGCTTAGAATGAACCGGAGGGTTCTTTCCTTTGTCTTCATTTGCCAAGTTCGGACTTGTTATCTATCCTTAAAACTATGTAGAAGATTATTACAATCTTCCGGTTGTGTCCTTTGTTTCTTTTTTACATTCTGTTTATTCCATACTTTTAGATAATTCATAATTTTGCCACAAAGTGCAAGCAGTATCTTGTTATAACAGAAATTATTCAGCTAAAATGAGGCATTTAACTTAAATGAATTGACGTGTTTATGGTGTTGGGTTGGTTTTCTTTGGAGTTGGAGACTTCTATATCATGTGTGTTGTTTGGATACTTAATGCCTGTTTATCTGTTTTGTTTGGGAAGTTGAAGTTCACTATATATGTTTGATAGACTTCCTTTAAAGAGATGCTTGGAACGGAAAAATATACTCTATATTTTCCCATTTTGTTGTGTTGTTTGATGCCCCCATGATTTTCTTGGTTGGTAAACGTGCTTAAAGGAAACAGTATACACCTTGTTATTCCTCCGCAGAGAACTTTAAGAGCTGGGAAGCTGAACGAGAGGATCTTAAAATTGTTTGTGGATACTGGCAAAGAAGAAATCCTTTCTACTATTCAGGCACTTAATATCCAAGTTGTTTTACCTCCTGTCCTTCCCACCAGTAAGTTCCCCCTCCCCCTCTCTCTGATAAAACCTTTTTATTCAAAACTACCATGCTCTACCTGATCTTTCAAATCTTTTTCAGGGTGCTCCGAGAAGTTTTGATCTGTTTGTTGTTTTCCAAATCTTGGGTATCCCTATATTGATCGGGGATTGAAGTGTTTCCTTTTTGAGTGGGAGCACCCTATAAAATTGACTCAAGTAAGCATCAAAGATGACGAGATCGATATTGTGATTGCTGCACTCCATTCTGACTGACATCATTCATGGAGGAGTGGAGATCTCTGTTCCCAAGATTCCGCATCCAACTCAATATTTATTCACTCCACTAATTTAATTGCCATTATTCAACTTTATAATCATTATTTTACTTTATTTTATTTCACTTTCTCTCCTAAATCCATTCAAGTCAAACCAATCTATCATTGTTTTTCATGCTGTCCCCAAAGCTGTGCTCTCTGTTTGATGGTTGTTTTTTTTTTAGTTGATGAAGTTTGTTTTCTACATCCCCTTCCCTCTCCCTTTCTACAGATTCTCTACTTGTTGACGTCTAAATAATACACCATCAGAAGAAAATCTCAGCTTTACGGTTTCAAATTGTTGGCGGCTCAGTTTCTTGATCAATCCGCTCTTTTCCTCGTGTTTCACTGTTACTCTGCCTCTCATTGCAGTTACTGGTATGCAATTTCTGTTTTCTCTCCTTTTCGTAAGTAGTCAAATTTTCCACCCAATCTGCATCGTTTTTCCCCTTTCCTTGGATCTTTTGTGTCGTTATCGTGATTTTATCTGTTGTATGTATTTTAAGCTTACGTGCATACAAATGAATGTGGGATTTTTTTCTGCTGATTTTGGTTTGGTTTTGGGGGAATTCGAAATTGTGTTTTATGACAATTTTGGGGCAAAGTTGTGATTGATCAATATTTAGCCTGGAGGTGAAGGTGAATTTTGTTTGTGTTCAATATCCTGCCTTGACCTACTGTTGGAAATGTCAATGTATATTGCGGCTTGAACTGTTGTACATGTTAATAAAGATAGGAATTTGTTAAAGATAATAGGCATTGTTAAGGGGTTATTCTGAACTCACCATTCACTTCTTTAAGCATATGTGCAACTTTTCCACGGTTGTCTTTCAAGGATGATGCAGGCACGTAAGGCCTTCTGCTGAATTGCCACCAAATTTGATGTGGCAATGCCATGTCAGCTTGTAGGCCTGTCTTTGCATTCCACTCGATTTTTTATTTTGTTTTTTGTTTTTTTTTAAATCAGAACAAAACAACCCCTTTCTTCAATTGTCGAAAACCCTCAATTCTGCACCTTGAATCCTTGCTTCTGAAATTCTACTGGCTGCAATAAGCCACTGCCATAAAGAATCTCGCCATCATAATTATCCACCCACAGCTAATTTCAAACTTACGGTGAAACCTCTCCTCAATATAAACCGATTTTTTGTTGCACTGATTTCGACTGTAGCAACTCCTTCCTCTGCCCGAGTATAACGTGATTTCGTTTCATATTATTCTCTGATTGCGTTCCAGGTACATTTCATCATAACGTCATTGTTTTTTTGCTCCAAATTGCTGAAATTACTAAAATCTTGATGCGCTTCATACTTTAGAATTAGCTCTTCTTCTTCATGTCAAGAAACGTCATTGACATTGAATGATTTTGTCATTTTAGAAGTCAACATACATATTTAGGGATATTTTTTTCGTATATATAAAAAGGAATAAAAAACATAAATTTATTATTATGTTAAATTTCTTTTAAGTTCTAACATAGTAGAATATAAAATAAGAGAAATGATGGGACGCAACACGTGAGTCATAACATGTCTTGATACTCGCTTTTACACCATTTATCATGTTAGATGACTCATTAATTGTTATAAGTCGCACCATCATCAATGGTGCACGTTGCTGAACGTTTCCGTTTTCGTGAGCTCTGATGCATATAGATAAACAAATAGACGTTGATTATATCCATTTCATTATCTTTGTATTACACAATCTATTGCCAATGTGTTGCATTATGTGGTTGCTTCATTAAATAAAGTTGAAGAGACGAACTTACATTGTAAGTAGCAAGGGATTGCCCTGCTTAGGACACTGGGTTGTAAAATGTAATCTTCCTTCACATTCAATGCGGTGCTTTCATTAAGAAACGATTCACAAATAGATATACTGGAATATTGCAATATACAATAAGGCTGCTTCTTGATACAGGTACATGTTTTCAAATGAACATGAACTTTTGTGATCAGTGGCTTGAATCATGGTTCCTGAAGGAGAACCTAGTATCTTTTGTTGTCATGTTTACCATTGTTTTTTAGTATGAAGAACTTTGAGTAATGTTGCCTTAGCCATTTTTTTGGAGTCCTTTTGAGAAATTACTTGGGCAGTCTGTGGCAGAGCCACATTAGGACCTGAACAAGATGTTATTAGAAACTTAATTTTCGACCCTAAATAGGATCCAAAGAATAGCCTATGATTCAATAGATGTGATGTGCTTGCCTGCTGCGGCCCATCATCGTCCCCTGCAACACAATTGATAATTTTTGTGTTTATGCATATCTATATGTGGATAAACACAGATCTAAACACATGTTTATAGTTGGCTCTGTGTTAAAAGCTTCACATGGTAATCATCTAAGCAGCAGTTTATGCAAATATATTTATGGATCTGTGCCAAAAGCTTAAATTGTCTGTTTAACGTCAAGGGAGGCTGCAGGCAGGAATTTTGGTATATGGGTTGGAATTCAAAAGCAGCGCCCCCATTGTCATTTCTTTTAAGATTAAAGGACAACTTTAGGCTAGATTACATTTAAAATTAACATATTATAGGTTAATACATAAAAGATAGTGGGTCAACATCTCTCTCCTTCACACACACACACACACATAATTATACATGTATATAGTAACCATTGATATTTTTTTAGAGGGTCAACTGCCCCTATTTTGCGTGATGGGCAGAAGCGATAGCATCTATTGTAAACCAAAAAAAAAAAACAATGTAGTAGCCCACTCAAAAAATCCAACTTGATTTGACCCTCTTGATCCAAACATCTAAAAACTCGTAGCTTATTGATAGGGTAAAACGTGAACTGTTTTCTATAATTCTATGTAGGCTCAGCCTTCCCAAATTGATCAACTTATCAACTGGAGCTTTGGTCATGAATTCAGTTCAAGAACACTAAACGGAGAAAAATCAGTACATAATCCGCTGTGAAGCAGAAATCTTTTCAAATAAGATCAAATGAGTGCTGGTGAGCAGTTGTTTATTTATTTGATTTTTCACTTTGTCGTTTATGTTTATTAATTGGAAAATAGTTCAAAACTGAATTCTTTGAATTCTTCATGTAGTTTCGTGGTAATTGTTTTCAGGTAAAATATAAGAATTTTGTCAATCTTCAGCTGAGAAATTCTATTGGTTGAAGATAACTCTTTGAAAGTGGAAAATATTCTGGATTCACCTGGATTTTGAAGTCCATCTTAATGAACCAATTGGTTATGAATATTTGCAGGGGGGCATTTGGAGGGAATAGAGGATTGAGACCAGTACCCCCAGAAAAGGGGGTGTTTCCTTTAGATCATATGCACTTATGCGACTTGGTATAGTTTACTACGATAATATTTTGTTCATGCATTAATATCTTGTCTTGAACTCAGATGTGTTAAGCTGTTTATCACAACTTTGATTTCGTTCTATTTTGTTGTAAGAAACGCAATTTCCCCCCTATCTTGTGGGTTAAAGTAAAAATTATGATGGATTTGTAAGGTTTTTTTTTTTTAAATATCTTTCCAGGAGAAGAAAGAATATCTGAGTTGTCTAAAATCTTGTGGCCATAAATCAGAGAAATGCCGAATCTTTTCAAAGAAGTACTTGGAATGCCGAATGGAGAAGTAAGTTCTCCTTTCCTTTTGCAGTTGAAATAATTCAGGTTCTCTGTTGTAATATACGATGTAACTAATTCCTTTTACTTGGGAGACGATTAGAAGAAACGTCTCGGGCTCAATCGATGTGATATGTGTGTCATTTTTGTGTGTGTGGGGGTGTATGTATTCCTGTTAAGGGGAAGAACTTTTGTTTGCAGGAAGGAACTCAACTAACTACTAGCACACTTGTGTACACAGGAATTTGATGGCGAAACAAGATATGTCGGAACTAGGATTTGGAAAGCAAAATGGTGCCCAAGCTGAAGCTGCTGTGGAAGATGAAAGTAATAGTAACAGTAAGAGGATTGGTGAGTGACGAGCTAGCAGAGACCCTTGCGGGGAGGCGGGGAGGCGGGGAGGCGGGGGTTTCAAGTTTCTTATATCGTTGTTTTCTTCTTTTGCAAGGCCCGAAGCTGAGCCCCCTTCTTGCTTTGTGGGACAATCTACATCATCATCATCCTCCTCCTCCTCCTCACTAGTAGACCTAACGTAACGGATGTTTTGGTGGAACGCTTTATTTCACTTGTTATCATATAGTTGACCTACTTCAGCTAGTGTTTTTGGATAGTGATTGTAATTAGAGTGAAATGACCCGTAAGTTTCGGAGCCACACATTTTACTCTATGTGGAGTGAGCACCCAAAAACTTCAGTTAAATCAATTCATCATTCTTCTTAATTAAAGAATACATTTTACTTAAAATATTGTTTTAAATTGTATCGATTCACCCTACAAAGTGTAACCGAGGTCACCACCCTCGTCTATGGATGTAATGCTCATCAACCCGAGTCTGACAGCGTTAAGTGAGTCATAATTTTCTATAACCTGGGTTTAATAGCACTAATTGAGTCATAATGGATTTGATAACACACGTCGTCCTTGCTTCGCCTAAAAGGATTAATGCAAGTTAACAATTTCAATATGTTTCACTCATGTTAACGCGAGCTAACAACTTCATTATGTTTCACCCATATATAAAGGTTATGTTTTTTCCCCACTCCCACGTCAGCAACGCGGAATACTTAAAAATTTCAAGTGAAGTGAAAATTTCTGATCAACTATTGAATTCAAAATCCTCTTAGAAAGTACTAGTATGAAATTAAGCACACAAAGGTAATTTCCAAGGAGCAACCTGAAGCCTTGGAAGGGATGAAACTCCAACATAGCACCATAACCTATTCCTCTTACAATTTTCTTGAAAAAAAAAATGACAAAAAAGTAAGATATATTGATCAAGCCAAAAATAAAATAAATGTTGGAAATGTATATATATAAGCCAAGCACTAGACTTGCCTAAAAATTTTATTTTGTTTTTTGTTTTTGTTTTTGAGTTGTTTTTTTTATAGGAGGATCGGGGTTGGGAAGTAGTGTCTTTTTTTTTTCCACTTGAACGAAAGCTTTCTTTTAATCTACGGGGGTGGGGGATCGAACCCGGGTCATCTCACTCGAGAGCTGGATAGACCCTAGTGGCAACCACTAGGGTAAGGGACCTTGCCCGGGAAGTAGTGTCTAAATGAATTAATTCCAACGTTAACATTTTGTGTGTGTATCTATATATATTTGTATATTACAAATTAGACACATACTTAATAACATATGCTTTTCAGTTTTAGGCTGTTTGCTGGTAGTATTAAAACTCCTTGTAAAGCAGAATATACAAAACGAAACTGTTACACCAAAACCAAAAGTTTGGTTGCATGTGTAGGTAGGTAGGTAGGTAGGTAGGTTTACACATTTTCTTCTATAAGCTACTCTCATTATGTGTTGATATCGTGTGTGTATGTGTGTATGTGTGTGTGTGTGTGGATCAGCACGAGAATGTTCCATATGGAACGAGTGTAATTATACAAGCACTAATGCACCTGATTCCATCAAAATTGTAGATGTTGTGTTCTTCTTCCTTCCCCTTGTTTTTGTCAGTCATGACTCCACAAAATAAAAAATTCTGAGAAAAATCAGGTGCAACGGAAACAGCGGGTGATAGAAAACGAAGAATTATGTGGACGTTGTTGTTGTTGTTCTTCTTGTTCTTCGGTTTCAGGATCAAGTTTTTTACGGGGAAAATGTTTATAGAAAGCTTTTACAGCTCCCGTCACTCCATCCTCATTTTCCATTGCCTTTGACAGCTCCACTGCACGCGTTTTTACCTGAAAGCAACAAGCCTCATTTACAAAAAACGGTTTTCACCATATAGAATATTGTGAAATACCACGAGACAAGCCAAATAAAGCAGGGAAAAAAATTTAATACCGAAGGCTCTAGCATAAACTGTATTGCAGCAACTAATTTTTCCAACGAAAACTGATCCACTGGGATGGGTGGAGGTCCTACACCCTTGGCATGAACTCGCTCTCCCCAAAATGGTTGGTCCCCAAAGAAGGGTACAACTGTTGTAGGGCACTAGACAAGAAAACATTAAGAAAAAGGAACATTAAAATTCAGATCCAAGGAGAAGTCCAGACACAGCAAAACCAGAAAAAAGGACAAGTACAGTTACTACCGCAGCTTTAAGACCTGCAGCAGTTGTTCCTGCTCCTCCATGATGCACCTGCAATATATACGTTATAATATAATCCGCATCGTGAAATTAGTATCACGTGATCAGAGAACAATCAACCAAGATTTCTAAAATCTGCCAAAAATCTGGAGGATATTATAAGCAATTCAAGTATGCTTACCACAGCAGCACACCGTTCAAACAGCCAATCATGGGGGCAATTGTCCAACAAGTACACAAAGTCTTTCGGCTCTGCCACTGCAGATATTAATTCAATACATGTTAACAAAACTGAGAGTGGAAAAAAAAAAAAAAAAAAAAAAAGGGGGAGCTTCGCTGCTAAAATTCCCAATCATTTTCATTGAAATTATCCCGTATCATGCAGACGAAAGGGTGGTTCAGTATTTGGCTGAATTTCTTAACCACAAAAGGTTTACTTGTGGGCTAAAGTGGTAGAGTGAGTGAATGTGCTTTCCGGGCTTCTAAAGCAGCTTTCAGGGGAGGTGGTGAGATTCGTCTATACTAAAAGGATAAATTTGGAGTTTACTTTGAAGTTCTATTTTCTAAATAGATTAAGATTTGATTTTTTTCATAGTAAATATTTGATTACATGTACTTTTCCAATTTTGAACTTCCCTCTTGAAGCTACAATCAAGAAAGCTATTGCCCTCCTCTTGTTATACTATGACAGTGCGCAAATCAGTTGTAAATTGGAGAATAGAATATACAAATTCAGTTTTTCACAGGGAACTAGGACAAAAATCACAGATTTAACATCAACCAGTTGCTTTACTCCAGATTCTAATAGGGCCAAATACTGCTTTGAAAGGCAGCCTTAAATGGTACCATGCAAAACTTATACTGGCACCATACACATTCAACCTCTTAAAAGTCGATTATATACTCTAGAATACAATTTTAACAGGTCGAGGATTACCATCGACCTTCTGAAAGTTAATTATATAGTCTAGAATCAACTTGGAAAATGTCAATCATGTGGTGCCATGCTAGTGTGGTGTCCCAGTAAATTTGTAGTGCCATTAACAATGACCGTTTTGAAAGCATGTTGGCCAGTAATAGGAAATACTGTCTAGTTGGTAATGAGTGAAAAATCATCTAAGTTACTAGAAATCTAATGGCAAGGTGGTGGTAGTTGGATAAGATAAAGGATGGGTCAAGAAAGCACATACAATTTCCAAGACCGCCCCAGCCTTTGTTGATGATGCCCCTTTGTCCTGTCATTTCCAAGGCTTTCACAATTACCTGAGTCATCTTTTCTGGTTCTTGAACAGGCTGTAATAATCCAGAACAAGGAAAAGCACGCACAAATGAGTTTCATACATGAAGTCATAGCGAAGGTACTTTGTCTTCATGATCTGGAATTGCATCTCACGTTCTCGCAGTGATGTTTCAATGAAAAAAAATTAGGGAAAAGCCTTATGGTACAACCATTGTAGCAATGGTTGTACCAAGTGGAGAGCATACACGTTCTTACTATGTTAAAGAGAAGATTGTTACATCATATCCATCCACTCGGTACAACGGTTGTGCTTAAAAGAAATTTTTATGTGTAAATATAAGATAGCAAATCGAATGAACTATTTTCAAGCTCCCATGAACTCTATTCAAAATCCTTGTGAGATGGTTACATCAAATTCATCGGCAGCTCGACTTTGTCCTTCAATTAAAGACGAGATATATTTCTCATACTCAGGCATACATATCGGTTGCAAATAAAAGCTAAAAGTGTGCTGTATTTGAGCTAGTGTAAAATTCCGTTTTAGAGACCTTCAGTCATTCCTAATTATGTTTGCAAGAAAATTTCCATTCTGGGTTGGAAGTTGAAACTTCCGGTAATGATTCGAAAATTCTTAAAGCAAATGCATGCTAATCAATAGCAAGGCATATGTGGTTATTAAGTTTAGTAAATGAAGTAGTTTAGACAAGATGAGGTATGAATCACACAACCCCAAACCGTCGAACAAATATAATGACTGTAAATAAAGTTGCTAATATAAAACTCACAAGGCTTCCAAAGCCAATATAAATAGGCTTTTCACCATCTTCAAGCCATTTTACTAGAGAATCTGGAGGAACATAATTTGATGCAAGATCTAAGAAGCAAAACCCAACTACATCAATTTTTGGGCCCCAATCTGTAAAACAAAAAAGAAAGCAAACAAAATTAAACTTAAGGATGACGCCAACACAGGACCAACCATCATCTACTTACGATCTAATCTACGTAGAACGCTGAGAGGGCCGACACATTTAAATCATTTGTCTACTTTCAAGCAATTGCTAAAGTATCACCACTATATGCAGTTACCGTTCAAGTTTAAGAGCGCATACATCATTTCTTTTTAAGGATGTGAGCTTGTCAACTAGAGGACAAGAGTAGACATGCTTTAGCAGAGCTGCCAAACAATAACAAGATTTTCTAAACGGGGGCACTAAGGGGCTTTGAACCCCTGATCTCTCCAAAAAAAAAAAAAAAAAAAAAAAACCTCGAGTTGTTGAGGAGAAGTGTAATTTATATATTTATATCTTAATAGTAAGTTAATGACTCTACGGTAAGCTGATTCATATGCACTAAAACAATAGAGAGGGAGAGAGAGAGAGAGCAAAACCTTTCGGTTTGGGGACAAGGTGTGGGCTCCATATATAAGCATAAGGCACATCAGAAGGGCCACTATAAGAATTACTTAAGTACGTGACTGGCCTTATCTTAAGTTTTTTCTTTCTGAAATCATTTATCACATCCCGAATTCCAAGCCAAATTAGTGAATCAACCACTTGATATGACAACTGCACAAAAGGATCAACAATATAATCAAAGAATGTTGTACACACTGGAATAATCAAAAAGACGGACAGCCACGTACTACCTCCGTCCCAAATTACAAGGTCTTTTAAAATTTTCACACAGTTTAAGAAGTGGAAGAATGTCACATATATGAAGAACAAAAGTCTATAATACCCTTTGACTATCATAGATGCAATAGGTGTAAAGTGATGAAAAGTTATCGAATTGACAATAAATTAGCGGTCTCGACTTATATTATGGACAAAACCTAAGAGATAAAAAGACTTATATTTTGGAACGGAGGGAGTATTAACTGCTTACCCTGTATCCAACTGACTGCTTGACACGAGATAGAGGATGTGGAAATTCACTTGTAGGCCTGGCAACCAAGAAACATATTTCTGTTGGTCGATGTGATAAATGAAGTACAAAAATAACAATAAAAAACTATAACATAAGTTTGCACTTGTGGAATCAGATTTCAGCCAAAATACAAAATTTGAAGGCATCTGGGTGAAGAGAATTAAGAGATCTCACGTCCAAGGCATTGTAAATATTATATGCAATGGTACTTTCAGCGCCTCTGCAACATGTACATGCCCTAAGAAGTAGTTGTTCAACAAAATATAAGAAGAGTATTAGACAAATATGGAGCAACGCCCTTCAATGATTGTATATAGTGCAGGGTACTTTGTATTAAACGGTATGTAATTCTCATTCCTTTTCAATGAAATGACAAGATAAATTCATAAAAATAAATAATGAAAAAAAAACAAATACGGAAAAACACTAATTTTCCTGACCTCATTTTCGCAAATTCTGCAAAACGGAGAATATAGACCACCTTATAAAAGATATATTGTGCAAGTTGTACATATTAATTACAATGATTTGATTCCACGCAGCTGAAATAAAGCATTTAATTAACTATTTCCGATTCTCCAACAATGATACGGTAATACAAACAATTACATAGATAAAAATGGCACCTAAAGTATTCCTTTTAATTAAAACCTGACATAAATTACAAATCTTTCCCCACCGTACCGCTGTACCTTCTCTTTTTTTTTTTTTTTTTTTGAATGCAACCATCTCTAGCTTTGAGAAGGCATAAACTAAGAAAATTTGAAAATCCAACACAGTGACACCATATTTCAACTACCAACCAAAAATTATGCATTTCATCGACTAGCGGTGAGGAAAAGAGAGAAAATAATCAGCTATTGGTGAGAAAAAAGTGTAATACAAAAGAAATGATGCTCACAATGAGAGTTCACTCATAAGAAAAGCAGGACGATCATTCCGAAAGCAGCTCATGCTGCTCTTTATATGGATTCCATATATAAACAATTGAGCTTTTCAACATAGTGATCTTCCTAGTTTGATGATTAACAGTAAAATACTCCCTCCGCAGTCGCAGTTTAAGTGTCCACTTTGACTTTTCACATGATTTAAGAAAAGTGTAGCTGATGCTTTGGATCTCATTAATTGATGCATGATTGTACACTTATACCCTTTAAGTGGTTGTTAGAGCATTTAGTGTTACATACTTTTTATTGCAAACAATGTAAATAAGCAAGGGCGTTGAAAGAAAGATGTCAATTAATGAAAAAAAATGGACCCTTATTTTGGGACATCCCAAAAAGGAACGAGGGATACTTCAAAAAAAAAAAAAAAAAAGGAACGAGGGATACTTACAATGCGACGAGGGAATATTAGTTTACATCTTGTCGTGGATTAACACATTCCATCCCAACATGTACAAAACCATTGGTTGGATATTATTTAAGTTAAGCCCTTCGTAGTAGTTATTTATATTATATCTTCTTTAGAGAACACATTTCCTTCCTTCCCCCCCCCCCCCCCCCACACACACACCATGTACAGACCGTTGGTTTTTTGGGTTCATCTATATGTAGAAGGTTTTGGTTTTTGGTTTTGTTTTTGAGGGAAACCGATAAGTCTAAGTTATTATTCAATATTGAAATTGTATCACTCGTAAAAAAAGATTATAAAAAGAAAATAAATTAAAAAAACTATTCAAGAATAAAGTTGGGTTCAAAAGTGAATCAAATGCTTGGGTTAAATAAACACGGAATTGAACAATGCAGTACCATATGCAGGAGGATTAGCAATTATAGCATCCACCTTAAACGGCACATTAGTCTCTGGATCGGGATCTACACAAGCAGGGAGTAAAGAGAAAATTATGTCCTTTATTTGATGCCGCTGAATATGTATCTCCGACGGCCCAGAAGGCAGGAAACCTTTATTCTTTACCATATCTGCAAAATGGTGAGGAAGACAAGCACAAAAGATGTGATAAAGTAACTCAAATTTCAAATACCTGACACATATCTAAGGATATTTTATATTTGTCTCCAAAGCATGCCTGGAGTAGAAATCATCTATAAGTTGCGGGGTTCAAGGTCCAGGCGCTAAAAAGCAGACACCTAACTCATTCTTATGCATTAGTTAAATCAATATGCAGTGGAAGTCAGAACATATAGAAGTAAAACGGAACCATTTGACCACATCTACGTATAGCTAGTACACTATCTGTATGAGCCTGATTTACAACACAATTTTGTTAACCAGACTACTAAAACATATTCATCACAAGTGCGCAGATAAGTATTTTATTTGGCTGCTGTTCAAAACAAAAGAATTTATTTAACTCTAAAGGAAATATACTCCAAACTACTAAAGGAAAAACAGGTTGTTACAAAAGTGGCAATTAAGATAGATAAAATGCTTACATTCAGCAAGAATTTTCGGATCTCCGCCAAGAGGGAAAAACTCCAACCCAGCAGTCAAAACAAACTCTCTGAAATTAGAATGGGTTGCCAATCGCACCCGATGACCATACTCCTGAAAAATATACCTGGCAATTAAATGATAACTAAGGTGCAAAACATCTAAGGCGCAAAATATTCAAAAACCTCGCAGCTATTTATTTCTAGAATCTTTAGAACAAAAACTAAAAGAGCAAAAAAAAAAAGATGAATCGTTATTGCAGTTCTAACCCTGCACTGAACCCCTACATTACTAGGCTTTTGGTGCACATGCTTCAAAGTTTGCTGCTTCCCAGATGTTACATTAAGCCTCATTCCTATCCTGCAAAGCTCTATACATCAGAGGAGGAATGAGGGAACGGAGGGGGTGTCGAGAATAATCATCTCTCAGAACAGACTAATGTTCAAACGAAATTGTTCAAACACGCTCCGTTTTACAGGCTCTCCCTCACACCCCTCCTTTAGTTTTCGCTTATCTTCTTAATCTTTGCCCGTCTTTGTGTCTGTGCACATATGCACAAAAAAAACCTCTAACCTACCCACTTCCTCAAAAGGATAATGTGCTTGCGGTATTGGGTGTGCGTATATTAGCACTCAACTCTCATTCTGAAAAAGGATAAGAACAAACTAAACACACCCATGTTGCATTATAGATTCAAGAGTAATGGCGAACATGAGAAAATAACGAAAGACTGAAGACAGAATAGCAAAGTACATCCATCTCATGGACTCGTAACGTACTCGCTATTTATGTTTGGCCTTAAGAATTTGACTCATTTCCAAGGGGTACAGAAATAAACAGAAATATTTTTCAATCAAGTGTACAATGTGAAAGCTTCGAGTATATAACTACAGAATATCAACATAATAGCCATCCCAACAAGGCATCATTCAGAGAGATAGCATTTGGTAATATAGCACACAAACTAGAAATGGATGTGCTTGCTCAAAATTAAGGAACTTGTAATACCTGTAAACATTTCCCAATTGCAACAAATGGCTGTACATCTCCTCGTGTGCCGACAATTAGCATGACAATTTGCAGTGGAGGTAAGTCTGGTGACTCTCCTTCACCTGTTAATTCTTCCTCCTGAGCTCCAAATGTAGCTCCAGCGCCAAAATCCAGAGCTTGATCTTTAATTTCCCCCGGAACTTCAAACTGAACAGTCCCATCATCTTGAACAATGGCTAGTCGATTCAACAATTTAAGCTGCAGGACATGATACGTCAGATCATAGTAATAAGCCATAAATGGTTACTAGCATGATTGAAGGAATCGAAGGCTCACGTATTCTCATCACTTACAGCAATAACAAAGTAGATTAAGCCCCATTACCATAAAAAGTTATTCAAAGACTTTCACAGAACATTTACCACAATGGCACAGGTAAGATGTTCTACTAGTATATGCACAATACAATGCATATGTGAATCTTCCAAGTACAAGCAAGCTTATCTTCCCAAACCCTCCGTATTGAAATGAGTACAAAACAAAAAAAAAACAGATTTCATAGCCTATTCAAAGGAACTCCGAAATCAGACATAACACAGGCACATAGAAGACAACCGACGGTAAACATGGGAAAACACAACCTACATTTGTTAAATGAAGTTCTTGTATACATGAAGGGACTTTATTATTTTTTTGGTATAAGGTAATCCAATGTCAGCTAACCTTCTTTCTAATTGAAACTTTATCATCAAAAAGTTTCTTTGCTAGCTTTCCACGACCTTTCGTCTGTCCACTTTTCACACCATTGGCACGCTGACTAGTGGAGTTGGACAACTTAGCGACTTGTGAATACTCTACAGGCACAAGATTTGAAGCAGGCAAATTCTTGTCAATGGATCCTGAAAAACAAGTCAGATTTCAAGAGTTAGAAAAGAAAGAGGTAAACCAATCTATCGAACTAGAAGATTAGTAATAATGAGAAACGATAAACAAGAACGATGAAACTACAATAAAGTATGAAAAATTGGATACACAAGTAGTCCACTGCAGAATCAAATTTCCAAACAGATATCCAACCTTCCAGTAGTTACAGAAAGGCAGAAAAAGAAGTATATGTAGAAAGCAACCCATAAATCTGGCTTCAACAAGGGTCTCTAAGCTGTCAGAACAAAAGGTCCAGAAACAAAGGCCCGCCAGGAATATTTTTATAATTCACACGAACAAGCAAAAGTTGTAAGAAGTTTTCTCTATGCATGCAAACTAAAACTAGAGCAAAAGGCCTAACAAATGCCATTGTTGTACAAGGGTCATTTCAGGCATAGCTACTGGAAAGAGATCAAGTCTCATTCTTTCGTATCTAAATGGGAAATCACTGAGGCATGGAAGGAGACTTCCCTATGAAACCTTACTAAAAACCGGCTTTTGGCTAAAGTAGTAGAAAGAAGTGCCTCTAACACACTCACTTGTGGGGCCTTTAAGACCATAAATATGAAAATAGATACAGGGATTCCTTATTTTATTTTCTGTTTTGCTAGCTGGGTCCAATGCTGAATCATTCTCTCTTGCACTTCCACCAAATTAAATAATTATAAAAACCAATTAATGGGAAAAGACAGAAGCAGGTTGACAGGGTCAGGGAAAGTAACATGCGAAATTTTCTAGTTGTGCCTCAACTGGTGCAATGCCATTTTTTCATTATCACATGATAACCTTGGCTGAGTGCTTTCTAAAGAGATGCAAGTCTGAAATTGATGTATGCTTTCTTAAGAGATAGTATGCATGTGAAAATGATTGTGCTTGATGAGATAAAGATTTTGACTTTGTAAAAGATTGATGAAGTAAATGTACAAATTACACACTCTCTTTATAGCCTAAGACTTCTAAACTTTTAGATGGGATAATAATTTAACAAAGTATCATCAAGAGATCCAGCGTTCGAATATCAGCACTAGCATTGCCACACCATTTATTGAATGAAAAGGAAAGCACATATTGAGCCAGCCAAGGTATTGGCCCACATGTGAGGACGTGTTGAAGCAGTTACATGTGTGTTCTACACACCCCTAAAACAATTTAAGAGTTAAAATGAACTTGAAATTTAACATTGTGAATCAAGTGATAAGATTAGAGTACTGAGTTAGTCAAGCAAGTAGTTAAAAGATAATTTAAAAGAAATCTGCTGAAGACTTTTATTGTTGACATTTTACAGAAGAAGCCACACTGCTTCTCCCATATTTTATTCTCATGTGTCGCAAAAAAATGGTAATTTTAAAGTGAAAAGTGGTTAAAATCCAAAGGCTGCAGAATGAAACACTTATCAATGAGAAAATTGAGGAGTATGACAAAATTGAAAAAATCAATAAAAGTTTTTAGTGGAACCAATGGTAAGACGGATAGGATTAACAGCTTTTTGGGGTCTCAGTTAATGCAATAACTGCTGAACAAGTTGCAGCTTTGCCAAATCTGGGTATTGAAATAAAGAGTGCTTCTTTTGAAATGAAGCGTGCACTGCTTCAATGCCAGATGGCTTTGAAATTGGGTTTTTTCAAAGAAAATGGGAGCATAACTGAAGAGAATTTCATTAGAGCTGTTCATTATTTTTTCTGACATAACATGTATTATCCAGTAAACAGTACTAGCCTAACCCTCATTCCCAAGTCCCTAATGCTAAGAAGATGAAGGATTTAGGCCTATAGCATGCTGCAATATACGTATAAATGTATAACTAAAGTGCTTGCCAAGAGGATCAGACAAAAAAGAAAGCTTAACTGATGAAAATCAATCAGCGTTGTGAGAGGGCGACTTACCTAAGATAACTTAGAGAGAAATTATCAAAGAGCATACATATGCTCCGAAACAGACATTATGAAAGCCTCTAAATCTGTGAAATAGGCATTTCTGATGGATATGGTTGAGGCTAGGAGGTTCCCTGAAAACATTAGAGGTAGAACTGGACCTGCACCTTTCCAGTCAACTTAAAGGCGTTGTTCTCCAATTTAAGTCATCGAGGGGTTCAAGGCAAGGTAACCCATCTCACCTAACCTTTTCACTAAGGTGATGGAGAGTTGGCTCAACTTCTAAATTGTAGAAAACCCCACGGGGTTGTCCAGTAAAACTATCAAAGTCAATGCCAACCCTAACAGGTGATTTAATCAGCATATGGTGATGGCTTATTTGTGCTCACAAAAGCTTAGCAAGGATCAATTGAAACAATCAAGATTGTTTTGGTACGATAAGTGTTCTAGATCTATTCCTAAATTGCATAAGAGCGACCTATTCGTGTCAGAGGACCTTCTACTCGGTTAATCAGGTTCTGTGGTACACTTGGGATGCCAGTACGTACACTTCCTGCTAAACACTTGGATGTCCTGAAATGATCAGGTTCTGTGGTGCACTAGGAATACCAGTAATATGCTCCCTGTGAGACTTGGGTAATTCAACATTCCAGTATTCCATAAAATTGTTAAGCCAAGTTAGTTACTTCAACCCTTTGTGCCTCAACCAGACTCAATCCCCCTCCCCCCCCCCCCCCCCACACACACACACACTGTCTCCTCTAAAGGAACTGCCATCCAGGTCAGGATCCCACCCAATGATTCTAGATGTCAACCCCACCGTATAGCACTTTGTCTCGTAGGTTTAGGAGGTGGCTCTTATGGCATGACACTTAGTTTCGTCTGGTTATCAGTTTTCATACCAAGCGTAGGCCAAATGACTAGTTGAGTCACAATGGATACAATAGCTATTTGGGCCATCCGGCCTTGCTCGGCTTACAACGATTAACCAAAGTTAGATAAACTCTATGTCTTAATCTTATATCTAGACTCTCTTCTCTAGAATAATTCACAATCAGTTTCTATTTGTTCCCTACATTTATACACAAACAAAGAAAAAAAAAACACCGTGTCTTAATCATAATATATACGATTTGAGAACTCTTTCAATGTCCCGGCTCATTTTGCTGCCTCCGAAGGTAAGCGGAAAAAAAATTGAATAAAATAACAACTATCAATTTTCAACAGGCAAATAAGGCTCTTGGACAAGTCATTAGCTATAAGCAGACTTAGGAGAGTAAACCGGAAGTATAAAGCAACAATCGGTAGTTGTGTTCTCTAGCGATCAGTAAACCAGTCCTGCATGATATATGACTCTGACAGTCACATAAAAACAGATAGCAGATTTCATCCCAGTTCAATAACATCTAAGATGGCCTCGAAAATACCACTCGCTGAACTAACATGAACCACAGTGAAAAACTGCCAGAGAACCACAAAATTGCAAATAAAGAAAAAGCCCACCAACTTCTCACAAGTGCATCTCATTTATCTCCCAGAATATTTCGTTTACCAATCAGCTTTGCAAGCATAATCACACCAGTTCAAGAAAAACAAAACCTCAACAACCAATTTTTCCAGAGAACCAAAGCTTATTCACATACGACAAAAGAAAATTTTCAGAGCTAATACAAAATCATAATTGCTAAACGATATGAGGTTAGACATAGATTTATCATCAAAGCAGGATAAAAGTACCTGTAGACTTCAAACTGTCATCGTAAAGGCTCTTGCTTCTGGAATCATCAGCATTGACACCCCCGTTTTCTACAACGATATCCACTCCGCAATCCACTGAAACGTCACCAGAACTAATCGAATCCCTCCTCCTGTTTCTCTCAGGCAATTCTGCCATTAACTTTCTCCCCAAGAAAGGTACTAAGAAAATGGACTTATACCCAGTTAATGAAATAGCAAAAACCCAATTAAATAGTAAAGATCATAATCCGAATTTTGAACACAAATGAACATAAAAGTATAGGTTTGGAAGTAAAAAGTAGGAAGATTGCAATGTGGCTTCGGCAAGCTTTTGTGAAAAGAGAATGTGGGTTCAATAAAAAGGGCAAGACACGCAATGAAGGTGGTGGAGAAGGAAGTGGGGAGCTTTGATAGAGTGATTTGGATTTCTTTTTCGTTTTGCTTTTGCCTCTTTAGCATTGGAGTGCATTCTTTCTTTCTTTGGGGTGGGGTGGGGGAAAGAAACCGGAGATGAAAACAGAGAGGAAAAAGCATGAAACCTTTGGTGGACACGTTATGGTAGGAAATTCGAACGGACCACGCCACGTGTATTTTGCAAAAAAAATCCCTAACTACGTTTAGAATTATTATAATCGGAGAGTGATGACATAGACAGAACCATTGCCAGAATGCCACAAAATGTTTTTGAATTACTATATATATATAGATATACATACAAAATTCTGATAAAAAATAATTTAATTAATGAAAGATAATACACATCTAGTCATAAAAATGTAGTAAATTTCGTCAAATTAAATACACAGTAAGAGAGGTTGGAGTTAGTTTTTGAGGTGTTTAATGTTATGTGTTTAGATTTAGATGTTTGAAGGTAAAAAATGATGTTTATTTTTGTAGTGTATACATTTTATGATTGAATTTAGATTGTATAAAAAAATATAAGATTTTGTTAAAAATATATTGCTGGCCACCTTTATTAGGTGTAGACAGCCGACCCCTAAAAATATATTACCATGTAAAAAACCAAAAAAAAAAAACGATAAATCTCTTACCGTATTTAAAAAAATCGTGGAGCCGTCCCTGGCTGAACCCCAACTCCAACATTTCTCATCACTCTGTCCCTTAGTAGGATTGGTAATAGCCCAGGGCAAAATGAGAAGAGACGTTTTTTTATTGAAAATTTTTAGAGGAGTTTTAAAGGACCACACTTTTTACTAGTGACATCATTTTACTTCCGGCACTACAAAATATTCATTTCGGCACCACAAGAATGTTTTTATTATTTTATTACTTCACACACCACAAATATAATAGAAATATATTACTTATACCACAACTTTTTTTTTAGAAGAATACCACAACTTTTTGAAAATATTAACTAGTCATCTTAAAAATTAATTAAAACAATTTCATCATTCTATCTTCATTATTCCCCCAGGTGGAGAAATCTTAATAGTGTCAAAACATGACAATCCACATCACAATATTATGACGAACTTGGTCTAAGGATGATTAAACAACCGTCATAGATATTTGACATTTATATAGTAAGTGGGTCATGTAACGTACGTATTTACCAATACACGTCCACATACATGTCCAATATGTCAACACACTTTTATATATGAGATCTATCACTATCTTCATAAGATAGAAAGCATCTGATATGTTCTAGTCTATCCGTGTTAATGATGTCATGTTTAATAATATAAATGACTAGAGATATTTAAGAACCAATAATTAATTGTGAATCGAGATATCGTCAATCATAATCATCATTACGATTTCTCTATCATTATATAATTTTATGGACATTATATATACAATATTAAATTGGTTCAATAAGTAAACGAATATATAATAACAAAAATGCAAGTATTTGTTGAAGTTGTGAAATTGAATACAACACAAAATATAATGCAGAATTCTTATTACTCTGGATAATGATTTAAGTTAAGTTATAATGCTACTGATCATGGGGTGTTTATAGTGCATACACCTCATGAATCAGTTAAAAAGTAGTTACAACAAAATAATTGCCTAACTACACTAGTCAGCAACTGATGTGCCTGCTGTTTTGTCCAGCCCAACAACTGATGTGTCTGCTTCTTGATACTCTATTGATACTCAGTTGATGCTTGATACTCAATTGATCTGCTTACTAATTGGAGTTATTTAGTTGAGCACGTCCTCTTGTATCAACATTCATTTATCCATATATTATAACACCCCCTCAAGCTGAGAGTGATACATGATCTACTTGCACATTCTCTTGTAATCAACATTCCTTTATCCCCTGGAATTTAGCTGAAAGATCTTGGAAATGCCTAGCTTGTCTATCAGATATGATCAGATTAGAGCATTCAGAGCCTTGGTAAGAATGTCATCAATATGCTACTTGGTGTGCAAATATAGGAGTTTAAGCAGCCCAGATTTGACTTTGTCTTTAACAACATGACAGTCAATTTCAATGTACTTAATACTTTTATGAAAAACAGGGTTGTGAGCAATGTGCATAACACTAGCATTCTCACACAACAATATAGCAGGTAGTCGATCAAGGATCTGTAAATCTCGTAGAATGTAAACAAGCCACTAAATCTCACATGTAGCATTGGCCATAGCCTTGTACTCAGTTTTTGAAGAACTTATCGCAATAGTTGTTTGCCTTTTAACTTTCCATGAGATATGAGCATCCCCATAAACATCATATAGCCTGAAACAGATCTTCTGGTTTTAGGACATCTAGCCCAATCACTATCAGTGAATCATTTCAAAACAAGGTTGTTTTAGGAAGAAAATTCCTTGGCCTGGATTGGATTTCAAATACCTCACAATCATGTGATCATCCTTCATATGATTTTCAGTAGGTGTGTCTAAAAATTGACTCAGTTGTTGAACTGCAAAGGTTGTGTCGTGTCTGGTGAAAGTGAGGTATATTAGCTTTCCAACCAGTGATTTGTATGCACTATTATCATCCCGCATAGCTGAATCTACATGTTTTAGGGCCTGCTTAAACTACATAGATGTTTTGATAGGCGATTAAACTGTGATAGAGACTCCCCTAAAATGTGATAACGTCCTTGGTATTAAACTGTGATAGAGAAACCTTGATAGGCGATTATGGTTGATGAGATCTCTAATCACTTTAATAAGTTTGATACTTAAATATCTTTAGGCTTATGTAGTATTAAACAGGGCATTGATAGTACAAACAGGCTAGCACGTATTAGATGTCGTCTGTCTTTAAGGGCAGGGATAGATCTCGGCTATGGAAGTGTAGAGACACTTTGACTGTACGTGGACGTGTATTAAAGAATGCATACGTTAGACTGACCCACTTACACTGTTAAGTGTCACACTATGTGAAAGTTGTGTAATTATCCTTAGGACCGGAGTCTACATGGCATCACGGTGTGGATTGTCATGCTTTGACACTATTGAGGTTTCCCCTAGCCATGGGGCGATCATGCGGTAATGATTAGGTGTGATACTGAAGCATGCGGAGTATACGTGTTTGGTCGTCAGGAAATCGCGTACCCTAATAGTAGGGGTGAATATCCGAAAGCATACTTGTTAGAGGGCAAGGCGGAGGCGAGGCATGGTATGGCCGCCCATACGCCATGGCGGCGCCTGGCATGCAAGGCGCGCAATAAAAGTCATAACACTTATTTTTTTTTGGCCCTTTAGATTATAATTAAGAATTAAAATAAAGGAGCAATAACGCCCCCTTGATAAAACAAGAAGTGGATTATTGCTCCTTTATTTTAATATTTTAATTTTATTTCGGTAAGGATTATTATTAGAAATTATTATTAGAATATTTTAATAATCTATATTCAAATATTATCTATATTAAAATATTGACATTACAATATAACTAATTCTAAAAAAACTAGTAAAACAAAAAAATATAAAAAAGAGTTAAAAAAATAAAATAGTATCAAAAATTTAAAGACTAAAGAAATACAGATAGTCAAGGGGCGGATGTAGCCAAGTGGATTAAGGCAGTGGATTGTGATTTATCATCCTGGCGTCGAGCTATTTTTCCGGAGGACCTCCCATACAGTATCGTCACCGCAGTAGAGTTTAACCACCAAGTTCGGGATGGGTTGGTGTGGTTCCTCTACGCCTAGGACACCAGAATATCGAACCATGAACGAAGAAAGGCATGAGAAAAAAGCATATTGGCTAGTGACTAGTAAGTAACCGAACCTTACTACCAAGTAAATGATTAACCAAACAGTGATAACATTAACACTGTAACTCTATATTCTATAACACATTAACACTTAGTCACTTCACTTGCATCATTATTCATTACAAATTTACAATTACATAACATAAGAAATTAAGAATTAAGAACATACTAGTATAGTAGTATACTACTTGTTAATTCACTTACTTGTACACAAATCACAAAAGATGAAAATAAAACTACTTAACTAATAACTACAAACTACTAAGTACTAACAAACAAAGATCACTACTTAAAGTTTTAGACAATCAAACAAACAAAGATCACTACTTTGACAATCATTCAAATCCATTATTTCAAAATCAAATTACTTACATCATTACTTTGATTTTCGTTCATTGTTTCATTAAAAGAAAATTATAAACATGTTTATCAACTCCATAAACACATAAAGAATAAACTATTTAACACAATCATGTGTAAAAAACGAATTTAAAGATAAAAAAATAAAAAAACAAAAAAAAAACGGGAAAATGCTGTTACCTGAAGGCTGAAGCTGCAATAGCTTTATTACCAAGTTCTTCCCGCCGGTTATTAGGAGAAGAAGGAGAAGAAGTAACCTTTTTTTAATTATTAGGTTGTTTTTTGGTTTTTTATTGTTTTTTTTTTTACTCCATGGAAGGTCGCATGTCTCATAATTAAAAAAAGCTTACTTCTTCTCCTTCTTCTCATAATAATCGGCGGGAAGAACTTGGTATTAAAAACGAATTTAAAGATAAAAAAACAAAAAAAAAAACGGAGGAATTAATGTTGTTACCTGAAGGCTGAAGCTGCAATAGCTTCAGGCAGCGGGAATATGAGAGTATGAAGAGAATAGGGATGGGTTGACTAGGTTTAATGTTGTTATTAATTGGTTTGACGTTTTTACCAATAACAGGTGCGCGCCATGCCTCACGCCTCACGCCTTGCGCGTCTTGCTCTCCATGGCGACGCCATAGGGCCGCCCGACATTTTCAGCGCCATAGACACTATTAAGGCGTTATAGCCCCGCCTCACGCCATGGCGCGTGCCTTAACAAGTATGTCCGAAAGGGCATTCTTATAAGGAATGTCTTACTCTCGTGAATCTTTGCAAAGTGGAAGTAAATGAGTTACTTCGAGAGAGCATGATATCCATATTGTAAGATACGGTCATTGACGCTTGACACTCGACGTACGACCGTATGGATATTATTACAACGATAGGATTCTATTTACACGGTAACTGTTTCACATGAAAGGTAGTAGTAATTGCATTTGACTCTTCCGATGATTGGGGGTCACGGTGTGTTGCTAGACGCTATCCCGTGATCGATAGGTATGAAGGACATTTTCGTAATTGCACTTTGTGTCTACGGCCAATATATTCGGAAGCCTATCGGGTCACACACATAAGAACATCTAGCCGGATTAAAATGCGGTTATAACGATAACCAAATAAGGAAAGTTTATCTCGACTATAAAGTGTTATAGTGATAAATTAATATTGTGGTATTTATTTATTATGAATAAATATAAAACAAGATATTAATTATGTTGATTAATTAAATATACACATAATGTATGTGTATGTCGAATATATATATATATATATATATATATATATATATATATATATATATATATATATATATATATATATATATATATATATATGTATTTTGTAAATTAATTAATCATATCATTATATTAATTAAAGAATATTTTGGATGCCAATTCATGGCTAAAAGGGGCACATGTTATTGTGTATAAGATACACTTGGATTGTACAATTTAATTAATAAGATTACCATAATATTAATATTGTATATTAATCGATTTTGGAAAAATAGATTTATGGTAATAAGATAAAGATATATTCAATATAAGATATTGTCAATATATATCTTGGAAAAATATTTAATATAATATATTGAATATTAATGAGATAAATCAATCAAATATATTTTCCTTATTTTATTAGAAAAATGTTTTCTTTCTCCTCAATCTACTAGGAAGCTAATCCCAATCAGATTGAGAGACTTGAGGGGCGCCCCAACACCTATATAAGAAAGGGGTTGACTAGCTCTTTTGTATATCATAATTCCAAGAGACTAATAGTTTCTTGTGAAAAATAGAGAGTTTCTTAGAGAGAGTTTTGAGAGAGAGAAAAAGTCGGTCTAGCAATCGAGTTTTTCTAGTAGCAATCCAATGGTGGATTCCGGCGGGTTGTTCGTGTGGACTAGCTGTAGAGGCCGAACGCTTTGGCGGCTCCGTGCACCACTACTCTCCTTAGACGGTAAAGGCGTCGATCTCTTAGATTAGACAAGGTAACCACTATCTACTTCTTTTATGCTTGTTTTTAAACGAAGTCGACCCCGGTTAAATAGGAAATAAATTTTGAATTCTGATGCGTTCCCTCGTAGATTTCCTAACAGGTTCTATACTGTTGAAGAGTGCAATAAAAAACTATGCACCCAAAGTCTTTAAACACATAATAGTCTGGTTTGGTGCCATATAACACCTCATAAAGGTGTGCTTTCTTTGAGCAGAGGTGTATGTGTTGCATTAATCAACTTAACAACATATAGTAAACAAAAACCCCAATACTCAATTGGTAGGTTACTCATAAACCTCAGACCCTTGGCTACATTCAACAGGTGCTGATGTTTCGTTTCTACAATACCATTATGCTCAGGTGTGCCGACACATGAAGTTTGATGTGTAATTCCATGTTGTTCATAGAACGTTGTTAGTTGAAATTCAGCTCTATTGTCATAAATAATTTTGTTAAACCGAGTGGAGACAAACTTAACAAATGATTTAACTAATTCAAAAGTTTCAGACTTCGGTCTCATAAGAAACACCCATGTGAATCTAGAATAATCATCCACAATGGTTAAAAAACATTGCCGACAATTCACAATAGAATGCCTCAAAGGGCCCCAAATATCAATATGTACAAGATCAAAAACAACATTAACAACACTAGTACTTAAAGGAAAATGTTTTTTCTTCAGTTTAGCCACATGACATACAAAGCACAAGTCATGTTCACTGTATTTTACATCAGATGATATGGAACCAATGACATGTAATATTTTATCAAGTAGATGACCTAATCTATAATGCTATAAGTGGTCATCATCTACTCCATCATACAAAGTATTATTTTGTACAAAATTACAAGCAGATTTAACAACAACTTTCTTCATAGGATGTTGTAGCAAAATATAAAGTCCTATGTACAGCTCAGCTGAACCAATAATTTCTTCTCGATGTCCTGCAAAACACACTTGTAGTAGTGAAGACGGCTGTACAATTAGAATGATTAATCAAAGCTGGTAAAGACTTTAATTTATACTTAAAACCAGCAATGTATAACACATTATGCAAGACGAGCCGATGATTGATCCTCACCTCTGCTATATGTGTTACATGCACACTATTGCCATTAGGTAATCCTACTTTCATGTTAACCATAAGTTTATGATTACTTAATTGCTCTAGAGAATACACAGTGTGATTTGTGGTACCCGAGTCCAAGATCCACTAGACGAGGTTTACCAAAATAAGGTCACATGATCCTTGAACAAGTGAGAAATGATTGGCCACAACATTAATCTGGTTGACTATATGTCCATAGGATCAGAACTTAGCAGAGCCATCAACTTATCTAGTTGTTGTGCAGTAAGACCTGGAAACAATGATTCAGTTGACATGTGGGCCTGATATTCTTCTGCTAATTGATTCATATATGCTTGGTCCACCATAATAGCTCTCTTGGACTTGAATCCATGTGGTTAGCCATGTTTTTTTTATAGCAAGTCTATTACGTGTGGCCATTAAATCCACCGAAAGTGCATTGAACCTTCTTAAAGGTCTTGGCCTTAGAGTTATTTGCAAGACCATTAAATGGTCTGCTGACAGTTTAATTCTAGCCTTGTCCATTATTCTGAGACATCTAGATCATAAAATCTTGATTATTTGCTTTGTTTGTCACATAAGTTTTCTGCCTTTCCGTCGGAACTCTCTTACTAGTCGATTGCCCCTCTATCAGTTGACCCTCATTCAACTGCTCCACCAAGGGCAAGCCCTCACCATCTGTTTAGGGTAAATTTTACTATATTTTCGGGCTTAATCCCTAAACAATTTACCTTATTTTTAAGGGAAATAAATGAGAAAAGCGTGTTTTAACCGTTAAATTCCTATAATGGTTATTGAGGAATTATAATTTAATTATGAGGAAATTATGGGTTTAATTGTTATTTTTGTTACACATTTTTATTATTATTATTATTCGATGACTTGGTGTAACAACATTTTGCAGAAAATAAAGAAATGCAGGGGGTGATATTATTTAATCAAAAGAATCTCAAGAAATAAAGAAGATATTCGGAGCAATTAAAGAAGGATAAATCAAATCTGATCGAGAGAGTGGAGTGAGTCGACACGTTATACAAAGCACAGTGTGAACACGGGCATTTGGTAGGCTCGGTCGACCGAGCCATGACACTCGGTCGACCGAACGTGTCGGCTCGGTAGGTCGGTGGATTTTCGCATCGTTATCTTCTAGATCTTCTTATGTCGGCCACGATCCCTATAAAAGGAGCATCCATGCGGAGAGAAAGAACACATAATTTTACACACGAAAAAAGCACCACATCAAATAAAAATATGAGTTTCTTTCTTTCAATCTTGCTTGGGAGTTCGAAGATGATTGAAGGCTAAGCATCTTGCGGTAGGACAACGGATGAAACCAATCAACAACCACACCAATTAGAGGATTTTTAGCTACATCTTTAGTGAGTTAATTTATGGTTTTTCATCAATTAGATATTGTTATATTGTTTATGTTTTATTTGAATCGAGAGATCGATGAAACTATCTTTTTTGATTGAATTTATATGAGAGTATTGATTCAAGATTTGATCTTTTCAATTGATGCAATTAATTGTGATTCAAGAGATTGTTCATGATTAGTTGAGTAGAGTATTGGAAACAATCTCATGATCGTGTTATGCATGCTAGTTTAGTTTTGCTTGGGAAAGAAAACGAAACCCTAGGAATTGATTAAAGAGATTTAATCGAGTTCGTGATTTGATCATTACTAAAAATTGTATCTTTAGCACGCAATCTAGTTGGGGTTGGGTTGGTTGATTGGTGGATTCCCGTTGCCTTGCCGTTGTTTTAATTACTTGATAAATCGAATAGTTCGTATCAATTTGATTCCAATTTACTATTCATCGAAGTTACTGTTCATCGTCGTTTTTACTGTTCATAATTAGTTTAAACCCTAGTTTAGTTAATAATTGTGACATAATCGATAGAATAATTGTTCCTTGATCCGATAAACATTCCACTCCCTTAGGACGACCCGTAAACATCCTATACTACGATCCTTATACTTGGGGTGTTTCGGTTATAAATTGTAAAACTAGTTTTTACCGAACAAGTTTTTGGCGCCGTTGCCGGGGAGTCGGTAACGGTTGTCGGATTCTATTTAGGACAATTTTCTGAGTCAAAAAGGGGTCGTTAGGGCACGCGGTAGTATTTTGACCATAACTTTCGGCTCGAGTGTCCGTTTGGAACGCAGGACCCCAATTCGGAAAGCTCGTTCCGACGCCGACGACGTGGTGAACGGCCATAGGCCGTTCAGTGCATTTTCGAGGTCAAAATCCACTGTTTTCCCCTCCATTTTGGCCCTAGAAGATTTCAACACGTTTTTTTCCCGTCTTAGTGTTTTTCTAGTTTTTTTAGGTTTTCGTAGCTGAACGAACGTTCGATAACTTGAACGCCCGTCCACCTCAATTCTGTCTTCTGAACGAACGTTCATTCATTTGAACGAGCGTTCAGTTCTGAACGAACGTCCATTCATACTGGACGCCAGTTCAGTCTCTCAAATCATCACTTCTTTTCTTTCTTCTCTTTTCTTCTCTTTTCTTCTCTCCCTCTAAACCATCTAATCTTTTCTAAACCTGTTCTAATCAACCCCAAAGGGTTGATTTCTTCCTTCTCCTTTCTTGGTTTATGCAAACGAGAAGTAAGAAGGGACTTCGATCTTTGATCCCGAGCACGAACGATCTATCCTTAGAAGAAGGCTTCTCCCGATTTGGACAAAATGGCGGATCAAGATCCACCAATTCCAAATCCCGATCCCCAAGCCCGAGTTAAATTTACTCCTTCAACAAATGCAAGCTCGCGCAACGACGCGAATCGGCAAGCGGCATAAATCAACAACTTCAACAATTCCGCCAAAACCAAACAATCGGTTGAACCGGGACCCCTACACCCCATATCTTAATCAAGATTTTCTCGAGGGACATAGACCTATTCGTCCACCCGATATGGGGGAGTAAATTTCGACCTTAAAAATGGAGTAGTTGCACTTTAGTCCAAAATAGCTCTTTCCATGGCACTTGCTCGAAGACCCGCACGACTTCTTGTCCACCTTCGTACAAATCGTGAAGCGAGGCCATTATCCTGGTGTTGATTCGAGATCGTAAAGTTGAAGCTATTTCCTTTTGCTTTAAAAGGTGAAGCAAGCGAGATGGTTTAAGTCGTTAGCACATCATTCCCTCCATACATGGAATGATGTCAAAAGAGCCTTCGCTCTTAAGTGGGTTTCACCAGGCAAGATTATGGAGATGAAACGGGAAATAGCTACGTTTGAACGGATGGAGGATGAGGCTTGTTGGCAAGGCTTGGGAGAGATTAAATCGTTGATGAGGAAGTGCCCCAATCACGGATATGACGGACATGAGTTGTTGGAACCTGTTTTACGAGAGGTGTCTCTCAACCTAATAGAGACTATCTTGACTCCACACTCATGGATCCTTCTTAGGAGGAGGTGATGAGGCCGCTTACGAGTAGCCGAGACAATTGCCAAGAACAACATGTGGTCGACTCCTAAGAAGACCAATATTGTTAAGAAAGAAGGTACGCAAGCAATCTGATACACGTGTTGGTTGCTCGGATGGAATCGATAAGCAAGCAACGGCCAATCTTCGGATGCGGCCTTCGAGGTGAATTATCTTGGAACACGAGCGGGGACGAGATGACGGAGGAGGTAAACTTAATGGATAATCAAAACCAAACCTTCCGAAACTTCAACCGAACCGAACTATTCGGGATTTCAAAGACAAAACTTCAATCAAGCCAAGTTACCACCGGCCCTTCAAATTCGAATTCTTTCAACTCGAACTATCAAAGGCCGCCTCGTAACTCCCAAAGGCCTCGGGTGGCCGGAACCAAACTCAAAATCATACCACCTCATGTGTGTCCCTCAACACAAATTCGACGATGAGTGGTAGACATGGTGAAGACTCGTCTACTAGTGTTAAAGCAATTGAGAGACAAGTTGGTCAAATGGCGGACCGGCAAGCAAGCGGACCTCACGGTAAACTTCCGAGTTATACCGAGAGAAATCCGAAAGCCGATGTGAATGTTTGCACTGCCATTACACCTCAGTGGGAGTATGGGCAAGAAGAGGAGTTGAATGAAGTAACGTTGAGAAGTGGTAAGAAGGCCGGACCCGGCAAGGTGTCGGGAAACGAGTAGCCCCTCCCGACGCCATGAGTTCGGGAGGGGAAATCGAAACCACATGCTTTGAAGAAAGCAACGATGAGGAGCTTAGTGACAATTCTTCGGAGGACGAAAATAATTCGATGATGAGGAAAGGAAGGAGAGTCGGGGAGGCCGTACCACGACTAAGAAAAAGGAAGAAAAGTTTGTGAGATGGAAGGATAAGGAGGATGAGGCGATAAAGAATCGGGCCACGAAGAATGATAAAGCCCTTCCTTATCCCCCAAAAAGGAAAGAGAAAGCCCTCACTAATGACAAGCGGTATCTTTGGAGTGAGAGGATGCTTAGAGACACTCAAGTTAGTATGCCCTTAGCCGAGGTATTAACCGAAATGCCTAAATGCTCTAAGTATCTTAAAGAATTCTGTGGGAGTAAGAGAAAGCTTCAGGGGATGGCTGAAGAAGTGCTACGCGAGGATTGCTCGATGGTTTCACAGAAAATTGCTGTTAAGCGAGGTGACCCTGGCAGACCTTCAATCTCCTGTGAGATCGAAGGCCATTTATTCGAAAACGTCTTATGCGACTCGGGGGCCTCTATTAATGTGATGCCATTAAACGTATGCAAAAAGCTCGGGTTAGATAAAAGGATGCGGGAACGCCCGATTTCTCTTCGGATGGTAGATAAATCTAGCCGGATTGCGGCCGGTTGTGTAGCTAATGTTCAAATTGAACATTTAGTCTTCCCTACCGGCCGGGTTATTCTAGACTATCCACACGATAAGGAGATGCCTCTAATTCTAGGCCGAACCTTTTTAGACACTTCTAACGCTCTCATCGACTTCGCAAAGGACGATTACTCTTAGAGTCGGTGACACATCTGTCACCTTCACACGAGGGACACATCCCGAAAGAGCCGTAATTGATGAAATATCGTTTGTCGAAGCTATCTATGAGGACGAAAAAGATGCCTACTTTGAAGAAGCGAGAGGAGTTGACGAGAGATAGGTGTTTTTGAAGTCATGGACATTGAGGATCCGGCTGACTGCGGACCACCTTCTAATTCATTTCAAGCCGTAGGCATTGACGAGTCATCTTCACTCGCTCATACTGGGCCTGTTATTGAGTTAGAAGCATGGAGATGCCCACAACAAACGATGATTTCAAAGAGCCGAATCGGGAAGACTTCATCCCCGGTGAAGAAGAAGCTCGATGGGTAGTTGGGACGAGGTAGAGTTTTGGAGAGAAGCTACTCATTGGGAAGTAGATGATTGGGAAGAGGCGGCGAGAAGAGCTTAAAGATGAAGAGTTAAGAAAAATGATCGATCACAAGAAAAAGGAAGCAAGTGTTGACCGGAGGATTCCGATGGATGATTTGATCCGACCTTTCCGGGGTTGAGCCTCGGGAAGATGAGTTATTCTTTAGTCAACCACTCCAAGCTCATAAAGAGAAAGGTGGCCCGTTAAAGTCTAGTATTGAGCAACCACCTGCGATTTAGAGCTCAAACCGCTTCCGAAACACCTTAAGTATATCTTTCTTAAGGATGGAGATAAATTGCCTTTGATCATTTCTTCGAAACTCGACCAAGAGCAAGAAGCACGGTGATAGAAGTGCTTAAGAAAAACGTCCTCGCGTTCGGTTGGCAAGTGGGTGATATCCGAGGGATCGGCCCGGACATATGCATGCATAAAATCCGAACGGAGGAAGGCGCTAAAAAGGTAAGACAACCTCGGCGAAGGCCGAATCCGCATATGCAAGAGGTTGTCAAGAAGGAGGTTATAAAGTGGCTTGACATGGGAATCATCTACGCAATCGCCGATAGCGAGTGGGTCGCCCTACTCAAGTCGTGCCAAAGAAGGGCGGTATTACGGTTGAAAAGAATGAAAAAGGGGAGGAAGTTGCCTTACGTCTCGTGAGTCGGCTACGAGTCCGTATCGACTATCGTAGGCGAATGAAGTCACCGCAAAAGATCACTTCCCCTTACCCTTCATTGACCAACTAATTGAAAGGCGAGTGGTCACAAGTATTATTGTTTTCTCGATGGATACTCGGTTACTTCCGGATAGCCATCGACCCCATGACCAAGAGAAGACCACGTTTACATGTCCATCCGGTACTTTTGCTTTTCGTAGAATGCCATTCGGTCTATGCAATGCACCCGCGACTTTTCAACGGTGTATGTTGGCCATTTTTGATGGACTTGTTGAGAAATGCATGGAAGTCTTCATGGACGACTTCTCGCCTACGGCGATAGTTTTGATGAAATCTTAGAGAACCTAGATATGGTACTCCAACGTTGCGTTGAGAAGAATGCGGTGCTTAACGGGAAAAATGCCATTTTCTAGTAGACGAAGGAATCGTTTTGGGACATAAGGTATCCAATGCGGGTATTCAAGTTGATAAGGCTAAGGTCGAAGCCATTGAAAGGATGACGTACCCTAAGACGGTGAAAGAGGTACGAGGTTTTCTAGGACACGTTGGCTTCTACAAAGGCGGTTTATTCGAGACTTTTCTACGATTGCCAAGCCTTTATCAAATCTCTTGAAAGAAGATGTCGATTTCTTGTTCGATGCGAAGTGCAAAGAAGCTTTCAATTGTCCGAAAGACAAGCTTATCGATGCCCCTATTTTAGTTGCACCCGACCGGACCAAGCCTTTCGAGTTGATGTGCGATGCCTCTAATTACGCCGTAGGCGAGTCTTAGGTCAAAGAGTTGATAAAAGGTTCGGGCCCATTTATTATGCGAGCCGCACCTTGAACCCGGCTCAATGCAATTATACCACAACGAGAAGGAATTCTTAGGTTGTTGTTTTTGCCATTGACAAGTTTAGAAGTTATCTTTTAGGGTCTCAAGTTGTTGTTTGGACCGACCATGCGGCCTTGCGCTACCTTATGGACAAAGCGGATGCAAAACCAAGGTTACTTCGATGGATTTTAATTTTACAAGAGTTTGACCTTGTGATTAAAGATAAGAAAGGTAGTGAGAATATTGTGGTGATCATTTATCTCGCTTAGTAAATGAGGGTGCGAGAAAAATCACAATGATATAGGCATTGATTTTCCGGCCGAGCAATTGATGAAGCTTGAAACGGTTAGGCCGTGGTATGCGACTACGTCAACTATTTAGCGAGTGGTCATTTAGAGGATATGACGTATCGGGGAGAAGAAAAAGTTCTTTTCGATCTTAAATATCTCGTATGGGAAGATCCTTATTTGTTCGAGTCCGTAAAGACGGGTTGCTTCGACGGTGTGTTCCCGAGCATGATCAGTGGGATATCCTAGAACAATGCCATAGCGGTCCTACCGGAGGTCACTATGGAACACCAAAGACGGTTGCGAAGATCCTTCAAGCTGGATTCTACCGGCCGACTCGTTTAAAGATGCGAAGCCTTTTGTAAAGGTTGTGATAGGTGCCGAGAACCGGGACGGCGAGTAGTAGGATGGAAATGCCACTTAAGCCCATTCTTGAATGCGAAGTTTTCGATGTATGGGGCATAGATTTTATGGGACCCTTTCCATCCTCATGTGGTAATAAGTATATCCTCGTCTGTGTAGATTATGTTTCAAAGTGGGTCGAGGCCATAGCTACTCAAACTAATGATCACAAGGTTGTGAAGAAATTCTTGCAAAAGAATATCTTTACTAGATTCGAAACGTCCGAGAGCACTCATTAGTGATGAAGGTACTCACTTTTGCAATGCGCCGCTTGACAAGATCCTTGAGAAGTATGGTGTCAAACATAAGATTGGTACACCATATCATCCTCAAACTAGTGGCCAAGTCGAGGTAAGCAACCGGAGCCTGAAAAGAATTTTGGAGAAGACCGTGAACAATAATAGATCTAATTGGAGTCTTAAGCTGGATGACGCATTGTGGGCTTATCGTACTGCATTCAAGACCCCGATGGGCACGTCACCCTTCCAAATGGTCTATGGCAAAGCTTGTCATTTACCCGTCGAACTTGAGCACAGAGCTTTCTGGGCAATTAAATTCTTAAATTTCGATAGCCAACTCTGTGGGGAGAAACGGTTGTTACAATTGAACGAGCTCGACGAATTCAGACTCAGAGCGTACGAGAATGCTAAGCTTAGCAAGGAAAGAACGAAAATGCTCCATGACGCTAAGATCAAGGACCGAGAATTCAAAGTTGGTGACATGGCTTTACTCTATAATACTAGACTTCACCTGTTTCCAGGTAAACTCAAGTCTAGATGGTCTGGTCCCTTTGAGATTCTCGAGGTTAATCCAAGTGGAGTAATTACTTTGAACGGGTATGGTAATCAAGCTTTCAAAGTGAATGGTCATAGACTTAAGAAATATTTTGGGCAACCAAAAGAAAAGCACCGAGATTCTTTATTTCCAAAGAAGAGATGAGAGTACGGATGTCCCGATTTGTGAGGAGATTCCATCTTATTTCTTTGAGTCAGATGATGATGACGTTCCTATATCCACCCGTAAGGTACCTTCTGTTGAGACTTCTGATCATACCACTATGTCTATGCCTATCGTGCGCAAGAACAAGAAGAAGAGAGTCAGTGTAGTTTGGAGAGAAAAGTTTAATGATCTTATTGCGCACTTGACTTGTTGTTGTGGTGAAAATCATTTCCGCCCCAATACTTCTGATTCCGATGCGAGGTGGCGGCCGTTAAACCAAAGTGGCCCGATCCGGGTTGATCTTTTGGAATCTGTGTCAAGCTATTGACATTAAAAGAGCGCTCTGGAGGCGGCCTAGTTTTCTTTGTTCGTTTCCTTTTCTTAGGTTGTTTTGTTTTATTGTTTTAGAAATAATACTTTAGTTGAGTTTGTGTTGATGGTTATTCCTCTTACGTTCATTGTAAGTGTTTTGTGTTATGTGTTGCTCATATACCCCGTGTACCCCGAGATTATATGGTATGTCGAGTGTTGCAGATACTTTTGAGCAGGTTTTCGAGTTACTACTGTCCAGTGTTGTCTATTCGAGTTGCAGCGGTACATCCATGCTCCGGCCTGACCTCTGCCAACTTTCATCCGACAACCACTGTTGAAACCAGCTAAGTTTTCTTTTTCTTTTATTCTGCACATTCTGAGGACATAATGTGATTTAAGTGTGGGGGGGTGTTTGGGTATGTTTTTATGCTATATCCTTTGAAATATGAGTGAATGTTAAATTTCTGCGAAATTTAAAATTTTTGTGAATCTTGAGCATGTAATTGAAACAAAAAGGCTCGCTAGTTGTAGTTTCCTGACGATGATTTTATGTGACTTTGTGAGATAATTATAGCATGCTTTTACTGATTTGAGATAGTATTCATTTCACACTCCCGAAAGCCTTTGATTTTGAAGCATGACTTTTGAATTATATCCTTTCATTATTTTTAATGATTTATCTTAGGAAGGTCAGTATAGTTACACCTAAAGTTAGACCGTGTACTGTGAATATCATAAAGTTTGAATGTGATAAGTGAGATGTAACTTATGACTTTGAAAAGTGAATGAATAAAGTGAGTGAGCAATTATTAATAAATACGTTTGTCGGAAGGCGGTTAATGATTTGAGTGCGGTAGGGTATACCTCGTATGTCCTATACCACTATGATGACCAAAAGCTCACGACGATCGGAAAAGCTACCTTATGATTGGAGTAAGGTAGGGTGTTATCACGAAACATCCTATTCTACTATGATGGGTAAGAGCTCATTCTGATATGCGTCAAATTTGAAAATTTTGGAAATGATGAGTAAGAATAAAGTAAAGTCTTTGTTATCATGGATCTTATACCCAGTAGAACCACATGATATGCTGTAGGGATTATCCTACTGAGTGCGTGGGAAGACTTTGTGTGGAACGATTACTTCCTATACCTAGGATAGTCATTAAAATTATTTGAGAGGATATTTGTTTGAGAGGATTGTGGAAATTGAAAAGGGCTTGTCACACACACACCGAATCTATCTCTATGTTGGTATCACTTGCTATAGTTGTTGTATCTTTTGTTACGTGAGTCAGGAATCTATGTGGATTACATGTACAGTGAGCCGGTTTTGATTATTTTGTTCGGGACGAACAAAAAGCTAAGTGTGGGGGAGTTGTTTAGGGTAAATTTTACTATATTTTCGGGCTTAATCCCTAAACAATTTACCTTATTTTTAAGGGAAATAAATGAGAAAAGCGTGTTTTAACCGTTAAATTCCTATAATGGTTATTGAGGAATTATAATTTAATTATGAGGAAATTATGGGTTTAATTGTTATTTTTGTTACACATTTTTATTATTATTATTATTCGATGACTTGGTGTAACAACATTTTGCAGAAAATAAAGAAATGCAGGGGGTGATATTATTTAATCAAAAGAATCTCAAGAAATAAAGAAGATATTCGGAGCAATTAAAGAAGGATAAATCAAATCTGATCGAGAGAGTGGAGTGAGTCGACACGTTATACGAAGCACAGTGTGAACACGGGCATTTGGTAGGCTCGGTCGACCGAGCCATGACACTCGGTCGACCGAACGTGTCGGCTCGGTAGGTCGGTGGATTTTCGCATCGTTATCTTCTAGATCTTCCTATGTCGGCCACGATCCCTATAAAAGGAGCATCCATGCGGAGAGAAAGAACACATAATTTTACACACAGAAAAAGCACCACATCAAATAAAAATATGAGTTTCTTTCTTTCAATCTTGCTTGGGAGTTCGAAGATGATTGAAGGCTAAGCATCTTGCGGTAGGACAACGGATGAAACCAATCAACAACCACACCAATTAGAGGATTTTTAGCTACATCTTTAGTGAGTTAATTTATGGTTTTTCATCAATTAGATATTGTTATATTGTTTATGTTTTATTTGAATCGAGAGATCGATGAAACTATCTTTTTTGATTGAATTTATATGAGAGTATTGATTCAAGATTTGATCTTTTCAATTGATGCAATTAATTGTGATTCAAGAGATTGTTCATGATTAGTTGAGTAGAGTATTGGAAACAATCTCATGATCGTGTTATGCATGCTAGTTTAGTTTTGCTTGGGAAAGAAAACGAAACCCTAGGAATTGATTAAAGAGATTTAATCGAGTTCGTGATTTGATCATTACTAAAAATTGTATCTTTAGCACGCAATCTAGTTGGGGTTGGGTTGGTTGATTGGTGGATTCCCGTTGCCTTGCCGTTGTTTTAATTACTTGATAAATCGAATAGTTCGTATCAATTTGATTCCAATTTACTATTCATCGAAGTTACTGTTCATCGTCGTTTTTACTGTTCATAATTAGTTTAAACCCTAGTTTAGTTAATAATTGTGACATAATCGATAGAATAATTGTTCCTTGATCCGATAAACATTCCACTCCCTTAGGACGACCCGTAAACATCCTATACTACGATCCTTATACTTGGGGTGTTTCGGTTATAAATTGTAAAACTAGTTTTTACCGAACACCATCCGAAAGCTTTCCCCCACCCATGCTGCCAACAACCAGTTGCGCTCATTTACCGTCAACCGACTGCTCCATGTTCAGGTCAGAAACCCCAGCTAGGCCAGTATTACCAACACTATGACCACCATGATCGCCAACTACGTGCTTAACAACTGGGGGCGGCTTCGAGCAGGTGTACTCCTGCCTTCACAACTTTATACGAGCCCCCCATCTCTTCAACTATTGTGTTCTAATAGCAACATTGAGCCAGGTGCCATAAGGCAACCTCTTTTGTTGCAAGACTGACATTTCTTTGGATAAATACGGATATAAGCAGATGGTATGGTCCATGAGCCCTCAATGGTAACACAATAATATAAGCCTTTCATACTGGAGCAGCCCTTTAACCACTTGATCTTTTCCATACGCCAAACATACACACCGACGGAATGCCTGTGAGACATGACAAAAACCCTAAAACGGAACCAGCGTGCACCCGACTTCATTTCTTCACGTATTCGGTTGGCAGAGCATTCCCACAGGTGCTGCATCAACAACCTTCCCACTTAATGCGTATAGATGCACCGGCAACCCTACTACATGGACTCAAATTTCCACATTGTCAAAGAAATTAGATTGTGCCCTCCACGCATCATCCCATCGCCGGAGTATAATTAGATACCCGTCACGGCACCACGGGGTAGCCGATAGAACGAATTCCAGATCTAGATCCTTCTCGAAGACGAGCTGTATGACGTTTCGATTGATCCGCGTCGCTAAAAACGCTTCAGTTTTCCAAAACCTCGCCATAGCCGTCCGCAAGCCTTTAACGAGGATTTCTTTGGGCGCAAGAAATTTGCCCATAACAATTATCGACAAATTCACGAGAAATACTTGTGTAGAGAGTGTATTTTGAGGTAAAGTGACGGGTGAAATGAGTAGAACCATACCGTTTAAATACAGAATGAAACTGTATGGTTCATATTGCTTCACACGGTGTCTCCACACATGTGGAGACAACACATAAGTATTTTCCCAAATTCACAGCGTGCGGTTGTGTTAGCGTAAGCGATTGAAGCAAATCAACCAAAGCATCCTTCTCCATTGCCGAAGCAGAGGGAATCCCCGTTGCAACGAGAGGGAACTTCAGACGAAGGGAAAAATCTCTACACCCCGAATCTCTAATATATACTACCTCCGTCCCAAATTAAGTGTCCTCGTTTTAGTTTTCACACATATTAATAAATGTAATTAATGTGTTGTGTTTTTATACTACATTGTCATATTCATCTCTAACAAATAATAAATGTTTGTTTTGGGATATTAAATGAGTGCAATAAATAAATGTTTGGCTAAGTGTTTCTTTGAAAAATAAACATTAAATGATGCATTGGTAATATAAAATGACACTTTTTATGGGACATTTTTTCTAAAATATAATCACTTATTATGGGACGGAGGTAGTATACATTATTATGAGGAAATATTCTAAATATTTAATAATAAGGAATATTTTAAAGCCGCAATAAGAAACAAATTAAATATCTAAATATAATTAATATATTACCCACTAAAATACACTTAAGCAGCTCGAGAGGAAAAGAGGAAAAGAGAAAAAGAGAAAAAGAGAACCATTTCTGCTTTTAATGCCCATTCTGTCTCTCATAGTCTCTCTCCTGATGCATTCAGAGCAATCCAAAAAGCAACCATCTTTTTCCTTTTCTGTGCTCTCTCCACCACTACACGCCCTGCTTCAAAATTTCTAAAGAAAAGCAAAGGTGAATTCTTAACAAGCTATGCTTATATTTCCTTTCATTAATTTTGATGTTGATGTTTCATGAATGCTTTTTGGTAGGTTCTTTGATTTTGATAATTTTTCTTTTTCGTGGTGAAGTGGCTTAGGCACTGGAAGCACCCTATTGATACATAGCTCATCTTTATTGATTTTTTTTTTTTCAAAATTAATATTATTTTGGGAATGTGGTAAGGCTTTCTTTTTTCTTTTAGTATTTTTTTTTTTAATTTCTGGAGTTGAAACTTTAAAGGAAAACTGGAACTGTACATTAAAATCAACGGTAATGGAACGTATTCGTAGTATTTTTTGTGGTGTGTTTGTTTGTTTGTTCGGGGTTGGGGTTGGGGTTGGGGTTGGAGCTGTTTGTGGTGGTGGCTGGACATGGAATTCTGTCGTCTCTGCTGCAGAATCATCTTTTTTAATTAATGTTGAAGCGTATGTAGTTGCTTTGATTCTGCTCCTCTGACGAATAAGAAACAAATATATGTTCTCTTCTCTATTAGGAATTACCCTATCATTTTAGATTCAATTAATCATGAAGTAAGGTGTGTTTTGGGAAATTATTGATACTAATGGTGAATGGTGCTTTGGTTAGATATGAACTTGGTTTCTTTTTTAAAGTGCAATGAATGTGTTGCTATTTCAACCATCACTGGTAGGATGCATGTTGCCATTTTTTCATGAAAGGAAGTGTTTTTTCTTATTATTTGCAGTGACGCGTGATGGCTGGCACTGAGGTTCTTTTGACTTACAAGCGAAAGAGACTCCGATCATCAGCCAGGTGCTCAATTGATAGTGCATCAGTAGTTGTTAATAGCCAAGGGGAATCAGCGGAAGGAAATAATATAGAGAGCTGTACAGATGTTTCTGAGGTGAAAAGCTACTCGTATTTCCACATTATTTCCTTTTAAATTATTTCTTGTAAATGCTTGCACCACGCAATAATGTATTGAATAATCACTTATTTCCTGTGTCCAGAACATTGTGGTCATTGGGAAAATAAAAATTGAGCCTGTGCCCTCCTATAATCACAGACAGCCCTGTAAGGTGAGCCAGTGGAGAATAATGTCTCCATCGTGACGAGTGAAGACAAATGTCGGTTTATTAGAATATCCTACTCCATAAATCTGTAGTAAATCTGCTATCTAGAATCTAATGCTTAGATTCAGATCCTACCACATACAACATACATAATTCTTTCACCATCCCCCTGGTTTTAGTTTATGTAGGGTGGTTATTCTATTCAGGCAACACAACATATAATGAAGCCTGAAGGCTTAGAATTGCTCTTATAAACTAAACCAAATTGGATTAAAAGCAAGTTGGTTGGTTGCATCCTATTGACATTACTGCTTATAATTTGTCCGTTGCTTGGATGTGTAATTTTTTTTAACCAGGTCAATAATCACTTGTCTCAACATCAGGCTGAAAATCATTTGGGTTTAGACGTAAAAACTTGCAAAAATTAATTGTCCCCCCTCTTACCCTTCTCCATGTTGCTTGAAGAACTAGATCTGAAACTCTAGCATCTTCAGCGAGCTCCGAGTATCTCATCTTTTGAGGGACAACTAATGCAATGGCTCCTTAATATGCTAATGATTATATCACAGAAGGCTAAATTCATCACTCATCCACTTCTTCATGTGCTGCTCGTTGAGATTCAATATTTTCCTCCAAATCTAGGAGCGGGAGGCAATTTCAACAATCGAAGTTTACTTAACCTGCCGACAAAATTAATGCACCCATTTCAGCCTCAAAACTTCCTATATTGGTAATCTAACACAGATATGTTAAAAGTTCAAGTCAGCCTTCTCATTTTGAAAAAATGTGGAGATGACTGTCTTCTTAATTTTTTAGAGTCGATCGCTAAAAAGAAATTGTTTGGGAAGACAACCTCCTATTGTTTTATTTGAAATTGTTAGGAAAGCTGGTTTTTAGGCGAAACATATCCTTGTTGTTATGATTTTTTGGCCTCTAAATTTAGGAGGCCTTTGAAATAAAGGGACAACAAGTCGAATTTGTTATCCAGGTTAGGTTTCCTCTTAACGAGCTTTATGTTGTAGAGCTTCTTAAACTCAAGAGACCAAGTGGTTTTGTCTTGATAAGCTGTTACTACCACCAGTGAAAGGACTGTAACTAATCCAAAAGGTAAGGACCTCTAACAAGTGTTTCTAGAGCATGGTAGGTTTTATAACTTTGCATTCTTTGTGATGTCAATGTAGATGAAGGTCTGGCCTTTATCCTGGAAGCAATATCTATAATCTGATTGTGTGGTGAAATAGAACCCGAATAAAGAATAAATTGAACTGAAATAAAGACCCTGATACTTCATCAGTTCAATATGTCGCTGTTCATCACCTGTGTACTCTGTGACAAACCTGGGAAAGTTATAAATGCGTCATAAAGAAACTTCTATTCTGGTCGATCAGCCTTATCAAGTCCAAACCCCCTTGCTTTGTTGTTAAACAAGCTTTCTCCGACCAATGTTCCACCTTAGATTCTTATTAGAGGGATTGAGCCATCACCTTTTTCTCTTCAGGCTTAAGCACCATCTTGGGGTGAATTAGGTTAATTCAAGCAAGGATTAATTAAACTGCAGTTTTACTAGCATAAGCGCGCTGTCTATTGAATCACTGTTGACTTTCCTCTCAATTTTACCACTTATTTGTTTCAGACCGATGTAAGATCCGGTTTAAATGAATTTCACCTCTTTCTATGTAAACAAATGTCTTTACAAGGCGATGTAATGATCCTGCCATTTATAATCTTCGCATTCGGCATATTAGCACTCACGAACGGTGAACCGCCTGATTGCTTCCTTCAGTTGAATTTCTTGGTCATTTATGGAAGAAGACATAGAACCTAGAAAGAAAGCATGAAAGAAACCTGGAAATGGCCTGATTAAAAATAAAAATTATTGAAGGGGAAAAATGGATTTGTTTATTGAGAAAATGATTGAGTTTATCAATAGAAAATTTTAACAGGGGAGGAAAGTAGAAATGGAAATGGAGAAGATGTTCTTGGATTCTCTTATTTCCACATTTACCCTTTCAGGTTATTAATATGGACTAATTTTGGAAAAAAAAGATGTTGATGGACTATTTTGATACCAATAAAGGTTCACGGACTAAAAAGGGAGTAGTTAAATAGTTGACGTACTGTTTCGGCTATTTACCCATATATTGGCAAAAAAAGATGAAAATAGGATGCTTGACCTTTGCGGCTAACCACTGCTGACTGCCAAGCAACAAGCAGCACACAACTTGCTCTGAAAAATAGGGTGCTTGACCTTAATAAATTGATCATGAGCCACTCTGACAAATGTAACGCTACATAGTAATAGCTTCTTAGATTTTGGATGAAACTAGAACATTCCTTGAAAAATGTACTTCTCATTCCAAGTTGGTTGAAGGTATCCACTTTTGTGCTCAAGTAACATCCTTGCCTATATTTGAGGCCATTAAAATAAGTTCCTTTTTTCCTTGTAAATCAGAAATTTTATTAATGATTCTCATAATTGTACAATCCTTCATGAGCTCTAAGAATTCTCTAACATGATGCCTATCTTCTATCAATAGTTCGAAAATCGAAACAAGTATGTACAGAAATCAACCAAGTCTACATCCGGACACACTAGTCCACTTGGTAAACAAGTGGAGTAAACTGAACCATTTCCCATTGCTTATGCAGCTAAATTGTAGCAGCAAGCAAAATTGTGTGCAAGGTGTCCTGCTCTTTCTTGTTTTGAACTTTCTTGATCCTCTTTCTTTGAGCCTTCATTGTTTTCCTTTTGAGATGATATAAAAATCCATTATTTCGGATTTGAAGTACCGTCAGGCTTGGTGACGTCAAACAAACTGTATTGTGACATCACCCGTGTGTTTAGCTTTCCCGCCTATTTTTGTGATGTCTTCGGTTAAGAATGTTGACTAAGTGGTTTGAGAGTAGTATATAAGGATGTAATAGTTATGTAATTGGTACGATTATTGATAATGAAGTCTCAGTTTCTCCTTTCTTCTCTTTCCTCCCTAATTTTCTCTCTTCTTTCTCTCCTCTCTATTCTGTAGCTGTTCTTCGATTTCTTCTAAAACCTTCGGAATCCTAGGTTCCTGACAGATTCATTTAAACATTGGCTTTCCGCTCAATATTCAGTTTGATTGAATGCTGTCTTTTTCTTTCTGAGATGTTATAAAAATATACACTTCATATAATATTGGCTTTCTACTCAATATTCATTTTTATTGAATGCGCTCTTTCTTTTAAAGCCTGCTCCTGAGGAAAAAAGACTTTGCTCCGGTATTGTCAAACTGCAGCCCTCATTGTCTTCTCCAAAAGCAAGCAGAGAAGAGGACAAGAGCAATCCTGCACATGATTCTGATCACATGACATGTGATCCATCTGAAGTTCAAGATGAAAGTCCTGTTGAAGGCAGAAGCGAGAAAGCTTCAAGTGAGAAGGGTACTCATGTTGAAGGAGTGTCAGATACTATCAAGGGTGGCTCATGTTCTGCCAGTCTTCAGAAATCTGGTGAGAAGGGTACTCTTCTTCTGTAAACTAAAGACACTATTAGTAATTGCAACAATTAACTTGACATCCCCCTCCCCCCCACACTCACACACCCCCCCCCCCCCCCCCCCCCCCAGAAGACTTGTGTGATCATGATTTAATGTTCTTCAATGATGCAGATAAGATGTGCCCGGAAGGAACTGATGTAACTGTTGAGGATATGCCTGTAGATATGGTTCCGAATAACAAGTTAAACTTGCCTTTGATAACTTTTCACCGAAGATCCAAGCAGAAAAGGCATAGCGAAACTCTGGAAAATGATAGCACCTTGCCTGTTACAGACGACTGCTTGTTGACTACTGGAGACTGCAAATCAACAGATACTCTCACTGCTTGTGAAGCAACCGGTTCTAAAAGTTGTTCAGTGAATGCTTTGCAGAGTCCTTGCCTTCCCAAGATGAATCTGACAAGTGAGCCCGCCTTCACGCAATCCCAAGAAAAAGTAAGTTATCCTTATAAAATAGCTTTGTAGGTCTAGTCTCTGTTTTTTTCCTTCTAGTTGCTAAAGTATTTAAATGAACTGATCTCATTTCAATGTCCATAGTTAGAGCACCATACTTGGTTTCTCTCTCTCTCTCTCTCTCTCTCTATATATATATATATATATATATATATATATATATATATATATATATATATATATATATATATATATATATATATATATATATATATATATATCACTTTGTGCCTGTGTGCATGTCCCTGTGTGTGTGCGCACACATGCCTTCTTCTGCAAATATGTACACCTAACTTGTCTTTTCTGTTTTCTTACCACGTCTAACTGTTGGCAATTTTGTGAGAACTTTCAATGATCTGGGGAATATGTTGAACTTTGTGGAGGAAGGTTAGTTTGCAGCTCTGTTAACTCGGATACTATAAACTTAAAACAGCTATTAGCTATTGGATTTGTCGTACTGCTATATTTTATGGATTTCATTATTTGAAATCTGTCAGGTTGTAACATATTAAAATACAGAAGTTTATTTAATAGCCATGTAGCATGAGTGACCCTTTTTTAGGATAAAATGAGATGCTGTTAGTCACTCCTAGATCATTTCACTGGAGACCATTTGTTCAGGTACCTGTAGTGGAGAACTTTTTCCTTTTTTCAATCAATATGTTATGTTTTATCTTCCTGGGGTAGTTAAGTGAAAATTTAGCTCTTGAGTTTGAAGTCAGCTGAATTGCAATGGGTCGGTCAGTCATACCTTAATAAGGTAAAGGGGTATGACAAATTTCTATCTTGTATGCTATTTACAACCTTCTGTTGGAGACTATCACAAAGAAACAATTGACAATTAGTATGAAGCATAGTTGTTAAAGCTCTAGGCGATGTCGATGCCGAGGCGAAAGGGGGTCGCCTGTCTCCTAGTTGCCTAGGTGACGAGTGGCCATGCTAGGTGATACCACTCTCATATTTCTAAATATTGACGATCCTTTGTAGAAATGTCTGAAACACAACAATATTCTCTCACCTTCAAACCAAGGGTCAATGAAAGTAGTTGCATAATGCTAAACTTAAGTGTAAGTCTACCGAATATCAACAACTATTTGTAAAACTATGTGAAATAAGGGAGACTGAACTATGCTGCTCTCATAACATGAAAAATGCATAACAGTAGTACTCCCTCCGTTCTACAATATTTGTCTTGTTAACTCTTTGTTTTTGTCCCAAATTCAAGTCTTTCTAGAATACCAATAGAGCATTTATTACCTTTTTCTTCATTTCACCCCTAATTTATTCTCAATCCAACTTTTCATTACGTTAAAACTATTGCTTTTATGATAATCAAAGGATAATTCAGACCTTTTTCTCATAATTTTTTTACGTTCATTAACTTTCTTAATCTGTGTGAAAACCTCTAAAAAGACCTATAATTTGGGACGGAGGGAGTAATATTTATTCTTCTTTGGCTAACCAGACAGTGTTTCTGTTCACATGTACATTAAATTGAGAGGCTAGTATGCTTATAGTAAGTAAGTTCAACAAAAGCCGCAAATTTCCCTTTTTTGGCTGAAGAAATATCTTCAAAGGTTTCTGTTCATGCAAGGCGACAAAAAAACGGTGACCTGTTGCTTCTTGCCTAGGTTATCGCTTTAACAACTATGGTCTGAAGGGATCCTTTGAAATGTAAATGTTGGAATGGTTGTGGTATTCTAGGTTCAGTTTATTCTGGACCAGAATGCTCAGTACTATTTTTTCAGGAGCTCATTCAACGTCATGCTTGGTTGTGTAACTTCAAGACAGGAATCCCCAAATTTGTACCTTTGAAGTTCTTTCACAAATTTAAGTGCTTAACATGACCAACTCTTATATATTAATGCTTTTTAAATATTTGTTGGGCTTTAAAGTATTGAACATGATGTTTCAACTATGACGGCTTTGGAGTACTGCAATATTTAACAGTTTAACTTCACACATGTATTCACAGTTCAACTGCTGTGTTGCTCAGAAGAGTTCTCTTTATGTAAATTTGGCAAGTGAGATATATGCTTTGTACAAGGGTTGCTTCAATATTAAACTATACATGTGCTTTCGTGTTCTCTAGCCATTTATGGTTGACGTTATTTGCTGTTTTCAAAGAGTTACCACAAAGAACAATACTAGAACTTTGTACTGTATGGTATAGTTGTGTTCTGGCTCATCACTGCCTTCTATTTTTCCGTGTTATTAGCTTTCCGTGCTCGATTTTACTTGACGTTTCAACCTGGCCTATTTCTTAACAAAAACTTAATTTTTTAAGGTGCTACCCTAGAGCTTTAGTTGCTTCCTTTGATTAGGCTGTGAGAAGACATGCTTCATATTCTCTTTGTTAATAGTCTTCTGAACAATTTGCTGATATCATGACAGAAAGCTGTTGTAGAGGTAGATTCTTCATGTGGCGGCGGCTCCTGTTCAACTTTTGAGAATGGAAGGTAAAGTTTATCAGTCAGAAATCATCATTGGCAAATATATTGAATTAATATGTTTTCGTGGTATTTTAGCAGTTCCAAGCCGGTGGGTGGAACTTTGGGAAACACTTCAGGGGCTGCCCAATCTCATGGGGCTGGCTCCTGTTTAACTTTTGAGAATGGAAGGTAAAGTTTGTCACAAGTCTGTCAGAAATCTTCATTGGAGAATATAATTGATGTAATATGTTTTCTTGTGATTTCAGCAGTTCCAAGCCGGTGGATGGAGCTTTGGGAAACACTTCAGGGGCTGTCCAATCACACGGGGCTGGCTCTTCTCAAAATTCTGGAATTGCATTTTCTTCTTTACAGGCTAAGAACGGTGTAGACTTCCAAGAAACTCCTTCAGGTTCTCTTGAAACTTTACAAATCCTGTGAATTATTCTTCTTATTGTAATGACAATTGCCTTGTCATATGTCTGCAGTTGAAAAGTCTCCTGGCTTATCCAACAATTACACAAATGAAATAGAAAACGACGATGTGATTCTTAGCAGTAAAAGTACTGAAGCAACTTTGGATCTTTCCATTTGCTCACCTGGTAGGGATTCTGTTTTAATCGTGAGCAAACTTACTACCTCCGATCCAAAATATAAGTCACCGTTGACTTTGGCACGCATATTAAGGAGGCGATAACTAATCGAATTTTTACACTATCATGACGAAATTACCCTCTAGCCCTTGTTCAGTCAATTGCAATGTAAACAATGGGTAATTTTGTCATGATAGTGTAAAAATTCGATTAGTTATCGCCTCCTTAATATGCGTGCCAAAGTCAACGGTGACTTATATTTTGGATCGGAGGTAGTATTTTTTATTTTTTATTTTTTTACTCTTTTTTAGTTTTTTTGTTTCATTAGAGTTATAGTTTGCTCTTGATGTTTCTTTCTTTGTGAAACTGGATTTCTTAAGCCAAAGTGGACGACAGCAAGAAAGCTGAGCAGGAAGTTCATGGAGAACCAATTATTGGTTCATCGCTGCCCTCAATTAATGGAAATCTCAATCCTCCAATCCTTGAGGTGCCCAATAAGGATCATGACTCGGAGTTGCTTCACAAGAAACCTGAGAACGGAAACTCTAATTTGACACATCAAGTAAATCATTGCTCTTCTGCATTGAATCATACTTGTTTGCAGGTTGGTGGACCCGCTTTTTACGTGTTTTTTTATATGCGAATTAATAGTATTTCATTCATATGAGAAAATTGTCACAGTAGATTAGACTTTTTTATGTTGTTCAGGGTATGCCGAAACATTCTTCTCTTGCTTTTGTCATTAGCCTATAAATCGCAGATACCAAAAAGTCTAAAATCATTGTTTACCTTTTGTTGAATATAGTTGGACTTTGTTTTTTGTTTAACTCATTGACAGTGTGATGAAAAATATTTTCAGCTATTTCCAGAAAATGTATCTGACCAAAGAAATTATTGGCAAGAAGCGCGTGCTCATTTGGTTTCTGAAGAAAGACCCGTTAATTTGCATCAAATCAGGACCCAGGCTAGGACCGCCACACCAGTATCCTCACGATATCCAGGTCTTCCAATGGAACCAAGATTAAAGAATCTTGCTTGCAATTCAAGTTTATCTCTCCGGCAAACTGTTGGCATGCAATCAACAGGGCTCATTCCAGAGACAAAGCTTCAATATCTTCCTGATCAATTGTCATCCTTTACCAGACACCAGATGATTCTTGACAAGATTGCCACTAGATCAATCTCTCTCAAGGGAATTAGAAGCAATCACTTGGAGAAGAACGATAATACACCAACACCGTGGTCTGAAGAAGAGCTGGATTCTCTTTGGATTGGTGTAAGAAGATACGAAAGAGGTAACTGGGATGCCATGTTAAGGGATCCAAGGCTGCATTTTTTACCTTGGAGGTCTCCTACAGAGCTAGCTGTTCAATGGGAAATGGAGCAGCACAAACTTTTAAACCACATAACTTTTCGCAACCCAAGACAATCGAACGCTCTCAATGCCGTCATCCGTGATTGCTCGGATTCCTACATTCATCCCAGGACTGGTAAACAAAACTCTGCAAATGAAGTTCAGCTGTCACTTGGAGATGTATATTCAGAGCCTAGAGACCGTTTGTTGAAGAGACTCGGTTACTTGAGTGCCCAAAATGACGTGCCAAGGCAAGTACAGGAATCTGTTGCAGACTTAAACCCTATGTATCTGTCATTGGCTAATCAAAGGAGGGCAATGCTGGAAATCCATGCTGCACAAGGTGTAAACAGTAGCTTCCCTCACTGGCTTAAAGAAGTTGGTGTACCTCCGACAAGGACTAATGACACAGCTTTGCATTCAATTCTTTCATCTGTCAATCATGGTGATATACTTCGTGTTAACCGATGTGGTTTGAATTCTTCAGGAGAATCAATAAGTGCACCAAGCATGATTAACCCGGTGGTGTCAAACAGAATCACGGTGGTTCAGAACAGTAACGCAACTCAGCCAGGTAATTGTCAGGGAGCACCCTCTGGAGACGAGGAGAAAGTTAAGGTCAATCAACCTAATAACACCATGAATAAAGAGGAGGAGGTGATCACCATAAACAGCGACGCGTCTTCTGAGGAAACCATATCCGATGATCAAAGTGGTAAACCTTAGTCGTAAATGGAAGTGTTTAGGTAGAAGTAATCGATGTTAATGGCATGCTAACATGAATGTGTTGTTGTTTTGGATAGCTAAATAACTGTCATCATTGTCTTGATTCAGGAAATCTGATTTCATGAATGGTCCTCCATGTTTTCAATAACAGTGGTTCATCATGATCAGAATTTCTGAAGGGTATAATATGACAGGAATTAATGTTTTGGAGTTCATATGTTCCGTTTTGAATTGTATTTTAGAATCGTCCTAAAAAAAGGCTTTGGGGTCTGTTTGGAGAAAGGACTATGTATGTGAATAATTTTGAGAAAATTGTCTAGTGAGAACCAAATGGCACCTTTTGTGACACCACACAACATCTATCTATCGTAACATCATAGTAGGATGTTAGATTCGACTTTTCAGAGGTTGGATGTGGTGCCGCTAAAGACCCCGAAACAAAATGACTATTGTGTGGTCAAGATTTTGGTGCATCAAAGTAAAAAATATGGGACTTCAAATGCAATAGGGCTTCCCTTAGACTTAGAGGAACTAATCCTACTTGTTTTGACGACTCACAGTGCACTTTAGGGAATTCTTAATTTTCGAATAGCCCTCACAAACCTCCTATTTTTCATTTTGCCGACAATTTTTTTTTCTTTCTTTTTTCTTTTTCTGACTTCTTATTTAGATGCAGTCTTTTGATCATAATTCAAGAGTTTTAATATGCTCCATTGTTTGTGTTTTAATGTTCAAATAAGATTAATGAAGGTTCGTGCAATGCCCTCATCCTGGCTTTCTCCTTATACTAAAAGACGTTGATAAAATATGCCCTCATCCTGGCTTTCTCCTTATACTAAAAGACGTTGATAAAATATAGTCATACCTCCTTAAAACCTATGGATGACAAACCCAGTATGGAAAGACATAGGAAAGAGTACTAACACTTTATGTTTTCGAAAAATTGAAAGTTTCCCAAAAATAAATATACATCGTGGAACCGAGCAGTGCAATCAAAAGAAAAATAATGATGATCTCCAAAGCTTGAGCAACGAGTCTTTGGCGCAACTCGCATGTCTTTCGGCAGAAGACATTCCAGTTTGTGTAGTAGTACTAAAATGGTGCCTCGTCCAAGAAAAAACAGTGGAAGTGTTTAGCATCTGGCAAGAAATAAAGGATGATAATATAAACTTGAGAGGGGGGGGCGGGGGGGGGGGGGGGGGGGGGGGGGGGTAACTCGCCATTAATGACAAAAAAATCTCCCGTCGCCATTGATATTTTATCAAGTGTTCTTCGAATTTTCTTCCCTTTTAAATTGAATTTGCTTCGATTTCTTTAGTAGCGGCACCAACAATAGTAACTACGGGGTGACTTACGGGATCAACTAAATTAGATCATTAGAAATTCGTACTGATAACGTATAGTAAAACTAATAAAATCACATTTCACTAGTCTAAAATATATGTACGAGAAAGATACAATACGGTGGGATCTTATCATAAGAGTGGGAAAAAAAAAACTCATTTCATTCCCATAAATAAAAAGTTATAGGAATGAAACTATTATTAAAATTTCAGTTATTTGCTTCTAGAGTTTTGCCCTATTTAATCAAAAGCTGCTTAATCGTGTCTCTTTGTCAAGAAGTTGCTTAATCATAAACTGGTTAATCGTGTTTATTTTGATACTAGTATTTGACTATTAAGTAAACTATTTACATGCTATACAAAAAAAGTCCGGATCCCACGAGTGAGTCGAAAGTTGGATCTACATTGGATCTCACCTGAATCGCCCCATCTATCCTCCTGAGGAGAGGTTTGGTTTCAAACCCCGGTTCGAACGGGAGGAGTACGCCATGCTAATATGCCTTGGATGATCCACATCTCGGGGTCGTGCGCCGATGAGCACATTGAACTATCCATGTGGTTGAGAGCCCTCACGCGCCCGGCGCACAACGACGCAATTATCGGGGCGCCGGTCGTTCAACCGCCGCCGAATCGGATGTGGTGAAGAACTCGGAAAACAGGGAACTACCCCCGCTGGATAGGGAGTTTATGGGGGATGAGGGCAGAATCGGGAGTTTCGGGCTATCCCCTTCGAGGGGTACATTCAAATATATACGATATTTTATAGCACATTGAATTGATAGTCTCGGTGCTCGTCTGTTGTTTTATTTATTTATTTTATTTACGGAGATGATGGTGGTCCTGTATGCGGGCTGCGATGGTCCTCTTTAGTTTTTGACTTCTTGTCTCGGATGGTTTCGGTTCTTGTCGAACTTGTTGGTCATTATGAATGCTGCTAGTTGGTTTTTGTTTTGGATATGGACGTCTGTTATATGACAGATTGTTTTCATTTTATTCTCATATTATTCAATAGATATCACATCATAATTAATAATTACACAACGTTGTGACCATTTTGTTGCGACACTGTCACTAATCTTATATAAATCTTTGGTTTCGGGAAAAAATATGGACTCAGGCCAAAGTAGAGTGCATATCAGTACAATTAAACTTCGATAAATGAATATCCTCACCAAATAAATAATTTTCTCCGTTAAAACTGAAAGAAAAGACTTAAAATAATGTTCGATACATAAATAACCTCGCTAACGAATATTTTTTTTTTTCTAGTCCGTTAGGGTATTCATTTATGCAGAGGGTGAAACACATGGTTGTAGTTAGATTTGCTCCAGATACAGCCTTATCTATGTGTGCCTTTGTACTGTTGTTCCCAGCAACAAGAAAAACATGAACAATCTAATGTCATCGTCCCTCTACAAAAACCACCACCACATTTTAAAGAATCCTTTAATCTCTTCACCCCTTGCGAATCACGCTGCTACTGCACTTAAATTCCAATTTCAATTTCCATGCAGAAGATTCAGACATCAAGCAAGCACTTCAAGTGAATTGGATAATATTGACAACAATATTTTATTAAAAGAGTCCAAAGATGAAGAAGAACAAGAAGAAGAAATTATTCCAGACCCGAATGAAATTGGAGTGATGCAAAGTTCGAGTCGGACAAAAACTTCCACTGTTAATGCTGCAGTTGATAAGGACCTCAAGAAGGTGATTGTTTTTTTTGTTTTTTTTTTTTAAATTTAATTTAAATACTACTTGCCTAGTTGCCTTCTCACTAATTTTTGTGTCTGTAGATTTCCCTTTAGCGATTCATCAGCCTACCAGACTAATGCCCTGTTTAGATTGCATTAAATGGGTTTCCTGTTGGATTAATGTATTTAATTTTACCCTTTTTTTTTGTTGCTGTTTTTGATTATTATATAGCTAGTTATATAATTAATCTTTTGAGGAAGATGAAACTATACTCATTGGTGGAATAAAAACTGTAAAGGCTGTACATATGTAAAGTAACTAAATTAGCTAGCTGTTCATTCAAATGCAGTTTATTATTCAGTAATGACTGAAAGATGTGTTAATTTACTTTAAACAATTGGATAAACTGGAAACGATTTTGCTTGATTATTTGCAGGAAAGGAGCTGCTATATATAGCAGAATTACAGCTGGAAAATATCAAATAAACCTACACTATCTCCATGATCCTGAAGACTAGGCATCAACCTAAAATGTAGGAGAAAAACAGCTAATTCAAAACAGACTAGCCTATTATTGCGGAAGCATGATAAACAACTAACAAAACAACAAGACTAAGTCAACAAATCCTCCCCTAAACTGAAAAATATGACTTTCAGTTTATATCTTCAATCTTCTTCATTCCAATTGCAGCTCTGAGTCTTTCAAACACCTCTAATCTTAGAGGTTTTGTCATGATATCAGCCAATTGATCATTAGTACCAACATGCCTGATGATGATAGTTTCTTCTTTGGTAAGATTCCTCAAAAAATGAAACCTAACTGCAATGTGCTTACTTTTGCCATGAAATACTGGATGTTTGGCAAGTTGTATTGTTGATGAATTGTCACATAACATTGTAGTTGATTCACCCTGTGTCCCTCCAATCTGGCTATGTATATTCTGCATCCAAATGCTTTGACAAGCACAAGCTGCTGCAGCTATATATTCAGCTTCAGTGGTTGAGAGAGTCACCACAGTTGCTTCTTTGATGACCAAGCTACGCACCTTTGCTTAACATGAACACATAACCAGATGTACTTTTAAACTCAACAGTATCACCTGCATAGTCACTATCTGTATAGGCTAACAGATCATCATTGCAACTATTTTTGTACAAGATTCCAAGACCTGCAGTTCCTTTTACATATCTAAGTATTCTTTTTGCAGCCAACATGTGAGATTCCAAAGGAGCTGCCATAAACCTGCTTAATAAACAAACACTATAGCTCAAGTCAGGTCTAGTAGCTGTTAAATATATTAAGCTTCCAATCAACTGCTTGAAATAGGTAGCATCAACCTTTTTGCCACCCTCTTCTTTAGACAACTTGTTTCCAGGTACCATGGGATTCTTAACAGGATTACAATCCTTCATACCAAACCTTTCAAGAATCTCTTATGCATATTTCTTCTGGCATATGTGAATACCACAAGATGTTTGATGCATTTCAACTCCCAAAAAATAACTCATCATGCCCAAATCAGTCATCTCAAACTCCCTTTTCATGGAGTTTTTGAAAGACTGAATCATAACTGAACTATTACTGGTGAACACCAGATCATCCACATACAAATTGACAATGAGTATGTCCTTTCCTTCCTTTTTGACAAACAATGTGTGTTCATGGCTACTCCTTTCAAAACCTTGCTTCAGAAAATAGCCTTTAATTTTACTAAACCATGCCCTGGGTGCTTGTTTTAAGCCATATAGGGCTTTCTTCAATTTATATACCTTTGTTTCTTCTCCCTTTTTCTCATATCCTTGTGGTTGAGACACATATACTTCCTCCTTCAAGTCTCCATATAGGAAGACACTTTTTACATCAAGTTGATAGAGTGACCAACCATTTCTGGCAGCTAGTGCAATGATTGTCCTGATTGTATCCCATCTTGCAACAGGAGCAAACACTTCATTGTAATCAATTCCCTTCTCTTGTGCATATCCCTTTGCAACAAGTCTGGCCTTGTATTTGTCTACTTCACCACTTTCATTTAGCTTGGTCCTGTAGATCCACTTTACTCCAATCACTTTTGCCTTTTCTGGTGCTTCAACCAGCTGCCAAGTTTGATTTTTAACAATAGATGTCATTTCTACATCCATTGCATCAGTCCACTTTTTGTTGATTGCTACTTCCTCATAACAGGTAGGATCACCAGAAGAAGTAAACATGACTAGATTTTGTACCTGTTCTTCATCTGATAGTCCCTCACCTGTAATGTAATCCTGCAAGTAAGCTGGTGCCCTTGCCACTCTTCTTTCCAATTGCTGATTTTGATCACCATCACTGTCATCTGTTGATGTATCCATATCTGATTCATCAACCTGTTCTTCTGCTGCTCCATTGTTGTGATTCTCATTTATTTCAGTGTTGTCCTCATCACTTGAGTAATCGATTTCACTCTCCTCATCTTCCCATATCAGCATGTCATCCCTGTTTTCTTGAGCAGTCCTTCCCCAATCCCAGCAATCATTTTCTTCAAAAATTACATCACTGCTTACAATGACCTTCTTAGTTGATGGATTGTACAGCTTGTACCCTTTTGATTCATCACTATATCCCAAAAAGATACACAGTTGGCTTCTTGCATCTAATTTCAGTCTTTTTGCATCTGGTACATGGACATTTGCAAGACAACCAAAAACCTTGAAATGGCTTATGTCAGGCTTCATGCCATTCCAGCATTCCTCATGTACTTTCCCTTTGACAGCAGTGGTGGGGCTTCGATTTAGCACATGACATGCCCACTTTACTGCTTCTGGCCAAAATCTTTTAGGCATTTTCTTCTCCTCAAGAGCACATCTTACCATGTTCAATATGGATCTGTTTTTGCATTCAGCCACCCCATTTTGTTGGGGTGTGTAGGCTCTAGTCAATTGACGTTTTATGCCATTGTCAGCACAAAACTTCAAAAACTCCTCAGAAGTGAATTCTCCTCCCCTGTCAGTTCTTAATGCACAAATAGACATACCACTTTCTTTTTCCACAAGTGCTTAAATTGCTTAAACATGGTGAATGCTTCATCTTTTGTATGCAATAAATAAACCCATAACTTTCTAGAGAAATCATCAATGAAAGTAAGGATATACCTTTTGTGGCTGTTGGACATGGGACTGATAGGTCCACATATATCTGAGTGAATGAGTTGTGGAGGTTTTGTAGCTCTCCATTTACTCTTTCTTGGGATTGACACCCTGTGTTGTTTTCCTTTCAAACATACTTGACACACTTTGTTAGCTGTGTTGATTTCAGGAAGTCCTTGCACCCATCCTTGTGTTTGCATCCTCTTTAAACTTTGATGACTGATGTGTCCAAACCTCTTGGGCCACATATCTCCCATTTCATCAATCTTGACATTGAGACAGTTTGAAGTTTGCTGCAACTTTGCTAATAACACAAACATTTTGTTTGATGTCATGTGACTATGAAGAATGCATCCTCTATTATGATGATAAATTTTGCAGGCATTGTCCTTGATCAAAATACTCAGCCCCCTCTCCTGGAGTTGTCTTATGCTCAACAAATTGTTCCTTAATTCTGGTACATAGTACACATTGCCAATGGTTTGATTGGTACCATCAATATTTAGTTTGATGGTGCCCTTTCCAAGGACCTCCATCCTGTGATTGTTGCCTAACTTCACACAGAATGTCTAAATTGATCATTTAGCTGGCCTTGTTCAAACCATGCTCTATTTCCTGTCATATGGTTTGAACATCCAGAATCCAAGAACCATACCTCTTCTCTAGCTGCATCATTCTCTTCCACATAAGCCATCAGTAGTTGATCTTTTGCTGCATCATCATCTGCATAATTTGCATTTGAATCCCAGGTAGGGCATTCACTCTTGAAATGTCCAAGATTATGACATTTGAAGCACTCCACTGCTGATTTGTCAAATGGTTTGTTGCCTCTGCCACCTCCTCTAGAGTTTCCTCTACCCCTTCCTCTTCCATCACTTGATACCTTCAAAGCCTGTTCTTCCTCCACTACATTTCTCATTCTCAGTTCATGAATGAATAAACTGCTTTGAAGCTCGTCCACAGTCAGTGTATCCACATTGTTGGATTCCTCAATAGAGCAAACAGCATAGTTGAACTTGGCCACCAATGACCTCAGAATCTTTGCAGTGATGTCCTTTTCCACCAGTTTCTCACCACATGCTTTCATACTTTTGGCAATGATTAAGGTTCTGCCAAAATATGCATTCACAGATTCTCCTTCCTTCATTCTCAACATTTCAAACTCAGTCTTGAGTGTTTGAAGTTGAGCTCTTTTCACTCGGGTGGATCCTTTAAACTTTTGGGCCATGGAGTCCCAAATCTGTTTGGAGGTATCATCATTCAGGATAGTTTCCATAATTTCTCTATCTATGGACTGATAGAGATAATTCTTGATTTTCCTGTCTTTTAGCTTTTGATCCTCCAATTCCTTTACTTGTGCATCAATAGCTTGTGTTCCTTCAGGAATTCTGGTAATTCCATCTTCAATCAAGCTCCAATACTCCTTAGAACGCAGAAAATTCTCCATGAGCTTAGCCCAGTGCTCATAGTAGCCATCAAACTTTGGAATGGCTGGCTGTATAAACTTTCCATTCCCATTGCTACTTTCTGCCATCTTACTTTACTGTTTTCTGTTTTATCAGCCCTAGTGAGTAGGCTCTGATACCAAATGTTAATTTACTTTAAACAATTGGATAAACTGGAAACGATTTTGCTTGATTATTTGCATGAAAGGAGTTGCTATAGCAGAATTACAACTGGAAAATAACAAATAAACCTACACTATCTCCATGATCCTGAAGACTAGGCATCAACCTAAAATGTAGGAGAAAAACAACTAATTCAAAACGAGACTAGCCTATTATTGCGGAAGCATGATAAACAACTAACAAAACAGCAAGACTAAGTCAACAAGATGTAGTAGAAGGAATAGCACCCTGGAATAAATTAGACAGTCGGAATACGGACCGCTCGGCCATGCTTCGAGAATACTCGGGTTTTCGGGACGGGGCGTTACAGTGTGCACATTGGTAAATGCTTATAAAAGTCGATATGGATATGAGATTTTCCAAGTTGGAGATTTTAGAACCTTTCCTTTGTATTGGTACATGTTGAATTACCGTCTCTCCCAAAAGCTTAAGCTGATACACTTCGATAGTACGTTCCATGTCCCTGTTACCCTATTAGGTTTCAAACTGAGTGGTTAAGAGAAAAAAAAAATCCTTTTTACTTGACGGGTTTTTGTAGCCCTGCATAATAAGTACAAGAAACTTAAGTCACTTGGTTAGAATCATATATTGATTCAATAATCTACCGACTTAAACGCCACTTTTCTATGTTTTACAGAATATTTATTCACGGTGAAATGCACTGGAATCTGTATTCAGAGAGAAGTTGAAAATTTATATGGAATGCGCTATTTGTAGCGCAGATTTTATAATTTTTGTATCTTAGGGGGAGAGTTTGTTCCACCTTCATTTTGGATGGATCTGAATGATTTGAATATGTAAAATACAGATTTCCTGTCGTTTATCTGCAAATGGTCGTATTAGATATGGAGTTTCTTAGTTGTTGCTCGAATCTAGCTTAGCAACTAACATAATAGTAACATCTGGCTTGTGTTTTCTGGCAGGTTGTTCAAAAGACAGCAGCAACATTTGCACCTAGGGCATCTGTTGCCTCAAAAAATCCTGCAGTACCTGGAACAACATTATACACCGTCTTTGAAGTGCAAGCCTATGCCTCGATGTTGTTGGGAGGTGCACTTTCCTTTAACCTTATATTCCCTTCCAATGATCCAGACATATGGAGACTTATGGGCATGTGGTCCATCTGGATGTTCAGTAAGCTTTTTATTAGTCCTTTCTTTATAAGAAAAACCTTGAAATGAATAGCTTCTTAATCGCTTGCAGTTTGTTCCCATACGAAGATTTTGTATCGCACCTGATGTGTACTTGTTTTGTCTTTTTTATACAAATGACAGTCATTTGACGGTCTTGTGTAATAAGGACTCTCCACGTGTTAGAAATATCTTTTCAAGAATGCTTGCAGTTGAGATTTCATTAATGGCTTCTGATGTTGAAGTGATTAACTTTTTTCTGTTGCAGCCATACCTTCTCTCCGCGCACGAGACTGTTCAAAGAACGAGAAAGAAGCTTTGAATTATCTTTTTCTCCTCGTACCTTTGCTAAACGTTACCATTCCATTCTTTTGGAAATCATTCGCAGTTGTTTGGTCAGCAGATACCGTAGCATTCTTTGCAATGTATGCATGGAAGGTAAAATTTGCCTCTTAACTTACAGCAACTCGATCCTTAGCTATTCGGTTTTCTTCTGTCTAAGAACAATACTCTTGTTAACAGTTGGGCTGGCTTCAGAAGGCAGAAAATGAATAAGGCGGGGAAAACAAATTATTATGGTCTGGATCCATTGTTACATCACTGGATTCATCAAGTCTTTGAATGCAAGTTGTGTTGAAGCCATAATACCGAGGGCATGTCTGTTTGAGCGTCAAGAAAAGAAAAACACAAGTTCAGAATCTTTACGTAAACCCGAGAGTTTCATCAGTTTTGTTGCCTTCCCTTAGCAAGAGGAGAAAGCAACAGCAGCAGTTAACTCAATACCTTTGTGATGGTATCCATATATATGCTTCCACACTTGTTTTTTTTAGGGCTTCCACACAATTTTTACATGAACATTGGCTTGGCTGTTTGGGTTTGGCTGTTTGGGTTTATATGTATAATAGAAATAGATGACCTTTCACCTTTTCTTTCATACTGTTATTATCTGCGACTATCCCACATCACCTGCCCAACCCCCCAACCCCATGAGGCTTTAAGGACACCCACTAAAAATACATGGGGCACCACAACAATATTTAGAAATGGACATGTATTTGGGTACCCTTAAAGGGCAACGGTGGATTAGTGTGGTACCCTTAAAGCCCCCAAAAGAAACACACCTCTCGTAGTAACAAACAATATTCCTATTTCTCCTACAACAAGCAAAACTAGGCTACGGGAAAATGTATTTTCAAGTCATTTTAACACCCCTTATTTCATGTCAGGTCGGGTCAGACTTGACATTTTTTTAAGTCCCTTGTTAAAATTTCCCCCTCGCCCAATTGAAATTTCCCCCAGCCCGTTGAAACCCCCCGCCCTGTTGAAATTAATTTCCCCCGGCCCGTTGAAATTAATTTCCCCCGTATTTATAGTGTTAGGGGGTGTTAGTGGGTAATAACACCGTAGGCGGCTACCTGTGATTCATAGGCAGCCGCTATCAGCTGGACCAAATTGGGGGACTCTCAGCATCTTCTAGGCGGTTGCATGTGTTTTATAGGCGCCGGCCTGTTGATACATCTTTAGTAAATCAGCCATAACTTTGTATGTTAGACCTCAAATCAAGTGATTCAAAATGCATTGGAAAAGCTGATTCAATTGTCTACAACTTTCATGAAGATATCCAGCACAGAAAATGATCCGTTTGAACGTTTAAGCTTCGGGCACACGCTCTTACCTCCGAATATCGCCTTCCGGCCATCTCGAACACCTAATTCTTGTAAATAATCACAAAAATAAAGAGATTTTCGGACTTTACGTCTTAGGTCTCGAAATGAAAACAAAGGTTTATAATGCATCAAAATATAACCAAATGTCTCCGGTAAGGTAACATATAAAACGAGGTATAAACGGAGTATAATCACATAGAAAATGATAGTCAAGTTGACTTTCATCAACTCTCCATTCTACATGTGCACATATTATATATACTGAATTCACAGTTTACGTAGCAAGTCACTTATACCTAACTGACTTGAGTGTCACAACATCTTCCCACAAACACATTCCGCTTCATCTTACGTCTTTTTGGTGTGGCAGACTCGTTCACATTCTTGTTTGGATATACTTTGGAACCCAATTACTCGTTCATCAATTTAGATTTCATGTGGACCATACGGGACATCGTAATTAATAATTAATAAAATGATCCTTCTTATTTACTACATCCATCCCATAATGTGAGTTCGTTCACTTTTGAATTTGTTTCATAATATAAGTTTCATTTAGAATACGAGTGGATTATTTATTATATTTTTCTTTATTTTACCATTTATTTATTATATATTCATCTATTTTACAACTATTACATTAATGAGAATCAAAAGTCTTTTTGAATATGTGTGAAAGGTGTGAAAGGGTCTAAACCGACTTATATTTTAGGACGGAGCTAGTATTTACTACCTCCGTCCCAAAATATAAGTCAATTTAGCTTTTTGATTTTGTAATGTAAGTCCGTTTAGATAACCAATGAATTATTTATTACATTTTTCTCTTCTTACCCCTCATTTATTATTTACTCACCTATTTTTCACTAATTTGCATTAATAACACTCAAAGGTCATTTTAAACTTTTTAAATAAAATTAATGACATATAACCAATTTAACCAACTTTCTTAATATGTATGAAAACCGTAAATAGATTTACATTTTGAGACGGATGACGTATTTATTTATTCTAAACAAATGGAAGTCGACGTGAACATTTAAGATTGTGTCACTACTCACCGGTCACCACGAAATAGATATTTGATCAACGTATATTAGAATGTACCAGTAGTATCTTCCAATTAGGAACACATAGCATGCTCAGACGTTGGCGGCCTTAGAATCACAAAATTTCTTATCCAAAAATTGACCATTTTGCAAAATCCCACGTCTAAGTGTAGAAGTGGCTGTTGTTCTTTCCACAAACAACCTCACTTTTTGTTGCTACTACTAAAATGTGACGATTCATCTCACATTCAAATCTCCAGTTTCTGCAATCACTTCGTAAGTATTGAATCTTGAGGTATGGTTTGTCCTCTATCTAGTTTATTTTAAAAGCATTGCACGCGTCTATGGCTTTTCTTTATATTCATCTCCATATCCCAGAAATGCTTTCTAGTAATTTTCATCATTCTATTCTGGCTGTGGTACATGTTGAATTGTTGGGAGTTCTTAGAATGTGCCAATTTATCTGGGTTTTATTGTGATTTTTTTTTTAAGTTGATAGAGAAAGACTCTAACTTTAGGCAGCCTGGTGCAGTGGTACTTGAAAGCATTTAGAAGCATTCTTGCCTAAAACAAGATTAGGAAAAGGCCGGAGGGTATTTGTAACCAAATGCAATGAGATATATATGTGTTTTATTCGGTTGCTTCTACTGAAAAGATTAGTCTAGTCTAGCCTTAGGATGATTGAATGTTGGGAGAGATTGCCATCTCTTGTCTGTATAAGGATTTAGTAGAAGAGGGCCAATTGATTTTTGTAGAAAGTATGCGCTTGATTTATATTTTAGCCAGAGGCTATGGGATCGAACCCTGGTGGGGATGTGCTGAACCCCAATTATATATTGTGCAAGTGTTGGGAGCCCCAATTATTTTGTGCAGGGGGCGTGGGCGTGTTGAACCCCTACACCAATTGGTTTTAAAATTTCCGCTAGCCTATAATTAGGATGATTGAATAGATGCTTTTGGTATTCAGAAAATTAATGTCTTTGTGTAATGTCGCTTACTCGCTTATATGCCCCAAATTAGCTATTTTAGGAGTAGTAAGGCTGATATTTTCTGTACATGCAATGCTACCTGTATTGAAAATTTTGAGAATTATGCTATATAACTAACATTAAGTGAATAAACGAAATCCGAGATCACTAAGGTATCTTGTTTAGAGTGATATTTGATATAGTTCAATCATTTCCTTGTTTGCAGCCATCAGTTTTGAAGCATGGCTTCTGCTTTGCGTTCAGTTTTTCTCTCAAATAATGAGAGCATTCGTTTGTACAGTAGTAGATCACAACTTTTTAGTAATAGAAGGCGGAGTCAATTTTGGGCAGAACCTAATGGTAAAGTTCACACTTTTATGGTGTGGGGCTCTACGTATCGGAAAATGATAAGAGCTCACAAAGAATTTGTTAGTGCGGGTTCAAAATGCTCACGTTTTTTCTTACAAGGGGTGGAAATCATTTCTTCTTGTAGACTACGCAGCATAGTTCCTAAGGTAACCTCTATCCCAATTTTATTTACTTTTAGTTGTTTTTGTTTGACAATCTTTCGGCGTTTTGCATATCTTTCTCTCAATTTTTGAAGTCTCAAACAGGGAAGAGATAATATTGAAGTTATGCCGGAAACAACAATGGTTACTTGGAAGAAATGGAGCGAGTCTACAAAAGTAGCTATTGTTTTGATCATTGCTCTGCTAGTTATTCCTAAAGCCGATGCTGTCGATGCCCTTAAAACGTGCACATGCTTATTAAAGGAATGCAGGTATAAATTTCAACATATTATATGCTTTGAGTGCGGCGTAGTTAATACGTCATTGCTGATTTAATAAAACTGCTAAATCAGTGCTGTAATTATCTTCAAGATCTTGTAAACTTAACAACTTAAAAATGAGCTGATACTGTAAAATGTCTCTCTCTTGTGTTATAGGACAACTTTCTCTTTTACTGAAATGGAGATTTTGGTGTTGCTAGGGTGGAGCTCGCGAAGTGCATTGCAAATCCATCATGTGCAGCTAATGTTGCTTGTCTTCAAACCTGTAATAACAGACCTGATGAGACTGAATGCCAGGTCTGTCCTACATATTTTTCTATATCTATTTTTATCTATTTTTAGAAAAGTTTGAATGGTTTTGAATAATCCCCGACAGAGTCATGTATGACCTTGTTATGCAGATAAAATGCGGTGATTTGTTTGCAAACAGTGTTGTTGATGAATTCAATGAGTGTGCAGTCTCAAGAAAGAAATGTGTACCTCAAAAATCTGATTTGGGTGAATTCCCTGTGCCTGACCTTAGTGTTCTTGTTCAGAGCTTTGATATTAAAGATTTCAGTGGGAAGTGGTTCATAACTAGTGGTTTAAATCCTACCTTTGATGCCTTTGACTGTCAACTGCATGAGTTCCACACCGAATCGAACAAACTTGTTGGAAATTTGTCATGGAGAATACAGACTCCTGATAGCGGATTTTTCACTCGTACAGCTGTCCAGAGATTTGTTCAAGATCCGAAATATCCCGGGATACTCTACAATCATGATAATGAATATCTTCATTATCAGGATGACTGGTAAATCTTCTAAAAAAGATTAAGCTTCTTCTTAACAGAGCAAAAAATGGCAAATTCCAACAAAATTCTTGCGTTGTTTCGTTTTTCAGGTACATTTTATCATCTCAGATCGAAAACAAACCAGACGATTACGTGTTTGTGTATTATAAAGGCAGGAATGATGCATGGGATGGTTATGGAGGTGCAGTAGTGTACACAAGAAGTGCAACATTGCCTGAAAGCATTATACCTGAATTAGAAAAAGCATCCCAAAAAGTCGGACGAAACTTCAACAGTTTCATCCGAACAAACAACACATGCGCGCCTGAACCGCCACTGGTGGAGAGAATAGAGAAGACGGTAGAGAAAGGAGAGAAGACGATCATCAAAGAAGTGGAGGAGATCGAAGAGGAAGTGGAGAAGGTAAAAGAAACAGAGTTAAGCTTATTTAATAGGTTGCTTGATGGATTTAAAGAACTCCAAAAAGACGAAGAAAACTTCCTAAAAGAACTTAGTAAAGAAGAAATGGATCTTTTAAGTGAACTCAAGATGGAAGCTAGCCAAGTTGAACAACTCTTTGGTAAAGCACTTCCCATCAGAAAACTAAGATAGTTTACAAATGGTTGAAAAAACGCGGTGTGATATAGATTATAGAGAACACAGACGGGCTGTGTATGCCTGCTTTACAAAATCGTGACGTTTTTTCTTTTGATACACTATACTATATATATTTATAAAGCTTTACACTTTTATTTAGATGATTCTTTAAAGTACATGACATAAATATGCAAAAGCTTCTGCTACTTGTCTTGCATTTGAAAATTTTACACAGATTATACTTAAAACTGGTGTTCATTCTAGCGTTTAGCTGTCAAAACGAAGCGCAGCCTCGTGCTGCCATATCCGTTTAAGTGTTTTTTGATCTTGTTGTCCTTGAGCTGGAAAAAGGAACCAAAATCATGAAACCTTTGCATTTTTTTTTTTTTTTTTTTTTTGCATCTCTGGCTTTAAAATTTGTATGGCTCCTCCTAGCTTGGCTTCAAAATTATGCTCTGCAGGGTGGCACAAGGCATCTGGAGAAAAATCCCAGCATTTTCTTCTTCACATAATATAATGAGTAAAAAAAAAAAATAATGAGATTCCATCTTAATCACAAGCAATAATTCAGTAGGTGCTGTCACCTAGGAAAATGTAAGCATATGGTAGTGAAAACGGGTGAAATTTTAAAATAGGGGAACTTTATAGGAAGCTAGCCTACGCGTGGCGAGATTTGACCAGTGCATTCGACGATTACACACCAAATTCATTTTGCGCGTAACGATCTCAGTAAGGAGTCGATAAAATTTTCCCGAAAACGGGGGTGTTCTATCAGAGAGAGAGTAAAAATGAGTGAGGAGCCACGTGCGCAGATCCGACCACACGATTTACGAGGTGGAATACGCAAGTATCGTGTGTGGAAATTATGTGGTCGCTTCAACGTAGTAGATAGTCCATAAAAGTCTCTCCTATGATAGAATTTTTCTGAAAACGGTGCTTATTTATTTATTTAAAAAAAATAAAAATTGATAAGCATATGTACCTCGGCCATGTCAGATGTCACATCAAGTTGTGAACGAACAATGCCATTATTGTTATTGTTATTTTGAAAATAAACTTAATTATTGTCATATTTTCTAATGATAAACTGGTGAAGCGACTTGTAACCGTTAATATTATCAAACGTGAAACATAATTTTCAGATGGACATGTAACCTAAAATAATGTCAGAAAAATAAAAATAAAAGGTCTAAAATACCATTTAATTATCATGGTTTTTAATTTTAATATCTAGGTAAACTGGTGAAGCGACTTGTAACCGTTAATATTAACAAACGTGAAACATAATTTTCAGATGGACTTGTAACCTAAAATAATGTCAGAAAAAATAACCTTAAAAAGAGATGTCAGGACGTGGTCTCAAAAATTCCCCTTCAAAAAGAGGTTAGGGTTCAATTAGTTAGTCCAAAAATTGTGCATCACATGTTAGGAAGGGCGGAGTCAGGATTTTAATTTTGGATGGGTTAATAGACTGTAGCGAGTTCATCGGATGAGCTGAATTAAGATTTTTTTATAGATCAAACTTGACTACATAAAAAAAAATTATGTAAGATTTTTTTTTGTCCGGATTGTCTTAGCCCTCTTTGCCCATATATAAGGTCCGCCCTTGCACGTTACAGGGCCGTCTCTAAGGATTTATAGCTCTAGGCTAAAAAATCGATCAAAACAGGGTCTTTTGAAAGAAAACAAACGAATGTTTAAAAGATATTTTACATTTTAATCATTTTACGAGGGCCTTAAGTGATGGTCTTGTTGGCCTATACCCAGAGACGGGCCTGCATGTTAGAGATGTGGATGGAAGATAAAATAATAATAATAACTATTAACTACTAACCTTGGTGGAATTATTGTGTACGAGATTTGATGGAATTTTGTAAAGATCTTCATCCATTGGCTTGACGACATTAATAGACTGTGGAGATGTAGGCCTCTCCTTTGTCTGCTTCTCTTTTAAGTCATCTTCTTTTGTCCTAATAATTCTGACTTCATTTTTTCTCTCCTTAACTTTTGGGGGCCTCATCATGTCCTTATAATTCTTCACTCTATTTATTACCTGCACTCCACCGAATTACATAAAAGTTTTTACTGTAATCTTTGTTTACCTTATATAATTACCGTCGTGTATCATACACCCTCTGACAAGTGACACTTTACAAATACGTAAAATGTGTACCCTCTGGCGGATCCAGTGTACCCAGGGGGTCACAGGACCCCATTCAAATCTTTAAAAATTTAAAAAAAAAAAAAATTTGCGAAATGACGTCGTTTTGGTAAAAAAAACAAAAATCAATTTTGTACCTACCGTAAATGTTAACAATTACATTCCTACCCGAAATTTTGGCCTGATGCATTACCGACCCAACCCGGAGTTTATTTTACTTATCTTTTGAGACGGGTGGCCCACCGAAATTTTTTTCCTTCGCCAAAAAAAACAGCATACATCTGTCAATGACAGTACACCCAGAAAAATGATACTTAATTTGAATCAATTTTTGAAGGGACGATCCTACGATGTACAGAATGATGTGATTCCGGAAAGTGATTAAAAAAAATGTGAGACACACTAACATGTTACTCTTTGACTTTTGGGAAGCCACCAATTGCACACTCACTCACTTGTGGTCCTCCAATCCATAACATTTTCCTCCTCTTTCCTCTCCCTCCACTTACCCTTTTTTTTTATTATTGATTGACTAATCGATACCCTCATTTTACTATTTTAATCATGATTAAAATACACCATGAACAATAGGTTTTAGTGTTCTAAATCACATTCAAATGTAAAAATCTGGTTGTGTTATCGGTTGTGCCTCCATCGTTACTCTTTACCGTTAAACTAAAAAGTTGGTCGTCGTCATGGACCAATACCATTAAAAAAAAATTGGATCTAACGACTTCAGCTTAATTAGTTAGTCTTTTAAAACAAAAGTGTGTGTGTATATATATATATATACATATATATATATATATAGTTACGCAAGAAATATAAAAAAAATCATACCAAATGGATCGATATAAAATTAAGTAATCTTGTGTTCATATACTATAATAAGATGGTTATACCTTTCCTATTAATAAAATATTTTAAAAGAATGGCAAAATAGATTTATCAAAATTTCTATTCGTCTTGGATCTTGTATCAGGACCAAATAAAAATTTTAGATATATGATATTCAAGTACGTTAGTAATCCATTGTTTATTTGGATTTTAATTTTTCAATTTTCATTGACAATAACTAGATGAATCAAATGGAAATTAATTGAAGACCTAATTAAAAAGGCCTATTATGTATGCATAACAATTATTAGCATATGGTCACTCACTAGTAACATAAAAAATTAAAGACAACATATATTGATCGGGAGACTTTATTTGAACCATGAAGATTTAACTGAATCAATTTTTAAAAAATTGGTTTAGGAGCCAAATATCGATTTTTTTTTTTTTTTATCAAAATCGATTATCACAATATAACTACGAGACTCGTTTTTTTCAATTTCAAAACAGTCTTTAAAAAAGTCGATCTAGTATGATACATATTAGGTGTGGTGCAAACTGCAAATAATAACCTGCCGATCATTTTTTTTTTTTTTTTTTTTGAGTGGTCCAATCATTTTTCTATGCATTAGAAATACCTTTGTGGGTGGTACAGCAACAACACGAATACGTGCTTTTTTCGAATCACCTGTATCTGTATTCATATTCGTATACGTATAAACATCAGTTTGATAACTACAACGAGCTTTGACGCATGGTCCACATTGGCATGAAGAAGGAGAAGAAGAAGATGACGACGGGCGAATCAAGCCAGCCTGACGAGCACACTCAAGTACTTAGTGATAGGCAAATCATTAGCATAATCCCAGTTACCAAAAGCTGGTATATGCCCACTTTTCTTTCTTTCCTGTACATGTAATTAATCATATATATAGACTTTAATCAAATAATTAATGAAGTAAATAACACATACATAACAAAGCAAAGCAAAAGCAAAAGGGTACTTTACTTACATAATCCATAGTGATTAGGATTGAGTATGATCTTAGGGTAGCAATTAGAAGAGACAAGAAATTTGAAAAAATAAAACAAAAAAGGAAAAAGAAAAAAAAGAAAAGCAGGTAGAACTTAGAAGTTAGAAGGAATCTACTCTACTTTTTATTTCTAGTGGAAGATATGGAGGGAGGAAACAAAGGCATCAAAGAAAATGAAATGAAGACAAAGAAAGGAGTGCAACTTTCTTGTAGTGGATATTCCACATGTGGGACTCCCCAATAAGTTGCCTACTACCACCATAACCATAAAATGGAGTCTTATTTATTTACTTCCTCCGTTCCCAAATAATTGAGACAATTATCAAAAAGTATTGTTTTAAAAATAACTGAGACAGAACATATTTCAATACAAAATTTAATGTATTTTTCCCTTTTTATCAGTCTCTTTATTTTTTCCATACACTGTCTTAAATACATCAGCATTATTTACACTATTTTCCATAAGGGTATTCTAGTATTTATCTAATCAAAGGCAAAACAATTAATTATTTTCTTAATCTACGTGTTTTTGGCAACTGCCTCAGTTATTGTGGAACGAATGGAGTATTTATATTGAGCAATGATATAGAAACGACTTGCATTTTCACCATTGAGTATGATGAATATACATTATGATCAATAGTGTAAATGCATGTTGTGTCACTATATTTGTCCCAAAATATTAGATTTTGGGAAAATTGGCTGGTTAGTACATTCTACAAAGATTTATAGATTTTTCACTTTAAGAAACTGGAAGTCCGTCATAAATTTTAATTATCTTTTGACTTGATGCAATAATTGTAAAGTGATAAAAAAAAATGTTCAATTGATACTCTCTCTGTTCCAAAATAACTGAATTTGTTCTAAAAAAAGATTTGTTTCAAAATAATTTATCCAAAACATTTTTCAATGCAAAATTTAATATGCATTTCCCTTTTACCCAACTTTTTATTTTTTCTCATACGTTGTCTTAAATGCGTCGGCATTATTTACTTCACTTTCCATAAGAGTATTCTAGTTTTTATCAAATCAAAGTCAAAACAATAAATTACTTTCTTAATGTACGTGTTTTTGGCAACTGCCTCGATATATTGGAATGAATGGAAAAATACTCCCTTCGTCCAAAATATAAGACATTCTACATCTTTTTGTATGTCACACATACAAGCCATTTTACATTACTAATGAAGCATTTGTTATTCATTTCTCTATCTTACCCTTAATTTCACATCAATCTAACCAATTTACAATAGGTTATAATCATTGCATTAATATAGCCAAATAATATTTTAGACATTTCTTAAAATTTATGGGACTCAACCATTTTCGCAATTTGTGTGAAACCACCTAAAATGACTTTTATCTTGGGATGAATGGAGTATTGGGTAAGAAAAATAAATTGTAATAAATGTTACCAACTCCGTCCCACAAAAATTATCCATTTTTTATTTTACACACGGATGTGTTATATTTTAAGTACTGATGGTCATATATACATTATCACATAATAAATACTTGTAATTAACATGCAAACATTAAATGTTATGATAGGGTATCTTTGAAAAAAAAAACACTAAATGACATATTGGTTTCTACATGAACACTTTTATGGGATAAATTTTTTTTTCAAAAAGTTGACTTTTTTATAGGACGTAAGTAGCGCATCAGTGTTATAACACAACTTCTTGTATCATAGGACAAAACCTTATAAAGCTAAAATGCCTTGAACTTTGAGACGGTGGTAATACTCAATATTTTCCCAGATTTTTTTTTTTTTGGCTCTTTTATAAAAAGAGGTACTTCGAATTTCAACATTTAGTTGTTCAATAATTCCTTCATTTAAAAAGATGAGAAAATTTTGGAATAACGATGTTGAATGTTAACTATTCTATAAAATTGATTAAATAAAATAGAACTTCCGATAAATGACACAACAATGCTAATTCAAATTTTAAATGCAATTACGATATAATTTGTTATAGGCCACACTTATTGAGATATAATGTTAATAAATTTATCTACCTATCAGCTTAAGCTTTTGGGAGAGATGGTAGTAAGTATTCAAGAAGGTAAAAAATGTTGTTGCTAGTAACTAGTAAGCGTTAAACAAGGTAAAAAATGTTGTATTCTTTAACATACTCAATACAGCTGTAGGAAACTATCTGGGTTTAGGACTTGTGAATTACATTCAAACCTTTACATATGGTGCATATTTGAAAGTTAAAAATCAAAATGTTAACAGTCCGTTGAATCACAGAACGTGCATTCGAAATAATTCCCCATAGCCAATAAAAGAATAAGAAGCACCTTCAACTGCACGGGGGTAGTATACAAAGCAGCCGGAAATGATGACTACAAGCTATTAGATGCCGCCATGCCGGATTTAGTCATTTTTGTTTTTGAGCAGCCTGCAATGCAGTGAACATTGTTAGAAAAACCTCAACCAAAATAAGCATCTCTCATTCAATCAATCACATTTTCAGCTACAAATAAATCCAAGTTATTTATTTCATTTTTTCCATTATGAAAACAAGTTTATGGGGTTCTGCAAGCATCTTCCACTAAACCTTGCAACAATCATCAACACTGAAACTCAGGGGGGAAAAATGAAGGATACAAAAATGACACTGCGTTCACAGACTCTAATTGATACCACTAAATCATGATTCAAAAGTGGATTGTTGTTGAGGTTTGATGGCTTTTTTATGTTTGCCAGTGATTAGTTTGTTCTTGTTCTATTGAGAACTTTGTATACTCAGTAAAACTTATTCATATCAATGCAACAAATATGATGGAGTAAATGGTCAAACTAAAATTCCAGCAGTTAAAGCAAACATATGTTTAGAAGTGTACATAGAAAGTAAAACTTTAAAGACTTTTGTAGCACAAAAATTAGTTCACAAGGACATGCAAACGAGATCTAACCTTTTTCATTTTTTCCAGCACGGAATTTTCAAATGCCTGATATCCGCTACCAACAAGATTGCTCAAGTTCGAGTCCGAGGGTTCTGCGTTTCTTGGTGCACTGGAAAATAAAGGGGATGCAGTTGATTGTGTTGGTTGAAGAGGTAAAACTAAAAGAGGATTTGATATGTCTCCTAACACATTCCCTGTAGCAGCAACCTGTCATACGAAACATTTCATCAGAAACCAACAAAACTACTAAGAAATGAAGATGGAGGGGGAAAAAAATAGTTTTCTGCACGAAACTTACAGCTGCATCCCGTGTCGCCATCACAACAACTGCAGATCCTTTCTTCTTGGAACTTTTGATTAAAACATCTTCTACAGTTCCAAATTTAGCAAATATGTCCTTTAATCTCTCGACACTATAATCCACACCAGTTTTCTCCCACGATACCTTCAGTACTTTCTCTTTATCTAAAGTACTCCCCTTGCCAACATTACTTGATTGTGCACCTCCGCTTGTCTCGTTTTTCTTAGATGCTGGTACATTAGACCCCTTGTTGGTAAACTGAGATCGAATTCTATTAATCTCTTCTTGGAGCTTCCTAGTGATGCTCTCCTCCTCTGCTTTAGCTCTCAATCCAGGATCAGAATCATAAGCACCTCGCTCTCTTTCTTCAAGATCTGACATCATTTTGCGTCTCTTAGAGTCTTGTTGTGTTTGACGCCGAAGCTTAACCTGTTTCACCCGAACTAAATCATCAAACAATTTTCTTGCCTTTTCATCCTTTAGGATCTCATAAGATGTCTTGAGCTTCTGAAAGTTAGCATGTGCATTGGGATCATCTGGTCTCTTATCCGGGTGTAACTCTAATGCCTTTGATCTATAGGCCTTCGAGATTTCCTTTTCAGTGAGTTTGGCACCTTCTTCACCAGATGACAAACCCAGAACAGCGTAGTGATCAATTTCCGTGTCCATATTGATTCCTACAAATCACAATAGAATGAAATGCACTCATATAAGAATATTGAAGAAGAAGCAAAACAGAATATTTGTCACCAAGTCAAATATCAAAAACTGGTATTTTGCAAGTTTTGCAAGAAAGCCAAACGATGTTAACCAACTATTCAGCTATAAATAGAGTTCACCCACACTCATCTTTCATCACATTTGAGAGCTCAAATATCACCATCTTCTATTTCTACACAATTGTTCATTTTTTGAAACTCTACCTACACAATGAGTGGTGAGGATAGCTTTCTGAAAGATTTTTTTGTATGAAAGCGATGATGATAAGAGTCAAATTCTAGCTTCCAAATTTTCAGGAAAAACAACACCAACCCCTTTTGGATGCATGAGAAGACACTTTAACTTTATTTTTATTTTTTATTTCCTGTGTTTTGGTGCAATTAAGAATACCTAATGTTTGCCCTTCCACTTGATATGCATACAATAGCAAACAGCCCCCACCAAAAGTTTATTCAACACATGTAAATAAAGTACTGTCAGGACCCTAAGTTTCGGGTGAGTTCTCCGAGTTGAGTATCCCGAGCCGAGTAAGCTCGTTTAATGTGTAGTTAGTTTCAAGTGAGTCTGTTAATATAAATACTGGGTTCTTAGATTGTAAATGATAACTTTTCGGATATATCAATAAATCATATTTTCTCTGCTCTATTTCTTTTCTCTGATTCTTCCTTGTTTTCCCCCCTTTCTTCTCCGACTTACCTCTCATTTCTCCGACTAAAGCCTTAATTCTCAGTTCAGGAACCCTAGGTTCCTTACATCTGGTATCAGAGAATTGCTGCCTGCTTGGATTTTAAGTGATACCTTCTTGATTCAAAAAAAATAAAATATATAGTGCCAATTCAAAATGGTGCTTAAATTGGTGAGAAAACACCATTTTGAATTCGCACTATGTGTTCCAACAGCATTCCCATCATTTTCTCCAATTAACGTAGCAGTCGAGGAGTCTTCTTCTATTCATTGGAAGGAAAATGAAGACCCAACTAAGCCTTCACCTGAGCAAACATAAGAAAAAGATGAAGATGACTCCATTAGCTCAGCCCTACATGAATGCGAATTGCTGGGAAACGAGATGGGTCAGCCTCATTTGTTGATAATGAGAAGCGTAAAGGCTGACCACCAACTGTTCGACAAAATGCCTGAACTAACTGCCGGTGAGCAAACAGAAGAAAATGGGGGGTCTCAAGAGCTGTGAGTGTGTCGAAGGATTTGAGATATGAAGCTAGTGTAATAGGGATTAGTTCAACCAAATTCTCGTCTAAATCAAAGTTTGAGTTAAATGTCAATTGTTGGGTAGGTGAGATATCAATGTTCGTATTCGATCATCCGGGCGGTAGTTCTTGGTTCCATATGGTCTGGTATTCCTTCAAAACTAATGTTGATAAGCAGGATTTTGATTTTCGGTTTGGTGAGCATAATGTCAATTCTTATTGTACGGTTGTTAGATGGAAGGTTTGGCCTAAGGTAGCTACTATGCTTGGGTTGGTGTCATTCATTGCGACTCATTTGCCACAATCTGCTGTCCACCTAACCACTGTGATGACTAGATTTAATGCTTATAAGCCTGTTTGGAAGAAATTCATGGCTGCATGTCTGCTCCTTTTGGTTAGCAATTGGGTTTTTGGAAGTGTGTTAGAGTATGGATGTTGATCCTACGGACATTCTTGGACTCTCTGTTTACATAGCTACTACTGCCATAACTTTAAAGGAATGCTCAGTTGAAATCCTTGATAAATAGCTCGGAGAAAGGACGTTGATATACCTTGTTGTCTTTGCTATTGACAACTATAATATCCAGATTTCGGTTTTTGGCATAATGGTTCAATCAGGGACAAATGCTTATATCTCTGTTTTGTTGCTTTGATGGTGGAATGACCAAAATACTCTTATTCCAAGTGATAAAATATTTGGTATTGTGATTAGCCTTAGTAATATGAGAGCAATCTTATGCAAGGGAAACCATACAAAAACCGGCTAGAATTTGTGTGGAAATAACGCAACGGCTGTATGACAGATTTGGATATGTATTTGGGTTTTTAATTGTTGCTCAAAAGAGAGATTGATGGCTTCACTTTTCCTACAGACATTGGGGGTAAATCATAATTCTATACCAGAAGCTACTTTTACAAATGTAAATGTTCCGAAATCGAATGCGTCGTTTACGGATGGGACTTGGAAATTCATTTTACTTGGTGTGGTGGAGTCCAAGGATTCACTATGGTGAACTAAGGAAGGGCAGAATGTGTTGGAGATCTATGCTATTGGGAGGAGATTTTGTCAAGAGATGCTAGCCACAATGGAATTGGAAAACCAGCATGGCTTGATATCATGGTTAGACAACATGGTTGCACCTTTTAGAGCTGTGATCATTTTCTCCGGTGATTGCGGAGACTCTGAATTGGGACAACATATTCCGGCTAACCATCGAATTCAGCAGGAATACAATATGAGTTTCAATCGATTCTTAGCTCAAACAATGAAGCAAAAATTTAAAAACTTGTATATTGCAGACGTAAGAAGGGTACTTGCGATGGTGACTACACTTGTGCAGCAAATTTGGTCACATTTGTGCAGCACAATTTGGCAGATAGGTTTGTTTGGATAAGTCTTGCGGTTGCCATCAATGCTACTGTTTTGAATGTCGAATTTTGGTTGGAGCTTGATAAGGTTTTGCAAAGGGAGATTCAAGCTGCATTTCGTACTGATGTAACAGAGGTAATTATTACTGCATTGGGAGCAGCATTTAAAAACACGAAATCGTGCTTGGTTCAGCACCAACACTCGCTTTAATGGGCATATTTCATTTCCAGTAAAAACGGGAGCAGCAAATATCCAAGGATCTGCAGCAAGCCTTGCAACACTTGTCAATTGGTTTGGTGCATGGGCATGCTCTTTCACCTTCAATTTTCTCCTGAGCTGGAGTTCTTAGGGCATTTTAGTCTATATGCAAGCCCTTCTTCCATTGCTGCTGTCGAGAATTTTGTATGGGATCCTGGCCCATTGGCGGTTTTCCTTACATCCTTGATGACAAGGATGCTTTTTAGGGGAGGAAGATGCACGGGAAGCTAATATGCTAATATGTCGGAAAATTGTCTTGTCGACCTGTCAAGATGTTCTATGAGATGGAGCCATTGCAGCCAAACTGTAAGGTTTTACAATAAGGTTTTGGTTTTTTTTTACCACTTCCTTGAGGTCAAGGAAGCTCTTAAGGGGAGGTGATGTCAGGACCCTAAGTGTTTCGGGCTGAGTTCTCCGAGTTGAGTATCCCGAGCACTTTTCGGATATATCAATAAATCAAATTTTCTCTGCTCTATTTCTTTTCTCTGCTTCTTCCTCGTTTTCCCCTTTCTTCTCCGACTAAAACCCTAGGTTACTTACAACTACAAACCAAAAAAAAAAATCCAAATCGAAAAAAACTACTTTAATGGAAGTATGGAAATATGGTACCAAAACAACTACACAGGGGCAAGCACATAAAGTATAAACACACCCCCCCCCCCCCCCCCCAAAAAAAAATCGAAAATTACCTGAAACGGAACCAGCACTGCGGCAAGCAGCCAAGCAATTGTGAGCTGTTGTTGGACTGACGGACTGTAGGAGGCTGGAGGCTGGAGGCTGGAGGCTGGAGGCTGGAGGCTGGAGGCTGGCAGTCCGGCGGCGGCAGGAGGGGCGTAAGACGTAGTTGAGGAAGAAGGGAAAAAAAATCAAGGCTGGGGCGGCAGGAGGGGGATGGGCAGACGTAGTCGGAAGAAGGGAAAAAATGAAGGCCGGTAAAAAAAAAGCGGCTGTGCATCAAAAAAACAAATAAACAAAAAAAAATAAAAAAAATCTATCGGTTTTGCTCCCGTTATTACGATTACTCTCGACACTCTATTTACTCCAAACACCACCAAAAAAATTAAAAAACTTGTTTCTCGTACCACGAATCTTATAAACTACAATTTAGTCCTTTAATAATAAAAATAATACATTATAATCCACAATTATTCACATATATACATAACAATACACAAACTTAATCTTCACCCAAATCATCATCAAAATCCACCATTTTATCCTCATCTTCATCATCAAACTTCATCTTCCTCTTAATCATCAAAATTCATCTTCATCTTCTTCAAACAAACTTCTTCATCATCAAAAAAAAAATTCAACATTCTTCATCATCAAAAAGAAAATCTCCACCACATTACTCGGAAAACAAATGCCAAAGAAAGCTCTTTTGCTCTTAAACTGGACATGGCAAAGGCGTATGATCGTGTTGAATGGTCGTTCATAATAGAAACGATGAGAAAAACGGGCTTCTCCGAAATGTGGACCAACCTCATTCTCGAATGTCTTTCCTCCGTGTCATACTCTTTAAACATCAATGGTGATCTGGCAGGCTTTGTTAAACCATCTAGAGGAATTCGGCAGGGAGACCCTCTTTCCCCTTATCTCTTTTTAATTTGTGCACAAGGTTTCTCTTCACTTTTAAATCAAGAAGAGAGCAAAAGTAACATAGTTGGTTTAAAGCTTTGTCGTTCTAACTCGGTTGTCACTCACCTCTTTTTTGCAGACGATTCTTTACTTTTTTGCAGGGCTGATCCACAGGGAGCCAAAGCCATCCAAGAGGTCATCACAAAATACAGTAAAGTCTCGGGGCAGGTTGTTAATTTGAACAAATCTGCTATCTTTTTTAGCAGAAATACACACTTACAATCGAAAGAGGAGATTCTCAGTATCTTTCCAAGCCTTCGGGTGCAGGTTCATACAAAATACTTGGGCCTCCCTCTCATCCTCGGGAGAAGCAGAATCAAATATTCGACTTAATCCTGGCCTAGGTGGAAAGCAAACTAAAAAGGTGGAGAGGGAAATGTTTGAGTTAATGTGGAAAAGAAGTGCTGCTAAAGGCAATCATCCAAGCCTTGCCGGTGTATTCAATGTCGGTATTCAAATTTCCGGCACATTTTTGCAAGTTAATTCAGTCCTTAATGTCAAATTTTTGGTGGAACGAGCAAGAGGAAAAACGGAAACTCCATCCAATAAGCTAGGAAAAATGTATGCAGCCGAAAAACAGTGGAGGCCTAGGCTTCAAGGACTTGCAATGTTTTAATCAAGCTCTACAAACGAAGTGCCTTTGGAGAATTTTAACGAACCCAAACCTTCTGGTCTTGAAGATCCGCAAAGGAAAATATTTTCCAAAAACAACCCTTTTGTAGGCCAAGACAAAATAGGGAGGCTCTTTTATTTGGACAAACCTTGTGTCGGCACTTTCTTTACTTCGGCTAGGAGTGAGGTATAGAGTGGGAAGTGGAAATACCATAAATGTTTGGGACCATGGCTGGATTCCGTGAAACCCCTTCTTTAAACCTATCTCGGCCAAACCAACCAACTTCTCCATTGACACCGTCAACCAACTCATTTCAACAGGCTCTTGGAACCGTCACACCCTCAATCAAACATTCCTACCAGTGGATGTGGAAAATATCCTGGAAATTCCTCTTTCAGCTCTGAACGGCAACGACAAACAAGTGTGGCATTACTCAAACAATGGCCATTACTTGATATGTCTAAATAGTGCCGCCACATATGAGTCCCCGGATAAAGCCTATCTAGTCACCAGGTGAGAGAATGAGGCCCGCGGCCATAGCATCTGCGATGGCGTTCAAGTTGGGATCGCCGAACCCAGTCCCCGCCAAGAGTCTTCAAACATTTAAGGTCACTAGAAGCTCAGGGGGCCGATCTGCAACCCCAAAAGAGGTCTATCGGAGACCGCACAAGTCTTTGGGGAATAAATGAGGAAGCGACCTAGAGACAGGATAGAGAGCATGCGGCCCCGTGGTTGGGGATCCTAACGTCCTCATGGCGTCGCACCGCAGTGATATGATAATTATTTGTCTCTAGCTTAAACCCTACTTCCTTTTTCCTCCTATAAAAGGAGGCATTGTGTAATAGAAATAAGGGGGCAAAATAAGAAAGAGAACTAAACTCTGCTAAAATATCTTTTTCTTTTCTTTTTGTGTATCATTTGCGAATCAAAAATCTTTCATCTATTAATTACGTGATTTAAACGATAAAATTAACTATGCAAATTAACATGCTTATTGCTTAACCTCGAAGCTCTCTCTGATACCAATGTTAGGAAATCTACGCGGAAACACAGTGGAATTCAAAAATTTATTTCCTTTTAACCAGGGTCGACTTTGTTTAAGCAACAAACATTATAAGTAGTAGACGGTGAATACCTTGCTTGATCTAAAAGATCGACGCTTTGACCGTCTAAGGAGAGTAGTGGTGCACGGAGCCGCCCAAGCGTCCGGCCTCTACCGCTAGTCCACACGAACAGCCCGCCGGAATATCATCATAGATTGCTACCAAAAAAAATCGGTTGCTAGATCGACATTTTCTCCCTCTCAAATCTCTCTAAGAAGCTCAATTTTTCACAAGAAACTATTAGTTTCTTGGAATTATGATGTACAAAAGAGCTAGTCAAACCCTTCTTATATAGGTGTTGGGGCACCACTTTTAGATCCCATTCGATTCACTACAAGAAATACGGGTTATAATAAGAGGAATCTAATGACGGGTCGAAATTTTGACACTATAAACGCTTTTTAATGAGGGTATAATTAAATCATGTATAAATGGTGAGGAAAATCAGCATCTCGTCATTCTTGGTTCCTTATCCCGTTAATATTGATCCACAAAAAAATCATCTCGTCATTATTCTGTAAAAAAATATTATTAATTAATTTTTTTTCCATCATGAGCATTTCTCCAAAAAAAAAATTTGTAGAAAACCCCAAATTATAGGCGGTAAAACTCCCACCAAAACATTCCCAATTATTTTTTTCAGGCAAAACATTTCTCATTATTCGATCTATACACTAAATCTAATGAACTTCAAACCAAAACAATTTCACTGTCGACTGCTACCTAATTTCAACCCCAACACCAATTCCGGCATCGGTCATCCCCAAATCGATCGTCTTTCCGGCGATTGTCATCAAATATCCGGCGATTGTCATCATCTATCATCCCTGCCTATCATTCTCCTTCCTCCGATTTCTCCGATTGCAGACAAAGCGGGTCAAAAGCCTTCACTCTGAACCAGCGACGTGAAGAAAATGGTGAGTATAGGGTAAACTTGAGACTTTTTTTTTCCATTCCCATGTTCTAATTAAATGCCTAAAGTCGGCCATGATAAACAAAATTGGGTAAACTTGTAATCTATCGACTTCACCTCCACTACGGGCCATACCCTTCTATTCTCTGTTTTGTTGTTGATGTTTGGAGATCGAAAGTTGGGGAGATTAGAATCATTGATGGTCACTCATTGAGAAATCTGTATAATCGTCGAATGCAATGGCACTTTGTTAATGCGAGAATTGAATGTGTGTTGCTGGGTGCAGGGGTTTGGTTTTTTTGTTTAAGCAATGATAATAGTTGTTAATTGACTCTGAGTGCTTAGCAAGCCATTGGCATTTGTGGTTCCAAGCTAATTACTTTTCAAGAAGGATAAAGAATAGGGCATCCTTCATATTTTTGTTTGATTTGATGGTGCTGGAATTATAATGGTTGGTGTTATTGTCATGAACTGATTTTCTGATGGTGGAAATGAATACAAGCTCAAATCTTTTAACTTGTTCTAACAACACCATGTCACTAAGATCAGAGAGCAGGAAGTCGGTTTTGTGTGTGTGTGTGTGTGTGTGTGTGTGTGCGTTTTTGCCTCACATTCTAAAGTCCAAGGTTGTGTTTGTGGTTGTCTTGGTATAGAATTCAAACTTGTGTGATCTTTGAATTCAGGATTTGTCTCTAGTGTGGTTTGTTTGATCACCTGCACACTGCCTTGTTGAGAATGTTTGACAAACTGAGTCTCTGAATCACTGCAAGGACTTGTTTTCTAGTTCAAGGCTAGACCTTGGTTGTTCATCCCCTTAGAAACTCAGCATTCATCCTAGTGGTAACCTACTGAGTTTCTACCCCTGTTGTGCTGTGATAAACACTTGATGAATCTGTTGAACTTTGATGAGAATTAGAACTGCTATAGAACCCTTGCTGAATCTTTATGTGCACTCACAAGTTGCTACTGCACAATCTCTTGCACTGCTATTTTGGTTGGAAGTTTTTGTCAGTTTGGTAGCCTGCTGTTGCTGTAAACTTGTTGTGTAACCTTCTATTTTTTTATCTGCTGTTGTGCATTGCTGTATAGAGTTTGTAATAGCCCGGGCTCTTTTTATGTGTGCTGATTTGCTGGAATTTTTGTTCTCAAGATTGATCATCAGCCTTGACAAACTCATCCTTAGGATTTGGCTATCATTTCAGCACTAGGCTGATCAGTTTCTGTTAGCATATCTGAGTCTGTTGTACTTGTGTTTTGCTGCATCATCTTGTATCAGTTTCTTGTCTTGATTATAATATCTGTGAATATGCTTGTGATCCTTCTATAATATATATTCATCATTGTATCAGTTTTATTTATAACCTGTATCGGTCCATAACGTTAAAGCTCTATATTATATCTGCCTACAAACCCTTCAAAATCTTAGTATCTTGAATCTGTGCTATTAACCATTAACCTTTGTTAAGCCTGCATAAGTTCATTAATTTCAAACAGCCTGCATTTGTCCTATCATAGCTTAGTCAACTTTATTTGAACTGCACTTGATGAATCTGTTGAACTTTGATGAGCATTAGAGCTGCTATAGAACCCTTGCTGAATCTTTCTGTGCACGCACAAGTTGCTATTGCACTGCTGTTTTGGGTGGAAGTTTCTGTCAGTTTGGTAGCCTGCTGTTATTGCAAACTTGCTGTGTAACCTTCTATTTTTTTATCTCCTGTTGTGCATTGCTATATAGAGTTTGTATAGCCCGAGGCTCTTTTTTTTTGTGCTGATCTGCTGGACTTTTTGTTCTCAAGATTGATCATCAGCCTTGATAAACTCATCCTTAGGATTTGGCTATCATTTTTGATAGTCAACTGAGAGTTTTAGCACTAGGCTGATCAGTTCCTGTTTGTGGATCTGAGACTGTTGTACTTGTGTTTTGCTGCATCATCTTTTATCAGTTTCTTATCTTAATTATAATATCTGTGAATGTGCTTGTGATCATGCTATAATATATATTCATCACTGTATCTGTTTTATTATAACCTGCATCGGTCCATAAGGTTAAAGCTCTATATTATATCTGCCTAGAAACCCTTCTAAATCTTAGTACCTTGAATCTGTGCTATTAACCATTAACCTTTTTTAAGCCTGCATAACTTTGATCAATATTAACTTTATATAAGTTCATTAATTTCAAACAGCCTGCATTTGTCCTATCATAGCTTAGGCAACTTTATTTGAACTGCACTTGTCTTTTATCATAATAAATTGATTACTTTGATCACTACCGTTTGTATAACACGAGCGAATAGTTTATTAAGTGAGCTTCCACACTAGTTTTCATTAAGTGTTCTTTTTATCCTTCTCGTGTCAACAGATGAACCCAAACAATAAACGAAGGCTTGTTTCTTTCATAGCTCCTGGTCAGCTGGGGAGAGATCTTGTGTGTGGAAAAAAAATATCGAATGTTGGACATGCAAGTAAAAGGATACAAGTTGTAGCTCAAAAGACTATTGACTTGTGTTATCATGGAAGAACACGTAAATTACTAAATTTATGTACATTTTATAATGCATTATAAATTGATAAATTTGTAACTAGTGGGTGTTTTTCTTCCTACAGGTGGATATTAAGCCCACAAACTATTTGTTCATTATGGTGAAGATAAATGGGAAGAACGAAATATAACGGAAGAAAGTTCTTTCTTGGATTTCTTTAGCATATGTAAACGGTTCATCGACATTTTCTTTTCGTATCAAAGTTACGGATGCAGATGGCAAGCCTTTGTCAAACGACAAAGAGTTCCTCAGTTTCCTGAAAGAACATAAACATGAGGAGAACGTGTCACTATATTTATATAAGGATCCAACTGTGCAACCATTGCTCTTCAAATTGCCTCAAGACAATCCTTAATTAGGTAAACTTTATTTAGAGTTCTTTCATTTTATGAAAAAATTTATGTATTTTATGGTGTATTGTTGCAGTTTCTGTCTCAAGAGCTTCACCAGTGAGAGATGCGATGAAAGATGATAGTAACAATGAAGAAAAAAGTTAAATATGATTTTGTTATTGGAAAAAAAATTAATACTACTTTATTTTCTGTTGTACCGTTGCAGTTTATGTCCCAAGAGCTTCACCGATGACATCGAGAGATGTGATGGAAGATGATGGTTATAGTGATGAAACGAGTTATGACACTACAATAAAGAATGCTAAAGGTAATTATAATATTGTTAACATATAATGCATTATAAATCTTCAGTTGTGTTTTAGCTAAAATATAAAATACACTTATTTAATAATCTATTTATGATCAGTTTCAACCACTAAAATGGAGAGAAAAGTTAGACGAGTCAACAAGAACCCAAAAATCGCTGCTCTAAAAAAAGGAGAAAAACTTGCGATTGAATTTTATAATAATCGTGGAGTAGGACCAAATCACAGTTATTGGTCCAGACACTTGGGGAAAATTGTGTGGAACAAGCATATTTGTCATATACGGGTGTATTCTTGGAAGGAGATGACTGAAGATAACAAGGAACACATGTGGGCTGCGGTGAAGGTATGTGGAATAAATTCTCTGTTTTTTGGTAATGTTCTAAGGTGGTAAGTGTGTCTGAGTTTAATTATAGTTTCTTCAAATAATGGACATCAAAATGCTCTTGGCACATCTAGTTCTTATTTTTATGATATTTTATAGGAATCGTTTTCCAATCCACATATGGAATTATACCGTGAACATACTTTGGATCATATGGATACTTTATGGACAGCATGGAGGTCATCCTTGAATAAAAATTACGTGAAGACTTGCAAAACAAACGTGCTTGTGTTGAAAAATGTTCCTCGAGGGATGAATAATAAAGATTGGGAGTGGCTTGCCACAAATAAGTTCCTAACTGATAAGTTTCAGGTAAAAATATGAAATATTTCTATTCCATTGTTATGTTGTAAGTGAAGGCTTTTGACTGTACTATCTCTTTATAGGAAATGTAGAAAGTCAGTGCCCGAAATTATGATAATCGGTCAAGGGAGTGATGCCTCATCGAACTGGTAGCCAGCCGCATAGACATATCATATATGAGATGGTAAAAATTCAATTAGTCTCATTGTTTTAGATTTTTATGTTTTCAGTTGGATATATATTTAATGTTTAGTTGCCATTTTTGAATCATCTAGGGAGGTACGGTAGATGCCCCACCCGGCATTGCAAAAATCTTCGAGGCGACTAGACAAAAAAATGGAAAGTTTTCGGTCCCAAGCGAGCAAGAAAAATACGTAAGTATTAATACTTAACACTTTTGCATAAATTTTTTATTTATCAATTTTTATTAGATAAATGAAACTCGAGTTTGTAGGATGAGATTGTCAAGACCATTCAAGCCAATGAATCACTCTCACCTATTGAGGTGGTTGAACCTTGCTGTGGACCACAAAACCATAGCTATATTTTTGGTTTGGTGGTGGGATAATAAGGAAACATTTTGGTGATCCTGAATCTACTCATGTAAAAGTACTTAAGGCTAAGCTCTTTGATAAGGAAGAAGAAAACAATGACCTTAAGAGACGTGTTAATAGGATTGAAAGTTTATTGGCTCGAATGGATAGTGCAAACATACCAACTCCAGATGAACTGCCAAGGTGTGATAATGAACAATAGCTCTTGATAAGGTATGTAGTATTTACTACCCTTTAATTTGCTCATGATGTGGTAGACTGCTTGTCTACCTTTTTTTTTTCTCTTTCGAGGGGTTGTGTGTGCTGTGTTTTGAGTTTGCAATTGGAGTGAGTAATTAACATTCCAAGTCTCCAAGTCAAGATGGCTAAGGGAAAGGAGGGAATATTATAGCTGGTTGTGTGTGCTGTGTTTTGGTTGTGTGTGTTGTGTATAGTCTTCCAATTCTTGGTTGTGTGTGTTGTGTATAGTCTTCCACTATTGTTGTGTATAGTCTTCCAATTCTTGGTTGTGTGTGTGTGTGTGCTGTGTATAGTCTTCTAATTCTTGGTTGTGTGTGCTGTGCATAGTCTTCCAATCCTTTTTTAGCAATGCTGTGTATAGTCTTCTAATCCTTTTTTAGCAATGAGTAATTTTTTGTTGTGTGTGTGCCTCATTAATACTATTGCAATCTTTATTAGCAATGAGTAATTTTTGGTTGTTCCAAAAAAAATTAGGAACATGTTTAATTTTTACTTATGAATCAATCTTAGATAGTTAAAACTTTGCATATATTTCCTTTCAGTTGTCATGCATATGTATGCAGGCTTTTGGAAGGTTTTGATGCTTTTGGAAGGTTTTGTGTAAGGATTGCTACTTATCATATCTCAAGATTGTGTAATTTTGCTCGTCAAGTAGCTTGCTGTGTAGAAATGAATCATTGAAGGTCCTTGATGTTTTGGTGATGACACATATGGTTGTTAGATATTTGTATTTTGGGGATGTGATATTAGAAAATCCTATCATTATGCATCTATATGTAACTAACTTATCTTTTTGAATATCTTGAAACAACTCTACCATTATGTATATTCTGGATATATGAATGCAGGGTGTTGCAACTATGTATATTTTGTGTAGACTAATCCAAATGGTTTTAACTTACGGCTTGTGATATATTTAAATGTGTTAATGAATATTTTAATATTTGTTAATAATGACCATATGGGTATTTATAGAAAGCATGATTTAATGATGGTGAGATCATAACATAACAATAAATTTTATCGTCATTAAAGCAGTTTTTGTGATGGTATACCCGGTCATTACATGTCTCTTGGTTATAATGGCCACTGCTAATTAGTGAGCGGGTTTTCAATTATTAATGACGGTAATCTCCGTCATTAATGGGTAGAAACTAATATTCAACTTCAGTTCTAATGAGAAGCAATTAGTATAATAATGAGGAATTTACTCGTCACTGGAAATTTTTTTAATGAGAGTCTAATTTCGTCATTAAACCCTTGATGTCTTTAATGACGAGGCCGGTTCTTGTCATTGAAGGCTTTAACTAGAAGGGCAACTATGAGGGGGGCATGAGGGTGATTTCCTGTCATTAAAAGTCTTTAATGACGAGAAAGTGGCATATAATGACAGGATTTCCCGTCATTAAAACCCGATTTTCTTGTAGTGAACAATTCATAATTGGTTCTTTAAAAGAACAAATATACAACATAAAATCCATTTATTATATATGTATAATCATAAAGAAATAGTAGAAATGATCCGACCCGGTCGGATCCGGTCCAACCCGATTGGGTTTAGGACACTATTTCAACAATCTCCCACTTGGCCTAAAGCCAATCACTCATACACACAAGACCAAGTTGAAACACAAGAGTCTCATACAATACTCGCAACCAACCCCTAGCATGAACGGATCACTATCCATGGGGACTCAAACTATCTTCATATAATGCTCCAAATGATCAAGTCAAAGGAACCGCCTCAACACACACATAAATCTCCGATGAGACCCTGGTTCTTACTTCAAGCAATGAATCCACTTACTATATCAGCTATATAGAAAAGGTGGAAGAACCGTACAAGGTTCAGGAATGAACCTTCTAGATCCATGTACTGCTCCCGCTGCGCCTCCAAGGCACTACTGTGTTTTGGCCTAGTTGTAGAATCTCCTGTGATTTCTAGCTAAGAACATTTCCAGCCCACTGTATCACTCAATCGAAGCGACTAAAAACTCAGACTGTAGCTCCCACTCGCCTTCATAAGACTCAGGATATACATCTGTATATCTATATTTATCAGATTCCAAGTTTCGATAACCAGGAAACATCCTTAACTTGTTTAAGGATATTCTCAACATTCACCATATTTACTTTCATACTTGCTCATGACTCTTCATGGACTATGAGCATCTGGCATTACTTTTATGATGGTTCCTATCACAGTAGCAAAGGGAATCTTCCATAAGCATCATCTTTCACCTTATCTTTAGGTTATAACGTTCTAACATAGACAGATCTTGAGAACACCAGCTAGCAATATCTCCTATCGCGATCTTGCTAAACTCATTTAGCATCACATCTATATAGGTAAACTACTAACAGAAGTTAAATCTATCATTATAGATTCTTATTTCCAAAAATAAGAACTGCTAATCCAAGTGCTTTCGTAAAGACCTTGAACTACCAAACATTAATTGACTGTGACATGGGGTGATAATTCCCGAGAAAGATATCCAATACCTTACTCAAAAATCGTAACACACTCTCACTATCCCTCTTGCAAATTGGGCATATCCTTTCTTTTGACTAAATCAAACTCCTTTGATTATCAAACAAAGAAATTGTCTAGAGAAACTTGTTTGAGTCCATAAATGGATCTCGGGGGCTCAAATATCATGTTATCGTCTATGAACATCGAGCTTTTTGCCCAACGTCTTCAACACTATCATATAGCCATGATACGAAGTTATAACAAGCATAGTCTGAATAGAATTGGGCTCAGTTGGTAGCATAAAGATAATTACAAGGTTTACACCCCGTACCCTTTAGCCGTCACTATAGCCTTACGGTAATCATATTACTATCCATGTCAGCCTTTCAGGGACATTCCCTCTAGGTAAGACAGATTAGGTTCACAACCTGGTTGTCATTGATGGAATCTAATTCAGATATTATGGCTCCTGGCCATATCCCTCAATCTTGCCTTTCAAATATTCTTTCATAAGTCGTGAGATATTCATTCTTTAAGATGAACATACCAGCAGCCTTTTCAGGCTTGAGGTTATCCACAGACTTATAGAACATTTGTGTGCACTGAGCAGTGTTCTACACCTCATCACTATATGGCGTCTGCTCATGTTCCAGCGGTTGAATATCTCTTTGTGGTTCCCAAACTATTTTGAGATCTTATTTACTCCCACTGTCTCTTTTGGAAGAAACACTTCCTCTAGAAGATAGCATGTTTGGAGACAAACACTTTTTGCGCCACAGACAAGTAAATAATATCTAGTGTACTTGGTAAGACATTCCATAAAGTTGCACATGTCATACTAAGCTCTAAGCCTTTCAGACATTGCCCGTTTGCTAAAAGCATGACAACTCTAAATCATCGGTTAAGATGGATTTGATGTTATCGTCTTCCATGTCTAATATGGAATTTATGTTGAAATAGTGTCCTAAACCCAATCCGGTTGGACCGGATCCGACCGACTCGGATCATTTCTACTGTTTCTTTATGTTTATACACATATATATATTAAATGGCTTTTTATTGTCATATATTTGTCCTTTTAAAGAACCAATTATGAATTGTTATATGATAACATCCTTAGTATTAAACTGTGATGTGTGATGGAGAAACCGTGATTGGCGATTATGGTTGATGAGATCTCTAATCACTTTAATAAGTTTGATACTTAAATGTCTCTAGCCTGATGTACTATTAAACAGGGCATTGATAGTATGAACAGGCTAGCACGTATTAGATGTCTTTTGTCTTTAAGGGCAGGGATAGATCTCGTCTATCGAAGGGTAGAGACACTTGGACTGTACGTGGACGTGTATTAGAGAATGCGTACGTTAGACTGAACCACTTACACTGTTAAGTGTCACATTATGTGGCGGTTGTGTAATTATCTTTAGGACCGGAGTCTTCATGGCATCACGGTGTGGATTGTCATGCTTTGACACTATTGACGTTTTCCCTAGCCACGGGGCGATCATGCGGTAGTGATTGGGTGTGATACTAAGCATGCGGAGTATACATGTTTGGTCATTTGGGAATCGCGTACCATATTAGTAGGGTGAATATCCGAAAGGGCCTTCTTATAAGGAATGTCTTACTCTCGTAAATCTTTGCAAAGTGGAAGTAAATGAGTTACTTTGAGAGAGCATGATATCCATATTATAAGATACGGTCGTTGATGTTTGACACTCGACGAACGACCGTATGGATATTATTATAGCGATAGGATTCTATTTACTCGGTAACTGTTTCACATGAAACGTAGTAGTCATTGCATTTGACTCTTTCGATGATTGGGGGTCACGGTGTGTTGCTAGACACTATCATGTGATCGTTAGGCATAAATGGCAGTTTCGTAAGTTGCACTTGGTGTCTACGGCCAACGTATTCGGAAGCCTATAGGGTCACACACATAAGAACATCTAGCCGGATTAAAATGCAGTTATAGTTGATAACCAAATAATGAAAGAATTTATCTTATACTATAAATGTTATAGTGGTAAATTAATATGGTGGTATTTTTTATTATTATGAATAAATATAATACAAGGTATTAATTATGTTAATTAATTAAATATGTATATAGATACATATATTTCGAATATATATATATATATATATATATATATATATATATATATATATATATATATATATATATATATATATATATATATATATATATATGTATTTTATGAATTAATTAATCATAGTATTATACTAATTAAAGAAAATCTCAATTCCTAAATTAGTGGGGAGAAGGGACGCCTTTTTTAAATGTTTATTGGATACATTTGGTTTGTGTAATTTAATTAGTAAGATTACCATATATTAATATTAAATATTAATTGATTTTTGGAAAATAGATTTATGGTAATAAGGTAAATATATTCAATATAAGATATTGACAATATTTAGTTTTTATTTAATATAAGATATTATAATAAATGAGATAAATCAATCAAAGAGATTTTCTTTATTTTATTGGGAAAATGTTTTCTCTTTTATCTATCTTCTAGGAAGCTTCTCCTAATCAGATTAGGACAATAGGGGCGCCACTTTCTACTATAAAAGAAAGGGGCTGGCTAGCTCTTTTGCACATCACAATTCCAAGAGCTAATAGTTCTTGTGAAAATTAGAGAGAGTTTAGAGAGAGAAAAGGCCGGTCTAGGAACCAGATTTTTCTAGTAGCAATCCAATGATGGATTCCGGCTAGTTGTTCGTGTGGACTAGCGGTAGAGGCCGAACGCTTGGGCGGCTCCATGCACCACTACTCTCCTTAGACGGTCAAAGCGTCGATCTTTTAGATCAAGCAAAGTAACCACCGTCTACTAGCTTATTTGTTTATTGCTTAAACGAAGTCGATCCTGGTTAAAAGGAAATAAAATTTTGAATTCCGCTGCTTTCCCGCGTAGATTTTCTACAAATTATTCAACCTTTATTCTTTGGAACTAGGTTACATATATGTTTCGTATAAGGGCACTATCCTGAAACGGGTAAGGGATACTTCACATGGCTTGCGTCACACATTTATCATATAAGTGTTGTTTCCATTTTAGGAACATAATCGAATTGCGTATCCCAAAGATGGTACCCTTCAAGGGAGAATCTGATTCTATTTCAGACGACTTCTGAAACACCCTCTAGGTATTAATTGCTTCAATCCAATTGGATATTAATTCCTAAGTAGCTCATTAATCTCAAATTCGTACTAGCTTGAACTTTTCGGGCTTTCCAAATTGTTGTACTTCACCAAGTACATTCAACTATTTCCAAAAATAGTCATAGAGCTAGATTAATAAACAATTATTTGTGGTATTAATTGTCATAAGCCAACAAACATCGGTATGTTTAGGCTTTAGGCAACTTTCTAGATTTTATAACATTTTCATAAAATGGTAGTTTAGTCATCTTTAGATAAGATACGCATTACCCACATGATTCATAATCACGCGGTTCAGACATCATCAAAATGACATTTGATTATACGATTCTCTTCCACAGAGACTATGTCTAGAACAACCACAAAATATCAAGGATAACAGCCATATAAACATTTAGTTGAGATTTCATCACATATATCAACTATATAGTGACACCAATCTAGTATGTCAGATTCATTGACCGTTCATCTTTATCGGGATAACACTTATTCCTTACAATTGAATTTGTCCATTAAATCCTAACATCTAACTGAAAATATGTTCTTCATAAGAACCTGAACATGATAACATTTATTTAGTTCATTTATCAGTTTACTACACTCAAAATACAAAACCGAAAATGTCGCAACGTTTGCTTCACTTTTCCGTATCTTTGTGTATTCCGTATTTAATCCTTTTAATTTAATCATACTCGTAAGATATCATATATCTAAGAGTTGACTTGAACTTAGATAGATTTATCTCAACATACTTGCCTAGAATAGAGACTTCGATAATTTCTCTATTTAATCACACGTCCTAACTTTTATTTTTAATCCTTCAAGCACTTGTAGAATATTTCTTATTTTTCATCTTCACAAGACTTAAGAAAATTCACAAGAGCTATGTCTTCAATTTCCTTTCATAAATAAAATCAAATGTTTATTAGATAGTTTATTTAGCATTTTGAATCACATTCAAAACATGAACTATTTAATTAACCTTCAAGCAATGATTAAAGAAACAAGTCGATACTTAAATCTTACAAACAACCTTTCCAAATCCAACGTTTGAATTAATTGTCATCTTATGACTGAATGATCATATTGGATCGTATCTAATATATGATTAATTCGTTGAAACTTATTTCAAGTGATTTAATCGTATCATGAGCTTCAACTTTTCGTTAACAATTAAAGTCTTGGAACACTGCATCAAATATGTAGTCTCCTTGTCTCTAACTACTATAACGGGGCTGCTCGCATCATTGCTTATTTTAAAAGGATTAAAATTATTTAACCATACTTGAGAACGTTTCTCAAAATGTAACAGTCACAATTTGGTTTTACTAATCGAGAATGAAAGGCATAAATATAAAAGTTTGCTAAAAACTACAACATAAAATAAAGATAAAAGAGTGTTGTTGTTTATAACACGCAAAATAAAAAAAATGGTCTTTTGATTTATGATTTTGCTCCCACTAGTCAACTACTCTCAATTGACTTTCAAGAATCTTTCAAAAATTCTTTAGTGGCCAAGATCCCATCTAGTTACCCTGATTCCCGACGAGGGCCGATCAACCGGAATAATTCGAAAGGTAGGTAACACTTTACCAATCACATCTCTAGGTGACTCATGGTGGTTGACTAGTCAACTCTTTGACAATTCACATCTTATGTGATAGTCAACTCCTTGTCTCTAAAATTAGACGGTCTTGACGAGGGCCAATCACCGCAAGATTCTTAGTCGAGTCGTAACCCAAATATTCATGAGATCTCATAACGATCATATCGATAGCGATGATATACCCGAGGTAGGTCAACTCCCGATGAGGGCCGATCAGTTGGATCCGAATAAGGGCTCTTCACCGTCATTATAATATTGGGAGACATATATAACTCAATTTTTTGTTGTGGGAGTGATTTTAAATTAATTAACTTAATTAATTTCGAATTAATTCTCTTAATTATTTTAATTATGGTCTCATCGTGTATATCTATCTCTATAGACATACATCCTACATATTCATCTACATCGTGCCTAGTTATGCATCTATCGTATCATATAAAATAAATACAAACACAAAATAAATAAATGCGTAAAGTAACATGTATGATCATGGACTTTTCTTAGGTGCGGTTTCGAATACAAACGGCGAAACCACGGGTCACAATCTAAAGGTAGCTGCAACTGTCAATAGGGTCTTTAATGCGCAATTCTCCAATGGGATTTTTATTACGTCTTTCTTTGATCTCCATCTTCCGCTCCATTCTTGTTATATAAATTTTATCTAATAAAATAAATGCACCCGCCGCACACGGGTGGAGCTACCGGGAATGGGATAATGCAGAAAATAAACTAGGTCACGTTCTTCATAACGGCCTAGGACAATTTATAACAACGAAAAATAAATCAATCACATCTATCTTGTTGGTCGAGTCCATGATCAATCAGGGTCCATATAATCATATTATATCTACACAATATCTAATCCATACAATAACATCTTATGAAAAAGATAAAATTAAAAACTAACAACTTACGTCTTAATTAATCGATTAACGTTTAATCTATTAAATAATTTTATCTAATCAGTTAACTAATTAACATTTAATTAATTAATTGATTATAATCGAAATAAAATTAACGGTTAATTTTAAACGATTTCAATTTTAATTTTAATCAATTAGAACTATTCCAAAAATAAATCAAAAATGAAATTAAGCCTCTTTTGTTTCTTTCCTTTTATTCATAATCTAAAGGGATGCCTTTGGTTTCCTAAACCAAAAGACACCAACCTTGCCCTTTCCAAAATCAAATATTTTGAAAAGGACCTAGGCCTATTCCAAAATCAAATATTTTGAAAAGGACCTAGGCCTATTCCAAACAAAATTTAGAATGACCTAAATTATTTAAAGGCAAATCATATTCACCAAATAACACTAAACATAATATTTATTTTGACAACAAAATAGTATATTTTTTTCATCACACATAATAATTTTTTGTCGCACATTAATCAAAAAAACATAATTTTGTTTTATTTATTATGTGTAATATTTTTTTTGTTGATATTATGTGTAATATAATGTTATATATAGTTTTGAGAAAAAAAATTAAATTCATTTTATGAAATAATAAAATATTTATAAAGTGGGTCCATGTTATAAAGTTATAAAGTTATAAAAGGTTTTTTAAAGTTGTAAAAGGTTTATGTAAATGGTTTTTTTTATGGTTTATGTAAATGTTTATAATATGATGATGTGGCAGTGTAAAAAATTTTATGATTGTAAAGAAAAGGTTTATAGAGAAAATGCCACATTGAGCACAAACTTCAATTTGACGGCATATCAAGAGAATTCGAGATGTCGCCACATTGTAATCAATTCAAAATCGGGGAAAAGTTAGGAAAGTGTTACAACTTATGGAGGAAAGAAGATTCAACCGAACATGAAAACCCAATGGAAATCTCTTAGGGCATGAAAAGTAATTTATAGTTGACTATGACAATGCTGTAGTGGGGCATGGAACTTCATACCCTTGCCGCCACAAAGCATTCATTTTCAGATAGCCATGCTTGGCCTCCAATAGATAGAGATTTAGACTTTGTGGCCCCTTAATCTTTTAGAGTTTAGCCCATCCATCATCCGTGTGAGGGTCCCTTGCTTGTTGCAATAAATTATAAGATGGTCTAACACTGAACAACCTCTTTAAAGATTTCCCGCATACCTAGCAATTGAGATTATTGTCCCAAGTCAATCCAGCAAACCAAAAATTTCTCTCAAATAGGGGAGGCATTTGAACTCATTTCAACAACCAAAAAAAAGACACATACTTGCCGTCCAAACCTTGTACCCGAAAATGCTCATGTTCCTTTATTATGCTGTTAGGCATGGTGCCCGAAAAACAATATTGTATTGTTTTAGTTAAATAAAATGACATATGTTATTAATCCTTTTATTTGCATAATTGTATACATTTGATTATGCATCACAAAAAATCTCAAAGGGTTCATTATGTGGCCATAATACACAGTGCATAAGGCTTATGTAATGATGATTGAGTTTATGGTGATACTCTTTATATGTTATATCCATGGTGAATTTAATTAAAGTTTGGGATCTCTAATTAAGTTAAACCGGCATTAGGTCCTTAGAACACCTTATGCATGACCGTTTGATCTGGGCCGTCGTTGTTGAACATCTTAGTGGCAACACTTATATATGATTTGGTCATGTAGGATGCGAACCTATTTGATATTATGATCTCATAGTAATCCCGTGATGAAAGAATCTAATTAATCACAACATGGTCATTTATGGATTAATCTTAATATTGTTGCAATATGGATAAATGAGCGTTGCATGCAAGAGGATGTGCACACACTCAGATTTCAAATGTGATCAGATCAGTTGACTTGAAAACTCAGCTAAGAAGACTTCAAAGCTGAAGATTCGGCAGAGCATGCTTCAGCTGAAATACATGAAGCTAAAGCGTACTTGTACAATTTTTCTGTTATAACCATTTGTAACTTCTTGTATCTGATTTTTGATGAGTATCATCTATAAATACTTTATCACCAACCCTATTGTAACTTAACTTGGTCTTTTTACCGATTAATGAGAATTCCGCATTTTATTTTGTCTTGTGTTTTAAATTTCATCAATTTGAACTTGGCATCAGAGAGTTTTTTGCTCAGTTTGTGCTAACTCTATTGTTTAGCAAAAGAAACTTGGGAGTTTTCTACGAGATTTCTGTTATTTTTATATAAACTTGAGAGTTTTCTATGATTTCTGCTCTTTGTCCTAGAGTTAGAATCCAGTTCTTGATCGAATCTTGATCGTTTTCTCATAGTTTGTTGTAGATTTGTGTGATTTGATATAGTTCTTGTTAGTCATGGCAACGCAGAAGCAAGAATTAAGTCCTTATATTCCATTTTATGTTCATCCCAATGAGAATCCTTCATTGGTGCTGGTTCATCCATTGATGAATGGTAACAACTATCATCCATGGAAGATGTCCATGGAAATGGCATTAATTACAAATAACAAGTATGGGTTCGTTGATGGTACAATCAAGAAACCAAAGGTGAATTCGGCTGAATTCCATGTATGGAGCAATGTGACACGATTGTAAGGACTTGGGATTTGAATTCAGTGGAGAATTTCTCAAAGTTTGATGTATTTCAATAGTGCCTAGGCTGTATGGAAAAATCTCGTAGATTGGTTTTCAAGTGTTGGTTCTTTTAGGTTTTCCGATAATCTTGAAGAGATGAATTTACTTAAACAAGGAGTTGGTTCTGTGAATCAATATTTTACAAAACTGATTGTTTTTTAGGAGGAAGTCAAGACTATCATGACGATTCCTTATTGCACCTCTGAGACCCAATGATATTGTAATGCTATTAAAACTCGGTTGGATCACATGGAAACATAACATGTGATGAAGTTTCTGAAATGACTAAGGGATGAATTTGAGCCAATGGTGTCTCAAGCCATGTTGATGGTGCCTTTACATGAGATCCAAGATGCTTTTGCGATGGCTATCATTGAAAGGCATAAAACTTATGCATCTAACAAGGCGATGAATCTACAATCTTGATGCCCTAGAATATTGGACAATCCAAGAATGATTGAGTTGATCAATTTGGGGCTAGATCCAGTCAATTCAGCATAGTAAAGCAGTCGAAGAATTTGCCTGCAAACGCAGTGCTAAGACTAAGAACAATAAGAAACTTCAGTGCACTTTTTGTGGGTTTAATGTCCATACTAAAGATAATTGCTACAAGAAACATGGTTATCCACCTAGTTTCAAGTTTAAGAACAGAGCTAACGTAGTGAACTAGACAGATATAGATCAATCTACTGGTGGGGAGGATCAGGAGGCTGTACAAGCTGGGTCTAAAATTCAAGGTCTCACTTCACAACAATTTGATAGGTTACTGAATCTTCTGAATTGTGATTCATCAATCCATGTAGTAAACCAGATCTATGCACTGAAAACTCACTTCCCATATGCTTAAGGATCTGGTTTTACTAAAACATACACAATGGGACTTGGACTATAGGGCCACATATCACATTGTGCGTTCTTTCTCAATATTAAGTAATCTTAAACATGTTGTTAACATGAAATTAGGATCACCTAGTGGCAGTAATGTACAAGTGACTCATAGTGGACAAGTTGTGATCAGCCATGATTTGACTTTACATAATGTCATGTACACTCATGGTTTCGGATTTAATTTGATGTATTTACTTGCATCAACCAAACATACAAATTGTGCAGTTGTTTTCATTGCTGACAAGTGTGTTTTGCAAGACAACAAGAGGGAAACAGTGATTGGTTCAGCAGATCTACACAAAGGCCTTTACATTTTCATTCAGAAATATGTTACTAACATAGATGTTTCCAAATCTATTTGTAATTCAGTAGAGAGTATATGCATGTCTGGTAATGTAGAATACAAACTTCTTTGGGATTATAGGTTAGGCCAACTACCAGATAAAATATTACAATTCATTAGTTCTACTGCATCTGATGTAAAATTCTACGAACGTGACTTGTGTTTTGTACGTCCTGTGGAAAAACTGAAGAAGAAACCTTTTCCATTGAGCATTACTATTGTTAGTTATATTTTTGATCCTGTGCATATGGGTATTTGGGGACCTTTGAGGCATCCCACTGTGAATCGTCGACAGTATTTCCTAACGGTTGTTGATGATTACTCTATATTTACTTGGGTTTTCTTATGAGACAGAAGTCTGAAACTGTTGAAGTAGTTATATTTTGTTAAGTTTGTTTCTATCTAGTTTCATAAAATTATAAAAGTTATTAGATTTGATAATGGTGCTGAGTTTTAGATGACATCCTTTTACGAACATCATGATCCATCAGACTTCATGTGTAAGTACACATGAACACAATGGCATTGTTGAGAGAAAACATCAACATCTGCTGGATGTAGCCAGAGTTTTGAGGTTTCAGAGTAATCTACCCATAGAGTATTAGGGTTATTGTCTATTACATGTCAAAATAATCAATGCTACACCAACACCCTTGTTAAAAAAAGCTCATTATGAATTGTTGTATGGCTCTAAGCCAAATTATTATATGCTTAATGTTTTTGGTTGTTTGGTCTTTTCATGTACTCTCCAGCAGTTTAGAACAAAATTTAATTATAGATGCATGACTTGTGTGTATCTTGGGAATTCAAAAACTTCCAAGGGAGATATTCTCTCGGACATCACCAACAAATATATCTTTGTTGCTAGAAATACTCGATTCCATCAAACTTACTTTCCTTTATTCAAAGAGGTTCTAGGTAAAGATCAGTGTACCACTAATATACCACTGCCATTGCATGTTTTCACCAGCTTTGATGATCATCTGAATAGTTCCGCCGAGGAATCCAAGAGGAGCAGATTCTGCTGAGGAGTCCAGCAGAGGATTAGTCACAACTGACCATGCACCCATGCCAACAATTCAACTGATGAGGTCTATAAGGACAAGAAAGACACTAAACTATTATCAATGAGGCATTAATGTTGTGCACACCCCTCAACTGTTAGATCAAGTTATGAGCTAGATAGACTCTCAATTGAATATGCCAAATATGTCTCTACCATTAATACAGTCACTAGGCCCATGACTTATAATCAAGCATTGTTGGTCCCGTGAAAAGGATAACACAAGTTTAGAGGGGGGTGAATAAACATGTCACCAAAAACCAATCCTGATACATAAAAATAGAATAAGTTCAGTTTTAAACTTGCGTGGAGTTAAGCTAACTAAGCTGAGTATAAATCAAACTGATTTATGCCCAAACTGAGTTAACCGGCAGCGGATATATTAAAGCCTTTTGAAGATTAAGCGTTCAATTATCAGTTTGTATAAAAGAATGCAATGCCAACTCAGTATCTGATGTTTGCTGAGTTTGTGATCTACAGAGATATATGCTATGTTGCTGTAAGTAAATGTGTAAAGTATATAAATAAATGAGACAAAAATTATAGAGGTTCCAGATGGTGTAATCATGTCAATCCTCTCTTCCCCTGTGATCTCGGAGGAAAATTCCACTAGAACTCTTTGAGGTAGATCGGTTACAAAAAGTCTTAATCTGATAGTCCTTGGCTAATCCCTAGCTTCACTATCTAAGCAACTAAATAACAGGTAGAATGGCTACTCTGCAACTGCTTGCACTGGTCCTCAGAGGGTAGTACTTTTTGGATCGAGAATGTGCATTGGTCCTCAGAGAGTATTAAGACCTTTTAAAAATTCTTAAACCACTTTCAAGAATACTTATGTAGTCAAAAACAATTAGAGTGGTTTATCGCTAATCGGATTACTTAACTTAGTTCAGTTAACGAACCTAGGCGTAAGATCTAGTTTCGATTAACCATATGAACCTAAGTTAACTTCAGTTGAAGAGTTTCTAGATCAAGATCGGTTTGGTAAGATAAAGGCTTGATGTTCAGAGCTGAAACTTAACCAATTGAAGAAGCAGGTTTAAGCACTATGACAAGTTGAACACTCAGATATGCAGCTTTGAAGGTTTGAATACTTAACCACAAACAGACTAGCAAACTGCATATTTCTGTTTTAGGTGATATCCTAGTACATGCAGCTCTTCTAAGGTGTTCATACAAGTATCACAGAATTGCAGATTCAGTTTTATCTTTATTTAAGCCTAAGCGTTCAATTCTAAGGCGTGTATCAATGTAATAAACTACCTAAAGCATATATGTGTGATCTACTAGAGATCACAGGCACACACAAAGGTTTTCACTAGATGTCGCTTGAGTCTTATTACAAAACAAAAACAAAAGGAGATAAAATTACAACACTTTCACTTTGAAAAGTGTTACTAACCGGATAACCAAATCCTTAGTAACAACACTCAACAGATTCCTACAAACACTCACCAAAGGAGTAACACTCACAAAAGGAGTACTTACCAAGAATCAGTGACCGGATTCTTGAATACGAACTCAGCTCCGTGAATTCGTAACCCGGATTCAGCTCCGTGAACCCGTATACCAGCTAGACCAAACCCGAACTGCTGAACCACAGCTTGGCTAAGTTGTGCCATTGTTATTGCTCCTCAATAACAAGTGGAGAACACTATCAAAGTGCAACAAACACTCACTAACAAAAGGTAGATATTTACCCTCTACACTTACCACTCTACTTACACCTCACATTTCTCACACTCAAGAAATAAACTAATTTCAGAATACAAGTGTTTACAAGAAAATGAGATTGAGATTTAGTGAATTAGTTGAATGGAGAGAGGTTGTTCTACTCTTCTTCAAGGAGTTGGAGTAGTATAAATACTACTACACAAGATGTATAGAGTATTGGCTTTACAATTCACTTTAGTTTTTGCAGGTACAGGTTTTTGGCTTCTTGTGTAATCCAGCTGCAAAACCAACGGCTCTTTCCAAGTTGTATTCATGAGAGAGAAAATATAGGTGTCTGCACACTCAACAAACAATTAATTGTGTGGAATAAAATAAAAGAGTGTACAAAGAGAAAAAACAAGCGAAGGCTATTATTATACAATGGGTCACAAAGTCAAATATCACAACATCCAAGAAATGTTCACATGTGAGAGGACACATTTTTCAAAGTCCACAAATCCAAAAATTATTTCATATTAATTCGAGATAGAAAGTGCATTATAGCAAATAATCACATACATACATACATACATACATACATATATATATATATATATATATATATATATATATATATATATATATATATATATATATATATATATATATATATATATATATATATATATATATATGTTAAGCACATATGCACAAAGTGTCTATTATCAAAACAATATGTACGAAATATATGTGCATATATGAATTTACTTTACACCTCATCTATATATCTATATTATACAGCATTGTACCACAAAGATATATATAAATTGGACATTATGCAAAAGACGCATTTATCAAGGAAGCACATTGAACATAGTACCTTTCACATAGATCAAGATACACATCCCAAGACAAGAGTTATTACAAATGAGTTATATATATATATATATATATATATATATATATATATATATATATATATATATATATATATATATATATATATATATATATATATACGAAGCATATGCATATCATCACATATAACATCTTTTCGATTTACGACAACTTACAGCTAAGGCAATTTTGCGATTTATTAGACATGCATTCAACAAGGTTAAGCATTTTAACGCACATACAAGGCTAAAAAAATCACAGATTCAAGATTAAGGTAAGCAGACTAATACGACTGCTATAGCAACAGAAATTCAGATCTAGAAAGATTAAACCCATAAAAAATAGATTATCAAGGATTAGACATAAGCATCATTTAGATCCAATAATCAAGAGATGCAGGTGTTGACAGATAACTTCAGATAAAGGTCCAACCTTTGACTCGAAAAAGGTGCAGCAAGACATAGGAGCCGATTTGGGAAAAAACAAAAGATTAAAGATCGAGCCTTTTACCAGACATAAAACAATAGAGGAAGTATATTACCGGATTTGGCTTGGTTGATGTTGATAGAACATCATTGGCCTCAGATTTGTCTTCACCGGCCTCAACATATCAGAGATTCGTCAGATTGTGCAGAGAAAAGCATCTTGCCATCACAGACCATTGAAGCTTGATATTTCCGTTCCAAGTCCGAGGGCTATCAAAGATCCAGAGTGTTGCAGAGAGATTTTCAGCATCAAATAAACCATTTCACGAGATACATATATCATTTTCATCATAGAAGCTATTTTGAGTGAGAGAGCATTAGAGTGACCGATTGATTTCTTCAATAAAAAAAGAATCATCATAGAAGAGGAAAGGAGCCTGAAGGCTTTTAAGATAAATAAAGGGTCTGCTGAATTATGAGTAAGAGAAAGGAGTTTTGGGGGTTATACAAAAATGAGATAAGGATGATGGGTGGAGTATTTGAGGTAGTGGGGTAGTTTCTAGGAGGCACTTTCCTAGAAGTTTCTCGGCTGTGGGCAAGTACAAGGGGGCAGCAAAATGTTTTAGTTTTATGGAAGATATTAGGGTACAAGAATATAATAGAAAAAAAGGTTAGAATAATAAAATAAAATAAAAGGGCTAGAAAATGGATATGGCTGAAGATTTAATAAAATATTGTAAAGAAAAGCAGGCCGAGACAAATGTTAAGAAAATATATGTATAGATAATATTACTTAAAGTGATGTCATGACAAGGATCATTTGGCACACTTATTAAAACAAGCTCTTCATGTGACATACACATACTTAGACAAAATACTTATAAGGAAGTTTATGTCACATAAAAGTAGATAGAAATAAAAACAACGTGACACACATAAAATATAGATCAAATAAGTATGATATCCAAAATATACTAGATACACTTATGTCACATGTAGAAAATAAAAATTAAGCTTTCATATGACATGCACAAGTAATTCATCAAGTATAATATCATAATAAGATATTTTAGTCACATATAAAAATTAAGAGTAATTATGAGATATATCCTAAAATAAATATATTTTGAAATACATCAACACAAAACACTCAACAATTCTCCCTCTTTGATTATTTTCAAAATATCTTTCTAAAACTTTATATTGGGGTTAGCTCCCCTTACAAATGAGTTTTCAATAAAACAATAAGCCCCCATTTAATAAAACATTTCTTACTTATCAAAATAAGTTATAATACATATCTTTCCCCCTTAGTTTGAAAATTAATCAAGGGCTTAAAACATATGAGAGGTAAAAAATATATATATACTTGCATAAGATACATAATTATCACAAAATACTTAACAATTAAACCTTAAGAGGGTTAAAAAAAATTAAAAGGATAGAAGGAAAGGATTTATAGAAGGAAATGGGAGGAATTTGAAATAAAAAATTATACCAAAAGAGGTAAGGATTAGGGATAAGAAAAGAAGCAAAGGACTTTTGTAAATACCAAAGATGTTGCACATTGAATCCTGCAAAATAACAATGAAGAAACTGTTGGAAGTAGCGCCCGAAAGACAATTTATGTAATTATTTTTATGACAGATGTATTTCTCATCTTATTATTTGCTTCGTGCTTATATTTAATACACTACTGAAAACCCTAAGTCGTATCATATGTAGCCATATAACTTAGTGTGTGACGCACGCGAGGATTAAGTTTATGGTGATACATTTGAAATGTTAGTCCGTGGTGAAGTTAATCAAAGTATAGGTTCTATTGATTAAACCACAATTAATGCGCCCAGAACACTTTATGGTGTGACCATCTTATCCGGACCGTCGACATTGGTTGTCTAAGTGGGGCATTTATATATGATGAGAGTCATATAGGACTGGACCGATTTAATCTGCGTTTCTCATATAATTCCGTGATTGAGAAATCTTATTAAATCACAAGATGATCATATATGGATTAACCTTAATCCTGAAGTGATTGCGTATACTCCTATTGGTTTCAGAATATGGTTTGATGTGTTCGTTAAGGATCGCTAAGAGGCGTGGTCCGAATCTCTTCCACGTTGGCACTATTCTGGAATCAGTGAGAAGTGTGTGTCTCACAGATATGGATCCCATTCCTTCCTGTGGGAAGTAGAAAGACAATCCCCTTATTTGTTGATCCTAGAAACTGATCGATCCGTGGAGTTCGTATTGGTTATGAACTAATTGATCACTAGTGGGTTAATGGTAAATAAGGATGAGATGTATTGAAGAAGGTTTACGGAAATAACCCTGCTTCATTACGGATAGTCTATGGAGGGTTAGTTTAACTGTAATGATTATATCAATGGACACTTATCGACTAGACTCGACGTTTTGAGAATAAGTTATAACTATAATCGCTAGAGTTCAGTTTCGGATTTATGGTGGCGTAATTCCGGAATTAATAAGTTGAGTAGAAATATTATGTTCGATGAATATTTTATTCATTTTATTGTAGCTACTGGTTATAGGTCCATGGTCCCCGGGTTGGCTCCTAACACGCGAGTGTTTTCTCGTTTTATGGAACCTCGAGAATAAATTAAATAGTTGGTCTATTTGATGAATATGCAATATTATTTATTTGGTAAATAATATGTAAAATAGAAAATACATTTTCTATTAAAAAATGATTAAAAGGTGGCGCCACACATGAGATAAATTAGGAAAAGAAATTTTTCTAGATTATTTCACATGTGTAATTAAATGATTATCTATTTGTCGGATAATTAATAGAAAAATAAGAGATTGAATTTTTTAAAATTATCTCTTATCTTTTGGCAAATATATTTTCCTTATGGGAATAGGTAATTGTGGTGTGAAAATGATAACTCTCACTTTACTAGTTATTTTCCTATATAAAGAGAGTTCCTCCTAGCATAAAATCACACTACAATCTGCGTCACTTTACAATTAAAAAGAAGAGAAAATTAGTTTTCTTGTTCAAGTCATTAAGAGAAGAAAAACCTAGGGTTTTTCTTGTGCATATTCGAAGAGGTTCTATGGCGAGGATCGACGTCCACCAGTCGACGCTAGGAGATACAATCCGGAAGATTGTGGCTTCTCTTTCTGTCGATTTATTATTCCTCTTAAATAAGGTAAATCTTCAACCTTCTTGTAGTTAGATTAATTATTTGTGTAGATCAAATCGTGGTATTATCGCAAGCGAATTTATTCGCAGCTTTCGCTGTGCATGATCGAGTGTCTCGATCGGTGCTGTGAATCAGATCTGACGGTCCAATTATGGATCGGATCCGGATTCGGGTTTCTGTATATCCAGCAGAAACTTGGTACCCTTTATTCTTTGGGTCTTTGAACATTAGTCAATATAGATTTAGGCACCCAAATATTCTTAACTTTGGATCCTTGTACACTACCAAGAGAAGACTTGGGAACCCAAACTTTCCTTACTTTAGGTCTATGAACAAAAGTATTGGAACCATTGGTCCTAAAGTGATGTCCATGAGAACCATAAGAAGGACGGTATGGGAAATGCTGAAAATATGGACTATGAGCATGGTGAAAATATGGTGTGTAAACATGCTGAAAATGAGATGCACGATGATGATGATATGGTGTGGGATGTGGGGCTGCCAATAGTGACATTGAGCAGCTTGTGGTGTATAAGAAGATGTATGAGACCTAGGAGCATAAGATTTATATGAATGCATATACCTAGAAGCATGTGAACTAGATGGATGATGTGTCCTATGAGCATGTTGTCTAGAAGATGATGAATGACTTCAGTTATCATGAGATTTAGGTGTTGTACTCTCAGTTTGATAAAAATGGTGTTTAGGAGTGAAGTTCCTATAACCTCTTCTATCATATTGAAAAGCATAGTAATTCCTAGGAGCATGATGGCTAGGTGAATGTCGTGAAGTAGGTGATTCAGCCTTGGGTTGTGATGCAGTGGTATTATGAGTGTGTGATGGTGTAGATGATGATGCTTGTGACACGAAAACAGACCTTGGATTAAAGAGGAGAGAGGGCTGGATGTCAGGGACTGATTCTTTGCCCTTTCCATCTTTATTAAAAGATTCAGGACTTAAAACAGTTTGATATTCAGAATCCTTAGGAGATGAGAGAGTAGTGTTCAGCTCATTAGAGCTATTTTCAGATTATTGAATGAACTTTTTGAACACATCTCTCTCAAGACTTAAGGCTCCAAGATCAGCCTCTAACTTTAAACCTTTTGTTTTAACCTAGCTTATTGGGTTGAGAAATTATATTCAAGCTTGGTAGACGAATTTATTAAGGAACAAATTAGATCATCTTTATCACTTAGTTCCTTTTTAAGATGCATAACTTCACATTTTAATTTAAAATTTTCTCTAGTCAAATCAGAAAATGTTGAGTTATCATCTTTTACCTCAGATCCAGAATCTGTTTGAGGCATGACTGTAGGTTCAGCAGTATTTTCAGAATCAGGAATGCTTTGCAGCGATTTAGCTCGAGTAAAAGATTCAGAATCAGGAACAGGACTGATTTGTTGTAATTCAGGTTGAGTAGAATACTTTGAAACAACAGTTGCATCAGGCTGTTGATCATCTGAACAAGAGGAGGATGAAGCAGATTTTTCTTTCTTGTATTATGAACGTTTGAACAATCTGAACAGCTTGTAAAAATCTCGTTCATAAGGATTATCATTATTACTTCTGCGTACCGAGAGATCAGATTCAAGAATCATAACTGGAACTATTTTGATTCAGCATTGATGGGTTCAGATTCAGGACTTCCCAGAACAACTTTTGAAAAATGATCAGAAGACTCAGGATTAGACTATTTATGAGACAACATAGTCATCTCATGAACATAAGCTAATTTCATAAGTTCCTTAATACTAAAACAGTTTGGATCTTTTTCTTCTTTAATGAAGAAGACAAAAGAAGACCATTCAGGACTTAGGCTTCTTAAAATCTTTTTAAGAATTTGTATTTCAGAAAAATATTTTTCAAAAGATTTAAAGCTATCAACAATCAATTTCAATCTGGAACCCATGTCATGAACAGACTCATTTGGACTCATTTGGAATGAATTGTATGAATACATGAGTTCATTTATTCTTTGAGATGGGTCTAGTTGTTCATGTCTCTTTCCAATGTATCCCATACTTCTTTTGCAGTTGTATATGAATAACAGACCGTCTTTCAACTGGACCAAGAGAGTTAACAAGGACGGCTATAGCTCTAGAATTTCGATAAGTGACGACCAAAATAGTAACGACCAACCTTCACTGGCAGAGTACCGGGTCGGAAGCACTATAGAGGTGAACAAGGTAATATCCCACGAGGAATCAATCGAGTATCAAAGCCGTTCTCATACTTATTTTAGGTTAATCAATTGCGTTCAAGGTTTGATTATGCTATAACAATATTTAAACGAGAGATAAAGAGAGAAAGAGACATAGCCAAATCACGATCCAATTGAATACTTTCGCCCCTCTAATCGATTATTTGGGAATGAAAACTACCAACCAACCATCCTAATGCTTATATCGACTCGTTCATGGGTGCAAACTCCTAAGATAGTACTAGACGCCATGCAACAACCTAGTACCCTTTGCCCGATTCAACAGTCCGCCTTTAAGGATTTAACTGACCGGAACAAGATAAACGCTCTAGAGCCGCTCGATTTACACCGACAAACCTCGTTACCCAATCGATCTAAACTACTCAGTCAACGGTAAATAACGATCTTATAACCCCTTTTCCCACACCCCTTCACAATATACATTCATAAAAGTGGTGTGTGAGCTCATGAACTAGGTGTACAAGCTAATTCAAGCATTAAGAACAAGTTTTAAGACATGAATTCGTCAATATAACAACAATTAAGTACTATCCATTCCCAATTTCATCAATTAGAGGTATATTTATTCAATCTTCACATGATTTGACTATGATATGTTTAGCTACTCATCACAAAACAAGAAATAACAAGCAAGGAAGGAATTAAATCATTAAAACAAGAAATGAGATGCTATTAATTACCAAAATCGCAGAGAAGTTGTGATTATCAAGCTTCATCCAAACCCATTGTCACTTGGGGAAGAAGACCTCAAAACACCAACAAGAAAGAGGGAAATCTATGCTAAATTGTGTTTAATCTAAAAAGAAAGAGTGAAAGATGATCTAATCTAAGGGAGAAAAGTGATGAAAAACGACCTAAGAGTGTCTAAGTAAGTCTAGGTATGAGTTCCTATGAAATGGGGGTGAAAAATCTCTTTAAAAATGCCCAAAAGCGTGCAGATAAAGCAGTTTTGGCGTGCCCCAAAGTCCTCGGCGCGCGCTGAAACTGTTCTGTGACTTTCTGTGGTCTCTGTTCTACTTTGGCGCGCGCCAAAAATCTGGACTGATATACCTTCAGTAATCTGGCAATATCTTTGCGTGTAGAGCTCCGATTTGAGTAATTCAAAATGCTTTGGAAAGTACATTCAATTATCTACAACTTTCATGCAGAGCACAAGTCCAGAAAAAGCTTTTATCGGGGATCAAAGTTCTGAAGAAGGGAACGTATGGTGAAAGCAACAACTATTTTTGATCAATTTCCATTCCCGGGCTTCGGTTTCGTCTTTCTAAGCCTCGTGCCTTAACTTCCGGGTTCACGAGACACCTATTTCCTGTATCATATCATTCAAACACATACCGAGCATAATTCCACAAGATAAATAGGTCTCGAAAAGGGTCAAAATACCGTAAAATGGTGATGTTTTCCATCTATTTGACGGTTTGCCTCAAAATGAGTGTGCAATGCATTTTGCCCTATAAATGGTCTAAAAGTACACAATATAAGCCAAAAGTGTCATAAATGGGGGTTAAAACATGCACCGAAGTATAGTAAAGTTGACTCTCATCAATAAGCTATAAGCTCATCTAGTCCAAAGCATTTCCATCTTTATCAACTTCAGTTCCAGCTGAATTAGAAATGCAAAGACCATCTTCTACAATAAACCATAGATGCAAGTCTAAGATTTCTAGAAAAGATTTCATTTTATTTTTCCACACAACATACCTTGTTCCATCGAAGAAAGGTGGTCTTTGACCAAACACTTCTTATTTTGCAGGATCATAGATATACAATGTAGAAGCCATAAAAGAAAATTTAAGAAAAGAAATAATTGCTTAGGGTGAATGTAGTGTACAATGCATGTTACAAATGCTGAATGAGTCCAAACAAATCAAATGACAATGAATATCAGAAAACTTGGACTATTGAGTAAGGATGTGTAGTGGTGAAGTGAAGGTGTGTGTAACAGCTATGAGTCATATCTTTTAAGCTGTTAGGGTTTTCAGAACGCAGGATTGTAAAACATTGCAGACTGGATGTATTTTGGGCTTTGGCCCAACGCAAATCTGAACAAAATGAGTAGCGTATCGAAATCAGTAGTCCTGCAAACTACCAAGCTCACAAGACAAGTGTAAAATGTCACAGTGTAACAGAATGATAAACTTAAGCTCAGACACACTTGATACAATCACACAGAATCAGCACTTATAAAACACACAGCCACAGAACTTTCAGATTCAGCAAACACAAAAACTTGCAGTCAAACACTTAACTTGCAGCAATAAAAGATATATCAAATTCAGCACACAAATTGCAAGGTGTAACAGATATATCAGGCTAAGAATAGATTCAGCAAGTTTAAGCAGAGATAATTCAAATACCGTAGATATCACAGAATATCAACAATTACGATCACTAAACACACTGATACAGAAACTGATCAACTGGTGACCTGTTCTGATACAGAATGTAAAACAGATATCAGCAAGATCAAAACCAAGCTCCAATACCAATTGTTGGATCGAGAACACGCAATAAATACTCTAGATGGGGGTGAATAGAGTATTAAGACCTTTTAAAAATTCTTAAACCACTTTCAAGGATACTTCTGCAGTTAAAAACAATTAGAGTGGTTTATCAGCTAATCGGATTACTTAACTTAGTTCAATTAATGAACCTAGGCGGAAGATCTCGTTTCGATTAACAATATGAACCTAAGTTAACTTCAGTTGAAGAGTTTCTAGATCAAGATCGGTATGGTAAGATAAAGGCTTGATGTTCAGAGCTGAAACTTAACCAATTGAAGAAGTAGGTTTAAGCACTGAGACAAGTTGAACACTCAGATATGCAGCTTTGCAGGTTTGAATACTTAACCACAACCAGACTAGCAAACTATAGATTCCCGTTTTAGGTGATATCCTAATACATGCAGCTCTTCTAAGGTGTTCAAAGAGGTATCACATAATTGCAGATTCAATTTTATCTTTATATAAGCCTAATCGTGCAATTCTAAGGTGTGTATCAATGTAATAAACTACCTAAAGCACATATGTGGGATCTACTAGAGATCACAGCCACACACAAAGGTTTTCACTAGATGTTGCTTGAGTCTAATTACAAAACAAATCAAAAAGAGATAAAATTACAACACTTTCACTGTTAAAAGTGTTACTAACCGGATAACCAAATGAGTGTTAGTCTTAAGTGAACCACATATTCCGACTAACACTACGATGTCCTAAATCCTTAGTAACACCACTCAACAGATTTCTACAAACACTCACCAATGAGTACAAACACTCACCAAAGGAGTACTTACCAAGAATCAGTGACCGGATTCTTGAACACAAACTCAGCTCCGTGAATTCATAACCCAGATTCAGCTCGTGAACCCGTGAACCAGCAGGGCCAAACCCGAACTACTGAACCACAGCTTGGCTAAGTTGTGCCTTGTTATTGCTCCTCAATAACAAGTGGAGAACACTCTCAAAGTGCAACAAACACTCGCTAACAAAAGGTAGAGATTTACCCTCTACACTTACCACTCTACTTACACCTCACTTTTCTCACACTCAAGAAATAAACTAATTTCAGAATACAAGTGTTTACAAGAAAATGAAATTGAGATTTAGTGAATTAGGTGACTGGTGAGAGGCTGTTCTACTCTTCTGCAAGGAGCTGGAGTAGTATATATACTACTACACAAGATGTATAGAGTATTGGCTTTACAATTCACTTTAGCTTTTGCAGGTACATATTTTTGGATTCTTGTGTAATCCAGCTGCAAAACCAACGGCTCTTTCCAAGCTGTATTCATGAGAGAGAAAAGATAGGTGTCTGCACACTCAACAAACAATTAATTATGTGGGAATAAAACAAAAGAGTGTACTGAGAGAGAAAACAAGTGAAGGCTATTATTATACAATGGGTCACAAAGTCAAATATCACAACAACCAAGAAATGTTCACATGTGAGAGGACACATTTTTTAAAGTCCACAAATCTGAAAATTATTTCATATT